>OX422213.1:153077213-154560963 GCA_949130495.1 Sambucus nigra
CTCAGCTTCATCCTATCGACGGAGAACTGGGTTAATTATCTTGTTAAGAATGAGACTCGATGCCTTCACTGGTCTTTACCATGGTGGGGAGACTTGCAGCCCGTTTTGCAGTTGGGGGAATGCATGTATGTGCAATTAATTAGCCTTCATCAGTCTTGCTTCAACTTTACCTGGTGAATTTTACGCCAAGTAGGATGGGAGCAGATTGTGCCTCCCTGTATAACCAATTTCTTTTCGAAAAAGGACTTTATTGAGTCCTTGAGGATGACAATAGGAACCTTATGGCAGCACTGCCATCCATCTACCTGTCCGTCACAGTCTATGGGAGAGGCTAGGTTTGTATCTGAGGATTGTTTGAAGTGGTTATGGAAATGGGTGCTTGAAAAGATTTTAGTGGAGAAGATTGGACGATGATGGCTTGTCATGTTTGATACCATGGAGGAAGGTGTTATGGTTTTATCAAAGCTTATTAAGGCCTACCATCGCATGGAGTTCATCTGGAGCAACAATAAGGAGTGGGACACCTGGGGCCTCCAGGGGTAGTTAATGATGAGGACGCAAGGCCATTTGGTAGCAGTAGATAAGGTTTTGAGAAGATGGTTTTGTGTTTGTGAGGAATTTGTGTTTGGCCAGGTGTTTTGGTTTTATGTAGGTGTTTGATATGTTTTTGGATTTTCTTATGAAGCGCGTTTAATGGTAGGGCCTAGTAGGTTGTATGAGGGTTAGGAAGGGAGTGGTTTGTTTGACTCCCGTTACTGATACTTCTTGTAACAACCATATTATTAATAATAAATGAAAAGTGATTTTGATATATTTTGTTATATCTTCTGATTAATTTCATATTTGGATTGTCTATACCAATCACTAAGTCATACACAATCCTTTTATTTGTTTAAATGATGAGATAGATCGTTATTTTAGGGGGGAAGAAAATAATAGCATTTTGTGAGAAAGAACGGACCGTGACCATGTGTATTTTATGGGCTGCCTAGGTACCTTTGTGGGCTTTAAAAATTTATGAGATTCGTTAAAAAGGGGATTTTGAGAGGATCAGTTCCCACTTAGTTCTGAGTAGGGGAAATGAAAATATTTTTTTAGAATAGAAGGGGGATGAGAAGAGTCATAACGCAATGAGAGTTTGGATTAAGAGTAAAATTGTTTTAGATGGTTCAGGTTGACTGGACGTGCCAGTTCTTCTCCGTCAAGATTTGTGAGCATAGGGGCTCTACCTGACAGGATTTTCTTCACAATGTAGCGTCCACTTCAATTAGTCTTGAACTTTCCCTTGGATCCCAAATGGGTTCTATAACTTCTTTGAGAGCAAGATCTCCTTCTTAAACCCTTGCAGTCCTTGACTTTATTATTGAATGATCGTGCAACCCGTCGATCATACCCTTGTACATGGCACAGAGATTTTAGTCTCTTTTCACCTAAGAGTGAGAGTACATCATAACTACTCTAGTGCCAATTTTCCTCACTGACCTTACTTTCGAGTATGACATGCAAAGTGTGACGGGGAGAACTGCCTACATGACGCATACCGGAGAATAAGGGGTAGCCCCATTTGGTGTCCTGATAGAGGTCCAGTATCCCCATAGGGCATATGGGATCCGATCGGCCCAGTCTATGTAGCTTTCAGTCATCTTATTGATAATGGTTTTGAGGCTCTTGTTGGCAACCTCCATAGTGTCGTTGGTTTAGGGTCGGAGGGAGAAGACTTATGCCTCTGAATTCCAGACCCATTGACTAATTCTATTACCTTAGCCTCTAAGTGGAGTCCATTATCTAATACTAGCCCATGGAAACCTCTATAGCGACAAATGATATTCTTTCTGGTGAACTTGGCCACTTTCTTTGCATTTAATATCACATATGACTCAACTTTGACCTATTTCGTGGCGACTAGAATGAACTCGTGGCCATTTGAAGCATTGGGAGTGACCTTCCATATAATTTCTATGCCCTAGTAGAGAAGGTATAGGTAGAGGTTATGTTGTACAATTCTCCGGGAGGCAAATGTTATAGGTTACAAAGTATTGGCATTTGAAGCATTTATGAACATAATCGATGCAGTCTTGGATTATGGTGGTCCAATAGTACCCTTGACGAATGATCTTCTTGGAAACCATGTGACCGTTCATATGGGGCCCGCATTTCCTGCTGTGGATTTTTTGCATCATTTCTTTAATTCTAGCCCTTGTTATGCAATGAAAATAGGTTCCATCTAAGTTTCTCTTGAAAAGTGCTTTATCGCAGATGATGTATGGGCAGCTAATTTATGAAGGATCTTACGATCTTTCTTTTCATCATCTCTAGGATATCTACCATGTTTGAGAAGGCTTTATATGTCATACTACTATAACATGAACTTGTTTGTATCTTCTTAAGTGATGAGCTTAGTTCGATAATAGTGAGTGGTAAAGCCTATTTCTGAACCAAAAAGAGGGCCATCGTTATTCCCTCAGGCATGTCGACTATGGAGGCCAGGGTTATTAGTGCATCGTCTAGGCTATTTTTCGAGCAAGGGTGGCAATGGAAGGTGACATCTTTGAATTGGGAGGCAAGTTCTTCTAGATGGGTGAGGAAGGGTAGCAGCTTCACATTATTTACTTTCCATTTCCTAAGAATTTGTTCGACAATGAGGAAAAAGTCTCCATAGATGTACATGTGCTTGATCCCTTTCTCTAGGGCTATCTTGATCCCTATGGTGCATGCCTCATATTATGTCATGTTTTTATTGCAAGGGAAGTTCAGTTCAATGGCAATGGGGTTATAAGAGTCATCAGGATCGATCAGGAGTATCCCAATACCATATCCTTTCTTGTTAGCAGCTCCATCAAAGAACATCTGTCACCTGAGGTCCTCTTGGGAGATGTAAAGGATGTATTTGTTTGGAAATTCGGAGACCTAAATTTGTGTTCCTTCCATGGGATGATCGGTAAGGTAGGCGGAGATGGAACTCCTCTTCATGGATTTCTGTGTGATGTACAAAAGGTCGAACTTGGCTAGTAACATCAGCCAGTGGGTCATTCGTCTTGATAGAGTGGGTTTCTCTAGCAGGTATTTTATGGGATTCATTCAGGATACTAGCCTAATGGGAAATGCAAGCATGTAGTGTCGTAGTTTCTGTGTGACCCATACTAAGGCGACACATGCCTTCTCCAGGGCAGTGTTGATTTCGTACTCACCTAGTTTTTCACTATCGTAGTATATTGTCTCTCCTTACAGAATTCTTCAATGTATTGGGCCACCAAAGCCTCTGTTGTAGTATCGGTGACTTTGAAATACAGAAGGAGTGGAAGACCTGGCTACAGAGGCATGAGCATCGGAGGTCGGGTGAGGTATTGCTTGATCTTGTCAAAGGCTTCTTGGCAGGCCTCGTTCCAAACTTTAGTTGAGTCCTTCCGAAGAAGTTTAAAAATGGTATCGTAGATAAAGTACAGTTGGCTGAGACCTTCCGAGCTATGAATCCAAGGAGTTTTTAGTTTGGTGGTGGCATCTTAATTATGGCTTTTAGTTTGGTTGGGTCGGCTTCAATACCCCTCTCACTGACTATGAATCCAAGGAGTTTTCCTTTAGTGATGCGGAAGACACACGTCTATGGGTTTAGCTGCAAATGGTACATTCGTAGTCGGTCGAAGAATTTTCCCAGGGAGGGGATGTGACCTTCCCGGGTCTTGGACTTAATGATCATGTTATCAACACACACCTCAAATTATTTGTAGATAAGGTCGTGAAGGAGGGTTATGGTTACCCTTTAGTAGGTAACCCCGACATTTTTTAGCCAAAATGGCAAGACTCTGTAGGAGAAGGTTCCCCATGGGGTGATGAAGGATTTTTTTACTGGTGGTTAGGGTGCATTTTAATTTGGTTGTAGACGGTAAATTCGTCAACAAATGAATTAAAAGAGTGCCTGACCATGTTATCTACAATCATGTCAATATAGGTAGAGGGTAATCATCCTTCGGGAATGCCTTGTTCAGATCTCGATAGTCGACGTACATGCAGAATTTCCCTCTTGATTTCGATACGATAACGATGTTTGCAAACCATGTAGGGTATCTAACTACGCGAATGAAGCCCACGTTAAACTGTTTTACCACTTCTTGCTTAACTTTGAGGAACCAATCCGTTCGGAACTTCCTCAGTTTTTCCTTGATGAGTTTGTTATCTGGGAATGTGGTAATCTCGTGTTGAGTGATTCGTGGATCAATATTGGGCATGCCATCGTAGGATAATATGAAGACATCCACGAACTCTCTCATAAACTCTATAAAATTGTGTCCGCTCATGCTCATTAAGGGTCGACCCTATCCTAATCTCGCGCAGATGTCTACTATAACCAACATTAATAAAAATAATCTCATCATCATCAATTTGAATGCGGTTATGTTGTTTATTATTTTGCTTATTGAGATGAGTTAAGAATTGTTCATTTACTAAATCATCATCAAAATTTTGATTATAATCAATGCAATTGATGTGATGCACAATAAGATACTCAATATCCTCATTTATTTCACTCTTAGGTAATTCAACATTGAGAACCTCATCAAAAGAGGTCATATTTATAATGATATGAGAAATAGGAGAAACAGTAACAAGTTCAGGGATTTCTTGAAGAGGGTGGATAGCAGGGTTTAGATGGGCTTGAGCAGGCTAGACCAGAATAACTTGCCAGTTAAAGAGAGGTTCTTTAATAGTGACGATTTTTACAGATGGGTCCGGAGGTGTAGCCTCTTAGAAAATTATACAGAGACTCGCCCTAAGTGTGTGCAGGTTTAATGACTCCTCGATGTCGTTGCCCTCAGAGTTTTTAGTGTTTTCAATGGTCTTTGTCAGGCGGAGGCTCCACCTCATGTTTCCATTCCTCACTCTAGGTTTTTTCATCTTGGAATAAGATCTCCATCCCCGGCTTCATCGTTTTATCCAAGGGGTAATACCATGTTTTAAAAAATCCACAAAAGGGTAAATCTTCACCCTCTAATTCACCGTTTGAGCTTTCAAAATCATCACCCCATCATGTGGCGATGATATCCTCTTACCAAGAGTAGTTGAGGTACTAAAACACCTTCTCAGATTCATCATATAGGTCTTTCCAGTCAATGGGAAAGTGAAGGATTGAGGGGACCAGACGCCCCCTGGAGTTTCTAAGATGTAAGCAACTCGGGGATGGTGCATATCTACCCTTTGTAACGAAATAAATTTGACATAGTCTGTACGACGTCACCCAAACTAATTTCTTCTATCGTCAACACCTATTCATCTGATCCCGAGCCCACTTTCGGGCTTCTGTAAATATGTTGTTGAACCTTTCATAGTCTATGGTCATCTCTGTGGGCAATTTCGACCCCAACCTTTGAAGATGATATAGCACTGCAGGTAATTTCATGCCTCATCCCTCCACTTTGCTGCAAAAGGCAATACAAGCTCGTGTAAAGAGTGACAGCTCTTTATGAGTGAAACTCGTGGGATGTAAGAGAAAGGATGGGTAGACTTTGAGGGGTTTAGGGAGATTATAAGTATGTTGGGTATTTTGAGAGGCGCCATTTGGGTAGATGGGTCAAACTCTGGGTTGTCTTCTGGGAAGATGACGTTCACCCCTGTTCCATGTGCTGGGAGAGGGTTATGAGCGATTTGGGGTTTAGGGTTAGATTTTGAAATTATTATGCCCCTATCTATGAGGCCTTAGATCACTTTTTTAGGTGAAAATACTAATCGGTGGTGTGGCTTAGGATTTCATAAAAGTCACAATGAGCATCATGTTTGAATTTCTTAGGAACTGGATTTGGCAATAGTCGAGGTTCTAATGGCTTGATCAGGTTTTGGGATAGCAGGGCTTGGTAGACTTTTGACATGGGAGCATGGTGTCCAGTATATTCTGTTCTAGCATGTTTGGGTCAACTTTCAGGTTCCCAGGAAGTGACAGGTCAGGATATGTTGTTGATTGAAGATACTAAGGTACTGAACGATTTATCATACTTTTTTGGCGCAAATTTCCCGCTCAAATGTTTTAGTCCAAACTCCACCTTTTGATTAGAAACCCTTCTTCAATCTCCACACTAGCCTCCTAGGGGGGCTCTGGAGTGCAGGTAGTATTGTCCTACCATCGATGCTCGAATATGGGGGAGGAAATTCTTCTTCACTATAGTCACTTGCTCTTTTTCTCATGGTTTGTTGGTCATGGTGGAAGATTTTTTATCTTCATCTTTCAATGAAACTACTGACTGATTTCCCAGGTTATATTTAAGTAGATTTAGGTATATGTGTCTAACTTACAATTCATCATTGTACTTGTACTGTGACATAAACTCTTCAGCCATGTTTTCCTAAGTGCGGATATTGGATTCTTTGAGGGATAGGAACCACCTGAGGGCACTCTCTTTCAAGGTTTGTTGAAACATTTGGGACATCATCTCCTCTGAATCCCCCAAGGAGGGTTATGGCTCGGTGGTAGTTGCGTAGATGCATAATCGGGGGCTCGCTGTCTCTGAGTTTCTCGATGTCTAGCATCTTGAACTTCTTTGTAAGTCTGAAATTAGGATAGGGAAACATGTGTGTGTAGTCTATGTAATTCCCTGAGATCTTGCTTGGTCAAATTTATTTGACAGCAGCTTAAGGTCTTCCTTAACCTTGTTCAGTTATTCTTCCTTGAGATCCACAATCACTGGCGGATTAGGCCCTAGCTGGGTGAGGTTTAAAATCGATAGCTGAGCTAGTCGAGGCCCATTTGCAGGAAAGGCACACGGGGCATGTTGATACTCTTCTGGGACCTAAACTTGTTCAGGCGTAGGTGGAGCCATAGCATGAGGAAAGAGGATTTCGGTTTCATAAGCTTTGAGAGTTTGGTCCCGATGTCCTTGCATCTCTTGGAAATCATGCTGAAGGTTATCAATCATGGTACTAAGCTAAGATAGGATGGTCATCAAATGTAGCTGAACATTCGGGGCTTGGTCCGCATTCTCCATGAATAACTTGGGGAGGTAGATTTTAAATTTAGTGGAAGCAACAGAGAAAGTGGTAGAGCTTCGGGGTGGTCTGACAGAAGACCAAAGCCAATAGGGAGCCAGGCAAAAATCTCGATATGCGATCAACGTGAGAGGGAAAAATTATTTTGGTTTATTTTTGGAGGAAAAAGGGAGTATTTTTGGCATTTTTCTTTTTGAAAAAGGGAAGATGTGTTTTTGGAATTTTTTCTATTTTTGAAAAAAAAAGGGAAAAGGGAAAATCCTCAGCATGATTACTATTATTATTAGGTTCCACTTGTATTATGTTTTCCTAAATGCAAGAAAAATGACAGACAGGACCCGAGCCTAGGGAAAAGATAAGGTATAAATTAAAAGACGCGGTTTGACTTGTTTCTAAACACACGAACAAGGTCCTATTTTAAAAAAAATGGGCAAAATAGTATGAAAAATGGGGCGGTACGGCGACCCAAAATTTTGACACAGTTTTGCATTGTAACTGTCAAGCTAGATATGAGTGTCCTAGGGTGGACGCCTATATAAGGTTGATGCATTTACTGGGTTAATGGAAGGGTTCCCCCTTTGTCATGACTTCCATGATATAACTCTTGCCTATAAAGGCAATAATTCATTAATATGTGTGGGCAAGACCTTTGATATACCTGAGTATACGTTAATTGCCTCGTTATATACCCCGTTCATATGGTATATGTGAGAGAAAATTCATTATACTCAACGTACGTGAATAAGTTCCCTGTGATATACCTCCCGTCATGACTTTTGTCAGGCGGTATGATGCGGGGGAACTATTCGATATACATCAAAGGTACAAGGCCGATGGAAGGTGAGAATCATATTGCTTAGGTTAATAGCGCCCCGCAGGACTGACACCCATCACGAAGTGACCCCCTAATACGGGAAAAATTTTTGGTCAATACTGCCATGCTCAAGTGATGTAGTGTGCAGAAATTCATGAGTCTTAATTAGTATTTTATGGATATTTTTTATGCTAAGTAAAGGGAGTACTACCACTATGAGGGATAATATACATATAGAGTGAGATAAGAGGGATAATCATGGAAAGTAAAGCTAATATGGAGCATGAAGACTATACAAAGCATGTGATAGAGTGTAAAACATGTGAATATACAAGCAAGTGAGATGTGTAATGTGAGAGAGCGACATGAGAGTAGGGTGAGTGAAAAAGCATGGGAATATATACAAGTGAAAGGTATGCGAAAGTGTGTGATGGTGAGACTAAGAATAGATAATCTATAAGTGGTGTGTGATATGTGTATGTGAGCATCGATATATATACAAGTGATAAAAAGTGAGGGTGTGTACTAGTGAAGCTACGCATGGGTAATCTACAAGTGGTGTGTAGAGCATGTAATTTAAAGTGAGACAATATACGAGTTTGGGTGTGTGAAATGAGCATGGAGAATATATAGCATAAGGTGAAACATGATAAGCATGTACAAGTGAGTAAAAAGTGATATATATATATATATATATATATATATATATATATATATATATATATATATATATATATATATATATATATAGAGAGAGAGAGAGAGAGAGAGATCATGGTAGAGATAAATAAGATGAGATACATATACAAGAAGGAAGCATAGGAGTAAGGATAATATACAAGTTGAGGAATATGTACACATATAGAAAAGTAGGAAAGTAAAGAAGTAACACCCATACGAAAAAGAGTCTAGTCCTCTCGAAAGTCCCCAGTGAAGTCGCCAATGTGGCTATCTGGGTTAGATTGTTGCGGCGGGCCGACCACGAAATCGGGATGGGAGAGGAAATGTCCCCCACTCTCTTCCCCTGCCTATGTATGTATGGAGTTCCTCTTTTTGTCAGTCGCATTGGGGTCTTCGCAGGTGGTCTAGTATATAAAATTGGTCGTCGTCAAAAGGGGATAACACGAAAGAATGGAGTCGCCGGCCTATTTTGCTCAAAATAGACAAAAGAATGTGGTCTCCTCGAGAGAATGACATCAAGTTCATATTGATGCATACAAAACTAAGTGATTCGAAGGTCCGGGGATAAAGTTACGGAATGTTAAGGTGTTAGGCACCCATTCCGTCCTTTCGGTCTCTCATAGTCTATGTTGATTTTCTCTACTTTCTCCAAAGTGTGATGTGTGTGCATATGTGTGTAATATAAATAAAGGGAGAAGGTAATCCACCGACTCAAATCATGGAAGGGACGAAGTGGACTCATTCGTAGGAGTGTACCCAAAAATAATCATAAACATATAATGTGAGTGTTCACCGAATCACGAGTCGTTATAGAGGAGCGAATGTCTATGTCGGACGAGACAAAAATATATAGAAGTTCAATACTCATTAAAATAGATATAATAGAATATAAAAGGTGTAAAAATGGAAAGGGTGGACTCGAATCCCAGGATTGGCTCTGGACGCCTATGTAGCCCAAGGGACATCAAAGTCCACGTAGTTCGAATGTATCATTGGGGTGGGGTTCAACTCATAAACCCAAATTTAAGACTCCTTTTTGAATGTCTTTGAGAAAAACATGTTCAAGTGTGAGAAAATTAGGAAGTCTTACTTTTGGAAATAATAAGTAAACCCTCCTTTTGTCTTTTTTGGGTTTTTTATGAAAATAAATTGTGTGAAATACTAATAATAAAGATTATACTAGTTGATGTGAGAAAATGAAACAAACTAAAAGATATCACAAAAGGAGAATAAAGTGAATAATAACACTAAATGAATAAACTAGAAAAGAGATGAGGGTGGACCTCCTATAAGACTTTTGTTACTGAATTTAGGAGATATGTAGGCTAATTTTTGTAGTGGTATAATAGGATGAGGTAAATGATCAAAAACGGTAGGAAAAAAAATGTAGGAAAACAGGATTTTTTGACAATGACGGCGCTCTAATTTTGAGAGAATGTTTGTTGACTGCTGAAAAGGACCTCCAGAGGAGTGAGGTCATGGGCTCTTTATATAGTTCACTATAGGGTTGGGATTCCAATCGACATGGCCCTTGGCCTACCTATTAGCACAGTGTCTAGTTTGTTGGGCAAGTAAAGTTCACCCTATCGATAGGCAGGGGGTTTGGGGTTCCTATAGGCAGTCCAGAACGGATTTTTTCAAACAAATGGGGATAAAATGCGACCCGTAAGTTCAAATCATGCATGGATGGGACTGTTGGAAAGGGAATTTAGAGCCCTTAAAGAATCCATTGATTCACTCTCGTGGTCAGGAGTTGACCAAAGTCAAATGGTGCTCAAAAGGATTCGATGGTCTTTGGATGGGGGGTTTTCTTAGAGTAAAATGGGTTATTCGTTCGAGCTGTGAGGACAATTTGTGCACGGTATGGACCGTTCGAAAGGGAATTTAGAGACCTTCCAGATTTCATTGAGCTTCACTCAGTTTGGAGGATTGATCATGTCGAACGGGGCTTGAAAGCGCCTGATGGACTTTCAGAGTAAAATTGGTCATTCGTGCGAACCGTGAGGCCCATTCGCTCATTGCACAGACAATTGGAAAGGGGATTAATATAATTTCAATGTTTCATTGATCTTCACTCATATTGGAGAGTTCACTGGAGCCAAACGAGGCCTAGGAATGCCAAGTGGCCTCCAGATCAGTACTCAGAGTAAAAGGGATCATTCGTGCAAAGCATGATGCCAATTAGCACAAGGAAAGAATCATTGGAAAAGGGTATTCAGATCCCTTCAAGGTTTAAAATTGCTATGCTTAGGTTGGAGAGCTGACTCGAGTCAAACGGGTAGGGGTGGGCACGGTCCGGTCCGGTTCGGGTTTTGCCTATTTTTTGGACCGGACCGAATATTCGGTCCTCAATTTTTTTGGCCCGAGACCGGACCGATTAATTCGGTTAACCTACTAATTCGGTCCAGGCTTTTTTCGGTCCGGTCCGAGGTAAAATCCGGCCCTGACCCTATTTTATATATATGTACATTTTATGAATGTTTTTATCTATTTTTCTCACAAATATATATACAAAAAAATAATACTCGAAACTCCAAGTGATATTTACATAGGTTTTTTAACCCAAATTAAAAAAATGTCTATACATATATAAAATGTTCCAAATTAAATTCATAAGTTATATACATTAATTCAAAAACTATACATAAGAAACACAATAACTTTATTTTTATTATATATATATGGGAATCGGTTCGGTCCGGTCCAAATCGGTCTTTTAATATAGTGGACCGCGGATCGGATTAATCGGTTTTTAGGTTTTGTGAACCGATTTTCGGACCGATTTCAAAATAGCCTTAATTTTCGGTTTGGTCCGGTTCGGTCCATTCGGGTCGGTCTTTTTTTTGTCCACCCTTACAAACAGGGCCCAAAACCGAACGGTGTCCTCTAGATTGTTACTCAAAGTAAAAGGGATCATTCATGAAAACCGTGAGGCCTATTCCCACATGGTATGTATTGATGGAAAGGGGATTCAAATCCGTTCAAGGTTTTATTTATCTTCACTCGGGTTAGATAGTTTATTATAGTCAAACGAGGACTGAAAGCACCTAATGGCCTCCTTATCAGTACTTGAAGTATAACTTAGGGTTTTCAGAGCTATGTAGAGTGTTAGGGACCTAAGGAGGTGCTTTGGGGGTTACTAGGATGGGGTATCTACACCTAGTACCTCCTTAAATACGTCCGTAAACTCCTAGACAATCGGTATCGAATCTAATAATATTGTGACTTCCTCATATGAAGTCGCATCTATATAATACAAGTGTGTGCTAGACCCTCCCTCGAGCCTAGGCATAGAAACTAAGAACATATCATGTACAGGAATAGCAAACATATTCTCCTTCCCACTACAAGTAATCTGCGTGTGATATTGGGCTAGCCATTCCATGCCCAAAATGATATCATATGTCGACATATCTAATATTAAAAAGTTGATAAAAAAACACAACCACTCAATCTCTATTGCCATGCCTTTACAAATATGGCATAAAGTAGCACCCCTACTTGTTGTAGTATCCACATGTGAAGACACATCCTCAGCTATATCTACTAGTGATGAAGATGAAAATGTATAACTAGAAAATAAGTGTGATATGCAGATATCAAATAGAACTCGTGCATAATTACCATAAATTTAAAATATACCCTAAATCACTTAAGGTTACACTATCTGGACTGCCTGAAGGATGTTGTAGACATGTACATAATAAGTTGTGGGCATCCATGCATCACACGCAAATCAAAATGCATTGGTGCTGGTGGAAAATCCTGGTATTGTGGTGGGGTTGGAAGAGCATACCCCTGAGATCCTTCCAGCTACCCTTAGGGAAACTACGAAAAAGAATGTTCCCACTTTCCATAATTGTATAATTGTCCCCTGATGAGACGATCCTTACCGTGGCCCTATTGTCCCTTCCCCTAGGACCTATCCTAACATCTCAGACATTGGCTTTGCTAGTCCTGTTCCCTCTGACCCTAGCACGGGTGGGTATACCTCTGGCCACCCTGACGAAGGAAATCATCTTCTCTAGATCTCTTTGAAGGCTGCTTCCCTTTATATTTTCCATCGCTAGAACTATGAGCATCCATACCCTATAGATGGCTCA
The DNA here is from genome assembly GCA_949130495.1 of Sambucus nigra. Taxonomy (NCBI): domain Eukaryota; kingdom Viridiplantae; phylum Streptophyta; class Magnoliopsida; order Dipsacales; family Adoxaceae; genus Sambucus; species Sambucus nigra. Next base: position 153,089,781 of record OX422213.1, read on the forward strand.
CTTGACTCGAATGCCTTCAGCCCTTAGTTATTCCCCACCTTTTCCTTCTTTGGTTCTTTCTTACTCAGAAAGTTCCTGATATCCTGGCAATGTCGTAATGTGTCATCCACTATCTGAGTGTACATAGTGTATGCTAGATTTTCCATCAATATCCACCTGATCCCCCATGACAGGACTCTAATAAACCAGGTTAACTTCCCCGCCTGCGATCCCCTATCTCTGGAGCAAAGTATATCAGCTGAGTAAATTCCTTATCATATTCTACAACTATGCAATCCTCTTACTTTAGTCGATTAAAATGTTCCATTAAGGTTTTCTATTATGATAGAGGGAAATATTTCCCTTCAAATCTCTCCAATAATTCCAAAATTGTCATATGTGCCCGGTCCACTACGGTGGTAACAGACTTCCACCACTGTAGGTCATCCCCTACAAGTCTAAAAACATCAAACATTTGGCATTAGATATAAGTACAGTCCAGTAGGTGTAGAAGTCGCTCGATGTCACGCCTCCACTGCAATGCAATAATAGGGTTTGAAGATCTCGAGAACTCTAGTGGTCACCTTTTCTGGAAGGAAGTGCTAGCTCTCTCCCAAATGAATACACTAGGTTGGTGACACGACCACAAATGTGTCTAGTGTGCGTGCTATTTAGGCTCAAGTGCAAGCCTGTCGCTCAAGTAATAATAAGATAAGTCGGGTATCGATCCTCAGGAAAACAGGACGAACAAAGTCGTGACGACGTTGGAAAGAGAAGAAATTTAACTTTGACTCTAAAAAGAACGAAAAGGTGATTTGGATTACGAAATAACTACAACGAAATGCAAATTTGAGACTGATTACTAAAGAAACTAGAATGAATAAAATGCAACTACACTAATTAAACGAAAAGATCATGACAATTGGACGAAAAATTTAATTATGAGATGAGAACAATAGGTCGGTTACAATCCCCCACACCCTAGTAATTCACTTCGTAGGATACTAGCTTCAGAATTAGAATTTTAAATGAACTCAGTCTTTAGTACTCCTAAGTATTACATATATGAGGGATCATAGCTCGCACAGTATGTAAGCAAGGGATGAGTAAAGAAGTGTCGCATTAATCAATACGCGCGTCGCACTCTTAAGCATCCCGGTTACCTAGGACAAACGAGATCAAAAGTCCTAGGACAATTGCACCGATTATACAACACGATTCATCTAATATTTTAAATCAAACCAACTATTTCCACTATTGTGAATTACATCGGGTGAGGTTCATTCACCCCAACCCTTAAAAACTTTGTCGTACATATTAAAACAAGAAGAAAACATGCTCTTAATAAAAGAAGACATTTTAACTAACAACTTAAGATAAAGAAAAATGAAATTATTAACTAATGAATTAACTATAGCAAGAATCGAAACAAATTTACTTGAATTGCAGAACTTAAATTTGAATCCCTACAGCAATGCTTTTTATTGGAAACTAGAGTTTTTTACTACAAAAACCCTCTACTCCTCCTTAGCTATCCTCAAAATCTAACCCCTTTATCTAACAATAAGTAGAGATTAAATACATCACGAAAAATATAGAGTTGTAGCTGCATCAAACTCCAAAATCGGGATCGGTCCACTTTGTAATTTTTGCCAGTGGATTTAGAGGGACCGGACCAGTCCTATTAATTTGGAAAAGGGATCGGTCCACTATTGATCTTTCAATTCTCTTCAATATCTCGCATATTTAGAACCCCGTAATTTTTGTCATTTCTTCCTATGCACTCGTTGACTTGAAATCGTCAACTTTCATGTTGGGTCTTCTTCTGAATTTTGGATGAAAATTATGCTTTTGCCCTTCTCACTTTTCTTCTTTGACTTTTTCTTTTGCTTTGACTTTCTCCTTTCTTTCCTTGGCAATAAATACTTGTAGAATACCTGGAAAAATCACAAAGCTTGCAATACTATGTATAGGGGTCAGTGGCATGGAAACGAGATAATTCAAGAGCAGTTGCCTTATTCGGGATGTTAAAAGATACTAAATTAGGGGGTAATATTGGAAGAATTATTGCCTAATCAAACCCCCCTAACTTAGAACTTTGCGCGTCCCGAGCAATGTAAAAGGGTTCAACTATAGCTCAACTCGTGAAAATCATTTTATTAGAATAGAGTACCACTTTTGCGGGCAAGCGATTGCATTTAGCGTATGCAACAAACCTTTAAACCCCTAGGTTACCCTGGTAGGACAACTTGTGTCTCTTGAGGGTTTGCAGTGAATATACCCACAAAATTCGACTCAAAAAAACTCAAAATATTCAAAAATTGTATAATTCAAACTTTTCAAGAAAATAGTCATCATCAATTCATGTTCAAGAGTCTCAAATCGTAGTGTGTGTGTGTGTGCGAAGCCATAAATTTAACCATGAATTTCCACCGATTGACCATTACGTTACTTTATCCAAAAGTTCATTTTGATTCAAATTCTCATGGAGTTTTCTCACAAACGAATCTCTTGGACGGGTGGCTATTTCTCTCGGTGTGCACGATATAAAGAGTAAATGCATTGGAACCAAGTTCACGTACACAAATAGAAAGACGAAAATCTATGGTAAATGGATCTCATCATCTGATTACAGTTATAGGAAAACGGGAACATCGCCTCAAATTCACGCCTTTAATCTCTTTTATTATCTTTTTGTGCTTTAACTCTCCACGCGGTAACCAATTTCGCAATTTGGACTTGGTTAGTACTTTTTCGAGTTTAAGGTGTAATTGGGTAACATGAAAATGGTTGGGAAATTTTGGAATTGGAAACTATTCTAAAGATGTCCATTAGTGCTTTTTTGGGCTTTTGCTCATTTTTTTCTTATTTTTCTGTTTTTCACTCTTTTCTTTTTTGCTATTTTTGTAGAGCATTTCTATTCTTTTGCCCCTTTTTTATGCACTTTTCGGACTTAATTTATGGGATTATCAACTTTCACAATTCCAGGCCAATTGGGGTTTTTCGGGTGGTCAAACGAAACGAAAAACTTATTCAGCTCAAATTAGGTTGCAAAAAGTGTAAATTTTTTACGACGTTTTCTGGCCAATATTTTTTTGGGGGGTGACAAACGAGGGCCTACTTAATTGTCCAAATTACTAATTGTGTTACCATATGCGTCTAAAGATTAATTAAATTTTGAGATCTATTTAGCACGTTTTTCAAGACAACATTCCATTTCTCATAACCGATCAAGGTGAAAGAATTGAGATCCTCGACGACTTATTAAAACGCTGAAAAGAACTTTGAGTTAACAATCAACTATCGGATTGATTTATACACTCACAAAAATGGTAAGCTCGAATCTCACCGGGTTGGTTAATCTCCACATTTATTCGTTAAGTCGTCTATGTTCGCCCAATTTCTATCTTTGGTCAATTTTGGCTTTGTGTATTATATTTTTACAATTTGAGAGTTTAAGCTGAATTTTAATGATATTTTTGAAAATTTTGAATTCCAATTTTTATTGATTTTGAAGAAAAATATTTTTGGTTTTTCTAAGTTTTTCAATTGTTTTTTGGAAATTTTGGAGTTTTCTAATTTTTTTTTTTTTGCATTTTTGCAAATTTGTGAAGTTTTAGAAGTACGCATTCGTCACCCCCCAACTTAGACTTTTGCATTGTCCCCAATCAAAAGGACTAAAATCTAAAGAAGGCAAAATAAGAAGTGTGATAAATAAAATAGGAAAAATTTTAAAATGCGGATTTGTTATTCAAAAGGACTGTGTTACAGCATAAGGGAAAAGAAAATCAAAAATACAAGCAAACAAGCAAAACAGGACACAAACACAAGCACCAAGCAAACATATCACTGGGGTGGAGGGTTGGATCTACCGGGCGCGCTAGGGTCATATGGGTCATAAAAGTAGGACGGGGGAAGGGCATTGAAGGACATCTCAAACATTTGAGCTTGAAGCCTATGCATCATGCTCGTGTCGCGCCTAGAAGTCCGTTGCTCCTTTGCCCTATTAGCAGCATCATAGCGTGCTATGAACCTCGAAAGTTGTGTTTCAAGCGCAGAGATGCACGCATCAACGTTGCTTCCCGAAAGCTCTTAGTTGGGATCCTCCTCTTCCACGTATTCAGGCTCCTCGCCCTCGGCCATGTTCACATCATCCGTCGCCACTTCATCGCTTGAGGACTCGTCGGCGGACTCCTCCTCATCGCTATCGTCACTCGCAGTGGCATCCTGTCTAGCTTGGTGAATGGCCCTTTGCAGCGTACTTTTGGTGCGACTGAGCTGTCCAAAAGGATTGGGCAGATGTGAAAATCCGGTATGAGGTTGAATGCCAGCGTCGGCGAGAAGAGATAAGATGATTCGTGCATAAAGAAACGACGCAACGCCTTTTTCATCCGTGACGGCATGAAAAATGTCTCGGTATATGGTGTGGTCCTGGTGGATAGTGGAGTTGGGGTCATATAGGTGGTAGACAAGGGTGGCTTGACGAGGGCGCATAATGGAATCGTTTGAAATTTGGAGAATGTTGGCGCAAACGATTTGGAAGGTGATGCACGCTTTGTCGTCCAGTTGGCCGACGAGAAAAGGGCCTTGGAGTCATTGATGGCTAGGGGTGATACGGGCTATGCATACATCCTTGTCTAGGGGTGGGCTGTTGTTGGGGTAATTGAATGGGGATGGATGAGGGACATCCTTCTCCGTCAGTTTGCGAATGAGTATGTCGAGGGAGAACGGGATGGGTGTTTGGTCAACATATGCCTCGGCTTGAAAATTGTCGGTGCGCACGAGGGACCCATAGAAAGAATGCACCTCGTTGGCCCAGACGGTATCGAACGTCTCATTTAGGAAACGGCACCACCCCTTGGCTATGAATAGGGTAGTGACGTTGGCGGGAAGCTACTCCCACAGAACCTTTCGCTCGATGTGGAGCTTGCGGGTGTGACTGAAGAAGTGACGAAATGTTGCTCCTCGTAGGAACGGAACAGGAGCGAGCGATTTTTGACGATGATCGTGGAGTTGTATTTTTCTGGGGGTGGTTGGTTGGCCATGATGGGTGAGTTTGTTTGAAATTATAGGGCAGAATGGAGAGGGAGAGAGTTTAGGTAAAAGAAAGGTGGGGTGAAAGAGGGTAAGATAAGGTTGTATTTATAGGTGGAAAAAGGGGAGGGGTCAGGATTATGGAGGGAAGGGTTTGGGAGGGAAAAGGGTTGGTTTTTGGGAGGAAAACCGGGTTGTGAAGAGGGAAGGGATGAAATGGAGGGAGATGCATGGATTGGGGGAATGAATCTAGGGATTTGAAGAGTTGCAGGAACCGGACCGGTCCCCGTGCTCAGGGGTGGATCGATCTGTGTCCTATTTTTTTTTTAAATTACTCCCCAGCGGACTGGTCCACGTGCCCAGGGGCGGATTGATCTGTCTCCTTTTTTATCAGAATTCTCCATCTGCATGAATGCTCTTTGGAATTGGTGCTAAGTGCTTACCCTTAACTCCTCAAAACTCAAAACTAAGACTCTAATGACCCAACTTAATCATATATATGATACACAAGATTTCACCCCATACGCGTCTGGGGTGCGACGACATCTCAATTTCAGCTCACTCTACCCCGTAAACGGGGTCCGACAACCAAATGGTATCAATCTCTTCTACACACGACTCTACATATGGCTTCAGGCATTTTCCATTGACTTTGAATGTGTTCCCCCTTTTGGATAATCCAACTCCATAGATCCGTGGGGAAACACGATTTTAACAGCCAATGGGCCAGTCCACCGAGACCGCAATTTACCCAAAAATGGATAAAGCTGGGAGTTATAGAGGAGTACCTTTTGTCCGGCTTGAAACTCTTTCCGTCGAATAATTTTATCATACGCGAATTTCATTCTTTCTTTTAAAAACTTGGCATTCTCATACGCATCATTGTGTATCTCCTCCAACTCATTCAATTGAAGCTTGCGAGCTTCGCCGGCTTTATCCATATCATAATTCAATCTCTTGATGGCCCAGTACGCTTTGTGCTCCAACTCAATAGGAAGATGACAAGGTTTTCCATACACAAAATGGAATGGGGACATTCTGAGTGGGTTCTTGTATCCGGTGTTGTAGGCCCATAGAGAATCGTTCAATCGAAGGGACCAATCTTTTTGGTCAGGATTAATGGTCTTTTCTAGTATGTGTTTGATTTCACGATTTGCCAATTCGGCCTGCCAATTCACTTGTGGGTGATATGTCATTCCAACCTTGTTAATGACACCATACTTTTTCATAAGTTTTTCAAACGGCTTGTTGCAAAAGTGCGTAGTGTTATCACTGATAACCGCTTTAGGTGCACCGAAGCGAGAAAGTATGTGTTCGTGCAGGAACTTTATCACCACTTTATTATCATTAGTCTTAGTAGCTATAGTTTCCACCCATTTAGAAACATAGTCTACAATGACTAGGATGTATAGGTATCCAAAGGACGGGGGAAAAAGGGCCCATGAAGTCAATACCCCATCAATCAAAAACCTTAATGATGAGAATTTGGGTTAATGGCATCATGTCTCGATGGGTAATCGCCCCCATCCGTTGACACCTGTCACGAGATTTGCAATAATTATTTACATCCCGAAACATTGTGTTCTAATATAAACCGCTTTGGAGAATTTTAGCGGCTGTCTTTTTCACAGAAAAGTGGCCTCCACATGCTTTCGAATGACAGAATTGGATTACTTTAGGAATTTCGTCATCCGGTACGCATCGCGGATGATTTGGTCGGCGCAATATTTAAAAAGGAATGGATCCTCATAGAAAAACATGCGCGACCAAGTGATGAACCTCTTCTTATCTTGCGATCTCCAATCAGGAGGGACGGCTCCCATGACAAGATAGTTCACTATATCCACAAAACAGGGCAAGGAAGAGGTGTCAAAGACCTGCTCATTCGGAAAGTATTCATCTATGGGTGTAAGATCACTAGGTACGTCGGATGAATGTCGTGATAAATGATCGGTGACGACATTTTCTACTCCTTTTTGTCTTTAATGTAGAGATTAAACTCTTGTAGGAGTAGGATCCAACTTATGAGGAGCGACTTTGTGTCTTTCTTCGCAAGGAGGTATTTTTAATCCGCGTGGTCGGTGAAACAGGTGATGGGGTACCGATAAGATAGGACCGAAACTTGTCAAGAGCAAAAAACTACCGCTAGCAATTCTTTCTCCATAGTGGAGTAATTAAGTTGTGGTCCAGTAAGAATCCGACTAGCATAGTATATGACACGAACCTTGTTGTCTTCTCTTTGGCCCAAAATATTCCCTATCGCATAATCGCTAACATCACACATAAACTCGAATCATAAGGATCAATCTGGAGCTTGCATGATGAGAGCGGACACAAGCATGTTTTTTAATTTTTCAAAAGCACTTTGGCATGCTTCCGTCCACTCGAATGGGGTGTCCTTCATAAGAAGATTGCTTAAGGGTCTAGAGATAGCCCTAAATGAAGAGTGGCCCGATATGTGTGTTTCAAACAAAACCAATTTTTCTCCGAAAAAGATCCAACTTTTAATTATGCACCAAACCAAGTTATGAAAAAAAAATTCTTACTTTAAACCAATTTCATCTTGATTAATCCTAAACATGCATCCAGTGATTAAAGCAAGTAAAGTAAAGTAAAGAATACTCACAACGCCGGATGTACGAGGAAAAAACCCAAAATGGGAAAATAATCTCGGACGGTCCAAGTCAGACAATAACTATGAACAATGGTATTACAAAGACAGATTAGCCTTACACTAAGACTCGATCCCCACGGGTCTTGACGCTCCTTCTGATCTTCAACCGTTCTTCAATAGTGCCCACGTAGAAATTCTGTCTTTCACGATACCTATCCACAACACACGCGTCCACGTATGTCTCGATGTCCACCGAATGGCTTTGATAAGTCTACGATGTCGAACACGATGTCCGTCGCTTCTTCACCGCAAAACCCTTTGATGTTCAATGTGTAGAATAAACAACTTTGGTGCAACAAGATCACGTAAACATAAACTAATGATACCTCGGATCTTTGCAAACTCTAAGGATGTGTTTAAGACTTTTAAACCTTAGAAAACATGTGCAAACACTGTTCTGGTTCGTAAAACTCTTTTCCAGAAAGCACACTTACGAAATTATGATGAAAACAATGTTTAAATAGGATTTAAATGACGCCTCAAAAAATATGTCGTTCGAACGACTTAAGCATGTCATTCGCGCGACATTGTATCTCATTCGAACGAGATCCAATGTCGCTCGAGCGACCTCGCAAAAGTTTGACTTTCTTTGACTTTCTGATAAAAACGTCTCTTAACTAAGAGATTTAAATTAGTCAAACTCTATTTCGAGCCTATCATCATAAAACGAAGTTTAACCCATTAAAACACTTTTAAAACATTTTAAAACATTTTTCTTCATAAAAATTACATCCTTATCTTTTATAAAATAATTTCGAGCACCATTAATTATACACATTCATACCTGAGTGATCTCGAAATGCAATTAACTTTGAAGACGATTAAACTTGCACCAAATAAACATCGACATGATTTAATTCTTTGAAGCTTTGCCGCAACACCTTCAATTTCTTCAATACTTCATAGACCGAGTGGGATCGTGACAAAATAAAATTCTCCCTATGACATATTACAAACACAGTTTTGTTCACGGAATTAAGTCAAAACAATACAGGGACTCAATTGGAAATTTATGTCCTTATAAATCTCCCCCTTTGACTATTCTGGGACAAAACTAAACCAGTGAAATGCCTAACCGGGCCGTCAAGCCATATGACGCCTAAATCCCATCCCATAAACCCATAAAAAAATACAGGACACGGACTAGAATATGTAGCACCGGCAAGCGTGAACTGTCTGAATGTGATGTAGACTTGAAATCTCGAATTGCTGAAACATACCTACACACACGAAACAGACAAACAGATACCCAGTGAAGTATGGAGGAACAAATGATACCAATTATTAAAATGATATCAATTTATATTTCTAATAAGAATCAAATCATTTGAAACATGTGAGCAATTATGTGATACCAATTTGAAACAAATATAATCAAACAATATGCAAATCCAGATATCAATAATAGCTTAAAAAATCTCCCCCTACATCACATACATCTCTCCCCCTTTTTGTCTTGAATAGGCAATCCGTTGAAAAGATAAACCAATATGAAATATCTAGCATGAGAATATGAAACCAATTTGGAACAAGTTCATACCAATTTGAGAAGTGAAAGCCGCTAGATAATCATGAAACAACCAGCTAAATAGGATCGAGCAATAATAAATCAGTAGCTAGTAAACCAAGGAATCACACAAAGAATATCGCAAATTAATCAGGTGTGATAAATGGACTCATATGCAAAACACCAATATGGAACATAAAAGAACCTGTATATAAACCAAACAGTCCAGAAATGCTTCCCGCAGTACCAAAAATATACCAATTTGAACCTGACGACTGCAAACCAAACAGAAGACAATTTTGACCCTGTCGTTCGAACGAGCCAGGGAATTCGCTCAAACGAGATGAGGAAGTCGCTCGAACGAAGTACAAAAGTCGTTCGCGTGAGATGAGATGTCGTTTGAACGACTTCGCGCGACCTGCCAAAATTTTCCAGATTCCCAGAAATATGATAAAGTATTGCCCAGTGAAAAAATTTCCACAAAAATATTCCAGGAAGGGACTGACAGGTGCAAAATAGTGCTAAAATAATAAGCTTTTCGCACAAAACGTAAAAACTCATAAAAACTTAAAATGCGAGTTATATGCAAACATAGTACCGATGTTCTCAAGCATGGATATGGAATGAATGGGCGTGAAACTATAACAAATGAGTCACAATTCCAACACATCGAAATGATCAAGAAGCTCTAATTGATAGCTATAAATCATCAAATTTGATCATATCCATATGACAATTAAAGTGTGAGCTTAATGAACTAAACATACTACATGCACACAAATCTAGAATTTTAACAATTCTACACACAATAGCATCAAATTGCAAGGTTTCAACATTAGGATTACTTGTGCAAACCCGTTTAAATTTTCTCCAACCAAACTCCCTCATATAAACATACTTTTTCAAGTTCTTAAGAGGTTTCTAGCATTCTCAACTTAGAGAAAATCGTATTGGCCCTTTTCTTAGCATATTGGTTTTTCGTTTGGGCTCTTTTAAATGGTGGCTTTCACGACAAGTTAATTTTGAACTCTCGCAGCCCTTTCCTGTGAATCACTCATCATTTTTTACCAATTTTAAATCCTCACGGTAAACGGTTATTACATGCACACTTCTCCTTAAGTCTACTTACGCATAGATGACAAGATTGATATAAGAACGCCTCACCAAATTCAAATATGCAAGAGAAGTCAAACATCCATATAAACTCGTGCATGTGTGCGATATTGGAATATATACAAAATCGAATCAAAATGCATATCAACTTCGAAACAACCCCATATAAACAATGGTTAAGATCATTATAATCATTGATAATAATGACCAAATGTCCTAGCCACATGGATAATGAAACGATGGGGGGGTCCAAGCACACCAATATGCCACATCAAACATGTAAACTAAAAAAATCTAAAAATCTTTTTGTATTTTTAAAAAATTTCTCAAAAACAAAATCTTTTTGTCTTTTTCAAATAGGACTCAAACAAATGAAAAACTATAATACAAAAAGATACACATGTCATAATACTAGCAATGAATATATCATGAAGCAAACTAGCATATGACAAACATGTCAACACTATCATCCTTTAGATTTAGCATGGGAAGAATTAAGTGCACCTAAACGAGAATCATGAAGTTTAATTCCTAAAGCCACTAAATCCAATTTCCTAACCCAAGTAGGTGTAACACGACTCATGGGGGTTTGTGTAACCGGGGCAACTTTATTCTTAAACTTTCTAGGAGCTTGTCTAAGGTCATAACAATAACGCCTAAGGTGACCTTTCCTACCCCAAAACGTGCAAGTGAAGCGGTGGTGGGAGTGATTACCTTTATGTGGACCTTTTCTAACCATCCTAGCGTTTCTCATACGTGCGGGGGGAATGGGAAAAACTCTCTCACCAAAACCTATACCTCCCCTATCTTCCTTAATTTGGACGGTGCCTAGGATCTTATATAACTTCTCCGACCTAGCCCCCAAATCAAACTTGACTCTAGACAAGTCTATCAATCTCTTCTCCAACTCGTGAATCCTAGACTCGAGCAAACGCCTAGACTCCTCAAACTCTAAAATCTCCTTTTTCAAGGACTCCATCAAACCACGGAGATTATCTCTCTCTTTATCCACAAACTCTAATTTCTCCCTAAACTTCTTCTCTCGTTCCCTAAGATCCTCAATCAAACTATCATTGTTTTCTATGGCACGCTCATTCAGCTTAGATTGCAATTTTTAGTTAGCCTTTTTCACCTTCACCGTTTCGACATACAACTCATTAAATGCATTTTGCAATTCCTTCACATCAATCTCCTCCTCATCACTCTCTTCACCCTCACTAATATGGGATTCACTCAAAACCTCCTCGGAAGTGTCATTCACATGAGTATTTTCGTCATCACTCACATGACATGACATAAACGCAACAAACTTACACTCAATGGGGGAACTCTCTCCCTCTTCTGGTTCACTATCACTTAAGGTGGCACTATAGACAATAGGTTGTTTGCCCTCTTTCTTAAGTCTAGTGGGACACTCCTTAACCTTGTGACCATACCCCTCACATCCAAAACACTTATCCGACTCATCTCTCTTAGGCTTTTCAAACGTATCCTTAGAGGTGGGATCTACTTTGTTGTTCTTGAATTTTTCAAATATCTTGGCATCTTTAGATTGATTTTGAAACTTAATTAATTTTTTAAATTTCTTTGCCAACAAAGCAACATCCTCAAAATCGAAATCGGAATCGGAATCCGAAACTTTAATTTCCTCCTTCCGGGTTTTCAAAGCAATACCCTTTTCTTTCTTAGGCACTTTCTTGGAGGTAATCATGTCGATTTCATAGGTTTGTAAGTCACCTACAATCTCTTCTAGTTTCGTTGACTCTAACCTACCCAAGGAGTTTAAAATGGTCACTTTTGCATCAAACCTACTTGGCAACGACCTAAGGATTTTCTTAGTGACACGGTTATCGAGAATTTTCTCACCTAGGTTAAATGACGAATTGACAATATTTGACAACCTAGCATAAAACTCATCAAAGGTCTCACTTTCAAACATCCTAATGGTCTCAAACTGTGTAGTGAGATTTTGAAGTTTTAACGCCCTAACCGTGCTAGTGCCCTCGTGAGTGAGTGCCAAAATATCCCAAGCCTCTTTTGATGTTTCACAAGTCATAATTCTATTATATTCTTCCTGTGTGACATGTGAAGAAATAACGTGCAGACCATTAGAATTATATTGTGAAAGTCTTTGTTCAGTTTCGGTCCATGACTCAGCAAGCTTTAAACTAGTGACCTCGCCTACAATAGTGACAGGGGGTGTCTATCATATCTCAACTGCAAGCCAAACACTCTCATCAATAGATTTTAAATCACATCTCATTCTCATCTTCCAATAGGTGTAATTAGTGCCATCAAAAACAGGAGTTCGAGAAAATTCATTATATCCAGAATTCATCTTTTAAAACACACGGGATCATAAAACAAATAAAAATGTTTTCTAGCTTTGATACCAATTTGAAGAGTGGCCCGATATGTGTGTTTCAAACAAAACCAATTTTTCTTCGAAAAAGATCCTACTTTTAATTATGCACCAAACCAAGTTGTGAAAAAAAAACAATTCTTACTTTAAACCAATTTTATCTTGATTAATCTTAAACTTGCATCTAGTGATTAAAGCAAATAAAGTAAAGTAAAGAATACTCACAACGCCGGATGTACGAGGAAAAAACCCAAAACGGGAAAACAACCTTGGACGGCCCAAGCCAGACAATCACTATGAATAATGGTTTTACAAAGACAAATTAGCCTTACACTAAGACTCGATCCCCATGGGTCTTGACGCTCCTTCTGATCTTCAACCGTTATTCAATAGTGCCCACGCAGAAATTCCAACTTTCACGATACATGTCCACAACACACGCGTCCACGTATGTCTCGGTGTCCACCGAATGGCTTTGACACGTCTACGATGTCAAACACGATGTTCGTCGCTTCTTCACCGCAAAACCCTTTGATGTTCAATGTGTAGAACAAACAATGTTGGTTCAGCAAGATCACGTAAACATAAACTAATGATACCTCGGATCTTTGCAAACTCTAAGGATGTGTTTAAGACTTTTAAACCTTAGAAAACATGTGCAAACACTGCTCTGGTGCGTAAAACTCTTTTCCAGAAAGCATACTTACAAAATTATGATGAAAACAGTGTTTAAATAGGATTTAAACGCCGCCTCAAAAAACGTGTTGTTCGAACGACTTAAGCATGTCGTTCGCGCAACATTGTATCTCGTTTGAACGAGATCCAATGTCATTCGAGCAACCTCGCAAAAGTTTGACTTTCTTTGACTTTCTGATAAAAACGTCTCTTAACTAAGAGATTCAAATTAGTCAAACTCTATTTCGAGCTTATCATCATAAAACGAAGTTTAAACCATTAAAACACTTTTAAAATATTTTAAAACATTTTTCTTCATAAAAATTACATCCTTATCTTTTATAAAATAATTCCGAGCACCATTAATTATATGCATTCATACCTGAGTGATCTCGGAATGCAATTAACTTTGAAGATGATTAAACTTGCATCAATTAAACATCGGCATGATTTAATTCTTTGAAGCTTTACCGCAACGCCTTTAATTTCTTCAATACGTCATGGACCGAGTGGGATCGTGACAAAATAAAATTCTCCCTATGACATATTACAAACACAGTTTTATTCACGGAATAAAGTCAAAATAATACATGGACTCAATTGGAAATTTATGTCCTTACACTAAAGTCCTTAATGAACCTTCTATAAAACCCCGTGTGGCCCAAGAAATAGCGCACGTCCTTAAGTGATTTAGGTGCGGATAGGTCAGCTATTACATAGATTTTTGCTCTATCAACCTCGATCCCTTTGGATGACACGATGTGGCCAAGAACTATACCCTTAATTACCATGAAATGGCATTTCTCCCAATTCAGCACTAAGTTCTTTTCCACACATCGGGCTAGTTCTTTCTCAAGATTGGTTAGACTTAATTCGAAAGATGTGCCAAAAACACTAAAGTTGTCCATAAACACCTCTAGCCCTCTCTCAACCATGTCACTGAATAAGCTCAACATGCACCTTTGAAAGGTCGTCGGTGCATTACACAAGCCGAATGCCATACTTTGTAGGCAAACGTTCCAAAGGGGCAAGTGAAGGTTGTATTCTCTTGATCAAGCACATCTACCTCAATCTAGTTATATCTTAAATAATCATCTATGAAGCAATAGTAAGGGTGACCCGCTACTCTTTCAAGCATTTGATCGATAAATGGGAAGGGAAAATGGTCTTTCCTAGTTCCCTCATTGAGTTTTCGGTAATCAATGCAAACGCGCCATCCAGTGATGGTACGTTGGGGAACTAGCTCTCCCTTGTCATTTTCAATCACAGTCATGCACGACTTCTTCGGGACAACTTGAATGGGGCTCACCCACTTGCAATCCGAGATTGGGTAGATAATCCCGACATCCAATAATTTTATGATTTCAGTCCTCGCCACATCTTTCGTTGTGGGATTTAGCCATCTTTGCATTTCTCTCAAGGGCTTAACATCCTCATCGAGGTGAATCTTATGGGTGCAAATTAAAGGGTTTAACCCCTTTAGATCAGCTATACACCAACCAAAAGCACTTTGGTGCTTCCTCAAAATCTTTAATAGCCTACCTTCCTGCTCTTTATTTAATTTAGAGGAGATAATAACAGGAAATGTCTCACTTTCACCTAAGAAAGAATATTTAACGTTGGAGGGTAGTTTTTTCAACTCGAGAGTCGGGAATGTGTCGCTATAGGGCAACATGCGTTCCTCCCTCAGTGATAACTCTTCAAATCGAGAAACCCAATTAACATTTCTCACGTCCTGGTCCGACGCGCTCTCATCGAGTAAGCCTCTCAACTCCTCTATCTCCCGCTCAAACTAGGTGCAAACTCCCTCACTCTCATGACTAGACACTAGGCAAGTTTATAAGGCGTCTCCATAATAATTTTCCTCAAAGTGATCTTCTACGATCTCATCAATTAAGCTCATCGCATGAAGATCATCTTCTTCCCCTGTTTGTTGGGCTATGTTAAAGATGTTTGTTTCTAAAGTCATATTCCAAAAAGTGAGTTGCATCTGCCCATTTCGAGTATTGATCAATGCGTTAGCCGTAGTTAATAATGGGTGTCCAAGGATGATGGGAACATGATTTTTTTAGGCGAAGGAAGGTTCTGTGTCCCAAATGACAAAATCTACCGAGAAGTAGAAAGTGTCAACTTGGACTATCACGTCCTCAATTATACCCCTTGGTATCTTCACGGTTCGATCCTCTAATTGGAGAGTGATCCTTGTGGGTTTAAGATCACCCAGATCAAGGTGCCTATAAATTGAATAGGGGAGGATATTGACACTCACCCCCAAATCGAGTAAGGCATTTTCGAATTTGTTCTCGCCAATGGTGCAGGAAATGGTGGGTGCACCGCGATCTTTATATTTAGGTGGGAGATCGTTAAGAAGAACAGAGCTCACGTTCTGTTCTAGGAACACGTTTTTCTTTACCTTCATCCTCCTTTTGACTGTCAGTAAGTCTGATATGACTTTTTCATAGGCTGGAATTTGCCTTATTGCATCGAGGAAAGGTAAGTTCAATTTTACGTTCTTAAGGACTTCTAGCACTTCATCACTTATGGTCCCTTTCTGGGAAGGAACCAATCTTTGAGGGAATGGTACAGCGGATGGTGGCTTTACAACTACCTCGAGTTCTCTAGTGTCTTCCTTTTCACTCTCGTTCAAGGGGATATCTTCGACTTCTTTCGTGTCAGGCGAATTCTCCTTGTCTTTCGAAGTGTCTTGTGGGGGAGGTGATAAATCAACAACTCTCCTACTACGAAGAGTGATTACAACATAACACTGCTCCTGATATTCGTTGGATGTGGAACTAACACTAGTTTGACCTTAGGGAGGCCTTTGCCCCTGGGCAGGAAAATTTCCCTTCTCTTAGATACTCAACGATGATTGCAACTTGGAGATGTTCGCATTAATGTCAGCGAACATGCGTTCATTTCTAGCATTGGTTGCACTTTGAGAATTTATGAACTAGGTTATCGTATCCTCGAAATTCCTCCGCGGTGGAGTTACATACGGGGCTGGAGGGGTGGTGTTTGTGGTTTCATCGCAGCCTGTGGTTGTCCATAGTTAAAATCAGGATGGTTTCTCCACGAAGGGTTGTACTAGTTCCCATGCAGGGCATTAAAATTTCCATTGAATCCTCCTATAGCATCCACCTAATCGGTGTGCATGGCCTTGTAGGCGGAATTCGTCGGGCATGCCTTTGTGGAATGGCTCGCCTCACCGATAGCACACACCTTTTCTTTCGAACCACGACTGGATCCGGAGATATCTCTCAATCGACCATCAAACCACTCTTTCATCTCTCTCAGAAACTGATCGAATCGGCGGTCTATTATGGTATTGCTATCCAAATGGTATAGACCTGATGCAGTCGGAGTGATAGATGTTTGTCTTGGTCGGGCTTGGGTATTAGGATCGGAGGTGTCCCATGTTTGAGTTGTGATAACTTTGATTTTTGTGTGTCGTCGTTGTTGCAAGCCAAGTTAATCAAAACCTTAAAATACCTACAAAATAATAGCAAACTCAAGTGTAGAGGTAAGTAAGAGTATCAATCCACATCACTAGGGTAAGCTAGAGACAAACTCAACTGTAATTCAATTTTTATTTTCTTTTTGGAATTTTTCTTTTCTATTTTTTTTTAGCTTTTTCAAATATCAAAACAATTATCAAAGGTGAACGAAACTATACTAAATTAAATGAGAGATGAAAACAACTAACTAAAAAAAGGAGATAAAAATAAAACTAAGTAAATCTAACTAAATAAAAAAATCTAAAATATGAGACTAATGAGAAAATAAAAGTGAGAACAATCAAGGGATAGGATGACTCAAAATATATTAGTTAATCAAAATTAATTAGTTCATTAAAATTAATTATCCCATGTTAGTATCAAAATTACAAATCAACTCTCGTTGCAAATGAAATTTTAATAATAACATTTTAGTTAATTAAATTTAACACTCCTACAACTCTTGAAAAGTAGATCTAAACATCATTTAATAGATCACCCGCTAGGATCGATCGATTAAAATTTGTATAAATCATAGAAAATGAAATTAGAGTTGAAATTTAATTCATAATACCGCACTTGAGAGACCCTTATCTCTAGTTTGAATCTAAAATGGGTATTATAACTAGAATTTTAATTTTCTCTCGAAAATCATTTACCCTCTCTCGATGCATAAATACAAAAGTAAGAGTGCAAAATTAATTATCAAAGAGATATTTAGTTTAAATAAGCCAATTAAAGTAAGTTTAACATCAAATAATGGTTACCCCACCCTTTGAAAGGGTATCTAGCCTAAGATGATTTTAAAAATTTTGAACAAATAATCAAGGCTACAAAAATAAAAGAGAGGGGTAAGAGGACAAATCTTCAAACAAGTCTCATTGATTTGCAAAATTGGACTATAATCCTCCATTAAAATTGAGTAACATCCCTTCAAATTGAGATTTTCACAATATTCAATTACAAACAAACACTCAATTGAATCAATCAACAATTAATTTCTGACAATTCTCTGAAAAATAAAATTAAAATAAAAACCTACCTAAAAAATTAAAAATATAAAGTGTTTCTCTATCTAACTCTCTAAAACTCTCATTTGGCCTCCTCATAATGGATTAATTAAACTACATCAATCTATTTTGAAATAATTACGAAAAATGCAATTATTCATTATAGATGGGTGGGGTGTAATTAGCACTGGCAAAATTATGCGCTGGATTTAATTTGGGCGGGTCAAATATGGGTTGGGCTAAATGTGGGTTGGGCCAAATATGGGTTGGGTTAAATGTGGCCTGAGCCAAATATGGGCGGACCAAATATGGGTTGGACCAACCCATTATTTTTCTACTAAATTAAGTATTACAATTCGAGGTATATATAAAAAAAACTTATATTTTACTCATAACTTTTTAAAATGAGCATTATATTTTATTTGTATCTTTTAAAATTGGGCTCCATATTTGATTTCTTGCTTTGAAATATGGGCCCCATATTTAACTCATACCTTTGAAATATGGGCCCCATATTTAACTCGCAACATTTAAATATGGGCCCCATATTTAGATTCTTTGGCTAATATGGACTGTTTTATTATTTGGGCCACATTTTGCCACTACTAGGTGTAATTCATCCTAGAGATAAATTTTTCTACGCACCTCTATATTGAGATATTTGCTAAAAATGCAAATACTCAACATAGAGGGGTGGGCTGAATTTTATCATAGAAGAGTTTTAAAACTAAATTTGAGATCCTCCTTCAAATGGTCTTCATCTCTTTAAATAGGAGATGCATGGCATACATGGGGCAAAGGGGTATTTTTGGGAATTGGCTTGAGTATGCGTGGAAATGGTGAGAGGACCATGGGGTGAGCACATGTGCATGGCAAAGGTGTGAGGTAATAAAATCTGAATTTTGTGCACACGAGGCTAGTTTGGGTTTTATTTGGAAAAGTGGACAAAAGTTAGTTGGGAGTAAAATAGGAATTGGGGATATATGGCTTAAAACACATGTGGGAGTTATTTTGTCTTTGTTTTTGGTTTTTTTTGGCAGAACACGATTTTGGTTTGGAAAGGGAGAAATGGGTAAAGGGTTAAAGCTAAATGGGTTTGTTAGAAGGTTTGGATGAAGGCTCGGGTTGGTGGGTCGAAACCGGGTATGTTCTGGATCGAAATCGGGTTGGGTAAGCTTTAAAGGAGGTGGTCGCCGGAGTCATGGGTTCAGGAGGTAGGCGATGGGAGTCGCGGGTTCGAATGTGGCCTGAAACAGGATTGGGGGGTTCTCGGGTTTTGCTCCCGGTTGTGGATGGTGTTGGTGTTGGGCTCGCGCCGGGGGTCAGTTTTCGCCAGCAGGTCGTGAGGTGGTCAGAGGTATAAGCGACGCGACTGGGTTGACAGGGGGATGACGGGTTTGGGGCTACAGGGTAGGATATGGGTCGGATTCCGACGGGTAAGACAGGTCCAGCGGTGGGTTTCGGGTTAGTGGTGGCCGTAGGTGAGAAGGGATGGTTGGGTAGTGTGGGTGTTGGTGTGTTTTGTTGGTGGAGTAAGGGTAGGAGGTATGTTAATGGAGGGAGGTGAGAGAAATGGGTTTGGTGGGGAAGATGGTGAGAGGGATAAGGTGTGGTGGGGAGTATAGGAAATGGTGAGGGAGAAGGAGGTATTTGTGTGTATGAGTGTGTATGGTAGTAGGGTATGTGCGTATGTTAATGGGTGTGTGTGTTTAATTTGGACACTTAAAAAAAAAACTAACTAACTAACTCAAAATAAAACTAAGAAACTAAAAAATAAAATCCTAATCTCTAAGTAAAATAAAGACTCAAATAAAAAACAGAAACTAAAAAG
Source organism: Sambucus nigra (assembly GCA_949130495.1). NCBI lineage: Eukaryota > Viridiplantae > Streptophyta > Magnoliopsida > Dipsacales > Adoxaceae > Sambucus > Sambucus nigra. The sequence goes on from OX422213.1 coordinate 153,109,460, forward strand.
AAATAAAAATCTATTAAACAAAAAACTAAAATCCTAAATAAATGTAAAATCAAATAAAACTAAAAAATAAATAAAATCCTAAAAAAAATCAAATCCTAATAAAAACTAAAAGAATCAAAATAAATTAAAATTATACTAATAAAAATAAAATCTAAAAATTCAAAATAAATCTAAAATAAAACGACTCTAACTAAAAATATAAAAAAAATATAAAAGGCACAAACTAAACACACACGGGGTTCAGGGTAGGTTTACGCACGGTTTAGGCTCGGGTAAGGTTACGGGGGAGGGATATTAGCTCCATTTGACTGCAAATTGCCTCGAAATAATGCTTTTGACACCGCAACTGCAATCAAGTTTGTACATTGAATATTTACGCGCATAAGACCATTATTATCGAGAATTAGCAACTAAAATGCGTCTATTCGGGATATAAAATGTACACTTTTGGGTTCTTATCACACCACCCCCATACAGAGCGTTGCTAGTCCTCGAGCAATAAGATAGACAGAAAGAGAAAGATAAGTAACCAAAAGTGTACCACTTTCGCGGGCACTTGCGATTACAATTAGCATGTGCAATAAGCCTTTAAACCTATAGGTTGCCCTACAGGACGAGTTGTGTTTAGTGGGGGTTTGCAGGGAATATACCCACAAAATTCTTATTTTCAAACAACAGTCTATCTCTTATTAGACGTAGAATAATCACACAATTCATCACGAGGTAAATATTTTGAGAAATACAAGCTAGAATTTCATAAAAAGATTAGCTAAGTGAATACTCAAGGCATATCCTTCCTAGAATTCAATGTGTGTAGTGTGAATCAGTCAAAACGGGTCAATTATCACAAGAGTAATTCCAAGATTGACTTTTCGGAATCAACGCTTCAACTTCAAATATCCCTAGATATAGCTGTCTCAAATAAACTCTCGGGATTAGGGTAGGTGTATCGCTCTTGTGTGTGAGGAGGTGAGTAAATGTAAGCAAGTTCAAACGTCTCGCTACATTTTAAAAGAAAATGATCTCATGAAAGAATGCTAATCACTATAGTGAGAACGTCAAGTTATTCACCACGTTGACTATCATTTGCCCGAACACCTAGGGGAGATATGGATGTATATGGGTGAGGGCAAAATGAAATGGGATATGTGGGATGAGGTGAGGTAGAATATGATGGATGTGTGAAATGATGGATGTATAATGGATGAGCGAGAAAAGTGTAATGTGAAGAACAAATGTCTATATTTCAAAACCAACTACTAACTACGAACTCTCTTTTTTTTCTTTTCTCTCTTTTTTCGATTTTTCTTTTCTTTTTCTCTATATTCTTTTTTCTCTTTTTTTCTATTTTTGCTATTTTGCTATATTTTTTTTCTCTCTCTTTTTTTTTATATACTCTCAACACTGAAGACATTTAACATTTGGAATCAACACTCTTTTTCTCAAAAAATGATGTATGAAGTATAAATGGAGATGATAGGTGAGGGTGTGGGGAATATGTGTGAATAGGGTAGAATATGGTAATGTAATGGGTGAAGTGAATGGGTGAAAATCTAGTGATCGGGACAAATTTCAAGACACGCATTTCTTACAACTCGAAAAAGATGTCGTTCTCAGTGATCAAGCCAAAATTTTATGAAGAATAATGAGATCATACATGTAATACCCCGTATTTTTATAAGCTTTAAATTTGGGGATTTATTACATTGAAATTGAGATATTAATTTAATATTAATCCAGAAATTATTTTAAATATTTACTAGCGTGATGAAAGTTAGTAATTATTGGGAATTTGTTGAATATTACTTGATGGATAAAGTAATAAATATAATCGAATTTATGGAATTATCATTAGTGTATAATTTGATAATTGTGGAAATTAAATCGGGACGCGCCTGTGTCGTGTCAGGATTAAATTATTATTTAAAGTAAATAAATTATAAGTCATCCGTATGGTCATTTTAAGTGCGCCAATGTGTCCAGAAGGGTCGAGATAGTCAAAATAACGTACCCAGGGGTTTAGTTTGGGTCTCGGTGCGTTTTTAAGCCCAATTGACATCCCGGGAGAGTATTTTAGACATTTTACATTTTTGGGTAATTAAACCCACGAATTTCCTAAGGATATATCAGCCTTTAGGAGTCGTCTTCTAGGGTTAACAGACACAAAATAAAAGAACGACCATTAGAGAAGGAGTTGGAGAGCTTTTCAAGCAACTCAAGGCCAAAGACTCACCCGTTTGCACCGCCACCACCACCAAAGCGTAGATCGCACGACGAGGAACGTAACTATACCTCTTTCATCCACAAATCAGAAACCCAAATTCCAGTCAAGTATTTATCTTATTTTATTTTAGTTAATGTTTCAATCATGTTAGTCTAGGATTGTTTCATGAAAGCAATTATATTTTTGGAGATTTCTAATCATATGTTGTAGAGGAAGTAGACGTATTCTGGACATCTAAATCACATGTAGAGGATAAGCCACAAATTTGTATGGGTTTAGAAGCTAGAAATCTGGGAAAGAATTGAAAGAATGGAAACTAAAGAAAAATTAGGGTTCTTGAAGTTTATGTGAATTTTACCCCATTAAATCGTTATACTTGATGATTTCGGACATGTCTAACATAAAAAATCTTGTTGTTAGGTATATATTACTTGTAGTATTATTAATTGGGAGTTTGGGAATCGTTAATGGAGATTTGGTTGAGGGTGTAGAGGTAAACCCGTAACTGGAAAAGAGAAGGTTTCATCATAACTGCTTGATCGATTGATCGATCAAGAACATCAATCGATCGACGATCGATTGATCGACCCCTCCTGGAAAACTGCATATTTCTCATCTGATGGTTTAATCCCATTAAAATGCATAGGAACCCTTGATTATTATTATTGGGGTATAATGGGATGTAAAGAAGACTAGTAGGGTCTAGGTAGACCCCGTTAAGTGAAATTTAATGTAGGGTGATATTTTGGGTTAACGAGGAATTATTCATGCGTATAAGAAAACAAGCATAGGTTTAATAAAAAGATCGAGACTCGTAAGTAAGTTAGACTAAAAGATAAGTAACAGTGCCTACTAAAATTATACTTAGGGAGATAGAATACTTCGAGACATGAGAAGTAAGTATGGAGTAACTTATATATGAAAATAAAAAATGACGAGTCCATTATGCGAAATAATCGAGTAAAATGTGTAAATGACGAATAATTATAATTATGGGTCGTGGGTGCACCTAATTTAGAAATGTGGATATTAATACATATATTACAGTGTGATTGGGCGTATATTGTATTTTGTATAAAAATCATACTCCAGATACTTCCTATCACGGAGGTTTTCGCGTCGGGACAGTCTTATCTCGATTGGGCCTTTATAGGGGATATTGACTCGTACCCTAGAACACAGAATTCCTTGGTACAGGCTATTAGATTGATAGTCAGACGGTCCTAATAGATGTGAGGGTATGTGATGTCCTCTTAGTGACTTGGAACTATGCTTCGCCTCCAATTGTATGTGTTTTATGTTAATACAGTTCGAGAGTGATTCCGAACTAGTATTTCCCTTAGTACGAGTGATACGGAGACTTGATAGCAGAGTATGCCAGCACCATAGATTTTATGTGGAGTAAAGATAGTATATATATATTATATGAGTGACTAATATATATATATATATATATATATATATATATATATATACTTAAGTATGGGAATTTCCTACTGTGCATAAAAGTAGTTAAGTAATGAATAAATACTCCAACTTTATTATAAGTGTTTGGGAATTTTGTGGCATCACTGGGTTATTTAAAATAACATAAGATATATGAGAGAGCTTAATTTTAAGAAATTAATTGCCTTAGCCATGGTATTTATCGGAATGAAACCTTATGGGAAAGTTAAGTTAAAATAAACTTTTAAGATTAATAGTACGATAGACGTGCACACTAGATGAGAGGTGAGAATTTCTCAAGAGAGTGTCGCACACTAACATGGTTGTTTCATTAGCCGGTAAGCATTTTAAATACTTGCTAAACTATTTTTAAACTATTTTACACTCGGGATCTGACCCGTTTCCTATTATTTCTTTTCTCTTGTATATATATGTATATATTACAGGTGCCCAGCCACGGAGGTGCCATGCTTAGATTCCTTGGAACGGACGCGCTACAGCTTAGGTGGGAGTTGCAGGCCATTGCTTAGACGACCTCGTTGATTGACTCCGCTCTTATTATAGCTTTGATTAGTTAGGGCATGTGTCGCCCGTTTCTTTATTCCGTTGGATTGTCAGAGATTTCTATTCATTTATTTTTCAGTATTTGGTAATCTTCGGGATGTAATTCGTGTCAAGATGATTTCATTTGTAGTTTTTAAACTTGGTATTGGTTTATCTGAATGGTTAAATTCTTGTGTATTCATTGTCGTCTTTAACATTTATACGATTAGTAAACTGTTAATTATTGAAAAGGTTTTCTTAATGGAATTAAGTAAAATAGAAATAAGGTTTAAATTGTCTTGACACTTAGCTTAATTATGTAGGGTGTTTAAATTGGAAACTTTTTTTGCGACAGTGATGCTAAGAATGAACCAACCGTTCACCTTGATTTTAATTTAATAAAGGACTGATCACCCGGTATTTAATTAGGCGGGGTGTCACAATACAATGATTAAGTGCGGACCCAAAGGAAGTTGAATCGACTTGTGACTCGGAGATTGCGTAAAACACTCTGAAAGGGTGAAAGGCACAAATCTCACAAGTTAAAAGTCTCTACTAGTGATCCTTAAGGTTCTCTTGAGAATTGTAATACTCTTCCACTCTAAACCGTAGTGACGTGATAAATACGCAAAAAAAAATTGAGTCTAGGAATTCATGGTGCAACATGCCTTGTTACATATTACATAAGCTATTTAGAAAAAATATTCTCTAGCTTGATTCCTATACTTTGAAATATGGATGATTGAAAATTCACATCAATGAGAAAGATGAAAGAAACTGCACGAAATTTTAAAAATCTGGTTTAAAAATCAAAAAATTCCAAAAGAGGCACGATTTTGATAAAATTCCCCACCCCCAAACAAAAAGGAACATCATCCTCGATGTTAAGTAAAATGATTTTTAAAATTGAGAGCATAAGGTAGGAAAGAGATTACCAGAATCAACTGCTAATGAAGTAAGCAGATGAAACCAAGAATAAACCTGAAGAAGTGATAAGATAACAAAATTTGTACAAGTCTATAAGCATGATAAAGCATTGGGTGGTGTGACACACCACCCCCAAACAGGATAAGACTTTTACAAGAAACAACAGGTTGCCTCCCGATAGCGCTAAGTTTAATGTCTTCAGCAAGACCGATGGAATCTCACCCTAAAGATAAGATCTATGAAAGCACGGGGCGGCAGAAAAATTGGGTGATGAGAATCACCCCACAAACAAGACTGAAGTGTCACTCTTTTTGGATGAAGGCTAAAATGGTCAATGCACCTGTATGGAAAAGTGCATCACACGATACAAAGCATCGGTGGACCATGGGCGAGTGGGTATTAGGGAAAGGGTGATGGTGAAGAGGTATCGGCCACGGGCCTTGTTGAACTTAAAGGTGAGGGCAAATAGGGCCCTATAAGCATGGTGCTCAAGTTGGTGAGGAAGGCGAAATGGTGTGGAAAGTGAAATGGGGTGGCGCTCATATAAATCACACGACCGTTCTATAAATGGACGATGATAGTGGTCACGCCGTGACATGCCACGGAGCTGTCGAGGGAAAAAATAAACACCACAAGAGAGTGGAGGATATAGGGTAACAAGCTCGATGTCACGAAAGTGGAGAGTATCACCATAAATACTCTCATGGATGGGGTATGGTTTCAGGTGAGGATCTAAAAATGTAGATGGAAACTTGAAATGTGTAAAATCAAGATCCAAACCAGGTGGTGGAGTGGAAGGGATAATGGGTGGGTCGGGTGGGATAAATGGTGGGGGAAGATGATCCAACTCAAGAGTGGGAGATACACACAAGTGTGGAAATAAACGAGTGAGTTATCAACTTATCCACCAATGTATCACCATCTGATGTGGTGAAAGGGTCTAACGAGGAATTAAGATCCGAGATAGATGAATCAACATCAATATTCGGCTCAAGGGGAGCCAAATATGACGGGGTAGGATCCATATCAAGAGAGGTGGGAACCATATCTGATATTATCTCGGTACAATGGTGAGCACTCGTACCCGGAGCGAACCTAAAAGATATGGTCATGTCAGAGACATATGCAATTGGGTCATAAGGTAAAAGCTCGGGTATATTTTTTGATATCTCGGGAGTGGGAACCTCAAGTCTGGGTTCTTTTGGATATGACGGGAGAAAATCAGTCTCACTAAGGAAAGGTAAGTCAACAAAATTGTCGACTTGGGGCCCGAACCATGGAATTGTCTCAACTTCAAGATTCTCTCGGTGGTAGGGTTGATCACACTCAAAATCTGTGGCACAAGACGACTCATCATCGTCACACTCGGGTGCAATAATGGGTGGATCCATGGGAATGTCTGACTCTCTCGCACACTCAAATTCATTAAGGAGTTGTTCAAGCCTGTGGAGAGCTTGAGTTTGAATTTGAGTGGCTTGCTCTTGCTCGATGATGAATTGTTGCAAGAGTACCTCGAGGGCGGAGGTGGATGATGGTGGAGTGACGGATGGTGGTGGTGGTTGAGGTGGACACAACTCCCAATGGACATGACTATATGGAGGAATAGTCGTATGAAGTGTGTGGAATGGGGCCAAGTTCATCATACATGAAAGGATCGCTTTCGTGATGGACAATTGGTTGAAACTCATAGGGTGAATAATAAGGGAATTGATCATGAACGGGTGCACAAGGTTGCCATGACGACTATTGGAACGTGTGAGGATCCGCAATATCGGGTTGGAATTTATATTGCGTGGGAGGGTGATCAGGCCTCCATGAATAACTAGGGTACTCACACAACTCGGGATTAAATACATCGGGATATTATGCCGAGGTGGGTTCCACAACAGTGTCATATGGATACACATATGAGTTGGAATTTGTTTTGTATGGGAGGGTGATCAGGCCTCCATGAATAACTAGGGTACTCACACAACTCGGGATTAGATACATCGGGATAGTATGCCGAGGTGGGTTCTGCAACAGTGTCATATGGATACACATATTCCATGGTGGGTTCCAATGGATATGAAAAGTACGGGCACTCATGGGACAAGTGATCGACATAGGAACAATGGGTGCACAATAAGGTACGCGACACGTCGACACTTGACACCGAGGGTGATGGAAAATAAGGTGCGTGCATGGAAGGGTAAGAGTATCTACGGTACTCGTGAGAGAGGTGAAACCACTAAAAATATCATAAAGAGACGGCTCGGGATCACTCTCACACATGTCGCATGTCAATGGGAAAGGACCAAAGTAGTCCCGTAAGGGACGTTCTTTGTCCATGTGGAGATATATATTTTTTGGAGTTTTTTAAATTTTTTCAAAAGGAAAGAAAATAGTTTTGGATTTTCTAAAAATAATGGAAGAAAATATTTTTGGAGTTTTGTGAAAAATAAACGAACAAAATATTTTTGGATTTTTCTAAAATGAAAGAAAGAAAATATTTTTGGATTTTTTTATAAAAATGAAAGAAAATACTTTTGGATTTTTTGGAAGAGAAGGTGGAGAAAAATATGGACTCTTGATTTGGACGAACTAATTAAAAAGAGACTACTGAAAGAATGAATTGGACACACGCAAGTTAAGGATAAAACCTAACTAACACATAGTCAATTTTTTTCTTGAAATTTAGTGATAGGGTAGTCAAATTTTAATTAAGTCCGCGGGCGATAAAAAATCACGGAATAATCTGAGTGATCGCCTTTGCAAAAATATTCTCCTAGTGGGCTACTTAGTTAATTGATTTTAAATTTAATGATGGCTAGGGTAGCACACAATTGGTAAGCAAGTGAGTCGGGTGATGAAATCCCTTCTCGTGAGTGACTAGGTGTAGGTCTTAGTAATTTAATTCATCACACCATTTGAAAAATAAATGCGAGAATAAAATCACCCAAGAGCACACAAGCACACAAAAGAATTGACTCGCTAACAGGAGAGGAGCGAGGGTTTAGAAATGTACCTCCCACGGTTTTTAGGCCGTGGGGTGCCGAAAATTTTGAGACGATCGGGGGGAGATCACGCCTATCTCAGTCAGCCCCGGGAGTCCGACCGACCCAAGGTAGAGAGGCTTCTAAATCCTCACCTTTGGACGCCCCCTCTCTACCTTGTCCGATTTCCCTATCAAGCTTTCTTCGATTATTATAATTTTTTAAAATAAAAAATAAAATAAAAGTTTCTCTATGCACCGCAATACAAGCCAAGAATAGAATAATCCCAAATACAAGCCTTCTAAAATAAAGAAAAATGGTAATAAAAATAACAAAGTGCAAAAAATAAATGAACTACAATATGAAATCCACTCCAAGTGTTTCACGCTCCCAAGAATGGCAACGGCGCCATTTGATAACTTAATGAAATTGCTCTTAATGTGTATATTGTATTTTTGTCGTGGTTGCAATTCTTTTTCTCCGGCAACCGCGCCATTTGATAACTTTGCTTTTTGTGTGTCGTCGTTGTTGCAAGCCAAGTTAATCAAAACCTTAAAATACCTACAAAATAATAGCAAACTCAAGTGTAGAGGTAAGTAAGGGTATCAATTCACATCAATGGAGGGTGAGCTAGAGACAAACTCAATTGTAATTCAATTTTTATTTTCTTTTTGGAATTTTTCTTTTCTATTTTTTTTTAGCTTTTTCAAATATTAAAATAATTATCAAAGGTGAACGAAACTATACTAAACTAAATGAGAGATGAAAACAACTAACTAAAAAAAGGAGATAAAAATTAAACTAAGTAAAAATAACTAAATAAAAAAAATCTAAAATATGAGACTAGTGAGAAAATAAAAGTGAGAACAATCAAGGGATAGGATGACTCAAAATATTTTAGTTAATCAAAATTAATTAGTTCATTAAAATTAATTATCCCAAGTTAGTATCAAAATCACAAATCAACTCTCGTTGTAAATGTAATTTTAATAATAACATTTTAGTTAATTAAATTTAACACTTCTACAACTCTTGAAAAGTAGATCTAAACATCATTTAGTAAATCACCCGCTAGGATCGATCGATTAAAATTTGTATAAATCATAGAAAATGAAATTACAGTTGAAATTTAAGTCATAATACCGCACTTGAGAGACCCCTATCTCTAGTTCGAATCTAAAATGGGTATTATAACTAGAATTTCAATTTTTTCTCGAAAATCATTTACCCTCTCTCGAGGCATAAATACAAAAGTAAGAGTGCAAAATTAATTATCAAAGAGATATTTAATTTAAATAAGCTAATTAAAGTAAGTTTAACATAAAATAATGGTCACCCCACCCCTTGAAAGGGTATCTAGCCTAACATGATTTTAAACATGATGAACAAATAATCAAGGCTATAAAAATAAAAGAGAAGGGTAAGAGGACAAATCTTCAAACAAGTCTCCTTGATTTGCAAAATTGGACTCTAATCCTCCATTGAAATTGAGTAACATCCATTCAAATTGATCTTTCCACAATATTCAATTACATACAGACACTCAATTGAATCTCTCAACAATTAATTTCTCACAATTCTCTAAAAAATAAAATTAAAATAAAAAAACCTGCCTAAAAAATTAAAAATATAAAGTGTTTCTCTCTCTAACTCTCTAAAACTCCCATTTGGCCTCCTCATAATGGATGAATTCAACTACATCATTCTATTTTGAAATAATTGCGAAAAATTCAATTATTCATTTTAAATGGGTGGGGTGGAATTCATCTTAGAGATAAATTTCACTGCACTCCTCTGTATTGAGATATTTGCTAAAAATGCAAATACTCAACATAGTGGGGTGGAGTGAATTTTATCATACAAGAGTTTGAAAACTAAATTTGAGATTTTCCTTCAAATGGTCTTCATCTCTTTAAATAGGAGATGCATGGCACACATGTTGCTAAGGGGTATTTTCGGAATTGGCTTAAGTGTGCATGGAAATGGTTAGAGGAGCATGGGGTGAGCACATATGCATGGCAAAGGTGTGAGGTAATAAAATCTTAATTGTGTGCACATGAGGGTAGTTGGGGTTTTATTTGGAAAAGTGGACAAAAGTTAGTTAGGGATAAAATAGGAATTGGGGATATATGCCTAAAGCACATGTGGGAGTTATTTTGTCTATATTTCGTTTTTTTTTTCAGAACGCGATTTTGGTTTGAAAAGGGAGAAATGGGTAAAGGGTTAAAGCTAAATGGGTTTGTTCGAAGATTTGGATGGAGGCTCGGGTTGGTGGGTCGAAACCGGGTATGTTCTGGATCAGAATCGGGTTGGGTAAGGTTGAAAGGAGGTGGTAGCCGGAGTCACGGGTTCAGGAGGTAGGCCATGGGAGTCACGGGTTTAGATATGGCCTGAAACAGGATTGGAGGGGTTCTAGGGTTGTGGACGGTGTTGGTGTTGGGGTCACACCGGGTGTCAGGAGGTGGTCGGAAGTACAAGGGACGCGAATGGGTTGACAGGGGGCTGATGGGTTTGGAGCTGTTGGGTAGGATATGGGTCAGATTCCGACGGGTAAGACAGATCCGGCGACGGGTTTTGGGTTGGTGGCGGCCAGAAGTGAGATGGGATGGTTGGGTAGTGTGGGTGTTGGTGTGTTTTGTTGGTGGTGTAAGGGTAGAAGGTATGTTAATGGAGGGAGGTGAGAGAAATGGGTTTGGTGGGGAAGATGGTGAGGAGGGATAAGGTGTGGTGGGGTGTATAGGAAATGGTGAGGGTGAAGGAGGTATTTGTGTTTATGAGTGTGTATGGTAGTAGGGTATGTGTTAATGTTAAAGGGTGTGTGTGGTTAATTTGGACACCTAAAAAAAACTAACTAACTCAAAATAAAACTAAGAAACTAAAAAATAAAATCCTAATCTCTAAATGAAATAAAGACTGAAATAAAAAAAAAAAGAAACTAAAAAGAAATGAAAATCTATTAAACTAAAAACAAAAATTCTAAATAAATGTAAAATCAAATAAAAATAAAAAATAAATAAAATCTTTAAAAAAATCTAATTCTAATAAAAACTTAAAAACAATAAGAATCAAAATAAAATAAAATTATACTAATAAAAATAAAATATAAAAATAGTAAATAAAACCTAAAAATTCTAAATAAATCTATAATAAAACGACTCTAACTAAAAATCTAAAAAAAATATAAAAGGCACAAACTAAACACACACGGGGTTCGGGGTAGGTTTAGGCTTGGGTAAGATTACGGGAGAGGGAAATTAGCTCCATTTGACTGTAAATTGCCTCGAAATCCGCAACTGCAATCAAGCCTGCACATTGAATATTTACGCGCATAAGACCATTATTGTCGATAATTAGCAACTAAAATGCGTCTATTCGGGGTATAAAATGTACACTTTTGGGTTCTTATCAAGTAGTCTCTGAGACATACTTAAGGTGGGCCTCGGCATCGCAGGAGTTTAAATCACAAAAAGGACTTTCACACATTGTTTGCACAAGTTGTTTAGAAGCCACTGTCAACCCATTATGCAAGAAAGAGATCACTAGGTGTTTGTCAAAACCTTGATGGGGGCAAGCGCTTACTAACTCATGGAAACGTTCCCAACACTTGTCAAATGACTCATTATCGTGTTGTCGAAAACCTTGTATTTGAGTTTTGGCAGAATTGGTCTTGTGGTGTGGATAGAATTTTGAGATAAACTTAGACTGCATATCTCTCCAGGAATTAACGAAGTTCAAGAGTAGAGGCCATAGCCTGGTCTTAGCTTTATCCTTTAAAGAAAAAGGAAAAATCTTTATATCTTTCGTGCAATCTTGATCACTGAATGTGTCACACACCTCTTCGAACTCACAGATATGCAAGTATGGTTTCTCCGAATCCATGCTGTGAAACGTATGGAGAATCTGTATCATCCCATTTCTAAAGTGGAACTGACCGGCATTATACGGAAGTAAAATGCAACCAGGGGTGACAGTTCTCTCAGAAAAGAGTAAGTCTTTCATGGGACGATAGTGCAGATCTCCCTCTCCAGTGTTGTAACTTGTTGCGTCTGGCATCGCGCTCACGCTCTTTTCAAATGACTCATTGTACTCACTCGGTAGCTACCGATAGAGTTCTCAGGAGTAGGAAGTGGAACCCATAATTGTGGAACGCGGGGTGTGGGGGGGCTTTCGACGTTATACTCAACGATCGAATTTTCGTGGATTCTACTTGGAGTATTGTGAGGAGTCTGAGTATGTTCAGGATTTTGCATTAAGGTCATTTGAGAGATGAAATATATTATTATTACTTTTTTTTTAGATTTTTGGTCAAAGTTCTAGATTGACTCGATCTAACTTAAGTTTACCTAGATACCCAGCAACGGCGCCAAAAACTTGACGCGACCACAAATGTGTCTAGTGTGCGTGCTATTTAGGCTCAAGCGCAAGCCTGTCACTCAAGTAATAATCCGATAAGTCAGGTATCAATCCTCAGGGAAACAGGACGAACAAAGTCGTGATGACATCGGAAAGAGAAGAAATCTAACTTTGACTCTATAAAGAACGAAAAGGTAATTTGGGTTACAAAATAACTACAAGTAAATGCAAATTTGAGGCTGATTACTAAACAAACTAAAATGAATAAAATGCAACTACACTAATTAAATGAAAAGATGATGACGATTGGACGAAAAATTTAATTATAAGATGAGAACAATAGGTTGGGTTACAATCCCCCACGCCCTAGTAATTCACTTCGTAGGATACTAGCTTCAGAATTAGAATTTTAAATGAACCCAGTCTTTAGTACTCCCAAGTATTACATATATGAGGGATCGTAGCTCGCACATTATGTAAGAAAGGGATGAGTAAAGCAGTTTTGCATTAACGAATACGCGCGTCGCACTCTTAAGCATCCCAGTTACCTAGGGCAAACGAGATCAAAAGTACTACGACGATTGCACCGGTTATACAACACGATTCATCGAATATTTTAATTCAAACCAACTATTTCCACTATCGTAAATTACATCGGGTGAGGTTCATGCACCCCCAACCCATAAAAACTTAGTCGGACATATAAAACAAGAAGAAAACATGCTCTTACTAAAAGAAGACATTTTAACTAACAAGTTAAGATAAAGAAGAATGAAATTATTAACTAATGAATTAACTATAACAAGAATTGGAACAAATTTACTTGAATTGCAGGACTTAAATTTGAATCCCTACAGCAATGCTTTTTATTGGAAACTAGGGTTTTTTACTACAAAAACCCTCTACTCCTCCTTAGCTATCCTCAAAATCGAACCCCTTTATCTAACAATAACTAGAGATTAAATACATCACAAAAAATCCAGAGTTGTATCTGAATCAAACTCTAAAATCGAAACAGAAAATCAAGTTTATCCTTAGCGGATCGGTCCGGGTCTTCAGTGGCGGATCAGTCCTCTTCCAAACTCGGATCGATCCTTTTATTTAGGAAATGGGATTAGTCCGCTTTAGCAATTTTTCGAGTGAGTTATATGAAGCCGGACTGGTCCTTTTTTTTGGAAAAGGGATCGGTCCGCTTTGTAATTTTTTTCAGTGGATTTAGAGGGACCGGACCGGTCCTATTAATTTGGAAAAGGGATCGGTCCGCTATTGATCTTTAAATTCTCTTCAATATCTCACATCTTTAGAACCACGTAACTTCTTTCCTAGAACTCGAAATTGGACGTCGTTTCTTCCTACGCACTCGTTGGCTTGAAATCTGCAACTTTCATGTTGGGTCTTCTTCCGGATTTTGGATGAAAATTATGCTTTTGCCCTTCTGACTTTTCTTCTTTGAATTTTTCTTTTGCTTTGACTTTCTCCTTTCTTTACTTAGCAATAAATATCTTTAAAATACCAGGAAAAAGCACAAAACTCGCAATATTATTTATAGGGGTCAGTAGCATGGAAACAGGAAAATTCAAGAGCAATTGCCTTATTCGGAATGTTAAAAGATACTAAATTAGGGAGTAATATTGTAAGAATTATGGCCTAATCAGTTAGATAAGCACAAGTGATGCCATGCGTGGTGGTTATTATTGATGTTGCATGGCTACCATCATCGCAACTTATGTGTGTGTGATAATAGTAGCCAATTCAGTTTGAGCTATAGTGGTTGCATGTCCCTATTATGGTGGTGGAGGTGATTGCAGCTACTGCTGGGGTAGCACTGCCTATGACTTAGGGCTAGTAGCTGGTCGAGAACGAATAACTCTTCGGTGTTGTATATTCGCTATCTAAAAGATAGTCAACAAAAGTTTATAAGTACACGTACGAAGATAAAGTAAAAATCTAAATGGTAAGATCTAAAGTATCAAAGAACGCTATGCAAAAAGAGATGGATGCACTCAATATCCATCGGATAGTAGATACTAGAAAGCTCTGATACCAACTGTGACATCCCATAAAACCTAATCTATATTGATGGGTATACAATAAATAAAATAAGATTCTAAACATTTAGGTATCATTCTAGGCATGACTGGAAATAAAACTGAATATATAATGTAAATAATTAGACACAAATGAGCAAACCATAATACTCTGATACAAAATCTATAATAAAGTAATGGGACCCTTGCATACTATCATTGTCATAATGCATGCCTATACTGAATAAAGAGGCACTATACCTAATATAAATTTGACATAAGTAATAAAAGTAATATAAATCTTGAGCACGTAAGCTCGACATCTACATCATATAAGATCATCAATGGAGATAAGATCAAGACTGGATCAGGGGGAGGTCGCACTAGTGGCCTTTATCCTGCAAAATGTTAACATGAGACATTAATAATAATTCTAAGTAGTATAATAACGTAATTGATTTTATGTTACAACATAACTACGCACCTTCTTCCAGTCTTTTAGTTTCTTTTAAATTAACCCAACCCAAAACAACCCTAAATATCATATGCGTCTACACACAAGCCCACATGTTCCTCATGATTAAGTTTTAATCATCTTTATAGACTTTTATGTACCAATTCCATTTTTGTTTATTTACACATAACAATTGTATAATGTCACACGGGAAATTAGTCTTTGCATCTACGTCCACAAAATACAAGTACAGTCTCATACACGTACCTCATAAAGGGGCCCCATCATAATTCCGCACATAACGAATGCCTATCCTATCGCTTTTGGGAATCGCTCGCGCGTAGGTATAATCATATGTTGTCCTATACCTATAACCATTCAAGAATATACTATGGATAATAACTACGCCTTCACACCAGTCATATATCCCTATACCCAAAGCTATATAAAAGGACCAGCCCGCGAACCTTACATAGATACAACGGGCATTTTAGCACGTAGTGTTCAGGGTAATCATAACCAAGTAAAACCCTTCATCGTCGCGTCAGGATATCGGTCTCCATTGCTTGCGCCCCATTAGGATATCCTCTCTAGTACGTATCCCATTAGTACACATGCCCGGTATGTTAAAAATAATTCACAAAACAAGTAATCTTACACAATTAAGGGTTACAAGTCTAAATTTTAGCTTTAATATTAATTAGTTTTTTTTAAATAAGAATTAAAATTTCGTATTAAAAGTCATTCCATCTCCTCGTTCAAAAGAGAATACAAAGGTCATTTGAACGAGTTCCCAATGTCGTTCGAACGAGTTCCCAATGTCATTCGGACGAGAACACACAGTTTGTTTGAATGACTCCCATTTATTGTTCGAATGAGATTCACTCAGAATCCATCTTCTTCGAGGTAAAAATCCTCTATTATTTCCCATAAAGTTTCACTTAGGCACCTAAACATTCCCAAACTTCACTTCTTAGATATATAACTGTTCCAATAGCAATACTTATAATTCTCTAAGGATTTTAGATTGTTCTTACATAATTTTTAGATGTAAACCCTAATAATCATCTTTAGAAAACCTAACATGTGATTTGATCCTAATTCAATCAAAATCTATTTTAATCCACGATATTAACAAAGGGTTCCCAATCCTCTAACATGAAATATCATAACCATGTCATCAGTTCAACAAATTGTAATCTAAATCGTGATGAATCATCAAAATTCCATAATACACTAAGAAAATGGATTGTAATCTAATTACCCAACTAACATAATTCTAATAATTGTCATACATATTGTCTAATTCAAATTATTCTATTATTAGGTTAAGAATCAAATGGGTAATCATAATATAACACAAGCTCAATTATATAATTATACTAAATAAACTTGCCTTTAGTCCAAGTAGGGTGAATTACCAAGCCAAAAGCACCAATTCCTCTTCTTCTTCCCTTAGCCTCATCTCCTTAGATCTAAAGTTCTCCTCCAGGATGTCAAAGTTATTTAACTTAACCCTCATCTGTATTTTATAGTGCTAA
Organism: Sambucus nigra; assembly: GCA_949130495.1. Lineage (NCBI taxonomy): Eukaryota > Viridiplantae > Streptophyta > Magnoliopsida > Dipsacales > Adoxaceae > Sambucus > Sambucus nigra. Next base: position 153,125,950 of record OX422213.1, read on the forward strand.
ACACCAAAATTAGGATTATACCCAATATGGGCCATGACCCAATAAGCCCAAAGCTGATTCCAAATAGCCTGAAATCTAGACCAACTCATATACTAACCTATGGGCCATAAAACCCAAACTTATAAGATGTAATTATACATTATACATGTCCCTAATATTACTCGAATTATTCTATCAGCATAACTATTTTTATTTGTTAAACAATTATTATTTAATTATCGTATTTTAAATTCAATTCAATTTCAAATAAAAAAAAATGTAATTTGTAGTGGCGTCACCAGTCACAGAAAATAAGTACACACAAATTACGCACATATATTTTTTTATTACTTTAAAAATTACAGGGTATTATAGCAAGTGCAGACTGAGCCACATCTCCTCCATAAATCCATCGACAATATGCAACCTTCTAACAAGTTACTTAACATCAAAACGATGACCCTCTATCCCGAGTTCCGCTTACCAGATAAATTCAAGCTGCTCATCTTCAAGACATATAAAGGACTGGGATCCCCTTGTGCACACCTGTCCAACTACAACCTTAAAATGTAAGTTACAGATGCAGACCTAGGGTTTTTAGAAACAATGTTCTCCTCCACTTTGGTTGGAGCATGCCTTACTAGCTACATGGGTCAAAGACGTGGGGGGATAGGAAAGACCTGGGATTACATCTGCAGAGCCTTCCTCAAACATTACAAATATAATGAATAACCTAATGTCACTCATAACGACCAAGAAATGTTAAAACGGGACGAAGAAGAGAAAATGAGGGAATTCATCACCTGTTAGAGAGAAAAGACAAGACAGATGATCAACTTCCGCTTAGATAATGATTAGATTTATATTACAATCAAGAACTTATTTAAATAAGTGCAAAATGGACTCAGACTCGCTTGGATTCTTGACTTCAAAGCCTTCAACCACATAAGATGAAAGATTGAGGAAAACTTCACACCCAAGGCAACCAAAGAGGTCTCAAGACACGCATGTCCCCTTTAATTAAAACGAGTCAATTACCTATAATATTGCTTGATGAAAATGTTTTTGAAAATTATAAGTGGGGAATTTTTGGAACCAGGTGTGCATGTGATGTGTAAGATTTTTAAAAAGGGGAAAAGGACAAATCAATATTTTGTAATGGCACCCACGTGTTTTTGTCTCATAATTCGTTTGCACATAAAATCTTCCTTACACAAATCCCACATTGAAAGTGTCCTCCATTTTGGAGTGGTATATAAAAAGTTTTGTGTGACTAATGGACAAGTCTTTTGGACATTATAATTTTATATGTATATAATAGGGACACTTATTGGATAAGCCCACATTTCTCATGTGCATCATCATCATCATTTGTCCGGACAGGTTTTGGGTTTAGGTTGGCTGTGAATTAATTTTTTGGAAAAAAAATAATTATTTTTATTGAGATAAAATCTAAACATAATTATTTTTTAAAGGTGTTTTAATGATGTAATTAGACACCAAGTCTAACCCACTTGGTCATAATTTCGATTTTAACTCAAAACTAAAATGATATCTAACGTTCAGAATATTTTTCTTAAAGATACGGCTCCAGTCATAGTTTTATGAGTGGTAAAAATCGTCACTCTCCCCGAACAATTTCTCTCTAAAAATATTCCCTTAAGAAATTTTTCTTTCCCCGTTGAGATTAATTAAAATGAAGATATCGAGAAATATATTTTCAAATGAGTGATAGCATACCAAATCTATTGTGCATGTCTATAGAAGAGTTATTGATTCTTGTTTTTATTCTGAGAGTGATGGGGAAATTGCAGAAGTGCTGCTCACTTTAGGTAAAGCATCAAACCAAATAATATATATACGATTCAAATTTTATAAAGTTACGTTTATAGTGAATAACAAATTAATCTTGCGATTTTTTTTCAAAAAGATGATGTGAGGGTAAGAAATAAGGGTATTTTTGGTGTTATGTTTAATTCCTACTTAGAAATAGAGGGATCACTCATCCCCCTGGAGTCAAAAATTTTAAACGAAAAACCCAATAGTAAAACATTTTTAGTGAGAACCCCCTACTACTTTATATCGTCTCCAAAACACCATTATTTTGTCTTTTTCTATAATCTTATTTTTTATTTTCTGTGAAAGCTTTTCAATTAAATATCTCAAAAAATAGAAGTCCGTTTGAGATAAAAATTATATATTTGGAAAGGTCTCGATAAGATCCATCAAAAGAGATAATGAAGGACATATAATTTTAAAGTTTGAAATTTGAAATTTTGCATTGCAATTTTCGATGATTTTTTAAAATTTTACAATGTGAAATTTCAACATTTCACAGTGAGAAATTTCTATAAGAAATACCAGTGGGAAATTTCGTCGTGGGAAATTTTGCAGTGTGAATTTTCAAAAGTGAAAATTTTCAAATTTCACGTATATATTTGTGTGTGTGTGTGTGTGTGTGTCTATATATATATATATATATATATATATATATATGCACTTTTGCATTGTGAATTACCGTAATTTTTCATTGCAAAATATGTTAAATCTAATTTCGAAATGATTATAAGATTAATCATATAATTTTTTAAACGCCTCTAGCGAAAACTTATACCGTAAAAGATCCAATGAGTAAAAATGTTTATTAATCTTTGTTTACACATTAAATCTTTTATGGTATTAGTCCTCATATATATATATATATATATATATATATATATATATATATATATATATATATATATATATATATATTTTCAACCATCAAATGTGGCAACGTGTTATTAAAAAATTAAACTCAAAAAACCATAATCAAATGTGACAATGTGTGTGTGTGAGTTAGTGTGCATGTTTGTGTGTGCGCGTGAATTTTTCGCAATGAGAATTACAATAATTTCACATTGCGAAATATGATATATCTAATTTTGAAATGGTTATAATATTAATCATATATTTTTTTAACCTCTCTAGCGAGAACTAATACCATAAAATATTCAATGGATAAATATATTTATTAATCTTTATTTACTCACTGAATCTTTTATTGTATTAGTCCTTGCTAGAAGGGTTCAACACACACACACACATATATATATGTGTGTGTGTGTGTGTGTGTGTGTGATGATACGAGAAATCGGACACATGTTTCTCTCGAGCATCATATTAAGTGTAGAATAAATGTAAATCAAGCAATAAGGAAAGGAACACGAAATATAGAGTGGTTCGACTATAAAAATGAGCCTATATCCACTTTGTTGCCATACTCTCATTATATTCGTTGTACAATACAATATAATTGGGCCTAAAGAGGCATACAAGTAAGAGAGGAGAAGAGAATACATGAGTATAGTAAATCCGGGTAAACCGAATGTGAACTGCAAGGCAGTTTGTGTACCGGCTGCAGCCTGGTAAGCCCCTAAGTGGGTGTAGCTCTGTAGAGAGAGGTAGTGTAGAGCTTTAAGTAGGGCTTTGCCGGGTAATTCTCTTTTCAACCCCCGCTAGTCCTGAAGTGAGCACCTCTATTTATAGTGGATATAAGGGTGGTGTCATGTGCTTAGGGCACGTGACATACGGATAACACTAAAGAATGATGAATCCTTCTAGAAACATGACAGCTGGCATGTATGAGTAAGGGTTGCAGCCAGTTTGAGCCCAAATAATAGCAAGTCTAAAGGAGGGGGTCACGGCCTATTTGGTCCTACGCAGCGGCCATGCTAAAGGTGGTGACGCTGCCTATCTTAGGCCAGGCAGCGGCTGATACAAGTTAAGCTAACTGTTGGAGTCGTAGCCTGTTTGAGCCCAGGCAGCGAATCTTGTTTATTGTTCCGCGACAGTAGGGACTATATTGGCCATTTCATATATATATATATATATAATAAAGTAGAACTTATGTATGTCATAAGATCAAAAGATGATGTCATCAAAATGTGTTATTCTTGCACTTACTTTTTTACCCCTTAAAATTTTAACTTCCCACTCTTTTGACACACTCTAATTTATTTCCCCCCTTTATTTAAAAATTCAAAATCAAGGGTACAATAGTATCATACCCTTTTGCTGTTATTTCTCTCTCTCTCTCCTCTCACTCTGTCCCCTCACTACTTCCCCCGACCTTATCTCTTCTCTCTCTTCAGTTTCTCTTTCAAACCCAACATCAAGGTCTCTCTCTCTCGGAATGGTATTGTGTCTGACTCTGAATGGTATTTGTGTCACATTTGTGTTTTGATTTCACATGGTTTTTGATTTCACATTTGGGGGTTTTGGGTTTTGATTTTACGTGGTTTTGTCTCTAATGTCTGATTTGTGTTTGTTTCATTCATACCTCCATGACTAAACCATTTCAGAGGTGTAAATGTTGGTACGACTTTCAGTTCGGGTACATATCTTCTAATTTTAATGCGTCGGTAACTATTTTTTATATTTTTAAAGCATTTACACCACACGGTGTAACAGATGAATGGTCGTATTTATTAGTAACAGGGTACATATAATGGGGTTGTAATTTAATGTGAAAACCTTGGCTACACTTGACCAGCAGGTAGGCCTATCAACCCCGACCAATTTTGTATTGGTTCTGTTGTCTCTACAGTTGATCGAGAAGTGAAAACAAACCTTAAAAGAGGTATACTTTTTGTTCACTGAGTTAATTTGTGCTTGATATTTTAAAACACTCAGTTAATGTGGATTAAACGCTAATTTATTTTTTATGATCTCATTTATCCATTTCACACATTTCCTGATGTAGCTTGATTTGTAATTACTTTTTTAATCCACTATACTTTTGTATGTTCTCATAAATACTATACTGTATCACAAATGATCTAGGTTATCATCATATATAGTTCTTAAGTTAATGAACATACAACCTCATAAATTCTAAGTCTTTGTTGTTCTATAGTGGATTAGAATATTGGATGTTATTGTTTATGCTTTTCAATAAGATTTTCCAAACTCATAAACGACCCTTAAAGTTCTTGGTAATTATTTTAATATTGGTTATTGTTTTATATAATTTTAACTCACTAATGGCATGTTTTGATTTGTTAATGGCTTTCATTCTTCATTTAATTGCCTGCATTTTCCAAATTTCTGGATGCTTTATAAGTATTATGTTCCTCATATTTGGTTCAAATCAATTTGTTTGATATGACTTCGTTACTTGGTTGAAACATGAGCGCTGGTTTTGATGTTTCTTTAATTGTTTGTTGACATATGTCTTTTTTCAAATGGAGTCTTATTACACCAATGGCATCCGTAAGTGTGCTATGCAATGAAATCCTGACAAATGGATAAAAATCTTTCACTGAATAGTGAAGCACATTCGAAAAAAAGTGACATCTCTCAAGGATGACATTCTGTATACGGGGTATGTTTTGAAAGATGCCACATTACCTACGAAGGGAATTTTATAAATTTTTATTAGGTTTAAACGATGGATTTCAAGCTTTCAATGTTAGTCATATGATTTGAATATACATTATATGTTTTTAGATTTTTGTTGAGATTGTTTTTTATTTTAGTACGGTTATATTTATCCAAGTTGACAGTTTAAACGTTGAAAGTTTAAAAACATAAATCATTTATTTTATACTCATATTCATTTGATATTTCATTTTTGACATTTCGAACTAACTCCCCGCCACAAAATTCCTATGAATTAGTCATTTCGCTCAATTTCCATGTCCCAACCCAAGACTTTAGCTCCCAACTTTGTTGCCACCTTTTGTAGAGAGTATTACAACATATTAGACCAAATGATCCACTGCGATCTAAGAAAATGTCCATGTATCTCATATGCGGATGCAACTGTGTAACTGGTATAGATGATCATGGTTATGGAATCATAATTAAGTCTGATATTGACTGCATAAGAATGTTGCTACAAAACTATTTGGGATAGATATGGGGGTTGATAACTGTTTGGGACTCCATAAAAATATGTAATTGGGACTATAATTGGAACTGCATGACTGTTTGGGGCTGATTTTAGTGATGACTGCATAAAAATATGTAACTGTTCGGGACTGCTGCAAAAATGTCCATGTATCTCCAATTATCAGTAACTGTTTGGGTCTTAATTTTGCATTTTCAATTTTGCTGCTTATTTTTTATTTTAGTTTCAAACATGGGTTATTTTTCAAGTTGAAGGATATTAATTGTTTTTTTTGTTTGGGGTCTAATTTTAAATTGTGCTTGTATGTAGGTTCTCTTCACAGAAATAAGTCTTCAATTTTTTAAAGGCCAAGACTGTTGCGAGTGTTGTGAGTGTTCGAATTAATAAACCGGTGTAGGTTCATACAGACCGGTGCAGGCTCATTTTAGTCAAGAACACTATCAGAGACAAACTTCCCAGTCTATGTAATAAGTCCAAGAACACCAGACATAAAAAGAATATTGTTGGCTTTGATGGACTGAGAATATGGTCCCAATGCTGCTGGAGCTTTATCTATCTGAACAACCTCTTTTTACCTCTACAATTAGTACAACTACACTTATGTATATCCATCAAATGTACTTCATTCATAACCGACCAACCCACTAAATTGCATCCCATAAACAAGTCATTTGAGCAATTCCTACATATATTTATCCAAATTTGTTATTTAGAAAACATCCATTTTTTCCACATCTAAATTTGCTTTTATTTTTCCTAACATTTATTATAAATGTATATATGAAATTTCAACTTACTGTCGTCAGTTGAAATGTCGAGCACATTTTTTATCTTCTAATCACGAGTTCTTTAAACTTAATTTCTTCCAAACTCACCTAAAACTCTTTTTTTTATCGCGGAGGTAGTTACTCAAGACGTAGAGATGTACTGACTTTGAGCTATATTATATTTAAGATTCTTAGTTCATCTAGATTTATAAATATAATTTGATTGTGCTTTTAGAAATTCAAGTAGTTCCACCTTTGTTATTTAGTCCTAATTTTGGACTCCAATATTTATTCTTTGAAATTGAATTGATAGATCAGTCTAACAGTTCTTCTATCATCTGATAGGTTTTTAAAAAATAAATGGAGAATTAAAAATCTTATGGAGGAAGGGAGCTGCATATATGGTATCGCTAGTAGTCAATTTGGATCATTTAATCATTTACAACAGAAAATGTTATTGCTGAGGGTGGATATGGGGTTGTTTATTGAGGTTATTTGATGAGCGGAGCTCAGGTAGCTGTTAAGAAGCTCCTTAACAATCTGTAAGTTACTCTGAAATGCTTCTTATAGTTATTGGACAACTTAAAGATATTTCTATCTGCAAGTCTTTGTTTTCATTTATGAAGGAAATCAAGAATATTGAAGGTCTGTTTTAACATCATTGTATACTTAAGGATAACCATTTTTATTATTAGTTTCCAAAATCATGAAATAAAGTCATTATTTCTATATAGTCCGTTTGAATCATTATTTTGAGTTGATTACAAATGGTATATTAGAAGGTAAATCTGACCATTAAAGCACCAAGAGGAACAAATCGCATAAAAGATTCGAACCCAATAATTTAACTCATATGTGACAGCATACAAATATGCATATATCAATCCCTATAGAGTAAACGATCCAGATCGATCAAACTCGATGATCCAATTTTAATGAATAAAACCGGTGGATCATAGGATCCATTGATCAATATATTTTATACTTTAAATCGTTATACACGATACAATAAAGATGTTGTTGGATAGGTTTTATTATGAACCAAAATCTTGAAATTCTTGTTAAACAACTCAGTTTTGGTGCTAAATATCTCCATTGTTTTCGAAACAACTATGTTTTCTTTCATTTAATTAATGTGCACTATTTCATATCCAATTAACTACTGTTTATGTTTTAGCTCTATTTAAGAAGGGGTGAATTATTTATATCTAATTAAATGTTGTCAGATTTAGTTTATGATTGTGAATTGCACAATTTTAGCTTTGATTGCACAAGAGAACCCTACGCTTCATGCCTGCGTTGCGTTTATGAGAATTTACAGATATGATTGTTCGAATGGTACACGCACAAACAACTAGCCATCTAAGGTAACCACAACAGATGTCTGGTGAGGATTGCAGTAAGGCTTTATATGTTGAATAGTAAGATAAATGATGGTAGTTTGGTGAAGTTAGATAAATGATGAACAGTAAATAGTTATAAACTAATAAAGATCATTTCATATGGGTGATTATTAGAGACTATAATGTTGGTGGTGGTGGTTATTAGAGACTATAATGATCATTTTGTATGGGGATTTTCAAGTAATTCTAGCATTGATGATGCATAACAAGCTTAAGCTCCTCCTACATTTTAAGGTCTTTCTTTCTGTATCAATTTAGTGTTTAGTAACATATCGATTGAATCTAATTCTAAGTCTGTGGTTAGAATGATTTCTAATACAAAGCATTCAAAGGCTGTTGGGCGATGAAAATTTCAAAATTTCTCACATATAGAGACAAGAAAAATTTGTAGGAGATTTAAATCACATGTTTTCAATCGCTTTCATAACCATAAGACATGTTTTTATTTTATGAAAATTTACACATACGATTGTTCAAATGGTACATGCACAAACAATTGGCCATGTAAGGTAACCACAGCAGATGTCGGGTGAGGATTGCAGTAAGGCATTATATGTTGAACAGTAAGATCAATGATGGTAGTTTAGAGCTGTAAGATAAATGATGAACAACAAATAGTTATAAACTAATAATTCTCATTTCATATGGGTGGTTATTAGAGACTATAATGCTGTTGGTGGTGGTTATAAAAGACTATAATGATCATTTCATATGAGGATTTTCAATTGATTCTAGCATGGAAAATGCATAACAAGCTTAATCTCCTCCTACATTTAAAGGTCTTTCTTTCGGTATCAATTTGGGGTTTAATAACATATCGATTGAATCTAATTCGAAGTCAGTGGTTAGCATGATAAATGGCCTCTGGAAACCTCATTGGAAACCCAAGCTGCCAATACAAGGCATTCAAAGGTTGTTGGACGATGGAAATTTCAAAATTTCTCACATAGAAACAAGGAAATTTTGTAGGAGATTCAAATCACATGTTTTTCATCGCTTTCATAACGATAAACACCCCCCACCCCACCCCACCACCACCACCACCACACACACACACACGCACACATAATCAAAGGTTTGCTCAAATTTAGTGAACATGGATTTCTATCCTTTGGAATCTTACATCAATAGTAACAGTAATACTTATAAATTTCTAAATTTAAAATTTTCATATTATCTCTTTGTAAATCCCCAAGTTTTATACTTTTATTATGTTGATTTATTGGGCTCAGCAGTCAACAAAATTCTTCATTATTCTAGTTTACCCTTTGATCTCTTAAAAGCCACAATAGAGGTTTTCCCTCCATTTCAATTCTAATAATATGTGTGGGTTTACTTACCCTCTTCGTTAAAAAATAATGTTAACTATTTAATAAGTATAGGTGATGCACCAATGAAGTACTTGGGTTGTAAAAACTTTCTCCGAATAGGAACATTTTTATAACTATTTATAAGTTTATTCGTTAAATTAAAAAATAGTTAATTATTAATCTCATCATTTATCTTACTGTTCATTATTAGTTGACTAAAGTATGAGTATATGTCTCTAAAATAAGGTATTATATCATTATTAATTTAACATTCATCATTGTTTGAAGTTATTAAATGATTTTATGTTGGTAGTTTGGAGCAGATGGGATTCAATCAAGGAAAAATAGCTCGGATCATGGTTTTGAATTGCAAAAACATGAAGGAAGTGCAGTTGCTTTGGAAGGGAAGAATAATGGTTGTGGGAACTTGAGGAAAAGAGGGATTTGTTTAGTCCCTATGTTCATGTTAGTGAATTATCATGCTTAACCTCTCTTTAATTCTCACTATGTAGCACGACATATGAACAGATTCTATAGAGACAATCCTGTGATACTATTCATATTGCAGTGACTTAACAATAAGATTCTTGAACCTTAATGTTCTACACTTATTTTTATTGTTAATTGTGGTTACTCAATATGTAGTTGTCCTTTTGGTCCTCAAGAAAATTATATTTATGTGATGGTTTGTTTTTTGAAAATGTTATTGGTATATCAGGAGGTTCTAATTGATATTTTCTTCCTCCTACAGAAAATACTTATATACGCATAATGGAGTGGCATACATTTTAAAAAGGGAACAAGATTTGAGTAACATTTGGAGAAGTTACTTTGGGCATTTCAAACTGTCCAATATCAACACTATGGTTGTTTTATTATATGTTTTATCAACTTATTACAATTTGTGATCAACATTATAAATACTAATGCAATTCCAGAATTAGAACTTCTAATTGTTTCATGGACAATATTCTTGATAATTCTTTGTTTGGTTGGAGGTGTAATGACTATTATTATTGTTGTTACAGTAGGGTGGATAGTCCTATAAACAAAGGAAATTCTGCCCAAATTTTCAAAATTGTTTAAACTTATTTGTATTTTAAAAAATATTTTGACTTAAATTATTCACTATTTAATACTTCGGAAAAAAAAATTGCCTTCAGGCTTTTACCCCTTTTTGATAATTGTGTACTGGTATATAGGTTGCCTTTCTTAATTTCGGATGTGCTTATAGACATTAATGTAGGTCCAAAATAGACTATTTGTTTGGTTGGAGTCTTTTTTTATTAAACATGGTTGATAGTCCTATAAACAGAGGAAATATTCCCTAAATATTTTAAATTTATTTACAATTATTTATGTTATAAAAAAATTCAAATTAAATTATACACGACTTAATACTTTGGAAATTAGCATCGTGCCTTCAGGCATGGGCATACCATAGTATATATATGTGTGTGTGTATATATATATATATATATATATATATATAGATATATAGATATAGATATATATATCTAACACATCTTAAGCCCTTTAGCTCTTCGTCGTGAGGGGCACTTGGTCATTTTACCTTCTAAATCGAATTCAACACAAGAACTATCTCAACTTCTAATGAACTCAATTGTCCATTTTAATCCAGTCTTCGAATTTTTTTTTAAATAAAAAAACTATGCGTAAGTGCCAAAATTGTATTTGGTTCTTTCTTGAGTGATCATGTGCATTTAAATTATTTAACTCGGTATTTAGCAGTATTGGCAAGACAAAACTTATAATATATAAATTATTTTTCTAATGTATTAGAACGGATAAAAGATATCCAGTTTTAATAAAAATTAATTTTATAAAATCAATTGAATACATGTTCTAAACCATTTTAGAAAATCAAAACCATCGTTTCTAAAACTCAGTACATTAAATGATTTTCCCCATTAACTTTTGGTCTACACCAAAATTCATAAGAATGTTCCACCGCGAATACCTCTACCTTATTCTAATTTCCCATAACTCTGAAGCATCTTTCTTAATGTAATTTTTCGATTACCTGGAACCCCTGCAATGATTTCTAGTTCGAACACAGGATTGTTAATGATCCCATAGTTCGAAGTACCTAGAAAACCTAAATTGGTTTCATTTTGGTCTGGCCTAGTTCTTTCTACCTCTAAGAGAGGCGTTCTCCCTATCAGGTGGCTTTAACCTAGTTATAGGTAGGTATTAGATGTTCATAAACCCTCTAGTGGGTTGTTCACACCTAGACCAGTAGCCAAAGATCATCAAAGACTTCATTCATTTACCCTAAAAAATAGAGGAATGTTATTTGGCAATGTTAAATGAATAAGAATATTAACAAAAGTATATTTGTCATGGATTAATTTATCTATCTAAATATTTGAGAAGGAACCAACCAATACTATTTCAAGATTCTCGACACCCAACAAACATGTAACTAAGAGGAAAGTATTTGAGCTAAGAATGAATGACAAGTGTATAAATATGATTAGATTAATTGAAATAAAAAAACTTGCCAAATTACAAACTAATTACTTGGAATTATAAAAGCAATGTTTAACCCAAATGACAATAAAAAAGGATCATGTAAATAATGGAGAGTAGTTACAAATATTAAACAAATACTAAACTCATCATTCTAAACCCCGCATAAGTAACTTTCTACCTTAAAGATAACTTTCGCTAAGTAATCAAAATCACCATGTCAATTACACATTTTTAAAAAAACTACTTACACACTGGGGCGGACCTAGGACGAGGAGGCGATTGCCCCTTGTGAGTGTTGGGGAATTTTTATTAATATTTATGTTTGATACTTTATGATGGGTTATGTTCATAACTAAAATTATCAAATTTTAATTCTATGACAAAATATAATCGGACAATTATGTTAGTCACATATTTGTCATGGGGTCTAACCATAACAATCGTTGCCTATTGATTTCTAACAGTTTTATTCCATGACAATTTTTTTCGATATATATTTAACATCAAAATATTTCATTTAGTTCTATTACTCAAGAAATCTTTTTTTGGTTTATAGTATTAATATATTTTGTGACGGATATATTATATGACATATAATAAAATATTAATATAGTTTAAAAAAGAACTGACATAATAAAAACAAGTGTTTTTTTACCCTCTTCAACAGGTGATAAACTATTGTTGTTTATCGAACCACTCTTAGTGTTTGAGTTAAAGTCTTTAAAATATTTGTAACTAAAATACAAGACAATGTAAATATAATCTTTGATATTAGTAACAAATTAATTTTGAAAAATCACTAAGTGTTTTTTATGTTATATTTAAAAATACTTTTGAAATTTAAACATAGTTTTAAAAATAATGACAAATCCAAAGACATGTGTGATATGTTTGTAAATAAAATTTACTTGATGGGTATAATTGTAATTTACCTAAGAAAAATATCTTGTACATTGAGATTATTTTTCAAACAGATAATTCATTCCATGATAGGATATCATAAGTGGCATGGGTAATAAAGTGATAGGAGATTATTTTTTTATGGGTAGGATTGTTTGTTGGGAACACAGAGCATCCAAAAAGGAGAAAACTAAAAGTCTAGAGTGTTTTTATTTGGAATGTACCACATGAGATCATTTCTGTATACGCACAAAAGTAAAACTTTCAATTTTCTCCTTTTTGGATTTCGTGTTCCTAGCGAATGAACCACCCAACAAAATATTAGCCTTTTCTCTCATATCACTATTCTACCCATGTTACTTACGATATCCTATTACTGATTATGTTATCCATTTGAATAAAAATATTTTATTTACAAAAAACTCCAACATGTCTTTGAATTTGTCATTATATCCTGATGAAGTAGCAAATAAGTTAAGTCTGAGGATCAAGAAAATTGATTAGATGCTAGTTATAGTCGATTAGTAGTAAATTGATTTGACCAAGCAGGTATTGAAAACTTAATATGGATAATCATATTATGTACCATAATCAACTTCGTCAATAAAACTTCAATATATTAGAATAATTTCTGAGATAATTAAATTGAAATGCAATCGTGATTATTTAGTGGAGTTAATTCACGATTAAATAAATAATATAAATAATTACGATAGTATTTATTTGGAGCTAATTTAATTATTTGTCTTGGGTCCTCGGTGCAGTCCACATACCTAAGTAGTCAGGCCTATACTCTAAAGAAACCTAGTTTGTCCCAAGCTCACCTTTTGTACTTGTATATAAAGGTGTGGGAAGGGCTTTTATCATTAATATTGATCATTAGGATTTGAGAGGGGTGAGAGAAAATATTATTCACATTTTTGTAAAGGGTCCTATAGAGAGACCACCATATCTCTCTCATAAGGAATCTTTTTCATCTCAAAAGGTGTCCACCCACCTACTTGACTTTGGAGAGGATCATACACTAGAAGATTCTAGCATACATAAGGTTTAATCAAGGCTTTTCAGATACCTTAGAGGGTAGTAAGGTTTTTATTGTTCTAATTTTACATATATGGTTTTCTCATTTCATCTCACCTCGTCTAGAGGCAAAATCATCTCATATATACACGATACTACCATAATTTTTCTTTATCTCTATATATCTTTCTCTCTCTCATGTGCTCGCACACACTGTGAGGGGAAATAATCACAATTAATGTATCTAAGCAATAGAAAAACAATTAAGGAGTAAAACAATATCACAACACAAAAGGTTTATGTGATTCGGCAACTGCCTACATCCACGGTGTGCTCTTATATATATATATATATATATATATATATATATATATTAATTCCTTAGAAGTTTCTTAACAAAGAATTACATGCCCCATCGCTTCGAGGTAAGGGTCTTATTTATAATTATATGAGTGGTTGAGTTATGTTCGAACTCTCCCAGCTGCTGATTGGATCATTTCCTGATTCATGCTGGTCTCCTCCGAGATTATAGATAACAAGATTGAGCTTGCCACGTTTATCCCATATGACATTAATCCTATCTTGAGCATCACGCTTAGTACATTTGGATTAGGCCTATCTGGGACATCAATATTTGGGCCATTGTGATTTGCATCCACAATTGCCCCTAAAATTCTTAAGCAATAATGGACTGAAGGGTTTTGTATGCTTATTTGGCCCAAATGACAATTCAGTATTTGAGCTTTTATGAGCGCATGCTTTGTAATTAACAAGTTGTGTCGAGGTGTACGATGGCCGATAGTCTAAAAATGAACTTCCAATTGCATTAATGACTTCGGACTATGTTCCATATGATTAGACTTTTAATATTTCTCTTCTGTTTACTCAAAAAAAACTCTGCAACGTCGTTTGTATACCTTTTTCATTCAAAAATATCACTTAGAGTGTTCTTCCTTACAATCTTCTTGTAAGTTCTATCCTTGATCTTGCTTATTTTTCTTGTGACTATTCTGAGTAACTTCTTTTAATCTTCTCTATTCTTGTTGATTAGTCCTTTCTTTCATCAAAAAATGGTTTACACCGTTAATGAGAGGACAGTGGGTGATTTCATAAAAGTGTATTCAATTCCCTCCTGGGTGACGATTGAGTGTGCCCCTATTCCCAGAAATTATGATGATGTTGAGGATGGTCATTGGAATCTTACACTCTCAGTGGCCGAAGTGGGGGTTACATTTCCCCTAATCAATTATTTTTGGAATTCTGTTAGTTTTTCGAGGTGGTTCCCACCCAATGTTCTCCAAATACATGGCATAGTATCAACGGATTTCACTGAATTAACGAGTCATACGGGACTAATATTGGGATTCTAGAGATCAGATATTACTACTTTTTGTCCCAAACCACGAATGGAATTTTATATCTGAAGGTGAGGAAGGCTCACAGAGTATCAGTTATTAACTTTCCTGATCCCATTAAAGGCTATTGGGATCAAGGTTTAATTGTCGGGACTTGGTAACACTCGCCCCTTCCGGAGGGCGAACAATATAGGGAGTTTCTTTGTCCGAAAACGGGAAACGATATAGGTTGGACCTATTTCCTAATAGGTCCTATTGCAATATTTTTTTCTTAATAGATCCTATTTGTACATATAATGAATACTCACTGTATGTTTCAAGTAGGAACTATTGGAACAAAATCTTTTTTCATGGGACCTGATGGAACAAAAAGAAAATGTTAGGACCTATTGAACTACATACTTATTAAACGGGATTAATTGATAAAAATCCCAATTTAAAAAGGTCGTTGGTCATTGATGAGGATCACCCAAGGTCAATATCTTTTCTTTTGGAGTATAATAATTCTACCAGGATCTTCATAGCTTGTCCAGTGGAAACAATACCTGAGGTTCCTTTCCCTTCAACAAACGAGGAGGCTTTTACTTCTTCATCCTTTGAGTCCCTGAACATTGAGTCTATTCCAATTGTCGAGGAAGAGATAATGGCTCCTAGTAAGAGAATTTTATTGTTTTAGGATGATGACATGTCCCCTGCTTCCCCCAAGGCTAAGGTTCCTAGGAGGATTGATCCTGAGGGTCCGTTTGCCCCTATGTATGTTTCGGACTCATCAGTCTGAGAGAAGAGCAGGAAGGAGAAGACCCATTCATCTCCAATGTTTCAGGTGCCTTCCAAGAAGGGTGACACCAATAATTCTGGGAGGCCTCACCAAGTGATGTCAGTGGCAAAGAACCCTTATTTGGCTCTTGGTCTACTGAAGGGTGGAGTGCTCACGCGCGAGCAAGTCAATCAACTGACGCGTGATCAGCTTTATACCCACACTGCTCAGGCGATGTCTCTAGTAAAGTGAAATTTTATTCCACTTCATCTAGGTTTGTTGGACCCTTTAAAATTCTGATGCAATCTTTATTTTTTTTCTATATAATTTGTGCCACATTTTTTTCCATTTTGGACAGGCTCTCTGAGAAACCCAATTTAGATGATCTCAACGTCGCTTTGAAAAATTCCCAATCTGCCCTGGTCACTACGAAGAAGGCCTATGAGACCAATAAGTCATCCACCTGCTTGGAGATGTTTTCCCTAAAGAATGTGCTTACTCTCTTAAGTATAACTTTAATAAGCTAAAAACTAATCATGACCAGGTGGTGGTTGAGCGCGATCAGTTGAAAAGAGATTAGACAAAAGCTCTGGTTGCTGCCAAGGATACAGGTTATAATAGTGGCTTCAATAAGTCCTATGTTAATGCTAAATGTCAGTGGGCTTTGTCCAAAGTTCCAACTAAAAGAAAGGTTGGGATGATACTCTGACAAGAGCTAATATCCCGATTGAATATGAACTTTTTGGCAAACACCATTCGGGTTTCCCACCAAGGGTAAATAAAGATGTTCGATCCGACCAGGAATATTCTGATGCTGCTCGGTGCAAAGGTTCAGAAACAGAAGAGCAAATGAAGGAAAATGAATCCCAGAGATATTTAGGAATAGTTGCGAACCTTTATTTTTCCTTTGTTCTTATTTGTAAGGGCCTTGCCCATTTTTTTTATAATAAAACAATTTGCCAAAGTTTGATCTTGTCTTCCATTGTTGTTGAATTACTTTCTTTTACTTCCTGCAGCATAGCAATGTTCCTGGAGAAATTTCTTCCTTTATTGGTAATTTAGACGTCATTCTTGGTCGGGAAGCTAGTGTCAAAGATCGTCGTTCTTTTACTTCTGCTCGAAAGGCTCTTCAGATAATAACTGAGGCTTATAAAGACCAATCTACCTTAGTGGTCAAAGTGAAAGATGATGTGAAGGACCTTGGTGACGTGGGCAGCCTTATGCGGAAGGAGGTGAACTCCCTGAAAAGACAATTAGCTGAGGTAAAAGACATTAGTGATGTCGATGCTCTTTTACAAGCTAAAAATGATTCTCTTGAAAGTAACTCATCGAGGCTAAAGAAGACCTAAAGAGGGAAGGAGTTGTGAAAATGGGACTTAGCCATGACATAATTAAGCTTCATTATCTCTTTAGAAAAGGTCCTCAAACGACGTGGTCTGCTAGCTATGATGATGGGTAGATGGATGCCCCTATTAAACTAGACAAGGAAAAGCAGATAGCCTATAAACATGGCTAGTTGAATTCCTTGGAGGTCCTGAAAGTCCCAAAGGACTCTGAACTTTGGTATTGGTACCAAGTTGATTGTCCGACGTATCACCATCCCCCTTTTGACAGTGAAGAGAGTTGGGTTCCTCTAGATGATGTTCCTCTTCAACTCGCCAAGGATTACTTGTCATCCCATGAGAGTGATAAGGAATTCCAACCAACTCCTGATGATTGTTGAAGAGTGACTGTTGTTGAGGTGATTACTCGTTGGGGATAGTGATTGTATTAGTTTTATTCTTTCAAATGTTGTAGATTAACTTTTTATGTATTATAACTTTATATAACAATAAGTTATTTGTATAGTATTATGTTTTGAATTTTTCTATTTTGTTATGCCAAGCATGTGTTTTATAGTCTGGTCTTACCTTTTAGGTCATGTCGTCACACTGCCTTAGGCCTAGAGTGGACTTTGGCAAAAATGCACCTAGTTTTAGGGCCATCCACTCATTCAGGATTTTATCTGATCGAGGTATGGTTCACTTAATTCTTAGGGATACCCCAAAGATCTTTTATTTGCCTGGGCAATTGATTAGGTTTTCGTGTTTTTCATAACAAAGACCATGGGACCTTGAGTTTAATTGTATTTAAACATATTTTAATTGTAATCAAGCTAAGGTTATATTGATCAATATTTTGATCGTTTATTAAAGTATATGCCTACCAATTTGGAACAATGTTAAATAACTAACTAAACCACTTTATTAGAAAAGCTAGAACAGACTGCAAGCATTGTAAGTTTTGAAATAAAAATTTGTGAAAACTAACTAACTAAAAATAACTAAGCAGGAGCGAATTCAAAATAAAACTTCTTGAGGTTAACCGCATTCCATGTTCTTAGTATCTCCCCCCCCCCCCCCCCCCCCCAACCCCCACCCCCAATTGTTTCCAAATGGTAGACTCTTTGTAAATCGTCTCTGGTGACCTTGAACGGTACCTCCTAATTCCGTCCCCAGCTTGCCATTTGAAGGTTTTTTGGCTCTGCTGAGGACTTTCCTAAGGACGTAACCTGAATTTTTTTTGGATTGATGCCCATGTTGTATTGTTGGCTAGCTGTTGTTGGTAAGAGTCCAACTTTATCATAGTTTGCTCTATTCGCTCTTCTTCTAGGTCAATTTTAGTCCTCACGGCTTCGTCATTCAAACCTTGCTGGGTAATGGTGGTACTCATGGTCAACAAACCAGCTTCCAAAGGAATGACAGCCTCCATCCCGTATGTCAGAGCGAAAGGCGATTCCCCAGTAGGTCTTCTAGACGTAGTACGATATGCCCGTAGAACATAAGGAGGCTTGTTCGCCCAAGCTTCCTTTGCTTTATATAATCTTTTATTTATGCCATTGAGAATCTTTTTGTTGGAAGCCTCCACTTGCCCGTTGCTCTGGGGATAGGCCACAGAGCTAAAGTGATACTTGATGCCATGGTCGCAAAAACCTTAGAATAATTAACTTTAAAATTATGTGTCGTTGTATGAGATGATCGTCCTGGGTATGATGAAATGTGTTACGATGCTTCTCCAAATGACTTTGATCATGTCGGTATCCCTAATATTTTCCAATGCCTCTACTTTAATCCCCTTGGTGAAGTAATTTGTGTCGACCAAAAGATATTTATGATTTCCTAGTGCTATTATCTTAACCCCACTGGGCAAATGGCAATGGGTTAGTCAGTGACTTCATATCGTTGGCCAACTAAAGGAGCATGGGGGAGAACTTTTGGAATTTCTCACACTTTTGGACGTAAGAGGTTGCATTTTTATGCATATAAGGCCACCAGTATCCCTCTTTGATTGCTCAGAAGGCAAGAGATCTTCCTCCTACATGGCTTCAATAGATTTCATCGTATAATTCATACAAAATTTAATCGACGTCACTAGGATGAACGCATTAGAGGTAGGGAACAGTGAAGGATCTCCTTTATAGTTTTCTTCCAGGTGCCAGATAAAATCATGAACCCTGACTTGGTGGGCCTACTTTTTATCGGACAACCGGATGTCACTTTGTAAATAAACGATTATTAGGTCCATGTAGCTAGAACTTTTATGTGCAACCAGACCTCTTCGGTGACTATGGGATTTGATGATGGGCTTGTGAGGAATTATACTTAGACAGTTCTTCTCAGATCAGAGTCCACTGTTGAGCCCAAGGTTGCTAAGGTATCGGCAATGCTATTATTCACCAGGGGGGGAATGTTGAATGTGTACTTACTCAAATTTTAACATAAAATAATGAGCCACCTACAGGTATGCCGCCATTCGTTCATCTTTAGAATTGAAATGTCTCATTACTTGGTTGGAAACTAGCTTTGAATTTCAATATATATCAAGTTAGCTTACCCTCGGCGTGTCAGCTTTGCATAGTCTGACGACGAGGGCTTCGAACTCAGCTTCATTGTTTGATGCCTCAAAGCCATGTCTGATTCCTTGCTCGATCATGGCATTTTTTGTGAGATGAGAACCATCCCTATGCCTTCCCCCTTAGAGTTAGAGGCGCCATCCACACACATTGTCCATGTTCTGGACTGGTCAGTCTCTAGGCTCCTCAACTGATCGGCAATCTACTAGTCACTTGGCTCATTTTCTCCTATAAATTATACAATGAAATCAACCAACATTTAGACCTTAATCTTTGTTCTTCACTGATAGTGAATATTAATTATATCAAGTTCGATAGACTATTTGGACATCCGTTAAAATAGGTCGGCCTTCTAAAGAACATCTTTGAAGGGAAAGGATGTGACGACTATGATTGAGTGATATTTAAAGTAGTGCTTCAACTTACGCGATGTGACGACCAAAGAATAGGCTAATTTTTCCAATGGGAAGTAGCGATGCTCAGCATTCAGGAGTGTTTTGATGACATAGTAAATGGGGGATTGGCTTCCCTCTCTCTCACAAACTAAGACCGAACCGACTGCACGGCTTGAAACTGCTAGGTAGAGATCAAGAGGATCTCCTGAATCTGGGATGGTCATCAGAGAAGGTTTTCTCATATAGGATTTGATTACTTCAAGAGCCTTTGATCATTCCTCATCCCAGGTGAGGCATTTTTCCTTCTTCAATAGCTAAAAAATCGGTCGGCATCGTTCAGAAAATTTATAAATGAAACGGTTAAGAGCTGCTAATATCCCTGTTAACTTTTGAATCTCACACAGAGTCTTAGGAGGGAGAACGTTGTTGATCGCAACTATCTAGTCAAAATCTGCCTCAATACCCCTCTTGCTGACCAATTACCTTAGGAACTTTCTGAATTGAACCCCGAAGGAGCATTTGGATACATTGAACTTCATTTAGTAATGCCTGAGGATTTCAAAGGTCTTTGCTAAATCCTTCAGGTAATCGATTTTGAGCTTGCTCTTGATAACTATATTGTCAATGTATACCTCCATTGTCTCTCCCAACTGTATTTTAAATATCTTTGTGACTAACCTTTGGTATGTGGAATCTGTATTTTTAAGGCCAAAAGGAATAACTTTGTAACAATACAGGATGAGAGTGGTTATGAATGAAGTTTATTCTTGGTCAGGGTTGAACAAAGGGATCTGATGATACCCCGAGTATGCATCCGGAATACTCATTCATTTATGGTTGGTTGTGGTGCCGACCAGCTAATCTATCTTAGACAGAGAAAAAATATTTTTGGGGCAGGCTTTATTGAGATCGGTGAAGTCCACACACACTCTCCAATAACCATTACTCTTTTATACTACCACTGGATTTGAGAGTCATTGTGAGAATTGAACTTCTCTAATGGACCTTTCCACTATAATTTTCCCTACATATGTCTCTACTGTCTTTGCTTTTCTAGGGCAGTGCGAAGAGCCTTTTGTGTAATCGATGGAAATGTGGGATCAACCTGAAGTTTGTGGAATGCAAATTTGGGATCAACCCTAGGCATATCGTACGGCTACCATGAGAATACATCTTGATTCTGATTTAACAAAGAAATCAGTTCCTCACTCTCCTTTTTGGATAGCATGGTGCCGATTAGGAATTTTTTATCCAGTTGTGCCCCGTCAAAAGCTATCTCCTCTAATTTCTCCATGACCCTATTTGCGGGGTTGACTCTCATCTCTTTCACCCCTGGTCTTTCGTACTCTAGTTGTTATTTGGATGATGTTTCTCCATTTTGAGATGTTTCAAGAATGACTTCCTTTATTGTTTGGGTCTGATGGCAGTGATAAAACACTTTAGAGCAATGTCCTATTACCTATGTTCGCTATTATTCCTTGCTCTATAATGCATTTGAGTTTTTGGTGATAAGTGGGGAGGAACATCCTACATAGCATGCGGCCACCTTATTCTAAGGATGAAATGATAGGGTGATTTAATGTCTACCACCAAGAACTCAATCAGTTTTGAGATATTATCATCCCTAACTGGTATGACCACCTTCCCTAATGGCATAGTTATTTTTTATCAAAGCCGACTATGGGAGCGGGTGTTTCCTTCAAGTCTCCCATCTTTAGTTTGATCTTGAGAAAAATCTCCCAAGTACATGACTTCAGAGGAGCTATCTTGATCGACTAGTAGCTTATCCACGTCCCAGTTTTAATCCTGAGGGTGATTACTAGGGCATCATAGAGTGGGGTTCTCACCCCAATCAAATCATCTTCAGTGAAGACTATGTTCTTATTGTATTCCACGTCTTCTGGTCGCCTGAACTTGTCAGCCTGGCTTTTGACAGGGTCAATTTGAAAATCCTTGATAACAATAGTGGCCTTCTTGAGCTCCATCTGAACTACATTGCCCTGCCTCTGCTTGGGATTTGAAGCACATTGGATAATGGCAAATTCATTCCCCATTTCGTCATCCAAAATATTATCTCGTCTTGGGTTAGTGTTGGCGACAACCTGGTCATCTTTCTTTTTAACGTATTCATTCAAGTGCGTGTCTATTTTCCTTATGGTAGGCGCACTTGAGAGCATTATTTTTCTTGCTCGAATCACCGCCCATCTTCTTCGTCCACTTGAGTAACTGTTGGTCCTTGATCTTGCCCAAGATCTTGTAGATTGGCTCTTTAAAGACCGTGTTGATCACCTAGAAAGCCTTGGACGGGTCTCCCTTGACCCCATTTTTGGATCTTCCATTCTACTTTTTTCTCCCTTTCTTAGGTGTGATCTCTTTGTCGTTTTCCTTGGTTTTCTTAGCGTGGACATTCTCGCCTTGGATGAGGGCGACCACATCTTTCACCTTGGCATACTTCTCTATGCGTGACATAAGGTCATCGATGGTGTCTACCTCGTTCTTGATGCGGGACTGCTGCAATATGGAGTTGTGGGGTAAGCTTATCTTGAATAATACTACAGTGACCTACTCCAAGCAATCTTCGACTTCATTGAAGGTTTTTCAGTAGCACCTGGTATAATCTTCTAAAGTCTCCTAGGGTTTCTTCCTCGTGGTGAGGAGAGAATAAATCCTCTTCGGGTGAGAACTTCTTATTATAAAGAGAGTAGTCAAGGCCTTTGCGAGTGATTTGAAGTTCTTGATCGACCTATGAGGTAGCCTTTCAAACTACTTTTGGACGGCATCTCCTACACTACTCCAAAAACAACAATTTGGCACACCTTGATATTAAAAAATTAGTACAGTTTAAAACTGTGCCAAATTCTGGCACGATTTAATGATAATCTGGCACACTTTAAAACAGTGCCAAAATTTTGGCACTGTTTTTAAGTGTTCCAAAAGTGAGTACACTTAATAAAATATAAATACTCTTAACCAAATAGTAACCCTCTCAATTTTAGTCTCCCCCTCTCTCTCCTCGCTCATTCTCAATCTCCCGCTCTCGTTAGTCTCTCCTATCTCTCTCACATTCAAGGCTGGCCAGAGACTAAAAAGGGGAAAATAAATCGCACCCTCATGGCCACACTCTTCTCTCTCTGTTCAGTTCTCTAACAAATCTTCCTCCGTCATTTCAAGCCTTAGGCCTCTCTCAATCATTCTTCGATCAACGTCGATGTTCTCCTTCAATCCATCAAGCTGCAAACTCGCAAAGGTGCATCTCTCTCTCTCTCTCTCTATCTCTCTCTCTCTACATATATATATATATATATATATATGTGTATGTGTGTGTGTGTGTGTGTGTGTGTGTGTGTGTGTGTGTGTGTGTTGTTGTTCCTATAACGAGATCCGAGTTTGAGATTAGGGCATTCAAATCCACTCTAAGTTACAGTTTTTAGTAAGTATTATAAGTTGTTTTAGGCATAAATTCCATATTTTAAATTTGTGTACATTACTTATAAATTATATAAAACAACCCTTAATCATGGAATTTATGTACATCCCATGAGTTTATGCCTGAAATAACCTATTTGGTTTACTTATAAATTCCATGAGTTTACTTGTAAGTAATGTACATAAAATATGTACACTGATTTCCATGATTAAGGGTTGTTTTAGCCAATTTATAAGTAATGTACACAAATTTATGTACATCCCATGAGTTTATTCCATGATTAAGGGTTGTTTTAATCATTGAATTTATGTACATCCCACGATTTTATGCCTGAAACAACACTGTAAAAGATGTACACTAATTTCTACATTTTTAAGCATGGCCTCAATTCATATCCCATGAGTTTGAGATTGTTCATATACCTAATTTGGTTTTTTTCTTGACTTTAAATTTGTGTACATCTTTTACAGTGTTAGAAGTAAGCTCTTGGGTTGTTAGGTTGTTAGCAGTTGATGGAATCATGGATGGAGAAGGAGAAACAACTTTGATAAGTACGTTTTGGGAATAGATGATGATGGAAAACTTAAACTAAAAGTGTTAATTAAATTTTTTTACAAGCTAAAACCAACATTCAAAGTAAGTTTCAACTTTTCCCGTTTTCATCAATAATAGGGCGGGGGTGGGCTGGAGCCCCTGGGTTAGCTATTGTGGGACAGGATTACAAGGGTTGTAAGGCAGTGCAGGTTTGGGGGGAAATGCAAAGTGGCAGGTTCAGGGCCAGGGGTGTGTGGAGGGGTCTCGTACCATTTCTACTCGATTACTATTCCTGTCCAAAATGATCTACTAACTCCCCTGAGGTTCAGGTCCAGGATTTTAGGATGCCCCATTTTAATGACGTATCTGATCTCGTCCAGGAAAATCATGGAGCCCGAGTATGTAAGATATTCATTGTTGTCCATGTCATATTCTTTCTTGTTGAGATTGTATGCATTGAAGTTCTAAAATCCTATTCTCATATATTTTACACATTGTCTTTTGCACTTATATTATGTGAAATTTGTGTATGTCCACGTGTCTTTATTAGGGAGGAAAAATTGGTCATTCACATCTTTCAGACACATCTGATGATTCTCCAACCATATTAGTTTTTTAGGTACACTCTTAGAGAGGTTTGATTACCTGCTTCTTAATATATGAATCAAATTTCTCTTCAAATTAGTATTTAGGCTTTTTATCCCAGCCTTTTGCTTCTCATGTACCTCCTTAAGTGGTTCTCTTTTCCCTTTTCTTCTTTAATGCAAATTTCTGGTAGGACTCCTTTTAAAGGAGATATAACTTTTGTATCTGGAACTGATTAAGATGGTACGAGAATAAAATAACATATGACCAGCATGACATGTGCTTTTTTATCTAGTCATCTCAAAGTTGGGTTCTACCTTCTTTCTTAGATGATTAGATTTGGGTACATTTAATACTATTGTAAGTGTCATCATGTTCCTAGTTAGTCTTATATACACAAAAGATATAATATGTTTATAGAAATAAAATACAAGTATATATATTATACGCTTGTTCTTGTGTGAGCATATATATATATATATATATATATATATATATATATATATATATATATATATATATATATATATATATATCACTGTTCTAAAAAACCCGCCTAGGCTTGAGGCTTGGGATAAACGCCCCGCCTTAAGATTTTAACGCCTTATGCTTGGTAAAACCCTTAAGGAGTACTTTTTCTCTAAAAACAACAATGCTTTAGTGAAACGATATCGCCTTTTAAAGATTTTTTTACAAACCGGACCATTATCTCATCCAAAATAATCAAATAGTATTTTTATTTGCAAATATTCAGACATATTTTTATGATATGTACAATTTTAGTATTTTAATAGCCTTGTTATGGTTAAAAAAAATTAAAATATATTAAAAAGACCTAAACGCCTTTTCACGCCTTTTTACGCCAAGGCCCGCCTAAGCTTCTAAGGCTTAAGGCTTGGCCTCCACGCCTCGATCACGCCCCGCGTTTTTTAGAACCTTGATATATATATATATATATAAAGTGATCACATTCCACACTACCAATGCAAGTTAATGGAAATCTCAGTCTTTTCATACTATATGTATACAAAAGCATTAGGACCTCACTGGATCCTCCCTCTCTCTATATAAAGAGATCACATTCCATACTTCTGTGTATACCAATCCAAGTTAATGGAGATTTGTTTGTTCATACTTTGTACCCATTTAATTACTTTCCTCAAACAGACTAGACAAGAAATGAAGATTTGTAAGATAATCTTTATTCACACACAGTGGCTCCAGTCTCCAGATACTAGTTTTGCCAATCTCTTGACCATGTTAAACCACTCCATCCCTGCTCAAGATTTCAATTTATTTTGGAGGGTTATAATTATACCCAGAATTCATGATCTAAATATATTCAATTTTGAACATATATTAATCATGTGTGTGATGTTAATGAATATAAGTTTGTGTTTACCCCTTTAGTAAAGATATGTTTTTCATTACTTCTAGGCACCTCACTGACTAGTCTACTAAATGAGAAGCAGAAAGATTTGACGACAAATTCAGAAGGTGTTTCGATCTGTCTGATAAGGTAGCAGAAGCTTCTTTGACTTAGCATGCAATTGCAATGTTTGTTGCTCTATAATTTTTTCTCTTGTGGTGATTTGGCATGTAGGATGGTTCCCATCTATGGCCATTGGCCCTTCAAAAGTGAATGGAAGGACGGTTCCCTCTTGAGCAATGGGAAGTGGCGGTGATGCTTCGGGCAATGGAAGGTACACCATGAACTTGAAAGTAGGCCCATTATCTAATTATTTTCAGATCATACTTCTAGTATTTTCCTTTTTATGTATTCCTCAAAAACACTTATAGTTAACATTGGAAACAATTGATTTCTGACTATTAAATGTGGGTGAATGCATTGTGTACTTTTAGTACAATTGGGTTTACTGGTACAACCATTGGTGTGATAATTTATAATGGTATGCTTCAAATACACATATCAATTTGTTTCTTCTTGTTTCTACGAGGAGATGAGGGAATCTATTTCTCCACAAAGGGTTATATCAATTCTCAGTTAAAATTAATGTTTCTTGTAGGGAACAAAATCAATAGAAGCTCAGTTATTTATAGTTTACAAGGGAGCCGATCTTCTAAAATGTTTAGAGCCTTTAATGCTCTTGGGGCGATTGCTTTTTCGTTTGGAGACGCAATGCTTCCTGAAATACAGGTAAATTATCATCATATGTAACCTGCATTCTATAGATGTAGTCATATGGTCTCTGTTTGAAAGTGATTATTATAAGTACTACACACACAAGGGAAGAACAATGGAGTTATCAATTAATCTTCTCTAAATTATCAATATAAATGTGATTACAATGGAGTATATATGACTGTTTATATAAAAATATTAGAAAGATTGGAAAGATTAGAAAACATACATGTTTAATAAAAAAATCATTTCCTTTTAGACAAGTGAAAACTCAAACCAGCCTCCAAACGGCCCCGTAAGAGGCACGAGCACCTCGCACAGGGGCAATGTAACTCGTAGGAACTCATCACGTAGTCGCGGGTCTCTCGGTTTGAGAATATGACGATGATTCGAAAATATCTAGAATACGCTAAAAAACAAGTCGTTAAAGTGTGAAAATCCAAATCAGCCCCCAAACAAACCCGTAAGAGGCACAAACACCTCACATGGTACCAATGTAACTTGTACGAAGTGACCGTGTAGTCACGGGTCTCCCAGTTTGAGAATATGACGATAATTTAAAAATATTTAGATTATTCTTAAAAATATGACGTTTGAGGGTAAAAACTCAAACCAGCTCCCAAACGGCCCCGTAAGAGGCACTAACACTTCGCTCAGGGCTAATGTAACTGGTAGGAATTGACTGCGTAGTCACGGGTCTCTCTGTTTGAGAATATGATGATAATTTGAAAATATATAGATTAGGCTTCAAAACTAGCCGTCAAAGGGTGAAAATCCAAACCAACCCCCAAACGACCCCGTAAGAGGCAATAACACCTCGCAAAGGACCAATGTAACTCGTAGGAAATGAAGGCGTAGTCACAGGCCTCTTGGTTTGAGAATATGACGATACTTTGAAAATATATAGATTAGGCTTAGAAACAAGTCGTTGAAGGGTGAAAACCCAAATCAGTTCCCAAACGATCCCGTAAGAGGCACTAAAACCTTGCACGGGACCAATGTAACTCGTACGAACTGACTGCATAGTCACGGGTCTCTCGATTTGAGAATATGACAATAATTTGATAATATATGGATTAGACTTATAAATAAGCCGTTGAAGGGTGAAAACCCAAACCATCCCCCAAGCGGCCCCGTAAGAGGCACTAACACCTCCCACGGGACCAATATAACTCGTAGGAACTGACTGCGTAGTCACGGGACTCTCGGTTTGAGAATATGACAATAATTTAAAAATATATAGATTAGGCTTGAAAACAAGTCGTTGAAGGGTGGAAACCCGAATCAGCCCCCAAACGGCCCCGCAAGAGGCACTAACACCTCGCACAGGAACAATGTAACTCGTACGAACTGATCGCGTAATCATGGGCCTCTCGGTTTGAAAATATATAGATTAGGCTTAGAAACAAGCTTTTAAAGGGTGAAAATCCAAACCATCCCCCAAGCCTCCCGTAAGAGGTAATAACACCTCGCACGGGACCAATGTAACTCGTAGGAATTGACTGCATAGTCACGGGCCCTCGGTTTGAGAATATGATGATAATTTGATAATATATGGATTAGGCTTAAAAACAAACCGTTGAAGGGTGAAAACCCAAACCAGCCCCCAAGCGGCCCCGTAAGAGGCACTAACACCTCTCACGGGATCAATGTAACTCGTAGGAACTGACCGTGTAGTCACGGGCCTCTCAATTTGAGAATATGAAGATACTTTGAAAATATATGGATTAGGCTTAGAAACAAGTCGTTGAAGGGTGAAAACCCAAATCAGCCCCCAAACGACCCAGTAAGAGGCACCAACACGTCGCACGGAACCAATGTAACTCGTAGGAACTAACTGCGTAGTCACGGGTCTCTCGGTTTGAAAATATGATGATAATTTGATAATATATGGATTAGGCTTAGAAACAAGCCGTTGAAGGGTGGAAACCCAAACAAGCCCCCAAGCGGCCCCGTATGAGGTACTAACACCTCGGACGGGACCAATGTAACTTGTAGGAACTGACCGCGTAGTCATGGGGTTCTCGGTTTGAGAATATGATGATATTTTGAAAATATATAAATTAGGCTTAGAAACAAGCCGTTGAAGGGTGGAAACCCAAATCAGCCCCCAAACGATCCCGTAAGAGGCACTAACACCTCGCACGAGACCAATATAACTCGTAGGAACTGACCTCGTAGTCACGGGTCTCTCGATTTAAGAATATAACGATAATTTGAGAATATATTGATTACGCTCAAAAACAAGCCGTTGAAGGGTGAAAACCCAAACTAGCCCCCAAGCTACCCCATAAGAGGTACTAACACCTCTCACGGGATCAATGTAACTCGTAGGAACTGACCGCGTAGTCATAGGCCTCTCGGTTTGAGAATATGATGATAAATTAAAAATATATAAATTAGGCTTAGAAACAAGTCGTTGAAGGGTGGAAACCCAAATCAGCCCCTAAACGGTCCCGCAAGAATCACTAACACCTCGTACAGGACCAATGTAACTCGCAGGAACTGACCGCGTAGTCACGGGCCTCTCGGTTTGAGAATATGAAGATAATTTCAAAATATATATATTAAGCTTAGAAACAAGTCGTTAAATGGTTAAAACCCAAATTAGCCCCCAAGTAGCCCCGTAAGAGGCAATAACACCTCGCACGGGACCGATGTAACTCGTAGGAACTGACCGCGTAGTCACGGGCCTCTCGGTTTGAGAATATGATGATAATTTCATAATATATGGATTATGCTTATAAACAAACCATTGAAGGGTGGGAACCCAAACCAGCCCCCAAATGATCCCGTAAGAAGCACTAACACCTCGCACGAGACCAATGTAACTAGTAGGAACTGATAAGGTAGTCAAAACTTACGTAAGATTTTCAATTTTATAATATAATAATAATTACAACTCCTATATGTAATTTTTTAGCTTGAGTAAGCATTTTTTATAAATTACTTGGTTACTAATATCGTCTCTTTTTTGTATCCTATATTTTTTTTGCAGGATAACATTTTATCGTTAGCATTTATTCATGTGGAACACACGGAGAAGTCAATGGTTTACTACAAGGGGTTTATTTATTTAATGTCGTTAATATTCATGATTCTATTTTTTTGTATTATGGTCGTGCGAGTTTTTGTAGTTTTATTGTTAACTTTTAGGGTCGTGTGGGCTTTTGTAAGTTTATTGTTATATTTTGTGGTCGTGCGGGCTTTATGTTACGCATATTTTATATTAGGAGATTTTATAATGTCCAGAAAATAGAGGAAACTCTGCCCAATTTTTTTTTTTGGTCTGTGAACTACTAAAGATTTGCAATTTGTGAATTTTTTAGTTTTCAAATAATTAATTTTTTTTCTTTTATCCAAAAATTTGGCACAGCTCAAAGTCGTGCCAAAAGTGTATCAAATTTTGGCACGATTTTGAACTGTGCCAAAAGTGTATCAAAATGTGCTCAATCTGGCACAGTTCAAAAGTGTGCCAGAAATATCAAATTCAGGCACGGTATAAAAGTGTTCATGTTTGGTCAAATCTGGCACACTTTTAAACCATGCCAGAAAAAAATGGCCATTTTGGAATACCTGATTCTAGCACAGTTCAAAACCGTGCCAGATTTTATCTGGCACAGTTTTAAACAGTACCAGATTCTTGTTTTTGGTGTAGTGCTAGGCTAGATGGAAATATACGACACATGAGGGGGTCGTAATGATTTCACAGAGTCATCACTTGCCTTTATTGACACATATTGTCTATAGGATTAGTCTTTCCATCGTATATCTTGAACCTTGGGGTTACAAACTTCTTTAGGGGATCTTCTTTCTCAATTGCCCTTGAAAAGGGGGATTGCATCTGAGTGATGAGGTCACTCCTTGCCAACTCCTTAGTAGATCTAGCCCCCCAAATGCTGGGTGTTGATTCGTTTCTTTCCAGACGAGACATCGGATATCGTGTCTACGATGTCATTCATCTTAGTTTAACCTTATCAGACGGATTTCATGTTCTGAGTGATCCGTATCGCGACGTGAACTCCTTCCTTGGCTAGGATTCTTTCTAGCCTGAGGGCTAGGTGCTTGACCCTGACGCTTGCGTTTATCTCCATGGAGCTCTCGCTCTATTTTTTCCATGCGTCATTAAAGACACTCGTTTTCATCCACCTAGAGGCGTGTTTCTTCCTCTTGTTGATTGAGTCATTACTCATAATCATCGACCAAACTCAATATCTTTGTTGATCTGGACTGCTCATTGCTCTTCTCAGAAGGCTGCTCTTGTGGGAGAAATCGTGGATGGTTGACGGCCTGATTTCTGTTCCCGTGGATCTCAGATCAGACTCTGTGTAATGAGAGATTGGCTCTCAAATCGCCTGCAACAGGTGCACTATGAGGGTGAGACATTGCTTAACTAGTTGGTCTCTCTTTGCTTAGGAAAAAGAATCATTTCCTATCACAATTAATGATTCTAAGCAATAGGGAAACAATCAAGGAGTAAAACAATATCACAACACAAAGAATTTACGTGATTTGGCAACTACCTACGTCCACGGGGTGATTTTCTGTATATATTAATTCTTTAGAAGTTTCGTAACAAAAAATTACACACCCCATTGTCCCGGGGTAAGGGGCTTATTTATAATGATATGAGTGGTTGAGTTATATTCAAACTCTCCCAGTTGCTGATTAGCTCGTCTTCTGATTCATGTCGATCTCCTTCGAGATTATAGATAACAAGATTGAGCTTTCCACGTTTATCCCACGTGACATTAATCATATCTTGAGCATCATTCTTTATACATTTGGGTTGGGCCTATTTGGTCATTGTTCATGAATTACTTAAATTTAAGATGTGTGCAGAATCATAGTGGATTTTTGTGTTGTTATTTGTTATAGTGGTTTCTTATTTTGGTTTCTTTATGTAATTTATGATGAGTACATAACTCATACTTTTAACACAAACATAATACAACTTTGTGTCAAAAAGTTACCGACAATAACACGACACGGACATGATAGATCATTTCAACTTTGGGCCATTTTGTGTTATGTTATTAAGTCTTTTCCAAAATATGGTCTTATATTCAGACGTTGACGTATTTTAAGTAGATCCTACACAGTCATGATACCTCAAGAAGGCTTGTGAAGTGGCATGTGGAGTTAGGGGAATTTGACATCAAGAATAGTCATGAAGTTCCATAAAGGATCAGACCTTAGCTGACTTCATTGCGGAATTCAGCAACCTGGAGGAAGTAGAGAAAAAGCTCAAAAGCTCAAAAATAGAAGCAATGCCCAAAGATACCCCAAGCTCCCATTTTCCCAAGGGATAAACCCAAAATTTCCAACATGGGTCTTGCATGTGGATGGATCTTCCAACAGCTCAGGAAGCGGTGCTAGACTTTATCTCATGATCCCAGACTAAGGTACAATTTCTCCTACCCATGGTTTTCAATTTAAAGACTAACAATGAGGCGGAGTATGAAGCCTTAGTGGAAGGCCTAGGTTTGGCCATTCATTTTAAAATGGAGAAGGTTGAGGATATCAGCGCCTCTCAGTTGCTAGTCAATCACGTCACCGAGTTTATGATGCCAAAGGTGATGGAATGGTAAGTTATTATGAAATCGTAAAGCATCTTATTGAGAGAATTCCCAGGTTCAGCATCAGAAGAGTTCCTAAGGCAAAAAACTCTGAGGTCAACCATCTTGCACTAGTGGCCACTTCATATGAGGTAGATCCATACGTGTTAATTGTCACCTTGAATTAGCCGAGCATCACCCAGCTCCAAATTAATGTTACAGAGGTTGATCAAGGCCCGGACTGGACCACTCCCATCAAGGCATACCTCAGAGATGGAGTCCTCCATAGGGAAAGGCTCCAAACTGGACAATTAAAGTCCCTAGCCTCTATTTGGAGAATGGGGTACTATTCAAGAATGGGTACTCCTCAAAACCCCAGTGATGCATCATCCCATCATAAGCCAGCTACTTCCTCAAACATCTCCACGAATATATTTGTGGTGCTCAATTGGCCCTAAGACCTTAGTCTGAAAAGTCTTGAATCAAGGATACTTCTGGCCCACCTTGGGAAAAAAGTCAAAGATTTGGTTCAACAATGTGATAAGTGTGAAAGGTTCTCCTTCTTTACAAAGTAGCCAGCAAAAAAATGGCCTCAATACTAAGTGCATGGCCCTTTACTCAATAGGGGGAAGCTAGTCTCCTATTTCTCCTGGGGGTCACCGTGCTAGCCTTCCCTTGTCTTCTAATAAGTGTAGATCATTATAGATTAGAAAAATACCTAAAAAGGAGTAGTAGGGTCGTGCACATTATTTGTATCCATAGGCTCGTAGTTTTGATGGTGGTGGACTCCATAAGCATCATCAATTAGGTCGATCAAAGGATGATGTGCTAGCAAATCATTCATCACTTCCACTCGGTGGGGTTTCGTTATATGGTCGACTATCGATAATTCTTCCTGAACATATAGTACATTTTTTTCCATCGTATGTCCATATCTTATAGTTTTGCGACATTCCTCACATTAGTAAATGCAACTCAACGTCTTCCAAAGACTTATATTTGTCGTTCATGTATTATGTGTGTGCCTATATGTGTATATATATATGTGCTCGTGTGAATATGTGTGTGTGTGTGTGTGCGCGCGCGCGCGTGTGTGAGTATATGTGTATCTATATGTAAAAATGTGTGAAATTGTGTGCATATCTATGTGCAATCGTGTAAAAGTATATGTATTTGTGTGAGTATACGAGGAGCAACCCTAAAACAGTCATTTATCAATTGGAGAATCCTAGAAGGCTGAGGAGGGAAGAGGTACCAAAAGGAATTTGGAGATTTTGGAGATTAATTCAACAATCAATCCACTAGGCAAATTTATTTAGAGTTTCATTTTAATTTTTTTTATGTTATGATATTCCTATTCGTTGAAATCTAAACCTATCTAAATTATAATCTAATTGAGAAGATTAATTAGTTAAATTGGTAATTAACTTAACTTGAGATAATAATCTTGTTAGTGGTACGATTTGAAATTAGGTGAGTTCTTCATGAATTCACGCTTGGTTTGATATATAATGATTAGAGTTTGATATTAGATTGTTAATCTAGTAAAAGCCCCATGTTAATTGAATCTTTCCATGTAAATTTGAATCAAAATGAATAAATTCTATAAAGCTAGGGTTCTTGTTTTGAATATGGGATTTACCCCTTTAAATCATATAAAAATTATATATTAATTGAAGATATAGGTTTAGTTTAATGTTGGGGCCATGATATATAGAGGTTGGGTTTGAATCTGATTTGGGAGTTTGGAGTCACTTTAATATAGGTTTATGAGGTCAAAATCCACAAGTAGAAGAAAGGGCCTTTTGTACAGATACCCTTTAATCAATCGGCCCTGAGGCTTGATCGATCGACCCACCAGAATTGTAGAAAATTGAATTACGGATGCGTGGCGCTAGTTTTGTATTTTTTGAATTTTTTAATAGTTTATTATTAATATTTTATTAATATTAATTTCTTAACATATATATATATAATATTTAAATCACCAATCCAAAATTTCAACCTTGCGCACTCTTGATAAAATATTAATAAGAAATTAATAAGTTAATAAATATTTTTACTCATTGAATTTTTTATGGTATTAGTTCTTACTATAGAGTTTAAAATATATATATATATAATTAATCTTATAATCATTTCGAAATTAGATATATTTTAGGGGTACCCTTAAATGTTTAAAACCAAAAAAAAATAATTAAAAAAATATTTTTTTCTAAAAAAGGTCCTGATGGGGGTGGGGGCGTAAGTGTCTCCCGTATTGGAGTCCTCCACCCCCCCCTATATATATATATATATATATATATAATGTAGAACTTAAAATTTCTCATTGCGAATTTTTACACTGATATTTTCTCATTGCAAAATTTCTCACTGCGTAATTTTACCACCAAAAATCTCGTCAAAAATTGCACTGCAGAATTTCAAATTTCAAACTTCAAAATTATGTATCCTTCATAGATCTCTTTTGATAAATCTCGTTGAGACCTTTCCAAATATATAAATTTTGTTCCAAACGAACTTATTTTGAGAGAGATTTAATTTTAAAGTTTGCATAGAAAAAGACAAAATAAGGACCAGGGGCAAATCTATCTTTAAAAATACTATAAACACGTGCAAGGAACCTTAGATTAAGCATGTTTGCAATCGGGACCAATACTTGTATACGTTTATTTCCAAGGAAGGGTCAATTAATCACGCTTAGATATAATAGTGTGAAAGTTTAAACTGATATGTCTAATTTTTGTTCTTTGAGAGGGGTAAGTCTAAATATAGCATTATAGTAGAGGTGAAGTTAACAAAAACTATAGAGAAGAAACCCCTCTTAAGGGGCTCCTTATGTCACAATTCACATCAATTATGTCACCCCTTAAACAAAAGGGGTATTCTTTAATCCATCCACAGATTCAGTAAGTTTATTCGCTCAAAAATAATTAATAAGTTAATCCATTAAAATGAGTTATCCATAATGTGAATGTCTACAAATACATGTCCCATTTGGGTGGATTAACTTTAAAATACCTTCAAGTGGATGTACTTGCAAAAATTTTGAATGGATCCGAGATCACCCAAACAAAAGCACGCATGTTTAATCGCTAGAAGTATAAAAGAAAATGTGAAAGATGTTGAGAAAATATAATGCATAGAATTTTTCTCAATCTTCTTTGGAGATCTAAGTTGGCATATTTTTCTTCTCATGCTTTCCTCTATACTTCATGAGATGCAAACATAACGTGAATTAATTGACCAAGTCGAGTAAATAACTAGTACTTGTTTGGTTCTTAGTTTTCGCAAAGTTTTGAAAACCCAAATTAGTAAAATGCACATACAAAATTTAAGAAATCAAATGGGAGCATGATTCAAACTCTTGACATAATAAATGAGACTTTGTAAACAATTTAGAATTCTAAAATAAACAAAACCTCAAACAAACAAGCGCCCAATGTGATACTCCGTATTTGAGATAATCTATTGGAAGCAAAGTAATTAGAATATATGGTTGCTTATTCATGGGGACCCCTAGATGGGTATCCCTCAAATGTTTCACACTAGTAAATCAACAAGAACGCCTGGTACATTCCGGAGGGAAACAAAACCTCAATGAGAGGAACAAAAAACAACAAAGCATTCGAGAAAGGAATCTGCAACTTTGCAGACCATTACGAAACTAAAAATTAAACCCCGAATTGAAAATTAAACAAAAAAAAATTATGTTTTTTTTTAATGTATGGCCGCCTCATCAGAGATGCATGGTACATTTCTGACTATATGCCGCAAGCTGATTTTACATCACTCGAAAGCCAAAAAGAGAACACCACCTACAATGTAACTCAAAACTCAATCCTTAAACACAAAATCCCTTGTAACTTCTATCTCTAAAACTTAATTCTTCAAAATAGGCACTCCAGTCAGCTGTAGATACCATTTCTGATTTTTCGTTTTTTTAACCCCACTTTTCAACTGAAAATTACTAACGAGAGAGTATGCAAAAATTCACAGTTCACCTGCTACATGAAACTCCGCCACCTACTATAACATCCTGACTTTCAATATCTTACTAGCCAGCAATTCCTGTAGCAATCAAAAACAATAAATATCATCAGGTGAATTGGCTACTGAAAACTAATATATTGTTTCCTAAGACAATTGAAGGAACCATCTATT
This sequence comes from Sambucus nigra, assembly GCA_949130495.1. NCBI lineage: Eukaryota > Viridiplantae > Streptophyta > Magnoliopsida > Dipsacales > Adoxaceae > Sambucus > Sambucus nigra. Next base: position 153,162,528 of record OX422213.1, read on the forward strand.
TAGTTCAAAACCATATCTTATCAATAAGCATAAAACGTGGATGGCTTCAAATAATAATGACTTTCACTGTTCTTTCATTTATTTGTTCGTTTATTTGGAGGATCCAATTTTCTATAATGACATTTGGCGGAAGTGTGCGGTCAATGAACTCAAGGTCAACTGGCCTATTTTTCTAAAGGTGTTTTTATTTCAACCCATTTTTTCTTTCTACACCCCCCATCATTAATTTTTTAAAGAGTAAATATTTAAAATGAAAATCACACGATTTTATTCCACTTAGTAGATTTCAACTTAACCCAATTCAAACTTCAAGTTCGTTTGGACAACCTCTAGGCAAACTACTATACAGATCGAATGAAGAACTATCACAACAAGATGTAATTAAAAGTAAACAAGAATTATGTTGCAATTTTTTTGTTGGCTTGCACACAAACGGAACTGATGTGCATGCACACCCAACTGAATGCAGTAGACACAAATTAAATACCTTCATCTAAAACATGGCCTTAACCAACTTTTTGTAGGACTTTCAAGAGTGGAATTCTTGTCCGTTGTAGTCGAACAAAATATATTGTAATACCACTCAATTCAGTAAAGAGCTTAGTCTTAAAACTGGTTTAGGGTCATTAATAATGCATTTGAATTATATGTCTATGAATTCATTTCCATCCTAGTTAACGCTCCATCGACATTACTGACCCCTCACTAATGTTCTCTACATTTTCCAAAAACAATGTTCTCTACATATTCTATCCATCTGTTCAATTGGCATAATTATTAGTCTCAGGCAAGAAACATGAACACAAATAAGAAAGTCCCGGACTTTAAGTGGCAGGTCATACCTAAAAAACTTTTTAACCACAAACAAGGTGAAGAGAAACCCCACCACCACAATGGTTTTTTATATGTACAGCTGCTTTGTTAGGACGGATTATTTTCCCCAATTTCTGACTGTTAACTTTGAAATATTCCTATTCACCCAACAGTTGGAGTGGCGAGACAATTTGTGTGGGCTCAATAAAAGAGTGTGTGTGTGTGGGGGGGGGGGGGGGGGGGGGGGTCTTTTAAGAAACTGTTGGTCAAAATAAAAAGACCCTGTTCTTTATTTATTTATTTTTATCTATATCTACACCCCGCAGGTGGGATGGGTTAAAAGAATTTGAGCTTATTTATGTGTGTTGTGAATAAAAATGAGTGTTATTAGAAGAAATTGTGGGTTGAAATAACAACACCCTTTTCCAATTAAGTAGAGAGCCCACACAACTAATAGGCTGCTATGCTAACCCCTAATTCTGCTGCAAGGACTAATATATAACTTGCAAATTTTGAATAGCTATAGAACATTTTGCAAATTTTGGGGGGGTGAATAAGTGATGAGGCTCAAATCAACCAACAAATAATAGATGGAATGATCGTGTAAAGAGCTACTGTAAATGCTAAGAGAGGACAGATTACATGGTTCAGCCTCCCAGTAGGAGACCTACATCCACGGATGCACTATGCTCCATTGTAGTACAGTTCGAGTAATTTAACCTTGCAATACATGAAGTTATCTCCCCTCTATATTCTTTTCCTGACAGTAAAACAACATAATGGTACTATAGAATACAGCCCTTTTGGGATAACTAGGGGGTGAATAAGAGAGAATGAGAAAAGAGGTCCCAAGCTACATGTGTCCCTTCTATAGTGTGAGAGGCATGTTCGTTGTGAGCCAGGGTGAGGTATTGATGAGTTAGTTAGTGCACATGGGGAGGGAAATGTTTAAAAATACAGGAGGAGGATTCGAGGACTTGTGCAAGGTGCTCAACTTAAAAAATATACCAAAATATTACAAAAAAACTAATAAAATCATAGAAATATTGTGTAATGGCTATCATAGAAAAATATCCATAATAGTGTAGCATTACCACATCATCGCCAAAATTGTCTAATCAATATAACCAATAAAAAATAATGTATCCTCACGGAATTTTAACAACGATAAAAAGACGAGGGATAACCTTGGCAACCAAACAATCCAACAAGATAAAAAGACAAAAACAGACTGAATTGGGTGCCAAACAATTAGCTTTCTAAATTAATAAAATAAATTATAATAATTCTCTCTTAGTTGTTAGCCCAAAAGGTGTCACCATGCATATGCACCATTCTCCCCAGCTTTGGGAAAGCTTGGACTCAAGCCTGAGCTGCTGATTATACGTGTCCTGTCAAATAAATAAATATTTTAAGTAGTTCATGCTCTATATATCCGAGTATGTGTATATAGCTGAACAATCAAACACAGTATATTTGCATGTACTTAGTAAGTCAAAAGAAAAGAGAGGAGTGGAAAACAAGAAGGGAAGAAAAGAGAGAATAGAGAAGGAGAATAGACTTACATGAGATCATCTTATGCCTCATAAGCCTCAAGGAAGAAAGTCTCGAGACTTAAGCCTCAAGTGAACGAGGCATAAGCCTCTAATAAAGACAAACCGCGAGGGTGTTTATTCACGGCTCGCCTTGAAGCGAGTATTGAGGCCTAAGCCTCAAACGTCTTATTAAACATTGGGGAAGAGAATACCTCATATCTTTTCAATTATCTTCCTTCAGCAGCGCCGTTTTCCACCTAAGGTGCCACGTGGTGCTTGCTGACGGTGATAACTTAACGGCATGACACAGGGTGGTCTCATAGGCTAAGGACGTCCAGAGGTACCAAGGCTCAACTTTTCTCTCGGGTGCTCTCAATGCATTGGGTGACGCCGTCCTGCTCACTTCGTCAACTTGTTCAGGGATGTCATGTGTCCTCATCCAAATTTGGATACATCAAGAACCATAAACCATAACTAAATCAACGTCCAATAAATCTAGGAACTTCCAAAAAACACTTCAGCTCGATTATTTCTTTCTTTGACTTCTATATCAATGAAACATTGAGAAAAAAACTACTCTATTAGAAATCAACCTAAAACAAAATCAGGTAAGATTCAATTTGATTTGATTCAAGCCTACACACTTGTATACACGAGGTCCACATCAAAATCGGGTCGGATTCAATTTGATTTGATTCAAGCCTACACTTGTATACGCGAGGTTCACATCATGGTCCAAGTAAAATTCATGCTCCCTTATTTTTAAACTAAACACAAAGTAAACACAATCAATGGCACGAGGTCCAGGTCACTATGGTGGGACCAAGCATGGTGACGTAAATACTATCAATGGCACAAAATAATAAATCTCAAATAAGCCAAAATCTAGTTAATATATTCAATTAGCCCCAATGAGCTTTAATCAAGTCTATTTATAGCCGAAAGGAGTCGTAGCCTCCAAGTAAACCCTAAAGAGTAAAAAGACAAAATTACTAAAGGGGTATTCCCTTCCATAATCCATTTAGAAATAGCAAAAATGATAATACATAAATATAAAGGGGAGGGGTAATTCGTGGGGTCTCTTCTAGCATTCCCAATTGAATTGTGTTGGATGGTCAACTTTAACAATGATAAATCCTGATTTGAGTGATGAATATATGGGAAGACGATATCCCGTCCAAAGTACCAAGTGTTCTCATTGAATCGTGGCTCATCGGAGTGTGAATACGTGCGATTTGATTCAAAGAAGCCCTAATCGATCATTCTCACCAAATTGCTGAGTCATGTGTTGCAATCAAAATGAGAGCATGGATCACTTATTTATTCATCGCAATATCTCTTCGTTCATTGGACTCCGTAGACATGTGATTGATATGTTATATATGGATTTTGTGCTTTATGGTGAAAAGTAAAGTACAAAACAAGCATCACGAGATATGTGTCCTGGTGGCTTATTTTTGAAATATTTGGATTGAGAAAAACTTTAGAATATTCGAAGACAGAATATTAGAAAAAAGGGGGGGCCTCTTGTATATTAGTCCCATTTAAAAGAGTTTTCATTATATAAAGGTTCGTACCCAGTGCACAAGGCTCCCGCCCAACTGTCTGGGAGAGGCGAATGTCGGCTGGCCTTAAGACCATATATGGAGAGTTTTCATCATATAAGTCCTATTAATATAGCAACTATTAAATAAGTCTTATTAGCCTAAATTAAAAAATATATATATCTATGACAAAAATACCCTTTACATTTTATAAACCACTAAACCCTAATAATAGGGTTGCCACCACCACCTACCGCGATCATCGCCGCCACCACCACCATCACCTATAGCCTCCACCACAACCTGTCGTCGTCGTCGCCGCCACCACCACCGTGTTGCGACCACAACTACCACGCGGCCCCCATAACTACCACCATGCTGCCAGCTCCACAACAACTATCACTATCATCACCATAGATAATATTTACTATGACCCTTAAAAAAAGCTTAAAAGAAGAAGAACAACTAGAAAAAAAAATATTGTTTAGAGTAAATATTTATTGCAAGTGTAACTATTTACAATCACGATAAAAAATTAAAAAAAAATATGAGTGAAACATAACTTGCAGTAAACATAAATATTTACACTGATAATAAAACTTTTTAGATGAACAAAAATAGGTAGGTGAAGAATAAAAGGACAATCAACTCACATAAATATGTAGCTATTTATTAACATAAGAAAAATGACCAAAAGGAAATATTTATTACCAATGTAAATGCTTACTATCACTAATAACTAACACAAACTACATATCTGGAAATATTCTTATTCTCCATTTTGTTACTCATGTTCTTCTCTTCTTAGTATATATATACTTTGAGAGTGAATATTCACTCTTTTGAGTTCAAAGGTAAAGCACATAATTATCAGTAGCTCTCTTCGATTCTCTGTCTTCTGCTAAAACACATAATCGCGCGCATGCACATGCACACACTCGCACATTTATATATATATATTGAAACACCCCGTGATTTTTGAGCCATAAAAATCTTCGTTAAATTAAATATTTTGAAAAAAATAATTTTTGGAATTTATTTAATTTTGGAATATAAAAATGTTGGTTTTTATATATAAAAATAAGGTTTTAAGTGGAATTTAAATCGGGATTAAAATTTGAAAATTAAAACTTTTTGTATAAAAATCGGGAGAGGATTCGACCTAAGGAGAAAAAATAAATAAATAAAAATATTCGACAATCTGATCGAGTTAAACTTTTTTTAACAGCTTCGTCTCGCCTTCAGCTACAACATATCAAAATTTCAACCATTTTCAACAGTCCGATCGTCCGTAATATTTTTTTTAGTGTTTGTGCTTGATTCGGACTCGAATTCTTTTTGGTATATAAACATAAAGTGACGAATTTAGGACTTTTAAAACACATTTTAGCCTTCTCAAAAATCATTAGCCTCCCATAATTTCATTCTCTCTCATTTACAAAACCTAAACCCCATTGAACACAACTTTCAACCCAAGTTTTGAAGATCTAAATCAAGTTTTCTCAAGATCGTCCAAGAAGGTCGCTTTGTTATTTTCGCGAGAGGAACGCAACAGTGTAATTCGAATTTCGAGAAAGAATTTTACGAGTTTTCAAGTGATTATTTTAAGGTATGGGATTTACACAATAGGCTCCTCTAATTCTCTCGAGAGTATTTTCTTGTTTCTCAATTATTCGTATTCTTCTTGAAATGTTGTGGTATTCATTGGGATCCTATGTGTTATTCGATTGAGATATTGTGTATTTGTTTATTTGGGCATGGTGAAATGAAATTTTAATGTGGCACTGAGAGTGGTCACCCGCGAAAAGGCCAATAGCCGGAATGAAGCTTTAAGAAGCCTAGGTGAGGTGAGGTGAGGTCCGATGACCTATTGATGTGTTATTGAGAAATAAATTGGTACAGTGCTCGAGTGTCGCATTGGACTCGTATACAGTTTCGTATTGTTGTATTTTTTTCACCGATAATGTGTTGAGTATCTATTCTTGTCATAGTGTACTTCCCCGTTCTTCTTTTTTTTAGTGATAGGTAAGCATGGATTTGGAACTTACTGATTTTTTAAAGGTTATTAAGAGCACGATGTTATGAAAAATTTATTTTTGTATAAATTGGCAGTGTAAATATTTGGGGCGCTTAGCGTTATTTTGAGTGGAATTAAAACTATATTTATTTGGAGGTGTATTTTACATAGCCTTGTTATTAGGAGACATCTTAGATTGGCGTGTAAATTTTGGATTGGATGTTATGTATTTTGATGACCTGTCATGTTTATTTTTGTGGAATATAGATGCTCTATATGGATTGTTGAGGATTTAGTTTAGTTTTAATCGTGGTAGCGCCTCGATTTCCTCGGGGTGTTACATATAAACACACACACACAAAAAAAATATATATATATAGATATATACACACACGCGTACATGTATATAAACATATACACATTCTCACATATACACGTATATATACACACACGCGCACACAAATATACACATACATGCACTCACACACAAACATATACATATACACACTCGAACACATATAAATACACAGGCACTCACACACACACACTCTTGAATACACATACACACACAGCCGCAAACATATACAAAAATCGCGCACGCACACATATACAGCAAATCGGAAGATTAAGATTGAGGTCCGAAGGAAATAGAGAGATGGCGTGAACCGGAGATGGAGAAATGTAAAGTGACGATGTGGTGTTGCTTGAAATGTATTAGATGTGGGAGTTGGGGTTTTAATGGGTTGTTTAGACATTTTAATTTGAGATACTTTAAAAATAGGACTAAAATAGTTAAATTAAATTCGATAGAACTTAAATGAGGGTTGCACAAAAAATAGGACTAAAATACAATAGCCCCCAAAAAAAAATTATTTGGGAGACTATCAAGCTTGTGGCTTCCTCCTGAGCATCGGCAGCTCCATGCTTTGAAGGAGTCCATTTCACCTATTTGTTATCAACTTGGAGAGAATGATTATAAGAGTGTTCTTTTTGTTGTCTCCACTAATCTAGTTTGTTTTCAACCATGTTGTGGCCTTTTTTGGATGTTTCTTTCATGGATCATATTGGGGTTAGGGTCTCAGAAGTGTCTGTTTGATCCGGCTATTTTATATTCAAGCTAGTGGACATCGTGTCGCCTATTGTACTTTTTAAATGTATTTTATTTCTGATAAATAGAAAAGTCCATGTATCACTCTTTTTTATATGGAACTAGTATTGTGATGAATGGATTTGAGTGAGTGTGTGTGTGTGTGTGTGTGTGTGTGTGTGAGAGAGAGAGAGAGAGAGAGACCCTAGTTTTTCCGTTTACTTTCTACCGTTGTTGCAGTTCTCAAGACAACCAAACTAGCTTTAACAAACGACTTGTTCCAGCAACAACGACACATTTCTAACCCTTCAACCTACCCACTCACCCATCTCCTTTTGCCAAGTCATTTATATATTTAAAACTCCTAGTTAGAGAATTTCAAGGTCGAGACTCAGAATTTCAAGATGGGAGTTATTGGAATATAAGATGTTCAAGCTAGCTATTCAAGATCGTCACCATTAGATGAAATCACTAGATTGCTCGGGAGATACAAGAGTCAATCGCATTATATTTGAAGGTCGATAATTGAGGTTATACCAAACATCTAGTATTAACTTATTGAGTTCTCTAAAGCTATATGCAAACCAACAACAAGAAGAAGTAACGATATTAAGCGATAATAAAACAGGACAGAGAGCTAATACAAAAGAGAAGCGCCTTACTCCACCAAATTGAAACTAAACGTCTGTCTGCCAATAATAAAAAATGCATACATATACGTATTGGAGTATGAAATGATGATTGGAAACAGAATGCTGCAATAAATCCCAATGCACAACTATGGCATTGCCGTCTTTAAAAAATAAGTTTTCTTATTGCATCAGTAATTCTCATAAGTTCATGCTTACTGAATCCGCATTAATTTTCTATTTATCCTATTAAAGCTATATTCTTAACTAGATAATATAGTATCAAAACTGAAATCAGAACAGACAAACTAGCACCCAAAAATTTATAGATCATCTCTTACCTCTATTTGTCTGTCGTTTGGTAATGCCATAACCACCAATATAACCGGGAGAACTTTTGACCTGGACATCAGAGGCTCCACCGCCAAGCCCATAACCAAACGAACCAGATTCCTCTCTCTCCGAATTTCCAGAGCGCCAAGTGGAATCCCCATACACCGGGCCACTACCATAGAAGTCTGCAAGAGCCCCATCATAGCCTCCATTTGAAGCACCATATGATGAAGTGGGGCCCCCACTAGTCTCACTGTTTCTTCCATACCCTCCTGCTCCCAAATTGTAACTGTTATCACCACCTCCATAAGCAAGGGTCCCGCTCTGGCTAGAAACATGCCCTCCGCCTTGAGGTGAAATTGGAGAAGAACCCCAATTAACTCCATTGTTGCCAAAGGTTGCTCCTCCAAGGGTCCCACTTCCAGAACCCACATAACCACTCGAATTTGCAGAGTTTGTCCCGTAATTAAGCCCCCCATTACCCCACAAATTTCGAGTTGTTGAACTGAAAAAAGAAGTATTTCCTCCGTTTCCACCATCAAACCCAATAGAACTGCCAAACCTATTTGAATTACCGACATAATAAGGGTTTAATCCCCTTCCATAGCTGAGAGTACTACTAATGTTTGCATTCCCTCCGAAACTTGGGTTCAGGCCCGGTTCAAAGTTCAAACCCATTCCATAACCAGACCCAAATGAAGCAAACCCACTTCTTCCAGCAGTCATTGGGCTGAATCTATTATCCATTCTGATTCCATACCCTCCAGCCGTATTTGGTGAGTATCCCTGAGTGTAATCATTAAGGAAGCTATTCATCCTACTCAAACCATAGTTAAATCCACCAAGTGGGGTCCGGCTAGGGCTAGGTGATAACTCTTTAGGGACAGCACGTTTCACCTCTACCATTTTACCATTCAGCTCATGAAAAGTAGTGAGCAACACTTTGTCCACCGCCTCCTCTGAATCATAAGTGATAAATCCAAAGCCTCTCGGCCTCTGAGTGTTGTGATCATACATCACCACAACATCTGTGATCGTCCCAAACTGCTCGAAATAGTTTTTGAAGTCGCTCTCTGTGACTGTGGATGCTAAGCCTCCTACAAATATTTTTCTAGTGCGTGCTGGACCAGGAGAACCCTGAATGCTACTACTGTTTCTACTCATTGTGTTCTGGTCATCCCTTGGAACAGCCTTTTTCGCCTCAACCTGAAAAGTAAAAAATCCAACAATAATAAAACGAACTTAAGAAACAAGTAAATTAACAAGTTAGGGCTCATATTTAAGCCTATGCAATCTTATATAAAGAAGGAGAAGTAAAAAGGAGAGGACAGAACCAACCCCCTACATGTAGGAACATTGGGCTAGGGAAACCCTGTGCTTTTTATATTTGGCTCGATTTTCATGCAATTTGTAAGAACATAGGTGTATAGAGTCTTGAAGACGTTGAGGCTGTCTACCTGCACCTAACTACACCGTTTACCATACCGGACTACACCATTCGCATACATGCACACATTCCGAGGCTAATGGTAAGTTTGGTAAGTTGTGGTCATATTGTGTATTTGATGCACTCCAAGGTCTAGATGGTGTGACATTTACCGAGTGAGAAACATGTTTTTAATTTGCATTTTTTAATCCAGCTTTTGAAAATAAACCTTTTTTAAATTATATGGATTTTGATGCCAAACGAGGCTTCACACCAGAAGAGCTTGTTCGCACGAGCCCTTCACACAAGGATTCCCACGAGAGCAATTTTATTTTTTTTGTTTCGAAACAGAAGGCCCCATAGGAATCTCGTGTGAAATGAACTTCACATGAAGCTTCGCGTGAGGGCTCGTAGAAAGCCAGCATCGCACGAGACTTCACACGAGCACTAATTTTTCCATCTAGCGTGTCTCGTACAAAGCTCACACAAATCTCATTCGCAAACCTATTCTGATTCGCACAAGAGGTCGACAAAATATTTTTTAATTGAATTCGAGCTCTATAGTGGAGAAGTATAAATACTTTATTAATTGTGATTCAGAACTACGACTCCAGATTTACACTAAAGAGTCTCTTTGAGAGTTTGTGAGAGATCTATTGAATTTGAATGTCAAAACCTAATATGAGTCGGGCTTGAGGTTTAATCAGTGCGTCCGAAGACTTGAGTTGTGATTTTGATCATTGCATATGCAGTCGTGTGGGATGAAGACGTCCCTCACTAGATCAGTGGATACCGAGACCTGTGTGTTGTTACCGAGTTGTTGTGAAGCTGTAATGGAGAGCAATCAGATTAGTGCATGGCAGAGGTTGGAAGATATAATGCATATAGAGAAGATTCATGGTTGGGTATCGAGTATGTCAGTAAGTCGTGTTCAATATTTCCTTAACACATTAAGTAGCACTAGTGAACGGGGTTGGGGCGCAGTGATTTTTCCCACAAGGGTTTCCAGTGAAATTTCTGGTGCTGTGGTTTGTTACTCTTAATATTTCCTCCTTTGATTCATTGCAATCACTACACAAAAATTGGATCCAAAATATTTAATTGGGTAATTCTAAAATTAGACTTAATTCGTAATTGGATTCGATTGAACCAAAATTTAGTTGGGAATTAATTTATTTGGGCTTAACTAACCCATTGACAACCTAGGAATTTTCATAATTACATGGTGTACATTATTAGATTAAAACCAGACTTGACCAAACCTACATGTGGAGCACGGGGCTTAAAAATCCCTATGGTTTTTTACATTTGGCTCGATTGGAGATGTAATTATTTATTTGAAGTAAATTATTAGATTGGAATTAGACTTGAAATTAGAATTTGGACTTGCATTAGAAGGATTTTTGTTTACTTTTACCTTTTTCAGTTCTTTTGGTAAAATTTGAAGAAAGAATATAATGAAATCATCGATATAACTTGCCCTCAAAAACCATCTTATGTGGAACATAATGGATTTTACAATCAATTGTATTTTATTTTTATTCTGGATCAAATTAGGTTTTATTTATTTAGGATATTAAGAAATTTATATATCATGATAATTCAGTATTTATCACTAGGATACTTTAGATGCTTATTAGTAAGTTTAGCAGTTATCAACAAAGAGTTCATTTAGTCTATAAATAAGCTTGTAATCCTCATTATTGGAGGACACCTTATTATTGAAACATTATTTTGATTTATGATAATTAAGAGCTTAGATTTGCAAAGAAAAAGTCATTTCTATTTTATTTTTTTACAAGAGGTGTAACAGAAACCCTTAAAATCCTTGCAATCGAAGGGAAGAACTGAGTATCATACAGGTAATATGGGTGATATCACCGTAAGCAGGCATAGCCGATTATCATAGAGCCGAGATGGATGCTATCCATAAACAAGGCATAATCAAGATGGGTGATAAACATAGACAAGGATATGACCCTTTAGGCCAACCTACGACAACCTTATTTGAAAAGTAGAATAACTTCAATTTAATGTTCTAACAAGAGTCATCCCTTCTAATTTACTACAAATCGCCTCCATCTCATATTCTCGATAACCACTCCTCACTGATTCCCCCCAAAACTCTTAATAAAAATCCGTCGGCTTATATATTACATAAATTTATTTATAGCTTTTCTCCAACTGTCTGTGAACCTCATATAACTATCAAGAGCATTATTGGCAAAGCATTAATTATCAAACATTCTTTAACCCCAAAATTCTCACAACTATCAAGCGCAATATTTGCAAAGAATTACTATTTAACATTCTTTAACCCCAAAGTGGTAATCAAGAATATGAGATGGAGGTGATGGACGAGCCATAAAATTGGAAGATATGGCTCCTATCATAGTATTCAATGCAAGTTGTGCAAGCTCGTCTGATAAAGGTGTCGTAAATAGGCAGAAAGGGAGGGAGAGACATATCATCTGTGAAGTTATAATGATTGGTACAAGTAATATTGTTGGATTGCGTGTTATTATAACATTTACTGTATTTTTCCTTTATAATTGAGTCATCCGTGTTTTGGGTTATAACTGTGTAGTCTTTTAGTTTGGGGCTTAGTATTCTCTCAAACATTCCCGATTCGCAACATTTTCTCCAAGTTCGTATAAATACAATTGTTGGGCTCCCACTAGGGCAAGCCTTCGCATAATTCTTCTTGGTATTAGAGTTAAGTCGTAACCATAATTTTCTCTCTCTAACTATCTTTCCCTCTCTCTCAAATCCTCAATCACCATGCTAGCCCCATCGCCACCCTGCCCTAGGACCACTCTACCCCCTTCTAATCCCATTATAGCCATTTTTGGCCCTAGCCTACACTAATTACCCTAAACAAGCCACCCTAGGATTGTATTAGGGTTATTTGACTTCTTTTTTCTTCATTTACTGTATACATTTAAGTCCTATAGCCAGATTTATTTCTTCTAATAGGGTTTTGTATCTTTTGGGATGGGGTTGGCAGGTTGTTCAGATTTGCCTTCAAGTTGGCTAACAGTCAAAAGATTTAACGCAAAATTATGGGCATGTGAACCGAAGAGAGTAATATCAGAAGATAAAAACACGTCCCATTGCTATGAATACGCGCAAGGGAACCGTCTGCAAGACAAACAGATTGATAAATTGGAATCGAGAGTGAAAAAAAAGGACAACCCACCCTTTATGTGGTCTTTGGAATTCAGCCCAGGTGGGCTTAGCAGCCCTAACATAAAAAGCAGAAGATGGCCCGACCCTAGTGGATAGGGAGCTCAGTCTAAAATATTTGACTCAGATCCTCTCGGGAGTAACAGTTGGGTGCAAATAGGTCTTCAGTAAATATTTGGCCGATGATTCAATCAATCGCTATAAGACACGCGCGGTGGCTAAAGGATTCACCAAAATTCTCCGCCAAGGGCTTCGGAATTACATCGAATCAACTTTTGGCCATTACAACATTACAATCAACTTCTTGTTTCCAAAAGATTTTCAGCTTCTTAAGATTCCACTTATGGCCATTATATAATATAAATTACAATATCATTCGCAAAGATAACATGGGAGAGTGTTGGGCACTTGTCCCTATTTTACGAAAATACCGGGGTTTATACATTTTTCGTAAACAAAAGTCGCTCGTAAACCTAAAAATAGAGGAGTTCCCTCACTAGTAAGGCAAACAATAGGACCTAATAAAGGGGGGTATAGTTTAATGACGAATGGCAATCGCGTTGATTGATACCAATAGTGACCATCTCTATATGACTCCTCAGTCTTTTGGGACAAGAATCATTACCTTCGATAACATCGATTCATCTTGCAACTCATCTGTGCACCGCACTTTGAGGGAGGGACACCGCCGCCCACTCTAGCAAAAAATATACACATCGAATGAAGGTGACCGGCCCAATATTCCATCAATTTAGTGCATAATTTGACGATTTCTATTTTCTTTCTCCAATCCAGTTCGTTATGTCTTCTTTCCGGCGTGATTTCTCTTGTTACATCCCACTCTTGGTCACATCACTTAGACATAAAGAATGTTATCCTACACAAAATTCTTTGAGACTCTGCATGAAACCCCTCCATGTTCTCGGGCTAAGTGGGAGTATAATGGGAAAGTATGCCATCACCGAAAATCTCTATTTGGCCTTAAGCAATTACCTCGGGCTTGATTCAATCAAATGAGTGAGGTGGTTTTATTCATAGGTTTCAGTCGGCATCATCAATGTTTAAAAAAGCACTCAAGGAGAAGCATGGAAATATCGCCCTGAAGCTTAAGCCTCAGATGGTATGGAAGACGATTATGCCCAGTAGGATGAGGCAGTGTGCCTCGAGGCGCTTTGAGGCGAAGCGATGAGGTGAGGAGGTGAGTTTTAAATGAATTTTGAGGGAAAATAAAGGAAAAAGAAAAGACAGGATAGAAAACCCTTTCGTCTTCTTTGTCTTCGCAGGTTACTGTTGGCATTGGTTTTCACAGAGAGGAAGAGAAATGTCTGAACCCAAACTTAGAAGAGAAGAAGAGAGAGATGTTTGAAGTCTTCGTAAAGTTTTTTTTGTTTTTGGTGCAGTACGAAGTGCTTTTAGTGAAGAGAGTGTCTTGAATATCCGTTCAGCAGAATAAAGTGCCTTGGAAGTTAATTAATAGTAAATAGAGTTGTACCAAGAAAAAGTGAAGCGACATAATGCATGGTTGCGAGCTGTTACCAAAAAGAAAAGAGTACATTTAATGACTGACAGCTATTAATGGTACAATAAAAAAAAAAGTACTATGCATAAAAAAAATAATGGAGTGCAATATATAAAAGTCATTTTAATTGCATGGTGCTTTTCTCTTCAAAAAAAAAAAGTAAACCCAAACATTTGATTGTACAATGAACTAAAAAATCGGTAAGTAAAATGAATGTAATCTTCCCAACATAAATGATTATTTTTTTCAAGTTGAGGCTTACGCCTCAATGCGCCTTACGCCTTTTTAAACATTGGGTGTCATTGATACATGCCTTATTCATCATCTCGGTAGTAGGTGCATCATTATATTGGTATTATATACGGACGATATTATTATTACTGGTGATAATGCTTATGGGATTGCCCAAGTGACGCGGAATATTGGCAAGGCGCTTGATAGGGAGGACTTAGGTCCTCTTCGCTACATTCTTGGGATTGAGGTGGCTAGGTCTCGCCTTAGATCTCTTTATCACAGCATAAGTATACGTTGGATCTTTTCTAAAATACAACAATGCTAGGGTGTCGTCCAGTTTCCACTCTTATTAAGGTCTGGCTTCCAATCTTGTAGATACACTTGATTATTCTACATCAGTTCACTAGAGATTGGTCAGTCGCTTCATTTACTTGACCAACGTGAGATCCGGTTTGACTTTAGGTCAATTTCCGAATGTTCCTCGCACCGACCATGTAGATGTTGTTTATCATATGTTGAGAGACAGGCCTCTCATGTTTCATTAATGTGTTCCTAGGAGGCCTTTGTACATTTTATGGTTCCCACCTTATCACATAGAAGAGCAAAAAGCAAGCAATTGTTGCATGCGCTTTAGAAAAGGCCAAGGACCGTGCTATAGCACATGAAGGATTGAGCTTTTATGGCTTCAACCCAACCCGAGAGAGTTAGTTTAAAGGAGAAAGGATCATGAAAGTTGTTGAGTGACAATAAGTAAACCATCATGCTCGAGTCTAATTCCACGCTTCATAAGATGACAAAGCATGTGGAGGTGGACATTCACTTTATTCAATGAAAATTTGGGTAGGGGAATTATTCTTCATATGGCGAATATTTTCACCAAATTTGTCGGTCATCCCTTCTCTAGTCCTCCATTGTCGAGCTAGGTTGATTGATATTTCCCCTCCAGTTTCAAGGGGGTGTTGGATTATGTGTTATTTTAACCTTAACTGTACTTTTTTTTATATTGGGCCCTACGTGTTTTGTACCAGGTTTAGATGAAAGGTTTTGAGTGGGTATGGATTACCGAGCATAGTGCTTGTCTCTCAAATCAAAGTGATTCTCAAATGTAGAGCAACCTAATAAGACCGTGTTCTTTATCTTCCAAACCAAAACCTACCGGTTGTCTAGGGAGGGATTTCAAACTCTATCCAGTTTAAATCATATCATCCAAACAAATAACATAGTATAGGAATCCTCAAATAGTTGTTGAGACTTATACGAAATTAAAAATCATCTTGAAGAGGAGTTTTAAATCTTTAAAAAGGTGGGGTTTTAAACCATCTCAAAGAGAGATTCTAAGTCATCGGGGTCCTAAATCATCTTGAAAGGGGGTCCTAAATAACATTGAGAAGGGGTCTATATCATCGATAGAAGGGATTTTAAATCATCTAGAAGGGGATTCTACATAACCTCAAAGGAGGGTTTAATTTTTTTTTTTTGTGTGTGTGTGTTGGGGGGGTAAGCTATATCATGAAGGGGCTTTAAGCCATAACGAAGTGGGGCTTTAAGCTAACTCGCAAAGGGTATTCATGCCATCTCGGAGGGGGGTTATAAGTCATCTCAAAGGGGGGTTCTAAGCTATATAGAAGAGGGTTTCTAAATCAATTAGTAGGGTTAGGGTCTATATCATATAGAGGGGGGTATCTATATCATTTAGAGGGGGGGCGGGGTACGTCATCTCGAAGGAGGATTCTAAAATCATTTCAAAGGGGGGTTCTAGGCTATCTCACAGAGGGAGTCTAGGCTATGTCAAAGGGGATTCTAAGCTAACTCAAAGAGGGGTTCTAAGACATCTTGAGGGGGAGTCTAAGTTATCTCGAAGGGGATTCCAAAGTCGTCTCGAAGGGCGGTTCTAAGTCATATTGCACAGGGATTCTAAGCTCTCTCACAGAGGTGTTCTAGTAGAAGGATTCTAAGACAACCTCACACGGGAGTTCTAAAGTCATATAGAGAAGGAGAATTCAACATCTTAGAGGAGTATATCTAAAACTAGTTATTAGGGGCATCAAGAGCTATTTGAGGAAGTAAAAGGCTAAGAGGTATGTGTTTGAGATGGCACGTACATACCCACCACAAAAATTAGACGTTTGATCACACTAAACACTCGTTCGCATTGATGACACCCTTCGAGAATTGACATGGGCCATAGTTGCTCTTTTAGAACATGTGATTAGTCCACGACGTAGGGTTTGCATCAAATGCCTATCCACCACCACCACTTTTCCAAGCTACAAAAAGTGGTAAAAAAAATTACTCCCAATTTCATCATCACTTCAATGAGATGGATTTTCCACACTACTCTAATACAGAATGGATAGAATGGTCAATTGAGCCACCCACATCTTAGCTTACCAAAACACGCCTCCTTCTATCTTAAAAGGAGAGAAATCTGTTATCAATGGTTAAAATAGACCTATAAAGGCGAGAGTTTTGTGATTCTTAGTTCTATAAGAAGACTGTATACATTTCTTTTTGATAAAATCAGAGTATCGAGGTCTCTTAAATAACAAGTGTTCCTAATAGAACATTTCGACCCTCCAATCTGCACACCTGTGGGAGGTAGTTATAAAAGAATCCAAAATTATTTGATCTCGATGTTGAGAGGTAAACCCATGCTGCTAAGATACCCCCTTAGGGTTAAAAGAACTAATTTTGGACTAAACGAGTACAAAGATCTCAATTAGGAAAATCTAAAAGTAGGTAAACGAGGACTCTTCGAGAGTATAAAAATTAATCAGAGCGCCTACTCGCCTAACAAATTGCATAGTGGGTTGGACTCGATACGCATTGATCAATACCTTCGTCAATGGGATCAAGAGAAAACTGCCATCAACATGCGCATGTTGCAGCCAAACTCCCATGTTGGCAAGAATGAAAGATGAGAGCCTCCCACGTCATAAGAATATAAATCTACCGAAGGTTACTACGGCCTCAGTCACTACCTGAAAATGGATCAAACCATCAATACTCCTACAATCAAGAAACTCTCTTAGGAAGAAATGAGGTGCCAAAGAGAAAAAGGCTTCGTTTCAACCGTGGTGTGCGTTTTATCGCCTGACCACAGGTATGAATGTCACAATTGATCATGATCATGATTGAAGACTCATCAATTATCAAAACAAAACTGATAATGAAGAAAATATTAATGAGGACAAGAAAAAAAGGCAACCCCCCCCCCCCCCCCTCTCTCCTCCTCTCTCTTCGAGCTGGATTGTGAACCAAAATTGCCTCAATTGCAACGAACGACATAAAGAAGTAAATAAACAAAAACAAGATTACTCCTTTGAATCCACATTCATCAAACTCCCTTGCAAGAGCAGCCCCAATAAATGTGCCCCCTACCGCGTTATCCGCACTTTTTAGATGTCCAGCAGCAAGTATATCCCAAATGACAAAAAATGGTATATTAAGACCAATAACAGTCCATTTTCCTCACACGCGACTTGTAAAGAAAAAGAATTGTTTGTTGCCATTTTAAGCTATAGCGCATTGAATGCCATCACCTATATAGATTTCCTTCCAACATGATAGATGAACTTCAAGAGCACATATTTCTCTAAATTCAACTTACAGCCATGAAGTGTCAGAGACCACTTTGAGACTAGATTGGATTATTCGATGCTCCTTCAAAATTTTGATATGCCCTGAGCACCATATTTTGACCTCGTTTGAACCAATTTGTACTTGTATCCCATAACCTCGTCTCCAGCATATTGTGAGTAGGTTACCTAGACCAATTTGAACTTGTATTTTTCCCACTCAAAAATGCCCAGTGCCTATATATCCCGCTTAATTATGAGGCCTTCTTGGATTATTTGGGTATTAGTGAAAGAAATTATTCGAACAAGGACGATTTTTTATGCGATGAAAAGGACAAAACAATCGGAAAAGGCATTAATTACCACTCCAATATTTAGCAGATGCCAGACATTTTGGAACATTTTTTTTGTTGAAACAGATTTTGCAGACGAGAAATGGAGTCACTTTTAATGCAATGACCAGCCTTTGGTCTACATGAGAAAGGTTCTCAATCTCGAAAACAGTCACCATTAACCTACACAAAGGAGATGCTCATCATCATTGACGCAAATCCCAGTTAAATTTTCTGAAAAACAGTAATATTTTTATTCTTCATTCGAATGCAAAGAGAATTCCTAGTCTAATTCTAGATTCCGAAACTAAGCGCAAAATCACAAACAAAAATGGTGAATATAGTTTTGGTTTGACACCTTGTGATAGAAATCATATGCATGAGAATTATTAGATTGCATAGGGTCGACAAATGAATTGGATTGATGATTAATTTTCATGGATGAAAAGGGGCAAAAATCAACTTGCTCCTATTTTATATCTTGCATCTATGGCACTTTCCAGTTGTAACTCTTGGGAAGAAAATATTATATTCGAACGGATCAGCAGAGTCTTAAGTACATCCTTGAGTTCCAGATCAACAAATATGGGTCTCAAAGCTTCTTGAGTCTGTATATGAACTAGCGTATAAAACCGGAAAAGCAACACTGTCATGGCATCCTAAATCACCAGTCTTTCTCACCATTTCTCAGCCAAAATTTAGCAGAAACTTAAGAAAATAAATCTTATCATTATTTGTATACTAATCAAGAAAAGGATATAAGGTGTTTGGAAGAAAAAAAGAAGTGTTTACGCAAATAATCTAATTATTTTCCCAATGAGACTCTCTGACTCAAAATGGGATGGTATTTGGGAGTCTTTAGGAGTTTCTTAGACTTTCAAACTCTTTCTACATGCCTTTGATGAAGAAATATACCCAAACTTACATTGCGAGTAGTGATATTTTTCAACAATATAAAAATTGGAGCCTCGCTCCTGCAAGATTGCTGCAACAGTTACCCATATTAAGAAAAGTATGGAAGGCCATCTCGTTTGACTCCACAGACGGGCTAACCTTATAATTGGGGGAGGCAGTGGGTTACTATTCACGGATTCCTGATACTAAAGTCAGTGGAAGCATTCATAGAGGGAGATGCAAAATTACGCTGTACGTCTCTTTCTATCATAATGACGAAGGAAATTTTGTAAGCTATTTTTGGCAAGAATTCTTGGCAGGAGTCATGATTGAAGATGTCACACACATATAACACTCTCAAATGGAATATTAATGGAACTAGTGAATGGGAACGGTCTCTTGCTTTCTTGAGTGAAGGTTTTAATACAAGACCAATTATCATCAAGAGAGGAGATGACACTGTTCTGAGCACTATATGGCCTCCTAAAATCATCAATTATATAACGGGAGCTTCTCCAGTGGCCAAAGAAGACCACGAGCTATTGTCCCACAAAGAAATCTTGAAGTTTTTGAATAACTTTGTCGGTCTCAAAATTAGAAGAACGGCAAACCAATGCACATTAGTCAGTAAGATGAATTTTTGATAGGTAATTGGAATTTTTAATGCTGCTGCCATATCGAGAAGCTACCATATTTCTATGTGCTAACAGGTTAGTCCTAAGAGAGGGGGGGGAGGAAGTGTCTCTTATCTGCATTCTTTTCACTCATGTTGTAGAATTCGGAGTGTACCATTTTTGAGGTATCCTATATAGAATCTCTCTATATTCATTTTCACATTCCACTCGTCATCATAAAACAACAACAGCATCAACATTAAATTATACAATATGAATCTTGATACGCAATAGATTAAACAACACACCAGCCTTCCATCAATGCTATGCTTCTCCTTAATAACTCTCTCAGCAACAACAGGATCCGTGAACACCACAAAACCAAAGCCACGCGCACGCCCCGTGGTCCGATCCTTCATAATTACAGCTTCCAACACCTCACCATAAGTACTAAAATACTCCTTGAGCCGATCTTCATTGGTGTCCCAAGAAATCCCACCAATGAATAACTTACCCAGATCAGATTGCATCTTTCCTACACCAATTCAAATCCCAAAATTCATTATTCAAAACAAAACCACATTTTTACAATCAAATGTGGATAATACCAATCAAACAATAAGCACCATACCTTACTTTAAAGAAATATGAAACACCCACAAATATAATATGTCTGATATCAATTGGGTATATATTATTGGATTCAATCAAAAAACATCGGATCCTTCGATTATCAATCCTGTGAGAATTCAAGAAGCCTGAAAATTATTACTCCTTTAAGCTGATACAAGAAAAAACATAATAAAAAAATGAAAACCCAAAAGCCAGATTTTGAGAAAAACAGACCCGATTAAAAAGAAGCCAGATGAGAAAAACTAAGATCTGAGAGGAGGCACAGTAAGAACCGAGGGCATGTTCATCCTCCTCAAAAAAGCCCCCTATTTACTCTTTCTTCTCCCAATTCTGATTTCAAATAATGTAAATTTAGATGCAACAAAACAGATGGGGGAGAGAAGGTTTGATATATGTAAGTATATTATGTGTATGTCTATATATAGTGTAAGATGTTGAATTTTGTTGGATTAAGTTTTATGTGAAGAATATTGAAATATGTGGTAGTGAGAGAGGAAAAGAAAAAAGAGGAAAATGAAAATGGGATGTTTGATCTGATATATATTCTGATAAATCGAAGGATTGCTTTGTCCTCCCATTCGAACCTTATATACTTATTGGGAAAATCCAGATGACGGTTCAGAAACTATGTATGTGTGTGTGGCCAAATACATGCACCATGTCCGGAACCACATGTATGTATGTATGTAATAGTAGTATTAGTCCTAGTTTCATTTGCTAAAATGTCGTAGTGGGTGTGAATTAGGACTCCATTTTCACACTTTATCATATTATATAAATGTAAATTTCACAAAATATACTAAAACAATAAAAACTCCTAAGTAAAAATTTCAATAATAATTGCAAATAATTCTCGAACTTCTGAAAATGTTGCAAATCTTTATTTATGTTCGGTAAGTACAAGGTTGAGTGTTGATATAGGTTGAGTTTTGATATGATATCATAAACAGATAAAAAAATTATTTTGTGATCCTTTTAAAGTTGCATTATATGACTCGTTATAGTATCTTATATATAAAGATCTCAGATGCTCAAAAAACAATTAACATGTGTAAGACACGGTATGGTTGATTTTTGAACGACAAGGTACAGCAATCATTATGAATTTGTCTTCCAAGTCCGCATTAGATTTGTGAGGGGTAGTCGTTACTTTACCCACATTGGATGGCACTAAAGATAAACACCCCACACTTCCTTCTCCAATATATTTCGATCTTTTAAGCAGGATTTCTTACCCGATATTTATATGTATTTCTTATGACTTTGTCTTCCAAGCTCTTGTTCCATCAATATACTAAATATTTCGTAGACACAATTTCTTTAACACATATTCCTTTTGATAAATACGTATTTTTATCACCCACTTTTTATAGAAGTTGTTTCTTTTCGCTTTAAAACATTAAGATCGCATAAGAACCATTTGGCTTTATTTTATGAGTTTGTGGTCATTGAATATTGATGATACTAAATATGATCCCCAACTTCAAACCTTGAGCCGATGGCAAGGAGGAAAAGGACATCATCCTTCCAACCCAAAGCCCCAAGAGAGGTCTAAACTCCGCAATTCAAGTAAATGAATCTCAAAGGCTCCTCAAAGGTTGTATCAAACTTGCAACACCTTCATCAAAGCTTAGTCATCACTAGCGGAGCTTACAGTGCTTAGTGAGGACCTCAGCAATCCATCACAACACCTATTCATGTGTGGTAAGGTCAGCAAGGACTTTATAGCCCTTTATAAAGGGTCCACACCTCGAGGAGGTACTCACAGACCCTTAGGAAAGCCTCTTCATGGCGGAATCTACCTCGGTCCCCTTCATCAAACCATAGTAAGGTAAGTCACCTTTCATAAAGTTGATACCTCATTCCAAAAACCTCAAGATCAGGAATGCTCGCAAACAATTAGGGATGGCTCATTGGACTAATATAACGGGTTGGTAGAAAATGCATTCATTAATTAACTAACCCCCACTCATTTTTGGCAATTTAATGTTCCCAACAACCATCACAAATTATCCTATAACTCATTCCTCCAACACTCCACATCCCCACTATAGTGGCAAAGTTCAACCATAGTAGCCCATTCCTTATGCGTCACTCATCACTAACTCCCAGCAGTTGGCTATAAAAAAATGGACACTTGGGGAAGGTTAAATGGATTCGAGTTGTCTTCATATACTATTAAGCATGGTTGATATATTTTTCATTTACGAGGGAATTCATCGCAGGGACCACTCATTGATCATACTTTGTACTCTAAGCATCATACTTAGGTGACTTGCATTATTTCAATTTAGTGAGTCCTTAATGAGTTGGAATTACTTAGATAAGCCAATTAGTTGCTTCCTAAAAGATTTCTTCTATTTATGAAGGCATCAAACAACATATGACAACCTCAACCAATGCCTAAGGTTGGTCAATTTTGTATTGTTCACCCTTGTTGGGTCGAAAAACATCCCAACATGTGGGTTGAATTGGGGTTTAAAATTGATTTTATTTTTCCCATAGTTAAAATTATTTAGCTTTTAACAAATTATTTTATGCTTATTGATAAAATGATTTTTTTATGTTGTCTAGAATTCTCACACATGTTCACATTCACATTCATACATATAAATCATAAATGTAAAATGAGTAAGAGGGATAAAAATGGACCAAGAATCTTTATTGTGGTCCGGTGAAGTCATTTAACTTATGTCTTTGCCTCAAGAAGGCACTTGAGGAATATCCATTATCTTTTGTCCCATTAAGGTAGATCAATCACCTCACAAGATTATTACATATCTTGAAACTTCGACAAGACGTCATTCTCTTACCTTTCCTCCAAACCCATTTTGCCTTGAGTTTTGTCAATATTTTGACGTTGTCCCAGCTAGGGTAGTCCCCAACACCTGGAGGGTCGTAAATGGAGTATATTGATTGAATCAAATCTATGGAACCCATCTACGGATTCTAGAAATAATGTTTTGTTATAAATAGGTGACTAGTGACACCACTTTTTATTTAAAGACTAGGGTTGTAAACAAAGCGTTAGTAGTCAATCTTCTAGACTCCAATAGGGATTATTTTGAGCATGGAGTTGTTGTAAAAAATTGGCAATACGCCCCTTTGACTGGGAATGCTGAGTACCAGGGGCCTAGATGCCCTCATTTTGGCAATGGGATAGGTTATTCCTCATTTAACTGTCTTGCCCTATACATACTTATTTAAATGTAATATTAATTATTTCTCTGTACATTTTAATTGCAGTTGATCAGAAGAGAAGGTGACCAAAGTAGAGTGAAGTGAACCTCAAGGAGTTGAAATCCATTTGGGGTCTTCATCAGAGGATTAGCGAGGAGCACATTAGGTCTGCATCCTATTTGCTGCAGTACAAAAATACGATTTCCTCATTTGTTACTCGTCCCCCAATAGGCACTCCTTCCCCTGTAATTGACCTTGAGCAGGAACCTCTTTCTACCTCCTCAGCTGCTGCATCTGGCAGTGGTGATCTTGTTGTCCATTCCCCTTCTTCCTTGGATTCAAACTTACCTCTTACTGCTGCTATGGGAAAAAGAAAATTTCCCAACATTTTGGGAGACATAACTGCTAATGCCTATTCTAAATAAGCTGATGAGGGGGTGAAAAATAAAGATAAAACTGGGAAGAACCCCCAGCCAAGAAAGTTGAATAGATCCCCTTGAAAAGAATAAGGAAATGGTTTTCTTCAAAGTTAGCAGAAGGTTCTTATACCCTTCTTGACTAGCGAGAGTTGGTCGATATATCTTTTTATGCCTCTCTAGTGGTCCTTGGCCCTAGATTGGCAAGACAAATAATAAAGTTTGGGACTTTACCAGACCACAGGAGTGCTGCAGCTGCACTACCTCATTCCAAAAGTTCTGACAAGGCTGCTTAAAGCCTTGGTCTCGTATATTCTTTTACCTCATTTATTTTTCTGTCTCCTTATTTGTTCTTCATAATACTGACTTTCCTTGTTATCTTTGTGCAGTTCCTCAATGACTTCAATAACATATTGGAGAAAGATGAGGCTTCGAGAGCTTCTTCTAGGGAAGTTAAAGAGGCTTCTAATGAGCTGAAAAAGTCAGTGCTTGATTCCCAACGAGCATTAGACAATGAAAAAAAATAGGAGGAGAAGGTAAAAACTTCTGAAGGAGCTACTGAAACTGCTCAGGGTCTAGTTGATCAGTTGCAAAAATACTTAGATGTTGAGAAAGTCAAGATTGCCCAGCTACAGAAGGATTTCAATGTTGAGAAGGCGAAAAGGACTAAAGCCAGGGAGGCTAGTTTCAACAGAGGTTTGGATAAGGCCATTGTAGTAGCTTCTTTAAAAATTGATTTTACGAAGAAAAAATTCTTTAGGGATGGCCGGTCGGCTGCTTTGGTGGAGGTCAGCACTCTAAAAGACTCTGAGCTATTCTTATAACATGATCTTGGGGCCCCTCTAAACATGGACGAGGAAGTTGATGATGATGGGGGTTCCAGTGAATCCCTTATGGTGATGGAGTCTGCCGATCAACACCAGGATGTTGATTATTCCACTCCTCCACAGTTAATCCTCCTCCTCCTTCTGCCCCTGTTTTTACTTCAGCTTATCCTGAGGCATATAAGAAGAAGGTGTAGAATCGAGTAACTTTTTATTTCCTTTTTCAATAATTGTACTTTGTTCTTTTTTTTTAAAATGTACTTGTACTTTCTTCTTTTATTGATGAAAAGAGAAATATTTGTATTCCTCTACTTGTGTTTTTCCATGCTCTGCACCTTGTTGATTGATGATTTTCTTTTTCTTAATAGTTTATGGATAAATTGGAATACTTTTCATCTAATGATTCTGAGCTACTCCAGAGATGTAATGAGTTTTTCAAAGCTGGTCACTTATCTCTGACTGAGGCCGACCTACTGAAGTTATTTGGGGAAGGGGTATATGAGCAAGCCAAAGAGGTCTATGTTTATATGAAGTGTCTTATTGATTGGGAAGTGGCTAACAACGTTGCCTACTACAAAATTATCGAAAAGCTATAGGAGGACCATAATGTAGCTAAGGCATGTTTGTATGAGGACTATGAGAAGAAGTTCCAGGCCCTTAGTGAAGGTTGGGGCTTTGAGCAAAAGTTGGATAAATTTGCCTCCTATTTTCTAAGGCAAGAATTTTTGCTTAATCGTGAAGTGGAGGAAGCAAGGTCCATTGCAAAGCTTCTAGAAGAAGAGAATAACAGTTTGAGAGATGAAATTATTGCCTTGAAGTCATCCACTACTATTTTTGCTACTACGGATGAGGGTCATTCGTTCTTGGAGGCTGAGAATGCAAGGTTGAGTGAGGAGTTAAAGGCCCTGAAGAAATTAAAACCTGCTTCTTCATCTTCTCGAGCTAGAGTCAAACCTGACTGCGGTACTACAAAGGAAATCAGGACCCAACAGACCCTTACCAATCAAGCTACACAGTTAAAAGCCAAAAATCAAGCCGTTACTGAGATATCCCAGAAGCTACAGGCCATGTCTGAGCAACTATACACTTAATCTTCTCGGTTACAAGCTAAGAATGGAGTGTTAAAGAAACTGCATCACCAAGTGGAGAGATTGACCTTCCAATTCCATAAACAATCAAGGTAAATTTGGATGGAAGGGTATAATGAAGCTTTGGGGCATTTTGAGGACAAGCTTCAACAGGGTAAGAATGAGGGCTATAAATGGGGTTAGATGAATGCTTTGACCATGATAAAGGTGGACCAAAACAACCAACTGTGGGACTGGTATGATCCAAGATTGCTTGACCTTGATGATCCCCTATTTAAATTAGATGTCAATTGGATTCTTGTCCGAAGTATTCCTCAAGGCTTGATTTCAAAGTACTTGGGATATTATGAGCTTCACGATGAATTAGAGATCGTTCGACCCCCTCACCTACTTGATCGTCCCAACAAAAGTAATACCAGAATGCTTCAGGATTTTAACTTCATTAATTCTCCTTACACTTTAGATGATCCTCTCGCTGGAATGGATCATGTTTCCAAAGATGAAAGGAAACGTCCTGCAGAATAAAACTTTGTACGTTATTTATTAATATAGTTATGTAATTAATTCGATTTAATGAAATGGAACTTATCTTGTGTTGGATGTGTAGGATTAATCCTTTCTTTATCATTAGTTCTATTAATACACTTAGATTAAAATCTAAATCGAGTATCAATTTCTAATAAATGCAAATGTTCTACTAGCCTACTTAGAATAAGATCTAAATTTAAAGATAGTTAGATAAATACATAGATTCTACTAGCATACTTAGACTAAAATCTAAATTTGGAGCTACTTACCCATGTGTCTCCAAAGGTTTTACTAATGCACCCAAGTGTTAGGTTTTTGCATCAGATATCAGTGGTGTGACCAGGCATATGTGAAATATGTGCTTACATTCCTCTTAAGAAATCTTTGTAACCTTCTTCCTGAACTTTGCCCAGTAGGATAAAGATCTTGTTTTATCCTTATATTTATGGACCAAGTTTTTTGAGGACTTAGCATCCTGTTGATTGGACTTTGTGTATCAGCAATCAAGTTTGTGGCTTTCCGAGCAACTTACTGCTTGTGCAACTTACTGCTTAACCCGAGCAACTCTCTTGTATTCTTGTGTTCTGTCGAGCATCTTTCAGGGCGATATTTGTTGAACCGAGCAACAAGTTAGTATTTTTTATGGTAATAACTTCTAACTTTTGTCAATTTAGTTATAGTAGTGCATAGCACTAGTACTTCAAAAAAAATTAACAATAAAAATTAAAAGAACTGATGAATTTATTAATACCGAAAGTTGATTTGAAACTGATTACAACATCATTGGTAATATTTTCTGAGATTCTACATGCTATGGGTTTTTGAATTCTTAGCCTTCCAAGGTTTCAATTCGATAAGTTACAGGTCGGACGACTGCTGAAATACAGTATGGCCTATGTCAGTTAGCTTCAAGCTTGTTATTTTTCTGTTATACTTTATTCAGCACATAATCTCCATCCTTCAAGTTGGTCGGCTTCATCCTTTTATTGTAAAAATGGGTTGTTCTCTGTTGGTAGGCTGCATTTCTCAGGGCAACATCTTCTCTTACTTCCTCCAACATATCTAGATCCAACCCTATCATTAGGTCACTTACAAGAGAGTTCAAATTTAAAACTCTATGGGTTGGTAAACCCAGCTCGACGGGTATAACGGATTCAGTCCCAAATGCTAACATATTTGGGGAATCTCCAGTTTTTATTCTCGGGGTTGTTCGGTATGCCCACAAGACAGAATGTAACTCATTTATCTAGTTCCCCTTCATAACATCAAGCCTTTTCTTTAACCCGTTAAGCAAAGTTATGTTCGTAATTTCAATTTGGCCATTACTCTGAGGATGTCCTGGAGCCAAATGCAATTTTTGAATATTAGATTGGGCACAGTAAGTTGCGAATTCATCATTGTCAAATTGTGTTCCATGGTCGGTAATAAAAGAATAAGGTAAATCATACCTATAGATGATGCTTTTCCATATGAACTGGTACACCTTTTCATAAGGCATGTCTATCAATGGCTCTGCCTCAACCCATATTGTAAAGTAATCCACTGCGACGACTAAGTACTTGAATCTTCCTCTGGTGGTCGGTAGTGGTCCGACCAAGTCTATGCCCCACATGGAAAATGGCAACGGTGAAGTTATTGGAGTGAGAGCAGCCTGTGGAGTTTTTCTAATACTAGAGAATCTTTAGCATTTATCAAACTTTTTTATAAAAGTTGTACAATTTGTTCGCATTGTTGGCCAGTAATATCCTTTCGCACTTATTCTCTGCAAAAGTGTTCTCCCAACTATGTGAGCTCCACGTGATCCTTCATGCACTTCCAGAATTAGGTCTTGGACCTCTGATGGATGCACACAGCGTTATAAATTGACTGTTAGTCCTCTCCTATACAAAATACCTTTGTCTAACACATATCGAGCTACTTTATACTTTAGCTTCTTGGCTTCCACCATATCTGCTGGTAGATCTCCCTCTTCAATGTATGCTCTTATGGGGTCTATCCATGATGGCCCCGTGTCTATGGCAATAAAATTGATCATCAGATCTTCATCTATGTTCCTATTGGCCAAAATATCAATAGGAATAGTTTGTGAGAGTTCAATCCTGGTAGCTGAGGCTAGCCGAGCAAGGGCATCAGCTCAGGCGTTCTCCAACCTTGGGATTCTATGTATCCGAACAATTGGTAATTTTGTAATTACTTTCATTGCCTTGGATACATACTTGGTTGTTAATTCTCCTTTAGCTCCATATAAACCTAGTATTGTTCACCACCAGCTAAGAGTCACTGTGTGCTACAACTTGCTCGGCACTCAATGACTAGGCTAAACTTAAGCCCACAATAAGGGCTTCATACTCTGCTTCATTGTTTGAAGCCTGGAATTGAAAACGTAGGGCATACTCAATATCAATGCCATCAGGAGTCTTAAGTATTATACTTGTTCCACTGTCGGTTGAAAACGTAGGGCATACTCAATATCAATGCACAAGATGGCCCATCAACATATATATTCCATATTGGGGCATTATTATCAAACGCTTAGTCTATTAAACTCCCATAGTGGAATATTTTTCCTCTTGGTTCTTCATACTTCCTGGTCATTTCCTGTGTTCGGTAAGAGGAATCTGGTAGGTCGACAACTGCTTCTTTCGTTGAAAGTTCATCGGGAGCTTTCTTGTTAATATCACTTCCTCCTGATTCTTGTTCGTCCTGATCACTTTGTTGCTCGGGGACCTCAGAATAAGTGAACTTAGCTATGAAATCTTTCACTGCTTGGACTTTCAAAGAATACCTTGGTTCATATACAATATCATACTCCCCCAATTCCACAACCCAATACATTAATCTACCAGATTTCTCCAGTTTATGCAAAGCCTCCCTTAGAGGCATATCAGTGTAAACTACAATTGTATGGGCTTGGAAATAAGGTTTCATGCGTCTGGATGCTTCAATCAATGCCAATGCCAATTTTTCCAAATGAGGTTACCTGATTTTTACTCCTCGAAAAGCCTTACTGGTATAGAAAACGGGTTTTTGAACTCCATTTTCTTCTCGGATCAATGTAGAACTCACAGTTGACTCAGAAACAACTAAGTACAAGTACAATTTTTCACCCATTATTGGTCGGGAGAGCAATTGAGATGACCCCAAATACTTTTTTAACTCCACAAAAGCTTTTTTACATTTTTTATTCCTTTCAAAGCTTTTTTTAAGTACCTTGAAGAATGGGAGGCACCTATCTATAGCTCGGACACGAATCTGTTTAGTGCTGCTACTCGTCCAGTCAGCCTTTGCACATCTTTCTTGCAGATTGGGGATTGCATTTTAATTAATGCCTTGATTTTATCTAAATTTGCTTCAATTCCTCTTTGATTTACTATATACCCGAGGAATATTCCTTCTTGCACTCTAAAAACGCACTTGGTCAGATTCAACCTCATTTGGTGCTTCTCAAGTTGATCAAAAGTCTGGTTGAGGTCGATAATGTGATCAGATGACTTTTTGCTCTTTGTAATCATATCATCCATATAGACTTCCATATTATTGCCTTTTTGCTCTTCGAAAACCTTATTGACTAGCCTTTGATATGTAGCACCTGCATTTTTCAAACCAAAAGACATAAAATTATAATAGTATGTTCCTCGGGGAGTGATGAAAGGAGTATTTTTCCTGTCTTCGGGCTTTATTTTTATCTGGTTATAACCAGAATAAGCATTCATAAAGCTAAGTAGCTTATGTCATGATGTAGCATCCACGAGCTTATCTATCCGGGGCAAAGAAAAGTGATCATTTGGGCATGCTTTATTTAGATCTGTGAAATCTACACACATTCTCCACTTGTTCTTCTTCTTTTTTACCATAACTACATTGGCTAACCAATCTGGATATTTCACTTTATTAATAAAAACTGCTTTCTGAAGCTTTTCGACTTCTTCCTGTATGGTTTGGTTCTTCTTGAGGCTGAACACTCTTCGTCTTTGCTTTACTGGTTTAACTTATTTGCTTACATGTAGCTTATGGCAAAGGAAATTGGGATCTTTCCCAGGCATATCTTCATGACTCCAGGAAAAAACATGCTTTCTCTATCTAAGAAAACTTACCGGTTCTTATTTAAAAAAAGGATATAGCGTTGTCCCTATCTGAGTGGTGCATTCTGATTTATTGTCGTCTAACATAATGCTCTCAGTTGCTTCCATAATCTATCCCTTTACCAGTTCTATTTCCTCCCTTGGGTCTGAGGTTTCAACCTCAGATTCTTCGTCAGGTTCAGAGGTATCCACTTGGTAAGTAGTGGTTTTCTTCTTTATTTCTTCCAAGTGTTCTTGCTCGGCAGAAGAGTAGTAGCACTTTCGATCTACTTTCTAATTACCTTTCAAAATTCCCACACCAAAGTTAGTAGGGAATTTTAAACAGTGATGGACAGTGGAAGGTATTGCCTTAAACTTCTTTAGCCCTACTCTTCCTATGATTATATCATAAGCTGAATAGACATTTTTATCCATTAAAAAGAAACGGATCTTCTCTGTTTGGCTGGTTGGCCATGTGTTGATCATCACCTCCATCTTAATGGTTCCTAAAGGGAAGACTTTCTCGTCTGCAAAGCCTATTAGTGGACGATGATAAGGCTCTAATTGGTTGAGTTTAAAATCCAAGTTGCTGAAACAAGGATAAAACATGATATCCGTTGAGCTACCATTATCTACTAGTACTCTAGAGATAATGATTTCTTCCTTTTTTTACTTTGATTATCAGTGGGTCATTGTGGGGGGGTATAATACCCCCGAGAGATCATTTTTAGAGAAACCAATTACCAATTTATCTTTGTTAACCTTCCTTGGTCAATCTTTCTCGGCAAGGTTGATCTTCTATATGTACGAGCAAGCTTGTGCCTCATTGAGTTAAGCTTTTCGTTCTGCTGTATGATCTCTTTCTCTTACATCTCCACCTGTAATCATTTAGCAATCAAAAGAACCAAAACTGATACAGAATACCAAGCATTTTGGTTACCGGGACATTTTTGGGAAGATCAGGATCATCATCATGGTCATCTTTATGAGTTACTTTCTTCTCCTCTCTGGGCTTATAATGAGATTTTAATCTATGCCGAGCTCTTTCGTTATTCTGTCGATCAACATACTGATTCAGCTTTCCCCATCAGATGTGAGTTTCAATCTCATTTTGAAGATCTATGCAACGCTCCGTTGTATGACCATGATCCCTGTGGAATTCATAGTACTTAGTTGTAATACCCCGTATTTTTATACTATATTAATTGGGGATTTATTAAATTTAACGTGAATGATTTATCTAATAAAAATTCGGAAATTAATTATGTTATAATTATTAACGTGACGAGAGTTAGTAATTATGGGAAAATTGGTTGGATATTACTAATGAGCAAAGTAATATATTATATTGGTTATATTGAATGTCATGAGTGAATTAAATGACGATTTCGGAAATTTAAGTCGGAACGTGCTCGTGTCACGTCGGGACTAATTTTGTTAAATAAAAGTGAATATTTTATAAGTTTCCCGTATGGTCGTTTTGAGTACGCCAACGCGTCCGGTAGGGTCGAGATAGTCAGAAAAGTGTACCCGGGGGTGTAGTTTGGGTCTCGGGGCATTTTTAGGCCTAATTAGTACCCCGGGAGGGCATTTTAGTCATTTTACATAATTGGGTAATTAAACCCACGAAATTCAGCAACCTATATCAGCCATTTAGGTTAGCTTTCAGGGTTAGAATATCCAGAAATCAAGTGACGGCCATTGGAGAAGAGAGGAGAGAGCTCCAAGGCAATTCAAGGCCAAAAAGTCACCGATTTGCACCGCCGCCACCACCACCGCGTAGATCGCGAGACGAGGAACGCAGCCATACCAAAATCAGCCGTGAATCAGAATACCAAAAATTCCAGGCAAGTGTTTAACTTGCGTATTTCGTTAATGCAATCTTCATATTGGTTTAGGATTGATTAGAGATGATAAATATGGAAGAACACCCAATTTGTGTTAGGAAAATGCATGTAGAAATGATTTATATGAAATTATGGAATCCTTGCCATGTAGAGGAATATAACCCACGAAATTTTGATGATATATTAGAAGGAAATTTTGGTAAAAACAGATTAGAACCTTGATTAAGAAAAACTCTAGGGTTCTTGATGATTAGATGGAATTTTGGGTTAATTATCCATGTTTAATGTTAGATATACACATGCTTTACGTTGAAAACATCTGGTATAATGTTATAATGATAGTAGTAGGATTTTTGGGACGTTTAGAATGGAAAAACATGGTTTTGGATAATGAAATTTGGTAGAACCCGTAACTGCATTTCTGCAGAATTTTCGCAGACCTGCTTGATCGATCGATCGAGCATAGAGCTTCGATCGATCAAAGGTTCGATCGATCGAGCCCCAGACCTCGATTGATCGACCCCTCCTGGCAGACTCTTATTTCCCTTATTTACTTAGTCGAATTGAATTTATCGTGAAATAATTCTTGGGTATCCTTAATGAAATGTTTTGGGAGATAGGAAAGACCCGTATGACATTTGAATAAGTGTTGAGAACTTGATTATAAGATGAGAATCTTGTTTTTGGGATAATTATATAATGAACTATGAAACTACGTATTTCAAGTGAAAGAATGCGGCGAATAGCTACGATAGTGAATAGAGGTATACCTACGGAATTTTCCTACTTGGAAGGATAGAGTCAACGAATGTCACGTATTAAGTAAGAAAACCCTTCGAGTTAAGGTTAGAGATGAAACCTTATACGTAATACTAATAATGTGAAATGTAGAATAAATGGTATAATTATGGGTGACGAGAAGAACCTATATTAATATGATAAAGTGGTATATTTATATGATTGTGTGTACATATATTATATACTTGTGAAAATCATGCCCACGCTACTTGCTTTCCCTAAGGTTACCGCGCTGGGACAAGTCTTATCTCGATGGGAGCTTTATGGGGGATGTTGACTTGTACCCTAGAAGATAGATATCCTTGGTACAGGCTATCGATGTGATAGTTCAGACGGTCCTAAGAGACGCAGGCATGTGCCATCCTCTTAGAGACTTGGAATCTATGCTTCGCCTCAATATTGTTTGTGTATTTATGTTAATACAATTCGAGAGTGATTCCGATTGTATTCCCCTTAATATGAGTGATATGGGGTTCTGGATAGTAGAGTATGCACGCACCATAGTTTTATGAGGGGTGCTGTTATTTTATATATATTATACGAGTAGTTAATATATAGATGAGATTTTGAAATTTGAAACTGCCTACTGTGATTTGATAAGTAGGACTTGGTTGATGACTCAGATAGTGAATACTTGTTTCGTGAAAGTATAATATGTTACCGAGAAACTTTATAAATTAATAAAAGCTAAAACGAGAGTTGTGCTACTAATCTGGAAGTAACCTTTTTAAACAAAATATTGTTCGGTTTTGAAATCTTATGAGTAAGTTAAGATACGCTAAATTATTGGAAAAGGTTAGTATGATAAAATTGTTAAGAAACTGTTGGGAAGGTTAGTGCGATAGGTGTGCACATTAGAAGAGAGGTGAGTAATTCTCAAGAGAGTGACGCACTAATATGTTGTTGCATTGGCCTGTATCAATTTAAGTACTTGCTAAACGTATTTTAAAATCAAAAACACTTTCGGGCTCTGACCCGTTTCTTTTTCTCTCTCTCTCTTGTATATATATGTATATATTTCAGGTGCCCAGCCACAGGGGCGTATTGCTTAGGATCCCTTGAGAGGAACGTGCTGCAGTTTAGGTGGGAGTTGCAGGTCACTTGCGTAGACGGCTTCTTTTATTGACTCCACTTCTAGTATTCTCATTTATTGGGCATGTGTCGCCCTTTCCATTATTCCATTGTTGTTGGGACATTTATATTTCAGTTGTTTCCAGTATTGTTCTATGGGATTTATTCAGTTTGGATTTGTGACTTTAGTTTTCATATGTTGACATTCGATTGTCGAATGTATTATATTATTTGGTTTACTGTGGTGTGATTCTTAATTGTAGAAATGTTGTTTTTAAATAAATAAATCTTTTTCTTTAATTAAAATTTGGAAAGTATGTATGAAATTGGTTTTGACACTTAGCTTAATTATTTAGGGTGTTAAATTGGAAAATTTATTTTTTATCGACAGTGATGCTGAGAATGAACCAACTGTTTACCTTGATTTAATTTAATAAAGGAGTGATCTCCCGGTATTTAATTAGGCGGGGTGTCACATTAGTCTTATCCTTTTTGGTCGGGGAACTTCTCAACTTATTAGGTTAACGCACATTTTTATTATGCTTGATTTCTTCCAAGACATGGTGAATTCCCATGGTTAGTGGAGTATAACTGTTGTACTTCTTGAGTCACTCCAAAACTCCTTTTCGTTTTGATTCCCTGTGTTCTTTGGGGTCTTTATGATCTTTCTTATCATTTTTGCCATCAACTTTTGTGCCTGAGCTATGCTTGGTTTCCATTGCTTCCTCGACATTCATGATCTTTGCTGCTTTAGCTATTAATTCTGCCATTATCTTCGGAGGGTCTTTAGTAAGAGTGTAATACAGTTTATCGGGGAGTAGTCCACTCATAAGGGCGGTTATTGCAGTCTTTTCCTTATAACCAACAACTTCCAGTTTCTCGTTATTAAAACGAGTGATGTAGTCTCTCGTGCTCTCTCGTTCTTTCTGTCTCACACTGAGCAAGTGTGCCACCCATTTCACACATTTTGCTCCAAAGCAAAAGTTGATAATGAATAGCTCAGTGTAACACTCTGCCCGCCCGGGGAGAGCGAACGGAGCGCTAATGCGATAAAATAAATCCAAATCCACAAGTGACAAGGTATCGAGCATCTAAATAAACCCACAATAATATAAATCCACTAATCTCAATCTCTTCAATTACAACCAGTCTCTCGAATAAAAAATACAACAACTAACTCGAAAATAAAATACAAATCTCCAATGCTCTATACAACAAAATAAATACAATCTTCTCAAATATATTCTCGAATATTCTTCCCAAAATATCCAAGTTAAAATCAATCTCCAATAATCCATAGCGCCCAAATCCATGCTAACCTGCCAACTAAAAAAAAATATGGGGAAGTACACAATACGACAAGAAAGATGCTCAACAAATATATGTTAGCGATGAATAAAACGTAACAACACGAGTACTAATATTCAAATCGAAATGCAAATCTCAATAGCCTTTCATCATTATAATTTCTCAACAACACATCAATGGGTCACCAGGCCTCACCCCATTAGCATATGCTTTATCAAGCCATAGCCCGGGAAACAGGAATTTTGGCGGGTGCCCAACATCCGTGCCATATTAAAATCTCAATAATGATACCACATGAATAAAACCAATTTCAACAATTATTTTCCAGATTTCAATGAATTTATCAATTCAAATATGAGTTCAATTAAACAAGAATTCAAAGAGAATGACACTCGCGAGATTTAAGGAGCATATTGTGTAAAACTCCATACCTCAAACCATGATGAGAAACCAATGATCACATCCTCAAGATCAACACAAAAGATCTACAAAAGCTCCTCCAAGAACCTCCAATAAAATAGCCCCAAGAATACCTCTAATCTAAGGTTGGAACTCACAAATCTCAAGGACCAATGTGTATATAAAAAGAAGAAGAATATAAAATATATTTGCTGCCAAAATTTGTGCCAAAAGTAGGTTAAAAGGGTTGCCCACGACTTACTTTTATAATGCAAAGAATTGAATAGTTGGAATCCAAAAGACTCATTTAAATAAGGCAAAGAAATGAAGAGTTGGAAGTCAAAACAACTCTTGAAAATTACTTAATGTTCGTCGACTTAGAATTCCAAGAGTTAAAAATATTAAAAATCATTTTAAAATCCATTTTAACTCCATTTTCGAAACCGTTTGAAATTCTCGCCTTTAAAAATAATAACCAACATATTTGAGCAATAAAAATAATTTTATCAAAAACTTTATTTTCCTCCATTTTCCAGAAATGAATTAAAATAGCCCAAAAATTACGCGGGTTGTTACACTCAGCCAATTGGCCGAAGCTAGAAATTTGTCCCGAGGAAGACTATTATACCAAATATGGGCAGATCCAGTAATAGTTCCAGAAAAAACTTTACACCTCATTTTGTCGGGGATGGCATAAATATTAGCAGCCATTTGATATTTTTCTATGTGAAGAATGGGATCAGTTTTTCCATCATATCTGGGTGTTACTATTAGAGCCTTAAACTTTGCTGGAGTTGGGAAATCCACAATTGCTTGCACAAATGGAGACCCTTTACAAAACTTCTTTGCAGTGGGTTTTTGACCTTCGCTATTTCTCCTAATCTGTCCTCTAATATCTGTATGGTGCCCTTCCATGCATCATTGTCAGCACCAGATCTATGAGTTGTAACCTTATTATTTACTGAGCTTTCTTCCTGGATTTGTTGTTCGGTCTGAGCAGTAGTTCGTCGGGAATTTGATCTAGATTAGGTTGTGCCTTCCCTTTGATCAGATGATCGTCGGGTGTTACCTGACATTGCCATAGAAATATTTTTGTTTCTCCTACATCTCAAACGATCGAAGAGAGAAGCTCGACTTAATCTTATTAAGGAACTTGGCCTTTCTGGAGAATAAGATTGCATGTGAAAAGATTCTGATGTTCTGATCAATGAGTTTGACCTTGGATGGTAGGAGACATCCCTTATCATCATTGATTGGCTGCGCTGACCACCTCTTGGTGGGGGTGATGGCATATTTCCCTGAGCAAATAGGGTAGGTGCCCCGGCTTGAAGAGTTTGTGCAAGTTACCTGATAGTGTCTTGAATAGCCTATTGGCCTCTTGCAAGACTGGACAAAATTCCAATTAAATCATTTGCATTTGGAGAAGCGGAAGTTATAGGCGGAATGCCTTTGTTCTTGAGACTTGATTCATGAATATCATCCATTTATATGTTTGAATGAGTGAGATCGATTAAAAATATCGTTCCCACAGACGACGCCAATATGTTGGTGCAAAAAACTAGACTATGCTATTTAATTGATCACAGATAAATATGAGTAAAAGAGATAAAAGATTTTTAAAGTGGTTTAGCATAAAGAGCCTATGTCCACTATAGTGTATTGCTTTTGGATTTGTTCAATTTCCTCTTATTTTCGTCTGCAGTGTATTTATAGCCCCCAGGGGGTGTACAAGTGTTGGAATATCAAAGGATAGAATGTCTTTATATCGTAGACATTTACATTTGTACAATTATTTATGCATATAACTGTTGGCTTTTTACTGTCATTGTTGGTTGGTCTTTCTGGTGTTGGCCGGGCTTCAATGACAGGTTGGTCGACATCCCTCGGTAGGTCGGCATTTCGTCCTTGATGACCATGATTATTCTTCTGCTATATTGCACATGTTAGTATCCGATTGGTCCACATAACAGGATAATTTTTAGTATCAATAATAATAATAATTATTATTATTATTATTTTCCTTTTAATTTTAATTTTTCTTTTTCTTTAGATTAATAAAGTTAGGGCTCTTTTTGTTTAAATCTAGTTAATTTAAGGTGTTTTCATTTCATAATAGGAATGGGATTCATAATTAAAATAAAACTGGGATTGGCTTATTATATAAAGGGAGTTAGGCCTCATAATCTTTTAGGAGTGTAATACTTATCAAATTAATAAACACACTGAAAGATAATTCATTTTTAATTGGTGTTTCTGATTGTTGTGTATATTGACCCTCTTCTTAATGTGCAGAAGTTCAACCCCACTTGCCTTTTGGCACACCAATTAATAGCACAGAATCTCATAAAGGGGAGGAAACTTCCACTCATGAAATTAAAATGACAAACAACAAAGAACTGATGGTTGAAAAGAGAAGTGAGCATGAAGATATGTTAGAAAAAGACGAAAAAGAAAGTTTGGTGCCAACTACTGATGCACACATTGTTGAGGACTCCCATGAAAGCATGCATGGTTAGTTCAATAGTCCCTTATTCTTACTTTGTGAGTGATAATTTTTAGAAGTATGTTAATATTTCGGTTTCTTAACCTGCAGATTATCAACTTAAGAATCTGTTTGCAACACCATTTGGTAGTTCAAAGCCTAACAAAGAAGAAACCTTTATTCATGAAACTGAAATGGCTAATCGAGCAGTGTTTACTGATGCAGATACTGTTGAGGACTCCCATGAAAGCATGCATGGTTAGTTCACTAGTCCCTCATTGCTACCTAGTGTGTGATATTCTTTAGAAAGTATGTTCATATTTTTATTTCTTGACCTGCAGATTATCAACTTAAGAATCTGTTTGCAACACCATTCGGTAGCTCTAATCCTAACAAAGAAGAAACCTTTATTCATGAAACTGAAATGGCTGATGTAGCAATGTCTACTGAAAATACTATTAAGGAGGATCTCTATTCTTCTAATCCTGAAGTTATTGCTACTTCATATTATCAAGGTTAGCACATTTTTTATTACAAATTATTACAGATTATAGTTGACAATATCCATTTGTTTCGCTCATTATAATGCAATTCATTGTGTTTTCCCTTTCTGTTTAAATGCAAAAGGGAAACAATCTAACACAGAGCATATCCTTCAGCTTGAGGTGGTTGAAGGGCACCAGTCATAATTGGCAGAGAATGGAACTTCCAATTATGGTGTTGAAATATCAGATGGAAGAATAGAAGATGCAATGAAGATAATGGAAAATAAATTTGAGGAGGGATCATACATGGGACAAGTCTCGAAAGTTACTGATGAAGAGACTGATAAGCATAATTATGAAGGAAATACAAGCATCAATGACAGTGTGAAATTGATTCATGAAAATTTCAATGAAGAAGGAAGAATGCCAACCATTTTAGAGGATGAGGATACTGATAAAGCACAAAATCTGGAAACCCACATTGCTGCTCCTGAATGTGAGGGCATCTTATAAATATGCATTTCCTTATATTATTGTATATTTTTATTATTGAAAATTAAGAGGATGGAGGATACAACTCACAACCAGCAGAAAACTTAAAAGATGCTTTCAATATGTCCATATGATCGATCTTTGTTTGTACCTCGGGGTTATTTTCTAAATCACGTGGAATTTGGAAAAAGGAAGGTTCAGGCACACAAGGTGCGGAGTTTAGGAAATCTGAAGACCAATATGAAGTATCCAATTCAGAGCTGCCAGGAGGAGGTGTAACATTGTTTAATTCAAATTTATTACCAAGGGAATCATGTGAAGATGGAGAATCTTTATACTCTCAACCGACTCCCTCATCCTTAAAACAACTAGTCTTCCCTTCACACTTTCTCTCAATAATCGCTTTTGCAGTTACTTATTTCTACTGATCTAAAAGGATATTTTTAGGATTTGATTGAAATATGTTTGCACTTTCACCACACTTACTGGTCATTCTAACCATCTCATTTAGATAACCTCTAACTAGTTGAACAGAACAAGGCCTGCCACCAGATTTTCCCACAAACGGAAACATGGGAGATAAAACTCCATGTGTGAAGTGAATGTAGGTTGTCTATGTAGATACATCTGGTTGAGCAATTAATGAGCATCATAAGATTCTTGCATAGAATGATATTATGACAATACTCCAAGTGTGAAGTGCATGTAGGTTATCTTTGTGTGTGCTGAAAGAGAGCGAGAGAGAGTTACCAGACGAGGAATTCTCAACACTACATGGTACTACACTTGGGGGATGCCCCAACAAGGAATCTTGAAGCTCAAAAGAGATATCTCTAATATGGTTCACCATCTTCAAATCGTTAGCAATTTGTTCCTGCCACATGATGGTGAAAAAAAAATAAGAAAGAACGAAACAATTATAGAAAGAAAAAGAAGGAAACAAATAATTACTTGACTATTTGAAGATATGGATGTTTATATACACTTCATAGATCCATTATTATGTGTGGACGTATATAGTGAATCAAGTGATAAATCATCAAACTTGCAGCAAATATTGCTTGGGATAAGGAGAAGTTTCCCAAATTATTGTTTTATATTGCATTTTCTAATGTATTCACCAACGCTATTGAAATGAATACATTGTGAAGATGAATTAATTGGTCTAATGTAAGAACAAGAGCAATCCTTATACAACATTTTTCTACCGAAAAAGTCTACCACCAAAAGACTTACCAAATCAATCCACAATATTGGATCGATTTCGAGAGAATTATTCCGAAAAAGTCATGACATCTTGAATAAGGTGTAACAATACATGAGAAATTATAAACATCCTGAGAGAATTATTCAAACTGCTACACAACAAGTCACTGCCTTGGGTGAAAAAATAATAATTTGACCTGAAACTCCATAATGCCATCCAAATTTTGGATTATTAGATGATGAGAATTATCTAGAAAATGAATTGTGAACTATGATTCCCATTTCTATATATCTATATATATTATCAAAACACTTATAAAAAAAGTATATTGTCTAGCCATATGTGATGAAAGGACAACTCGTTCTAGCATAGAACTTGCACAGTTTTCCTAAGGGCAAATAAAATAATAATAATTAAGTTTTGAAATTAATAAACTTTGAAACCCAAGAGAAACTTAACAAATAAGGTTTTGATGGGAGATCTAGTTTTAATGGCTTAAATTCATCGGCTTGAAGGACACATCATTTAGTGGAAACAAAATGGACACATCACTGATAGATTATGATAGGTAGAATAATTATATGAACAACCATTTATATTTGAAAGAACATAATACAAATTAGGTGAGAAGTTAGATTCAACGCTTTTTGTCAAATTTGTATATTTTATGTATATTTCATATGCTACTCCCGCTTTCCTTGGTCAAGGAATTCACTTGGTATTGGTATCATTATTCCTTTTATTTTAGATCTAACCTGTTTTTTTAGTCATGGAAACAAAAAAAAATTGCATTATTCTAGTTGCAAACAAAAACTAAAAAAAATGACAAGAGCATCTATGAAAGTTTATGGAACTAAAACCAGAAAAAACCTAATTCCAGCTGTAATCTGAGTTTGCCACCCATCAGACTGGATAAACCAAAGTTAGAGAAAGAACACTAAGTCAAATTAAAATGGATATCGTAATCCACCACTCAACAAGGTAGATTATGCCTATGTTGTATTGTAGTATTGCATTCAAAATAATCCCTCATCTCGAACAATGAGTACAAATCAATTACATGTTTATCAACAAATATCCACAGATTCTTACCAGTAACTGCAACTTGTCCAACAACCCTGTTGAACAAACAAACAATGTGGAATAAAGACAAATTTGACATTTTATTTTTTATTATATTCTTTATATATAAATTTTGAATAAATATCATATCATAAGATTCACAAGTAGGATTTCCAGAACACACATGAATCTTGATACCACAAGACTTAGCAACATGGAAAAAGTATTAATGAGGACAGTAAAAAAAAATTTATACAGTGCACAAGGCACCTGCTTAACTACGGGGTCTGGGAGACACGGATGTCGGCTGACCTTACCTCCGTATATGGAGAGGGTGCTCCCATGTCAGGAACTCGAAACCAACTATATCGTGGACGAGGGCACTTGCTATCGCACCAAGGTATGGCCGTCAACTCTATTAATATTCTTAATTCTTGGAGAGTTTAGGCTATATTATTTTTATGTCTTTATGACCGGAATTTCAAATTTTCTACAAAGACACATTTTCCAATGCTAAAAAACAGTTAAAAGAATGAAAATTTAAGAAAATCACTATCAAATTGCAACATTAAAACATAAGACAACAATAGCAAGACTTAAACGATTAGGGAGAAAGATAGAGATATAGACATTTTCAATGACAACTATAAAAAAATTTGATGCCTCTTTAAAACTGTCCTTTATTGTATTATTCTCCAAAATACATCAACACAAGCTATAATTCGTGTAAGGACATAATTTTATAAATGTCCGGGGTAGATTCTAGGAATTTTCTGTTTTCTCCTAGATCACAGTTCATATGTCTGATACCGCTACATTCGGCACGTCAACACGATCATCCTCGACGGCCTGTATCCGAATTCAATACAACCACCTTCTTCACGTGCATCATGCTAACTGCAACGTGCTACTCAGCTCATTCCCACTACTCCACTACGCTCTATCAGTAAAATGTTTTATTGGAACTTTAAATATTTGCATAAATATTTGGGAATTATTTTTGAAAAATTATTTTTGAATTTTGGATTAATTTTTTATCTAAAGCAGAATTTTTCTAAGTGTAGAAGCGAATGGCCTCGATCGACAAGATCGCTCGAATGACTTTTAAAAGTCGTTCGCGCGAGATAGACATATCGCGCGATATCGTTTGAACGACTTATGTCCTTCGTTCGAGGGACATGCTATCTCGTTCGAACGAGCCCCCGCCTCGATTTTTGCATAAATATCGGATCTCCTTCTACACGTTTTTCAAGTCTTTCTGCAATATCAAAATTCTGCGAAAACAGCCCAGAATAAGACTTCACCTTTTAAGATTTTCTAAACCTTTTAGATTCACAAAACCATTCCCATATATGTGTGTGAATCTTTAAACCTTCAAGAAGATCCTTGACTCATTTGGAGTAATTTGTGAGGAAGCCGTTCTCTTCATCACTGCTGCCCTACTGGAAAGGGATTGTTCCAGCCGCCGACAATAGAACCGACACCTGAGGGTATTTCTGTGTCACTGTATTTTCATTGTAATCCATTGTAAGCCGTTTTTCTTACAAAATTATTGTGAAAAATAAAAGGTTTTGCCCCGTTGGGGGATTTTTCCTCATATATGTGTTCTTGCATGTTTAATCATCATATTTAATCACATATAGATGCATGTTTAGGACTTAAGTGGTGAAAATTGTGTTTAATTAAATAACTTCCTTATTTGAACGCAAGCGCACTCCTCTCAAATTGGTATCAGAGCCAGTTACACAATTTTACCGTGTAATTTTCCGCAAAATTTTTCTAAGATATCAATTTTCTGAAAAATTGATTTTTGAAAACGAGTGTGTTCATTATGGAGAAGTTATATAATAAAATGCGAGTTTTTTACGGGACAAACTATGCATATTAGAAAGCCCGCATGAGATCTACATTAAAAGCCATTGATGAACGTGTCTGGATTTTGGTTGAAAGAGGGTGGACACCTCCCTCCATCACGGTTGATAATGTGATCAATTTAAAACCTGTCACTTCTTGGACTGAAGACGAATTTAAATGGTCATCATTCAATTCTAAGGGTCTAAGTGTTATTTCTGGGTCTGTCACACCTGATAAGTTCAAACGCATAATGACGTGCACCACGTCAAAAGAGGCATGGGATGTTTTACAACTCACCCATGAAGGAACTAATGTTGTGAAAGAATCTAAATTGCAAAATTTGACAACTCAATTTGAAACCATCACCATGCATGAGACTGAATGTTTTGATGATTTTTATGCTAAGCTTTCTGACATTGTTAATACTAGCTTTAATCTTGGTGAGCATATTCCTAATGCTAGAGTTGCTAAAAAGACTCTTCGTTCTTTGCCTAAGCGTTTTATACCTAAAGTCACTGTGCTAAATTCTATGGGTAATTTAAATACTCTAAAATTGGAAGAACTTGTAGGAGACTTGCAAACATATGAAATTGATATGTTCCCTAAAACTGCGAGGTCTAAAGATAAGGGAATTGCA
Source organism: Sambucus nigra (assembly GCA_949130495.1). Lineage (NCBI taxonomy): Eukaryota > Viridiplantae > Streptophyta > Magnoliopsida > Dipsacales > Adoxaceae > Sambucus > Sambucus nigra. Next base: position 153,206,641 of record OX422213.1, read on the forward strand.
CTTAATGCCCAAGAGAGAAAGAGTGAGGGGTCGGTTAGAAAGAGGGTAGAGTCATCTAGAAAGAGAGAGACTGACACGTCAGATTTTGATTGTGACTTTGACTTAAATGATTTGGCTCTTTTTGCAAAAAAATTCAACAGGATTCTCAAATTTAAGAAAAATGGCAATTTTAATAATAAAAAGAAATTTGAGAAAAATAAATTTGAAAAGAAAAATGAAAAAGATTTTAAAGATCCTCCTAAGAAAGAAAGTGAGAGATGATTTGAGTGCGACGGTAGGGGTCATAGAGCCTTTGAGTGTGCCACACGTCTGAACAGAGAGAAAGGAAAAGTTTTCCTTAATGCTACCCTTAGCGACGTCAGTGAGGTCGAGTCGGTAGATTTTGGTGTCGAGTCACCGCATGAGTGCAACTTCACCGCATTCATGGCTAGTCATCTGAGCACTTCTAGTTCTCCTCACGACAATGAGGATGATGCTTCACAAGGACACCTCGATAGTGAGATTGATGTGAGTGAGGGGGAGGATGACACAAGTGAGAGTGATATTCAACGCGCCTACGCTGAGTTGTATTCTGAGTCATTTAAAACTAAAAAGCGGAACAAAGCGTTAGTTCTTAAGATCACCGCCTTAGAGGAAGATTTAAGAAAAGCGAGAGAGAAAGAGTCCTCCACCTGCACCGCCCTGAGAGAGAGAGAATCTGCCTGTGTTGAGAAAAAAAGTTTGTTTAAAGAGAGAGAGAGAGTAATTTTGAGAAAGAGAGAGGGGACTTGACTAAACAAGTGGCTAGTCTTACGAGTGAGATCCATTCCTCCATGGAGACTCGGAAGAAACTTGAAGCCCTTATTGCCCATCTGACTCGTGGTCTTGAGAAAGCACGGAATGTCAAGGTTCAAATCGAGGACAGATCTGGGAAAATGGGAAAGATGCTCCTCGGCCCCGCTTTAGATTTTGGTGATCGGCAGGGAATAAGTTATGATGGTGCCTCCACGTCCCAAATTGCACCTGGACCTATTACTGAGTTTACTACGACTCCTTATGGCCATCATCAAAATCCTCGAAGAAGAGCTCGACCAAGAAAAGCAAACCAAGGTCTGCCTTTGACTGTGTTCTTTTGTACTTATTGCAAAAGAAAAGGCCACCTCAGGGAGTTTTACTATAGCATGGGTCGGACACGATGTACTACTGCTCCACCACATCATACTGATGATTTTTCTAGTATGAGAGAGCGAGTTGAGTCTTTAGCTGCCACGTCTCAGAGTTTGATGGAGGAATTCCGACGAATGTCTTTCCCGTCAGTGAATGCTTCTCACATTCCAGCTAAAACCAACAACAACAAAGGAAAACAAAAGGTTACCACTTCTTGGGTGCCTAAGAAAGATAAAAAGGCCTTTGTTGTTCATATTGCTCTCAAAGCACATAATACCTCACAGTGGTATTTTGACAGTGGATGCTCCAGACATATGACAGGTGATGCCTCACTTTTTACATCTCTTGAGGATTATCAGGATAGCAGAGTCACCTTTGGATATGGGAGCAAGTCTAGCATTGTAGGACGAGGTACTGTAGTGTTACCAGGATTTCCTAAGCTATAGAATGTGTTGTGCATCAAAGGTTTAAAATTAAACCTTCTCAGCATTAGCCAGCTGTGCGACACTGACTTTACAGTAAAGTTTGATCGGGACGCGTGTAATGTCTACAATCAAGCCGGTAAACTTTTGATGCAAGGGGTGAGGACCGAGGATAATTGTTATGGCACTGTGCCTAATTCCTCACTTGTCTGCAACAGCGCCACGATCACTCCTATGGATCTGTGGCACCAACGTCTAGGTCACATAAACATTAGATATCTCACTCGCTTAGCTAAAAAAGACCTAGTACGTGGCTTACCATCTCTTGGAAGGCCAACTTCGATGATTTGTGGACCCTGTCAGTTGGGAAAACAAATTCGTAGTCCCCACAGGAAGTTGCATTCCATTACCACCTCTCGTGTTCTTGAGCTTATACACATGAATCTTATGGGTCCCACTCGTACCGAGAGTCTGGGTGGTAAGAGATATATCCTCGTGATGGTGGATGATTTCTCCAGATACTCCATTGTAGGTTTTCTGAGAGAGAAATCCGATGCTGTAGAGTTTTTAACGACCAAGTGCCGTGTCCTGCAAAATCAACACGGGGTCACTATTAATAGGATACGTAGTGGCAACGGCACTGAATTTAAGGAAGCAAAGGTAGATTTGTATTGTGATAGCCTTGGGATCAAACATGAGTTTTCTGCTGTGAAGACTCCTCAGTAAAATGGGATTGTTGAGAGAAAGAATAGAACGATCCAGGAGATGGCTAGATCTATGCTTCTAGGTCGTAATGTTTCTAGGAGATTTTGGGCAGAGGCAGTGTCTACTACATGCCATACGGTGAATAGGGTTTATCTGCATCCACACACACTTCAGACTCCTTATGAGTTGTGGACTGACAAGAAGCCCAACCTTACATATTTCCGTGTTTTTGGGAGTAAATGCTACATTCTACGGGATAGAGAGCAATTAGGAAAGTTTGACTCCCGAAGCGACGAGGGAATACTGCTGGGATATTCATCGAATAGTAGAGCGTACCGAGTTTTTAACCTGAAGAGCTCTAAGGTTATGGAGTCAATAAACGTCACCGTACAAGATGACGAACCTTCGGCATTTGTTGACTCTAAACTTCAGTGTGAGGTTGAGGATGTTTCTAGCAGTGATCTACTTGTACCTCACCCACACTCTGTGGACCCCACTCCTGTGTTAGGGGACACACCCGCTTGGGTTCGCAAGAGTCATGCCCCTTCTGCCATTATTGGTGATCCTACTCTAGGGGTCAAGACTCGTGCTCAGCTAGAGAACGTTGTTAGCCATTTTTGCTACACGTCCAAAGTCGAGCCCAAGAATCATAAAAAATCATTCAAGGATGAACACTGGATATCTGCTATGCAGGATGAGTTGCTTCAGTTTAAAAAGAATAATGTCTGGGAACTTATCCCCCTACCTAGTGAGACTAATGTGATTGGTACCCGGTGGATTTTTAAGAATAAAATGGATAAAAATGGTACCATAATCCGAAACAAGGCTAGGTTGGTCGCTCAAGGCTACACAAAGATAGAAGGTGTAGACTTTGGGGAGATATTTGCTCCTGTTGCGAGACTTGAGTCCGTCCGTCTACTTCTCTCCATCGCATGTCATCTGCGCTTCAAGTTATATCAGATGAATGCCAAGAGTGCCTTTCTGAATGGCATTCTACAGGAGGAGGTTTACGTGGAACAACTAAAAGGGTTTGAAGACCCTCAGCACCCGGAGCACGTCTACTATCTGAGGAAAGCCTTGTATGGTTTGAAGCAAGCACCCCGTGCTTGGTACGAGAGGCTTACTTCCTATATCTTAGCCCGTGGCTTCAAGAGAGGGGGAGTTGATATGACATTGTTCGTCAGGAGAGATGACAGTGCAATTTTGGTTACCCAGGTCTATGTGGACGACATAGTCTTTGGATCCACGTGCTCTCAACATGTTCATCACTTTGAAGAGGAGATGAAAAGTGAGTTTAAGATGAGCATGGTTGGTGAGCTTATTTTCTTCCTTGGTCTCCAGGTTCGTCAACTAGAGGATGGGATGTTCATCTCTCAATCCAAGTATGCTAGAGACCTAGTGAAGAAATTTGGTTTAGACTCCGCTAAGCATGCTCGTACACCTATGAGTACCACTACCAAGCTTAGTAAGGACACTTCAGGCAAGGACGTAGAGCAAACCTTGTATCGAAGTATGATAGGTAGTCTTCTCTACTTGACTGCCAGTCATCCCGACATAGCCTTTAGTGTTGGAGTCTGTGCACGATATCAGCCGTCCCCGAAAGAGTCTCATTTACTTGCTCTCAAACGTATTATTAAATATGTGAGTGGGACTCTCTCATATGGTATTTGGTATTCCTTTGATACTAATGACCATTTGTCCGCCTATTCAGATGTTGATTGGGCCGGGGATGTAGATGGTTGTAGGAGCACTTCTGGTGGGTGTTTTTATTCTGGTTATGCTCTTGTCTCCTGGATGAGCAAGAAACAAAATTCCATCTCTTTGTCCACTGTAGAGGCTGAGTACATAGCCACCGGGAGTTGTTGAACGCAACTCTTATGGATGAAGCAAATGCTGGAAGATTATGGGATTTCACAGGACACCATGACCATTTCCTGTGATAACACGAGCGCGATACACATATCCCGCAATCCAGTCCAGCATTCGCGCACAAAGCATATCAGGATACGTGAGCACTTTATACGACAGTTAGTTGAGGGGAAAGTCGTATCCCTGAGTTTTGTTCCCATCGACCGCCAGTTAGCCGATATTTTCATGAAACCTTTAGATGCCCTTAAAATTGAGAGTCTTAGGAAGTCTTTGGGGATTTGCACAGTTGACTGAGGGGTTGGTCTTTGTCTAGAATAGGATGCTTTTTCATGTTCATATCATATGCTTCCTATTGGTAGTCTGTTTTATATGTATTATTGCTTTGTTGTACAACTATTTATTTATTCTTTTTAAAAAAAAAATCCAAAAAGATTTTTTTTTTTTAATAAAAATTTTGAAAGCCCAAAAAGATTTTTGTATTTTATTTTGCACCTTTTATGGATGAGCATTTAAGATAGCCAAGTCAAAACTTCATTCCATTTATCCATGTGACTGTTTGTTAGAGATTTGAGACGCTACATCATTTCATCCATGTGCTTTACATTGTTTGGAGTCTTTAAGATGTGATTGGCGATATCTTCCTACATGTTTGACTCATATATCCTTTATTGCACACATGCACGGTTTTATTTGATTATTGCACTTGTCTATCACATGTTGGCTTGAGTGTTTCCATCTCAATTTTGTCTATACAACTAACAATATGCGATAAAACTTGACAAGATTGGATTGCATGTAAAAACCGTTATTCTTATGAGACTGAGTGTTTGTTTAAGAACGGGGAGGGTCTACGAAAGGTTATTATCACTTCTTTGCGCAAAAGCCACCGTTCAAATGGACCTAAAAATGGAGGAATTTTATTATCCGGGGTCCAAAGAGGTTAAAAGAGCCCGAAAAATTTAAAGGCAATAAAAAGAAATTCATGCCAAATATGGACCATTTAGGTTTCACCATCAATTCTCTAAAGTTTGAGAATTTAGAAAGCCTCTATTCAAAATAAAAATCTGAGGGAGTTTGGTTGGAGAAAATAAACGGGTTTGCACTTCCTTGAAAGTCCTGAAAAAGCATGAAATAGTTTTGGACGTTATTGGTGTGGAAATCACTTTGAGCTTTGATTTATTGATTTGATTGAGTCAATGTCTCATATTACCACCTTTTTACACCAAAGGAAGACTTTGAGTTCATTCTTTAGGAGTATCCGATATTCATCATGCACATATGTCATGTTTGTATGCATTGATTTTCCTATCGAATTTGTTCACACCCCTTCATTTTCGCTTTCATTGACTTGGTTGTTTTTGTGATCTTTCATGGTGTGATTCTTCGTTTTATTCTATGTGTGAAAAATCTTTGAAAAATTCAAAAAAAAAAAGTAGTTTATTCCCGTATGCCATTCTCCATGTGCATTCATTTCTGCTTCTCATATTTGTCTATTTGGGGACATCATAAAAAGGGGGAGAATAATTATGGGGGAGATCTTAAATGATTTGCTTAAGCTTAATTGATCATCAATTTTTTGCATATCATTATATTTTCAATTTGTTGCTTGTCACGGGTATTTGCTTTATCTCATGTGTGTAGGTACAACATTGCTCATTATTTGATTACACACCCTGATGAGAAAAGCTTTGGAAGATTTGGAGAGCTGAAGATTTAAAAGACATGACATTTAGTATTCTCAGTTTGAGGGTTTAATGGGGATATTAACTTGTATGTCATTTGATTGCATAATTCGACTTTTTTATGTATGTACCGGCATAGACATAGGGGGGAGATTTGTAAGGACATAATTGTGACACCCCGCCTAATTAAATACCGGGCGATCACTCCTTTATTAAATTAAAATCAAGGTGAACAGTTGGTTCATTCTTAGCATCACTGTCGTTGAAATACTTTTCCAATTTAAACACCCTAAATAATTAAGCTAAGTGTCAAAACCATTTAAAACCTTATTCTCATTTTATTAAATCCGGTTATAAAACCTTAAACCATTAACATCTAAAGAGTCCCACAATAAGTAGAAGAATAAAATGAACATTTAAGAGTTTACCCAACAATGATAAATCCCAACATTTAAATACTAAGGAAAACATCCTAACATTTACAATCCCGAAATAAAGATACTGAAATATAAAAGAATTACAATCTCTGACAATACCAACTAAAGAATGGAAAAGGGCGACACATGCCCCTGCTGGATAAAGCTGAACTAGAAGTAGAGTCAACAATGAGGTCGTCTAAGAAATGGCCTGCAACTCCCACAAAAGCTACAGCGCATTCCATCCAAAGAATCCTAAGCAAGACACCCCTGTGGCTGGGCACCTGTAATACATATATATATAGACACAAGAGAGAAGAAGTAACAGCAAACGGGTCAGAGCCCGAATGCAGAACCGTTTTAAAACTAGTTTAGCAAGTATTTAAATTGATTACAGGCCAATGCAACAACATATTAGTGCGACACTCTCTTGAGAAATTCTCACCTCTCTTCTAATCTGCACACCTATCGCACTAACCTTCCCAATGGTCTATCTCGTCATATGCCACACTATCTTTCCCCAATGTTTTAACTTATCTTAGGTTATTCGCAGAATTTACAACTTAACAACACAAGTATTTAAAACGTAAGATTTCAATTTATAACCAAAGTTCTCCTTTTTACTTTATTAATCAATAAAGTTTTCCAGTGTCATTTTTATACTTTCTCAACACAAGTATTTATAATTTGAGTCATCAACCATGTCCTACATATCAAATCACAGTAGGCAGTTCCAGATTTCAGAATTTCATATATATATTAACTACTCGTATAATATATATATCATAAAGGCACCCCACATAAAAACTATGGTGCGGGCATACTCTGCTATCCAATCCCCATATCAATCACACTAAAGGGAATACAAGTTCGGAATCACTCTCGAACTGTACAAATACATACACAAACAACATTGATGCGAAGCATAGTATCCAAGTCCAAGAGGTCAGTACATACCCTCACGTCTCTTAGGACCGTCCGACTATCGATCCGATAGCCCGTACCTAGGATTCCTATCTTCTAGGGTACGAGTCAATATCCCCCATAAGGCAACACAGGATAAGATGGTCCCAGCGCGGTAACCTCCGGGATAGCAAGTAGCGCGGACATGATTTTCACAAGTATATAATATATGCATACACAATCATATAAATATACTACTTTTATCATATCAATTTAGGTTTATACCATAACCCATATTCACAACATTTATCATTATTTTCCCAATATTAGTTATCACGTATAATGGTTCATTTCTCACCTTAATTCGAAGGGTTTTTCCAACTTACTACGTAACCCTCATGGACTCTATTCTCCCAAATGTCCAATTCAGTAGGTATCCATTTATGTTCCAACGTAACTCTCTCTCACGTGTCTGTCCCATTTAACATGTACTTACATTGTCCCTTATGTAAGATATCCCTAAAATATAGATTTCCTCTTACATTAAAGGTCTCTTATTCATTAATGAATCTTACTGGTCATCATTATCTCCCAAATTATCTTAACAAGGATGTCTAAGGAATTTTCTTCATTTCGAATCAATTCAATAATTTAAAAGGGGAAACTTAAGTCTGCCAGGAGGGGTCGATTGATCGAGGTCTGGGGCTCGATCGATCGAGCCTTCGATCGATCGAAGCTCTGGGATCGATCGATCGATCAAGCAGGTATTGCGATTTCTGCAGTTTTGCAGTTATGGGTTCTAACACATATCTTCATCCAAATTCATATTTTTCAATCCCAATCGTCCCAAAATTCATACCACTAACATTATATCATCATACCAGATATTTCCAACGTAAAGCTTGTAGATTTCTACCACTAAACATGGATTAACAACCCAAGAATTGTTATAATTATCAAGAACCCTAGAAATCTCTTAAACATGGTTCTAACAAGAATTTTCCAGAATTTACTTCTTGTAAACATCATAATTTCGTGGTTTACTCCTCTACATGACAAAGGGTTTCCAGAATATCATTTAAGTTATCACTACATGCAATTTCCTATCTCAAATTGGGTTTTTCTTCCATAAATCTCACCCTAATCATCCCTACACTAATATGAGTGATGCACCAACGAAAATAAGCAAGATAAACACTTTCATGGGATTTTCAGAAGTCTGGTTTGGTGCCGAAATTGGTGTGGTTGCGTTCCCCGTCTCGCGATCTACGCGTTGGTGGTGGAGGCGGTGCAATCGGAGGTGTTCTTGGCCTAGAACTCCTTGGAGAGCTTATCCTCTTCCTCTCCAATGGCCGTCATTTGTCTTTGGTTGTTCTAACCCTAGAAGACAACCTAGATATCTTATATAACCATTTTAATTTTCGTACGTTTAATTACCCATAATTGGGAAATGTCCAAAACGCCCTCTCGGGGTACTAATTGGGCCTAAAAACGTCCCAAGACCCAAACTAAACCCCCGGGTACACTTTTCTGACTATCTCGACCCTTCCGAACGCGTTGGCGCACTCAAAACGACCATACGAACAACTTATGAAATATTCACTTTTATAAATCAACATTTAGTCCTGACACGCCACAGGCGCGTCCCGACTTAAATTTTCATAATTGTCATTTTATTCACACGTGACAATATTATAAAAATAAATCTCATATATTACTATTCTCATCCAGTAATATTCAACAAATATCAGATTTCCAATAATTACTAACTCTCGTCACGCTAGTAAATATTTAAAGCAACATTCCGGATTAAAATTAAATTAATTTATCTCAATTAAATTTAATTAATCCCATAATTTAAAAGCTATAAAAATACGGGGTATTACATACTTCCCCCCTAATAACGGAATTTCGTCCCGAAATTCGGAAAATAAGGCCTATCAGGTAGCACAATTCTGGATATCCTTTTCCGTACACCAACTAAGTACACATTACGGCTCAATCACTATAGCCCTTTCTTCACAGCAACATTGCTTTACATTCTCATTGGAGACACTTCACATTGTGCTCCCAACCGACAACATTCGCATAGGCCACGCCTATACGTTATAAATTTCATTATCTCACTATCATTTGGAGGCCTCACCTCAATACATGACAAATACTCGGATTTATTCATATAAAAAACTCCCATTCTGAGAAAATTATACGAACATTTGATCACTCTTGCTCGCCTAAAACAGTCGTGGAATTTTACCACATTTATCGGATGTTCTCTCGACCGATCCAAAAATTCTGATTATCTACTCTCCTCTAAACATACGGAAGGAGAATAGTCGAGGTTCTTCCATAACAAAACCTTAATAAATTCCTCGTACGCGACAAACAGGTACGAGTGCTTCTACAGAGCATTCTTGAAATCATCGTACCAAGATTCCAAAATCTCCTTCACGTGGCTCCACTAATCTTTAATCACCATGCGCTTATTCCCTGGCTAAGGGTGATACATCCTACTCAAAACGAAATCTTATCTTCGCCGGTTCCTGAAATCCCATATCAAAGGTGGAATTTACCAATCTCATCCTGATTCAGAAATTTATACAGCGCCGGACAATGCACTGGCGCGATCCTTCCTTTCAAAGGAAGTCTGGGGCATACTAGTTAATATAGTAAACGATCCCAAAGGAATATTTATCACTTCCTTCTCAGCGGCTTAATTCACATGCTCGAGATGAACCCTTGATCTTGTTTTGACGATGGCAACCCATCCAAGGACTGTACCGACTTTACCGACCTCTTCCAATTTCAGGAATTGTCGATAAACACAAAATTCTTTGGTTGATTCTCCTCTTTCAACCAAACCTTACCTATGGGCAGTGCATGTAGAAACTACTCACTACGTCTCGCTAAACATCGATTCTTCCTTGAAATGTCTCACATTAAGTGACACGTAATACTCCCCTTCCTTCCTTGGAGTATGCCGAAAGTTCCACCCGTGCTCTTCTCTCCACGAAGAGCACTTTTGGATCTCTTATACCATACCAACATTATCACCCTTTGTATGTGCAAGTCGCTCTCATACTTTCCTACTAACAACTCCGCTCCGAGTGTTCTTCATAATCATTTAATTCTGCTCCATTCAAGGAATACTCTTCTTAAATGACTTCCCACAGTCTTCCAATTCAAATTTGGGTGTGCTATTCTAATTACACACCTATGTATGGATTATCACCCCTCAAGTGACGTTTAGTCCACTCTATCACTTCCACTTCATTCTGTTAGCCCCACAAACACATTTTCCACACGTCCATTGCCACGCCCCTTCATCTCGGACGAGTTTTAACATCAGTTAATCAGGATGTCTACACACCCTATAAACCGGGCATACTATCGTAAGCATCACATACGCTCCATACTAATAAACAAATTCTTTGTTTTCCCTGGTGCTTGCAGCGTAATTACAACACTTTAATCACCCTAAAAATCAAGATTTTAAATCTTCCTTATCATCGTTCCACCCCTCAACTCGTGGGGTAACTTTCAATGCTTTCTTACCATAAGATCCGGCTTCCAATAGCTTTAAGACAAAATTCAACTTCAAACTTACATACATAATTACTGGATCCCATTTCGACCAGGGTACCGAACTCATGGAATAGTGACCAAACGTCTCCCTATTTCCAACCTTACACTAAGTTTCATGCGTGGGATGTCTCGCAAAGCGAAATCCAAATAAGGAACCCCCCGATACACTACTACCTAGCATTGTCGGTTATCAAAATCTGTTAGGTCCTCCGTCCATAGTATATACCCCTTTATTCCGTCCCTTGACAGAAAAGTTATAATTTCTCCCGTAATTATGCTTAACAAAGAACGTTTCACTAATTGCACTATTGTTCAGTATAGGTTGGTGGTAATAGCATTTCATAAACCTCGAATACATACAATCGGAATTCTCGAAATTCCTTTCCCTAATAATAAGGGTATAAATATGAACTCCCACTTCTCTAAAGGATAAATATAACAATGCACTCTTCTTATCACTAAGTCTGGAGTGCTAAACATAATACTAAGTCAAATCTTTTCGCTCAACAATAAATCCCGATACATATGGAATTATACTGACAAAGTCTATACATACTTTGGCATCGAATATCTCGAGCCCACTATCTCCTCCGAAGTCTCTAGGATAGATAATATAAGTGCGAGTCCAACCTTCTCACAGGTAAAAACCTCGCCAAAACAAACATAAAACATGTTGCGCTAATGCAACCACTCCAATAGTCTTGCAATAAATGCCCACTATCGTACTAACCATTTCTATAATGTTTTAACAAAGATAATATCATACTCGTGTATCGCATCACTACAACGAGTAACCTAAATAAAATACGTAACACTGTTAATATACTCATTCATCCTCCGCGGATAGCACTAAAGAAAAATCCCGCTACACTAGAGAAAAATATTCACATTTTAATAACGTTTATAATGATATGCATTAAGCTCGTCTCACATGCTAATCTAGCAAGGAACAAAATATAGTGACTCACTCGTGTCACATAAACACGCCTCATCCTCTCAGGATACAACTTACACTTCTACCTTGTCAATCGTCTTGACTGCGGAAATGGTTTCCGGACGTAATACGTCTATTCAAACTAAACAAAATTACTTTAATCGTTGCCTTTTACTAGGCACCGTATTCTTGTCCTTTTTTCTCACTTTGGAACATATTATCGTGAGCGATCTCACTCCGCACAAAATACCTCAGTACGTAATCCACTTATCACCTGTCCTACTAACCAGGTTAGGATTGTCCTTCTCTCGGACTTTAGTAGACTCGATTCCCGTTAGCCATCCCGATTGTTCCTTTAAATTTTTAGGCCATAAGGATCATGTTACTATCTATAATAGTACTTACTGAATTTACCATCACTTGGTAAGAATTCCATTATCCGAATCATTTAAATGGGTCCCCTGATGTGTATCCACATCCCTTTGTGGTGCTACACTACCACCCTCGTATTTAGTCTTATTCTCGACTAAATTCTTCAATTTCTTTAAGCTTCCCACACAAGGAGCATTATCATCTTTATTGACAAAATACAACATTGTCAACCTCTGAATCAGCCGTCCATCAGAGTTTCCTCCTCGAGTATTATCAATTATTATTACGAGTTGGTCTCCTCCACTCGTATCTACATCTTTCGATACAAAATTTGCTAATGATTAGGATTCATATCCGCAATTGGACTTCCATCATGCCCTCCTGCGATGAGTTCAAAACCACGTTTGTTTCTCACCCTAAACAGTTGAGGAAGGAACATACGGTCAACACTGTACCTAAGGTTCTCCTATAGGCATAGAATTCCACTTCTAAAATTGGTGGTTGACTCCAACCATTATAATTTCGTCCCGAAAGCCAAGAAAATTTTCTCTAAATTTTCACTTTCAGTTTGCCACACTCCATCCTATATCTAAACCTTTAAATACTTTACCTCCTTTGGTAAACACATACAATTCTCTCGTTTCTAAAATTTCCCACTGACAGTCTCTACACGTTTTTGTAATATGTTGGGTAAGTTTACCCTCGCACCTCATTTGACTATAACAGCATTTAAAAATCATTGCTGCACCTTAGTCGCCTTTCTAGTCATGGCTTCTCGTGCCATAATGGAGGTAACCTCGACTATGGTTATCATCCTCGGATATATTTCATAATTTCAACTGAGCCCTGCCTCCTGATGTACGCTTAACGGTCCTTTTCTGACATCCGTCATCGCTCGGCACACGCACACATCCGAACGAAATTAGAATTCACTAATGTATACACATTATAACAGGAGAACGAAATCTCGTCAAAGAAATTGACAATCCTAAACATAGGGCTCTATAACAAACAAAGCAATGCTGAAAGCATAATAAGTCGTACAGATCCTAAGGACACTAGAACCTGATGCTCTGATACCACCTGTGACACCCCGCCTAATTAAATACCGGGCGATCACTCCTTTATTAAATTAAAATCAAGGTGAACAGTTGGTTCATTCTTAGCATCACTGTCATTGAAATAGTTTTCCAATTTAAACACCCTAAATAATTAAGCTAAGTGTCAAAACCATTTAAAACCTTATTCTCATTTTATTAAATCCGGTTATAAAACCTTAAACCATTAACATCTAAAGAGTCTCACAATAAGTAGAAGAATAAAATGAACATTTAAGAGTTTACCCAACAATGATAAATCCAAACATTTAAATACTAAGGAAAACATCCTAACATTTACAATCCCGAAATAAAGATACTGAAATATAAAAGAATTACAATCTCTGACAATACCAACTAAAGAATAGAAAAGGGCGACACATGCCCCTGCTGGATAAAGCTGAACTAGAAGTAGAGTCAACAATGAGGTCGTCTAAGCAATGGCCTGCAACTCCCACAAAAGCTACAGCGCGTTCCATCCAAAGAATCCTAAGCAAGACACCCCTGTGGCTGGGCACCTGTAATACATATATATATAGACACAAGAGAGAAGAAGTAACAGCAAACGGGTCAGAGCCCGAATGTAGAACCGTTTTAAAACTAGTTTAGCAAGTATTTAAATTGATTACAGGCCAATGCAACAACATATTAGTGCGACACTCTCTTGAGAAATTCTCACCTCTCTTCTAATATGCACACCTATCGTACTAACCTTCCCAATGGTCTATCTCGTCATATGCCACACTATCTTTCCCCAATGTTTTAACTTATCTTAGGTTATTCGCAGAATTTACAACTGAACAACACAAGTATTTAAAACGTAAGATTTCAATTTATAACCATAGTTCTCTTTTTACTTTATTAATCAATAAAGTTTTCCAGTGTTATTTTTATACTTTCTCAACACAAGTATTTATAATTTGAGTCATCAACCATGTCCTACATATCAAATCACAGTAGGCAGTTCCAGATTTCAGAATTTCATATATATATTAACTACTCGTATAATATATATATCATAACGGCACCCCACATAAAAACTATGGTGCGGGCATACTCTGCTATCCAATCCCCATATCAGTCACACTAAAGGGAATACAAGTTCGGAATCACTCTCGAACTGTACAAATAGATACACAAACAACATTGAGGCGAAGCATAGTATCCAAGTCCAAGAGGTCAGTACATACCCTCACGTCTCTTAGGACCGTCCGACTATCGATCCGATAGCCCGTACCTAGGATTCCTATCTTCTAGGGTACGAGTCAATATCCCCCATAAGGCAACACAGGATAAGATGGTCCCAGCGCGGTAACCTCCGGGATAGCAAGTAGCGCGGGCATGATTTTCACAAGTATATAATATATGCATACACAATCATATAAATATACTACTTTTATCATATCAATTTAGGTTTATCCCATAACCCATATTCACAACATTTATCATTATTTCCCTAATATTAGTTATCACGTATAATGGTTCGTTTCTCACCTTAATTCGAAGGGTTTTTCCAACTTACTACGTAACCCTCATGGACTCTATTCTCCCAAATGTCCAATTCAGTAGGTATCCATTTATGTTCCAACGTAACTCTCTCTCACGTGTCTGTCCCATTTAACATGTACTTACATTGTCCCTTATGTAAGATATCCCTAAAATATAGATTTCGTCTTACATTAAAGGTCTCTTATTCATTAATGAATCTTACTGGTCATCATTATCTCCCAAATTATCTTAACAAGGATGTCTAAGGAATTTTCTTCATTTCGAATCAATTCAATAATTTAAAAGGGGAAACTTAAGTCTTCCAGGAGGGGTCGATTGATCGAGGTCTGGGGCTCGATCGATCGAGCCTTCGATCGATCGAAGCTCTGGGATCGATCGATCGATCAAGCAGGTATTGCGATTTCTGCAGTTTTGCAGTTATGGGTTCTAACACATATCTTCATCCAAATTCATATTTTTCAATCCCAATCGTCCCAAAATTCATACCACTAACATTATATCATCATACCAGATATTTCCAACGTAAAGCATGTAGATTTCTACCACTAAACATGGATTAACAACCCAAGAATTGTTATAATTATCAAGAACCCTAGAAATCTCTTAAACATGGTTCTAACAAGAATTTTCCAGAATTTACTTCTTGTAAACATCATAATTTTGTGGTTTACTCCTCTACATGACAAAGGGTTTCCAGAATATCATTTAAGTCATCACTACATGCAATTTCCTATCTCAAATTGGGTTTTTCTTCCATAAATCTCACCCTAATCATCCCTACACTAATATGAGTGATGCACCAATGAAAATAAGCAAGATAAACCCTTGCTTGGGATTTTTAGAAGTCTGGTTTGGTGCCGAAATTGGTGTGGTTGCGTTCCCCGTCTCGCGATCTACGCGTTGGTGGTGGAGGCGGTGCAATCGGAGGTGTTCTTGGCCTAGAACTCCTTGGAGAGCTTCTCCTCTTCCTCTCCAATGGAAGTCATTTGTCTTTGGTTGTTCTAACCCTAGAAGACAACCTAGATATCTTATATAACCCTTTTAATTTTCGTAGGTTTAATTACCCATAATTGCGAAATGTCCAAAACGCCCTCTCGGGGTACTAATTGGGCCTAAAAACATCCTGAGACCCAAACTAAACCCCCGAGTACACTTTTCTGACTATCTCGACCCTTCCGAACGCGTTGGCGCACTCAAAACGACCATACGAACAACTTATGAAATATTCACTTTTATAAATCAACATTTAGTCCCGACACGCCACAGGCGCGTCCCGACTTAAATTTCCATAATTGTCATTTTATTCACACGTGACAATATTATAAAAATAAATCTCATATATTACTATACTCATCCAGTAATATTCAACAAATATCAAATTTCCAATAATTACTAACTCTCGTCACGCTAGTAAATATTTAAAGCAATATTCCGGATTAAAATTAAATTAATTTATCTCAATTAAATTTAATTAATCCCATAATTTAAAAGCGATAAAAATACTGGGTATTACAATAATTTTATAAATGTCTTGGGTAGATTCTATGAATTTTCTATTTTCTCCTAGATCACAGTTCATATGTCTGATACCGCTACATTTGGCAAGTCAACACGATCATCCTCGACGGCCTGTATCCGAATTCAATGCAACCCCCTTCTTCACGTGCATCATGCTACATGCAACTCTATTAATATTCTTAATTCTTGGAGAGGTTAGGCTATATTATTTTTATGTCTTTATGACCTGAATTTCAAATTTTCTACAAAGACACATTTTCCAATGCTAAAAAACAGTTAAAAGAATGAAAATTTAAGAAAATCACTATCAAATTGCAACATTAAAACATAAGACAATAATAGCAAGACTTAAACGATTAGGGAGAAAGATAGAGATATAGACATTTTCAATGACAACTATAAAAAAATTTGATGCCTCTTTAAAACTGTCCTTTATTGTATTATTCTCCAAAATACATCAACACAAGCTATAATTCGTGTAAGGACATAATTTTATAAATGTCCGGGGTAGATTATAGGAATTTTCTATTTTTTCCTAGATCACAGTTCATATGTCTGATACCGCTACATTCGGCACGTCAACACGATCATCCTCGACGGCCTGTATCCGAAGTCAATACAACCACCTTCTTCACGTGCATCATGCTAACTGCAACATGCTACTCAGCTCATTCCCAATACTACACTACGCTCTATCAGTAAAATATTTTATTGGAACTTTAAATATTTGCATAAATATTTGGGAATTGTTTTTGAAAAATTATTTTTGAATTTTGGATTAATTTTTTATCTAAAGCAGAATTTTTCTAAGTGTAGAAGCGAATGGCCTCGATCGACGAGATCGCTCGAACGACTTTTCAAAGTCGTTCGCGCGAGATAGACATGTCGCGTGATATCGTTCGAACGTCTTCTGTCGTTCGTTCGAGCGACATGATATCTCGTTCGAACGAGCCGCCGCCTCGATTTTTGCATAAATATCTGATCTCCTTCTATATGTTTTTCAAGTCTTTCTGCAATATCAAAATTTTGCGAAAATAACCCAGAATAAGACTTCACCTTTTAAGATTTTCTAAACCTTTTTGATTCACAAAACCATTCCCATATATGTGTGTGAATCTTTAAACCTTCAAGAAGATCATTTACTCATCTGGAGTAATTTGTGAGGAAGCCGTTCTCTTCGTCACTGTTGCCCTACTGGAACGGGATTGTTCCAGCCGCCGACAACAGAACCGACACCTCAGGGTATTTCTGTGTCACTGTATTTTCATTGTAATCCGTTATAAGACGTTTTTCTTACAAAATTATTGTGAAAAATAAAAGGTTTTGCCCCGTTGGGGGATTTTTTCTCATATATGTGTTCTTGCATGTTTCATCATCATATTTAATCACATATAGATGCATGTTTAGGACTTAAGTGGTAAAAATTATGTTTAATTAAATAACTTCCTTATTTGAACGCAAGCGCACTCCTCTCAATTCATTAATTTTTATAGAATGTCTAGCACCTTTAACGACAACTACCAATTTTTGACAGCCGTACACGGATCAGACACACAAATTTTCAAACAATTGTGCATAAAAGTAAATATCTATGTACATGGATCACACCGGATGTTATGCATACT
Source organism: Sambucus nigra (assembly GCA_949130495.1). Taxonomy (NCBI): domain Eukaryota; kingdom Viridiplantae; phylum Streptophyta; class Magnoliopsida; order Dipsacales; family Adoxaceae; genus Sambucus; species Sambucus nigra. The sequence continues at coordinate 153,224,424 of OX422213.1, forward strand.
TGATGTGGATCACAGTGCATGAGGGTGGTGAGTCTCATGGGGGAGGGTGGTAAACAAAGTTGTGTCGCTTCTGGTAGAGAGGTCAATGGCGGGGGTACAGAGGGAGTTGGTGAAAGTGGGTTATAGTGGATGTTGATATTTGGGGGGAATTATCTCGCCCGACCTTTCCTTCTCTTTCTTGCTTTTTCCTTTTCTATTTTTCTTTTGATGACTTTTGGCATAGGGTACTAATATATTGTGACAGTTTTATTATATTTGTAATGGATTTGGGCAGTTATAATTTGATAAGAATCAATATTCGTTACAAATAGAAAACAAATTTGTTATAATTTTCTTGTTTTGGTGTAGTTCTAAAACAAATCCCGAATACAAATTGAAGCTACAATGAATCAACGACTCTAACTCTACGGATACTAAGCTAGATCTTCACAACAACAAATCTGACTTCTCACCCCCTGTTAGTCATGTATATAATAATAATAATAATAATAATAATAATAATAATAATAATAATAATAATAATAATAATAATAATAATAATAATAATAATACCTATGGGGGAACATTTTATAGATTTGGGTCAGAGCCCTAAAGTTTAAAGAAATATCTCCAATACATCAATATAAATGATGCGACTAATTTACAATAAACATGTAACCCATTGACACTCACATGCAATGAATACCTCACCTCTCATCTAAGTGCAAGTATTATGCGCATGTCCTAACCCAAGTCATAACTATACTAAGAGTATTTATCTCTAGACTAATAAATACTATCAAAATACAACTAATAACATGAGATGCAACTAACTACTCATGTACAGTATACAACCAAACCTAATCTCTCACTTATTTAGATTCTCACGACCTCATAATAGTGGCATTACGGTCCCCAAGCGATCAGCGTGCCCGAGGGGGAAGGGAACTTGCGTTACGGTAGACGTGGGAGTGCTTGTCTCCCAGTCCTCCCCCCCCCCCCCCCGAGGTCGGGTTAGGGTTCGACATTTGGGTGTAGATGATATTTCCCCTAGATATAATTGGACTCTATGTCTAGGTTTGGTGCATGCCCTTGGGTAAGTGTGGCTTTCGTGCAAAAAAAGAGGGGGTTTCATAGGGTGTTCAGAGTCACAAGTTTGTTTTATCTAAAAAATAAATAAAAGGTTCGGGCTAATCCTAAGGCAAGTTTTTAAGGTCTGCGGTTGGTCCAGAGATTCTTGTCGTGCGGGTTTAGGAACTGGATTACGAGTGGGGAATGTGTTAGGCACCTCAATTGTTCTGTATGCTTCCTTAATTATATTCTTATTATTTCTCTTTACATTAATTCATTACTTTTTATTTGTTTTAGAATGTATTTAGAGACCTCAGCATGGGGTCGCTAAAAAGTGTAGATAGATGCTTAGGTTGGAAAATGGTATCGGTGAGAGGTATGGAAACGTCACTTCACCCAGTGCAGGTACACATGATTTACTTATGTATGACTTTGTGCTTTGTAATATATAACAGATGGTCGTTATTATGTATATAAGTGTGCAAGAAAGCTCAACTTGTATAATGGGTGACCGTCAATGTAAATAACTGTGCGAGGGAGCTCAACTTTTGAGATAGTTTGATATCTCGTTCTTGTTGTGAGGAGAGATAGAAAGGTAAGAGACGGGTTCATCTCTATTGTGATTAGAGTATACGTTTTTGTAATTTTGTATATTTATACTTGTGAGATCACGCCTTAAGATAGTTTGATATCTCTTTTGAAATAAATAAAAATTAGAAATGGATGCATCTCTGTAGGGATATTATATCATAAGACATATTGTCGAGGTTCGAGCTCACGACAAGGACTCGGTACTACACCTACGTACCCAAAAAGACTTGGGATCAAAGCCTACGTAGTTCGATAGTAATACGTGTTAGAATGTGATGTGTATGCAAGTGTAGGACATGGCGTGGGAGGGGAGGGCTGGTGTATGGAATATAAGAATGGGAGTGGACCCTAAGATATCTGATATTAGTACATGACCTTATAATAAATCGGGTGATTACTAGCTGAAACGTGTTGCCCTTCAAACTAGTTTGAAGGTGTATAACTAGGAGGAGTTGGGCTAAGAAATGGGAAGGTTACTTCAAGGATGTAATGTTCTATTATTGAGAAGCATAACAGAACACCATACCTTGGTATTAAGGTGGATTAGGAGAAATCGATGGAGTTTCGGACTGTGGATGGAGGCATTCCTAAGAGATAATGCACCGAGAGACGTATTATGACGCTTGGGCTTCATGAGTTTATCTCGGTATAGAGCCTACGTACCCAAGGAGACTTAGGATCAAAGCCAACATAATTCTAACAAACGGGGTTAGAATATATATAAGGGTGTTTGTATTAGAAATGGAGGCATATCTAAGGGATGATACGCCGGGACATGTATTATGAGGCTTGAACTTTATGAGTTTATCTCGGTATAGCGCCTACGTACCCAAGGAGACTTGGGATCAAAGCCAATGTAGTTCACTGACGGGGTTATATACAGGTTTAAGCAGTGGGATACCGGGTATACAAGGTACAACAATGTAGTATTTATATAGCCTAGTCCTTCATATAGTATTTCTGTTGTGTTGAATTGATATATTTATATGTTAAAATAATATGTTGATCAAATGCAGATTTTTGATAATTATTGAAATTTAAACACATATTCGGGGTGCCGTGATGTGACAGGCTTTGTTCACTTAGAGGAGTGGTGAATGTAGCCGAATTTTAGACTTTGGCCTGTAAAGTTTCTTACTAAACACAACTCAATGGCACTCTCTTGAGAATGTATTTTAAAAAGTATGTTTTCATGTTTATATTTTGGAATCATGGCAGTTGATTTGTATTATTTTAGCATATGAGCACGTTAATTCGTGACACAAGTAGATGTGTTGGATTAGAACCAGGCTTTAAACAAATATAAACACTGTAAATTGCATACCTAGTCCCCTAAATTGGGCCCGAGTTAGAGAGAGTAAGCAAGTATGCAAAGTTTATAATAAAATATAAATGTCTGGTGTTACCCCGAAATTTGGACAAAGGTTCTTTACCCTTGCGACGAAAGTCAATTTTTGCGTTGGGGTAACGACCCTCTTTTTGGTAATTTCAATCGAGCGGAGCTTCGGCAATAAGTGTTGATGTTTGCAGAATTTTTGTAGGGTTTCAATCTATTTATTTCTCGAAGGAGACTTTCAAGGAGTACGAACCTCCTTTTGGAGTGATTTCGCGAAAGTATGAGATTTTCATTTCGAAAAAGTGACTTTTATGAAGTACGAGCCCTTTGTGACTTTTCAAAAATGAGATCGAGTATCTTAGACACTCGGGATTAAGAAAGTCAGAGAACTGAATCAATGTTGGGCTCTCGGGTCTTTTTTTAGGTTAGTGGGCACCTCTATTTATAGGGATTTTGAAGATGGATTTGGTCGATCAACCATTGATTTGTAGCCGTTGATTTTTTAGTCCATGGCTGAGAAAAGATTTGGATAAGATCTGGTGTTAGAAGACTTCGGACAATTGTCTAAAGCCTTTGGCCGATGAACTATTTCTGTAGAGACCTTTGGTTAATCGGCCAAATCCACCAGATGGCCCATTTGTTTGTTTTTAATGGATTATGCTTACACTCAAGCGTACCCAAAACATCTAAATCACTAAACATTGGATTGTCACTTAAATTAGGTTTACCATCTCTCAAACCATGTCAAACATATACAACCAAGTAGGATACCACGTACACTCAAGTGTACCCCTAAATCAATTAAATCCTTAATACTAGGTTATCCAATAAGTTCTTAGGTTTATCAACTCTCAACTTTATTAATCCCAACTCTCGGTTTAATACATTTTTAAACTATAAGTGCATGACTATACATCTAGATACGTTCTCTCGTAACATATATACACATATTTCCTTGATTAAATGTCTACAATTTAATTACATGGCCTAAATTTTTCTTAAGACCAGAATTAGCCACCCAAAATACTTGATCTAGCGACTCACCAAGCTCAACATAGATATACGACTCTAGGATAGTGCTCAATCGCTCATTTGTTCGATTTAACCCAATTTCCACACCGTTGGGTTCTAAGTAAATTAGGGTTTTCTCATCGAAAAACCCATAATTTTAATCCCAATAAAACTTAGTCTCTTACCTCAGTATGAACCCAAATCATCCTTCATAAGGTCCCGAGCCCAAAACTATGCTCAAAACTTAACCTAACAAAAAAAAGTTCAACCTAAGCCAAAACTGGGGCGTCGATCGATCAATACTGATCGATTTATCTACAACCCGTGTATGCAAACAGTCATATTCTTTATGAAAATTATTTCCTCAAAAGCTCCATTAATGAAATACAAAGCTCCAATTCGAACCCAAACTATACCAGAACTTAAATCTAACTATGGGAACAAGTTTATAATGATTCCTAATCATTATAATCAAATCAATTCATCTATTTAAAGGTTTACTCATTAAAAATCCTAACTTGGACAATAAAATAAACGGGGCACAATTTTTCTTCCAATTCTAGATTCAATCATCAAATTAATATATGAATTTAACTTAAAATAAGATTAAATCCTAAAGCATGAGTTCTAACATGGTTTCCAATAAATATTCATCATCAATTTCCTATTTCCTCTTAAAAAAGATGAACTTACATCATAAGGTTAATTAGTTCCTAATCCTAATTAGCCCAAAACAATATCGTTATTAAAGTAAATAAAATTAGCCGTAAACATGAGTTCAAATCCCCAAAACAATAAGAGAAAACGTGAATTCTAAATCAGGACATTAATAACATGTAACCGGACCTCCTCGACACTCCAAAGTCCAATCCAAACGATATAATACACAACTCGTGGTAATATCTCAAGACGTACAAAAAATTCACCATTTTGATTATAGGCATATACATAGCCCAATATTATGTAGTTAATATCACCAATTATTTATTCCAAAATCATACCGCATGAAAATTTTACTTATCATATAAATTATGCCAATTTATTATTAGCAATCAACAAAAGTAATAATTAGTCCTGTTTATTAATTTATTTCTCACTTAATAAATAATAATTAAAGTCTATAAAAATACGGGGTATTATATAGCCAGCCTTGCCATAACATCCAGGCTTACGACAAGGTTTTTATCCACAAACATATCCTTGAGGTTCATAATCATGTCGTAAGAACTTTACATATTCTGATGTTGGTGTTCCAACACATTGGTCATAGAGGATAATATGTATAAACAATCCATTTGATCATCCTTTTGCCACTTTATGATAATCTTGAGCATGTTCATCGAATGCCCCCTCATTAGGCTTGACATGGCATGGTTCAATTAAAACAAACTTATAGTCCTTAGCTGTTTAGACAATGTCTAAGTTTATTTTCTAGTCAATATAGTTCGATCCAGTTAACTTGTTTTTCTTTAAAATAGAAGCTAGTGGGTTAAATGTTGATCCCATTTTGGAATATGAGAGTCATAAATTCAAATTAAATGTGTGAGAATTTCCTTCGATTAAACTTTAATTTGGAATCCTTGTACCACCAATAAAAATAAAATCCCGTAGAGATTCTTAGTTCCCTTCTGAAGTGATATTTTTCCATGGGAGTTTAAATTACCTCACCTTGAACTAGAAAACTTTCATCTTTCAATTATGTTCTCTTAACAATCCAGGAATCTTTTGTCCTATATAATTGAATATGTAATATCTTTTGGTATCGAATCTAATGACAATGACTCTGACGGGGAGTATCATTAATTGTGTTTAAGTGTATACCATCGGTTTGTTTATTGAAATCAAATCCTTTCATCTAGAACTTACTCGATAGAAGGATCGAACTCACTCATATTCAGTGTGATGCCGTGATTAATGCCATCCGTTGGGGGATAGATTAATGACGACAAAAGGAATTAATCACATCATAATTTTAAAATACCGATCGAGACCGGGGGGTTTATGTTAAACCCCCCCTCCCACTAAATATTTTAAACTTAAGGGTATTTAAAAAAATAATTCATTCAATTCTACATACTCGAATTAAATCCTAGGTAATTTTTAATTTGCTTGTACAAATTAAAATTTTCATTCTCAGTAATTTAATTTCCAAAAATAAAACTATTTTTAAATTAAAATAAAACTCGGGATCACAATTTAATTTATACTTTTGTGACACCGCATAAAATCTAATACTAATTTGATCAGGCCTAATACCAACTCACGAGAATCAAACAATTGAATATCATTCTAAGCATGATTGGAAATAAAATTTAATAAATACACAAAAGTAAACAAGTTACATACAATATAGTTGAACCATATAAACTCTTAACCAAACTAACATAAAGTAATATAATCCTCGCATACTATAACCGTCTACTAAAACATACTAAAATCAACATAAAGTATCAACTGACTCAAATGTAAAATCGATGTGAATATATAAAGGACAATGGAGTATGAGCACGCATGCTCGACACCTACATCCTATGAGATCAGCAATGAAGAGGAGACTAAGTCTGGATCAGGGGTGAGGCTGCATTGGAGGTCTATGTCCTGAAAAATATTAATAGGAGACGTTAAGAACAAGTTTGAGTAGTACAAATATACAATTGACTTTGAATTACAATATGACTACGTAGCTTCATCCAGCCTTTTAGTTATTTTTAAGTTAACCCAACCCAAACAACCTTACATATCACATGCGTCTACTCCTGAGCCCATGTGTTCCATATGACTAACTCTTTTACATCATTACCGACTTTTAGGTACAATTTCACATTTATTCCTTTGAACTTCACCATTATAAAATATCACAAGGAAGTATCTACATTAATATCATCATAAACTAGTACAATCTGAAACGCGTACCGCATAAAAGGGCCCCATCTCTAACCCGCATATAACGAAGGCCTAACCTATCACCTTCGGGGAGTGCTCGTGCGTATTAGGCATAGCTATAGGATGTCACACACCTATTAATATTAAATCATCTCTAAAGGAATAATCACCACGCCTTCACAATAGTCATATAGTTCCATACCCAAAACTATATAAATGGATCGGCCCAAGCATCTCACTTTTGAGATTAAGAGCGTTTAACATGTAGTGGCTGGGGTAATCATAACAAAGCTCCACTCGTCATCATCGTATCAGGGTGCCGGTATTCATCATTTGCGCTCCATATGGATATCCCCTACAGTATGTATCCCACGAGTATACTCACTCGGTATGTTTGCATATAATACACCGAACAAGTAAATTCTACATTGATAAGGGTTAAAAGTCTAAATCCTAGTTTAATCACCTTAATTATCTTCTTTTAATTAAGAAAACATGATTATGATTTAATGTCGTTTGATCTCCTCGTTCGAACGAGAATGCACTATTCGTTCGAACAAATTTCTATTGTCGTTCCGGCGAAACTACTATGTTCGATTGCCATTCGAACGAGATCTGCACATAACCTTTCTTCTTCTTAATGAAATTTCGCCATTGTCGAACCCAATTTTACATTTTTAGGTCCCTAAAAAACCCCAAACTTAATTTTTTTGACGTATATTAGTCCGAATATTAATATTAACCAATCTCCAATGATTTTAAGTTCTTATAATACAATATTTAGATATTAATCCGTATTTATCATCTCAAGAACTCTACTCATTATTCCATCTTAATTAAGCCCAATTTCAGTTTACTTAACAAGATTAATAAGGGAAACCTAATCTTGAACATGAATTACAAAGGCCAAAACATCAATTTTGCAATTTCTACTCTAAATCATGATAATCATCCCAATCATGATAATCAATTTTCATTAATCCTCGCAATGGTTATAAAAATGATCTAATTTTAGTTGTTTTAATATTAAATTAAAATTCCAGTGAATAATAACATTATAATACAACTTCAATTATGATTTTATACTACACAGACTTACCTCAATTCCTAATTGGGTTGAATAGTAGATTAAAAGCCCCAGATATTCTTTCTCCTTTCCTTAGCCTTCCTCCTTAGCTCTAGGGTTACATCCAAATGTATAAAACGATTTAGTTTGAACCTAACCTATATTTTATACTAATTACCCATGAAATTAGGGTCAACCTTTACATGGATCATAGCTCATTACCCCCAAAATGCAAACCAATTAGTCTAAAGTTCAATTATAATCTTATACTAAACAAACTTGCCTCATTTCTCAATTAGGTTGAATCTTAGATGAAAATCCCCAAATCTTATTTCTGCTTTCCTAAGCCTTCCTTCTTAGCTCTAGGGTTGCCTCAAAATGTATAAAATGGTTTGGTCTAAACTTAATCTCTATTTTATACTAATTACCCACGAAATTAGGCTTAGCCTCTACATGGACCATAACTCATTACGCCCAAAACACAATCCAACTAGTCTAAAGTCTAATCCAATGCCTATACTAACGTATGGGCCTTCTACTATAACGAAAGTCTAAAGTCTAAGGTGTATGCAGACCTTCTACTATCACTAAATTCTAAAGTCTAGTCCAAGTTCCACCTTCTCTGAGGTGTCCTAAATAATGTACCACCTGAACATCTTGTGCTCCCCGAATTCAAGCAAGCAACTCGACGAACGATATGGTCACCCATATATTGCCTCTTAGAGTTCCATGCCATTAGTTTTCTAATAACTATTATGGTAAGATAACTCTACAAGATGTAGATACTAATCCCACCTGCCTTGAGATCCAACACACAAGCTCAGTGCATATCCTCTAAAATCGAATTGACCCATTCAGTTTGGCCGTTAAACTGAGGGTGAAAAGTTTTACTCATACTCAGTTGTACTCCCATAGCCTCCTAAAACTCCTCTAGAACCTAGATATGAAAGTATTATCTCGGTCGAACAAATTGTAAAGCGATACACCATGGTTTCATACAATCTCTGTTACAAATAATTTGACATAATGCTCGGCTGTGAAATCTGTCCAAACTGGAAGGAAATGAGCCACATTTGTCAACCTATTAATAATTACCCAAATCGAATCATGACCTCTCTAGGACCGATAATCCCATATTAAGTACATGGATATTCTCTCCCATTTCCACTCGGGAATCTCCAAAGGTTATAATTCTCCTGCTGGTCTTTGGTGCTCAACCTTTATAAGCTTACAAGTGGTACACTTAGACATAAAATCTGCTATATCCTTCTTTATCGTGGTCCACTAATATATTCTACGAATGTCTTGATACATCTTATCCCCGCCGAGATGTATCGTCAATTGTAAAGCATGAGCCTTGGCTAAAACTTCTTTCCTTAAGTCAGAATTCTCCTGCACTACCAATCATCCCTGAAATCTCAACCCACCATTAGAATTGATAGAGAATGACGAATCTCCACCTGACATTGGTCTACAAACCTTCTCTTGGAAGAAGGAGTTTTAAAACTATATTTGTATTACCCGTGTCACCATGGCTGGTGTAATAGTCATTAATCCCCAAAAGGAATCCGTCAAGTATAAAGCTCGAGTGGCCTTCCACTTTGATGGACATATATCTGACAATTCCTCCTCCCACTCGAACCATAACACTGCCAAAGTAACTATCGATTATCGACTCAGTTCATTGGCCATCACATTCTCCTTCCCTGGGTGGTACTGAATCAAGCAATAATAGTCCTTCATAAACTCTAACCATCTGTTATACCTCATATTCATCTCTCTCTGCTTAAATAAGTATAATAGACTCTTGCGGTCGGAATATATGTGAACCATACACCTAACATATAATGTCTCTAAATGCAAAGGTCAAATACTACCGCTACCAACTCTAAGTTATGGGTGGGTGGATTACCCTCATAAGGCTTTAACTTTCGAGATGTATAAGCGATCAACCTCTCCTCCTGCACCAGTACACTTCACAACCCCTGCAATGATGCATTTGTGAATACCAAATATTCCACATCGCCCTTTGGTAACGTAAGGACATATTAGGTGGTAAGCTTCTACTTGAACTATTCAAAAGATTTGTGGCGATCTTTATTCCACACAAATGGTACTCCCTTCCAAGTGAGATGTGTCAGTGGTTCGATAATCTTTGAGACCCCTCAATGAATCTCCTATAGTACCCTGCTAGATCTAATAAACTTCAAACCTCAATAGGTGTCATGGGTTACCCCCAATCAACAGCTAACCTGGTAGGATCCATTGAAATTCCAGCTTCAGATACAACATGGCCTAAGAACTGTACCTCTTGAAGCCAGAATCCACTCTTAGAGAACTTAGCATACAACTTATATTCCCGTAATGTCTGTAATACCAACCTCTAATGCTTTGTATCTTTCTCCTTTGACTGCGAGTAAATTAATAAATTGTCTATAAACACAATGGTGAATTGATCCAAATATGGTCGAAATAACTGATTCATTATATCCATATATACTATTGGTGCAAATGGTCAGCCCAAACGATATGATCCGGAACTCATATGATCCCTATCATATTAGAAAAAATGCCTTCAAAATATCCTCCTCCCGATTACGTAATTCATAATATCCTGAGCGTAAGTCGATTTGGAAAAGAATCATGCGCCCCTAAACTGGTCGAATAAATCATTGATACGCGACAACAGATACTTGTTTCGAATAGTGACTTTATTTAACTCTCAATAGTCTATATATAATCAAAGAGAGCTGCCTTTCTTTTCATAAATAAAATTGGATCCCCCCATAGAGATGTACTCCTTCGTATGAGCCTCTGGCTCAATAATTACTGTATCGGATTGCCTAACTCCTTTATTTTGAATGGAGCCATCCGTTATGGTGTCGCTCTCGTAATGAGTCTGGTACCCGACATGAAATCAAATAAGAAATCTACCTCCCTAGCTGGTGATAGTTTTGGTACTTCCTCAAACACGTTAAAAAAATTTTGGACAACCGATATCGAATCTAACAATGCAATAATGCCCTCAGACAAAGTCGTGTAAAAATAATACAAATGTGTGTTGCACTCCCCCTCGAGTCTAAGCATCACTACTAAAGCATCTCCTGATCGGGAATAGAAAAATAATACCCTTCCCGCTACTATCTATATGTGCATAGTACTGATCTAACCAATCCATACCCAATATAACATCATACATAGTCAAATCTAAAAGAAATAACTTGACAGAAAAAACACAATCGACATATCTCAATCCCTATGCCTCTACACACATGACATAGGGTGGATCCCCTACCTACTAGGGTATCCACATGCGAAGATACATGCTCAGCTATGTCTACTAATCTTGACATAGCTGATGTATAACTGACAAATGAGTGTGACACCCCCATGTTGAACAAAACCTGTGCATAACACCCATAAATATAAAACATACCCTTAATTTCCCACGACTGTTCCAGCTGATCCACCTGATGAACGTTGTACACACGTTCATAATGAATATGTGGGGTTTTCTGAGCCTGTGTCACTACCAGTGCTGGTGGAAAAGCCTGATACTGAGGTGGGCCTGGAAGGGCCTATTGCTATCCCTGATATCCTGCCTAGTTACCCTTAGGGAAATTGCAAAAAGAGTGCCCCTCTCTCCACAAGTAGAGCACATCCCTAGGATGGGACGCTCTCGACCATGACCATGTAGTCCCTACCCTCGGGTTTATCCCGACATTTCTAACCTCGGACCTGCCACAGGGCCCACTGATCGTACTCCCCCTGGCCACCCTAATGATAAAAATCATCTCCTCCTCTAAATATCTTTGGATTCTACTCCCCTTAACTAGGCCCTCTATGGATTTGGGAGCCTCATTCACCTACCTCTATCGACTTCGGCCCTTAAACATAACCTCCCTTCTCTTTCTTCAATTCTTTCCCTCTCTGAAACTCATTAAAGTTATGGCAATGTCTCAGTGTAACATCTGCTATTTGCTTGTAAGATGTGTATGCCGAATTTCCCAGTAGAATGCACTTGATTCCCCATGTTAATCCTCGCACAAACCGGTCTATCTTCTTCGGATCAGAATCTTTGATCCCTAGGGCAAACTTTACCAGCCTAGAAAATTCTGTTTATAATCTTTTACTGTGCGGTCATCCTATTTCAATCTATCAAACTTCGCGCTCAGAGCTTCTTATTGTTCTGGAGGGAAACACTTCCTCGCAAACTTCTCCCAGAATTATGAAATAGTCATTCGAGACCGGTCCTCTATAGTGTTAATCGATTTCCACCACTGTAATGCATCTCCTACAAGACAAAAATTGGTTATCATCCGCCTCTATGTGTCAGTACATCCAGAAGGAGTACATGATGCTTAATGTCATGCCTCCACTATAATGCTACGATAGGATCGACTACTAAAACATAAAGTAGAATCCTCATTTACTATCACCGTCTACTAAAACATACTAAAACCAACATAAAGTATCAACTGAATAAAATGTAAAATCGATGTAAACATAAAATAGACAACATAGTATGAGCATGCAGGATTGACACCTACATCCTATGAGATCAATAGTGAAGAAGAGATCAAGTCCGAATCAAAGGTGAGGATGCACTAGATGCCTATGTCCTGAGAACTGTTAATAGGAGGCGTTAACAGTAAGTTTAAGTAGTATAACAATATAATTGACTTTGGATTACAATATGACTATGTGTTTTCATCCAGTCTTTTAGTTGCTTTTAAGTTGACCCAACGCAAACAACACTACATATCACATATGTCTACTCTCGATCCCATGTGTTCCCCATGATTAATTTTTTTACATCATTACCGACTTTTAAGTACAATTCTACATTTATTACTTTGAAATTCATCATTGTATAATATCACACGAAAGTATCTACATTAATATCATCATAAACCGGTACGGTCCAAAATGTGTATTGCATAAAAAGGCCCCATCTCAAGCCCGCATATAACGAGGCCTAACCTATCACCTTCGGGGATCTCTCACGCGTATTAGACATAGTTATAGGCTGTCCCACACCTATTACTATTAAATAATCTCTAAGGGAATAATCACCATGCCTTCACACTATTCATATAGTCCCATACACAAAACTATATAAAGGAGTCAACCCAAGAATCTCACTGTAGAGATTATGAGCCTTCAGCATGTAGTGTCCGGGGTAATCATAACCCAAGCCCCACCCATCATCATCGCATCAGGGTGCCTGTATCCGTCATTCAAACGCCATATAAATATCCCCTCTAGTATGTATCCCACGAGTACACATACTCGGTATGTTTGCATATAATGCACTAAACAAGTAAATTCTACATAGATAAGGGTTACAAGTATAAATCCCAGTTTAATCAATTTAATTATCTTCTTTTAATTAAGAAAATATATATATTTTTTTATCATTAAATCTCCTCGTTCGAATAGGAATGCACTATTCATTCAAACAAATTCCTACTGTCTTTCTAATGAAACTACTATATTCATTCGAATAACTCCAAATTGTCATTCGAACAACTCCAAATTGTCATTCGAATGAGATTTACACAAAACCTTTCCTATTTCCAGCGAAATTCCACTATTTTTGAACCCAATTTCACATTTTAAATTCCTTAAACATCTCCAAACTTTACTTTTTTGATGTACACTAGACCCAGTACTGATACTAACCAATCTTCAATGATTTTAAGTTCTTTTAATAGAAGATTTAGATATTAATCCTTAATTATCATCATAAGGACTCTACTCATGATTCCATCTTAATTCAACCCAATTTCTGTTTATTTTACAAGATTAATAAGGGATTCGTAACCTTTAACATGAAGTACAATGGACATAACACCAATTTAGCAAATTCTACTCTAAATTATGATAATCATCCCAATTTCGTAACAAAGTCTAATTCCTTAATCCTCACAATGGTTATATAAATTGTCTAATTCAAATTGTTTTAATATTAAGTTAAGAATTCAATGAATAATGTCATTATAATACAACTGCAATTATAATCTTATACTAAACAAACTTACATCAATTCTCATTTAGGTTGAATCTTAGAGGAAAAGCCCAAATCTTCTTTCTCCTTTATTTCGCCTTCCTCCTTAGCTGTAGGGCTTCCTCTGAATGTATAAAATGATTTAGTCCAAACCTAATCTCTATTTTTTTTACTAATTACCCATGAAATTAGGCTTAGCCTCAACATGGACATAACTCATTAAGCCCAAAGTGCAATCCAATTAGTCTAAAGTTTAATCTAAGTCCTATACTATCCCGTGGGCCTTAAAACCGAACCTTTTAAGGTGTAAACAAACCTTCTACTATCCTGAAAGTCATCTACAAATAACCAAAATAATTATTTACTTTTGCAAATAATTATTAGTGTCTTAACATATTTTCAATTTAATCTAATATCAAATAATACACACAAATTAGCGAAATCACTCGTCACTGCAGAGAACTAAACCAATATCAATTATGTAAAAATTTAATTCACTTAAGATTTAAATAAAAATGAATTTTCTAGAAGAAAAATAATGATCTAGGGATGTCACAATAAAAATCCATGTTATCCATAAAAAGGTGAATTCCTAATTAATCAATTAATTAACACACGATTATTATCAACATGATAAATATAGTAAAATGATAATTAAACAGAATAATTAAGTAATCATAATTCAAATAGGAATGAAATTCTCCTTTCCATCACAGAATAGAGTTCCTCTTGAGCTATAACTCTTTAAGATCAAGAATCCCACTTGAACTACACTCCCTTTTAAACTAGAGTTATCTTTAAAGTAGACTTCAACAAAAATTGGATTTCTTCACGTGTTTGACCTTTGAAAATAGTCCTTTCTACTCTAGCAAATATTGAGATGAAGATTCGTTGCTCAACCTGTGAAAAATAACATCAAACAATAAATATCCAGACCCATTATCAAACTAGATCGATTCGATAGGTTTGGATTGATCTGCACTTATAAGTCTGCAACTTTGTCTTGAGTTTTTCTTATACATGCAAAAAAATTCGTGAGTATTCAAAACATCATAAAACTCCATGAAACCTTGTCCAAAGTCATAACCCATGTAAACAAATGATTTTAACTCCTAAAGATTATTAAATGCCCTCACAAAATGCTCCTAATACATCGATTAAATAAGTAATTAAAATAACCTAATTATGATAACCAAAATGAATATATGAAGAATATAACTATGAACAAACCATCACAGGATACATTCACATCAAATAACATTCACGTGAGCATGATTGAAGGTATCCAACCATCAAAATATCTGCAAAACTGATATAATGAAAATATTGCATATTTCACCCGTTAACCTACACGTTATTAGCTCCCTCGGGTATCTTAACCACTATACTTATGCTCGTTAACCAGACAACCTTGTATTTCTATATATACATGCTTTGCCGGGCATAATTGAGCTTTTGTAGGTATTTGGATGCTTAGTATGAAATTCAAATGCTTTTTGAAAAAGTTTTGTTAATGATTACAACTTCGGGGGAATTTTAGTAATTTTAGCATTCGGTTTTTGATCCCAAACTCTTCACAAAAGTTGAATCCCTTTGATTTCTTTTTGCGTGTCCGCTGATGGTGCATGATTCCGATGTATAATGAGGGAGTTATAGCATTTTTAGGATGGTTTTCTCTTCAAAATCACACTCAAGGTCACATTCAAGGGCATTTTAGTTATTTCATAATTTGTTTTTTTGGCCTAATGTCTGTTGGATGTTTTATCCCTCTGAGTTATCTTCGTGTAGCCTCTGACCGTGCCTCATTTCGAGTTATAACGAAGAAGTTACGGCATTTGATGTAAAGTTGGACAAAGCTGAGAACTGCAGACCTGTAGGTACCAAATCGATTCGGACACCCCAAATTGATTCGGACACTCCAAATCGATTCGGTTTGGACCAGTGTGATCAGTTGTCTTTATTCATAAGTTTGCCATGGGGTTTGTTTTGTATAAATACACTTTCTTTTCATTTTGAGGAGAGCTATCTCCATTTTGTCTTAGATTTTAGGATTTTGTAGAGAGAGCTAAGCCCTACTCTCCATTTTGGGTGTTTTGCCCCTTAATTTGTAAGTTTCTTTGTTACTATTCATTGTGTTCTTTAATATATTTACTGTTCTAGTTTATTTTCCATGCTTTCTTTACATTTCCTTGCCTAGATTAACTTGTTCTTTCTTTCTTTATTTCTTTTCTAGTCTTAAAATAGTTTAATTAATGTATTACCCTTATATAAATAGGGTCAGGGTTGTGTTCCGCCATTGTTGGACCTCGAGCTCTGAAAGTTGGTTTTTGGGTAAAATTGCGTTTAATTAAAATCGCGCGTATCAAAGTTGGATTGTTATGCGTTTATCTTTCTTTGTCATGCAACGTTAGAGTTTAAAGTGACAATCCGAATTTAATCTGTATGTTACCATTTTTTATTAAATATTTATTCATGCAACTTTGGCTTAAATTCCTTATTGCGTGAAGTTTATGATTAATTGAAAATGCTCGAATAAATTGCTTTCGAGCCTTAACTCTAATTAGTAGTGGTTTCGATTTGTGTGGTGGAACGCGATTCCGATCCTCGCTTTACTTTTGTGTAGAGTAACTTATTCTTTTCTTTCGTCACCATTCCCAACCATCACCTTTTCTTTTATTTATTTTACACTTTTATTCCAGAAGTAATTAAATAGTTGAAATCTAAAATTCAATCACTCTTTGGGGATTCTCGATACCCGACTTACCGCTGTGATTGCTTGTCAAGTGTAGTTGTAGTTTAGGTTTTTTGCATTGAGTTGCCGAATCGATAACAACGATTTGCGTATTACACGACGCACGGTTCGCGCTCGATCAAAAGGGCACCGTTGCCAGGGAGTGTGTTTTAGATTCTAATTATTTTATTATTTCGTATTATTTTTCCTTTTGTATTTGTATTCTTTGTTTTAAGCTTTTTTGTAGGATTAACTATTTGATCCCTAAGAAACTTTGATTCGTGGTTGCTCACTTTCTTTCTCGGATTCTCCATCTACGTAATCATGTCCCACTATTATAGTTATTACGTTCATTCAAATGATTCTTACTTTGGGGATAGTTTTCAAGTTTTCCATTTTGAAGATTTTCTTGAGATTGAAAGACTTGAAAATAATTATCGGAATGAAAATCATTATTGGGAGCTTGAGTTAGATTCATTATTCGATTCCAATGACGATTCTTATTCCGATACTTTCGAAGACGAGTTTCAACCAAATAAGGAATCCGAGGCTCTTGAGCTTAGGAAGCCTACTTTGGAAGAAACTTTTCTTCTTTACTCCCAAGGTTTAGAAAGCCTAAATGGTGCTGGAATGAGACTTGGAGAACTTTGCAATGAGATAAATTCTTAGGCCCAAAACAACGAGGAGGTGGAAACTTCTGTTTCACCTCAATTTTTTAAAGAATTTCTCATCGAATGTGAAACTCTCTCCCCCGAAATTCAATCTCCTTCTGACGATATGTTGACGGATATTGAATTTATTTTATTACCATATACGTTTTTCATCATTGAACCATTAGAATTACCTGTTGATTCCTACGAGTCGGTAGAAACTCTTAAAACTTCTACACTTTTTGTCGATGAGGACTCCTTGCCGTACTTATTTTCGATGGATGTTATCCCCACGTGTGCACCATCTCCCATTCTAATTGAAAAACCATTGGGAGATGAGTCGATTTTTCTTGGACCTCAAGTGTATCTTTCCCCCTTATTATCCAGATCCCACATCGTCCGCCCAAAATTTATAATTGGCGATGGTTCATTTCTTACACCTTACACATGCCTTCTGTTGTTAAAAAGGAATTCATATTTTTCGGGAGGCATGATTTCTTTGGAGGCTCCACCGTTGATCTTTCAAAGTCAAAATGTATTTTGGGTGGATCCTCAACTATTTAGCCTTCTAGTGTATAGTTAGTGTGAAGCCTAAATAGTAGGTTGTAAATAGTTAGCTTTTTATTTTTTCTTTCTTTAGTTTTTCTTTCCTCTTAATTTAGTCTACTGTAATTAGTTAACTTTTTGTTATTTATTTTTTCTATGCTCAGTACTAACTTATTTTGTAGATTCATTTGGACTTGTGCTTATTGAGATCGCTCCAATTTTGGGTAATATCGTTCTTTTCCTCTCTTTGTGTTGTGTTCTTAATGCGCATTGAAGACAATGAAACATTTAAGTTAGGGGGTATAGGATATTTTATCCATTTCTTTGTTTTGTCCATGGATTTGCTCACATTTAGTTACTAAGCATGATTTTTGTTAAAAAATTGAAAATTATCAAAACTATTTTCTTTATTTTTTCTCCTTTTTGGGGCATTTTGCCTTGTTTTCGATGATAAATTTCAATAATTGCTCGATCCAATTGACAACTCAACGATGCATGTTCTCGATTTTAGAAGTTATTAGACTTTAGTCCTCAAATCATTGATATTGTGAATAACTTCATTAATTAAACTTTATCCCATGAGCACATGCGCTTTCTTTTTCTATTGATTGAGTTTAAGATTTTTATAACTCGGTAATCTTTTGTTGCATTGTATATTCTTACACCGAGTAACCTTTGTACCTTTCGTCGTTTGTGAGTGTATACCTTATTCTTTCCTCTTTAAAAACGTTGAATTCGTTAATAATCTCTTTATTCTTTCATTGATTGTTCATTAATTGAGTTTATATCTTGAAATGTGTTGCTTGAGCATGATTTTCATATATTATTTTGACTCGAGAATTGCATAAACTTTATGAAATGATCATAGGAAATTTTGGTTACATTGCTCATATAAGCCTTAACCTCACCTTATATGTTTCCCTAGTAAACCCCTTTGAGTCAAAATATTAGCCTTTCGTTTCATTACCCAAAATTCGATAACTAACTCCAAATTGGAGTTTTAAACCATATACCTTCCTTACCTTTGTTTGGAATGTTGCTTGGGATTGAATGATGCTTGTGTAGTGTGATTGCAATTTGAGCATGAAAAGAGAAAGAAAATAAGAAGGTGTAGTGAAAAGAAAAAGAAAAGCAAAAAGAAAAAGAAAAAGTTAGAAAAAGAAGAAAATAAAAGAAAGAGAAAGTTGTATATATTGTGTATATAGTTCAAAATCTTTATTGCTCTCCAATTGTTATATCTAATGCTTGTTGGAACTTATTTTCCAATTTTGAAATTTCCCACAAATTTTCATTATTCCAAGTTTTTATTCCAAACACTTTGAATCCGTATATATTTACCTTTCATTTCGTACCCTAACCCCAAACCTACATTACAACCCTATACAAGTCCTATGTGATCCTACGGTGCATTCAATTTAAAAGCTTAAATAGTTTTGATAATCTTTGAAAATGCATTTCACCTTTTTTAATGTGCGGTATCTTTCATTGAGATTAAAATTTTTCATTTTATATATAGCGTTCTTCATTTGTGACATGTGTGCGACCTAGTTTCTATTTTCATTTACTCTTTATGCCCCCATGTTCCCTGTGTTACCTCCCTGTTTCGAGTGAATTCATTTGATGAGCGTAATGCCCGTGAGAATTGAATATATGAATTCTTTAATGTCATTTATCCGTATTATTTAAGTTTTGACCAAATCATGCCATGCATGTGTTCTCCCCCCCTCCCACTTTTAAAGTTTCAATTCTATGAGGTCCATTTAACCTGTTAATGACAACATACTTATGTGTGGATTCATTCACTTTTCTATATAACGCGTTTGAAATATTTTTCATTGTTGTTGAGTTTATCGCATGTTGGGTTGGGCATATTTTGAGGAAACTGCGATGTTTGTGGGTTTTATCCCTGAAAACCCTCACGAGACGACACCCGTCCACTAGGATAATCTAGGGGTTTAACGGCTTATTGCATATGCTAAATGCAATCGTTCACTCACGAAAGTGGCATTTATCCCCTTTGTACATATATCCTTTTTTGTGGTTTACTTGTAGTTCTTGTTGTTTCCTATTTCATTGCTAGGGACTAGCAATGTGTAAGTTAAGGGGTGTGATACAATGCAAATATTACGTATTTCACCCGTTAACCTATGCGTTATTATCTCCCTTGGGTATATTAATCCCTATACTTATGCTCGTTAACTAGAAAACCTCGGATTTCTATATATACATGCTTTGCAGGGGTTAATTGAGCATTCGTAGGTATTTGAATGCTTCGAATGAAGTTCGAACGCTTTCCGGAAAAGTTTCGGTAATGATTGCAGCTTCGGGGGCATTTTATTAATTTCATCATTCGGTTTTCGATCCCAAACTCTTCATGGAAGTTAAATCCCTTTGATTTCTCTTCGCATGTCTGCCGACGGTGCATGATTCCGATGTATAATGAGGGAGTTATGGCATTTTTAGGATGGTTTTATCTTCAAAATTACACTCAAAGTCACATTCAAGGGCATTTTAGTCATTTTATAATTTGTTTTTTTGCCTAATGTCTTCTTGGATGTTGTATCCCTCTGATTATCTTTGCGTAGCCTCCGACCGTGCCTCATTCCGAGTTATAACGAAGAAGTTACGATATTTTCCGTAAAGTTGGACAAAGTTGAGAATTGTAGACGTGTAGGTGTCAAATTGATTCGGACACCCCAAATAGATTCGGACACTCCAAATCGATTCAGTTTGGACCAGTGTGATTAGTTGCCTTTTCCAAATCGATTCGGACACCCCAAATCGATTCGGACAAATGGATTCGGACACTCCAAATGGATTCGGTCCCGCAGATATTTGTTTTTCTTCTTCTTTATTCACAAGTTTGCCATGGGATTTGTTTTGTATAAATACACTTTCTCTTCATTTTGAAGATAGCTATCTCCATTTTGTCTTAGATTTTAGGGTTTTGTAGAGAGATCAAAGCCCTACTCTCCATTTTGGGTGTTTTGCCCCTTAATTTGTAAGTTTTTTTGTTACTATTCATTATCTCCTTTAATATATTTGTTGTTCTAGTTTATTTTCCACGCTTTCTTTACATTTCCTTGCCTAGATTAACTTGTTCTTTATTTATTTATTTATTTATTTCTTTTCTAGTGTTAAAATAGTTTAATTAATGTATTACCCTTAGATAAATAGGGTCGGGGTTGTGTTCTGCCATTGTTGGACCTCGAGTTTCGAAAGTTGGTTTTTGGGTAAAATTGCGTTTAATTAAAATCGTACGTATCAAAGTTGGATTGTTATGCGTTTATCTTTTTTTGTCACGCAACGTTAGATTTTAAAGAGACAATCCGAATTTAATCTATATGTGACCATTTTTTATTAAATTTTAATTCAAGCAACTTGGGCTTAAATTCCTTATTGTGTGAAGTTAATGATTAATTGAAAATGCTCGATTAAATTGATTTCGAGCCTTAACTCTAATTAGTAGTGGTTTCGATATGTGTGGTGGAACGCGATCCCGATCATCGCTTTACTTTTGTGTAGCGTAACTTATTCTTTTCTTTCGTCACCATTCCCAACCATCACATTTTCTTTTATTTATTTTACACTTTTATTCCAGAACTAATTAAATAGTTAAAATCTAAAATTCAATCACTCCCTGTGGATTCTCGATACCCAACTTACCGTTATGCTTGCTTGTCAAGTGTAGTTGTAGTTTAGATTTTTTGCATTGAGTCACCGAATCAATAACAACGATTTGCGTATTACACGACGCACGGTTCGCGCTCGATCAAAAACCATGTAAGTACGAAATACCATAAAAAAATATGTATTTTCCTATAACATATAAACCATGGACCTTTTCAAATCAGGATTAATCTAAATCGAGGCTTTGATACCAATTGTTGGGGATCGATATGCGCAAAAAAAATTCTAGCTCCAAAACATTGATCAAGCATGCAATAGAAAGTAAACAACAAAAACAAAGTTTAAAGCTTAAACCTAAGGAGAAAAAGTGTTTGTAGAAGATTAAGGGGCTACTATTTTAACTTTCCTCCAAAAGCTTGCTAAAATACGCTAAAAGCCTCAGATTTTCTTGGATATGATCCTCCTTAAGCAGGGTATGTGTGTGAGTGCCTTTAAAGATAAAAACTTTTGGTTTTGATTGAGATATGGACCTCTCTATCTAAACGTCTGCACAAAACATGAATAATGTTTTCTCTCTCCCTCTTTAACCCTTAATAATTATTATGCATCTTAAAACCCTAGCTCACACCTATATATAGGTATTATTTGGGATAAACTAGGTATTCTGAGAGTTTGAGCGTGCTACTTGGTCATATGGACTATACTGGGGAACTATAACCAAACAATTCAAATTTGCTTCCAAATAAATACTTAGTTTTCCCAAATTATATTCTCGTAATTAATATAGTTTCTTTGTTTAATCATAATTAATTCCTCAAAATAATTATGAATGCACTCCAAAATAAATGTCTCAAAATCACTCGAAGTATTGAGGTCTTACTTGTAAAGTTGATATGGTACACATTATAATTACCATCGTTAAGTACACAATACCCACTTGGTAAAATCAATTCGCCACTAATTTATTCTAATTTATAATTTATTTATTCCTTGATTCCTATACTAAACTTAATTCATACGTTGCTGGATCATAAAATAATCCACTGGTCAGTTTTACTGCTGGAAACAATACTAATAAGTCTATGAAGGGGTTAATACAATCCAAGCTCTTTCTTGGACACAAATTCCTTCTAATTATGATCTCAGACCTACTTTCACAATGATTGTCCAATGTATGGATATTGAGATACAATGAAATTGAATATTTCTCATAACAGTCAAAGAAACAATTATGCGAGCATTATAATCCGCATAGACCTCAAAATTAAGAATCTATGCAATCTTTTAAAATGTTGTGAGATTTCCCAAGTCTAATCTAGTCACCACCTAGACTTGAATCTCATGGGTGGTCATGTTCAATACATTCCTGAATATACTAGTCAGAGTCCTCTTTGAACTATCAAATAAGTTTTCGAACCATCAAATAGGTTCCCATAGTTTGAGTAGGATTGCGTTCATAGATTTATCGATAGGCTATCAACTCCCTATTTACTCTCTGAACTGTTCAGTTTTACTAGATAAGAAATTTTGATATCATGTGATCAGACCGAACCCAACTCACTGGAACTCCTGATAACTCCATTTAGCTAACATAACATACAATATATTTAAAGCATAAACATATGGCACTCCTACACATGATTCTCATTTCAAATGAACTAAACACAATATTACTAAAATAACCATTACATGGTTTTAAGAAAAAAACTCCAACAAAAATTGATTATGCAATTGACTTTCTAGTGTGGTAGGTTTGTTGGTGGCTTAGTCATCTATAGTGGTTAAGACACTGAAACCTATGCCCCATGTTACCATGCATCTTGTCTCGAATATTTCTTAGTCGCATTCTCATGATCTCCACAACAACAATAATATACTCAAGCCACTATGTAATACCCCGCAATTTTATTGATATTTATTTAAGGGGTTAATTCAATTAAATGAGAATTAATTGGAAATTAATCTGGATATAAATACTAGCGAGATGTGAGTTGGTATTTGATTATGATATGTATGTATGGTAATATATGAATATTGAAAATGTTAAAATTGTCGCGAGACTAAAATACGACAATTTGGGAAATTTAGTTGGGACGCGCGTGTCAGTCGCGCCTGGAAGGTAATTATTTAAA
This sequence comes from Sambucus nigra, assembly GCA_949130495.1. NCBI lineage: Eukaryota > Viridiplantae > Streptophyta > Magnoliopsida > Dipsacales > Adoxaceae > Sambucus > Sambucus nigra. The sequence continues at coordinate 153,248,060 of OX422213.1, forward strand.
TTAAAAAGTGAATTATATTTTCATCAGTCGAATGGTTATTTTAAGTGGGTCAACGTGTCCGGAAGGGTCGAAATAGTAAAAAAAACACTAGCCGGGGGTTTAGTTTGGGTTCCGGGGCATTTTTAGGCCATACTGGCAACCCAAAAGGGTATTTTGGTAATTTTAAAAATAAGAGAATTAAAACCCACGAAAATTAGAGTTAATATTTATTATTCTAAAGGGGCCACTAAGGCCATTACCAGCAAAAAACTTTAGAAGTGGGCTACGGGAGTTAGAGAGGAGTTACCATAGGGTTCCAAACCTAAAACACTCACCATCATCAAATTGGAGAGGATTTGTGACTGATTAAAGGAGAGAATCAACCTCGAATCATCAACAACACATCTGGAAAACGAATCTAAGGCAAGTGTTTGGATGTCATTATTTGCATTGAATATTTCTTCCATGTGTAGTGTAGAAAACTGTTTATATCTTGAAATTTTGATGAAGAACACCCAATGGAATTATTGTGAAACTTATGGTTTTGGGTAGGAATTTGCATGTAGAATGACGATGGATAAATTCGATATACAAACAGAACTTTGGATGATCTAAAAACGGATTAATAAGGAGTCTTTTTATGAGATTAAACTTTAGGTTCAAGTTCATAGGGTTTGGGGACAAAAATTGGGGATCTATGATTTTGGCATGTTAATTGGTAAGATTTAACCCCTAAAATATGTTAAAGGATGACCTAGGATGATTAGAAATGGTTTAAAAACGTTAAAACATAAATTGGATGGTCTTAGGGTGAATTTAGAGAAGAGAAGAATGAAGAAAAACGGACTTGGGAATTTCTGGGCTTAAACTGCCATCTCGTTAGAAGACCTGCCCAGGTTGTTCGAACGACCTCGTTCGAATGAACTTCTAATGAGATGACAGTATCCCTTCTAAAGAATTGGTAGTTCGTTCGAAGCCTTTCGTTCGAACGACACTCGTTCGAATGACCTCGTTCGAACGAGATTTCTAACGAGTTGACACAATGGCCTTTTTGGCCTGAATTTATTTCTAGTATCCCATAGACTTATTTAAATGGTGAGATAACCTTCCCTTATTAACTAATGGGTATAGTTGGGAGATTGGGGTACATTGAAGAGTAAAACTTAGAATCTTGTAGTAAACCGAATGACATTTGTGGATTGGGAAGCGAATAATTAATCACGACGTGAGAAGAGTTGATAACTTAAATACATATAAACTGGGGACTTGTGAGTTGTATAACACTAAATGTTGGTATAATAACGAGAAGTATACCATTAATAAAATATTGTGATATCTAAGATGTGTGAATGCTTAGTGTATGTAATTATCTGTGTATAACATACCTACCGTACTTGCTATCATGGGAGGTCGACGTTCGATCAGGGACATCTAATCTTTGTGTGCCTACGAGGGGATTTAGATTGGTACCTCGAGGACATAGGTCAGAGAAGGACTTATTGAGAAGTTAATAAGTCTGCTGATCATGGGAGTGTAGGTATGTGCGTGACCCATGTGATGTGAACTATTTTTGCCTCCATTGTTTGTGACTGTTGTTTAATGAAATGATTCCTGAGAGATTCAGAATACGTGGTCCTTATGTACGTGATGTACCGGGATTGGATAACAGAGTATGTGTGCACCGTAGCTTAGTCTCGGGGTGCTAGTATTGTATATTTATGATGAGAACAATATACTGTTAATTGAAATGAATTGTCATGAATAAATGTGAGTATTAATAATAGCAATAGTTTGTAAAGTGAAAATGGAAGATCTCTAGTAATTAGTAGTACTAACATGGGAAACTATGTAGTAAGTTATAACACTCTGTTAACTAAAAGTTGTTGGGAATTGAATTGGATATCGTATAGTAATGTTAGATTTTGGTATCGGACTAATTAGATATGGGAATAACTAGAATGGGTACGGGTACGATAGGAGTGCACAATTAGTTGAGAGGTGAGGAACTCATGTGAGTGCACACACTATCATGTACTTGATATTCACTGTTTAATGATATTAAACACTTGCAAAATTTAAATTATTTTCACAATCGGGCTCTGACCCGTTTTCTTTCAAATCTATTTTTGTAAAAAAACTTTTAGGTGCCCAGCCATAAGGATACCATGCATAGGAGTTCTATTCAGGTGACGTGCTATAGCTGCTGTGGAAGTTACAGGACCTTGACAGTAGACGCCTCCATTTTCAATCTTGACTCCATTATCATATTTTCTCATTTGTTGGGCATGTCGCCCCATTTCTTTTAGAGACATCTTACTTATCAGTTATTTCAGACTTTGGGTTGTAATTAATTTAGTGATGCAGACTTGGTATTTATTTATTTCAGTATTCAGATTGTTGTGAGGAGTATTCCTCCAGACTCATTATTATTTGATGGTTATTCTATTGTGACTATGTTGTGGTGGCTATGTTAGCATTTCGTAATTCACTTATTATATGTTAATCGAATTTAATTAAAATTGACAACTCACTTTTTAAATAATAGGTGGCTAGTAATTATTAAAACGTTGTCAACAGTGATGCTAGGAACTGAACCAGCTTGACATTTTGTATTAATTTAATAAAGGAGTAGCTACCCGGTAGTTAATTAGTCAGGGTGTCACAGGTGGTATCAGAGCATCAGGTTCTAGTGTCCTTAGGATCTGTATGACTTGTTATGTTTCCGCTGAGCTTTCTTTGATATAGAGCCCTATATTTTAGGACTGTTGTATTCTTTTGTGTATGCTTTGCTCTTCAGCTATTTTGACATAATAATTGTGAACTTATAAGACTTTACTCTCATTTCAGATGCCTCCACGACGTGTATAGCGAGTTCCTAGGGATGCACAACCCGAGCCACAGCCTGCACCAGTTTAGGGCTCCATGAATGCCGCCGAGGTTGCAGCTATTGTAGCCCAAGTGGTAAATGCCGCCCTAGCCGTTGTACAGCAGGCACCACCCCAGGCGCCGGTAGTTGCGCTAGTTCAGGCTCATGCATTCCCGTCTGCTTGGGAACGCGTTCGTGATGCTTTTTAGAAAGCACACCCTCCGGAGTTTGCAGGTAGCTCCGATGTTGTGGTATCCAGTCAGTGGAGGAAGGACATTCAGAGGCACTTAAGGATGTACGAGTGCACGGATGTTCAGAAGCAGATACTGGCTACTTTTTAGCTAGTAGGATCTGCATTGCAGTGGTGGGAATCCATTACCACCGCGGAGGAGAGGAACGCTCTCACTATTCAGGAGTTCTGGGTGCGGTTCGACCGAAAATATTTTCCGTCAGCTGTTCACACTGAAATGAGGAGGAAATTGATGAACCTCAAACAGGAGGGAAAGACTGTGACCGAGTGTGAGTCCGAATTCACTAATCTCTTGAACATTATTCCCGATGAGATACCGACTGAGGAGAAGAAGATTCAGAAGTTCACGGATGGATTACCTTGGAGGATCCGTCAACACTTGTTGGGGAATCTCTCGTTGGCCACTTATTCTGATGTGGTTAACGCTGCACTACTTCACTGCCAGGATCATTGCTTCCATATATCTGAGAGCAAGAGATTAGGGGAGTCCAGCTAACAGGGTAGGACCGGGGGAAATGGTGCCAGCGGGGCACAATCTGCTCAGAGACAGCACGGACAGGGTGACCAGGGTTCCCAACAGGGGGATCATAAGAGATTCAGATCTGGGGGTTTCAGAAATGGTCAGGGAGGTTTCAGACATGGCCATCAAGGTCAGAACGGCCATCAGGGTCAGCAGGGCCAGAATGGTCAGCAACAGCAATTTCAGCAGGGCCAGCATGGTCAGGGTAGGAATGGTAACGGCCAACAGGGCCGTGGGTAGCAGGGACAGCGAGGGGGAAATTTCTCGGGGAAGTGCTTCACTTGTGACAAGATTGGCCACAAACGCCAAGATTTTTCCGATAGGGGCAGGGCCCCACAGCAGCAGCAGCAGGGTGCCCGACACGAGCCACAGAGGCCTATGTTTCCCGTTACCCTCCCAGAACCACCACAGATGGCAACTTTACTACCCATTCTAGCAGTCCCAGTTCAGCAGGGACAACTTCAGTATGGGAGAGTGTATCAGCTCCAGCATGCCGCAGTCCCACAGGATCCACCTGCCATTGAGGGTATGTTCTCTATTCAGGGGAATATGGGGCGTATTTTATTTGATACGGGGGCCACACATTGTTTCATTGCCATGAGATTTTCACGCACTATTGGGTTATTAGACACCGCCGAGAGCACGGTTACTTGTGTAGATTCACCGTTGAGTAGGGGTTCCGTGATTTCCCTTATTTGTAGAGGTGTGGGTATAGAGATCGGGAGATTTACTTTACCCGCTGATATGTTAGTGTTAGAGATAACTGAGTATGATGCGATTGTTGGTATGGATTGGCTAGTTGTGTACCGAGCCATGATTGACTGTTTTAGTAGGAGCATTATCTTTGCCATTCTCGGGCAGGAGATGTTTTTAGTGGCTATGCCTCGCCCTGAGGGAGGATCGTCCACTCATTTGTACTATTTAGAGGAAGAGACCTCTAAGGAAGTGGTGCTACCACTCGATTCGATTCCAGTCGTGAGGGAGCTTGCTGATGTATTTCAGGATATACCTGGATTACCGCCTAGTAGAGAGATAGATTTTGTGATCGATTTGACGCCGGGCACACGGTCGATTGCCCGCGCACATTACCGTATGGCTCCGGCAGAGATGAGAGAGTTACGGGATCAGATAGAGCAGTTATTGGGTCAGGGGTTTATCCAGAGGAGTACATCACCGTGGGGTGCCCCTGTGTTGTTCGTAAAGAAGAGGGATGGATCGTTGAGGTTATGTGTAGATTATCGAGAGTTGAATAAAGTCACGATACGGAATAAGTATCCGTTGCCCAGAATCGATGACTTATTTGACCAGTTGAGAGGAGCTTCCTTCTTCTCAAAGATTGATTTGCGATCGGGATACCATCAGTTGCGTATCAGGGAGCAGGACGTCTCGAAGACTGCTTTCTTAACGAGATATGGTTCCTACGAGTTTCGGGTTATGCCTTTTGGCTTGACCAATGCTCCAGCCGTGTTTATGGACTTGATGAATAGGGTGTTCAGAGAGTTCCTAGACCAGTTCGTCATCATATTTATTGATGAGATCCTGGTTTACTCCCAGACAAAAGAGGAGCATGCCGAGCATATGAGGCAGGTTTTGCAGACGCTACGTCAGAACGAGCTGTATGCAAAGTATGAGAAGTGTGGGTTTTAGCTGAAGTAGGTTCAGTTTTTGGGGCATATCATTTCAGATCGGGGGATATCTGTAGATCCGGGGAAGGTATCCGCGGTGAGGGAGTGGGGACAGCCCACGACATCGACTGAGATCCATAGTTTCTTGGGCCTAGCAGGATACTACAGGAGGTTTATTCAAGGTTTCTCAAAGATAGCGGGTCCTTTGACACATCTGACTCCCAAAGGTGTACCATTCGTTTGGAGCGATGCCTGTCAGTTGGCATTCGATGAGCTTAAGGACAAGTTGACCTCAGCACCTGTGTTAGCATTGCCGAGACTGGGAGTTGAGTATCTAGTCTACACCGATGCGTCCTTACAAGGACTTGGAGGTGTATTGCAGCAGGAGAGTCAGGCCATAACTTATGCTTCCCGTAAGCTTAAGACTCACGAGAAGAATTACCCCACCCATGACTTGGAGTTAGCGGCAGTTGTATTTGACCTTCGGATTTGGAGACATTATCTCCTGGGGGAGAAGTTTTGGTTATTCACGGACCATAAGTCTCTACAATACCTCTTCACGCGGAAGGAGTTGAATATGAGTCAACGACGGTGGCTTGAGTTTGTGAAGGATTATCAGTTTGATATCCAGTATCACCCAGGGAAGGCCAACGTAGTAGCAGATGCGTTGAGCCGTAGGCCAGTAGATGAGGTGGTCGAGGTGTGGAAAGCTAAGAGGAAGGAGTTGGGACACTAGGATGCAGTGGCCCGATCGTTCATGTCTGTGATGACTATTACACCTCAGATTGTTACGAGAGTGATACAGGCCCAGACAAATGACTCGTTCTGTCAGGAGCAGATAGTTCAATTACTAGCAGAGGGAGCCGAGTCCTATACCGTTAGCTCAGATGGGAGATTACGCTTTAATGGGAGACTAGTCATTCCGGAAGGGTAAGACTTGTGACACGAGGTGATGGCAGAGTCGCATGGCTCACGATTCGCAGTACACCCTGGTGGGGATAAAATGTACCAAGACATGAGACGTCAGTATTGGTGGAGCGGGATGAAGAGGGATATTGTCGTGTTTGTTTCTAAATGCGCCACTTGTCAGCTAGTAAAGGTGGATCATCGGAGACCGACAGGACTTCTACAACCATTAGAGGTTCCGACGTGGATATGGGAGAGCATATCCATAGACTTTATCACGGGGTTACCTATGTCACAGAGGGGTCACGACTCCATTTGGGTAATTGTGGACTGGTTGACCAAAGTTGCTCATTTTCTATTCGTAAGGACAGACTACACTACGGGACAATATGCCCAGATTTTCATTGCGAATATAGTGAGACTTCACGGTGTGCCTCTAAATATCGTGTCTGATCGAGACAAGATATTTGTTTCGCGATTTTGGGAGAGTTTCCAGGAGGCCATGGGCACTGAATTGCAGTTGAGTATAGCTTATCACCCGCAGACCGATGGGCAGACCGAGCGAACAAATCAGATGTTAAAGGACATGTTGCGTATGTACGTCCTAGACTTTGGGGGTGGATGGGAGCAGTACCTTCCACTCGTGGAGTTTTCTTATAATAACTCCTATCAGTTCCCCATTGGTATGGCCCCAGTTGAGGCGTTGTATAGTAGACCTTGTCGTTCACCAGCATGCTGGTTAGAAGTGGGGGACAACAAACTACTTGGACCGGAAGTGATTCAGGATACTTCAGCAAGGATAGGGATGATACGAAGTCGCATTCGGATAGCTCAGGTCCGGCAGAAGAGCTATGCCGATGCCAAGAGGTTCTTCAGAGAATTCAAAGTGGGGGACCAGGTTTTACTCAGAGTATCTCCTATGAAGGGGATTATGCATTTTGGGAAGAAGGGGAAACTGACACCAAGATATGTGGGGCCATTTCCTATCATCGAGCGGATTGGGCCAGTTGCGTATAGACTTGGGTTACCAGAGCACTTGCATAGGATTTTTGATGTGTTCCATATCTCCTCGCTAAGGAAATACTTTAGGGATAATTTGGCCCATACTCACATTGCTTTGGAGGACATCAATCTTCAGCCCGATAGTTCCTATGAGGAGGGGCCGATTGCTATTTTGGACCGAAGCGAGCGAAAACTGAGGTCGAAGATAGTACCATTAGTACGTGTTCAGTGGCGGCATCATAATGCCGAGGAGTCCACATGGGAGCGCGAGGATGAGATACGCGAGCGTTATCCAGAATTGTTTTTACCAGGTACTCTTTAGTTCCAAATTTCGGGATGAAATTCTGATATTAGGGGGGAAGTATGTCATACCCCGTAATTTTATTGATATTTATTTAAGGGATTAATTAAATTAAATGAGAATTAATTGGGAATTAATCTGGATATAAATACTAGCGAGATGTGAGTTGGTATTTGATTATGATATGTATGTATGGTAATATATGAATATTGAAAATGTTAAAATTATCGCGAGACTAAAATACGACAATTTGGGAAATTTAGTTGAGACGCGCGTGTCAGTCGTGTCAAGAAGGTAATTATTTAAATTAAAAAGTGAATTATATTTTCATCAACTGAATGGTCATTTTGAGTGCTCCAACGTGTCCAGAAGGGTCGAAATAGTCAGAAAACACTAGCCGGAGATTTAGTTTGGGTTCCGGGGCATTTTTAGGCCATACCGGCAACCCAAAAGGGTATTTTGGTAATTTTAAAAATAAGAGAATTAAAACCCACGGAAAATAGAGTAAATATTTATTATTCTAAAGGGGCCACTAAGGCCATTACCAACAAAAAACTTTAGAAGTGGGCTACGGGAGTTAGAGAGGAGTTACCATAGGGTTCCAAACCTAAAACACTCACCACCATCAAATCGGAGAGGATTTGTGACTGATTAAAGGAGAGAATCAACCTCGAATCATCAACAACACATCTGGAAAACAAATCTAAGGCAAGTGTTTGGATGTCGTTATTTGCATTGAATATTTCTTCAATGTGTAGTGTAGAAAACTGTTTATATCTTGAAATTTTGATGAAGAACACCCAATGGAATTATTGTGAAACCTGTGGTTTTGGGTAGGAATTTGCATGTAGAATGATGATGGACAAATTCGATATACAAACAGAACTTTGGATGATCTGAGAATGGATTAATAAGGAGTCTTTTTATGACATTAAATTTTAGGTTCAAGTTCATAGGGTTTGGGGACAAAAATTGGGGATCTATGATTTTGGCATGTTAATTGGTAAGATTTAACCCCTAAAATATGTTAAGGATGACCTAAGATGATTAGAAATGGTTTAAAAATGTTAAAACATAAATTGGATGGTCTTAGGGTGAATTTAGAGAAGAGAAGAATGAAGAAAAACGGACTTGGGAATTTCTGGGCTTAAACTGCCATCTCGTTAGAAGACCTGCCCAAGTCGTTCGAACGACCTCGTTCGAACAAACTTCTAACGAGATGACAGTATCCCTTCTAACGAGTTAGTAGTTCATTCGAAGCCTTTCGTTCGAATGACACTCATTCGAACGACCTCGTTTGAACGAGATTTCTAAGGAGTTGACAGAATGGCCTTTTTGGCCTGAATTTATTTCTAATATCCCATAGACTTATTTAAATGGTGAGATAACCTTCCCTTATTAACTAATGGGTATAGTTGGTAGATTGGGGTACATTGAAGATTAAAAATTAGAATCTTGTAGTAAACCGGATGACATTTGTGGATTGGGAAGCGAATAATTAATCACGACGTGAGAAGAGTTGATAACTTAAATACATATAAACTGGGGACTTGTGAGTTGTATAACACTAAATGTTGGTATAAGAACGATAAGTATACCATTAATAAAATATTATGATATCTAAGATGTGTGAATGCTTAGTGTATGTAATTATCTGTGTATAACATACCTACCGTACTTGCTATCATGGGAGGTCGACGTTCGATCAGGGCCATCTAATCTTTGTGTGCCTATGGGGGGATTTAGATTGGTACCTCGAGGACATAGGTCAGAGAAGGACTTATTGAGAAGTTAATAAGTCTGCTGATCATGGGAGTGTAGGTATGTGCGTGACCCATGTGATGTGAACTATGTTCGCCTCCATTGTTTGTGATTGTTGTTTAATGAAACGATTCCTGAGAGATTCGGAATACGTGGTCCTTATGTACGTGATGTACCGGGATTGGATAACAGAGTATGTGTGCACCGCAGCTTAGTCTCGGGGTGCTAGTATTGTATATTTATGATGAGAATAATATACTGTTAATTGAAATGAATTGTCATGAATAAATGTGAGTATTAATAATAGCAACAGTTTGTAAAGTGAAAATGGAAGATCTCTAGTAATTAGTAGTACTAACATGGGAAACTGTGTAGTAAGTTATAACACTCTGTTAACTAAAAGTTGTTGGGAATTGAATTGGATATCGTATAGTAATGTTAGATTTTGGTATCGGACTAGTTAGATATGGGAATAACTAGAATGGGTACGGGTACGATAGGAGTGCACAATTAGTTGAGAGGTGAGGAACTCATGTGAGTGCACACACTATCATGTACTTGATATTCACTGTTTAATGATATTAAACACTTGCAAAATTTAAATTATTTTCACAATCGGGCTCTGACCCGTTTTCTTTCAAATCTATTTTTGTAAAAAAACTTTTAGGTGCCCATCCATAAGGATACCATGCATAGGAGTTCTATTCAGGTGACGTGCTGTAGCTGCTGTGGAAGTTACAGGACCTTGACAGTAGACGCCTCCATTTTCAATCTTGACTCCATTATCATATTTTCTCATTTGTTGGGCATGTCGCCCCATTTCTTTTAGAGACATCTTACTTATCAGTTATTTCAGACTTTGGGTTGTAATTAATTTAGTGATGCAGACTTGGTATTTATTTATTTCAGTATTCTGATTGTTGTGAGGAGTATTCCTCCAGACTCATTATTATTTGATGGTTATTTTATTGTGACTATGTTGTGGTGGTTTTGTTAGCATTTCGTAATTCACTTATTGTATGTTAATCGGATTTAATTAAAATTGACAACTCACTTTTTAAATAATAGGTGGCTAGTAATTGTTAAAACGTTGTCGACAGTGATGCTATGAACTGAACCAACTTGGCATTTTGTATTAATTTAATAAAGGAGTAGCTACCCGGTATTTAATTAGTCGGGGTGTCACAGGGATCTCTTGCCTCTCGAATCTCTTGACGTTTCGTGCAATTCCTCATTTTTCTCTTCCATTGATTCTCTCATAGATACTCATTACTTTCTTCTAACAAGATTGACCCTCAATTGAAATACTTTATACCATGCTCCTCTAGACATATCTCATGTCCTGATAGTGCATAATCTATGCATTAACCACTTGAACATATATATGATATTTACAAAGGGTTATCTAGTAATACTTGACAAATGGTACATCTCAACCCAAAATAAAGCATCCGTCTTATTCTCCTTTATATTCACCTCCTCGGCTGAAAACAAATACAACCTTATGAACTCTTATTCGTACTTCAGAACTTTACGGTGACCTTGCTCTAATGTTAAAAAATTTCTTATCATGTCTAATAAAAATGCATAATGGAAATACTTATATTAATCTTAACTCAAAACTGAGCATATGACATAATCACCCTCTCGCCAATACTACTCACACTCTCCCACCATACATCCCCAAGTCATTACCTCCACTATCTATGGTACTTTGAAAAAATGCTTCATTCTAAGCCCAACGGGAAAATATTTCAACACTTTTAAGGCAATTTTGAGCTTATAACTTTCTTGCCAGTAGATTTCATATATCTAGGTTCATCGCATACCAGACACCGATTGAGATTTTCATAATTTTTCGGTATAGTATGCAGTCATACACATAAGCATGAATTGATTTATACTTCATTCCCAAACCTTTCAAACTGTTCTTCATAGTAGGATAACTATTTGGAAGCGTATTCTGTTTGGGTAGCAAGCCCTTCACCAATTCAAAATTCCTGTCACGCAGTTGCCTGACAAACCATATTGGGTCTTCAAACTATGAAAATCAACCATGGCATGTAAAGTTATTTGACCTTTGTCACAACCAGAGTAAATTATTGGGTCGCCTTAAATTTTAAACTTTGGTAGTCATCGACAAGGTTTGTACCGATATCTTCATGAGCACCAGAACCTTGTACATCATCAGTGACCTCATTTCTTACACTTCATGAACTCCATACTCATCATCAACTAAATCCTCTAGAATATTATGATCTACATTATACTCCTTCCACTTTACAACTATCGTACTTATTGAAGGTTGTTGTGAAGGTTGCTCGGGGGCAAAAGGATCATCCGATTCCCCATAAAAAATCCAAAGTCGATAACTATCTTGCATACCCCATTGTAGTTCAATTGTTTGCCATTCAAACACCTTACCATTCTTATACTTAGGACATGAATACGGGACCTCTTCATCATTATGACATCTTTTTGCGTATTTCACAATTTCATTATCACCTCTGTGAAACACATGCCCTAGTTTATTTGTCTCACCCATCCACTCTTTGTATAGAGGATATCCCATCACAACTACTACAAATAATCACCCATTATGGGTAAGAAGCGTATATTCATATATTAGTATAAACAAAAGTGTGAAAATTTAGTTTCCAATAAATGATTTACTACAAGATTGACCTTTCATCTTTCGGTGTTATATTATAAAAATAATATGAATCTTATTTCGTCCATCTCCTCTAAAGGGTGAGTGGTCCTATCCCATTCAAGATGCATATTTATGTAATATACTTAACAGCTTATCCACATTATTCCAATTTGAGGAAAATCCGGCAACATATCCCTATAGTTCTCCAAGTACACAACATAGATTCACAAGTGTAAGTGTTATTTCAGTTTATCAATTGAAATAACACTTAACACCACATCATCTAGTATGTATCCAGATAGAATTAAGAGATGGCATCAAAACTTCCCTCAAAAGTAGCAAGTTTGAAAAATTAAGAACATTATTATACAGAAACTATGTCATCACAAACTTACCAAACGAAACTATTCGAGAGATCTCATTACAGGGGTAATGACTCTCGAATGGGTCTAAGGGCTATTGAATGCATATGCATAAGAACTAAAACGCTAGTATCTATTTGCACTATATGTAATTTAAATTAGTTATAAATTACCACCTATGCAACATGAGAAAAGAGTATAGAGAGGCTTTGGGGGTGCTCTATACTCTCTTCTCATGGTAAACAGGTGGTAATTTATCAACCAGTATGATCAAAATGAACTTTTAATACCAATAATTCTTATGACCACTTTAAATCTAGAAGAAATTTTTTAATTGTTAGAAGATGATTTGCAATAAGTATCATTTTCTTATTTATTTTATTTTTTGCCATGCGAACTATTTTATTTACATTTTCATGGTAAGTATGTTTCATTTATTCGGTAGTAATGTTTATTGTGGTGATTTATACATAGTTATGTTTCATTTCACATATTAATTGTTTAACAACAAGCTTTTAAAATTTAAAGTATGTTTCATTTTTGTCTTATTTATATTCGATAGAATCATAACCCTAAATGTTAGAAATGCCTGGGGCCAACCAATTCAATGACCATCTAAATGTTCAAATACACCAGTTAACAACAATTAAAGAATCCCAAATAATAATTCAAATAATAGTGTGAAATATTAGAAATGCCTAGGGTCAACCAACTAAATGGCCATCTAAATATTCAAATTCACCAATTAACAACAATTCAAGAATCCCAATAATGCAAAATATTTAATAAATGAGAAACATCTTAGTGCAATAAGGTGACATCATTTTTAAATTAGCACAATAAATAATAAGGTGACATCATTTTTAAATTAGCACAATGAATAATAAATTAGCACAATAAATTACAAAAATTAAATAAGTGCATGTGTTTGAAATCATTTTTAAGGTTTCAAATTAATTTCATTTGCGGAAATATTTTTAGGGTTTTTCATTTGAAATCATTTTTGGATTTTCATTTTAGGGTTTTCATTCTAGGGTGTGTTTATGGTGTGGTGTGTGTTTCTGTGTGAGTGTGTGTGTGTGTGGTGAAGGAGAGAGAGATATATTGTGACACCCCGCCTAATAAAATATCGGGTGATCAGTCTTATATCAAATTAAAACAGGAATCCCAGTTGGTTCATTCTTAGCATCATTGTCGAAAAACCTTTTTAAAACTTACTAACCACCTAGTGTTCCAAAAAGCCGGTGCCAAATTTTAACTTTTTATTTAAACAAAACAATAACATGAGAAAATACATATAAACCATTCACAACAACTGAATCAAATCAAGTGAATAAATAATTAAACTACTTGCTGAATAAACCATCGGCCACCAAAGTAAATAGTCCAATAACGATCATCCAACAATTGAATAAATAAATCTGAAAACTGTACTGAAAAGTCTGGGCGACAAGCCCTAAGTAAAAATGAAACTGATAGATGATTACTACTCTAGAAAAGAATGAACGATGCGTCTAATCCAATCTCCTGCTAGCATCCACATGTGCAGCAGCTACGTGTCGCTGGAATAGAATATCAAGTCTGGCGTCCTTGTGGGTGGACACCTAAAAGGTTTTGAAAATAGTTTAATGGCAAGGGTTAGAACCCAAAATATTTTGAAAATATTTAGCAAGTGAATTAATTGTAGTAATTAAAAATGTATGAATGCGCTTCATATTTAAGTTAGTGTCGCACTCTCTTGAGAACATACTCACCCCTCCACTAATGTGCACACCTAACGGTTTCCTTAACCCCACCTAGTTGTACTACCCCGTCCAACTAGTCCTCGTATAATCTTCCATTGCCATTCTACTCTAAACCGAGTATTATTAATCATGGGTTATAAGTTATCCCTCATACTAACTTAATAAATTCCCTTCATATAATATCATATAATCGTGACACAAGTTATATAAGTAAATACAATTTCTCACTTATGTATTTAATGCCGTATATAATCTTTTTCCCATCATATACATAAAATTTATAATACAACAATCCCATGCTTGTCTTCCATAAATTATCCTTTTTAAATAAACTATATAATAGTCTCACTAGTTATATAAAATACATTCATTCTCGCAACATGTATTTAATACCCGTATATAATTTTTTATACTATTATATACGTAATTATACCACAACACTCACACATGTGTCCTATGTATATCCATCCTTCCGAGTATACTCTCGTCGGATGATTTCCTCTAAAGTGTTACTATACCAGGTGTGCTCATTTAACCTAGTTACCCCAAGTCGGATTCTCTCGCGAACTTGGCCAAAACATAAACGTTGGAGGCGGTCATATTTCCTACCTGAAAGTGAGATAATCCCCTCACCCATATAATGGACGCTATGACCTGGGGATATACTCTCCCTACTCCTCAAGCTAGGGGATTCACCCACATCGCGCAACCTCCCTTAATAGCACTAGAGTACACAAATTAAATTAAATATCTAACCACTGATATTTAATAGCACACACAAAATACATATATATATATATATATACTATCACCACACCGTATATATAATATAAATCCCGACTTTACCATGTACTAAAACCCGTAACACTAGCCTGTATATATTCCCGAGTCTATGGTCCGACTCAAATTAATTAATTTTCTCCTTAATTAATTTATTACCTTCCCTAGTCTGCAGTCCGACTCTAATTTAATTAATTTACACATTAATTAATTTAATACTTGGCGTCGTCCAACCAATATACCCGGACTCGCTCACTTGGCCCGTACCATCGTTAATACCCGATTCCATATTCCGCCCCCTAATTAATTAATTACACCTCAATTCATTTAATAATGTAGTGCCACTCAACTACAATCCCTGAACTTTACCCCTCGGTCTGAAATTAATACTAAAATTTATTTCTCAAATTCATCTTTTGAGACATCCAATCATTACCCTCCTAAACCCAATTATATCCCCTTATAATTTCTAAGGAATATGTTCTATATATGCATTTATCACTAAATGAAAAGTAGGGGAATAAATATTAAATTAATTTCCCTTTATATATTAAAGTAGCCAATCTCCCAAAAATCTGGGACCATCGATCGATCGATCGAACATGTCTGCTCCTTCTCAGACCTTCTGTTTCGCTATTAATGACTTTCTCCATGGTTTTATCTCCTCCCCTATTCTAACCCAAGCACAACTAACGATTCCTCCACATAAGAAAAAAGTTCTAAACATCCTAAAGACCTTAATTTATCATCAAATTTATAGATATAACTCTGCGTATATCTGATTTGGGTTTTTCACCCGGGGTTCGTTTTACCGAATTCGATCTCATCATTCTCAGTCAAATTAATCACTAATACATACTGTAATCCACCCTACAATCCAATCTCAACAGTCCCAATTCATAACTTAGCATCCATTGAGTAATTAAATCTATCCATTACTCTAATTCAGAAAAACCCATTTTCAATTATGGTTACACACCCAAAACGAATTTTCATATACACCTACCATAATATGAATTGGTTATCACCTATTTTAAGAATCATAACAGTTAACCACTTGCCTGGAATTGTTCGTAGAATCTGATCCGTTGGTGCAGAGGATGGTTGATGACGAATACTCACTTTGTCCCTTAATTTGACTCCAAAAGATCCCCAATTTGCTCTTGATTTGCTTCCCTTAATTCTCTCTCAAGCTCTAGGTTTAGAGTTGTGTTAACTGCCGTTCAACACTCCGTCAATTAGGTTTAAAACCCCTAATCCCGTTTTTAGCCACATGAGCCTAATTAAAATGGCCCAAATCCCCACGTGTGGGGCCGGCTATGCCCAAAAATGTGTCGAGATCCAATTACTACCCCCGGGTACTCTTTTCTGACTATCTCGACCTATTCGGACTCAACCCTGCACTCATAATTGTCATCCAAAATACTTTATAATATTTTGAAATTTCGATCTCAAAAATGCGACACACAATAATTTGAACAATTAAACTTAAAGTCACCAAATATAAATAATTCTTCCCACTCAAATAAATTCTCTAAATCATAAATTTAAGTTTCTCCAATTTAAATATTTTTATATCTCCCAAAAATAATTAAATACTAAATCCTCAAAATTACGGGGTGTTACAGATATGTACCAAAATGAAGAAAGAGAGAGAGGGTCGTCGGAATGAAGAGAGAGAGAGCGAGCGAGCGAGCGAGAGAGAGAGAGAGTTGTGTTAGGGTAAATCGGAATGAGGGACTGCGACTGTGTTGTAATTAAAAAACTTATCACGATCCTGTCATGGACTTTGAATTGTCACGATCAAAGCCCATGATAGGACCGTGACAAGTTTGTTGTCACGATCATTGACCGTGACACGATCGTGACAACAACTTGTCACGGTCATGTCACGATCAATGACCATGACAACAAACGCGTGTTTTGTTGTCACGTTTTTTGATCGTAACAATGTTGACCCGATATAGAGTGACAAAAATTCAATTTTAGTGTGGTGTTTGTATGCATAACAACTCTCAAATGTTGTGCATTCTCATTAGAAGTTTGCCACTAACCCAAGATATCATCAATGAAAACAATATCAAACTAGTCCAAATTATAACAATATCATCAAACTTGAGACCATAACACTAAAAATGTTATAAATGACTTTGCACAAACTTATAGGACGAAATTGTTTGTGTCTAGGTTCTTCTTATTGGAGAGAAATACTAAGGTCGTCTTATCCTATTGTAGTTAATTGATAGAATACTTTTGAAATGCAAACAAATAACAATGGTGAACAAAATTGTAATGTTTAATTGAGTGACTAAATATTTGGCATTATCCTTGTAAATATGATGTCACTAATACAGTTTCCATACCAAACTAAAAAGACGAAATTTATAATGGTATTAATATAAGAAACATCACCATGTAATACTTTTGATTAAGCGTGGTGTACCATCTAATCCATAAACCATTAGTGTTGGTCTTCCAGCCTGCCACCAGTAGGGATGGTGATGAGGACCATATGGGTCATCATATGGAATTTAGGAGATTAGATTGCTCGTGTCCCTTTCATTCCAACTAACCCATTATTAATCATCTTCTTCCTTATAGTTTACTTTTTTTCCTAATTACCCACTTATCTACTCTCTTGCACCTCTTTCTTTATTTCAGTTGGCTTCTGAAGCTCAAAGAATAATACTTTAGTATTGTTAATTATGTTTTAGTTATCCTTTCAAAAATAGAAAGTGATCAAACCTTGGTACTATTAAAAAAATAAAAAACACACAATGTTTTTCTTCTTAAATATACGCATTTGCATCCCATTATTCTGAAATATGTACGTTCAGTACTATAAAAATAAAAAAATGAAAAGGTTAACTGGCATCCTTACCCCTCAACCCACCCTTTTCTGCCCCCATGATTGACATATATATATATATATATATATATATATAGGGATTATATATCTTTATAATTAGAAAGTCAGCTGTAAGTTGCAAGCTATGATACCTAAATTATATCCTTCAAGAATATGTTTAAAGTTTTTTATTCATGAATTTTTGTTTGATTAAAAATAGCTTTCACGACTCACATTCTCTATTAACATGACTTTTAGACACATGGTTGGTTGTTCACCTTTTCTTATTCGGATATTTGTGAATGACCGCTTCAATAACATATGCATTCTTATATGTATTTGTAATTAGGGACATATACCAAATAGTCCCTCAAATATTTTTTAATACTCATTTAGTCCAAGCCTTTTTATTTTGCCTCAAAAAGTTTTTTGCCACATATTTTGGAAAGGGAGTGCCGCTGGCGCGGACCTCTAAAAATAAGAGAATATTGAGTGCTTGAGGGACTAAATGGGTTAAACTAAAAATATGTGTCCTTTTTAAAAAATATATATTTATAGTAGGGACTATTAAATAATTGACCCTTGTAATTAAGTATAAAGAAAATTAAAAAAAAAAGGATACACGAAGTTAGATAATTAAGCTTGGAAACACATATGCGGCAAAGTCATGCAGCGATCATATGGGTAATTATTAAAAAAAAAAATCTAGTTATGTTTAATTGAAGTAAATGACATCTCGTGGCATTCTAAAAATTAGAAATAAAATCTGTTACTTTAACATAGTGCCAAGGGTACTGACCTCAAATCATGGGCCAATAGGTCGGTCCAGACCAACCCATACTCGAGGTTTACTAACATCCTAACACGATTGGCGCGAGCTGTCGCACATTGCAATATACATCCAAGTGTGATTGTAGGTGTAATAACCCTGCAAATTCTTATAGGACTAAACCCTACAGCCTTATAATTTAGATTATATGTTTAATATATTTTGATTATTTATAAACTTTCCCCATAGTATAGCAATAATTGTATATTTACACAACTTATATTTGTGTTCAAACATGACTTGGTAAGATCTTAACTTCTCATAATACTAAGAATCTACGAAAATTAATGTTTAATCCTTAACACACACACACACACACACACACAAAGTCTCTCATACATACCACATATGAGGTTCATCAATGCGGACCATAATAAGACAAAAACTAGTGCTCTATAGCGAAATTCTATTTCAAGACTATATCAATCATAAATTTATATTTTTGACCGTGAAATTTTTTAGAAAGCACATTTAGACCGCGAATTTTTTAAAAAGCACATCCGACCCGATTTTGAAGAAGAAAACCCGACTTTGGTATCAGAGCGAAAACGCTCCTTTCAGACTAACATTAGTAAAAGATTTTAATACCCTTGAAATTTATCCCACGCATTTACAAAGATATTTTTGAAATCTATCCAGACTACCAACCCATCCCTGCAACTGATTTAGACACAGAAGGTTACTTAATCTCACATATAGACGGTTGTTCACACGCTGAACACATTGCAGCCAATCATGCAGACAACAAGCAAGTTACTGCTAGTACTATTAATAGCATATTAGACCAAAATAAGTGTATCCTCCTTATATTAAGACAATTATCCATAGACTTCAAATTCCTAGAACCAGACATAAAAATTAACAACCAAATCTCAGTAGAACTTGTACACGTATTACAAGATATAAATACTAAGACTAATCACATATAAGTTCTTAACAAGGAAAATTCGGAAATCAAAATTCGGATAAAAAAAATAAGATGATGAGTTAGTTAAACTCATTAATGAACAAGCCAAACTAATTCCAGGATTAGACCTAATGGAAATAGTTAGATCAGACTGAAAAGAGGTACCTGGAAACCTCTCTATTAAGACTTTGGAAGATTTTTACCAAAGAATTCTCGAAAAAATAAGTGATGAAAGTTTTACTACCATATAAATGAAAATGAGATTGCGAATGCAGCTATGGCATCAAGACTCATACTTAAGAGATTAAGTTTAATCTCAGCATCTATAGCAGCCACACAAGATTATAATAGTAGCTATGTTATAGACTTATAATTAGATATAAAAGCCAAGATAGAAGGGTTGACCACCTTCTATACAAACTTTGTTAAATTTCAGCAAAATTTAACCAGTTACCTTGACAATATGAAAACCATAATCTATCCAGAATGGATAGTATAGTTAATGAACTTCGACTTAATATAACTCAAGCATAAACAAAATAAGAAGAAATTATGAAAGGAATTAAGTTTATATATGATAAACCTTCCCAAGCAGAATTAGACTTTCTGTTTATTCTAACACGTCTAGATAAAATGGAAAAATTCGTAGAATCTATAAAAGCTAGAATGAAACAAGAATCTGTGCAACAATAAGAAAAATATAATGAAGTGAAAGACTATATTGCAAAGATTATTAATTCTCTTGCTAAGCATAAAGAAAATATTGCTAAAAATGCAAGCAGAGAAAATAATCTTTATAAAGAAGAAATCTTTGGTTAGATAAAAAGAAAAATGGATTATTCAGACTCTTTAGAGAGAATTGAAAAAATACTTGAACAAAAACAGGTTATCACCTGTAAATTTCGAGAATCTCCTTATATAGAAACTAAGGAAGGAAAAATTATAGCTAAAAGAATCATAAGCGATGGATTTAATAAGACCAGTGAGATAGCTAGCCCTATCCCAAATATTGGACATAATAATTTTATGATCCAAAGACTTAAAGATTCATCCTCCAATATTAGAACTTGGTGGAAAGAAAGAAATTTCACCAACCCTTTTCAATGGAAAGAATAGGGTAAAGTTGACTGAAAACTTGTAGAAGATTCCATACATAATTGACAACTTCTAGCAGTTAAATACTGATCGAGGTGAAAATCGAGCGTCCGTGTAATACGCTAATCGTTGTTATCGGCTTCCAACCGCAATACAAAAACATAAATTTTAACTACACTCTTATGGAGTATAGTGACGAGTCTGGGTATCGAATCCACAAGGAATGTTTGATAGATTTTAATTGATTTATTACTTCAAAAATTAAAGTGTAAAAGATAATGATTGAGTGAGAAAGGAAAAAGGGAAAAATAAAGAAGTTAACTAAAACTAATTGGAAAATTAAGGTAGGGACACAATCCCCCAACTCCTAGTATGTTTACCAGTACACAAATAGTCGTAAATTAATTAATTGATCAAACCCGATCTTTAATACTCCTAAGTATTAAATATATAAGGGATCGTAGCCCGCACACTATGTAAGCAAATGATGAATTAAAATCCGGTCTATAACACTCCTAAGTATTACATATATGAGGGATCGTAGCCCGCACAGTATGTAAGCAAAGGACGAGTAAAGCGATGTCGTATTAGCTACACGCGCGTTGCACTCTTAAGCATCCCGGTTACCTAGGGCAAACGAGATCAAAAGTCTTACAACGGTTGTGATCATCATACAACATGATCTAATTAATTATTAAATTTAGAGAACTAATTTTATACCCATGCAAACCACATCGGGTTGGGTTCATGCATCCCAACCTTTAAAAACCTAGCCTAACATGGTGAAATTAATGAAAACTACGTTATCTACGTTGCATGAACTCATTATTGATTAGAAAGAGAGAATAAACATGAGAAATAATAATAAAAGTGCTGGAAATAAAAGTTACCAAGATTGAAGAACAAAAACATGCAAGAGGAAATCAAAGGTTGAAGAAAAACTGGAAAAACTCTTGAATTAAAGGTGCAAAATATGTAAATTCTTCTCTTAGATGTTCCTACTTGTTATGGAGCTTTTACATGAATGAAATCTGAATAAAAAGAGTCCTAATAAATAAATATATAGGCTAGAGGTCGTTTAGAAGAGTCCCCCAAACATAAAACTCTTTTGGCTAAAAGATAAGCACAAAATAAAAATCCCGTATCTGGCAATTTGCCACACTTAGAAAGCGTGACTAATTTTGTAACAGATCTGGAGCGTGACTAATGGTCGGATTGGTTCGTTTTTCAATCTCTTTAGTTCGGTTCGTCCTTAACAGTTTTTTCTTGGATTTGTTTCTCAACTTCAAATGGGCATAACTTCTTCACGGTAGCTCAGATTGGGGTGCCGTTTTTTCCAATGTTCTTGTAATTTAGAGATCTTAAACTTTCTAGTTTTCCCCACCCTTGGAATATGGTTATAAAATTATGAAAATACCCTTGAACTCCCCATTTCTTGCTTTCTTTCACTGTTTTGCGTTCTCTTTCGCACTAATTTTCATGAAATAGCTGTAAAACACATAAGAGATACACAAAATATGAAATACTTGCCCAAAAGGGTTAGTAGAATAAATATAAGACAAATCCAAGCTATTTACAATGCACGGGATCATAAAAATACCGAAATTAAGGGGATAAATGTGAATAATTTATGCCTAATCAAATCCCCCTAACTTAGAACTTTGCCCGTCCCGAGCAATGTAAAAGCAAAAGAGTATGAGTTAAGGGACCTTCAAAAACTTTATTGAGATAGAATACCTTTTTTACAAGCAAGCAGTTACATTTAGCGTATGCAACAAGCCTTTAAACCCCTAGGTTATCCTAGTCGGACGAGTGGTGTCTCGTGAGGGTTTGCAGTGAATATACCCACAAAATTCGTTATTGACTCAAAGAAAAATCAAAATACTTAAAAATTTGTACAATTTAAACTCTCCAAAAATGGTCACCGCAAATTCATATTCAAGAGTCTCAAATCATAGTGTGTGTGTGCGAAGCCAAAAAATCGAACCGCTATCTTCCACCGATTGATCACAACATTACTTTTCGAAAATTTGCTTTGATTTCAAAATCTCACCGAATACACTCACAAACGAATCATTCGAATTGTGGCTATTTCTCTCGGTATGCGTGATATAAAGAGTAAATATAATGGATGCAAAGTCATGCACACAAATTGAAAGACGAAATTTTTTGGGTGAAAAGATCTCTTCATCGGAATACGGTCATAGGGAAATGGGAAACATCATCTCTTTTTCACGCCATGTAATCTCTTTTATTATCTTTTGTGCCTTAGCTCTCCACGCGGTTGACAATTTCGCAATTCGAACTCACTTAGGACTTTCTTGGGTTTAAGGTGTAATTGGGTAACATGAAAATGGTTGAAAAATCTGGAATTGAAATTTTTTGTTATGATGTCCATTTGTGTTTTTTTCGGGCTATTGCTCATTTTCTCTTCTTTTTCTATTTTTTTTCTTATTTTTTTTCTTGTTATTTTTGTTAAGCATTCTTCTATTTTTTTCTTGCCCCTTTTTATGCACTTTTCAAACTTTATTTGATGAATATTCGATTTTCACAATTCCAGGCTAATTGGGTTTTTTCGGGTTGTCAAACGAAAGGAAAAAAACTTATTCGGCTTAAATTGGGTTGCAAAAAGGTTATTTTTTAACGACTTTTTACGGCTAATATTTTTGGGTGTCAAACGAGTCCTACTTCATTGTCCAAATTGCTAAATGCTTTACCATATGCGTTTTGAGATTAATTTAGTTTAGAGATATTTTAGTGCGCGTTATTAACACATTTCCTATAACCGATCAAAACAATAAAATAGAGATCATCAACGACTTATTAAAACGCTGAAAAGAACATTGAGTTAATCATAAACTCGGATTGATTTAAAAACTCAAAAAAATCGATAGGCTCGAGATCTCACCAGGTTGATTAATCGCCACACTTAATCGTTAAGTCGTCAATTTTCGCTCAATTTCCATCTTTGGTCAACTTTGGCTTTGTGCATTGGATTTTTACAACTTGAGACAAAAAAAATGTGACATTTTTGAAGTTTTAAATTTCAATTTTTATTTATTTTGGAGAAAAATATTTTTGGCTTTTTCAATTTTTTTTGGAAATTTTTGAAATTTTCTAAAAAAAAACAGACTTGGAACGAACATGTGATCAAATCAATGAATCTACACAATAAATGGGACAAATATTCCACACCCGCTAACTTAAATGTTGCATTGTCCTCAATGCGAATCAAGAACACAACATAAAGAGAGGAAAAGAAAGATATTACCCAAATGGATCGATCCCCGATAAGTACGAATCCATTGAATCGACAAAACACGTTAGAACCAAGCATAGCAAAAAGAATAACAAAAACTTTAACTAATGACACTAAACTATAAAAAAAATAAAAATAAAATAAAACTAATTATGTATAACCTACGATTTTAATTTCTAATAAGTCATACAGTAGAAGTCGAAAAATTTGAGGATCCACCCAAAATACAATTTGACTTTAAGGGATAATTGGTGAACCCTCACTAGGATGCATGCCTCCCGAAAAATAAGAATTCTATTTGAAGAACGAAAGACATGTGTGAGATGGAAAAAATGAACCATCACCAATTAAAATTTTTAACGGGATGGTGGGGGGTTTAGATGCCAAGTGGGACAAGTACAATTGAGATCCAAGAAAAATATAATCACCTCCCAAAGATTTTTCAAGTAGTATGGGGAGAGGGGCACATAAAAAGGAAGAGTCCATATTAAAAAACAATTCTAGCAAAGTGTCTTTGTCGGTAAAAGGTGTAAACGTTTCAGAATTTTCAACCGACTCATAAGAATCTAGTGGTACTTCTAATGGTTCAATAATGGTGAATGAGAATGGTGATGAAATAAATTCAATCTCAAGTGATTCATCATCACTTGGAGATTGAATTTCAAGGGTAACATACTCACTTTCAATGAGATGTTCTTTAGAATTTTGAGGTGACACACAAGTCTCAACCTCCTATTTGTTTTCTGAATAAGAACGCACCTCATCGCAAAGTGCGACCATTTTCTTAACAAGACCATAATCAATATTCTTCGTGCTTTGGGTGGAAAGAAAATCCAGTACTCTTTTGGTTAGATAAAACATATTTTCTTCCAAAGTAAGATCCATTGGCTCTAGAACCTTGGATTCCTCATTTGGTTGAAAACCTTCCATCGTTTCACAAATATCGAAAGAAAAGTCATCATTGGATTCCCCAAAATAATTTTTTTTCCGATATTCATTTTCAAGCTTTTCATATGCAAGATTTAGAAAGGCCTCACCCATGTTAATATGTCGAGGCACGGATTCTTGAGAATAAAAAGATTTAATATAAATTTCTCTCCGATATTCGTTTTCAAGCCTTTCATACTCCAGAGTTAGAATGGCCTCACCAATGGTAATAGGTCGAGCCGCGGACTCTTGAGAATAAATTTTATGAAAATTATTACCATGTGAACCATTATAATTACCGAACTCACCATGAAAAGACATGATTACCGAATATTATGTAAATGGATAATTCGCGTAGAGAGGTGTGCGATTGAGGATTCAACGTTTCTTGGCGCTCAATTGTGCAAGCCTACAAAAAAGGTTAAAATAAAATAAAAAATACAAAAGGAAAAAAATCTTGTGAAATAGTAAATCAATTATAATCTATAACAAAACACTCCCCGGTAACGGCGCCATTTTGATCGAGGTGAAAACCGAGCGTCCGTGTAATACGCTAATCGCTGTTATCGGTTTCCAACCGCAATGCAAGAACCTAAACTTTAACTACACTCTTATGGAGTATAGTGTCGAGTTTGGGTATCGAATCCACAAGGAATGTTTGATAGATTTTAATTGATTTATTACTTCAAAAATTAAAGTGTAAAAGATGATGATTGAGTGAGAAAGGAAAAAGGGAAAAATAAAGAAGTTAACTAAAACTAATTGGAAAATTAAGGTAGGGATACAATCCCCCAACTCATAGTATGTTTACCAGTACAAAAGTAGTTGTAAATTAATTAATTGATCAAACCCGGTCTTTAATACTCCTAAGTATTACATATATGAGGGATCATAGCCCGCACAATATGTAAGCAAAGGATGAATTAAAACCCGGTCTATAACACTCCTAAGTATTACATATATAAGGAATCGTAGCCCGTACAGTATGTAAGTAAATGACGAGTAAAGCGGTGTCGTATTAGCTACACGTGCATTGCACTCTTAAGCATCCCGGTTGCCTAGGGCAAATGAGATCAAAAGTATTACAACGGTTGTGATCACCATACAACACGATCTAATCAATTATTAAATTTATAGAACTAATTTTATACCCATGCAAACCACATCGGGTTGGGTTCATGCATCCCAACCTTTAAAAACCTAGTCTAACATGGTGAAATTAATGAAAACTAAGTTATCTACATTGCATGAACTCGTAATTGCTTGGAAAGAGAGATTAAACATGAGAAATAATAATAAAAGTGCTGAAAATAAAAGTTACCAAGATTGATGAACAAGAACATGCAAGAGGAAATCAAAGGTTAAAGAAAAACTGGAAAAGCTCTTGAATTAAAGGTGCAAAATATGTAAATTCTTCTCCTAGATGTTCCTACTTGTTTTGGAGCTTTTACATGAATGAAATATGAATAAAAAGAGTCCTAATAACTAAATATATAAGCTAGAGGCCGTTTAGAAGAGTCCCCGAAACATAAAACTCTTTTGGCTAAAAGATAAGTACAAAATAAAAAATCCCGTATCTGGAAATTTGCCACACTTAGAAAGCGTGACTAATTTTGTAACGGATCTAGAGCGTGACTAATGGCTGAATCGGTTCGTTTTTCAATCTCTTCGGTTCGGTTCGTCCTTAACAGTTTTTTCTTGAATTTCTTTCTTAACTTCAAATGGGCATAACTTCTTCATCGTAGCTCAGATTGGGGTGCCGTTTTTTCCAGTGTTCTTGTAATTTTGATCTCTTTAACTTTATAGTTTTCCCCACCTCCGGAATGTGGCTATAAAATTATGAAAATTCCCTTGAACTCCCCATGTCTTGCTTTCTTTCACTGTTTTGCGTTCTCTTTCGCACTAATTTGCATGAAATAGCTGTAAAACACATAAGAGATATACAAAATATGAAATACTTGCCAAAAATGGTTAGTAACATAAATATAAGACAAATCCAAGTTATTTACAATGCACGGGATCATAAAAATGCCGAAATTAAGGGGATAAATGTGAATAATTTATGCCTAATTAGATACATATACTTGTTTAAAGAAGAAGTTGTTCCCAAGACTCTTAATTATAACATGGCTTATATATAATGCCCCGAACCAGATTTATGGGTCACCCATAGTCAACTCGGTCCGACCCGAGCATTAGGTGTGAAGTGCTGTGAAATAATCCAAAAAATTTTGCTAGCCCAGTTTTATTTAATTATCGTTTCATTTGTTTAGCATTTGATTTTAATCTAAAATCAAACTACGTGAGGGACTCGTGGAAAACGTCCCCGGAGTCCAAGTATACAGAGCTACTAATGTAAAATAAAATAGAGTACTTACATATATAATGCTCTCAAAATGCGAAACCGCACCCAACCTATCGAAACAAAGATGAGGGAGTGAACAAAATGCTCAGTGAAAATATACAAAATTCAATATAGAATCGAACGACAAAAAGGAAACTATAACACATATATCTACGTGCACAGGCAACTACCATAAATATCTACATATATGTACTACATGCATGAAATCGTTTTTATTCTAAAAAAATTACTTATTCTGATTAGTTCATCTTAGTTTTACGAAAGAACTCCATTTTTCTTATCTTGACAATTATTCCTTGGTTTAACACACGTGGTTAAATAATTTAAACAAAGGAATAATTGTCATGTAATTTATCACATAATTATTTTTTAACATGTTCAATATTCCTTTATCTTTTTCTCAAAATCTTCCAATAATTGTGTACTTTAACGGTCTCCACACCGCCGCCGACGCCACCATATGCTCTGGCTAGTGATTTTGGGTCTTTTATTCCGGGCTTCGGTTCTTCCTTATTTATTTTGGTGTCATCAGAGTTCCTTTTAATATGTTTTAACATTTTTAAATGTCCACAATAATTCACTTTTTCTTTTACCCAGCCAAAGCCTAAACCCGGGATTTCACCCCAACTTGTGTTATACTTGAAAATTGTTATTTCTTATCCTTTACACTTTAGCAATGATTTTATTCCAAAATCGTAGTCACTTAGGACCATCATATATGTTGACACCAAAATTAGTATGCTGATGTGGACGAATAATAAGAAAACACGTGTCAATCTACGTGGCACAATAGCAACGAGGAAGATTGTTTCCCCGACCAACATACTCACTCCGAGAAACAAGTATACTCCGAGGAACACCAACCCTCCGAGGAACTTTTGGACGACGAGCAACGAAGGCGGTTCGAGCTGCACCTCGACCACAACATTAATTGCCAGATAATCAACAGTTCAACTATTCATTGAATGCTTATCATCTTGACGCGCACGTTTGAAGAACATTAAATGAATTACCCTTTCATATGTATATCATTTAATGAAACACCCTTTCATGTACAACCTAAGGGCTATAAATACCTTGTATCACCCTCATTCAAAGGGACCGGAATTTCTTGATAGAGCTTGTAATCGAGAATTCCCAAAACACTCAGCAATAATATAACAGTGGACGTAGGCTATTCTTATAAGGCTGAACCACTTTAAAAATCTTTATCTTATTTTATTTATCTGTGATTGAATAATTAGAGCTATCTAATTTTTTACATCAACAGATTGGCGCCGTCTGAGGAAATCGATTGTTATTACCGTTTTTCACCAAAAATCATTCATCATCAATGGCGGATAATCCAGAATCTAGCAATCGAAACGCTGGAAATGCTGGAAATCCTCTAAATCCCTCTGCACCTCCAGATCTGGCTGGAATTATGACGAATCTGGCTCAAGGATAAACCGCCATGCAAGACACAATGAGGCAACTCATACAAACCCTTCATGGCGGTGCACCTGCACGTTCAGGACAACGAAGTGGTCAGAGGAAAACTTATTTACTTTCTTCACGATCCAGGCGTACTGAGTCATATCGTAATGAGGAGTCTGATGATTTCTCTTATCAACCTGGGCGAACTTCGTCAATAAGGGCTACAGATACTGATCAACGTATCACTCTCTCTCCAGAAAGACCCAGCGCCTTAGAAAGACTGAGTAGGGTGTCTCCTTTCAGTCGATTAGGTCCTAGGAGGAATAGGAGTCCACCTAAGACCATGTCGAGGAGTTTTCGACAACCATCAGATCTAAGAGAAGGATCAGCACAATCACGACCAGTTGCTCGTCAAGATAAATCTCAAGAGGCTACTTCAGAACGATCTATTGCTCGAACCAATAGGCCCGAGGAAGGAAATGAAGCGTGGAAAGGATCCCTTCAGCGATTGGAGGATAGATTGGGAGAAATGGCTAGGGCGAAGAATCCCCTACAATGAACTTTTGTTCAAGGGACAACTTTTGTCCACTCCATTGTGAATTTTCCTACACCGTCAAAGCTTAAAGCACCAGTAGTGACCCCTAAATATGATGGAAAGACAGATCCTGTTCTTCATATAGAGCAATATCAAGCTGCCGCCAATATCTATGCTGTCCCCGACGAGATGAGATGCAGAGCGTTCTTAGGAACTCTTACTGGAGCTGCCCAGATATGGTACAACAATCTTCCTCGGGGTAAGATTTCAACTTTCTTTCAGTTGGCCGAGTTGTTCATCAACAATTTCTGTTTTGGAGCAAAGCCAGTAAAACGAGTAGCACACTTGCTAAGTGTTAGACAAAAATCTGGTGAGAGTACTAGAGATTACATAACTCGTTTCAATAACGAGAAGCTGGAAGTTATAGATTACGAGGAGAAGACAGCAATCACCGCCTTGATGAGTGGGTTATTGCCTAATAAGTTGTATTACACCTTGGAGAAAGATCCACCTAAAACTATGTCAGAGTTGATGGCAAAAGCAGCAAAAATCATGAATGCCGAGGAAGCTATGGCTGCAAAGAAGAATATAGATAAAGACACCAAGGTAGACGTCGATAAGTCTAAAAATAAAGAGCATAAGGGCAATGGTGGCGACAAGCGTTCCAGAAATAATAAGTCATCATGGGAAGTCCTGAAGAAATTCAATAATTACACTCCCTTGAAAATGGGTATTAATCATGTCTTCGAAGAAATCAAGAATAGCGAGGAAGTAAAGTGGCCAAAGAAACTGAGGTCAGATCCTGATGCGAGGAACAGGGACAAATATTGCGAGTTCCACAAAGATCATGGCCATATGACTAAAAATTGCATAGCTCTTCAGAACGAGATTGAAACACTCATCCGAAGAGGAAAGCTAGCAAAATATGTTGATCGGGGAGGTGAAAGAAGAAATAATGATCGAACTAGAGAGAGGTCTAGATCTCCTCGTCGAGCAGAGGAGAAAAAGAAGAGAGACCACGAAGATGATGCCGAGGATGACCCCGATCTTCCCAAGAAACCAAGGCAGCCAGAACGAGAGGTATTTTCCATACGTTTTGGTTCATTTGATTGTAATGTTATTACAGGAGGAGATGCAGGAGGAGGAGATCTTACTGCAGAAAGAAAAGTAGGAAGATCGTCCGAGGAAAGTAAACAAAGAGAAGCTGGTTATTGGCTTTTCAAAAAATGACCAGGCAGGTGTTCTTTACCCTCACGACGACCCTTTGGTGATCAAAATGAGGATGAAAGAAGTAGTGATTTCAAGGGTGCTGGTAGACAATGGCAGTTCGGCAGACATCATGTACTATTCATGCTTTGACAGTTTAAATTTGAAGTTATCTCAATTGGAGCCTTATCACAGACCTCTTCTGGGTTTTGCTGGCGAAAAAGTTTTTCCACTTGGGACGATCAAGTTTAATATATTCATTGGAACTTGGCCTGCTTGTCGAACAGAAAGAATACGCTTCTTTGTGATGGATAAGAATGTGCAGTCAGCCTACAACATCATCATGGGAAGAGTTGGTTTGAAGAAGTTCGAAGCAGTCCCATCTACAGTACATCAATGCTTAAAATTCCCAACAAATTTCGGAGTGGGAGTGGTGAAAGGTGATCAAAAAGTAGCTCGAGAATGCTATTATTCATCTGCCGAGCAAGTGGAACTTGAAGAATCAAGGAAAAAGACTACTACCTACCAGGTCGAAGAAGATACAGAGATTGAAACTCTCGATCCCAGAGATGAATCCCAACTTGTAAAAGGACAGGTGGTAGAATCTACAGAAAATGTTATTCTGGACGACGAGCACCCTGAATGAGTAACCCAGATAGGTTCATCGTTGGATGCTTCAATAAAACAAGAATTGATAACTTTCTTGAGAAACAGAAAGAAAACTTTTGCGTGGAGTCATGAACACATGCCAGGAATAGATCCAAACTTCTTATGTCATGAGCTCAATGTGAATAAGGAGATTAAGCCTGTAAAGCAGAGAAGAAGGGTATTTAGCCCCGAGAAGAATCAAGCTATTCAAGAGGAGGTCGACAAGCTCCAGAAAGCCCAATTCATTGAAGATGTGAAGTATCCGGACTGGTTGGCAAATGTGGTGATGGTAAAGAAGAAAAACAATAAATGGAGAATGTGTGTTGATTTCACTGATCTCAACAAGGCTTGCCCAAAGGATCACTTCCCATTGCCCAGAATTGACCAACTAGTGGATGCTACCTCCGGGCACGAGCTACTCAGTTTCATGGATGCTTACTCTGGATACAACCAGATCAAAATGAAACCTGAAGACAGGGAAAGCACTTCTTTTATTACCCCTAGGGGAACTTATTGTTATAATGTTATGCCTTTTGGTTTGAAAAATGCAGGAGCGACATACCAGCGGCTGATGAACAAGGTTTTTGCCGAACAAATCAGTTGCAATATGGAGGTCTATGTCGACGATATGCTGACAAAGAGCAAGAAAGCTGCTGATCATCTAGTTGACTTAGGTCAGACCTTTGATCAACTGGATAAATACCAGATGAAGCTCAACCCGACAAAGTGCACCTTTGGAGTACGAGAAGGAATGTTCCTCGGGTACATCGTCAACTAGCGAGGCATTGAGGCAAATCCAGCAAAGATCAAAGCTCTTTTAGGGTTACGATCTCCAACGACGAAGAAAGAAGTGCAGAGTCTTACAGGACGAGTTGCAGCGCTCAATAGATTTGTATCTCGAGCAACTGATAGGTGCCTTCCATTCTTCAAAACACTCCGAAAAACTTTCGAGTGGAATGATGAATGTGAAAAAGCCTTTCAAGACTTGAAGAAATATCCGGGAACACCTCCATTGCTGTCCAGACCAGTAATGGGAGAAAAGTTATACTTATACCTGGCAGTATCAGAAAATGCGGTCAGCTCGGCATTGATCAGATTGGAGAATGGATTCCAAAAGCCAATTTATTACACAAGTAAGGCTTTCCGAGGTGCAGAGATCAGGTACCCAAAGTTGGAAAAATTGGCATTGGCATTAATTGAAGCAAGTAGAAGAATGAGGCCATATTTTCAGGCCCATACCATCATCGTGTATACCGACATGCCATTAAGACAAGCCCTTCATAAGCTAGAAAAGTCAGGAAGACTGATGTACTGGGCAATAGAGCTCGGTGAATATGATATTGTGTATGAACCTAGATCATCCTTAAAAGGGCAAGCAGTAGCAGACTTTATAGCAGAGTTTACATATCCTGATACCCCCGAGGAACAAAAGTTGCTCGCTGACCAACCTGTGGATGTTACAGAGTCAACAGACATGAGTCCAGACCAACTCCGATTGGTAAAAGGGCTTGTGGATGTAGAAAGACCATCAAATTCAAACCCAGACCAACCCCGGTTGGTAAAAGGGCGAGAAGAGATGGTCGACGAGGAGCGAAAGATATCAGGGGAGGATGAAACAAAACAACAAATATTTCACCGAGGAACGTTGTCAGATAAGAATTTTGAAGACGAGTTACCTACGTGGAGATTATATGTAGATGGGTCATCTTGTACAACAGGTTGTGGAGCAGGGATTGTTTTGAACACCCCAGATGAGATTGACGTGGAATATGCCTTACGATTCCAATTCAAAGCTTCCAATAATGAAGCTGAGTATGAAGCCTTAATAGCAGGTCTTAATTTAGCAAAGATTATGGAAGCACAACAAGTGATGGTATTCAGTGATTCTCAATTAATTATGAATCAGATAATGGGAACGTATGCAGTTAAAGGAGAACTAATGGTCAAGTATCATGCAAAGGCGATGGAGTTGTTGGCAGAATTTGACGTCATTCAGCTAATCAGAATACCAAGAATGGAGAATGCACAAGCAGATGCACTTGCCCGACTAGCATCAGCTACTCGTACCGAGTTGCGAAGAACAATACCAATTGAGGTGTTAGAAAGTCGAAGCATAGATGAAGGCCTGACGATGAATGTTATTTCCCTTGATTTAGGACCATCTTGGATGGATCCCATCAGGGCATATGTCGAGGAAGGAGAATTACCGGAGGACAAGATCGCTGCCAAGAAATTGAAGTTTAAAGCTGCTCGGTATGTACTAACTAATGGTGTTTTGTATAGACGAGGAA
Organism: Sambucus nigra; assembly: GCA_949130495.1. Taxonomy (NCBI): domain Eukaryota; kingdom Viridiplantae; phylum Streptophyta; class Magnoliopsida; order Dipsacales; family Adoxaceae; genus Sambucus; species Sambucus nigra. The sequence goes on from OX422213.1 coordinate 153,281,136, forward strand.
TTATGGCAGGTTTGCAAAGATGTGTACATCCCTCCGAGGTGAGAGAATTAATCGAAGAGATCCATGAAGGGTCCTGTGGAGCCCATGTAGCAGGTCGAACACTTTTGCAAAGGGTGATGACGCAAGGATACTACTGGCCAACGATGAGAGCTGATTGTATAGCCTATGCCAAGAAGTGTGACAAGTGCCAACGTTTTTCCTCCATCCGACGAACTCCACAAGCATTATTGACACCCATAACTTCCCCTTGGCCATTTGCCATGTGGGGAATTGATCTGGTTGGACCACTGCCAACGACCCGAGGAAGATTCAAATACCTCGTCGTCGCAGTGGATTATTTTACTAAATGGGTAGAAGCTGAGCCTCTAATTGATATGATGTACGAGAAGGTGTACCAATTCGTTTGGAAAAACCTCATCTGTCGATATGGTCTCCCTCATGCCTTCATTACAGACCACGGAACACAATTCGATAACGAGGAGTTTGCCGCCTATTGTCATCAGTCAAGCATTTTGAAGGTTCATTCAGCACCAGGCCATCCTCAAAGCAATGGACAGACTGAAGTGACGAACAAAACATTATTAAATGGTTTGAAAAAGAGGTTAAATGAGGCTAAAGCTAACTTTTTTAATGAGCTACAATCAGTATTGTGGGCTTACCGAACAACTCCCCGAGCAGCAACTGGAGAATCACCATATATGCTGGCGTTTGGAAGTGAGGATGTAATACCTGCCGAGTTGGGTCTTCCAACACACAGAGTGCTGAATTTTAATTCCCCAGTCAGTGACTTGATGAGAAGACTGGATTTGGATATGCTCGAGGAGGTTAGAGAAGAAGCAGCCATTAGGAATGCTGCATATCAACAACGAACATCTTTGTTCTACAACAAGAGGGTGAAGAAATGCGATTTAAAGGAAGGAGATTACGTGCTAAAGAAGGTCATTCAGAAGCACAATAAATTGGAAGCAAATTGGCATGGACCTTACCGAGTTACAGAAGTTGTTCGACCAGGAACTTACCGAATAGCAACTCTAGAAGGAGAGGAATTCAAGAATGCTTGGAATGCTGAACACCTTCGCAAGTATTATCAGTGATGTAAAATGTACAGCAGGTCCATCAATATGAATAAAACGATGATGTTTCACCATTTTTCTCTCCTTTGTTTGAAAGTTTTTCGGGGAATACTAGTGTTGTACACTACGCTGCTCGACAGCAAAAAGAAGACGAGCAAAAAGAAGACGATAGTTCAAACCCACGACCAACTCCGGTTGGTAAAAGGGCGAGAACAAACTATACTCCTTTGGTTAGGAGGCGTACACTAGCGTGACCAAATCCGGTTGGTAAAATAACTAGTGGACACTGATAGTTCGAGCGTGATCAACTTCGGTTGGTAAAATAGCGAGAACAAACTATACTCCTTTGGTTAGGAGGCGTACACTAGTGTGATCAACTCCGGTTGATAAAATAACTAGTGGACATGATAGTTCGAGCGTGATCAACTTCGGTTGGTAAAATAGCGAGAACAAACTATACTCCTTTGGTTATGAGGCATACACTAGCGTGATCAACTCCGATTGGTAAAATAACTAGTGGACATGATAGTTCAAACCCATGACCAACTCCGGTTGGTAAAAGGGCAAAGAACAACATTCTTAAAAATGCCAATCTCGGTTGGTTTGAAAACAAAATATGCTCTCAAATGCCAACTTATGTTGGTCGGAAAGTAAGTTTATCGAAGAACAAATATTCCAAACTGAACCAAGTATAGTTGGTCGGGAATAAAAACCCACTAACTGTATTTGGTCGACGAGGATAAGATGATCGACCTTGGTTGGTCGGACACATTTTATAAAAAAAATTTGCCAAGTATGGTTAGTCGGGGATAAAAACTCTCACTAATTATAATTGGTCGACGAGCACAATTTAACAACCTTGGTCGGTTGGAAAAATTTTAAACATTTTTTATACTCATTACTTTGTTATTAAGTGATCGAGCAACATTTTTGATACTTGTAATCTTTTATTACTAGATTGGTCGATGAACCACAAAGAATTGTTATGCAATCACAAATATAAAAGTGTTAGACAAGTACAAAACAATAGCAATACAGATTTGCAAATAAAAAATGAAAGTATTTCATTAAAATTTAAAATAAATTACAAGTTACATATGTGTGCTAACTATTACATTGAAAATCCTATTCTATTGGTTTTTTCCCCTCAGCCTTCGATACAGGTTCCTCGCCAGCAGGAGGATCATTTAATGTATGAGGAGAATTGATAAAATTCAAGTCCTTCAACATTCTGACATTCATTACTGAAGGAGTATCCAAGAGATGCTCGGGACGAGATACTTCAATTTGAGAATGAAGATTATAGTCACCAAGATATTTTGAAATTAAGCTCCGAGGAATGGCACGAGCTGGGATCCATTCCATGTCCAATTTATAGGGTGGTACAGGCAAGTCTAGTATCCCAGGAGTATGATAATCCCACAGGTAGTGCCCCTGTTCGAGCTTCAGCACACCCAGGGCGTTCAACCATCCCTGTTTGTAACCTTCATTATTGGCATTTTCAATGCGAGCATCCAAGTGATAAAGGGCCTCATTATAGCCTGCATTCCAGAATTCGCGAGGTTGTTTATGGAATTGGAAAGTTAATCTTTCTAATTGCTCATGAAGGTTTCTGGCAAAAACATCCTTATTATTCAAAGCAGACTTCGTCTCAGTAAGTTGATCTTCCAAAGTTAGGATTTTCTTGGACATTTCAGACAAAGCCCGATCTTTTGCGTTCAACTGGTACGCTTGAGTTTCCAATGTTGACAGAGTACGAGCTTCTTCAATACTACGAGGAGTTCTTGATCGACCCCGAGCAGCTGAAGTGCTTTGTTCCTCGTTAACATCCTGGGCAGCTCTTCCTCGCCCACGAGAACCTCTTCCTCGTCCCCGAGCAGTAGCAGAAATACCAGATCTTCTTAAAGTATCCAATTCTTGCCTTAATTTGGCATTCTCAACCTCTAAGAATGAGAACCCTTCGTCGGAGACTGGTACCAAGGCAGTGGAAGATGAAGCTGCAGACTTATACTGTGCCAACTCTTTCTACAAATTGTTGTTCTCTTGTTCCAGCAGCTCGGCGATCTGTCTGCAGGCCTCAACTTCACCTTTTAGGGTCCTCTCCCTGACATCATACCCAGCAATGAGTTTGTCATAGCCCTTCTCGGCAAAAAGCTGTTGATATTTCTTTTCATACCCCTCATGTAATAAGGCATTTGACTCCCTGTACTGATCCTTGAGATCTTCTAGAGTATATTGAAGCTCCTCGATCATATCATAGTAGGCCACGTTATTGGCCACTGCTCTATCAAGTAAGTCCTTCAGGTACCGATAAGCTTCGATTGCTTGGTCTGAAGCACCATGACCAAGGATATCGGCAATTTCGGATGTACTGAGGTCTGTGTGACCAGCTTTATAATACTCATGGCATTGCTGCATCAACTTTGTGTCGTTAGCAGACAAAAGATCCATCCTGGCCAGAAACTAACAGAGAAAGAAAAAGAAGATCAAGACAGAGTGCAGATAAAGAAGATACAATCATATGGAAAGAAAGAACTCAAATTTTATTAGATCATAAGGTAAAAGTTATAAAGATCTGAGATACAAAGTACAAGTAAGGAGAAAAATAGAAAGATAGTACCGAACAACTTCACACCTTTTCCTTGTCTCCCAAGACTTTCTCGGGAGGCTGGGACGAGGAGCTTGGTTGCTCGGTGGGAACACTGATTTGATCGGTTGGAGTTGGAATTTGTTCAAGAGGAGCAGGCAAAGAATAAATCTCCTCAGCAGATGTCTGGTTGGGTTGAGGAGCAAGGATTTGATCACCCACAATCATTGAAGATTATTCAGATGCAGCTTCGTCTTCAATAACTGGAGGAGGACCAGGGAGATGTTGTTGAAATAGCTCGGAGTCCTCGCTCACCTTTAATTCCTGCAAGGCAGCAACCCAACCATCATGGAAGAATTTCAAACTTCCATAATTCACCTCGGTCATCATTGCTGCTACCCCTATCCCATCCTTTATCCCAACCATTTCGAAAGGATTTCTTCACAGCTGTTTTTCTATTCATCTTCTCCGAGGAGAGCTTCTCGGATAGAAGGTCCTCGGAGGCTTTCAGCTTAGCCTCCAACTCCTCCTTCTGACGATTTACTTCGCACAGAAGTGTCAGCTCTTCCTCAGCTGATTTCAGCTTATTTTCAAGCTCCCCGAAAGTAGTGAGCTTCTCAGAGTATTTCTTGTTCTCCTTCTCCAAATCCTTCACTTTGTTTCCCAACTGCACCTTTTCTGCTTCAGATGCAACCAATTTCTTCTCCCATACACCTTTATCCTCGTCATACTTCTTATGGGATTCCTTCAGAGATTGGGCCAAACCCTGGAATGCATCCTCTACTCCAGACGAGGAGCTTGAAGCCTTGAGCGCTTCATCTTTCTTCACAATGGTGTTAAAACAACTCACCAGCTGAAAAAAGAAGGTAGTGATGAGTTAATGCCGAGATACATATATTAATAGAAGGAAAAATTCAAGATAAAAAGAAAACTTACTGAAGCAATGTGACGAGTAGCCAGGGATGTCAGCATATCCCTAGACATGTTTTCCTCGATGCCTTGGACTTCAGGAATAATCCAAGTTTTTACCGAGCTCATTGCAGAGCTCGGGGGAATGATGGTTGGAACACCAGCTCCACTAGTTTGGAGCTGGGGAATGGCTTCAGAAAAACTAACCGAGGAGGATTTCTTCAATCTCCTCAGTGGAACTTCAGCAGTTTCAGCCAAAGAACCCTTGGTGGGGGAAATAGTGATCACTTCCACATAAGTACTTTTCTTGCTCGGAGCCATTGGAGGCTTCTCGGCAGCCTTCAGAACAGCAGTAGAAGGAACAACATCAATTTTCTTGGTCCCCTTTGGGACTTCAGCCTTGTTCCTCTTTCCATCCCCGGCAGAGGAAGTCTCCTCGAAGATAGCAGGAACTCTTCTCTTACCCATCTTCTGACTTAGAGGAATATGAGATTCTGGTGAAGATTCCTCGGAAGCTGGCAATGGGTCACTAATGCTGACCACGGGACGAGCAGTAAAGGATGATGTGTAGCTCCTGTACTATAACAAATATGAAGCAGACCTGATGTGCTCGTCTGCAACCCTCTGATGCAAACTCCAGATATGTTTCAACTGCTTTATATTAACTTCTGACTCTTTTGGAGTTTTTCTCTTGCTGTCAACTGCAAATAAAAATATAGTGAAATATCAGTCATACATTTTATCAAATGCAATGAAATCATAATTTCAAAAAAAAAAATAAGATGAAAACGACCTATCCCATTGCCATATGGGGGGCATTTAGGACCCTCATATACTGCATCTCCAATCAAAGGGGCATGTTGCCAATTTTTTATAACTACCCCATGTTCAAAATAATCCCTGTTTGCATCAGGGAGATTGACTACTAAGGCCCTATTCAAAAACCTAGTTTTTAAATAAAAAACGTTGTCTAAAACAGCCCATCTGTAACAGTACATAATCTCAGGAATTCCTATACGAGTTCCATGAGTTTGATTTAACCTATATACCCCATTAACTATTCTCCATGTGTTGGGGGCTATTTTTGCAGGGACAACGTCGAAGTATTGACAGAATTCTAAACACAACGGATTTGGTGGAAAAGAAAATCCACATTCAGCAATAAATAGGCTAGGGAACCAGTGTCTCTCAGCCAAATCAAAATAACTTGAAGGCTCAGAAAGAACCTACAAAGTTACCCAAGAATGAATAGAGAAGTCAGAGCGGAAATTCTCAAGAGATTAGATAATATAAACCATGGTGAATAAAAAGAAATGAAGAAGAAGGAAGAAAATCTTACAGGAAAAAAGGAGATCTGTTGACAAACAAACGAAGGAGGAAATGAACGCACAAGAGAGAGAAAAGCTTTAGAAAACTCGAAAGCAGAAATTGAAAAGGTAGAAGACGATGGGATTGCCTCTGAAGTTTAAATACCTTGCCTTGGGAAACGGCGAAAGAAATGATTACAAAAAGGAAATATTACGCTACCGGCGGCTAAAAGGACAAAAAGGGCACGAAGATCGAAGCGCCTATAAAAATGCAAAAAGGCGGATTCTGCGAATTTGGAAGGAAATTTAAATATGAAGAAAAGGCTCCTAAAACCCAGGAAGGTCATTTAATATCGCCATATACCGAGAAAGAATGTTCCATACTCGTCAAAGTTCGAAATATGAAACATTGGGGGCTTCTGTTGACACCAAAATTAGTATGCTGATGTGGACGAATAATAAGAAAACACGTGTCAATCTACGTGGCACAATAGCAACGAGGAAGATTGTTTCCCCGACCAACATACTCACTCCGAGCAACAAGTATACTCCGAGGAACACCAACCCTCCGAGGAACTTTTGGACGACGAGCAACTAAGGCGGTTCGAGCTGCACCTCGACCACAACATTAATTGCCAGATAATCAACAGTTCAACTATTCATTGAATGCTTATCATCTTGACGCGCACGTTTGAAGAACATTAAATGAATTACCCTTTCATATGTATATCATTTAATGAAACACCCTTTCATGTACAGCCTAAGGGCTATAAATACCTTGTATCACCCTCATTCAAAGGGACCGGAATTTCTTGATAGAGCTTGTAATCGAGAATTCCCAAAACACTCAGCAATAACATAACAGTGGACGTAGGCCATTCTTATAAGGCTGAACCACTTTAAAAATCTTTGTCTCATTTTATTTATCTGTGATTGAATAATTAGAGCTATCTAATTTTTTACATCAACAATATATAACACCCTTTTCAATATTTTTATTTCATAAAAATGTTTCACTTTACGTAAAATTATCATTTTACCCATTTATTTCCAAAATCAAATTTTTCTCCATTTTCACAAGTGTTAATTTTCTAACACCATTAAGTTACCCACACTAACTTATTAAGTGCTTTAACACGTTTTTAAACTTTTGAAGTAACATTTTTTCAAGTTGAAAATATTTTTATTCCATTATTTCTTTTACAATTTCATAAGTGCTATTCTTTCAAAAATATTATCAAGTTACACAAACCAACTTTCCAATGTTTTAACCATAAACACTTATTCAACACTTTTACTAACCACTTTTTACACATTTTGAAGATTAGAATTTCTAATTTTCTTAATTCATACTTAAACCCAACAAAACCATCTTTAAACTCGTTTGTTTATATGCCCATTATTAAAATACTACAAGTTTACATGAACGATAAGATGAATTTTAATTTCAAAAATCCTATTAAATGGGTTGAGCACATGATTTATTCTGAAAATTCTTAGAACTTGAAAGACATACCTTTCAAGACTAAAGGACATTATTAATTCTTCAAAACTCAAGCCAATGTCCTATTTTTATGAAATCTTCATTTTTGCAAGAACCCAAAATTAATTTATCAACTATCTTTAGAAATATAAAAATATAAGTTTAAAAAATTTTTACTCCTTAAAAATGTTTATCACCCAACTTCTTAAAACATACCATTTACATGAAAATCTTAATTATTTCAAGAAAACTTTAAAATATTTACTCATCATTTATTTTCAATAAAATAATATTTTACCAAAATTTTTATTTCATAAAAATATTTGATACCAAAACTAGTAGAAACCCATCATATTATTCATGTTCATTCCACTCTTAAATTCTAACAACAAGGCTACTAATACACAAAATGGAGTCTTAAACGAAGAGTAGATTTTTTCACCTTAATTGAAGCTCCAACAATGGTAGGATGGAATATCTAAGAAGATTGGAACCTCCCATATCCTAAGGTGGCCTCAAGGAGATTGTCTAGACCCATAAGAATACTCCATGAAGGTTCGAAGCAATAACCCCCTTCAACTCCATTAATCTTCCCTCTTCGCCTTCTTAAAAAAAATCAATAACTCCACAATCCGTAGCTTTACTCAATAATAGTGAAAATGGGTATGTATGGTTAAAATATGGAAGAATACATGTATAATAGGGTGGCATAAGGTGGAGGGATGGTGGTTTATGGTAGAGAGAGGTGGAGGAATGCATAGAAATGGTGGAAAACCCACCTCTCTCTCTCTCTCTCTCTCTCGTTCTGTTTTCTTTTAACTTAAAAATACACCCAAATAACTCAAACAAACCCTTATAAAACACCCTCAAACCTCAAATCCTATTTTTTCCCAATCTGGGCTCACTAGAGCTCGACGTCACCCATCCAACGGTCCAAAACGAGACAGCACATAAGGGCAACCCGATTTAGAAATTTTCTGATGCGCTCATTCGAATAAGAATCGCCTCTAATTCAAACGAGAATATAATCTCGTTCGAATGAGAATGGCTTCTAGTTCAAACCAACCTTCTAACGCGCCTGTTCAGTTATGCAGTTGAGTCTCGTTCGATCCTTATTTGATCTCCACTTCAAACGACATAGAATCTCGTTCGAACGACCCTGAACTCGTTCGAATGATTTTTACAAATTTTTGCTACAAATTTTCAAATTTAACCCTCAAACTTCCAACAATCCTATTAAAGACTCCAAAACTGTCAATTACAGATACAGACCCCATTATAGTGATTTAAATACCAAGGTTTTCATATGCTTATAATTTACACCGGGGAAAATATAAAATTTTGGGCACGAGTATTACATTCTTACCTCCTTAGGAAATTTCATCCTCAAAATTATCGATCCGTTAATTCTTCAAATTCATGGGGGTTAGCAATTCTCATTCTAAGTCATAGAAATACTCTAAGACAAAATCATCAAAGTTCTCAACAGCTAAGATCACATCGCACACCTTTACACAGGATTGTTACCAAAAGGTCAACATACGACATTCTCATATGTTCACTATCATTCTAACCATCAACATCACATAACCGACCTTGAGTCTCCACTCACGTGATGATCATGCTCAATCCATTTCTAGGACTACCTTTCCTAATACGCAAAGCATACCGACGCTTCTACCGGGCAACCCTCTCTAGTGATCTATACTCATTCAAAAGTGAACCGTAATCCAACTAATCATCAAATTTATCACCAAGAACCATTTCTAATCTTAGGATTACATATCATGCGTCCCAACGAATTTTCGAGTCATCCTGGCTACACAATCTGGCATGAGCTTGACACTAACCATGCATTGCTAATTAATCACTCTGAGAATTAATATACCGACCAAACCATCATCACGCACTCGGCTAATACCTTTCGCTGTGTCACTCTAATGACCGTATTATTAGTCCAGGAATCTCACTTTTGAGCACCCACTTGAACATCGCACCAATCCTCTCACCATGGTAAGGTAACACTATGTGCTAAGTTTCCTTGAGTTCTAACACTATGCAATGTCCTCAGGTCCTCATCCCTCTCTTTACAACTAGAGCCACTGATTGCCATGCCAACGAGTCGAAAGATTGTTAATCCTAAGGAAAGCAACTACTATGAGCAAACTGTGAGGCTGAAAGCGTAACCACCTATACATAAACTTTGTGCAATAACAAGAATACCCCATATAGGGCACTCCCAGGTATTAAGCTGCTTTGATCGTACCAGGTCCACTCGTGCTCGGCCCAATAGTGTCGTACCATAACATGGTACCAATTCGAGCTACTGCAATCGTGGGAATACCGATCCTCGATTACCAAAATCGAAAGGGACCCACAAGAGCTAGAAGTAATATGCAACCATTCTGAGAAAATTTTGCTCGTACGCGTCAGACTATGATTTATGAAAAATGAACCTATGCTATATGCTTGAAGTCTTATCACTCATCCCAGACGTTCTCACTGGGCACTAGCCTAGCCATATACCCTAACTTGGATCACCAACCGTGAAGAATCGAATCACAACCATTTATTATCGGACAAAATCAACATACAAACCTGTCATTCTCTAGAAAGTTAAACAACCGATTTCCCTCTTTAGGAGTAAGGTCCTCCCTCTCACATCCTTAGCACACATGAACCACTCCAATTGAAGAATGCCTAACACCATTGTATACATTGATCTTGTCCCTTTATCGGTGACATTCACCCTATTGTATCCTTTTACTATTATGAGATTGTGTCACTAAAATTACTTTTGGGTTCTACCTTGACTGAACTCACGTGATGACCATATCGGTCCCCATTGGCATTTTAAGGGTAGTAAGTATCACATAGGGTTAAAATTTTCTAATTTGTACTGTCTTGGAAAGATTTGCCAAGAACTAGTCCTTACCTTCCTAAGGCTATCCTAGCCTATACCATCGACACATGCTAACATACAAATCATGCTTTGATATTACCCTCTTCAGTTGCTATTTTTAAGTCTCCACATGGCGTAATTAACCTAAGTCTCGAATACATTTCCTAATACTCCTCAAAATTAAGTGTTACACTACCTATAATAGTCGTTCCATAACACCCGGACATCATGCACATACATGACACAAGCTTCCAATTCCTCCTTGGAGGGTACACCACCCATTTGTGTCAATTCAGATAGCATCACCCGAGACGTTCACCACTCGACTCTTTTAAACCTTGAACACAATATTAGATCATCTCTTGATCCCCAACCCAGTCATCACTAGAATGCTAACACGTCTCCATACCGATCTTAACTGTTCTCCTAAGGATACCATATATATTCCATATAAAAGTCCTCAAAACTCGACAAGATTCTATCATCCATGACTTCCTTATGTAGGTGCGCTATAAAAACCTTTCAATAACCACATCATGATTAATAGGTGCTCGCAAAGACACTAGTCTATGAGCCTTTACATACGGCGCACCTTAACCATTGAATATCTTAAGACATCACAAGTTAATTTCTATTCCCAATGACGCCACGCACAATTAGTCCTACGAACACTCCAAGATGCCCTTAAACCACACTCACACTAGTATTGCCTCACATCTAGACATTACCTTGGCCTCTAAAATGAGCCTTGACACTTGGATAATAATCTTATCTCTCTTATAAATAGCTGTGACCCTAAGCCATGTACCAAACCACAACTAACACTACTAAGGATTCTGGCAGTATACATGACATTGCCTACAACATATAAACCTATAGGTTTGCATCACAGACATCACAAAAGATACTATTTCTTGAAATCACATCCTATCTCCTAAAACACTTATATGGAAGACTATCTAGAATTAACTCCTAAGTATCACCAACCACCATCGTCGCATACGTAATATACTTACTGCAATTTGCTCATAACTATCATCATATCCTATGAGGTACCACTTTCGATCAAGAATCACCAAAACACTTACTTATAATGATATTATCTTACCGACTTAGGTCAAGTACACATCCTAAGTGTTGACCAACATGATTCGTCGTGGCCATTAAATCATAAATTGCATTATGACGAGATACTACCCCAATGATCAAATTCACCTAATAACATTAATGGTACTAACTACCTGAAAGTACCTAATCAGAGGACTAAAGGCATTCCTATCACCGATCAATACTAATTAGGTATGATGTACTAGTCACCTAATCTCCACAATTGACTGTACGCGATTCATTCTTCTAGTTCAAAAGACGTCATTTACCATATTCAACATCTTAACTGGCCTCTTCAATCATCACGAATTAACACACAAGCACCTCAAAATAAATATTACTGTGTCGCCACTATTAGCTTGTACGGACACTCGCAACTTACTTACCTATTTAATCAGAAGCACAAAAGCGAGTAATGATAACTAACTTTGTCTCCTACCACTTTGCAATGAATTCTCATTTGTGCACACCTCCTTGACTTTACCATCGAGAACACAAACTAAAACCGTCACTAATCTAATGTGACTAGCCCAAAACCAACACCGATGTCGAAAGATTTAATATCGACCTCACCACGTCACTCCTAAAAGGAACCTTGAACGTAGAGCTCTGATACCATTTGTAAGGCCCCGGCCTAGATTTATGGGGCACCCATAGTCAACCCAGTCCGACTCGAGCGTTAGGTGTAAAGTTTAGTGATACAACCTAAATAATGTAGATAGTCCACTTTTATTTTATTATTGTTTCACTTATTTATCATGCGATTTCCATTTTAAATCAAGCTACATGAGGGACCCGTGGGAAGCGTCCCCGGAATTTAAACATACAGAGCTACTAACGTAAAATAAAATAGAGTACTTACCTGTATAACACTCTCAAAATACGAAATCGCACCCAACCTGTCGTAATAAAAACGACGGAGTGAGCCTAATGATTAGTGAAAAATATAAAAAATGCAGTATAGAATCGAACGACATAAAGAAAACTTTCACACGTATATCTATGTGCACATGCAACTATCATACATATCTACACATATATACTGCATGCATGAAACCATTTTTATTCTAAAAAAGTTATTTATTTCGATTTGTTTATCTTAATCTTACGAAAGAACTACCTTTTTCTTATCTTGACATTTATTCCTTGATTTAACACACCTGGGTAAATACTTCAAACAAAAACTTTGTTTAAGGAAAATAATTTCTTTCACCGAACTTTACCCACATTATTTGTGCCATCTCACATTAGTATTTTCTTTGAAAATCACCATTTAAACACATGCAAATGTCGTGTTAGCAAATACTTATCTTTCTTTTGAAAACCTTTCATAACACACCCTTATGTTAATTTTAGGCTAAACCTCTTAGGTTGCTTAATGACCCATTTGACCACCATACTTCACCTTTACTTTACTTTATGGACATGAATTAATTTACACATTCCTCGTCGACTATAACCTTTACCGGAACATTCATTAACTCATTAAAGTTAGGTTGTTTTTACACATTTTCACCGCATAACCCATTAATTGACATATTCCATATTCCTTTATCTTTTTCTCGAAATCTTCCAATAATTGCGTACTTTAATGGGCTCCACACTGTCGGCAACGCCACCATATACTATGGCTAGAGATTTTGGGCCTTTCACCCCAGCTCTCTCAGACCTCCTTAATTATTTTGGTGTCATTGAGTTACTTTTAATATGTTTATAACTTTTTCAAGTGTCCATAATACTTCACTTTTCCTTTTACCGGTCAAAGTTGAAACCCGGGGATTCATATCAACTTGTGTTATAATTAAAAATTGTCATTTCTTGTCCTTTACACTTTAGCATTGATTTTATTCTAAAATCATATTCACTTAGGACCATCATGTGTAACACCCTTTCCAACATTTTTTTTTCATTTCTCGTAAAATTATCATTATACCCATTTTTTTTCAAACCCATTTTTTTTCTCCATTTTCACAAGTGTTAATTACTAATGCTATTAAGTTACCCACATTAACTTATTAAGTGCTTTAACACCTTAACAATTTTTTAACCTTTTGGAGTAACATTCTTTCAAGTTGGAAACATCTTTATTCCATTATTTATTTTCCAATTTCATAAGTGTTATTCTTTCAAAAACACTATTAAGTTACACAAACCAACTTCCTAGTGTTTTAACCATAAACACTTATTCAACACTTTTACTAACCACTTTTTACACACTTTGAAGACTAGAATTTTTACTTTTTTAACCATTATTAAAATACTACAAGTCAACATTCAGAAGAGGATGGATTTTAATTTTAAAAATCCTATTAAATAGGTTGAACACATGATTTATTCAAGAAATTCTTAGCACTTGCAAAATATACCTTTCAACACAAGTGAACATTATTAATTCTTCAAAACCCAAGCTAATGACCCATTTGTATGAAATCTTTATTTTTGTAAGAAACCAAACTTAATTTAACAAATATCTTTAGCAAGATAGAAATGTGAGTTTAAAACATTTTTACCCCATAAAAATATTTATCACCCAACTTCTTGAAACATACTATTTACATGAAAATCTCAATTATTTCAAGAAAACTTTAAAATATTTACTCACCATTTATTTTCAATAAAATAACATTTTGCCAACATTTTTATTTAATGTTTAATATCAAAACTGGTATAAACCCATCATTTTATTCATGTGCATTCTACTCTTAAATTCCAACAACAAGACTAGTAATACACAAAATAGAGTCTTAAACTAAGAGTAGATTTTTTCACTTCAATTGAAGATCCAACAATGGTAGGATGGAATATCTAAGAAGATGGAAACCGCCCACCTCTTAAGGTGGCGTCAAGAAGGTTTCCTAACCCCAAAAGCGTACTCTATGAAGGTTCCAAGCAATACCCCCTTCATCACCGTTAATCTTCCATCTTTATCTTCTCTAAAAAAAACCATTAACAACTCCACAAACTTCGTAGCTCTACTCAATAATAGTGGAAAAAGGTATATATGATTCATATATGGAAGAATATATGTATAATAAAGCTGCACAAGGTGGAGGGATGGTGGTGGCATGTTGGTTTATGGTAGAGAGAGGTGGAGGAATGCATAAAAATGGCGAAATACCCACCTCCCACACTCTCTCTTTCTTTCTCTCTTCTTCCAACTAAAAAGTACACGCAAATAACCTAAACAAACCCTTATAAAACACTCCCAAATCTTAAATCCCGTTTTTTCCCAATCTAGGCTCACCAAAGCTCGAAACATAATCCACCCAATAGTCTAAAACACGACAGCACACAAGGGCAACCCAATTTAAAAAATTTCTGATGCGCTCGTTCGAACGGGAATCTCCTCTCGTTCGAATGAGAATGGCTTCTCCTTTGAGCCACCTTTCGAACGACCTTCTAACAGCTTATTTGGTATACAGTTGAGTCTTTGTTTGATCTTCGTTTAATCCCTACTTAGAACGACATGGAATCTCGTTCGAACAATCCTAAACTCGTTCGAACGACCTTTACCAAATGTTTCTTCAAATTTTCAAATTTAACCCTCAAACTTCCAACAATCCTTATCAAGACTCCAAAACTGCCAATTACATATACAAGCCCAGTCATAGTGATTAAAATCCTAAGGTTTTCATATGCTTATATTTCACGCCGGGGAAAATAATAAAATATTAGGTAGGGGTACTACATTATCATTGTAGAAATCATGTGTTAGACAAATCCTATACCGAGCTTCAAGTTTTTGACTCAAAATGGCTAAAATCAGGAGGAGAAGGTAGAAAATCCCAGTTCTTAATCTTTGGACTCTTTCAAGTAAGAATCCAAAGTTTACATAGACCTCAAAATAATATCAATATACTATGTTGCTTAATAGACAAAAGATGGACGGATTTTGAGAAAAGTCTTATTAGGATAGTCCAATTATAAATGTCAAACAATATTAGATAGTTTAATATAATTCCAGCATTTACAATGACCGTAGACACAACCACAAATTTTAAGTTAATTCTATATGCTACTGGCTACAATGACTATATTATTCCAGATACTAATATTAATATCGAATTCCAAAGCTATGTGAAATTTTCTTAATTTTCCATGAAGGAATGCAACTGGAAATTCCTAGTGGTAGACTTAATGAAGAAATATTAGTTAGAGCCAATAGTTCAAACTACAACCTTACTTATAGTATTAAAAATACTAGACCAATGATAGAAAAAGCCAAGACTCTTTGGTAATTGCCAGAATTTTAAGAAACTAAGAGTACACAAAATAAATCCTTGTTTATTAATCAAGATGACGTCACTGAAAATGTTACCATCTAGTTTGGTCATCCTAAGACTATTAGAAAAAGTCTCCATACTGAAGAAATTAGATTTATTAATATGGGAGAAGCTATACTTAGTGATCCCTCAGAAGGAGAATTTAGTAGTAACGATAGCTCTAGATTATTACAACAAGCTCTAGAAATTAGACCTAGAAGATCATTTAAATAAAAATATTTAGTTAGAGAGAAGTCTTGAATCCAGAACTTTGGGTAGGAATCCTTAGAATTGGACATGAAGACATTTAAAGAACATCTTAACATAAGTAATTACATTAGATTAAAAAAAATGATAAATTTAATATAATATCCCAAGACCATATATTAAAATTAAGAGGATTTAACAATACCAAATAACTTCTTAAAAACCTGAGATTAATGGAAGATGGAGAAGAAATATTGACGCCACCTACATAGGTAGGTCCTGCTAAGCAGGAAATTGGAACCAGTAGTAGGATGAACGATGCCCCAGACTCTTTAGTAAACCAATATGAATAAATATTCCCATTTATTCAAATACTTTGATAAAGACAAAACATGATTGTTAACGCAAAAATTCTCCATCTACGAGGACCAATCAGAAAAGGACACATGTCATCCTACGTGGCAATATTCGACACCCGAGGAGAGTTGGTCGGCACCCGAGGAGAGTTGGTCGGCATATCAACCAGGAAGGTCAAAGGATGAATATGCATTTAATGTGCATTAATGAAGATGACATCGCATTTAATGAGCCTTAATGTACATTTATACTGTATTAATAGATGACAACACATAGCATACCAAGCAATTCAACAATTAGATTCGTTGAATGTAGACATAAATGTCTATATACAATGAATCTCTTTATCTCCCATTACTATAAATACATGTATCCCCTTAGACAAAAGAGAGGAGAACCAAGAGATCAGGGAGAATCGAGAAACCCCATACACAAGATACACATCCTTTCTCTCTCTACACCCTATGGTGCTATTGTAAACCCCTGGGAATAAAATAACAGTGGACGTAGGCTTTATTCATAGCCGAACCACTTTAAAAATCTTTGTCTCTTATCTATTTGATGTGAATGTTTATCTTCATCTTCAATTTCATCCTCATCATTTATCTGCTGTTGACGCCACTAAAATGGCAGTGGCCATTTTCTGTCTTCCACAGATTGGCTCCGTCTGTGGGAACATGTTACATGCGTTGTTCTCCATCAAAAGCTAAGTTTTTATTTTCTCTACGTATAATCAATTATACATACATCTTTTGATTCAATCATGATTTTTATGTTTATATACATAGATTAATTGTCCAATTTTTAACTGCAAAAAGTTGCATATCATGATTTTTAAATCATAACTGTTAGATTCATTCTTATTTAGAAATCTGAAAAATAGTGGATTTCATAAATCATAACTTTTTGCTTGATTCTCAAGTTTCAATTTTATATCATGAAATCAATATTTTAAATGATTACATATACCAATATATACGACGATGATAAGATTTGATAATTTTCATTGTTGATTTTGAAATAATTTTTGAAAGATATTTGATGACTATTCAAATTCCCATTACATTTTTAATCAGAGAATGGGAAAAGGTTAAAGACAATAAAAAGTTTTCTCATGGAAATCATGACCCAGATCTATTTTCTCTCTCTTCAAGTTTGAATCTATTTGCATTCATTTTTATGAACTATATACTTAATTTGGTTCATCTTCCATCTATGTCAATAAAGTCTCATTGATTGATTTTTGATATAAATTTGGTAATAACTTCGATCATTCAGCATATTTTTATCTCTCCAAATAGGGAATAGGAAGGGATCAATATAAAAAATAATGTTCTCTCACCTAAAAAACCATTACCCACCTCTTGTAAAATATATATATATATTTTTTTTAAGACAAGTGATAAATAATTTTCAAACATCAACTTATACCTGATTAGTTGTTGGAGATTAAATAACTTTACAAAAAACTCTACGTCTTATTTATGATGCATATCTGATAAAAATTTGTCCATCTCACACACATTTGGCACAAAAATATTATTTCATATTTTGACATTTTTATTATTTTATGCTGATACACATCACATATTGTTTGGCTGTATAATTATTCTCATGACAATAATTATTTGATCTAGTCTCAACAGGTGCTCGGGCAGCTTATTAAAATTTCATAGGGACGAGATTCAATCCCGACAAAAGCTCAGCCACAATCTTAAACCTCTGAAAACTATTATTGCTCGACATCAGGCAGTTTTACCTCGACATATCAGCCAACATATATTATTTCATTTTTTGAAATTAATATTTTTATTTCTCAAGAATATAAATATCATATATTTATTGGATGAGCAAATTATTCTCATGACTAATCAATTCAGCCTACACATGTGGTAGAGCAAGTTATTAATTTTTACAGGTACAAGATTTGGTGCCGACGAATGCTCAGAAATAATCTTAAACTTCTGGAGAATATTATCATTTCTTGGCATTGTGAAACTTTACCTCAATGAGGCACTATTGATTGTATTATTGCTCGGATATCTGCTCAGGCACGAATTATTCTATATCCGTTCGGATTCATATTTTATATTTATCTCAGCATGGAGCTCGAAAAATTTCTTCTCTCTATATATATTCAGCTCCGAGGAAAAGCTACAACAGTTATTATATTTCACCCCCAACGGATAGTTGGTCGGGGCAATTCTTATTTATATTCAGGCCCAGATATCGGCTCAAGCACAAATTATTCTATATATCCCTTGGGATTCATATTCTATATTCATCTCAACATGAAACTCGGCGAGATACTTATTATCATATTCAGCTCCGAGGAGAACTATAACATATGTTATATGTCACCCTCAACGGATAGTTGGTCGGGGTAATTCTTATTTATATGCAGGCCCAGCAAAGTTCTCGGCCATATTCTTATGTTCTGGAAAATATTATTCTTATTCGGCATTACGCAATTGCGCCTCGACAAGATACTTATTCAGCTTTAAGGAGAATTACAACATTCGTTGTATTTCACCCCCAACGGATAGTTGGTCGGGGAAATTCTTATTTATATTCAGGCCTGACAACGTTCTCGGCCATATTCTTATGTTTAGGAAGATCTTATTCTTGTTCGGTATTATATAATTCTACCTCGACAGATCAATGAGGCACTTTATTATTATTCTTTATATCTATTTGGATGCATATTCTATTCTTATTTCAACATGGAGCTCGACAAATATTTATAATCATATATTCAGCTCCAAGGAGGTCTCCAACATTTATTATATTTTATTCCCAACAATCTGTTGGTCAGCGCCGAGGAGGTCTCCATCATTTATTATATTTTATTCCCAACAATTTGTTGGTCAGCGCCGAGGAGGTCTCCAACATTTATTATATTTTATTCCCAACAATCTGTTGGTCAGCACCGAGGAGGTCTCCAGCATTTATTATATCTTATTATATTCCCAACAATCTGTTGGTCAGCTCCGAGGAAGTCTCTATCATTTATTATCAAAAATGTATTCCTCCGGGAAGTAAAACTTGTATTGCTCCGGGAAGTAAAGCTACTTGTATTCCTCCGGGAAGTAAAGATACTTGTATTCCTCAGGGAAGTAAAGCTACTTGTATTCCTCTGGGAAGTAAAACTTGTATTCCTATGGGAAGTAAAACTATATATTCCTAAAAATGCCAACTTATGTTGGTTAGGAAGTAAATCTATTCCCAAAAATGTCAACTCAGGTTGGTCGGAAATAAGAAGCTGTCAACTACAGTTGGTCGGAAACATTTTATGAGTATGTGAAAGAGATCAAGCAAAAAACATTCAAAGTTCACATTCCACACTTGGGAGCTTCTATTAAAGATATATTTATTCATTCGGTGGCACATTCTCATAACATCATGCAGTCGAGCATCAGATTCAGCCCCAACTAATTATCATTCAGAAGTTATTTTTCTTGCTCAGGAGATAATTTTTCTTATGAAGTTCAGGAGGCATATTCAGGAGTTATTATGAACATGCTATTGAAGTTCAGGAGGCTATTGAAGTTCAGGAGGCATACTCAGGAGTTATTATGCACATGCTATTGAAGTTCAGGAGGCATATTGAAGTTCAGGAGGCATTCATAAGTTCAGGAGGCATATTCAGGAGTTATTATGCACATACTATTGAAGTTCAGAAGTCAAAATCAGCATCTACAGCACTGAGATCTTTACTACTACTTCCCGACCAACATTGAAGAAGAAGTTATATGAAAATGTTTCGAAGTCCACCACTAGCTTGGTACTAATCATATTGAAGAGTTGGGTTCAAAAGCTAGTATGTTACTCGACAAAGTATTCAGAGGAGCATAAATAAGAAGAATCAAGCGCGTGAAGTTAGCACTCAGTTGCTCGGCACAGGAGGCAGTTGGTCGGCTAGCAAACCAATCAACATACTTGAAGATTATGACAAGCTACAAGCTGCATACTATGGCATAGCTGCATCCAAATTCCCAGGGGTGATACATAGCACACGGAGTTCCTCTAAAGAAAGATTAGCAACCATCGATCAGCCTGCATCATATGTCGTCCAGGAGATAATGCACTTTATGTTGAACAAATCAAGAAGGTAGATCAAGAATTTCACGAGCACCGAGCAACACTGCAGAATAAATACTCCATCCTTTAAAGTAAACCATCAAGCATGGAGCATTGAGGGCTTCTGTTAACGCAAAAATTCTCCATCTACGAGGACCAATCAGAAAAGGACACATGTCATCCTACGTGGCAATATTCGACACCCGAGGAGAGTTGGTCGGCATATCAACCAGGAAGATCAAAGGATGACTATGCATTTAATGTGCATTAATGAAGATGACAGTGCATTTAATGAGCCTTAATGTACATTTATACTGTATTAATAGATGACAACACATAGCATACCAAGCAATTCAATAATTAGATTCGTTGAATGTAGACATAAATGTCTACACACAATGAATCTCTTTATCTCCCATCACTATAAATACATGTATCCCCTTAGCCAAAAGAGAGGAGAACCAAGAGATCCGGGAGAATCGAGAAACCCCATACACAAGATACACATCCTTTCTCTCTCTACACCCTATGGTGCTATTGTAAACCCCTGGGAATAAAATAACAGTGGACGTAGGCTTTATTCATAGCCGAACCACTTTAAAAATCTTTGTCTCTTATCTGTTTGATGTGAATGTTTATCTTCATCTTCAATTTCATCCTCATCATTTATCTGCTTGCCATTTTAGTGGCGTCAACAATGATTATATAAAAGATTTTCCAACTAGTGACAAGAGTTTTACTTCTGTTAAAACCATGGCAAGTCAAGCTATAAACATAGTTGGGATATACCTTAATTTTGACAATGTTCAAGACAGAAAGAAAGCCTTAGATGAATTGCGTAATCAAATGACTATGTGCTTTGCATCTAATAAACAATGGGATACAAATTCATGTAAACAATACGTCGAGCAATCGATTAGAGGAATTCCAAAAAAAATATTTTGATAGTCTAAGACAAGCTACATATGCAGAATCTATAGCTAAAGTTGAAAAAATGAAATAACATCAAGATGAAAGATTAATTCAAGAATATATTTAATTATTTACAACAGAATTCATTGGAGCTGGACATTTAGCTCAAATTAATGAATAAGACTTAGCAAAAACTAAGCTATATCTTCGTAGTATTTGCAAATTAGATAAGATTAACGAATATCGCAATAATTATGAACAACTATATTACCAAATTAAAGAATTTGTTGAAACCTTAAAAGATGAATATTTTAGAAAAATACCAGTTATTGGACAAATCCTAATTAATGAATACAGGAACTGGTTAGGAGTTGCTGGAATTAAGGAAAACGTCTGTATAAATGATGAGGATGAGATTGAAGATGAAGATAAACATTCACATCAAACATATAAGAGACAAAGGTTTTTAAAGTGGTTGGGCTATGAATAAAGCCTACGTCCACTGTTATTTTATTTTCAGGGGTTTACAATAGCACAATATGGTGTAGAGAGAGAGGATGTGTATTTTTTGTATGGTGTTTCTTAGTTTTCTCCCACCGTCCCCCCTTTTGGCTAAGGGAATACATGTATTTATAGTGATGGGAGATAAAGAGATACAATGTCTTTATATATTCAGACATTTATGTCTACATACAATGAATCTAATTGTTGGCCTTCTATGATGGTTGATCCTCCTTGAATTGTTTGGTATGCTATGTGTTGTCATCTATTAATACAGTATAAATGTACATTAAGGCTCATTAAATGCGTTGTCATCTTCATTAATGCACATTAAATGCATAGTTATCCTTTGATCTTCCTGGTTGGTATGCCGACCAACTCTCCTCGGGTGCCGACTAACTCTTCTCGGGTGCCGACTAACTCTCCTCGGGTACCGACCAACTCTCCTCGGGTGCCGAATATTTCCACGTAGGATGACATGTGTCCTTTTCTGATTGGTCCTCGTAGATGGAGAATTTTTTGCATCAACAGAAGCCCCCAATGCTCCATGCTCGATGGTTTACTGCAAGGATGGAGTATTTATTTTGCAGCGTTGCTCGGTGCTCGTGAAATTCTTGATTTGTCTTCTTGATTTGTTCAACATAAAGTGAACTATCTCCTGGATGACATATGATGTAGGCTGATCGATGGTTGCTAATATCTCTTTTGAGGAACTCCGTTCGTCAAGTGAACGTGTGCTATGTATCACCCCTGGGAATTTTGATGCAGCCATGCCATAGTATGCAGCTTGTAGCTTATCATAATCTTCAAGTATGTTGGTTAGTTGGCTAACCGACCAATTGCCTCCTATGTCGAGCAACTGAGTGTTAACTTCACGTGCTTGATTTTTCTGATTTATGCTCCTCTGAATACTTTGTATAGTAACATACTAGCTTTTGAACCCAACTCTTCAATCTGATTAATACCAAGCTTGTGGTGGACTTCGAAACATTTTCATACAACTTCTTCTTAAATGTTGGTCGGGACAGTAGTAGTAAAGATCTCAGTGATGTAGATGCTGAATCTGACTCCTGAACTTCAATAACATGTGCATAATAACTCCTGAATATGCCTCCTGAACTTCAATATGCCTCCTAAGCTTCAATAGAATGTGCATAATAACTCCTGAATATGCCTCCTGAACTTCAATAGCCTCCGTGTAAGTTTGTTGAGTTGAATTTGATACTCGACTGCATGATGTTATGAGAATGTGCCACCGAATGAACAACTGAATTTTTAATAGAAGCCCCCAAGTGTGGAATATGAACTTTGAGTACTTTCTTGGCCTTGAAATATGTTGGTCTTGCTGGAAAAATAAGGCCGAGGAAATATTCCATGAAATGACTCCCTGAGATCTTTGCATGTTTGCATTTTCTGGCTTCTATTATATAACTCAGTTCAAATGTTTAAGAAGAATATATGTTGACATTTCAATTATGAATTTCTACATTTCTTCCATCATATGACTCTTGTCAGCTTTTGAAGAATCTGTTTGAATTCCAACTTGGGAATTTCTACATGTGTTCTTTAGCTCAGTACGAGTGTTTGAGGAATAGATGTTTGAATTCTTAATTAAAAATGCCTACATGTATCTCTTCTCTTAACTCGATTAAGTCAAGTATGAAGCTCTATGCCCAGGATTGGGGCATGTATGAAATGAATCTGATGGTGCCAATTAAATTGTTGTTTGCAGTCTTGTTGCTGTGCTGTGTGTAGTCTAGCTGCGTTGTTTTTGTTCGGTATTGACCTTTTAAGGTCTTTATGTGCTGTTGATGAGCATCCAAGAATTGTACTGGGCATATAATTTTGCCTGAGCACCTGTTGAGGCTGAATCATATAAAAATTACGATTAGAATAATTATTCAGCCGACCAATATATAGTGTGCATCGGTTTCAATATTGGACAATTTAAATTTCCAGATAATAATATGTCATGTGAGCAGATTTTTATCAGATAGGTGCCCTACGTAAGACATAATTGTGTAATCTAGGATTTTTGTACAATTATTTACAATCCCAATAAATATTAAAAATTAGTTCGTTTTTAGAAATATTTATTGATTTTAAAAATATTTTTGAGGTGGGGTTGTAAACTGTAGATACTTGGTGTAATATACCAAAAATATCTTTAAACACTATGTGGATAAACCAAGAGTCCTTTTTTGAACAGAAAAAGAAGTCAAAAAGTGAGACTTGAGCCCCAACTAGACACGTATGATTTCATTTGTTCTTTCTTGGCCGCAACCGCCGACCAACATTAGAATTGCGGTATATCTTTCCTGTCATCGATTAGCAAATGGGAGGTTTAAAATTCTAAATCTGCACAACATCTTCCACCGACCAACCATGATAACCTTGTAGTTACAGAAAATTGAATTTCAAGTCACCGATTAACAGTAGGCATCGCCGACCAAGAAGTAGATGATCGTCGACCTGTTTTGCTGGTTCCGACCAGCGCTGGATAGTGCCGACCTGTGCCGACCGCCAGTTGATTTCCCCCGACCAACTATATATAACGCCGACCATCATAAAAGAGCTATCGACCAACAAAATGACCTGCTTTCCCAATAGGTTTTGGTCGACCATTGATGCCGATTAAGAAATAAATATGCCGGACCAAGAATAAGATATGGTTGAGCAATCATATATGATCTCTGACCAGTGATGGCCCAATAATAGGTGTCATCGACTGTCGCCGACTAAGAATAAGGCTGCCGACCAGGTATTGGATAGCGCCGACCTGTGCAGGTGTGGTTTGAATACCAATCGCCATTTTTAAGATCTGGCATCTCTTAAAGAGAGAAAGATGAAATCCAGAGTCTCAATTTCTTCTAATAATCAGAATCTGACTTTTAGAGTCTCAAATTGATACACATGAGAATCAAACAAATATATATTCTTGACTCGTTGATGACTATCTCCTTCAATCATCACAAAAATTTACGGAGGCATTAGATCCATCATTAAAATTAGATCCGCAATTCATATCAAGATGTGGATGTCCCCTATTTTTGTTTTATCAATTCTCACTCAATAATGAAAATTATCGTGTGATTCACACAATTGGTAGATGAATTGAATTTGAATGGTCACTTTATCAAAACTAGTAAAATGAAACAGTGTGTACATGAAAAATATTGAATCGTTATAAAGTTTATCCCCATTATAAAGTTTAGACTTGGGAATCAAGTCAAAAATTATGATTTTAAATCTTACTATTTTACAGATTTCTCAATAAAAATAATCTAACAGTTATGATTTTAAAATCATGATATGCAATATTTTGCAGATTTCCTAAATAAAAATTGGACAACTAATTTCTGTATATAAACATAAAAATCATGACTGAATCAAAAGATGTATGCACAGTATATAATTGATTATACATATAGAAAATAAAAACTTGGCTTTTGATGGAGAACAATACTTGTAACACGTTCCCACAGACGACGCCAATCTGTTGAAGACAGAAAATGGCCACTGCCATTTTAGTGGCGTCAACAGCAGATAAATGATGAGGATGAGATTGAAGATGAAGATAAACATTCACATCAAACATATAAGAGACAAATGTTTTTAAAGTGGTTCGGCTATGAATAAAGCCTACGTCCACTGTTATTTTATTCCCATGGGTTTACAATAGCACAATATGGTGTAGAGAGAGAGGGAGGATGTGTATGTTGTGTATGGTGTTTCTTAGTTTTCTCCCACCGTCCCCCCCTTTTGGCTAAGGGAATACATGTATTTATAGTGATGGGAGATAAAGAGATACAATGTCTTTATACATTCAGACAATTATGTCTACATACAATGAATTTAATTGTTGGCCTTCTATGATGGTTGATCCTCCTTGAATTGCTTAGTATGCTATGTGTTGTTATCTATTAATATAGTATAAATGTACATTAAAGCTCATTAAATGCACTGTCATCTTCATTAATGCACATTAAATGCATAGTTGTCCTTTGATCTTCTTGGTTGGTATGCCGACCAACTCTCCTCGGGTGCCGACTAACTCTCCTCGGGTGCCGACCAACTCTCTTCGGGTGCCGACTAACTCTCCTCGGGTACCGACCAACTCTCTTCGGGTGCCGACTAACTCTCCTCGGGTACCGACCAACTCTCCTCGGGTGCCGAATATTGACACGTAGGATGACATGTGTACTTTTCTGATTAGTCCTCGTAGATGGAGAATTTTTTGCGTCAATAACGTCATTGGTGAAAGAATAAATTTTTGCCAAAGACTATATTATATCTAAAAGACGAGATATGACTCAAGAAAAGTTAATTGAAGAAACTTTCAAATAGATCCCTCCAATTAAAGATGAAACCGATATATCTCTAATCTAATGGGGATGTGGGCAAAAAAATTCAAAAAGAATAAACTAGATTGGAAACTAAATAAGTTTTAAAAGGCTAGAACTTTAGATTTTCCAAAGAAATATAAATTCAGACCATCCACTTCCTTTAGAGAAAGGAATTTCCGAGCTAAGAAAAAGAGATTTAACCAAAGACGGTAATTTAAGAATAATACCAATAAACATAAAAAGTTCCTAATTGTAGGAAAGAAAAATAAGCAGCCTAATCTAAAACTTCTACCAAAGAATGCTGGACATGCGACAAAGACGGACACTTTTATAAATATTGTCCTAATAAGAAAGATAAAAAGAGTATTAAGATCATTAATATAATATAAGAATTTGCATAATAAGAATAATTAAATATATTATTTGCTGTAGAAATATCAGACATAGAAAATGATGATAATACCAATATCCATAGTGCATATATAGATAATGATTCATAAGACTCTAATAGTGAAACTGATGAGTATGAAGACTCCCAAGACACTCTAAACTTATATTTGATGCAAACTAATAAAGAAAAAAATTACATAGATTTTAATGAAGATTAGTATAAATATATATGAAGCCCCTTTTTAAAGAAAGGATGGCAGTTAGTAAACTTGAGATACTAACATATATACCTAGGTGTTACTACGATGAAAATGCATTATGTAGCAAGAGAGACTTTAGTTGTGCAGAATTTTTTGAGACTATACCAACAGAGTTATATATGGTATGTATTACTTGTCAATTACACTACCATGAAGGTTGTTGGAGAACTAGATTTTGAACAATTTAAACTACCTAATACGATGCTCAAATAGATTAAGATATTAAACTCTATTATCAAGACATATATAAAAACATAGTCAAAAGATTACAAGAAAATGAAATACCTAAAAGGAAGGGGAATTTCCTATGATCTATAAAAAAGTACTCTTAAAGAAGTACAGAAGACTTAACACTATTAGATTTTATCGATAAATCTTAGAAAGGAATATCTATTTCAGAAAAGAATAATTTAGGAAGTTCTACTAAAACTAATGCTTGTTTTGTAGAATTATTTATACAACATAAATATTATACTAAAAGACATTCAACTTTTATAGATACTGGTTGCTCGCAGAGTATTTGTAAGGATAATTCCTTTCTAGAAAATTATTTTAAAGACACTGATTATGAGATCCATGGTAAGGTAGTTAATGTAGATACATTTAAATTATACTTTTAGACTATTCCTATTTTATTCAAATTAAGAAATCAGACAAACCAAACTATGAATCATCAGTTTTGGATTATGGATCCCTGACCTAGTTTCATAGGAAACATTATTTTAGGACAAGGCTTATTAGTAAATACCATCCTTATACGCAATAGGATATTACTTAGCGATAAAGAGGAGTTTAATATTATTGCCATTCTAATTGATCACAAGACTACTTTCGACCTTATGCAGGTCAAACCCAAGTATCAACCAATAACCCATTAGAGTTCTTTAGCTGAGCGAACTGGACCTAGACTTACAAACCAATAAGAAGCCCAAGAAATAATTAAGCCCTTACAAAAAGAATGTAAGTGTCCAGATAAAAAAAGTTATAAGCAAATTGCACTTATACAACAAGAATTTTAGACCAAGATCAATAAACCTTATTAAAGGCCTAAGTTATATCCAAATAAAAGAAAATGAATATAAAAGCAGAAAAAGAAAAAATAGGCAGCTAGTAGAGCCTACGTTAGGAGAAAATCCCATTGCTAAGTAGGATAAAGACCAAAGTTACTGTGAAAGTATTCCTATTAACCCAGATGCCACTATTAATGCTGGAACTTTTAAGACACTGCACCAAATCTGCCGACTTATCACGGTTATTGATCGTGATAAGTCCAACTTGTCAAGGTCAATAACCATGACAAGTCTGGGGGTGACAACTTTTGTTGTCACGAACTTGTCACGGTCAATGACCGTGACAAGTTCATTAGACTTGTCACGATCTTTGACCTTGACACTATTTGTCATGGTGAAATACCGTGATAACCTTTAAAAAATTATCACGGCTAATGACTGTGACAATTCTGGGCAGAATTGAAAAAAAATATGCTGGGCAGTATGGCTACTGCCACTGCCTAGCAGTATATTTATACCTGTTATAGCAACGTTGTACCAGTTCAAACATCATATATCCAAATAAAATAGAGATAATACAAATATACATTCAAAACAATATGCATCACGATATAATCCAAAGACAATTCAATTGTAACAACTTAAAATAATTCAATTCAAATAATGTCACTACATGTATGGGTAAGGTTTGAGGAGGTGGATAGGGCACACGATATACGAATTGATATACCCTTGAATATATATCGTTCCGCATTATTTGCACAACCATAATGGGGAGTTCTCCTTCCCGAGTATCACATGCATGACGAGCACCTTGGCCTCGATGTCTTAAAGCGCACGTCCATGAACTAGCATACCCTGGACGGTTTTCGGGTCCCTCAACCCCCTCCCTATTCGTTGGCCATCAAATATGTCCTGTATAAACACGCTCATCCAACCAAGTGTCATCATCGATCGTTCGAAGGGAGCCAAATAGGGGACTGGATTATCAGAGTCTGCACGTGTCGGCGATGAAGCAGGGAGGTTCACGTCCTCGTCTTCCTCCATGTCCTCGTCCACCACCTTATCCTTTCCTTTCCCCTTACGCTTTTCGCCCAATGAACACTTGACGAATGAGAACATATCTTGGACCTTCTCCTCCAAATGGGACAGCTTCGCGTCATGCGAGTCCACCGTTTGAGCCAACCCGGTGTTGATCGTCTCCAATCCGACGATAATAGATTTGGCCACCCGCCCTTGTCCTCCCCTTGCGATCAACGCCAAGCACTTGGCTGAGTGCGTCCGTGGACAAAGATTCCCTTCGGCATCAGACTGCAATTCATGCACTTCCTTAAGCTTTGCCTGAAATGACAAAAAGCACACGATTAGTTAAATAAGTAAATAAAATAATTATAACGTAATTTAAAAAAAGTAAACTATCGAATTACTTATAATCGTTGATGCGATAATCGGGGACACCTCGTTATATTTCCCTTTCTTCGTTCGAATA
Source organism: Sambucus nigra (assembly GCA_949130495.1). Taxonomy (NCBI): domain Eukaryota; kingdom Viridiplantae; phylum Streptophyta; class Magnoliopsida; order Dipsacales; family Adoxaceae; genus Sambucus; species Sambucus nigra. Next base: position 153,310,318 of record OX422213.1, read on the forward strand.
GACACATAAGCATCGAGCCTATGTGGCCTATCCCCAGTGCCACTCCCCGTCCCCTGAAATAAAATAATGCAAAATTAGTATCGTCCCACAAAGTAAAATAATGCATAATAACATATTTCGATAATTATAGAAAAATAAAATCTTACCATCATCCTATCCTCCACCTCGACGTAAGACGTCCGATTGGAGTAGTGCACGCCCATTTTTTTTGCCCAATTTTCCCTCCCCGATTGGCGAGACGCCAATTGTTGCTCGCCGATCTCATTGTCAATGAACTTTTGCCATTATGCCAATGAGATCGGCTCTTTCGACAGAACGGAGTCACGCATTCGGATAATGGAATATCGAGTATTCCCAAATTACTGGATCCGCATATTTTTCTTCCACGTCTTGTGTTGATCCCTCAACTGCTCCAAGACGGAATTATGTAGTTCTGGGGCCATGCTGAATTGTTCCTGTCCAACAAATACAATGTTAGTTGCGAATAAATATAAATATAAATTGAAATTGAAATATTCATATAAATATAAATACATTACATATAGTGCCGACCAAATTACTAACTTGAGCTCATTTGCACCTCCCTCCAACTAGTGTACCTCGGGCCGATGATCCTCTTTACCAGCTCGAGGGATCTCGCTAATATCCCCATCTTGTTCTCGATGGCTATCCCCAATTTGCCATATTTGGGGAGCCTAGGGGTCGAGGATCCCTCATCGCCTCCGCTACCACCGATCCCAGATGACATCATCATAATCAACATCACCATCCCCGCCTTAATACCTAAAGGAGACATTTTCTGTAAAAAATGTTGTTATTAGTACCAATCCAAATAAATTAGAAGAAGACATGCAAATATGTACAATTACTACAAATCCAAATGAATTATTACTGTTTAACACCTCAATTCTGAATTTCAAAACAACAACATCTAACTCATAATATGTATAAATCAATTAAAAGAATTCCAAATGGATTGATAAAGTACAAATTGGAATATTTATTACAAACTGAAAAATTGTTTCAAATTCGGGTTGTCATGAAAAATGGATTGATATTCGGTAGGAGAAGCCAAGTCATCCACACTACTATTTATACGCTTTGGTGCATGTAGGACAATTGAACACGGCTCGTTGTTGATATACTCCGATTAAAGCACTTGGTTGACCTTTTGAAATGCATAAACAAATGGCTCATCGCTCACGTGTTCGTTGCTCTTCAACTTGGACAAGTCAACCACGATCAAATTGGTGCCAGGATCAACTTTACAAGCATTTTTATCCTCAAATCTTACCCAGTTACAGTAAAATACAATCTCTTTTAAGCTTATATAATCCAATTCAAATATATTTTGAATTATGCCATAGTAAGTCATTTCAGCTTCAGCTAGGTTTTTATCTTTTGTGCTCGCTCGAAAGAAAGTAAGAGCTTTGTATGAAATGCCCGAGTTCTGTACATTTTTACTTTCCTTGTACACCCTTGCGCCGAATACGTAACCATTCAATCGATACTTTTTGCACTCTTGTGCTATGAACAAGGGTCCAATGGCTAGACGAGCAAGCCTTGATGTCGCATCACCCGTCTTTAAGAGCTGAGAATATAGATAAATGAATTAGGTTAGTTGTAAAGTTTGAGTGTAATGTAACGTTATATAACGACAATTTTCACACAGCCTAAATTTGCTGTCTGATTGTACCATTATTTTTCATCTTTTATTGTTCTCACACGCTTCATATTTTTTGCATATTACAAAATTAATCATGTATAAAATAATTTAAACTTACCTTTCCCATTCTTCAACATCTTCATGTGTGTCAAATAGATAACGAGCTACTTGTTCATGTTGGAAACTTATTAATTTCACACGTTTTCCCTTCACATGACCACCATCATCGACGAACTCATCGGTGTCATCAAAGCTGATCGAGTCAGGCATATATTCCCATGTATAAATTGATGACTCCACGGTGATGTATTCCTCTATAATTAATCCTGCAATGTATCGTGTATTCTTCATGTAATCGTTAAAAAATTTCATCAATCTTTCAAACGGATACATCCACCGATATCTAACTGGATCGCAAAGAAGTGCTTCGTTGCATAGGTGTACCAACAAGTGAACACTTATGTCAAAGAATGCTGGGGGAAACTACTTCTCCAACACACAAATCGCTTCGGTCACCGCCAATTTTGTGGCCACTATGTGTTCTTGATTGACTACCTTCTCACACAAAAGTGAGAAGGTAATACTAATTTGCATAATAGCCCCCCGCAAATCCTTGTGCTTGGAAAAACAGTGCTTAAACAATAGAGGAACTAATTGCACGATCACATGCCAATCGTGGGACTTACACTTGTGTAAATCATGAGTAGCATAATTCAAAATCTTTTGCAATTGGACGAAAAATTAGATGGACCCTTCAAATTATATATTGTGTCTAAAAGCACCTTCCTTTACCCACTCGTCAAAGTAAACGCACTAGGGGGAATTATTGTCCTTCCCCTACTATCTTCTTTCAACCATTGTTGTGGCTTAAGTTTCGATGATTTAAGGTCTTTTTGTGCATTTTCTCCATCCTTCGAATGACTCCCCCAAGGCAAGTGCCCATAATATGTTCAACGATGTTCTTCTCTGCATGCATCACATCCAATACATGGCGCACCATGTTATTCTTACAATAAGGCAAGTCAAATAAAATTGACCTCCTAGACCAAGCCTTTCTTGTCTCAGTTTCTTTCCCAGTTAGGGTCTTCTTATGCTTGACATTCTTAAATTTGGGATTCTTACCTGACATATTAGGGCCACAATCAAAAGTTTACTTTCAATTCTGAACCTGAAAGTTGTCTCGGCGGTAGCCTATGTTCAACCCCGCCCGATAAAAAGTGGAACCTTTCTCAAATCTAAAACTATGAGCCGGGGGTAAAAACCTCCTATGGAAATGGTATACATTTTTTTAGCTAGCGGATAGATGAAGATATTCAGTCTCCTCTCCATAAATAGGACATCCCAAATAACCATGTACTACACAACCGGATAATGTCCCATAAGCTGAAAAATCATGAATTTCCCACATCAACATAGCTTTTAGCGTTAACTCTTCTTTTTATAAAAGAGTCAAATGCTTGCACAACCCCTTCCCACAACTTATTTAATTCTTTTACCAAAGGAGCCTGGTAGACGTCGATGCCATCACTTGGTGCCTTTGGCCCAGGTATCAACAAAGACAACATCAAAAATTCAGGTTCATATACTGTAAATGAGGGAGGTTGAGTGGGGCTAGGATCACTGGCCATACACTCTGATTGGTGCTTAGATTTCCAAATGGATTGAAATCATTTCTTGATATAGCCAAACGAATGTTGCACTGTTCTCGAGCAAAATCAGGATAATTATAATCCATCCTCCTTTAAGCTATAAAATCAATAGGATGACGCATTAGATTACCCCTACTTCTGCCCTAGCATGCCAAGTCCTCTATCCATGGTACTGTGAAAAATCGCTTTAATCTAGGCCCAACGGGAAAATATTTCAACACTTTTTGAGGCACTTTTGAGCTTGTGCCTTCTTTGCCAGTAGATTGGACATATCTAGGTTCATCGCAAATCGGACAACGATCGAGATTTTTATACTCCTTTCGGTATAGTATGCAGTTATACACACAAGCATGAATCGATTTATACTTCATTCCCAAATATTGCAAACTGTTCTTCATAACATGATAGCTATTTGGAAGCATATTCTCCTTGGGTAGTAAGCCCTTCACCCAATTCAGAATTCCAGTCACGCTATTGCCAGACAAACCGTACTACCTATTCAAACTGTGCAGACCAACCATGGCATGTAAAGTTGTTTGATCTTTCTCACAGCCAGAGTATAACAGTTGGGTCGCCTTGAATTTCAAACTTTGGTAGTCATCATTAAGGTTTATCGTGACATCTTCACAAGCACATGAACCTTGTACATCATCAGTAACCTCATTCTCCTCCTCTTCATAAACTCCGTACGCATCATCAACTAAATCTTCTAACATATTATGATCTACGTCGTCCCCTTCTACATCTATCCTACTTCTTGAAGGTTGTTGTGAAGGTTGTTCGGGGACAAAAGGAACTTTAAATTCACCATGAAAACTCCAAAATCGATAAATATCTTGCATACCCCATCTTAATAAATGTAGTTCAACCGTTTTCCACCCAAACACCTTACCATTCTTACACATAGTACACGGACATGAAAACTCTTCATCATTATGACATACCTTTGCGTATTTCATAAATTCATTAGCACCTCTGCGAAACACATCCCCCATTCTATTTGTCTCTCCCATCCAATATTTGTATTTAGGATATCCCATCACAGCTACTATAACTAATCACCTATTAAAGGTAAGAAGCGTATATTCGTGGATTAGTATAAACAAAACTTAGATTTATCATATGTTTCATTTAATTTTGTCTTATTTATATTCGATTTTTAAATTTCAAATTCAAATTCAATTTATAATAGAAATTCCTATTTCCTCCATCTCTTCTAAAGGGTAAGTGGTCCTATCCCATTTAAGACCACATATTTCTGTAATATACTTAACAGCTCATGCACATTGTTACGATTTGAGAAAAATTCGGCAGCATATCCGTATAGTTCTCCAAGTACACGACGTAGATTGGCAAGTGTGAGTGTTATTTCAATTGTTCAATTGAAATAACACTCACACTTGTAAATCTAGTATGTACCCAGAGAACATTATGATATGACTGCAGAACTTCCTCCAAAAGTAACAACTTTAAGCCACTAAAATATTATTATACATAAATTATGCAGTCCCAAACTGTCCAAATGGGACAATTCGAGGTATCTCATTACAGGGGTAATAACTCTCAAACAGGTCTAAGGGCTATTGAATGCGTACGCATAAGAACTAGAAGGCAAGTATCTATGCGCACTATATGTAATTTCAAGTATGTTTCATTTAATTATCATACTATATATATATATATTGTTCGTGATACAAAGTAATTTAAAAAAAAAGTTGAAAAATCCCACCCCCATATGGACAATACTCTAGTGGTCATGCCACTTCTAAAATTAACCAACCGAACATCGATCCACTATAATCCAACCGCAACAGCAACAACAAATGTGTATCCCGTACACCTTCTAATTCATCTACTCAATTAATTCATTTCATCAATTAAACTAACAATTAAAGTATACAATTATTAATTTACTAATTTATAATGAGGGGAAATCCTACTTGCATATGAAAGGGGAACTAATTATTTATTTACTAAAAAAATTAATAACCAATCAATATTTAATCAATCAATTCTTTTACAAGGGGAAGTACTTGCATATGAGGGGCAATATCTAATAAACCAATCAAAATTTAATTAAAAAAATTAACAACCAGCACCCCCGCCCCATTTTCCCCTGCCCCACCCCCACCCCCTCCCCCCACCACACACACAAGCACATACACACACACACACACACACATAGCCCCACCTCCTGCCTCTCCCCCCCTCCCCCTTGACACTGCCCACCACACACACGCACACACACACACACATACACACACACATATACATATACATATACACGCACATATACACACATGCATATACACACACACACACACACACACATTCACATATACACGCACATATATATCCACAAACACACATATCCACACACATATATACACACACACACATATATACAAATGGAAGATAAATAGAGAGACAAAAAGTACCAAAATCATAGAGAGAGAGTACAGTCACTTAGAGAGAGAGAGAGAAATGGAGGGAATAGAAATCGATGGAAAAAAAAAGAGGGAAGGTTTTTTTTACTGACAGGCTTGTCAAAAACCTATTACGGTCATTGATCGTGACAAGTTTATATGGTTGTCACGGTCAATGATCGTGACAAAACGTTATCACGGACTTGTCACGGTTAATGATCGTGACAAAAAATGCTTGTTTTTTTATCACGGTCAATGACCGTGACAAGTATGGCCGGTTGAAGGGTGCCAATTTGATCATTTTGGTATAGTGAGAAAAGATTGTCACAAGAAGATAGATAAGAATTCAAAAAAGACAGAGATAAAATGCTTAAACTAGGTTTTGTTAGAGAAAGCAAAAGTAGACAAAATAGTCTCGACTTCTACGTTCAAAATGAGTCTGAACGAAAGAGAGGAAAAAGATGTATGGTCATAGACTATAGACACCTTAATAAGAATTGTGAATTCGGATTTTTATATAATACCAGAAAAAATAATTTAATCAATCTGAATGAAGACAAAATTATATTTAGTAAGTTTGATTGCACGTTAGGCTTCTGGCAAATTAAGATGTACCCACACAGTATAGCTTGGATGACATTTAGTGTTCCGTAAGGAAAATATTAATTATTAGTTATGACATTTGGATACATAAATGCCCCCAAGTTTTTCAAAGACAAACGAATAACAATTTTGGACCTTACTCAGAATTTTGTCTTATTTACATAGATGATATTCTTATGGCTAGCAAGACTGAAGCAAAACATATAGACCATATTAAGAAAATTATTTTACAATTAAATAAATATGGAATTATTATTTCTGAAAAGAAAATGCATTTATTCCAGATTAAAATAAACTTTGTAGGAATGCATATTAATAAAGGAAAATTATCCTTAGCAAAATACATAACCAAGAAAATTCTCAAATTTCTGGACCAACTTAAAGATAGAAATCATTTTTAGGATTGCTTAATTGTGCTGCAGACTTTATTAAGAAACTTGCTTAAAAAAGACAAAGCCTAACATCCAAATTAAAAGGTACAGATAAGACTAATCCTTTTAAATGGACTAAAGATGATTTTGAGGTTATAAAACATATCAAAGAAGCAATTAAGAATATTCCTCTACTTAAACAACCTAAGGCTAAAGGTCGGTTTATGATAGAAACATAAGCCTTTGACAAATAATGGGGAGCATTATACTTTGCCATTGATCATCAGAATAAAAAGAAAAAACATTTTAGATATAGTTCTGAAACTTTTGCTGATACATAAACAAGATATACTACCTATGAAAAAGAACTTTTAGCTACAGTTCAAGCTATAAAAAATATATTTTTTTCCTTATACCTAAGCATTTTACTGTTTATACCGACTCATCTTATGTAGTAAAATTTAGAGATTTAGACTTATGAAAATCAAGAACCAATAGATTAATTAGATGGAAGCAATTGCTTGGTGCATATGACTTCTATGTTATTCATATTAAAGGAAGTAAAAACACCATTCCAGAAATTATATCTAGAGATCCTATGTTTGCTAATACTAATATTATTTCTTATTTTATGATGTAAATAGAATTATACATCTTGAGTTCATCAGGAACAAGTAGACTAAACAAAGATGACGCGTAAAACCAAATGCTGGTATAATGCAAAAGCAGACTCAAACCCATGTTCAAGATAACTAAGAAAGACCAATTCTGGAAAACTTCGATAATATTCTAGTTCCTCTTGAAAAATCAAGAAATGAAGTTGTTGCCCATAATATACTTATTGGGAAAATGTATTTTTCCCAATATAGACCAGACCAAAGATATTCAGACTGAATAAAATATAGACGAGAATTTTCATATGATGAAAATACTCTTATAGATTCCATATGGTGGAATGCAAAGAATAAACTATAGAGATAATTCAAGTAGAATTTAGTATCTACCGCTAGATTCATGAGAATTCAAAGACTTGTAGTTACTCATCTCAGTAGTACTGGTATTCCTAAACTTCAGATTCAGACATATGCTCAGACTCTTGGAAAATCGACTCCTAAAGATAGACCTATTGATAATTTTTATTATTAGCAAAAGACCTTTAAAACTAAGATTATTATACCATTTGGTAGCAATAATCTTCCACTCTCAGAAGACTACTAGAAGGAAGGTGATGACATTATTTATCATTTCAATATGTTATTATCAGGAATTATTAGAGATTCTTTAATAATTAGTGGTTTCTATAAAGAAGTTCTAAAATTTTATCTTTTTAGAGAAGCATAAATAATGCATATAACTCTTGCAGATTATGGGTTCGTTGGACTCATTCAAATGCAAACTGTAGAAGACACTATTGCTCTTGGAAAGACTGTCCATGAGTATGCTACGAAAATAAAAAAATTCTTTCCCTTATTTGCTAGAATTTATCAGATTCCTCCCAGTTCATGCAGAGGAAAAAGAGTTGAAGGTTTCAGACTCAATTAGATTTTCCTCTTTTAAGTTTGAAGACTTTAAAGTACTATTTGAAGACAAAACGAAAGACTTATCTGTTAATAAGTATAAAATCCATATTTCTTAAAACATTGAAACAATTGAAATCATGGAGCTGTTAACAAGTCAAAAAAGATGGTATACTGTATACCATAATTCAGACTTAATCGTTCAAGCAGATGAACCATTCAATGGAAGACTCAAGAAAGAATCTTAAAAAATGGTAGAGGTTGATTTGCTAGCTAGATTCAGAGTGGTGGGCCTTATTGATGAATACCTCTGTAATGAGAATTCTCCACTAACGAATGAAGAAAAAATAGAAAAAGCAAAATACGACATAGAAGGGACAGAAAAAGGGTTGCAGGACAAAAGAAGAAGATTCCTCTTTATTTGAGGAATTATTAAAGACAGAAGACAGGTGATCAAAAAGACTTAATTATCGAAAGAAGACAATGCTTTATGAAAAGTAAAAGCATGATAACCTTTAATTATTTAATTTTTCCACCAGAAAGCTTTTGGCGACCGATTTTCAGTCATTGTAGTGATCTTCATCTATAAAAGGGAACATTAGTTAGTTTGAGAGTCAAATGTAGTAAGAGTGAGAGTAATTCGTGTAAATTAAATATGTCAATGAGTGAGTAAACCTCTTATAGTTATGAGAGAGGTAAGAGTTGTCCTTACTTATGTTATGCAATTAAAGTTATTTTCTTTTCCAAAATCTCTTTCGTTAAATTGTTATTATGCTCCAATCATCTCCAACTTTCTACTCATAGAAGACTATTATATGGAACCAAGAGTGTAGCACATAGGTGTTATGCTGCTGAACCGCCATCAGGTACTGATTTACCGTGAGCTAGGTGGGCGTTAGGTGTAGTGTCATACAATCAGTAGATGGGTCTAGCGCTAATAGAGGATTGAGGTGCGACACATAAAAAGAGAGTTATAGGAGGTACAGGCTGGAGAAGGATAATAACAAACTAAAGAGACAAAGAGAAGAAAATAAAGTAGTTGCATACCAGAAGGAAGGTATAAAATCAAACCAAACCTCTATCTATTTCAAATAATATTGTTAAATTTCAAAAGCATTTGTATAAGCCTTCAAATAACTACAGACTTTCTAGACTTTGTTAATCGAATAAACCGATACTTAACAAGAGAAATCCACTAGTGGACTCTCTCAGACCCCTCATAAACACTACTTATAGAAACTGCATTAATATACGAAGGAGGTACCTGCATATATATAAACCAGATTATTAAGTAGTTAGTACGCGAAGTACCTATAATATAAACAATTAGAACAGAGATCCCTGATCTCTTCGTGTAAGACTTAAGAACAGAAGAATTCGTAGAGGAACTTTCAAAATAAGAAAAGTATCATGAATATACTAGGATACTTAAAGATACTTATAGATGTATTAAGATATACTAGATGCAAAATGTTAGCTGAAGCAAGAACTATCTTAATTAAGATCAGGAGGATTTCATCCACTCCTTAGATATGTAGAGACAGTTGCACCAAAAACTTATCGAAGATTTTTGTCATCTTATGGTGACAGTGATTTAGACGAGTTCATAGAAGATAATCTGATCCATACTATTAACCAAAATTATATTCTCTAGCTAATTTAGGAGTCAAATGAGGTATACAATGTCATTTTGACAAGTTTTAATAGCTTCCAAAATTAACTAGAGGTTTCATTAATTTAGATAAGTGGAATTTTCCTTAAATTAGATTTTCTAAACCATCCACTAGTTGATTAAGTTCATTTATAAATGAGGATAACATAAATCCCCAATTTTAAATTATTTCTTCATCTCTTGTAATGGGGGTGTTTATTAATCCCCAATTTTCTAGCTTTCAAGTCATCTTGATTGGATCTCAAGATTTCTTCTAGGATTTAGATTATAAGAGCTTGTATCATGCCACCGGAGATGATTTTTCTCTATTATTTTTTATAAAACTTGTGGGGGTTCCATCCCTCTTCTTAAAAAAAGATTAAACTCCAATATCAAATAATGTGCTTAATATTGGATTATTTTCCTTCAAAACCTATTGAAATTTCTAGAGATCCGAAAAAAGATATGTGGATAGATTGTCCTTACTATTCTGAAATACAGTATGACAATGATGGAGAAAGCCTGAGAGGTAGTCCCGAACCTTCTACACTTAGGTTTCTAAATTAATTAGATTTTAAAATAAGTTTAATAGATTCTATAATCTATTTGGGTTGAAATTTCTATTCCGAAAACATTAGAAAAAGAAAATAATACAATAAAGATAAAGTGGTCCCTAGACTTTTTGGAAGGTAGCTAGTCCGTAATTTAAGACCACGAGCATAGTCCGTAAGAGAGCCTACCCGAAGATATATATATATATATATATATATATATATATATATATATATATATATATATATACCACTTTGTTTTTTCTTTTTCAAAGAGTTTCTCTTTTATTTTTTATCAAAATTTTCAAAATTCGAGAAAGGATTTAGAATTTAAGTTTTTTTTAATAGGGTTAAAGATTTAAGGCCTAGGGTATAATGTTTTTTTATAGGGTTGGGATATAGGGGTAGGATTTAAGGTTTATGATTTTAGGGTTTAGTATTTTTAGAGTGGGTTATGGATGTAGGATAAGAAAAGAGATATTGTTTATGAAAGTTTTATATGTTGATGGATTTTTTTAAACAAACACAAAATGGTTGGACTAATCGTTATATAATAAAATATTTAGGGACTTTCGACAAATGACCCTAAAATCTAAATAATAATAATTATAAAATGGACTCATACAGTATTTTATATTCTTATGGACCCCCTTTTTCTAACAAATGATCCATTGTTTTTCCTCCCATCTTCTTGGGAGACCGACTTTCTTTCTTCCCATTATTCTCTAAATTAACCTCTCTCTCTCTCTCTATATATATATATATTCATATTTCCCTATCTTTCTATCTCCTCTCTCTCTCTCTCCCTCTATATATATATATATATATATGTGTGTGTGTGTGTGTGTGTGTGTGTGTGTGTGTGTGTGTGTGTGTGTGTCCAACCTATATTAGATATCCTTAACTTACTATCTACTTAAGTAAGTGTATTTATTTTCCCTTTCTCTATAAAAGAATTTGACTTGATATTAGGAATGGACGTTTTTATCACCAAACTTTGCTCATATTGACTATCTTACCATATTCAAACTTCGTGTTACTTTTAAGGGAAGAATCACTCCAATTCAATGTTTTCCTAACTTCATGAAAAATTATCTTCATTTTCTCTTGCTATTTTGGATAAATATGATGGCGTATTTCCTGAAGAATTGCCTCGTATACCTCCACAATGAGAACTAGAATTTACCATATAATTATAACCAAATACCTCTCCTACTTATATACCTCCTTATCATATAAAACCCTTAGAATTGCGAGAGCTTCGAACTCAACTTCATGGATTGTTAGAGAAAGGTTTTATTCAACTCAGTAAATCCCCTTGGGGAGCACTAGTCCTATTTATGAAAAAAAAAGATGAAACGTTTCGTTTGTGAATTGATTATCGAAAACTAAATCAAATAACCATCAAGAATAAATATTCTCTGCCCAAGATAGTTTATCTATTTGATCAATTGTGAGGATTCAAAATATTTTCAAAAATTAATTTACAGTTCGAATATCATCAACTCCATGTTAAGGAAGAAGACGTACCCTAAATAATTTTTCGAACTAAGTATGGCCATTTTGAATATATGGTAATGTCCTTTGGATTAACAAATGAACCTATAGCTTTCATGGATTTAATGCACCGAGTATATTGACCTTTCTTAGATCAGTTCGTAATTATTTTGTAGACGACATTTTGATATACTTTATGACTAGAGAAGACCATAAAGAACACTTGCATATAGAACTCGAAAGTTTATGACAACACTAACTTTAAGTATACAAAAGAAAATGTGATTTTATCATGAGAAAAGTGAAGTTTCTAAGGCATGTGATTACCAAAATAGGTATATAAGTAAATCCAATAAAAACTGCAGTAATGACAGAATGGAAGCAACTCACAACTGTTAAGGAAATTCGGAGTTTATCGGACTCCCAAATTATTAACGATACTTTATAGAAGGATTTTTAAAAATTTACTTACGTTTAATGAAGTAAACACGAAAGGATGTTCCATTACCTTGGACCCAAAAGTGTGAACAAGCATTCCGTATATTAATAGAAAAATTAACCACTACCCGAGTCCTTATTATTCCCTCTAGTAATATTGGCTGCAACATATTTACCAACACCTCAAGCATGGATAAAAGGTGATGGAATATGGGTCGCGCAAATTAAAAATTCACGAGCGTAACTACCCAGTACATGATTTATAACTAGATGCAATATTTTTCGCACTAAAAATTTGGAGATGTTATTTGTATGTATAAGAATTTCAGGAATTCTCACACCATAAAAGTCTTAAGTATATATTTTCCCATAAAGATTTAAATATTCAACAACAACGATGGATTGAATTTTTGGAGGATTATAAACTCAACTTATAATATCCCTCAGGGAAAAGGAATGTAGTTGTTGATGCCTTAAGTCGGAAGTCGATAGGGAAGCTCAATGATATGTTTACATTTATAACAACTATGGGAGTGCATAACTTACATAGAGAAACGTCAAAAATTCCAATCATTCTTAGAAATATCATAACTTATCCAACCCTTCATAAGAGAATTTTGGAACAACAGTTGGATGATGTTTTTCTGAAAAGTCAACAACAAAGATTGGAAGATAACAAAGAAGAGAAATATTAGGCCATAGCATAAAAAGAGGATGGAGACTTAAAAATCGATTATGTGTACCGTTAGACCCTTCCTTACGAAATAAAATATTACGTGAATCTCATCATTCAAAATTTAGGATTCATCCACGAAGTACTAAAATGTATCACGATCTTAAACGACTATATTGGTGGCAAGGCATGATGCGATACATAGTCAATTTTGTGGTAAAATGTCTTATATGTCAACAGGTAAAAATTAAACATCAACATCCTGGAGAATTATTTCAACTAATTCCTATCTCGGAATGGAAATGGGATTATATTACAATAGATTTTTTCAGTGGATCGCCCAAAACATCTCAAGGTTACAATTCAATATGGGTCATTGTCGATTGACTTACCAAATCAGCTCATTTTCCTTAAACAAAAACTACTCATTCTTTCTAAAGACTCAATAAGATTTAAATCTGATAAATTATTAGACTTCGCGGAGTATCCTTGTCCATTGTATCTAACCAAGATCCTTAATTCATTGGAAGATTTTAGCAAGCATTGCAAAAAGGCACGTGAACAAAACTTTACTTAAGTACCACCTTTCACCCATAAACGGACGGACAATTTGAAAGAGTAATTCAATCTCTCGAAGATATGTTACGACCTTGTGCTTTAGACTTGTCTGTCTATTAGAGTGATCATCTAGCATTAATCGAATTCTCCTACAATAATAACTATCAAACTAGCATTCAGGCAACCTCTTATGAAGCCTTATATGGTAGACCCTGTCGTTCACCATTATGATAGAATGAATCAAGAAAAAAATAGTATATTTGGATCCGAAATTATTGCTTAAACTATAAAAATGATAAGATTAATCCGAGAGAGAATGCATACTAGTCACAGTCGATAAAAGACTTATGTTGGAAGAAAGCCTTTGGAATTTAAGGTAGACAACCAAGTATTCTTGAAGGTATCTCCATGGAAAGGAGTTATTTCGTTTGGGAGGAAGGATAAATTAGCACCTCTCTATATTAGACCTTTTAAAATCACCGCAGGATCGATAGCCTATCGTTTAGAACTACTTTAAGAATTATCCTACATACATGATGTTTTCCATATCTCACAATTACGAAAATATATACCTAACACCCCAACCATATTATTTCCTAGGAAGGTGTATTCGTACAACCAAATCATGATTTTGAAGAAAAAACTATTAAAATCCTGTATTTTCAGGACAAGTTTTTTCTATGAAAAACTATTCCTCTAGTGAAGCTTCTTTGGCAACGCTATGGCATGAAAGAAGCAACATGGAAACTTGAAGAGTTTAAGAAATTGTGTTATCCAACACTCTTTGAAGGTAATTTTAAGGACAAATTTTTCTAGGAAGGTAGAATGTAACAACTTGTAAACTCCCGTATCCATTTTTATATATTATGACTTAAAACGTTTACTATTGAAAGAATCCTTACATCAAATAACGTACCTTGTAAATTTATAAATCCTACCATATCAATACAAAATCATTAAGTAACTCAAATATGATTTAAATATCTGAAAACAACCCTAAAAATATGATAATTATCCTAGTGACCCTCAAAATTACAAAAAAATAACCTCAAAATTTTGAAAATTACATATTCACCCCTAAACTTTAAAAAATATGTATAGACATCCTTAAAATGACCCTATAAATTACCCAAGGACCAAAACCAAAAATTAAAAGTTTACACTTACACCCCCTGTCATATTTGGACACCAAAAAGCCTAGTAAGAGGCTTGTACCACATGTATTCACATGGTACCCACATCCTATCATATGTTACCTAAACACAAAAACCAATTAAATCTTTGTCGACATCCACCACCACCTGCACTAATCAACTCCTCTCACCCAACAATATAAAATCCCCACACTACAACAGTAAAAATGTACCTCTCCATAATTAAAAACCTAAAGAAAATATTATCTTAATTGGTATTTCTATAATTTTATATAGAAATTTTGTTTCTTGTCATTTGGTTAAGTTTCTGCATATTCATAGATTATATTTATGGTTTGATATTGAATTCCCGATGTAAGGAAATGACTGAAAAGGCTTAGATACCATAAACCACCATTAAAGCATGAGCTTTAATGGTGAAATCTGTAATCCTGACTTTGAACCAGTTTCAAAGTGGGACAACTCAAGCTCTAGGTCTAAGGCACCTAGATGCATAAGTTAATTTGAGATTCAACATTCTTCAATGCCCCAAATCAAAGTTTTTGTTTTACAGACTTGAAAATTTCAGATAATAAATTCAGGGGTTGTAGTAAACCATAATCCATAAAACCGATGTAGTTTGATTCTTTTTTTTATCCTAGAGCATAAATATAATCATGTCTTGGTTCGAATGTTAGCACAACTCCACGAATGTTTAGGTCAAATGTTTACCATCTTTTCAGAAAATCAATTGCTTAACCCAATACACCTTAATGTCTAAAACCAAATTTTTTCATTCAGGAATCAACTGAAATGGTATTTAATAATTGTACGAATCAACGGTCAAAATTTTCAAAACTCTAAAGTCAATCAGTCGAAGGTTGAAGATAATGTGTGGCACATGTTCCAGAGTGAGGTTAAAACTAGGCGCGTGTGGACTTTGACCCAGCACGTGAGGGCCTATCTCCAATCAGATAATTCTAATTTTTTTCTCGACAAAATCGTATATTACATTTTCCTATTTGGTTACCCAGAAAGTATTTTTCTAGAGAAAACATAAGTTAGAAAATAAAACCTTTAATTTGCACACAAACCCTTAAATTTTCAGACTATTGAATATTAACCCCAAAATTTAAACCAATCCATAAATGATTGTAACTTAGTAAAATAATTAAATTATTAATAATTATTTAAATAGCCCCATACGAATTTTATTTTTTAACTAATTATATATAAAATCCCAGCTTTACACCCTAAAAATTTACAATATACATGATTGTAGAATCCCCGATTTATCCCTTTGTTCCAAAAGATCATAGATATCAAGTCCGAAATTGAAATGTGGGCGAATTATATTTCAATATTATTTTGAGCTTATACCTTGAATTACTGCAATTGTTTATATCACTAGATGATAGTCCTTGTCTTATTTATGAACTCTTTTATTAAGTTCACAAATCATGTTGAATATTAATTCAATCTTTATTTGAAAAAGCCATAAGCTTATGATTTCATACAATCGATGATTTCAGTAAACTAATGAATTCATAAATATGAGGTGATTTCATTAAAATCCAGTAGCATATATTATAATTCAAGTAATAGACTTTCGTTATACCCACGTGAGTGCTATTTCGCCTGTAGGACTCAGGGTTTGAGTGCCTAGTTTTTCTTACCATATGGATGCCACTCTCCAGAGTTAGGCTCAACAATGTTACATTATCTCCAAAGATTTTGGATTGATTATTCTCTATATATTTTGGATGAATGCCATTATAAGGGTATTGCTACGCATTTGAAGCCTCTATAACTGATAATTATGGATTATCCTTTTTTAGAAAAGCCTGAATCTTTATCTTTATGACTCGATAACACTTATCTAGTCATAATAACCATTTTTTCCTTACAAATATCAACATATTCCATCATGCCATTGTTCGTTATTGTTGATATTTCATATTGTTCAATATTTCTTTAATTGCGATAGATTACCCGTGATTCATTTTATTATCCTATCAAGCTTTTAAATTATAAACTTGTTATAAAAGTAGAATTTTTTACTTGGCAAAGTTTTGCTTATTCATTTTCCTTACAGATTAAAAGTGAACTCGTAGAAGTAGAGATATCCCACACCCCCAAAGACTTTTATTCATTTTTACCAAGAAAAACATTTGCAGTCATGTACGTATGAGCGATAACTACCAAAGATGGAATCATAGAATGGAATGCATTCACTACTTCTTATCAGTTTATGTAACCCTAATAGTCCCCTTTATTTCTGTTAAATAAGACCCTGAATAATATACTAAGGTGTAGTCGCATCCTATTTGAATAAAGTTCCCTTTTTTTGCCTGAAACTTTGTTTTAATAAAATTATCATTCTATTATTATCATTATATACAAAATTTTGAGTGTGACAGTAAAGCTTAGCCATGGCCTCTCATGCCTCAATTGTCACTTCCCAGCTACGCCCACCAGCTAGCTTTATAAAAAGTGAATGGGGAAGGTTCAAATGATCAAATTTAGGTGATTTTACCATCATATAAGTGTTACATCTTATAGTTAGAATTTGTGAAGAGATTTCAGACCATTTCAGGCTCCTATATTATATACTAAGTATCATACTTAGGTGACTTATCCTATATTTAGTCTTATGAGTCCTAAGAGAGTAAGAAATACTTAGGCAAACCAATATATTATTTTCTAAGAGCTCTCTCCTCATCGCAAAAGACCTCATACGTTATTGAACCACTTTAGCTAAAGTTTAAGGTTTGTCCAACTTGTATTATTCAGCCTCACATTTGAATATACTAAATAGAAACACCTTAAGAATGGATGTATGTACATCAGTCGAGGTATTGAACCAGTACATATCATTGCGTCTTTGTTATTTCTAACTCAAGAACACCTCATCTTATTCTAAGGAGGTATATTTAGTGAAGCAAAGGTCAAAACTAGTTTTAGCCCCATCAATAATTATAGATGAGAATAATGATATGTAATGAGGGTAATACGTACCAATACGTGAACACTATTAAAGACACAAGACATATACATATGGTATTCTATCCATTTTATATTTGTAATAATAATTAGTATAAACATATATGCCCCATTTAATGTTCGTTTGTATTCATATTCCATCCCACTCTAAAGGATTGTTTTTGTCTATTAAGTCTTAATATGAATCATTCATATTTAAAAAGTACTAAATAATGTTAATTTTTTTAAAAATAAGATTAAATTAGACAAAGCCCTGAACTATATCGATTTTATGTGTCACCTATCAATTAAAATACCTCACAAGCCCACGCTATAAACTATTAAACATTTTCAAATAAAGTAAAAAATCGGGATCCTTTCTTTTAATACCCCTGGCAAGCAAATAGTATTTAACTCATTTGAACAACTCTGGATCTCCAACTCCTAACTGAACCCCGTAGCCTTACCAACCGTGTGTCCGTATGTTTTTATCACATATCCCATCCGGTCATCGACTTCTACACCTTGAACCGGAACCCAATCTCTAAGATTGAATCCAATTACTTAGAAGAAATGAGGTTATGACTGTTACAAATATTAAGATTGATGATGACGAGGTTGAATGGGAGGTAAAGACTATGAAAGAACATATATATATTGAACTACAAAAGACCAAGGAGAGGGACCTGAGGGACATAACAACAACTTCTGTTAGTTGTAAAATAATTACAAAATGGAGACAGATGAAGGTAAAAAAGCAAATTATTTTCTTGAAAATGAAAGTTGATAAGCAGATTAGTGAACAGTTGAGGGATACTCAATCCTAGGTTTTGGATTACAGACTTGGTCAGAGTTACGGTTGCAGGTGATGACCTTGGTGGTTTTGATGTTGTGGTTCAAATGGGTTGGATCCTAATTGATTTTCAAGTTAATTTTTGTCAATTTATGCTAAAAAAATAGGAAAGTCGATTTTTGGTTTATTTGAACGGGTTGATAATTTAGGAATTGATTTGATCATATTTTATGTAGGGTGTTTTTAGATGAACCCATAAATACTATCTCCATCCCCTCTGATTATATTTGCCCTTATTTAAGTGAACAAAGTAAAAAAAAAGACTATTCTAACCCTATTTTAAAATCCACGCAACAGATAACAACAACTGAAACAATTGTATATGAATATAACTCAAATATAATACAGGAGATAACAACGACAACTGAAATAATTGTATATGAATAAAATTTAAAAATAATAATTGAACGAATGCTGTAAAAAATAAACTTTACAGTGCATTACCAATTTTAAGATTCACTCTATAATGTGTAAACATATTCTCTCTACAATTGTTTACTAATAGTACTCTAATCTGTTAACAATTAAAAAAAATCATTGTCAATCGGAATAAAAAAAGACTCTACCAGAATAGTTTATACAACACAAATAATTATATCTGAGAAGCTCCTGTCTTCTATTTTATAAGCTCGTCACCATTCTGCATCATCGCACCTGTAATGGATAAACAAGGATTCAAGCAATTGGTAAGTCAACCAAATATATGATAAATTAATTGTAACAATATTATTGTGGTTTATTTAATTTCAGTTACAATACTAGATATCAAGAAATAATATAATACTAACTTTTTTTTTATTTGTAATAATAGGAACTAAATGGAAGTGAAAATAATGTTGCAAATTCATTGTCCCTCATCCAATCATATGACAATGATAGTAATAATGTTACAAAAAATGAGGAAGAATATCAGAATATTGAACATGACGCTAAAATAGAATTGGACTGTATATCTATTTTTTTAATCAAAAAGGCTGGACTCAAGTATGATAAAATTATTAATACTAAATATGTATTATAAGATATACAATGTTTGTATATTTGATTTGTAGGTATTACGAGATGAGTTAACCGAGTGGTGTAAATCTGTTGAAAAAACCTCTTGAATAATTATGTGCAATAAAAAATCAGATCATCCAAAGTGCCGTCGACGCAGAAGAGTATTGTATGGATGTGAAAGGGGAGGCAAGTACAAACATAGCCTAAAGATTGTTAGTAATGATATATCAGTGAAGAACAACAACAAGAAAAAGAAAATTATAAGAACTGGAATCAAAAAGTGCGTCTGGCCATTTTTTCTTAATGGGGTGAAACTATTTGATGATTATTAATGGAAACTTTATGTTGTATGTGACTTTTATAATCATCCACTTGATAAAGATACCACATTTGAGGGTCATTCGTATAAAGGGAGATTGTCTAAAGTGGAGGAGGAGATAGTGTATGATATGAGCATTAACTATTAAAACAATATATAATTTTAAAGCAAAAAACCAAATTCTTGAGCAGAAATGCCAAAAATGATGTATATATTGGATACTAAAAATTATATGGAACATCACAGGAGAGATCCAAAACAAAAGAGGTGTTATATATATTCTCTGCACATTCATATTACACATCCCTTGCAAAATTCTTCCCGACAGTGATCTTGATGGATTGTACCTACCAGACCAACAAACATGAGATTCCCTTATCAGAGGTAGTTGGTGTTATGTATATGAATAAGACTTTTATTATTTGTCACGCATATCTTAAATCGGAGAAGGAAAATAGTTTTACATGGGCATTAGTTTGTTTAAAGGATATGTAAAACTATTTTCACATATAGAGAGTTGACCTTAATAAATGTCGTAGAAAAAATATTTCCCGAAAAATACATTTTCTTTGTACATGGCACATATCAAAGATCATTGAAACACATAGCAAGAGACTATTCAAAACAATGTAGGAGTGGGAATTTTTTTACAGGACTTTAATGTGGTGATATACAAAGACACGGAAGAGTTATTCTATGCCTTAGTTCATAATTTTAAATCCCATTATGCTCAATTTGGTGGTCTACTCTAGTATATTGATGATACATAACTTACAATATACAAAGAGAGGTTTGTAGTCATTTATACAATAAAGTAATGCATTTAGGCTGTGTCATAACCAATAGAGTTGAATCACAATATGAAATATTAAAGAGATATTTGGGTTCAGCATGTGGAAACCTCATATGTAACTTAAAAATGATTGACAATCTCCTTATATCTCAGCATGTAGCTATTAAAGCATCTTTTGATAGATCATTAAACTTGAATATGCACGCAAATTGCATTGCTGATTTTAATCAGTTAAGAGGGTTTGTTTTGAGGCATTGCACTTGAGATCATTTATGAAGAAAGAGATGTTGGAAATTACTTTATTGTAATATAATAATAATTTTAATTAAGTAAAAATTAAATGTAAAATTATTTTTGATAGACACAATGGGTTGTGAAAAATTGTGTCCATTCATGAAAGGTTGTGAATATTCGTGAAATGGTGTGTCTATTCGGAAAGCGTGACCACCTTTATATAAATAGATTACCCCTCCTTCATTCTTCAAATCTTAATTTTTTTGAGAGTCTATTCTCTATCGTTTTTCCTTCCCCTCTTGAGTCAATCAATGGGAGAGTAGAACATAGAATTTGGATTCACTAGAATTGTATATATTGAAGTGTCTCTTACATAAAGATGAAAATGTAATTCTATCTTGGAAGACAAATGTTCATCAAACCTTGGACACCGATGAGGGAACGAAACTGTCTTAAGGAAATTGTGTGAAACACAATGCTCGACATCAATTTCCTTCGTATGGTATGTAAGTTTTGATGTGTCAATTCTATTGTTGTTTGAATTTTCATTCATGTGAACATATATCATTTTTTATTAACCAAAAATACGAAAATTAAATTTTCCTAACAATCTTAGGACAGATCAACACATAATTAGTTTTTTGTATTTTTGGGTGATTAAGAAGATATTAAAAGTAATTTAATAGTACTGCATATTAGGGTCCAAAATTGGACTTAAAAATTTGGAGTTTTAATTATTTAGTTGCATTCAATGTCTTAGTTGTTTGTGATTTGCATTTGTGAATGTCCATTGCTCATAGTGATAGAGTGTTTAAGACTTGTGGCCAACTATGGGTTCATCTTTATAACTTAAGAGACCCCTTGTTGTCTACTAAAATGATACATCATTCTTGTGCATGGAATCTATTCACTCAACATTAACTATAAGACCACCCATCTTCAAAATTGACGATTGGTATTGAGTATTCTTTTCGAGCATAGAGTTTTTCTTTCAAATTTAAAAAAAAGAAAAGAAAAATGGTTGAAATAATGAATTATTGTGACTGAAATATCTGGGAAGCACAGGCCTCTCCGATTTTCAAGTTGACTTGAGAACTAGAAAGGTTTAGAAGGGTATTTTATGAATGTTGGGGAATTTAAATGTAATGTGAATACCTAATAATTAATGAATAAGCTATGCAAATTTTTGTACTAATTTTGTATACTAATTGCATTAAAGTATTGTACATAGCGTCTTACTCCAAATTTTATTGGGGACTATTGTGTTATTAAAAATTCCATTTAATATGCCTCTGTGTTCAAAACAATGATATTGGAAACATGATTATTGCACTGCATTTGATTTTTTTTTGTGTGTATCACTCTTTAAAACTATTTTGCAAAGTATGTTAAATTAATAAAATATGTAGAAGATATATTATATATTTTGTTCATTATTATGTATTCATTTAAAATTATATATATATATATATATATATATATATATATATATATATATATATTATACCTCTAATTCGACAACATTAGAGGTGTAAATGATAGTTAATGCTACCTTCTACGTCTCCCTTTCCCTCCTCATAAAATCACCTCTACTAACATGTTCATGTACCTTCTTATACACATATACTCATATAAGAGGTGGCTATTGCCGAGACAAGACTAACCGATGCCAAGATATGTTACCAGCACAACTGGAGAAGGTACAACCATTTGATTGGAATTGTTTTGGTAGCCGAGTTTGGAGGTTTGGAGATGGAAACTCACAAAATTTGTATTCTTGCATAATGAACTAGGTCACTCTAAATGTTTTGTTAATAGTAGTAACTTTCTCACCTTATAAAATGATGTTTGTAATATAAGGCCATTAAAATAGCTATTACAGTGATTTTTACATTATCGTTTGAATAATGACTTTTGATATTATAACTTATACACTTGAAATGCTTTTTATATAGGTTAGGGAGAGATTTTAAATTATCAACGTGACTACTCACTACAAAAGCATTTTCGAGAGTCTATTTAATAATGAAAAGGAATAACACAAAAGAATAACGATCATCTAAATTATACCACTTATACGATAGTATTAGAGGTGTAAATGATAGTTTATGCTCCCTACCTAGATATGTTAATCAATGGTCTCTTTCACCTCTAATAATCGTCTCCCATAAAATATCGAAAGAACCCATTTGTGACACCCCGCCTAATTAAATACCGGGTGATCAATCCTCTATAAATTTTAAAATAGATTATTCGGTTGGTTCATTCTTAGCATCACCGTCGAAAACATTTACTTCATTAACCACCTAATATTTAATTAAACCAGTGTCAAAATTTTTTAACCAATTTTATTTTGAATTAAATTAATTTGAAACATTAACTCATTCATCATACTCATGCATAAAAGAATACTGAATATAAAACAAACTGCTGAAGTAAATAGGACTGGAATAAACGTTCCAGTTCAAAGTGTCAAATCCAATAAACCAATATAGAACTGAATCAAACTGCAAACTGAATACTGAAATAAAATGAGTTCAATATGTCTCTGACATAATAATATCTAGAAGGGGCAACACATGCCCTAACTAATATGCATAAAATAGGAAACCGAATGAAATGATGGAGGAGGTGTATAATCAAGAGGACCTCCAACTCCCATAATAGGTGCAGCACGTCGAACGGTCCGATAGTCTAAGCTTGGCGCCCCTGTGGCTGGATACCTAGAAATAATTTCACAAAGAAAATAGATTTGTAGGAAACGGGTCAGAGTCCGACTGTAAAATATTTTAAAATGGTTTAGCAAGTATTTAAAATGCAGTAAAGTAAATATAATACACATGTTAGCTTTTCTAGCTCTCTCTTGAGATCCACACCTCTCAACTATTGTACACACCTAACGTACCTCTAAACCATTATAGTTAATAGTACCCCACCTAACTAATACGAATGTAATGACCTCCTATTATCACTCTACATACCCACATATACTTTCCCACGAAATACCACGTTACATAATTCTACCTCTTTTAATTAAAATAGGAGTTGTCATAAATCAAGTTAAGTGTTCTTATACTTAAGTTATTTCAGATTTCATTATCCACCTTATCAACTAAGTTCACATAGTAGAACACATCACAAGTATATATGTATTCACCATACTATATATATATATATATATATATATATATATATATATATATATATATATATATATATATATATATATACAACACCCTAAAGGCTATCATGCAATGCGTGCATACTCTGCTATCAAGTCCCGGTACATCACATACAAAATAAGGACTACCGGTTCTGAATCACTCACAAACCATATAAATACAAGTCACACATATTGGAGGCAAACATAGTTCCAAGATTATGGTCTATGCACATACCTACCCACCCATATGAACGCCAAATTATCAACTCACTAATAAGTCATTCCTAAGTTCTATGTTCTGAGGCACCAATCTAAAATGCCCCCTAGTGGGCTCATCAAGATGAGACTATCCCCTTTCAAACCTCCCGAGATACCAAGCAGTGTAGGTGTGTCATACACATAATTAACCATATAATAGGTATACACATAACCTATTTAATTCAGCGGCATAAATACACAACCCGATAATAATTTAGTACTTAGTATATTCCTCTATAGTACTCACGATATTCTTTAACTTATGGTTGTTCTCTCCATCGTACTTCTCAAAGTATGGTTCACAGTCCTAAGAATCTTATACATTAGTTAACCCAATGTTTTCCCACTACTAATATACACTAAGAATCACCATTCGTCGTTTCCCTCTCTCTTGAATCAACTACCTCGTAAAGTTTGAAATGCCCCTGAACAAAATTTTCCAAATTTTGAAATCTCGTTAGAGGTGCCAAAAATTTCGTTCGAACGAAAATGTCCCCTGAAATCTCGTTAGAATGTCGTTCGAACGAAGTCATTTGAATGAACTTCAAATGACATTAAACTCTAAATTCTCGTTGGTAATTCCGTTGGTAATCTCGCGGGAAATCTCGTTCTGACGAGGTCATTCGAACGACTCAGGTCGTTCGAACGAGATTTACCAGTTCGTCCCCTTCCTCAAGAAATTTCATTTTCCATCATTTTTAATCACCAAAATCACCACAGACCATTCCCAAACTCCTAACTAACAATCCTAAGTATTATCTAACATGCAAGGGTGATTTCTCGTGTTCCAGAATCATCAAATCGTTAATAAACATCAATTAATTTTGAATTTCCCAAATTTATTTATTGAAACCCTAGTTCATCAATTTATATTTCACGAACATTATAAACTTAGAGTTCTTCACCCAAAACAAATAAAAAATTCCTAGTTTCACACTACATGCAAAGGAAATAACCTATATCGATTTTTTTTCAATCTAAGATTATAATCATTACTTCCAACTTCATTCAAAGACACAATTTCATAAATAAATCAACCTAGACTAACATGGATATCATACATGCTAAAAATTTGCAAGTTTAAACACTTGCCTCAATGAGTAGGTCTGATCCATTGACGGATAATGGTATGAATGTTCTTATCTCCTCCCGATCTATGCGATGATGGTACTTTTAGGTGCAAGAGTGGTAAGGTTTGGCTTTGGGGTCTTCTCCCTTCTTCCTCCTATGGACTCTCTACAGTTTCCTACGTTCTAATCCTAACCTCTTTCACTTTTCAGATATTTTCAATCTCTAATTTTCGTTGGTTAAAATACCCCAAAATTCCAAATGACTAAAATACCCCTCCGGGGTGCCTGCTTGGCCTAAAAGTTCCCCGAGACCCAAACTAAACCCCCGAGTATACTTTTCTGACTATTTTGACCCTTCCGAACATTTTGGCGCACTCAAAATGACCATACGAACTATCGAAAATAAAATTATCTTTAAGTCTCGACAAGACTGACATGCGCGTCCTGACTAAATTACTAAAACTGTCGTATTTTTTGCTCGCGACAATTTTAACATTATCATAATCACATATTACTTTATTCACTCTGTAATATGCAATATAAGTCGCACTCATAAATACTAACCCTTAACTCACTCGTTAATATTTATTTTATTCCAGATTAATTATCAATTAATTTCCCATATTTAATTTTAATTAATCCTTTATTTTAAAATTCATAAAAATTACGGGGTATTACATACTTCCCCCCTAATAATGAAATTTCATCCTGAAATTCAAAAAATAAAGGTATACCTGGTAAGAGCAACTTTGAATATTTTTTGCATATCTTATCCTCACGCTCCCAAGTAAACTCCTCGATATTATGATGCTCTCATTGAATATGCAAAAGTGGAACTACCTTCGACCTTAATCTCCTCTCACTATGGTCTAGGATAGACATCGATCTTTCCTCTTACAAAGTATCAGGATGTAAGTCGATCTCCTACAGCGTAATGTGAGTGTGGGCCAACTCATCTTGGGGATACCGTCTTAGTGAAGAAATGTGGAACACATCATGAATATGGTGCAAATGCTCCGACAACCCAAGTCTATACGTCACTGATTCAATTTATGAATGATAGGAAATGGCCCCACGTATCTCGGTGCTAATTTCCCTTTCTTCTGAAACCTTTTAATCCCCTTTATAGGAGATACTCGTAGTAGAACCTGGTCCCGCACACTAAACTCCCTAAAGAACCTCTTAGCATCACCATAGCTTTTCTGTCTGTCGTGAGCTACCCGTATGCGACTCCGAATCATCTCAATCCTGGACGATGTATCCTGAATCACCTCCGGATCGAGTAACTTATTGTCTCCCACCTTTAGCCAATAAGCAGGAGAATGAAAAGGTCTACTATATAATGCCTTAAATGGAGACATGCTAATAGTGAACTTATAGGAGTTATTATATACAAACTCCACCAGTGGAAGGTACTTCTCCCAACCTCCCCTAAAGTCAAGAACACACATATTCAACATCTCCTCCAGCATCTGATTAGTCCGCTCAGTCTTCCTGTCCATCTGCGGGTTATAGGCCGTACTCAAACGCAACTTATGAGTGCCCATGGCCTCCTAGAATCTCTCCCAAATATAAGACACAAAGATCTTATCTTGATCGAACACAATATCAAGGGGCACCCGTGTAATCTCACTATCTTAGCAATGAAAATCTGAGCATACTGTGCCGTAGTATAATTCATCTGGACTGGCAGAAAGTGGGCTACTTAGTCAACCGATCCACTATCACCCATATGGAATCGTGATCCCTCTGAGAAGTAGGCAACCCTGTGATAAAATCCATGGAAACACTCTCCCATTTCCATATAGGAATATCTAGCGGCTGAAGAAGCCCGGTTGGCTTCTGGTGGTCCACCTTAATTAGCTGATAGGTGGCACATTTCGAAATGAACTCAGCAATGTCCCTCTTCATCCCATCCACCAATACTGTCGCCTCATATCTTGGTACATCTTATCCCCGTCGGGATGTACCACAAATCGAGATCCATGCGACTCTATCATCTCCGCGTGTCACAACTCCTCCCCCTTGGGAACAATCAGTCTACCCTTGAAGTGAAAGACTCCCTTGAAACTCACCGAGTAAGACTCTGTTCCCCCTGCTAAAAGTTGTCTAATCCTCCCCTGATAAAATGTGTCCACCGCATGAGCATTTACCACCCTCGTCACAATCTGAGGTGTAACGTTCATAACTGACATAAATAATCGGGCAACTTCATCCTGATGTCCCAGCTCCTTCCATTTATCTTTCCACACCTCTGTCACATCCCCCACTGGCCTTTGGCTTAACTCATCAAATACTGCATTAGTGTTCCTGGGGTGTTACTGAATCCTAAATTGATAGTCTTTCACAAATTCAAGCCACCTGCGTTGACGCATATTCAACTCCCTCTGAGTGAACAAATGCTATAGTGACTTGTGATCTGTGAATAGTCAAAATTTCTCCCCCAATGAGTAATGTCTCCAAATCCGAAGGGCGAACACAACTGATGCTAGCTCCAAGTTGCGGGTGGAGTAATTCCTCTCATGAGTCATAAGCTTGCGGGAGGCAAAAGTTATAGCTTGATCCTCCTGCTGAAGTACTCCCCCAAGTCCCTTTAGGGAGGCATTAGTATAAACCAGGTACTCCACTCCTGTCCTGGGTAGAGCAAAAACTGGTGCTGAAGTCAGCTTATCCTTCAGCTCATCAAATGCTAACTAACATGCATCATCCCAAGCATACGACACACCTTTGCGAGTCAAATTAGTCAAGGGACCCGTAATCTTTAAAAACTCTCGGATAAACCGCCTGTAATATCCTGCGAATCCCAAGAAACCGTGTACCTCCGTCTGTGTCGTGAGCTATCTGCACTCTCTCACCGCTGACACTTTACTCGGGTCCACTGATATACCCCTCTCCGAAACAATATGCACCTCACGTAACCAAAACCCACTTTTTTTAAACTTTGTATACAACTGATGATCTCGTAACGTCTGCAAAACCCGACGCAAATGCTCGGTATGCTCCTCCTCGGTACGGGAATAAATCAGGTTGTCATTTATGAAGATAATGACAAAATGATCTAATAAATCTCTGAACACCCTTTTATTATGTCCATAAATACGGTCAGCGCATTGGTTAGCCCAAATGGCATAACCCTAAACTCGTAGGACCCATATCTCGTCAAGAAGGCAGTCTTAGGTACATCCTGCTCCCTGATACGTAACTGGTGGTACTCGGATCTCAAGTCTATCTTTGAGAAGTAGGTAACTACTCTCAACTGATCAAATAAGTCATCATGTGAGGCAACAAAGATTTATTCCATATTGTGACTTTATTTAACTCTCGATAATCCACGCACAGTCATAAGGATAAATCCCTCTTCTTAACAAACAGTATAGGGGCACCCCACGATGACGTACTAAAACGTATGAAACCCTGTCCTAATAACTGCTCGATCTGATCTCGTAGCTCCCTCATCTCCGTCGGAGCCATACGATAAGGCACACGAGCTATCGATCAAGTTCCCGGTGCTAAATCTATCACAAACTCAATCTCCCTACTTGGAGATAGTCTCGGTATTTCTTGGAACACGTCCGCAAACTTGTAAATAATCAAAATTGAAATAAGGGAAATTTTCACTCCCATAGAGGTCTCCTCCTATATGTAATACAAATGGGTAGAGGATCCTCCCTCAGAGAGGTGCATCATCACTAGGAACATCTCCTGACCAGGGATTGCAAACATAATGCTCCTACTATAGCAATCAATCTTGGCCCTATACGCGTCTAGACAATCCATGGCAATAATGGGTCGTACTCAGACATATCTAATACAAGCATGTCGGCAGGAAAAATAAGACTCTCTATCTTTATACCCACACCCCGACATATGAAGAAAATCATCGACCCATTACCCAACGTCGAGTTTATGCATGTCACTGTACTGTCGGCGGTACCTAACAACCCTACGGCTCGTGAAAATCTAGTGGTTATAAATGAATGTAAGCCACTGGTCAATAAAAATGCACCACATAGACCCATGGATAGAAAATATACCGTTAACTATGGGCGGTGCCTGAAGGACTATTGCTCGGTGGACGTTATATACACGCCCAAACTACAACTGCCTCTGCTAAATTGGGGTGGGATGGTAGGAAAATCTAGGACTGGTGCTGGTGTGGGTAGGGTGGCTGGAAACATCATTCACTGGGGCTCCTGATGAGCACCCTGCTGCTTCTGTGGGGCCATGCCCCTCTCTGGACACTCCTGACATGTGTGGCCGACTTTGCCACATGTAAATCACTTACCAATAAAGTTTCCTCCTCTATAACCCTGCTGACCTCGACACTGTTAGCTGTTGCCACCTCTTCCCTGGCCCTTGTGGCCCTGTTAAAACTACTGCTGGCCTTGGTGGCCCTGTTGTCCCTGATGGCCCTGGTGGTCATGTCTAAAACCTCCTTGTCCATGATGAAAACCCCCTGATCTGAATCTCTTAGCAGAATCCCATTACTGGGAACCCTTCCTACCCTGTCTTTGAGCTACTGGTGCTCTGCTGGCACTACCTCCCCCAGTACTGCCCTGATGGATGGACCCTCTAACTTCTTTTCTTATCTTAACATAAAAGCGGTGGTCCTGGCAGTGTAACAAAGTAACATTATAACACATCACTGTATGACTTGAGAGATAAATTGCCTAGAAGATGCTGTCGGATCCTCCAGGTGAGACCATCCTTAAACATTTGTATTTCCTTCTCTTCATTAGGTACCTCTCCTGGTACCAAATTAATCAGCCTCGTAAACTCTTCCTCATATTCAGCAACAGTCTTAACCTCCTGGGTCAGGTCTAGTATTTTCAGCCTCATCTCGATCTGGATGGTAGAAAGGAAATATTTGCGATAAAACTACACCCAAAAATCGTGAATAGTCATGCTGTCTCCCTTATCAGCTGTGGTAGTGGACTCCCACCATTGTAACGCTGCCCCGACTATCTTAAAGGTATCTATCATCTGTTTCTGAACCTCGGTGCACTCATACATCCTCAAGTGCCTCTAAATGTAATTTTTCAATTGACTCGCAGCCACAACATCAGAACTCCCCAAGAACTTTGGGGGATGTGCCTTTTGGAAGGCATCCCTGACTCGTTCCCAAGCAGAAGAAAACACATGTAACGGGCAGGTGCCACTACCTGTGCCTGGGGTGGGGCATTCTAAACCACTGCCAGTGTTGCATTAACTTCTTATGCAACTATAGCAACTACTTCGATAGCATTCACCATACCTTGGGCCGGAACAGGCTGCGGCTCAGGCTAGGCATATCTAGCTCGCGGTGCTCATCTGGGAGGCATCTGAAATGAGAAAGAATTTATAAGTCCACAGTTTAGAAAATCTTAAAATAAATAAAGACGTAAGAACATAAGCATGAATGCAACAATCCTTGTATTAGGGCTCTATTTCAAAGAACGCTAAGCAGAAAAACAAAATAGGCCGCACAGATCCTAAAGAATCTAGAACCTGATGCTCTGAAACCACCTGTGACACCCCGCCCAATTAAATATCGGGTGATCAATCCTTTATAAAATTTATAACAGAGTATCCGGTTGGTTCATTCTTAGCATCACTGTAAAAAGCGTTTACTTAATTAACCACTTAATATTTAATTAAACCAATGTAAAAAAACTCTTAACCAATTTTATTTTGAATTCCATTAATTTGAAACATTAACTCATTCATTATACTCAGGCATAAAAGAATATTGAATATAAAACCAACTGCTGAAGTAAATAAGATTGGAATAAACGTTCCAGTTCAAAGTCTCAAATCCAACAGACCAATATAGAACTGAATCCAACTACAAACTGAATACTGAAATAAAATGACTTCAATATCTCTCTGACATAATAATATCTGGAAGGGGAGACACATGCCCTAACTGAGATGCATAAAATAGGAAAGCGAATGAAATAAGGGTGGAGGCGTTTATGAAAAATACCACTTCAGTTGTTTAATACAAGATTAAACTATCTACGTAGCTCCGAACTGTTTTTTGGGGAAACTCTTTTCTTTAAATCAAACTGTTTAACACAAGATGTGTATAATCAAATTATGTATGACATATCTTCAAGATTATGCAACTAGTTCTGAAAAAAAAACTAAAACAGTTTAACTCAACACACCCACAAGAAGAGGATGAGACGATGTAGAAAGATTAAGTGCACACAATTTTTTACTTGGTAAAACCTCACCCAACTGAGGAAACATCCACGGTGACTTCTAAGTCACAAATCAAAAATCCCCTAAAATAAAATATTCAAGTTACAAGCTATTTAACACACAAGCAAGTAAATCATACCTATACAAGTTTAGAATACATACCAACTCCTCTGGCTTGATTCCAACTTCTCTGCAGTTCTGATGATGTTGTGGCTTTCTCAACTTCGTAACTTCTCTGATTTTGTTCCAGCTTTACGTCGACTCTTGAAGTTCAAGATCTTAAATCCAACACTTCTTGTGTAGTAGAGTGATAAGTGTTTTGTGACAGTGTTCGAACACATGCATGTACACACTCACACTTATTTATACAAATATATACTATCAAATTATAAAGCAGATCAAAATGATGTTAGACTTCCTGTTTCTCTCTTCTTTAAAGAACGAACGACTTATTTATCTTTCAATATATCCCCAAATCCAAGGTTACCTTTCTCAGAAGACGGTCAACGTCTTAAACAATTTCAGAGCTTTTGTACAAGATTTTTAAAATTGTAAACCACCAATTGCAATTTGAACCAGACTAGAAGTCTTGTTTTGTAAGAACTAGAAACAAAAGTAAGATTTGTTAATTCTTGAGTTTTAAAAAACATTTATAAATCAAAATAATCAACAAATATGATTTCTCAAGATTACAAACAAAATAATGCATATTTAAGTGATATATGACATAAGATAGTTAGATCTATAGTTTCTATAAGAATAAATAGATATCAAAACAATATGACTAAGTTGGAATGAAGATCTCAAACAACAGAGGACCAGACCTCGAACAGGCTTTAACCAACTCAACAACAACTCTCAAATACTCAAGTTTTAGTTAGGGTTAAAGATATAGAGTTTGATCGAAAATCAGGTTAAGGTTTGTATAAAAGAAACAAAATGTTTCTTCTCTCAGTATCTTTCTCTCTCTCTCTCTCTCTCTCTCTATTCTGTCTCTAAAAAATATGAGGAAAACTTTAAAAGACGAAAAAACTACTTTTGGTAAAGGGTTCTAATCCTTATATATGAAGAGGATTTCACATGGATCACAAAATAACAACATGCAACCGTTGATAAACTTAAATGAACGAACCAGATTAAACTAAGGATTTGAGTCTGTGAAGAAACACAAATCGACTCGATATAAATTCAACACGTGGACGGTCAAGATCAGCTTAAAAATGCGTGTGTTTAGAGTTTTAAAAATACAAATTAAGCCCACATAAATTTGTGCCGGTTTCGATTTCTACCCAGAGCTATTTTAAGGAGAAAAATATAATCACAAATCAACCAATATACACAATTAAGTACACATTTTAATTTCCAAAAAATCATTTAAAATTCTTAGAACATTTTAAATAAATCGCAAAATTATTTAAAAATATATTTTAGGGGATATAACTCACACATGATTATATCATGACTAAATCAATATATGAATGCAGTCCTAGTGTGTGGTGTATGTGATATACCTTCATGAACTTGTGGAGGAATATCAATGAAGCTAAGAAAGTTCTGAGGCTTTTTGATTCAACTAGGGTCAGACACAATTTTGTCTCTATTTCTAAACTAGATGAGATCCTGTATAATGTAGACTCAAGTGAGTCAAAGATATAGGGTGCTTCAGTTTAATCAAGCGGACCTTCAACTCCCACAATAGCTACATCACATCAAACGGTCCGATAGTTTAAGCTTGGCGCCCCTGTGGCTGGACACCTAAAAATAATTTAGACGAAATAGATTTGCAGGAAACGGGTCAGAGACTGAGTGTAAAATATTTTAAAATAGTCTAGTAAGAATTTAAAATGTAGTAAAGTAAATATAATACACATGATAGCTTTTCGAGCTCTCTCTTGATTTCCTCACCTCTCAACTATTGTGCACACCTAACGTACCTCTAAACCATTATAATTAATAGTACCCCACCTAACGAATATGAATGTAATATCCTCCTATTATCACTCTACGTACCCACTCGTACTTTCCCACGAAATACCATGTTACATAATTCTACCTCTTTTAATTCAAATAGGAGTTGTCATAAATCAAGTTAAGTGTTCTCATACTTAAGTTATTTCAAATTTCAGTATCCAACTTATCTACTAAGTTCACACAGTAGAACACATAACAAGTATATATGTATTCATCATACTATCATACATATATATATATATTAATACAGCACCCTAAAGGCTATCGTGAGGTGCGTGCATACTATGCTATCAAGTCTTGGTACATCACGTACAAATTAAGGACTACCAATTCTAAATCACTGACGAACCATATAAATACAAGTCACACATATTGGAGGCGAACATAGTTCCAAGCCTATGGGCTACGCACGTACCTACACACCCATATGACCGCCAACTTATCAACTCACCAATAAGTCGTTCCTAGGTTCTATGTTCTGAGTCACCAATCTAAAATCTCCCCTCCCTAGTGGGTGAGACTATCCCCTTTCAAACCTCCCGAGATACCAAGCAGCGTAGGTATGTCATACACATAATCAACCATATAATAGATATACAAACAACCTATCCAATTCAATGACATAAATATGCAACCCGATAATAATTTAATACTTAGTATATTCCTCTCTAGTACTCACGATATTCTTTAACTTACCATTGTTCTCTCCATCGTATTTCTCAAAGTATACTTCACAGTCCTAAGAATCTTATACTGTAGTTAACCCAGTGTTTTCCCACTACTAATACACACTAAGAATCATCATATGTCGTTTCCCTCTCTCTTGAATCAACTACCTCTTAAAGTTTGAAATGTCCCTGAACAAAATTTTCTAAATTCTGAAATCTCATTAGAAGTGCCAAAAATTTCGTTCAAACGAAAATGTTCCCTGAAATCTCGTTAGAATGTTGTTCCAACGAACTTCGAACTCTGAATTCTCGTTGGTAATCCCATTTGTAATATCGTTGGAAATCTCGTTCAAACGACTCAGGTCATTTGAACGAGATTTACCAGTTTGTCCCCTTCCTCAAGAGACTTCATTTTCTACCATTTTTAATCACCAAAATCACCACAGATCATCCTCGAACTCCTAACGAACAATCCTAAGTATTATCTAACATGTAAGGGTGATTTCTCATGTTCCAGAATCATCAAATCATTAATAAACATCAATGAATTTTGAATTTCCCAAATTCATTTATTGAAACCCTAGTTCATCAATTTATATTTCACGAACATTATAAACTCATATTTCTTCACCCAAAATAAATAAAAAACCTGTGGGTTCTCACTACATGCAAGGGAACTAACCTATATCGATTTATTTTTGAATCTAGGATTATAATAATTACTCCCAAGTTCATTCAAAGACACTATTTAATAAATAAATCAACCTAGACTAACATGGATATCATACATGCTAAAAATTTACAAGTTTAAACACTTGCCTCAATGATTAGGTCTAATCCGTTGACGGATAATGGTATGGATGTTCTTATCTTCTCCCGATCTGCGCGATGTTGGTACTTTTAGGTGCAAGAGTGGTATGGTGTAGCTTTGGGGGTCTTCTCCCTTCTTTCTCCTATGACCTCTCTATAGTTTACTATGTTCTAATCCTAACCTCTTTCAATTTTTAGATATTTTCAATCTCTATTTTCGTAAGTTAAAATACCCCAAAATTTCAAATGACTAAAATACCCATTTGGGGTGCCTATTTGGCCTAAAAGTGACCCGAGACCCAAACGAAAAGCCCTTCTGGACACTTTGGTGCACTCTAAATGACCACACAAACTATCAAAAAGAAAATTACTTTTACTTTTCAAATTAAGTCCCAATACAACTGACACGCGCGTCCCGACTAAATTACTATAATTGTCGTATTTTTCACTCGCGATAATTTTAACATTATCATAATCACATATTACTTTATTCACTCAGTAATATTCATTATAAGTCGCACCCATAAATATTAACCCTTAACTCGCTCGTTAATATTTATTTTATTTCGAATTAATTGTCAATTAATTTCCCATATTTAATTTCAATTAATACTTTATTTTAAAAATCATAAAAATTATGGGGTATTACACCATTGAACTCTTTTCGTCTCCCTCCTCAGAATGGTATGGAACTGATTCATTTTAGCTGCACTAATACGTTCATGAACCCTATAGAATACAAAGAGGGCTTCTTGGTTTGGTACCCCAAAAAACTGATTGTTTTTTCTTCTAAAAATTAACGGTTTTTATAAGCCATCATCTATAAATTCATTTGAGAAGTTATTTTCTTACATATTGTTCATCCTCGTGGTCTTTCATATCCATCGTTGTTGAAATATCTTTAATCAATTAGATACTATTTTTCTATTTTACTATTACGCTCTTAAATAATATCATAGTGATATGTTTATGCTACTTTTGGCTGTTGGATGCTACCTATATTTTTTTTGTGAAATATTTGATTTTTTAAGAAAAACAAGTAGGTGTTATGTTTCTGTAAATTATTTAGTTTCACTTAAATATAATATAATAGAAATAAAGCTCTAATTTTGTAGCCTTACATGGTACTTTTCAATTCATTGCTTTAAACACTGTGATACGATTTGTAATGTTTAGGGTGTTGGATGCTACATTTCTTTTTCTGGAAAACTATTTGAACTTTTTTTAGAAAAAAATTGAGGTTATGCTTAGTTTCTTTACATGGTACTTTTCAATGTATTTGTTTAAACATAATGACACGATTTTCTAATTTGTGGTGGTGTTGGATGTTGCCTTTATTTCTTTGGGTAAATTGTTTGAATATTTTTGGAAAAACAAGTTGGGGTTATGTTTAGTAGCCTTCCATGGTACTTTTCAGTGCATTGGTTTAAACACAGTGAGACTGTTTTTAAATTTTTTGGGGTGTTGGATGCTATCTTTTTGTTTTTTTTAAATTATTTGAACATTTTTAGAAAAAAAATTATTTTATGTTTTATTTTAATAATTTGAGCTCAGTTAAATATAATACAATAGTTAAGGTGTTTTTAATCTTGCCATAGTGTTTTTCAATATAATTTAAAACTCATTACATAGATTTATTCTTATCATATGTTCGATAAAATGTTTGAATGCAATTGTGTTTGTATATTGTTTGTATATATATATATATATATATATATGTGTGTGTGTGTGTGTGTGTGTGTGTGTGTGTGTGTTACAATTTTTGTGATATACTTTACTTTAGGTTTATATATGTACATGAATTTTGTTTGGTATATGTGCGATCAAATGTTCTAGTGACAATTGTATATTTATAAATTTTTCGAAAAATGTATATGAGAATTTTGATTGACATAAGTTTGATACAACTTCTAAATTATACTTTTGTTTTGTTTTCTTCTATCAAAATCCAATTATATTTTCATCGTTTATATTTTTAAGTAAATGAGATTTTTTTTATTGTTTCTTTGACTATTTTTCTTTTTAGCAATCTAGATCTTCATTGTACAAGATTTGATGTTGTGCATTGATCCCCCCCCCCAAATTACTATTAAAAACATTAATAGATCATAGAATCGAAAGTTTTAATTTCATATTCAAACATTTAAGATTTATTCAAAATTTAGATTCGTCGCAAAATTCATGGGATAAGAAATTTATTTTTAATTCTACTCAGCAAAGATTATGCTCACATATAATTGAAAATACAAAACAAAAAAGAATTTTCCTTTTTCAAATTACAAAACAGACGTGGTAAGCGTATCCATATATTACGTAAAAAATATCATTAATATAAATAGAAAGTTACTATCAAAACCGTCTTTATATTTTTACATAAAATAACGTTATTTTGGCGGAACAAAAGAATCGACATCAGGGATTGATTGCGCCCATTAAAGCTTGGAAAGCTGAAGACATATTGAAAATTTGACATGCATATTTTTTGGAGGGGATTTCAGAAATACTTTACCTTGATTGGAAAAAAACTTTTACGCGGTTATTTTTGTTTATCATTATTGTTTGAACACATATGTCCTTTAAATATACTGAAATATTATATTTCTCTTCAAATTATGGCCAAAGTTCCTTAATATGAAAAGGTACGGATTTAAATTCCAATACAAATTGGGCCAGACCTTCTGTTTGATACTATATCACATCTAACATCGTAGGCTTAATCAGAGATGCATGTTATAAACCTTCATATGTGAATTAATGACCACATATGTCTTATGCAGCAAAATATATTTCAGTTTGTCAACAAATGTACTAAAAATTTACTTTCCATTTGGTGGGAAAGGTGCATCTTTTGGAAAATTTAGTGTGATTCTACAATATATAGTTAAAGAGTTTATACCAACTGGTGTATAACTGTGACTGCATTTGAATCAGTTTTCCTCTTTAAATTGTCAAGTGCAACAGGAAACAAACAAACCATTTCCAAAATTAAAATTATTTTGATATTTGAAAAAAAAGAAAAATATATTTTACAAAATATTTTGTGTAGAGATATTTTTTTAATCATATTTGGGCCATGGTTGAATGTTCTTTCACTTTCAATCCATTGGCTTTTGACAAATAAAATGCTACGGGTCAAAAACTATTTTTTTTTTAATTTAAATGTTAGTCACACATGATAAGAGTTAAAATTTTTGCGTTGAATAAAGCGTGAAATTATTAAAAAGAGTTATTATCTTTTTGAATTGTTCTCAATTACTTTGAGTGGACAAATACTTAATTTAATACACAGTGAAAGTAGTTAGTATAATGTCCAATTTTTTTGATATGAGATGTTATATTTTTGGGACATAATTTATTTTAGTATCATGTCTAATTCTGTAAATTATATTAAAAAGGAATATGGTTGTAGCAGTGATAATCATTGCATTGGATATTGTAATTGGTCATGTGATATGGTTATATTGAGTAATCTTTTTTATCCACCAGCTTAAGATGATTATTTTATGATTCATTTATTTGAAAAGTATTGCTACAGATATATAATTTTATGCGATATAGAGAAACTAATAAAGAGTGTAGTTTCATGTCAACGATCGAGTAATAATTTAATGGTAAATAGCATATACTACACCAAAAACAGCAATGTGGCACACTTTGATATCCAAATTCTGGCACAACTTAAACTGTCCCAAATTTTAGCACGATTTAATGACAATCTAGCACACTTTAAAACAGTGCCCAAATTTGGCACTGTTTAAAAGTGTGCCAAAATTGAGAACACTTCACTAAAATATAAATAATAAAAAAAAAATTAACCCCCTTAATTTTAGCCTCCTTCTCTCTCCCGCTCAGGCCCCCGCTCTCTCTATCTCTCTCTCCCTCTAACACGCTCAAGAAAATTGAATATAGGTTTTATCAATTGAAGATCCACGAGGGATACCCATGGATCGAGACTGATCTAAACATATACGTTCTCTCTCTACAACTCACCAAACCCTAGATCTTCTCTCCAGACCACCATTGTTTGGTCTCGTAGCCCTCAATATGCAGAGTAAGCTCACCTCTTTCACTCGCTATACATTGACACATATATGTATGTATATAGTATATACATTATATTTTTTTAGTCGATTAATATTGTCGTTGTTGTTTGATCCGAATATTTACACTGATGGCAGAATTTTAGTTCAGGGGATTTATGGGGCCTTATTTCCGGACCAGGAAACTAAGATGCCCAACAAAGTTATACCGCCGGTGCCTAAGGTTGCCTCTAACCCCATAAGAGGTGTGTTTTTATTTTTCTAAATAGAGATTTAACATTTTAGTATGTTTTTAATTTTGTTATTTATTTTGGTTAAATGCTATGCTTGGAATTTGGATGAATGATTTTATGTTGGTGGGGATAGATAGATCTGTAGAAATAGGAACTGATTCAGTTCACGAGTTTTCTGTCCTAGTTTATTATTAATTGTTGTTGCATTTTAGTCGGTGGTGTTGTGGTGGGGTAATTGGAATCATTTTGCATTTTGTTATTCGACTCATGCCTCTTAGGTTTCTAATAATTCTATCTACTTACCTTGTAGGCAGGATAGTGTGCGGATCTGTATATATGTATTTTTCTTGTTATTTGTATTGTTTATATTGCATCTTTTACCTGCTACTCCAATTTTATTACTTGACAATATGTGTGGCCATCCCCGATACTCGCGGCGGGTGGGTGGCGCGAGGGAGGATCCTAGGTCCCGCGCATCCCTCTCGGGAGCGCTTCGACCGGCGTCATTTGGGTGAGGTAAAAAATGTAGAGAGATAGAGTCGCCAGTCTATTTTACTTAAAACAGACAAAAGAAAGGGAGCCATCCCGAAGGAAAACATCCAAAGACATACTGATGCATACGAAACCAAAATGATTCGAAAAGGGTCCGGAGGCTAAGTTACGAAATAGGAAGGTGTTAGGCACCCATTACGCCCTTACGGTCTCTCATGGGTTTTTACTATTTTCCTTTATTTTTCCCGTGATATGTGTGCATGTGTATATATAGTGGAGGTAGGAATTATCGACTTGTACCATGAAAGAGGTAAAGTGAGTCATCCGTAGGAAGGTATAAAAATATTAGAAAATAGGATTTACGCGATTATCCTTACGTTGATCGTTATGATGGAACGACAACGCTTGTGGAATAATACGCCACTAAGAACAAGTATATATATATATATATATATATATATATATATATATATATATATATATATATATATATATATATATATATATATATATATGTAATCTAGGAGAATTGAATTTAGAGAGAATTGGAGATGAAAGAAAGAGTAAAGATAGGACTCGAATCTCGGATTTTACCCCGAGACGCCTACGTAGCCTATAGAGGCATCAAAGTCCACGTAGTTTGCATGCAAAACGAGGGGTGGGGTTTATCCCATAAATCCAACCGGGGACTTCTCTTATTTGTGTGTGTGTGTGTGTAGAAAAAGTGTTTTAGTTGTGAGAAAAGTGTGAGAATTCCCGTTTGGAATTTATGAGCAAACCCTCTTTTTCTTGTTTTTGGTTTTTTATTTGTATGAAAATAAGAGATGTGCAATAATACTAAGTAAAAAGTATATTAGGATATGTGAGATGAGAGAATAAAAGTGCTAAGTAATAAAACAAGTTAATGCGAATTTATGAGAATTTAAAGAGAGAATTGAGAAAACTGGAATTTCTTGAAGATCTTGAGCTTGATCTTGAATGTTGGAGAGCATCCCTTGCACTTGGATGATGATGGAGAGTGGTTAATTCACCAAGTTTGATGAAAAGGATGATGAAAGGTGAAGGTTGTAAAGGGGTTTAGATGTGGAAATCACGCTGACTTCAAGAGAGATTTTCTTGATTTGCTGAGAGTGATATGCTTCTGATCTGGGCTCCTCTTGCAATGAGGTCAAGGCCTCCTTTTTATAGTCCCAGGGTATTTCCGATCGGCAAAGCCCTGGTCCTGCCATTTTACAGGTGAGTTTAGGCACAGTGCCGATAGGCAGGGTCTGGGACCTGCCGTTTGGTAGTGTCTTTCAGGCCTTTTTGAAAAATCGATCGTAAAGCACAAATCGTTGATTCGAATCGTGCACGGGGTAGACCATTGCAAAGGTAATTCAGAGACCTTTGAAAGTCATTTGGACCACTCCCGGGTTTGTGAGTTGACTTTGGGTTAAATGTGGCTCAAAAACATACATCGGTCCATTACACAGGGAATCATCGGACACAAACAGATCGTTCGTCCGCATGGTAAGTCCAAATTGCGCAGGGGGTAGACCATTGGAAAGTTTAAGAGATGTACTTCAACATTCCAAAGAGTTTGATCTGGTTCGAGGAGTTGACTTTGGTCAACCGGGCCCTGTAAGCATGCGGTGATCTTTCAGAGTAAAACGGATCATTCGTCCGTATCGTAAGTCAGAATCGTGCATGGGGCGGACCGTTGGAAAGGGGTTTCAGTGAAATGTGCAGATTCATTCAGTCTCAGTCGAACTGAAGAGTTTGAATTAGGTCAAATGGATCCTGGGAGTGTCCGGTGGCCTCTAGATCTGGTTTCTAGGAAAATGGGTCGTTCATCCGCATGGTAAGTCAGAATCGCACACGGGATGAACCGTTGGAAATGGGATTCAGGGCCCTTCGAATATTCATTCAGTCTCAATCAAGCTGAAGAGTTTGACTTTTGGTCAAATGGAGTCTAGGAGTTCCCGATGGCTTCTAGATTAGTACTCGAAGTATGACCTGGGTTTGTAGTGATGAAGGGAGGTGCTAAGTACCTAAGGAGAGTTTAAGGGGTAACAGAATGGGGTGTCTACAGAGCCCCTCGACGGGTGAGTTTGGAACGAATGATAGCCGTCGAATAGACACCGTATGATGCTTTTGAGGGAGAATGACCAATTCAGAGGGTTGAGGCCGGTTCTGAGGACCTGAGGGAGCGAGAATGACTAATTCAGGTGGTCGAGGTCGATTTTGAGGACCTAAGGAAATGAGGATGACCAATTCAGGGAGTCGAGGTCGATTCTGAGGACCTAAGGAAACAAAGATGACCAATTTAGGGGGTCGAGGTCGATTCTGAGGACCTAAGGGATGGTTTGGAGGAAAGGTTTAGGCCAATTATGAGGAGGTGCTGGGGATGACCGATTCTGCGAGTCGAAGCCAATTCTGAGGGCTTGAAGATGAGGGTGACCGATTCTATGTGTCGAAGCCAATTCCAAGGGCTTGAAGATGAGGGTGATATATTTTGCGGGTCGAAGCTAATTTTGCGAGCTTAAGGGTGATGACGAATTCTGCGGGCTTAAGTAGAGATGACCAATTCTGCGAGTCAAAGCCAATTCTGCGGGCTTAAGGTAGAGATGACCATTTCTCCGGGTCGAAACCAATTCTGTGGGCTTAAGTAGAGATGACCAATTCTATGGGTTGAAGATAATTCTGCGTGCTTAAGGTGAGATGACCAATTCTGCGGGCTTAAGGTAGATATGACCAATTTTGCGGGTCGAAGCCAATTCTGCGGGCTTAAGTTGAGATGACCAATTCTGCAGGTCGAAGCCAATTCTGCGGGCTTAAGTATGAGATGACCAATTTTGCGAGCTTAAAGTGAGATGACCAATTCTACGGGTCGAAGCCAATTCTGCGGGCTTAAGTAGAGAGGACCAATTATGTGGGTCGAAGCCAATTCTGCAGGCTTAAGTAGAGATGACCAATTATGCGGGCTTAAGTAGAGATGACCATTTCTACGGGTCGAAGCCAATTCTGCGGGCTTAAGTAGAGATGACCAATTCTGTGGGTCGAAGCTAATTCCGCGGGCTTAAGTATGAGAAGAGCAATTCTACGGGTCGAAGCCAATTCTGGGGGATTAAGGTGAGATGACCAATTCTGCGGGTCAAAGCTAATTCTGAGAATTTTTTAGGGCTTTCTGGTA
Source organism: Sambucus nigra (assembly GCA_949130495.1). Taxonomy (NCBI): domain Eukaryota; kingdom Viridiplantae; phylum Streptophyta; class Magnoliopsida; order Dipsacales; family Adoxaceae; genus Sambucus; species Sambucus nigra. The sequence continues at coordinate 153,353,294 of OX422213.1, forward strand.
TTTTTTGGAAATTTTTGTACGGCATTTTAAGGGGGTGCCGGTCGGCATGGTATGGAGGGATAGTGTCTGGGGATTCCATTCGATTGTCCTTGCTGAAGGATGTTTTGTTGAGCAGGGTGATTGATGTGAAGGACAGGTTGCAGGTGAGGCAGATGGCCCAATTGTTCATATTGTTGGTGCTGGGAGGTTTCATGGTGGCGAGCGGCGACGTCGTCTATTTGTGGTTCTTTCCGTATTTGATGATGTTTTTAAACATCCCTCTCTATGATTGGGGGAGCCTGAATTTGGCGACCCTCTATTTTTCTTTGGATGCATTCAGCTAGTGCTACCAGCAAACTTTTACTGGAGCCACGTATCTCCTTGAAGTATTCTTTAATTTGCACATTTTCTTTTCATGCATTCGCATTTTCCTTATGCGTCTTTTTTTTATTGTGAATTCTTATCTTTGGCAGACGTGGTTTTATGAGGTGATTGGGTGCAATACCCCACTGATTGCCTTAAAGGACGAGACTATTGGGGACTTCTGTCGATTATATCGATGGCGCAAGGCCAATTGGCAATCGAAGAGATCTCTCTCTCTAGAGGCAGTGCGTCAGGTCTTGAATGGCCTGACCAGTGGTAGGGTAAGACTCTTTCTTTTCAGTCTTGATTTTTGCACATTATGATTCTGTATTGACTTATGCCTGCTGGGGATTTTCAGGTGACTTTTTACCCTTAGGGGACAACCATTCAGGATACGGGGGCGATCGGGGTGAATGCGCAGATGAGGCATTTACTGGTGCATGAGTTCTGCCATTCTTGGTATCTCGGGGAGCGGGTGGTTTGGCAGATTATCGAGGAGGAGGTGGTGGTGCCACCTGTGCAGCCTCCTATGTTTATGAGGCGGGAGCGGTTATTGCCAAAGGATGCGAGGATCACAATGATGATCGATGAGTTCTACCTATTGTATAATAATACGACTGCGCCGTATGACTAAATAGATTTTGTGACGAGCTGGTTAATGGCGCCCAACATATATGATGCCTTGCCTTTCCCTCCTGTGGGTTCGAGTCGAGCGATGGGGTCTTCCCATAATGGCGGTGGTCCATCGACGTCTGCAGCGGTGGTGACTTTAGAGGTCCCCTTTGTGCAGTTGCATAACCCTTCATACAACATTCAACGGGATGATGGAGGGATGGTGCCTATGTTACACCGTCCTCACACGATGGATCAGGAGGAGTTGGGTTTGACATAGGAGGTTCTTCGTCTTGCGGTATACCTTTCTATTCTTTTCTTTCTGTATTTTCTATATTGATCCTTTCTGTTTTGATACTAATTTTGCCTTTTACTTGCAGCAAGTCCGGGTGTCGACCACTTACCTGAGGGACATTAGGGACTGGATATCTTCGCTGACTGCCCGTATTCGGGATGTGATCCCGGTTCCTTCTTATTTGGTGTCATCTGCTTCGTTCAGGGAGGACTCTGGCTCGGGTAGTGGTGGTGCGTCATCTTGCCGTAGGGGAAAGAGAGGGCGTGGCAGGGGTGGAAGCTCTTAGAGAGTGGGGTGAAGGGTAGGTGAGAGAGAAAGAGAATGTGGGTTCGGGCTGAGTCCCGTTGTTTTTTGCTTTTCTTTTATTTCCTGTAACATTGATGTAACACAGAGAACAAATATATATGCAATGCAATGGAGATTTTTATTATCTTTGTTAATGGTGGATGAGTGAATGCATGCACATGCGCTTTTTACTTTGTTGCTGAGATCGTAAAAAGAGATATTTTTGGGATTTTAAAGGAAGGTTTTTAAAAATGATAAATTATATAGGGGTGGAAGAGGATTTTTGAGATTCTGTTGAGAATATCAATATATTTTTATTGAGCTTCTGATTTTGGCAAAAGAGGAAAAAGGAAAATTTCCAAAAATAGGGGGTTACCGATCAGCAAGCCCCTTGTCTTGCCTATCGACAGTCAAGTCCAGTCCCATCAATTCAAAGCTTTGATTAGTGCCCTTTTTAGCCTCTTGTACTTTGTGGGGTAGGGTTCCCTCTGATTTCTGAAGGGGTCATGTCTTTTGTGAGGGTTTTCAAGTATAAAAAGTGGTAAGGGCGGAGTGTTTTCATCACACCTTCATTTGTCTACTGTTTCTTAGTTTTACAAGATGGCTCTCCCTAGTAGCATTGAATTTGCTAACTACCTCGAAGCCTTGGAAGAAATGTGCTCTTATAATATCGACTATGATGCTTTCAACAATCGTCGAGTCTCTTTGTGGCGCAATCAGCCCATTGAGTGGAACCTACTCATGACGGTGGTACAATTTTGGTACCTCGAAGACCATGTATTCCTCTTTGGGTTGGATGAAGTTTGTCCTACCTACGAGGAATTTTTTGCTATGCTGGGGATAAATCCCAGTGTTGCCGCGGCTTTATCCGAATTTTCCTGTTCTCCCAGGGATTTGCTGGCTAGGCTTCTTCGCATTTTGCCTTTGGCGGCCAGACCATTGGTTACTGGAGGGATGATCTCCCTTTCGGCGGTGTTACAGTCTGTGGATTTACAGGAGACTGGCGATGCTGGATAGCCATTGTTCTAGGCTTAGTATCAAAATTGCTGTTGGTGACTATGGAACTGCTGGTGGACCCACAACTTTCATCCATTACCTCCTGTATGTCATACCGTCGCAATCCTACGACGGTGATACTGGTGAAGACTTTGAATGGCCTGGATACCTGGTAAGAAGGTCGTCCTGCCTTCCTGAGGGGTAGCCCCGTGATGCTATTCATGTGGTTGTCTGAAAGACTCCGCCTGTTGACTCCTACAGAATATCCTTTGTCGGCTATACACAATTTCTTTTCGCGCTACTTCATCAGTGTTGTCTTGGATATTGAGAGCTGGGAGAATTGGCTTGTGGAGCATGGGTCTCTAAATCTGTATTGGTCAGTGCCTTGGTGGGGATAGTTGCTGCCTATTCTGGAGCTGAGAGAATACTAATATGTTCGGCTGGTTGGTCTCAGGCTGACCTCTTTCTATTTCCCTTGGTGGTTTTTACATGAATTTGGTTGGGAGCAGGTCGTGCCACCATGTACACTAGACTTATTTCCGATAGAAGATTTGATTAAGCGTTTACGCATGCGACTTGGCTCTATATGGGAGATCGGTGTCCGTCGATCCGTCCTTCTCAGTCTATTGGGAGAGTTTGGCATATCCCTGGGGATTATATGAAGTGGTTATGGAGGAGAGTAGTTAGCAAGATATTGGAAGTGGAGATGGGACAAAGGTGGTTTATTTTGTTTAATATTATGGAGGGAGGTGTGGTATTTTTTTTGAAGCTGGTTCGAGCTTATCGATCTATGGAGCGTTTGCGACACTTTGTTCAGGCGGGGAAGCTTGGGGACCCTAGGATGCAGATGATGATGACGGAGCGGGATCCTCTGGTAGCTGTGGCTAGGACTCTTGGAGAGTTTATTTTGTAATGGGGAATAAATGTGGGGGTTTTATTTTGGCTTTTTTAGGAAGGTAGGGGGGAAGGGAGTTATCCATTCCTTTATGTAATTGCACTGCAATTTCTTATTAATGAAATAAACAAGTTTTTTATTATACCACTATGCCTTTTGATGAGTTTTGTATTTTGATGAGTTCTGGAAAGTCTCAAAAGGGGAAGTCTTCGCCCTCTTTGATGAATAGTTCATTTAAGGATTCACCTGGGATAGTCTGGATGCAGTCTAGTCCTTTCTTTGGTCGAGACTGGAAGATCATTCTGAGCTCTTGTTATGATGGTTGATGCCCCAAACTACATGGAGGGAAAGCTTTCTTTAGTTAATCATCTCAAGTATACCTTACTGTCTTTGTCCTAGCCCCAGTTCGGGCATGAAGTGCATGTTTCTGAACATCTAAATCACATTGACATTGCCATGAGGGTCGTATTCTGGATAAACCCTTTCCTTTAAGTCGTCCCCTGTCGGGAGTAGAGGTGGTTCAACTCAGAATCCCGATAGGAGCATATCATTTGACCCGTGCTGTATCTCAAGAATTGGACTGCTGGTACTTGTACCCTTGGTATTGTCATCATCGCCCAAAATGGTGATGACTCGTCCGTTGTCAAAGAATTTTAATTTCTAATGGAGTGATGACTTGATACTGTGGAGCCAAGGTCATCCGAGCAACAGATTGAAATAAGCTAGGATGTCAATAACTTGGAATTCGATGACAGGGTTTATAGGGCCATCCCCTATTACAAGCTTTATGGATCCCATCACCTCCCGACGGGTATTATTATAGGCGTGCATAACAGCGGAGGTTGGAGGAGGTCTCTTTCTTTCAGTCCTAAACATTTTAAGGTTCTCAGTGGGCAGACATTCAAGGCGAATCCATTATCGACAAGAGAGTGGTACAAACTTCTCCATAACTTCGATAGAGATGTTGAGCGAATGATTGTGGTTTGGCCCAATCTTGTGTATTTTTTTCTTCAGAAAAGGATAGTATTCGGGTAGAGGTCAAGGATCCGACCAAATTTACCTCTCCTTTTGGTGTGGTAGAAGGAGGAATTGTGGGTCCAGTAAGCAACTTGATCAAAGCATTTATGTGCAGCTGAGAAGACATGAAAAGCCCCCATAGAGCGATGTTAGATTGAGTTTTCTTTAGTTGGTCGAGGATCTTGCTCTCCTCGAGGGTCATCTCTGGCGTAGGAAGGTTTTCCACGCCCTTCCCCTTATTATTTGCTAGTAATGAGCTTGGAATCTGGTAATGCCTCCCTGATCTGGTCATGTGATTTACTAAAGAAGGGAAGAAAATGAATCCCGTTTCCTTGTCAACCTCGAGTTGTTCCGCCACCTTGTTTATTTCTCCAAGAAGTTCTTCAAATGATATCATCCCACACATGTTAGCTACCGGGCAAGTTTTCTCTGAAGCTTGCTCTTCATTTGAATCTTTGAATTCTTCCTCCCACCCGGTGGGAACAATTCTATCTTTCCACGTAAAGTCGATACATTCCACAATTTCAACGACTTCTTCATGCAGGTCTTCTCAATCGGTGGGGATGTGTAAGGGTGAAGGGACCAGGCGCCCTTATATCTTCAAGGCATCGAATAACTTGGTGATACTGCAAATGTTGTTGGTTTTTCTAAATAATTCTGCCATAATCTGGACAACATCATCCATGCTGACTTCTTCGGTCGGTGCTACCCAACTATCTAACTCTCGAGCCCATTTTCGTGCTTCCAAGAACAGTGTACTGAACCTTTGGCAATCAATGATCATCTGTGAGGGCAATTTTAGCCCGAACTCTAAGAGTTGGTTTAAGACTTCTGATAATTCCATACTTCTATTTTCGAAACGGGTACGAACGATGATGCGTGCTATGGTAAGGAGTGACAGTGTCTGATCAGCGAGGCTAGCAGGGTGTAGGAGGAAATATGGGAAAATTTGGAGAGGTTTAGGAGAGTATATGGGTATGATTTGAGTTGAAGGATCAAATTCTGGGTTCTCTTCTAGAAACATGGCGTTGGCATGATTTGGGAGTGGGTTGTGAGTAGTGTTTGGCTTAGGATTCGCTGGTGGGGCAATGGTACCCCGGTCAATTAGACCTTGGATTATGTTTCGAAGGTGAAAGCATTGGTCAGTGGTTTGGCCAGCTGTTTGGTGAAAGGTGCAATGGGCATCTGCCTTGAAGTTTCTTGGGAGTGGATTTGGCAATGGATGAGGATCCAAGGGTTTGATAAGGTTTCGGCTTAGCAGGGCTTGATAGACTTTAGAGAGAGGAGCATGGATCTCAGTGTATTCCTTTTGGACTGGGACATGGCAGCTTTCTGGTGCCCATGAGGTGGTTGGTTGAGAGATGTTGTTGATAGTTGAGACTGCAGCACCGGCAGCCTTATCATATTTCTTGGGGGTGAATTATCCGGACACCTTCTTCGGTTCGACATCTATTTTAGCAAGACCTTCCTCGATTTCTACTCCTTCTTCCTTGAGAGGTCGGAAATGGGGATAGTATTGTCCCCCCATCATTGCTCGGACATGGGGTAAGAAGTTCTTCTTCACTATGCTGACTTGTTCTTCTTCAAAAGGCCGATTGGTCATGGTTGCTGCTCTTTCCCTCCATCGGGCTATGAAGTTACTGACTGATTCCCCAGAGTTCTGTTTAAGCAGCTCTAAATCACAACGGGTGACCTCAAGCTCTTCATTGTATTTGTACTGCGATATGAATTCTCGATCCACATCCTCCCAATTACGAATTCTGGACTCTTCGAGAGACAAAAACCATCGGAGGGCGCTATCCTTCAATGTTTACTGAAATAATTGGGCCATCACTTCTTCAGAAGCCCCTAGTAGAGTCATGGAACGGTGATAGCTACAGAGATGAACAATCGGGGGTCCACTTCCTCCGAATTTCTTGATATTTGGCATCTTGAACTTCTCGAGTAACCATGCTTTAGGATAAGGAGACATGTGGGTGTAGTCCACGTAATTCCTCAAGATTCTGACTTGGTCAAACTTCTTGATGAGCATCTTGAGGTCCTCTTTGACTTTGTTCAGCTCTTCTTCCTCCGAATCAATGATCATAGGAAAATTAGCCCCATGCTGGGCAAGATTCGGCATCGAAAGCTGGGTAGGCGACGACCCATTAGCAGGAGGGGCACGTGGAGCGTGCTGATACTCTTCGGGAACCCAGATAGGCTCAAGTGGACCCATAACGTGAGAAAATAGGGCCTCGAGCTCTTGAGGAAAAAAACCTGGTTTCGTTGCATTTCTCGGAGCTCAGTTTGGAGGTTATTAATCTTGGACACGAGCTGAGCTAGGACTGCCGTCAGATCCGGCTGCACAACGGGGACTTGATTTGTGTTCTCCATGGAAAGAGAATGGATACCAGACTCGAAAGAAGTAACAGGGGAACGGACGGAGCTCTGGGGTGATTCGACTGAAGACCGAAGCCAATAAGGAGCCAGGCCAAGGGTTTGCGATCGACCTGAGAAGGCACAAAATGGGATTTATTTTGAGAAAAAAAGGATGAAAATAATTTTGACAATTTTTTTTCTTTTTTTGAGATTGGAAGACAAAATATTTTTGGCTTTTTGATAAAGAGAGGATTTTTTTTTGGATTTTTTTGATAAAGAAAGTAGAGACGGTCTCAGTATGATTATTACAATTATTATGTTTTCACTTGTATTAATTCTCCTAAATGCAAAATAAAATGCTGGATGGGACCCGAGCCTGGAAAAATTGGGTTTGTAATATATGCAAAGCTATGGCTGGACTTGTGACCAGGCTCACGGACTGGGTCCCATTTTAAAAATGCACGAAAATTAGGGCGGTAGGCCGACTCGGAATTTCGGCAGAGTTTCGGGTTGAAAACGACAATCTTATATGTGTGTCCTAGGCTTGACACCTATATGCGGGTATGCAATTGGTTGGGTGAATCGGAAAGGGTTCCCTCCTTTGGCGTGACTTCCACGATATACATCTTGCTCTTACGGGCAATCGGTACATGTGGACAAGCCATTTGATATACCTGAGTGTACATGAATTACCTCACTATATACCTTATGTGGACGGTACGTGTGAGAGCGAATTCGATATACTCGGCATACGTGAACGAATTCTTTGCGATATACCTCCCGTCATGACTTAGGTCAAGCGGTACGATGCGAAGGAACCGTTCGATATACGTCGAAGGTACTTGGCCAATGGAAGGTGAGAGTCATATCGCTTAGGCTGACTGCTCCCTGCCGGACTAGCACCCATCACGAAGTGACCCTCCAGTTACTGGGTAAAATTAGGTTAATCACAATGCTCTTTGGTGATGTCGTGTGAATCATGCATGATCCTCTTATTAGTATCTTATGAGAATGTATTTCTTGATTATGCCAACAGGGAGAAAAGTACAAGTACCAATGGTACACCAAGTATGGATGGGTGATGCATGCAACATGCAGATATATGTGACCTTAGGTGCACGTGGTGCGAAGTGTACATGGATAATTTTCTACAAGTGTGTGAATAGAAGCATAGGCATAGGGTACACATGAGTAATAAAGGGGGAACATGCAAATAGGGGTAAAATATAAACAAACATAACACCCATGTAAATAGAGTCTAGCCCTCATTTGTCTCAAGCGGAGTCGCCACTCTGGCCATCCCCGATCCTCGCTATGGGCGGGCGGCATGAGGGAGGATCCTAGGTCTCACGCATCCCTCTCGGGAGTGTTTCGGCCAACGTCATTTGGGTAAGGTGAAAAATGTAGAGAGATAGAGTCGCCAGTCTATTTTACTCAAAACAGATAAAAGAAAGGGAGCTATCCTGAAGGATAACATCCAAAGACATACTGATGCATACGAAACCAAAATGATTCGAAAAGGGTCCCAAGGCTAAGATACAAAATGGGAAGGTGTTAGGCACCCATTCCGCCCTTACGGTCTTTCATGGGTTTTTGCTATTTTCCTTTATTTTCCCCGTGATATATGTGCATGTGTATATATAGTGGAGGTAGGAATTGTCGACTTGTACCATGGAAGAGGTAAAGCGAGTCATCCGTAGAAAAGTATAAAAATATTAGAAAATAGGATTTACGCGATTATCCTTACGTTGATCGTTATGATGGAACGATAATGCATGTGGAACAATACGCCACTAAGAACAAGTATATATATATATATATATATATATATGTGTGTGTGTGTGTGTGTGTGTGTGTGTAATCTAGGAGAATTGAATTTAGAGAGAATAGGAGATGAAAGAAAGAGTAAATATAGGACTCGAATCTCAGATTTTACCCCGAGACGCCTATGTAGCCTATAGAGGCATCAAAGCCCACGTAGTTTGCATGCAAAATGAGGGGCGGGATTTATCCCATAAATCCAACTGGGGACTTCTCTTATTTATGTGTGTGTGTGTGTGTGTGTGTAGAAAAAGTGTTTTAGTTGTGAGAAAAGTGTAAGAAAAGTGTGAGAATTCCCATTTGGAATTTATGAGCAAACCCTCTTTTTCTTGTTTTTGGTTTTTTATTTGTATGAAAATAAGAGATGTGCAATAATACTAAGTAAAAAGTATATTAGGATATGTGAGATGAGAGAATAAAAGTGCTAAGTAATAAAACAAGTTAATGCGAATTTAAAGAGAGAATTGAGAAAATTGGACATTCTTGAAGATCTTGAGCTTGATCTTGAATGTTGGAGAGCAGCCCTTGCACTTGGATGATGATGGAGAGTGGTTAATTCACCAAGTTTTATGCAAAGGATGATGAAAGGTGAAGGTTGGAAAGGGGTTTAGATGTGGAAATCACGCTGACTTCAAGAGAGGTTTTCTGGATTTGCTGAGAGTGATATGCTTCTGATCTGGGCTCCTCTTGCAATGAGGTCAAGGCCTCCCTTTTATAGTCCCAGGGTATTGTCGATCGGCAACGCCCTGGTCCTTCCATTCGACAGGTGAGTTTAGGCACAGTGCCGATAGGCAGGTCTGGGACCTGCCGTTTGGTAGTGTCTTTCAGGCCTTTTTGAAAAATCGATCGTAGAGCGCAAATCGTTGATTCGAATCATGCACGGGGTAGACCATTGCAAAGGTAATTCAGAGACCTTTGAAAGTCATTTGGACCACTCCCGGGTTTGAGAGTTGACTTTGGGTTAAATGTGGCTCAAAAAATTCATCGGTCCATTAGACAGGGAATCATCGGACACAAACAGATCGTTCATCCGCATGGTAAGTCCAAATTGCGCACGGGGTAGACCATTGGAAAGTTTAAGAGATGTACTTCAACATTCCAAAGAGTTTAATCTGGTTCGAGGAGTTGACTTTGGTCAACCGGGCCCTGGAAGCATGCGGTGATCTTTTAGAGTAAAATGGATCATTCGTTCGTATCATAAGTCGAAATCGCGCATGGGGCGGACCGTTGGAAAGGGGTTTCAGTTCCCTTTGAAGATTCATTCATTCTCGATCGAGCTGAAGAGTTTGACTTAGGTTAAACGGAGCCAATGAGCATCCGGTGGCCTTTAGATCAGGTTTCAGGGAAAATAGGTCGTTCATTCGCATGGCAAGTCGGAATCGCGCACGGGATGGACCGTTGGAAAGGGGATTCAGGTCCCTTCGAGGATTCATTTAGTCTCGATCGAGATGAAGAGTTTAAATTTTGGTCAAACGGAGGCTGGGAGTGCCCGATGGCTTCTAGGTCAGTACTCGGGGTATGACTTGGGTTTGTAGTGATGAAGGGAGGTGCTAAGGACCTAAGGAGAGTTTAAGGGGTAACAGAATGGGGTGTCTACAATATGGGAGATTCATTTGTGTTTAGTAGATGATTAAAATCTTCTCTCTCTCTCTCTATCAAATTTATCAACGGACATTGCTATATTACAGAATAGCAAAGAAATGTACCAAAAGTTACCTTGGTTATACAGTGTTGTGAATTTACCAACTCTACATTGCTTTATTATCAGCTTGGTGTTATTCTTTGGTGCATAAAATATTTTTTTTCATCCATTGATATTGAATCCTACAACTTTTCACGTCTTTTTTATTGGTGAATTGATTAATTCTGTAGGCTAGAATTGCGGGATCCGTATGAGTGACATAATTAAATGATCAATGCACTCATTTTATATCACTCTATTAGTCAAACTATTTTCCAAAATGAAATAATCTGGGACAAATAAGGACCACAATCTAAATCACCATAAGTTTTTTCTGCCAGTTCTAACAAAAAGAGGGTTGACCGTGAGGTTTACTAGATATTAGTCGGCTATGAAATTTGTACGATTTCACCTCACTCATCTGTGAGGTTGACTATTTCTTTGTTACCTAGATTTGTTTATGAAACTTTATTTTTAATTAGCTCAATTTTTTTTTCATTTTGTGTTTATAGATGATTCTCGTTTTAGGAATAAATAGTATAATTTGGCTATGTACCGAAGAGAAAAGTTGAATCAATACATTATTGAGCTAAACATGAAAATTTGGCGCTGTTATTTCATCTTTATTTTATGACTTTTATATGGTTTAATTTCAGCTCTAGATGGAAAGATAAAAGTGTGGTTATATGATAATCTGGGATCTCGGGTTGATTGTGATGCTCCAGCTCCCGGTTGATGGTGCACAATAAAATGGCCTACAATGCTAATGGTACAAGGTTGATTCATCTGAATTGAATGTGTTAATGTGACTCTTTTTCTTTTACTGATGCATGTTCAAACTATCTATTATACTCGTATACTTTTATGATTTATGTTTAAAATATGCTGGTTTGGGGAGTATTACAAGCTTTTTTCATGCGGGGACCAGCAGAGATGGAGAATCACACATTGTATATTACTTGTAGCTATGATCAAAATGATTTAAGAATTTCATGAGTTATAGCAAGGTTGTTACTCGTAAGTTTAAGAATTTCATCTGGAATGATTTGTGTTACAAGTAGCCTTATCAATATGAATAATTTGTTTCCCCTCACAGGGGGATGTATGTATATCGCACCCTGAGCTACAAAGAGACTGAATTTGAAGTTGTTGACGTGCCATTAGGGTCCAAAATGATGGTATACTGATTCAGATTCGAGTTATTACTTCATTCCTATCATATTAGTAATACCATTTCAGATTCGAATTCGAATTTCTTTGCTCTTCATTCCTATCATATTAGTGACGTATTTTCTTTTGTTTCTACCCTTTTTTTTGCTTCAATTATGTTACTGAGTAGTTTAGAATTATATGTAAACCATAAATTTTGAGTCTAACAAAAAATGGAAAGATCTTAAGTTGAGATTGATGTGTTTTCTGTAGTTAATTTATTAATTATGTGCCTATTATGCAAGTTTTATTAAGTGTGCTTCTGCGCTATTGTATATATGATAGAGGGCTACTCCCAGTCATCTTTGTTCATTAATTAAAATATTACTGTAGTTGGGAACTATTCCAATTTGTTTAAAAGTTACCATATGTATGTATGTTTCTCTCTCTCTCTCTCTCTCTCTCTCTCTCTATATATATATATATATATATATATATATATATATATATATATATATATATATATATATATATATATATATATATATATATATATATATACTATCCTATTTCAATGTTGATATTTCTGTTGTAGGTATATGCCACCATGTCTCCTATTGTAAATGTTGGATCTGTTGCAAGAAAGTCTCATGCAAATATAAAGGTATGATGTACAAATGCTACTTTTATAGAAGTAGGGGTTGCAATGGGGTTGGTGTGAATTTCTGTTTACTAAAGAACTAAAGTAGGAGTTGTAATTGGGTTGGTGCAAATTTATGTTGACTGAAGAACTAGTTTTATACAAATTCCTTTATATAATTAGTATATTCGCTAAATAATGTATGAATTCTTCGATTTATGTGTTGTAATTTGAATTCAATGTCTGAAAGTTCAGTTTTGTTGTTTGAATTCAACGATATTTAACTTCATGTCTTATGCGTTATTTTTTTGTAATCTTTATTTAGGTTTCCTCGAGATTTAACACAACATTGCGCCATGAATATACGACAAACGAGGAGTCGGACATGGCATTGTGTTTGTTCTTCACTTCAATTTATACAGGTTTGTGTTTGGTCTTTTTGTTTTGCGTGTCCTTGTGCCCCAAATAAAATACTTGCACATATCTAATTTTCTTTATAAATGTTACAAACTAATAATCCATTACTATATGGAAATTATTTTACTCTCTGTGCATGGCATAGAAAGGACTTGTGCCTGACTGTCCATAATCATACACTACGCAATCACAGTGAAGAAAATATTTCCTTTAAGCTATTGATCCCACAACACAACTCATAGATAGAAGCTTTACTTAGTATAATTTATCTTAGTTTAAATTTCATCTCATCTAACATTAATTCTCAGATGGAATTAAATTATCCTAAATTTTCAGTCTCACCTTATCACACATTACAAAAAGCTTAAAATTTATCTCACACTGGAACTACCATAGATGACTAAATTGTCCTAAATTTTGAATGGGGGATACAAAATCAACCCTCAAAATTACCCAAGTAAATTTAATTGCCATATTTAGCATTACAACCTATGCGCTAGGAAAGCTCGTCCACATAAATAACATCTCAAACCAGCTCAAACCATACTTAGGCTTAAAGCCATCTCCCAAATGGCCCCGTAAGAGGAACGAATACCTCGCACGGGACAAATGTAACTTGTTGGAACTGACCGTGTAGTCACGGTTCTTCCAGTATGAGAATTTGAAAATATCTAGATTTGGCTTAAAAACAAGCTGTTAAAGGGTGAAAATCGAAATCAGCCCCTAAATGGCCCCGTAAGAGGCACGAACACCTCGCGCGGGAAAACATTATAACTTGTAGGAACTTACCGTGTAGTCACGGGTCTCCCGATTTGAGAATATGACGATAATTTAAAAATATCTAGATTAGGCTTAAAAATAAGCCGTTAAAGGGTGAAAACCCAAATCAGCCCCCAAACGGCCCCGTAAGAGGCACGGACACCTCGCACGGGACCAATGTAACTTGTAGGAACTGACCGTGTAGTCATTGGTCTACCGGTTTGAGAATATGATGATAATTTGAAAATGTCTATATTAGGCTTAAAAACAAGCCGTTAAAGGGTGAACATCAAATCTAGCGCCCAAACGGCCCCCCGTGAGAGGCATGAACACCTTGCACGGGACCAATGTAACTTGTAGGAACTGACCGTGTAGTCACGATTCTCCCGATTTGAGAATATGACGATAATTTGAAAATATGTAGATTAGGCTTAAAAACAAGCCGTCAATGGGTGAAAACCTAAACCATCCCCCAAATGGCCCCGTAAGAGCCACGGACGCATCGAACGGGGGACCAATGTAACTTGTAGGAACTGATCGTGTAGTCATGGGTCTCCCAATTTGAGAATATGGCGATAATTTCAAAAAATCTAGATTAGGCTTAAAAATAAGCTGTTAAAAGGTGAAAACCCAAACCTTCCCTCAAACAGCCCCGTAAGAGGCACGAACACCTCGCACGGGACCAATGTAACTTCTAAAAATTGACCATGTAGTCACGGATCTCTCGGTTTGGGAATATGACGAAATTTTGAAAATATCTAGATTAGGCTTAAAAACAAGCCAATAAAGGGTGCAAACCCAAACAAGCCCCCAAACGACCCCGTAAGAGGCACGAACACCTCACACAGGACCATTATAACTTGTAGGACTGACTATGTAGTCACGGGTCTCCCGATTTGAGAATATGATGAGAGTTTGAAAATATCTATATTAGGCTTAAAAACAAGCCGTTAAAGGGTGAAAATCTAAACCAACCCCCAAACGACCCCGTAAGAGGCACGAAAACCTCGCACGGGACCAGTGTAACTTATAGGAACTGACCGGGTAGTCACGGTTCTCCCGATTTGAGAAATATGATGATAATTTAAAAATATGTAGATATGGCTTAAAAAATAAGTCGTTAACGGGTGAAAATCCAAACCAGCCCCCAAACAGCCCCGTAAGAGGCACGGACACCTCGCACGGGAGACCAATGTAACTTGTAAGAATAGATCGTGTAGTTACGGGTCTCCTGGTTTGAGAATATGACGATAATTTGAAAATATCTAGATTAGGCTGAAAAACAAGTCGTTAAAGGGTGAAAACCCAAACTAGCGCCCCCAAACGGCTCCGTAAGAGGCACAGACACCTCACACGGGACCCATGTAACTTGTAAGAACTGACCGTGTAGTCACGGGTCTCCCATTTTGAGAATATGATGATAATTTAAAAATATTTATATTAGGCTTAAAAACAAGCACTTAAAGGGTGAAAACTAAAATCAGCCCCAAAACGGCCCCCTGTAAGAGGCATGAACACCTCGCACAGGACCATTGTAACTTGTAAGAATTGACCGCGTAGTCACGGTTCTCCCGATTTGAGAATATGATGATCATTTGAAAATATGTAGATTAGGCTTAAAAATAAGCCATTAAAGGGTGAAAACCCAAACTATATCCCAAATGTCCCTGTTAGAGGCATGAACACCACACACGAGGGATCAATGTAACTTGTAGGAACTGATCATGTAGTCACAGTTCTTTGGGTTTGAGAATATGATGATAATTTGAAAATACCTAGATTAGGCTTAAAAATAAGCCGTTAAAAGGTGAATTCCCAAACCAGCCCCAAATCGCCCCGTAAGAGGCTCGAACACCTTGCACGGGACCAATGTAACTTGTAAAAACTGACCGTGTAGTCACGGGTCTCCCGATTTAAGAATATGATGATAATTTGAAAATATCGATATTAGGCGTAAAAATAAGCCGATAAAGGGAGAAAATCCAAACCAGCCCCCAAACGATCCCGTAAGGGGCACGGACACCTCACATGAGACAAATGTAACTTGTAGGAACTGACAGTGTAGTCACGGGTCTCCCGGTTTGAGAATATGATGATAATTTAAAAATATCAATATTAGGCTTAAAAGAAGCTCTTAAAGGGTGAAAATCAAAACCAACCCCCAAATGGCCCTGTGAGAGGCACGGACACCTCGCACGGGACCAATGTAACTAATAGGAACTGACCGTGTAGTCACGGTTATCCAGATTTGAGAATATGATGATAATTTGAAAATATGTAGATTGGGATTAAAAACAAGTCGTTAAAGGGTGAAAACCCAAGCCAGTCCCCAAACGGCCCCGTAAGAGGTACGAACACCTTGCACGGGCGACCAATGTAACTTGTAGGAACTCACCGTGTAGTCACGGGTCTCTCGATTTGAGAATATGACGATAATTTGAAAATATCTAGATTAGGCTTAAAAACAAGCTGTTAAAGGATGAAAATCCAAACCAGCCCACAAACGGCCCCGTAAGAGGCACGAACACCTCGCACGGGACCAATGTAATTTTTAGAATCCGATCGTGTAGTCACAGTTTCCCCAGTTTAAGAATATGATGATGATTTGAAAATATGTTGATTAAGCTTAAAAACAAGCGGTTGAAGGGTGAAAACCCTAACTAGCTCCCAAACGGCCCCGTAAGAGGCACGAACACCTCGAACGGGTCCAATGTATCTTATAGGAACTAACCGTGTAATCACAGGTCTCTTGGTTTGAGAATATGACCGTAATTTGAAAATATCTAGAGTAAGTTTAAAAACAAGCCGTTAAAGGGTGAAAACCCAAACCATCCCCCAAACGGCCCCTTAAGAAGCATGAACACCTCACACAAGACCAATATAACTTGTAGGAACTGGCTATGTAATCACGGGTATCTCGGTTTGAGAATATAATGATAATTTGAAAATATCTAAATTAAGCTTAAAAATAAGCCGCTAAAGGGTGAAAACCCAAACCAGCCCCCAAAAGACCCTATAAGAGGCACGAACACCTCTATCGAGACTAATGTAACTTGTAGGAACTGACCGTGTAGTCACTGGTCTCTCGGTTTGAGAATATGACGATAGTTTGAAAATATCTAGATTAAGTTTAAAAACAAGCCGTTAAAGGGTGAACACCCAAACCAGCCCCCAAAAGACCCCGTAAGAGGCACGAACACCTCGCACGGGACCAATGTAATTTTTAGGAACTGACCGTGAAGTCACGATTTTCCTAGTTTGAGAATATGATGGAAATTTTAAAATATGTTGATTAAGCTTAAAAACAAGCGGTTAAAGGGTGAAAACCCAAACCAGCTCCCAAATGGCCCCGTAAGAGGCACGAACACCTCACACGAGTCCAATGTAACTTGTAGGAACTGACTGTATATTCACAGTTCTTCCGGTGTGAGAATATGATGATAATTTAAAAATATGTAGATTAGGCTTAAAAATAATGTTAATGGGTGAAAATCCAAACTAGTCCCTAAACGATCGCGTAATAAACACGAACACCTCGCACTAGACCAATATAACTTATAGGAACTGGCTGTACAGTCACAGGTCTCCCGATTTGAGAATATGACGATAATTTGAAAATATCTAGATTAAGCTTAAAAACTAGCTGTTAAAGGGTGAAAACCCAAACCAGCCCACAAATGATCCCGTAAGAGGCACGAACACCTCGCACGAGACCAATGTAAATTTTAGGAACTGATCGAGTAGTCACGATTCTCCCAGTTTGAGAATATGACAATAATTTGAAAATATGTAGATTAAGCTTAAAAACATGAAACGACCCCGTAAGAGGCACGATCACCTCGTACGGGACCAATGTAACTTCTAGGAACTGACCGTGTAATCACAAGTCTATCGATTTGAGCATATGACGATAATTAGAAAATATCTAGAGTAGTCTTAAAAACAAGCCGTTAAAGGCTGAAAACCCAAACCAGCCCCCAATTGGCCCAGTAAGCTGTACGAACAGCTCGCACGGGACCAATGTTACCTGTAGGAACTGACGGTGTAGTCACTGGTCTCCCGATTTGAGAATATGGCAGTAATTTGAAAATATCTAGAGTAAGCTTAAAATAAGCCGTTGAGGGGTGAAAACCTAAACCAACCCCCAAACGACCTCTAAGTGGTACGAACACCTCCCACGGGACCAATGTAACTTGTAGGAACTGACCGTGTAGTCACGGGTCTCCCGGTTTGAGAATATGTTGATAATTTGAAAATATGTAGATTAGGGTTAAAAATAAGCCGTTAAAGGGTAAAAACCCAAACCCGCCCCCAAACGGCCTTGTAAGAGGAACGAACACCTCGAATAGGACCAATGTAACTTGTAGGAACTGATCGTGTAGTCATGGTTCTTTCAGTTTGAGAATATGACGATAATTTGAAAATATAGATTAGGCTTAAAAACAGTCGTTAAAGGGTGAAAACCCAAACTAGTCCTCAATTGTCCCCGTAAGAAGCACGAACAGCTCGCACAATACCAACGTAACCTGATAACCTGTAGGAACTAACCGTGTAGTCACGGTTCTCCCAGTTTGAGAATACGACGATAATTTGAAAATATCTATATTAAGCTTAAAAACAAGTCATTAAAGGGTGAAAACCCAAACCAGCCCCCCAATGACATCGTGAGAGGCACAAACCCCTCGCACGGGACCAATGTAACTTGTAAAAACTGATCGTCTAGTCACGGTTCTCCCGGTTTGAGAATATGACGATAATTTGAAAATATATAGATTAAGCTTAAAAATAAGCCATTAAAGGGTTCCCGTTAGAGGCACAAACACCTCGCAAGGGACCAATGTAACATGTAGGAACTGACCGTGTAGTCACGGTTCTCTTAGTTTCAAAATATGATGATAATTTAAAAATATGTAGATTACGCTTAAAAACAAGCCGTTAAAGGGTGAAATCCCAAACCAGCCCCCAAATGTCCCCGTAAAAGGCAAGGACACCTCGCACGAGACCAACGTAACTTATAGTAACTGACCGTGGAGTCACGGGTCTCCTAATTTGAGAATATGATGATAGTTTGAAAATATCTAGATTAAGTTTAAAAACAAGCCGTTAAAGGGTGAACACCCAAACCAACCCCAAAAAGACCCCGTAAGAGGCACGAACACCTCGCACGGGACCAATGTAATTTTTAGAAACTGTGCGTGAAGTTACGGTTCTCCTGGTTTGAGAATATGATGGTAATTTGAAAATATGTTGATTAAGCTTAAAAACAAGCGGTTAAAGGGTGAAAACTCAAACTAGCTCCCAAACGACCCCGTAAGAGGCACGAACACATCGCACGGGTCCAATGTAACTTGTAGGAACTGACCGTGTATTCACGGTTCTTCCGGTGTGAGAATATGATGATAATTTAAAAATATGTAAATTAGGCTAAAAAATAACATTAAAGGGTAAAAACCCAAACCAGTCCCCAAACGACCGCGTAAGAAGCACGAACACCTCGCACGGGACCAATATAACTTATAGGAACTGGTTGTGTAGTCACGGGTCTCCCGGTTTGAGAATATGATGATAATTTAAAAATATCTAGATTAAGCTTAAAAATAAGCCGTTAAAGGGTGAAAACCCAAACCAACTCCCAAACGACCCCGTAAGAGGCACAAACACCTCGCACGGGACCAATATAACTTTTATGAACTGACCGAGTAGTCACGGTTCCCCCAGTTTGAGAATATGGCAATAATTTTAACATATGTAAATTAAGCTTAAAAACAAGAAACGACCCCGTAAGAGGCACAAACACCTCGCACGGGACAAATGTAACCTGTAGGAACTGACTATGTAATCACAGGTCTCCTGGTTTGAGAATATGACAATAATTTGAAAATATCTAGAGCAAGCTTAAAAACAAGCCGTTAAAGGGTGAAAACCCAAGCCAGCTTCGAAACAGCCCCATAAGCGGTACGAACAGCTCGCACGAGACCAATGTAACTTGTAGGAACTGACCGTGTAGTCACTAGTCTCCCGGTTTGAGAATATGACATTAATTTGAAAATATCTAGATTAAGCTTAAAAATAAGCCATTAAAGGGTGAAAACCCAAACTAGTCCCCAAACGACCCCGTAAGAGGCACGAACACCTTGCATGTAACCAATTTATCTTTTAGGAACTAACCGTGTAGTGATGGTTCTCCAAGATTTGAGAATATAATAATAATTTGAAAATATGTAGGTTAAGCTTAATATTAAGAAACGGCCCCGTTAGAGGCATAAACACCTCGCACGAGACCAGCCCCCAAACGACCCAGTAAGCTGTACGAACAGCTCGCACGGGACCAATGTTACTTGTAGGAACTAACCGTGTAAACACAGGTCTCCCGATTTGAGAATATGAAGCTAATTTGAAAATATCTAGAGTAAGCTTAAAAAAAAGCCGTTAAAGGGTGAAAACCCAAACCCTCCCCCAAACGGCTATGTAAGCAGTACGAACAACTCGCACGGGACCAATATAACTTGTAGGAACAGACCGAGTTGTCACAGGTCTCCCGATTTGACAATATGATAGTAATTTTAAAATATCTAGAATAAGCTTAAAAATAAGCCGTTAACGGGTGAAAACCCAAACCATCCCCCAAATGACCTCGTAAGAGGTATGAACACCTCGCACAGGAGCAATGTAACTTGTAGGAACTGACCGTGTAGTCACGATTCTTTCGGTTTGAGAATATGATGATAATATGAAAATATGTAGATTAGGCTTAAAAACAAGTCGTTAAAGGGTGAAAACCCAAACCAGTCCCCAATTGTCCCCATAAGAAGCACGAACAACTCTCGTAATACCAATATAACCTATAGGAACTGACCGTGTAGTCACGATTCTCCCGGTTTGAGAATACGACGATAATTTGAAAATATCTATATCAAGCTTAAAAATAAGCCATTAAAGGGTGAAAACCAGAACCAGCCCCCAAACGGCCTCGTTAGAGGCATAAACACCTCACACGGGACCAATGTAACTTGTAGAAACTGATCGTCTAGTCACGGTTCTCCCGGTTTGAGAATACGACGATAATTTGAAAATATCTCGATTAAGCTTAAACACCAGCCATTAAAAGGTGAAAACCCAAACCAGCTCCCGAACGACCCTGTTAGAGGCACAAACACCTCGCACTAGACCAATGTAACTTGTAGGAACTGACCGTGTAGTCACGGTTCTCCTAGTTTGGGAATATGATGATAATTTAAAATTATGTAGATTAGGCTTAAAAACGAGCAGTTAAAAGGTGAAAACCCAAACCAGCCCCCAACGGCCCCGTAAGAGGCACGGACACCTCGCACGAGACCAATGTAACTTGTAGGAACTGGCCGTGTAGTCACGGGTCTCCCAGTTTGAGAATATGACAATAGTTTGAAAATAACTATATTAAGTTTAAAAACAAGCCGTTAAAGGGTGAACACCCAAACCAGCCCCCAAAAGACCCCGTAAGAGGCACGAACACCTCGCACGGGACCAATGTAATTTTTAGGAACTGACCGTGAAGTCACAGTTTTCCTGGTTTGAGAATATGATGGAAATTTTAAAATATGTTGATTAAGCTTAAAAACAAGCCGTTAAAGGGTGAAAACCCAAACCAACTCCCAAACGACCCCGTAAGAGGCACAAACACCTCGCACGGAACCAATGTAACTTTTAGGAACTGACCGAGTAGTCACGGTTCTCCTAGTTTGAGAATATGGCAATAATTTTAACATATGTAAATTAAGCTTAAAAATAAGAAACGACCCCGTAAGAGGCACAAACACCTCGCACGGGACAAATGTAACTTATAGGAACTGACCATGGAATCACAGGTCTCCTGGTTTGAGAATATGACAGTAATTTGAAAATATCTAGAGCAAGCTTAAAAACAAGTCGTTAAAGGGTGAAAACCCAAGCCAGCTTCGAAGCAGCCCCATAAGCGGTACGAACAGCTCGCACGGGACCAATGTAACTTGTAGGAACTGACCGTGTAGTCACTGGTCTCCCGGTTTGAGAATATGACATTAATTTAAAAATATCTAGATTAAGCTTAAAAATAAGCCATTAAAGGGTGAAAACCCAAACTAGTCCCCAAACGACCCCGTAAGAGGCACGAACACCTTGCATGTAACCAATTTATCTTTTAGGAACTAACCGTGTAGTGACGGTTCTCCCAGATTTGAGAATATGATAATAATTTGAAAATATGTAGGTTAAGCTTAATATTAAGAAACGGCCCCGTTAGAGGCACAAACACCTCGCATGAGACCAACCCCCAAACGGCCCAGTAAGCTGTACGAACAGCTCGCACGGGACCAATGTTACTTGTAGGAACAGACCGTGTAAACACAGGTCTCCCGATTTGAGAATATGAAGCTAATTTGAAAATATTTAGAGTAAGCTTAAAAAAAGCCGTTAAAGGGTGAAAACCCAAACCCTCCCCCAAACGGCCATGTAAACGGAACGAACAACTCGCACGGGACCAATATAACTTGTAGGAACAGACCGTGTTGTCACAGGTCTCCCGATTTGACAATATGATAGTAATTTGAAAATATCTAGAATAAGCTTAAAAATAAGCCGTTAACGGGTGAAAACCCAAACCATCCCCCAAATGACCTCGTAAGAGGTATGAACACCTCGCACAGGAGCAATGTAACTTGTAGGAACTGACCGTGTAGTCACGATTCTTTCGGTTTGAGAATATGATGATAATTTGAAAATATGTAGATTAGGCTTAAAAACAAGTCGTTAAAGGGTGAAAACCCAAATCAGTCCCCAATTGTCCCCATAAGAAGCACGAACAAATCTCGTAATACCAATATAACCTGTAGGAACTGACCGTGTAGTCACGATTCTCCCGGTTTGAGAATACGACGATAATTTGAATATATCTATATCAAGCTTAAAAATAAGCCATTAAAGGGTGAAAACCCGAACCAGTCCCCAAACGACCTCGTTAGAGGTACAAACACCTCGCACGGGACCAATATAACTTGTAGAAACTGATCGTCTAGTCACGGTTCTCCCGATTTGAGAATACGACGATAATTTGAAAATATCTCGGTTAAGCTTAAAAACCAGCCATTAAAAGGTGAAAACCCAAACTAGCTCCCGAACGACCCTGTTAGAGGCACAAACACCTCGCACTGGACCAATGTAACTTGTAGGAACTGACCGTGTAGTCACGGTTCTCCTAGTTTGAGAATATGATGATAATTTAAAATTATGTAGATTAGGCTTAAAAACGAGCAGTTAAAAGGTGAAAACCCAAACCAGCCCCCAACGGCCCCGTAAGAGGCACGAACACCTCGCACGAGACCAATGTAACTTGTAGGAACTGGCCGTGTAGTCACGGGTCTCCCAGTTTGAGAATATAACAATAGTTTGAAAATAACTATATTAAGTTTAAAAACAAGCCGTTAAAGGGTGAACACCCAAACCAGTCCCCAAAAGACCACGTAAGAGGCACGAACACCTCGCACGGGACCAATGTAATTTTTAGGAACTGACCGTGAAGTCACAGTTTTCCTGGTTTGAGAATATGATGGAAATTTTAAAATATGTTGATTAAGCTTAAAAACAAGCAGTTGAAGGGTGAAAACCCAAACCAGCTCCCAAATGGCCCCGTAAGACGCACGAATACCTCGTACGGAACCAATGTAACTTTTAGGAACTGACCGAGTAGTCACGGTTCTCCCAGTTTGAGAATATGGCAATAATTTTAACATATGTAGATTAAGCTTAAAAATAAGAAACGACCCCCTAAGAGGCACAAACACCTCGCACGGGATAAATGTAACTTGTAAGAACTGACCTTGTAATCACAGGTCTCCTGGTTTGAGAATATGACCGTAATTTGAAAATATCTAGAGCAAGCTTAAAAACAAGCCGTTAAAGGGTGAAAACCCAAGCAAGCTTCGAAACAACCCCATAAGAGGTACGAACAGCTCGCACGGGACCAATGTAACTTGTAGGAACTGATCGTGTAGTCACTGGTCTGTCGGTTTGAGAATATGATAGTAATTTGAAAATATCTAGATTAAGCTTAAAAATAAGCCATTAAAGGGTGACAACCTAAACCAGTCCCCAAACGACCCCGTAAGAGGCACGAACACCTTGCACGTAACCAATTGATCTTTTAGGAACTAACCGTGTAGTGACGGTTCTCCCAGATTTGAGAATATGGCAATAATTTGAAAATATGTAGGTTAAACTTAATATTAAGAAACGACCTCGTAAAAGGCACAAACACCTCGCACGGGACCAGCCCCCAAACGGCCAAGTAAGCTGTCCGAACAGCTCGCACGGGACCAATGTTACTTATAGGAACAGACCGTGTAAACACAGGTCTCCCAATTTGAGAATATGAAGCTAATTTGAAAATATCTAGAGTAAGCTTAAAAAAAGGCGTTAAAGGGTGAAAACCCAAACCCTCCCCCAAACGGCCATGTAAGCGGAACGAACAGCTCGCACGGGACCAATATAACTTGTAGGAACAGACCGTGTTGTCACAGGTCTCCCGATTTGACAATATGATAGTAATTTGAAAATATCTAGAATAAGCTTAAAAATAAGCCGTTAACGGGTGAAAACCCAAACAATCCCCCAAATGACCTCGTAAGAGGTATGAACACCTCGCACAGGACCAATGTAACTTATAGGAACTGACCGTGTAGTCACGATTCTTTCGGTTTGAGAATATGACGATAATTTGAAAATATGTAGATTAGGCTTAAAAACAAGTCGTTAAAGGGTGAAAACCCAAACCAGTCCCCAATTGTCCCCATAAGAAGCACGAACAACTCTCGTAATACCAATATAACCTGTAGGAACTGACCGTGTAGTCACGATTCTCCCGGTTTGAGAATATGACGATAATTTGAAAATATCTATATCAAGCTTAAAAATAAGCCATTAAAGGGTGAAAACCCAAACCAGCCCCCAAACGGCCTCGTTAGAGGCACAAACACCTCGCACGGGACCAATGTAACTTGTAGAAACTGATCGCCCAGTCACGGTTCTCTCGGTTTGAGAATACGATGATAATTTGAAAATATCTCGGTTAAGCTTAAAAACCAGCCATTAAAAGGTGAAAACCCAAACTAGCTCCCGAACGACCCTGTTAGAGGCATAAACACCTCGCACGGGACCAATGTAACTTCTAGGAATTGACCGTGTAGTCACGGTTCTCCTAGTTTGAGAATATGATGATAATTTAAAAATGTGTAGATTAGGTTTTAAAACAAGCAGTTAAAAGGTGAAAACCCAAACCAGCCCCCAAACGGCCCTGTAAGAGGCACGAACACCTTGTACGAGACCAATGTAACTTGTAGGAACTGGCCGTGTAGTCACGGGTCTCCCAGTTTGAGAATATGACAATAGTTTGAAAATAACTATATTAAGTTTAAAAATAAGCCGTTAAAGGGTGAACACCCAAACCAGCCCCCAAAAGACCCCGTAAGAGGCACGAACACCTCGCACGGGACCAATGTAATTTTTAGGAACTGACCGTGAAGTTACGGTTTTCCTGGTTTGAGAATATGATGGAAATTTGAAAGTATGTTGATTAAGCTTAAAAATAAGCGGTTAAAGGGTGAAAACCCAAACCAGCTCCCAAATGGCCCCGTAAGAGGCACGAATACCTCGCACGGAACCAATGTAACTTTTAGGAACTGATCGAGTAGTCACGGTTCTCCCAGTTTGAGAATATGGCAATAATTTTAACATATGTAGATTAAGCTTAAAAATAAGAAACGACCCCGTAAGAGGCACAAACAGCTCGCACGGGATAAATGTAACTTGTAGGAACTGACCTTGTAATCATAGGTCTCCTGGTTTGAGAATATGACAGTAATTTGAAAATATCTAGAGCAAGCTTAAAAACAAGCCGTTAAAGGGTGAAAACCCAAGCCAGCTTCGAAACAGCCCCATAAGCGGTACGAACAGCTCGCACGGGACCAATGTAACTTGTAGGAACTGATCGTGTAGTCACTGGTCTGCCGGTTTGAGAATATGATAGTAATTTGAAAATATCTAGATTAAGCTTAAAAATAAGCCATTAAAGGGTGACAACCTAAACCAGTCCCCAAACGACCCCGTAAGAGGCACGAACACCTTGCACGTAACCAATTGATCTTTTAGGAACTAACCGTGTAGTGACGGTTCTCCCAGATTTGAGAATATGGCAATAATTTGAAAATATGTAGGTTAAACTTAATATTAAGAAACGACCTCGTAAAAGGCACAAACACCTCGGACGGGACCAGCCCCCAAACGGCCCAGTAAGCTGTCCGAACAGCTCGCACGGGACCAATGTTACTTGTAGGAACAGACCGTGTAAACACAGGTCTCCCAATTTGAGAATATGAAGCTAATTTGAAAATATCTAGAGTAAGCTTAAAAAAAGGCGTTAAAGGGTGAAAACCCAAACCCTCCCCCAAACGGCCATGTAAGCGGAACGAACAGCTCGCACGGGACCAATATAACTTGTAGGAACAGACCGTGTTATCACAGGTCTCCCGGTTTGACAATATGATAGTAATTTGAAAATATCTAGAATAAGCTTAAAAATAAGCCGTTAACGGGTGAAAACTCAAACCATCCCCCAAATGACCTCGTAAGAGGTATGAACACCTCGCACAGGACCAATGTAACTTGTAGGAACTGATCGTGTAGTCATGATTCTTTCGGTTTGAGAATATGACGATAATTTGAAAATATGTAGATTAGGGTTAAAAACAAGTCGTTAAAGGGTGAAAACCCAAACTAGTCCCCAATTGACCCCATAAGAAGCACGAACAGCTCTCGTAATACCAATATAACCTGTAGGAACTGACCGTGTAGACACGATTCTCCCAATTTGAAAATACGATGATAATTTGAAAATATCTATATCAAGCTTAAAAATAAGCCATTAAAGGGTGAAAACCCGAACGAGCCCCCAAACGACCTCGTTAGAGGCACAAACACCTCGCACGGGACCAATGTAACTTGTAGAAACTGATCGTCTAGTCACGGTTCTCCCAGTTTGAGAATACGACCATAATTTGAAAATATCTCGGTTAAGCTTAAAAACCAGCCATTAAAAGGTGAAAACCCAAACCAGCTCCTGAACGACCCTGTTAGAGGCATAAACACCTCGCACGGGACCAATGTAACTTGTAGGAATTGACCGTGTAGTCACGGTTCTCCTAGTTTGAGAATATGATGATAATTTAAAAATATGTAGATTAGGCTTTAAAACAAGCAGTTAAAAGGTGAAAACCCAAACGAGTCCCCAAACGGCCCCATAAGAGGCACGAACACCTCGCACGAGACCAATGTAACTTGTAGGAACTGGCCGTGTAGTCACGGGTCTCCCGGTTTGAGAATATGACAATAGTTTGAAAATTTCTAGATTAAGTTTAAAAATAAGCCGTTAAAGGGTGAACACCCAAACCAACCCCCAAAAGACCCCATAAAAGGCACGAACACCTCGCACGGGACCAATGTAATTTTTAGAAACTGACGGCGAAGTCAGGGTTTTCTTGGTTTGAGAATATGAGGTAAATTTTATAATATGTTGATTAAGCTTAAATACAAGCAGTTAAAGGGTGAAATCCCAAACCAGTTCCCAAATGGCCCCGTAAGAGGCACGAACACCTCGCACGGGTCCAATGTAACTTATAGAAACTGACAGTGTATTCAAAGTTCTTCCGGTGTGAGAATATGATGATAATTTAATAACATGTACATTAGGCTTAAAAATAACGTTAAAGGGTGAAAACCCAAACTAGTCCCCAAACGATCCTGTACGAAGCACGAACACATCGCACGAGACCAATATAACTTATAAGAACTGGCTGTGTAGTCACGGACATCCCGATTTGAGAATATGACGATAATTTAAAAATATCTAGATTAAGTTTAAAAATAAGCCGTTAAAGGGTGAAAACCCAAACCAACCCCCAAACGACCCTGTAAGAGGTTCGAACACCTCGCGCGGGACTAATGTAACTTTTAGGAACTGACCGAGTAGTCACGGTTCTCCCAGTTTAAGAATATGACAATAATTTGAAAATATCTAGATTAAGCATAAAAACAAGCCATTAAAGCGAGAAAAGCCAAACCAGCCCCGAAACGACCTCGTTAGAGGCACAAACACTTCGCACGGGACCAATGTAACTTGTAAGAACTGATCATGTAGTCACGGTTCTCCTAGTTTGAGAATATGATGATAATTTAAAAATATATAGATTAGGCTTAAAAACAAGCCGTTAAAGGGTGAGAACCCAAACCAACCCCTCAACGTCCCCGTAAGAGGCACGGACACCTCGCACGAGACCAATGTAACTTGTAGGAACTGACCGTGTAGTCACGGGTCTCCCAGTTTGAGAATATGACGATAGTTTGAAAATATCTAGATTAAGTTTAAAAACAAGCTGTTAAAGGGTGAACACCCAAACCAACCCCAAAAGACCCCATAAGAGGCACGAACACCTCGCACGGGACCAATGTAATTTTTAGCAACTAAGCGTGAAGTCACGGTTCTCCTGGTTTGAGAATATGATGGTAATTTGAAAATATGTTGATTAAGCTTAAAAACAAGCGGTTAAAGCTTGAAAACCCAAACCAACTCCCAAACGGCCCCGTAAGAGGCACGAACACCTCGCACAGATCCAATGTAACTTGTAGGAACTGACCCTGTATTCACGGTTCTTCCGGTGTGAGAATATGATGATAATTTAAAAATATGTAGATTAGTCTTAAAAATAACATTAAAGGGTGAAAACCAAAATCAGTCCCCAAACGATCGCGTAAGAAGCACAAACACCTCGCACGGGACTAATATAACTTATAGGAACTCACTGTGTAGTCACGGGTCTCCCGATTTGAGAATATGACGATAATTTGAAAATATCTAGATTAAGCTTAAAAACAAGCCGTTAAAGGGTGAAAACCCAAACCAACCCCCAAATGACCCCGTAAGAGGCACGAATACCTCGCATGGGACCAATGTAACTTTTAGGAACTGACAAATTAGTCACGGTTCTCCCAATTTGAGAATATGGCAAGAATTTTAAAATATGTTGATTAAGCTTAAAAATAAGAAACGGCCCCGTAAGAGGCACGAACACCTCGTACGGGGCAAATATAACTTGTAGGAACTGACCATGTAATCACAGTTCTTCTGGTTTGAGAATATGACAGTAATTTGAAAATATCTAGAGTAAGCTTAAACACAAGTCGTTAAAGGGAGAAAACCCAAGCCAGCCCCCAAACGACCCCATAAGCGGTACGAATAGCTCTCACAGGACCAATGTAACTTGTAGGAACTGACTGTGTAGTCACTGGTCTCCCGGTTTGAGAATATAACAGTAATTTGAAAATATGTAGATTAAGCTTAAAAATAAGCCATTAATGGGTGAAAACCCAAATCAGCCCCCAAACGACCCCGTAAGAGGCACGAACACCTCGCACGGGACCAATTTATCTTTTAGGAACTAACCGTGTAGTCACGGTTTTCCCAGATTTGAGAATATGGGAATAATTTGACAATATGTAGATTAAGCTTAAAAATAAGAAACAGCCCCCGTAAGAGGCACGAACACCTCGCACGGGACCAATGTAACTTGTAGGAATTGACAGTGTAATCACAGGTCTCCCGATTTGAGAATATGAAGGTAATTTGAAAATACCTAGAGTAAGCTTCAAAAAAGTCGTTAAAGGGTGAAAACCCAAACTAGCCCCCAAACGGCCTTGTAAGCGGTTAGAACAGCTCGTAGGGGAGAAACATAACTTGTAGGAATAGACCGTGTTGTCACAGGTCTCTCGGTTTGAGAATATGATAGTAATTTGAAAATATCTAGAGTAAGCTTAAAAATAAGCCGTTAATGGGTGAAAACCCAAACCATCCTCAAAACGACCTCGTAAGAGGTACGAACACCTCACACGGGACCAATGTAACTTATAGGAAATGACCGTGAAGTCACGGGTCTCCTGGTTTGAGAATATGATGATAATTTGAAAATATGTAGATTAGGCTTAAAAATTAGCCGTTAAAGTGTGAAAACCCAAACCCGCCCCCAAACGGCCTCGTAAGAGGCACGAACACCTCATACAGGACCAATGTAACTTGTAGGAACTGACCGTGTAGTCACAATTCTTTCGGTTTGAGAATATGACGATAATTTGAAAATATGTAGATTAGGCTTAAAAATAAGTCGTTAAAGGGTGAAAACCCAAACCAATCCCCAATTGTCCCCGTAACGAATAGCTCGCACAAGACCAATGTAACCTGTAGGAACTAACCGTGTAGTCACGATTCTCCCGGTTTGAGAATACGACGATAATTTGAAAATATCTATATTAAGCTTAAAAACAAGCCATTAAAGGGTGAAAACCCAAACTAGCCCCCAAACGGCCTCGTTAGAGGCACAAACACGTCGCACGGGACCAATGTAACTTGTAGAAACTGATCGTCTAGTCACAATTCTCCCAGTTTGAGAATACGACATTAATTTTAAAATATCTTGGTTAAGCTTAATAACAAGCCATTAAAGGGTGAAAACCCAAATCATTCCCCAAACGACCCCGTCAGAGGCATAAACACCTTGCACGGGACCAATGTAACTTATAGGAACTGACCGTGTAGTCACGGATCTCCTAGTTTGAGAATATGATGATAATTTAAAAATATGCAGATTAGGCTTAAAAATAAGCCGTTAAAGGGTGAAAACCCAAACTAGCCCCCAAACAGCCTCGTAAGAGGCACGAATACCTCGCACGAGACCAATGTAACTTGTAGGAACTGACCGTGTAGTCACGGATCTCCCGATTTGAGAATATGACGACAGTTTGAGAATATCTTGATTAAGTTTAAAAATAAGTCGTTAAAGGGTGAACACCTAAACCAGCCACCAAAAGACCCCGTTAGAGGCATGAACACCACGCACAGGCCCAATGTAATTTTTAGGAACTGACCGTGAAGTCACGGTTCTCCTGCTTTGAGAATATGATGGAAATTTTAAAATATGTTGATTAAGCTTAAAAACAAGCGGGTAAAGGGTGAAAACCCAAACCAGCTCCCAAACGTCCCCGTAAGAGGCACGAACACCTCGCACGGGTCCAATGTAACTTGTAGGAACTGATCGTGTATTCACGGTTCTTCCGATGTGAGCATATGATGATGATTTAAAAATATGTAGATTAGCCTTAAAAATAACGTTAAAGGGTGAACCCAAATCAGTCCCCAAACGATCCCATAAGAAGCACGAACACCTCGCACGGGACCAATATAACTTATAGGAACTGGCTCTGTAGTCACGGGTCTCCCGGTTTGAGAATATGACGATAATTTGAAAATATCTAGACTAAGCTTAAAAATAAGCCGTTAAAGGGTGAAAACCGAAACCCTCCCTCAAACGACCCCGTAAGAGGCACAAACACCTCGCACGGGACCAATGTAACTTTTATGAACTGACCGAGTAGTCACGGTTCTAACAGTTTAAGAATATGGAAATAATTTGAAAATAAGTAGATTGAGCTTAAAAATAAGAAAGGACCCCGTAAGAGGCACAAACACCTCGCACGGGACCAATGTAACTTGTAGGAAGTGACCGTGTGATAAAAGGCCTCCTGGTTTGAGAATATGACGGTAATTTGAAAATATCTAGAGTAAGATAAAAAATAAGCTATTAAAGGCCCCCCAAACGGCCCCGTTAGCAGTACGAACCGCTCGCACGGGGCCAAAGTAGCTTGTAGGAACTGACCGTGTAGTCACTGGTCTCTCGGTTTGAGAATATGATAATAATTTGAAAATATCTAGATTAAGCTTAAAAACAAGCCATTAAAGGGTGAAAACCCAAACACTCCCCCAAACGTCCTCGTAAGAGGCACAAACACCTCGCACAGGACCAATGTAACTTGTAGGAACTGACCGTGTATTCACGGTTCTTTCGATTTGAGAATGTGATGATTATTTGAAAATATGTAGATTAGGCTTAAAAACAAGTCGTTAAAGGGTGAAAACCCAAACTAATCCCCAATTGTCCGCGAAAGAAGCGCGAACAACTCGCACAATACCAATGTAACCTATAGGAACTTACCGTGTAGTCACGGTTCTGCCGGTTTGAGAATACGACGATAATTTGGAAATATCTATATAAAGCTTAAAAACAAGCCATTAATGGGTGAAAACCCAAACCACCACCCAAACGGCCATGTTAGAGGCACAAACACCTCGCACGAGACCAATGTAACTTGTAGAAACTGATCGTCTAGTCACAGTTCTCCCGATTTGAGAATACGACGTTAATTTGAATATATCTAGGTTAAGCTTAAAAACAAGCCATTAAAGGGTGAAAACCCAAACCAGCCCCCAAATGACCCCGCTAGAGGCACAAACACCTCGCACCGGACCAATGTAACCTGTAGGAACTGACCGTGTAGTCACGATTCTCCTAGTTTGAGAATATGATGATAATTTAAAAATATGTAGATTAGGCTTAAAAATAAGCCGTTAAAGGGTGAAAACCCAAACGAGCCCCCAAATGGCCCCGTTAGAGGCATGAACACCTCGCACGAGACCAACGTAACTTATAGGAACTGACCGTGTAGTCACGGGTCTCCCGATTTGAGAATATGACGATAGTTTGAAAATATCTAGATTAAGTTTAAAAACAAGCCGTTAAAGGGTGAACACCCAAACCAGCCCCCAAAAGACCCCGTAAGAGGCACTAACACCTCGCACGGGACCAATGTAATTTTTAGGAACTGACCGTGAAGTCACGGTTCTCCTGGTTTGAGAATATGATGGAAATTTTAAAATATGTTTATTAAGCTTAAAAACAAGCGGTTAAAGGGTGAAAACCCAAACCAGCTCCCAAACGGCCCCGTAAGAGGCACGAACACCTCGCACGGGTCCAATGTAACTTGTAGGAATTGACCGTGTATTCACGGTTCTTCTGGTGTGAGAATATGATGATAATTTAAAAATATGTAGATTAGGCTTAAAAATAACGTTAAAGGGTGAAAACCCAAACCAGTCCCCAAACGATCCCGTAAGAAGCACGAACACCTCACACGGGACCAATATAACTTATAGAAACTAGCTGTGTAGTCATGGGTCTCTCGGTTTGAGAATGTGATGATAATTTGAAAATATCTAGACTAAGCTTAAAAACAAGCCGTTAAAGGGTGAAAACCCAAACCATCCCCCAAATGACCCCGTAAGAGGCACGAACACCTCGTACGGGACCAATGTAACTTTTAGGAACTGACCGAGTAGTCACGTTTCTCCCAGTTTGAGAATATGACAATAATTTGAAAATATCTAAATCAAGCATAAAAATAAGAAACGGCCCCGTAAGAGGCACGAACACCTCGCACGGGACCAATGTAACTTATAGGAACTGACCGTGTAATCAAAGGTCTCTCAATTTTAGAATATGACGATAATTTGAAAATATCTAGAGTAAGCTTAAAAATAAGCCGTAAAAGGGTGAAAACCCAAGCTAGCCCCCAAACGGCCTCGTAAGCGGTACGAACAGCTCGCGCGGGACCAATGTAATATGTAGCAGCTGATAGTGTAGTCACTGGTCTCCCAGTTTGAGAATATGACAATAATTTAAAAATATCTAGATTAAGCTTAAAAACAAGCCATTAAAGAGTGAAAACCCAACCAGCTCCCAAATGACCCCGTAAGGGGCACGAACACCTCGCACGGGACCAATTTATCTTTTAGGAACTGACCGTGTAGTCACAGGTCTCACGGTTTGAGAATATGATGATAATTTGAAAATATTTAGATTAGGCTTAAAAATAAGCCGTTAAAGGGTGAAAACCCAAACTCTCCCCCAAACGGCCTCGTAAGATGCACGAACACCTCGCACAGGACCAATGTAACTTATAGAAACTGACCATGTAGTCATGGTTCTTTCGGTTTGAGAATATGATGATAATTTGAAAGTATATAGGTTAGGCTTAAAAACAGGTCGTTAAAGGGTGAGAACTAAACTAGTCCCTAATTGTCCCCGTAAGAAGCACGAATAGCTCGCACAATACCAATGTAACCTGTAAGAACTGACCGTGTAGTCACGGTTCTCCCGATTTGAGAATACGGTGATAATTTGAAAATATCTATATTAAGCTTAAAAACAAGCCATTAAAGGGTGAAAACCCAAACCAGCCCCCAAACGGTCTCATTACAGGCACAACCACCTCGCACAGGACTAATATAACTTGTAGAAACTGATCGTCTATTCACGGTTCTCCCGGTTTGAGAATACGATGATAATTTGAAAATATCTTGATTAAGCTTAAAAATAAGCCATTAAATGGTGAAAACCCAAACCAGCCCCGAAACGACCCCGTTAGAGGCACAAACACCTCGCATGGGATCAATGTAACTTGTAGAAACTGTTCGTCTAGTCACAGTTCTCCCGATTTGAGAATACGACATTAATTTAAAAATATATAGATTAGGTTTAAAAACAAGCCGTTAAAGGGTGAAAACCTAAACCTGCCCCCAAACGACCCCTTAAAAGGCGCTAACACCTCGCATGGGACCAATGTAACTTTTAGGAACTGACCGAGTAGTCATGGTTCTCCCAGTTTCAGAATATGGCAATAATTTGAAAATATGTAGATTAAGCTTAAAAATAAGAAACAACCCCGTATGAGGCACAAAAACCTCGCACGGGACCAATGTAACTTGTAGGAACTGACCGTGTAATCACAGGTCTCCCGATTTGAGAATATGACGGTGATTTGCAAATATCTAGACTAAGCATAAAAACATGCCATTAAAGGGTGAGAACCATAACCAACCCCCAAACGGCCCTGTAAGCGGTTCGAACCGCTCGCGTGGGACCAGTGTAATTTGTAGGAACTGATCGTGTTATCACGGATCTCCCGGTTTGAGAATATGACTGTAATTTGAAAATATCTAGAATAAGATTAAAAATAAGCCGTTAACTGGTGAAAACCCAAACCATCCCCCAAATGATCCCGTTGGAGGCACAAAGAGCTCGCACGAGACCAATGTAACTTGTAGAGACTGACCGGGTAGTCACGGTTCTCTTAGTTTGAGAATATGACAATAATTTTAAAATATGTAGATTAGGCTTAAAAATAAGCCGTTAAAGGGTGAAAATCTAAACTAGCCCCATAACAGCCCCGTAAGAGGCATGAACTCCTCGCACGGGACCAGTGTAACTTGTAGGAACTGACCGTATAGTCACGGTTCTCCAAGTGTGAGAATATGTTGATAATTTAAAAATATGTAGACTAGGCTTAAAAACAAGCCGTTAAAGGGTGAATACACAAAACAACCCCTAAACGGCCCCGTAAGAGGCACGAACACCTCGCACGAGACCAATGTAACTTGTAGGAACTGACCATGTAGTCACGGGTCTCTCGGTTTGAGAATATGATGGTAGTTTGAAAATTTCTAGAGTAAGCTTAAAAATAAGCCGTTAAAGGGTGAAAACCCAAACCAACCACTAAACAGCCCTGCAAGCGGTACAAACAACTCGCATGGGACCAATGTAACTTCTAGGAATCGGTCGTGTTGTCACGATTCTCCCTATTTGAGAATATGACAGTAATTTGAAAATATCTAGAGTAAGCTTAAAAACAAGCTGTTAAAGGGTGAAAACCGAAACCATCCCCCAAACGGGTAAGCGGTACGAACAGCTCGCACGGAACCAATGTAACTTGTAGGAACTGACCGTGTAGTCACGGGTCTCCCGATTTGAGAATATGACGATAGTTTGAGAATAACTTGATTAATTTTAAAAATAAGTCGTTAAAGGGTGAACACCTAAACAAGCCCCCAAAAGACCCCGAAAGAGGCACAAACACCACGCATAGGCCCAATGTAACTTATAGGAACTGACCGTGTAGTCACGGGTCTCCCGGTTTGAGAATATGATGATAATTTAAAAATATGTAGATTAGGCTTAAAAACAAGCAGTTAAAAGGTGAAAACCCAAACCAGCCCCCAAACGGCCTCGTAAGAGGCACGAACACCTCATACAGGACCAATGTAACTTGTAGGAACTGACCATGTAGTCACGGTTCTTTCGGTTTGAGAATATGATGACAATTTTAAAATATGTAGATTAGGCTTAAAAATAAGTCGTTAAAGGGTGAAAACCCAAACCAGTCCCCAATTGTCCCCATAAGAAGCACGAACAGTTCGTACAATATAATTGTAACCTGTAGGAACTGATCGTGTAGTCAAGGTTATCCCGGTTTGAGAATACGATGATAATTTGAAAATATCAATATTAAGTTTAAAAACAAGCCATTAAAGGGTGAAAACCCAAACGAGCCCCCAAACGGCCTCGTTAGAGGCACAAACACCTCGCACGGGACCAATGTAACTTGTAGAAACTGATCGTCTAGTCATGATTCTCCCGGTTTGAGAATACGGCATTAATTTGAAAATATCTTGGTTAAGCTTAAAAACAAGCCATTAAAGGGTGAAAACCCAAACGATCCCCTAAACGACCCCGTTAGAGGCACAAACACCTTGCACGGGACCAATGTAACTTGTAGGAACTGACCGTGTAGTCATGGTTCTCCTAGTTTGAGAATATGATGATAATTTAAAAATTTATAGATTAGGCTTAAAAACAAGTCGTTAAAGGGTGAAAACCCAAACCAGACCCCAAAAAGGCCCCGTAAGCGGCACGAATTCCTCGCACGGACCAATGTAACTTGTAGGAACTGACCGTGTAGTCACGGGTCTCCTGATTTGAGAATATGATGACAGTTTGAGAATATCTTGATTAATTTTAAAAAGAAGTCGTTAAAGTGTGAACACCTAAACTAGCCCCCAAAAGACCCCATAAGAGGCACGAACACCACGCACAGGCCCAATGTAATTTTTTGGAACTGGCCGTGAAGTCACGGTTCTCCTGCTTTGAGAATATGATGGAAATTTTAAAATATGTTGATTAAGCTTAAAAATAAGCGGTTAAAGGGGGAAAACCCAAACCAGCTCCCAAACGGCCCTTTAAGAGGCACGAACACCTCGTACGGGTCCAATGTAACTTGTAGGAACTGACCATGTATTCACGATTCTTCCGGTGTGAGCATATTATGATAATTTAAAAATATATAGATTAGCCTTAAAAATAACGTTAAAGGGTGAAAACCCAAACCAGCCCCCAAACGATCCCGTAAGAAACACGAACACTTCGCATGGGACCAATATAACTTATAGGAACTGGCTGTGTAGTCACGGGTCTCCCGGTTTGAGAATATGATGATAATTTGAAAATATCTAGATTAAGCTTAAAAATAAACCGTTAAAGGGTGAAAACCCAAACCGTCCCCCAAACGACCCTGTAAGAGGCACGAACACCTCGCACGGGACCAATGTAACTTTTACGAACTGACCGAGTAGTCACGGTTCTCCCAGTTTGAGAATATGGAAATAATTTGAAAATATGTAGATTAAGCTTAAAAATAAGAAACGACCCCGTAAGAGGCACGAACGCCTCGCACGGGACCATTGTAACTTATAGGAAGTGATCGTGTAATAAAAGGCCTCCTGGTTTGAGAATATGCCCGTAATTTGAAAATTTCTAGAGTAAGCTTAAAAACAAGCCGTTAAAGGGACAAAACCCAAACTAGCCCCTAAATGGCCCCATTAGCAGTACGAACTGCTCACACGGGACCAATGTAGCTTGTAGGAACTCACCGTGTAGTCACTGGTCTCTCGGTTTGGTAATATGACAATAATTTGAAAATATCTAGATTAAGCTTAGAAACAAGCCATTAAAGGGTGAAAACCCAAACTCGCCCCCAAACGTCCTCGTTAGAGGCACGAACACCTCGCACAGGACCAATGTAACTTGTAGAAACTGACCGTGTAGTCACGGTTCTTTCGGTTTGAGAACATGATGATTATTTGAAAATATGTAGATTAGGCTTAAAAATAAGTCGTTAAAGGGTGAAAACCCAAACTAGTCCCCAATTGTCCCCGTAAGAAGCACGAACAGCTCGCACAATACTAATGTAACCAGTAAGAACTGATCGTGTAGTCACGGTTCTGCCGATTTGAGAATACCATGATAATTTGAAAATATCTATATAATGCTTAAAAATAAACCATTAAAGGGTGAAAACCCAACTAGCACCCAAATGGCCACATTAGAGGCACAAACACCTCGCACGGTACCAATGTAACTTGTAGAAACTGATCGTCTAGTCACAGTTCTCCCAGTTTGAGAATACGACATCAATTTGAATATATCTAGGTTAAGCTTAAAAATAAGCCATTAAAGGGTGAAAACTCAAACCAGCCCCCAAACGACCCCGCTAGAGGCACAAACACCTCGCACGGGACCAATGTAACTTGTAGGAACTGACCGTGTAGTCAAGATTCTCCTAGTTAGAGAATATGATGATAATTTAAAAATATGTAGATTAGGCTTAAAAATAAGCCGTAAGAGGGTGAAAACCCAAACCATCCCCCAAACGGCCCCGTAAGAGGCACGAACACCTCGCACGAGACCAATGTAACTTTTAGGAACTGACCTTGTAGTCACGGGTCTCCCGATTTGAGAATATGACGATAGTTTGAAAATATCTAGATTAAGTTTAAAAACAAGCCGTTAAAGGGTGAACACTCAAACTAGCCCACAAAAGACCCCGTAAGAGGTACTAACACCTCTCACGGGACCAATGTAATTTTTAGGAACTGACCGTGAAGTCACGATTCTCCTGCTTTGAGAATATGATGAAAATTTTAAAATATGTTGATTAAGCTTAAAAACAAGCGGTTAAAGGGTGAAAACCCAAACCAGCTCCCAAACGGCCTCGTAAGAGGCACGAACACCTCACACGAGTCCAATGTAACTTGTAGGAACTGCTCGTGTATTCACGGTTCTTCCGGTGTGAGAATATGATGATGATTTAAAAATATGTAGATTAGGCTTAAAAATAATGTTAAAGGGTGAAAACCCAAACCAGTCCCCAAACGATCCCGTAAGTAGCACGAACACCTCGCACGAGACCAATATAACTTATAGGAACTAGCTGTGTAGTCACGGGTCTCCCGGTTTGAGAATATGACGATAATTTCAAAATATCTAGATTAAGCTTAAAAACAAGCCGTTAAAGGGTGAAAATCCAAACCAGCCCCAAAATGACCCCGTAAGAGGCACGGACACCTCGCACAGGACCAATGTAACTTTTAGGAACTGACCGTGTAGTCACGGTTCTCCCAGTTTAAGAATATGGCAATAATTTGAAAATATGTAGATTAAGCTTAAAAATAAGAAACGGCCCCGTAAGAGGCACGAACACCTCGTACGGGGCCAATGTAACTTTTAGGAACTGACCGAGTAGTCACGGTTCTCCCAGTTTAAGAATATGGCAATAATTTGAAAATATATAGATTAAGCTTAAAAAAAAGAAACAGCCCCGTAAGAGGCACGGACACCTCGCACGGGACCAATATAACTTGTAGGAACTGACTGTGAAATCATAGGTCTCCCGATTTTAGAATATGACGGTAATTTGAAAATATCTAGAGTAAGCTTAAAAATAAGCCGTAAAAGGGTGAAAACCCAAGCTATCCCCCAAACGGCCCCGTAAACGGTACGAACAACTCGCACGGGACCAATGTAACTTGTAGCAACTGATCGTGTAGTCACTGGTCTCTCGGTTTTAGAATATGACAACAATTTGAAAATATCTAGATTAAGCTTAAAAATAAGCCATTAAAGAGGGAAAACCCAAACCAGCTCCCAAACGACCCCGTACGAGGCACGAACACCTCGTACGGGACCAATTTATCTTTTAGGAACTGACCGTGTAGTCACAGGTCTCTCGATTTGAGAACATGGTGATAATTTGAAAATATTTATATTAGGCTTACAAATAAGCCGTTAAAGGGTGAAAACCCAAACCCGCCCCCAAACGGCCTCGTAAGAGGCACGAACACCTCGCACAGGACCAATGTAACTTGTAAGAACTGACCGATTAGTCACGATTCTTTCAGTTTGAGAATATGACGATAATTTGAAAATATATAGATTAGGCTTAAAAACTGGTCGTTAAAGGGTGAAAACCCAAACCAGTCCCTAATTGTCCCTGTAAGAAGCACGAACAGCTCGCATAATACCAATGTAACCTGTAGGAACTGACCGTGTAGTCACGGTTCTCCCGATTTGAGAATATGGTGATAATTTGAAAATATCTATATTAAGCTTAAAAACAAGCCATTAAAGGGTGAAAACCCAAACCAGCCCCCAAATGACCTCATTAGAGGCACAAACACCTCCCACGGGACTAATGTAACTTGTAAAAACTGATCGTCTAGTCACGGTTCTCCCAGTTTGGGAATATGATGATAATTTGAAAATATCTTGATTAAGCTTAAAAACAAGCCATTAATGGGTGAAAACCCAAACCAGCCACCAAACGACCCCGTTAGAGGCATAAACACCTCGCACGGGACCAATTTAACTTGTAGGAACTGACCGTGTAGTCACAGTTCTCCTAGTTTGAGAATATGATGATATTTTAAAAATATGTAGATTTTGTTTAAAAACAAGCCGTTAAAGGGTGAAAATCCAAACTAGCCCCCAAACGACCCCTTAAAAGGCACTAACACCTCACATGGGACCAATGTAATTTTTAGGAACTGACCGAGTAATCATGGTTCTCCTAGTTTGAGAATATGGCAATAATTTAAAAATATGTAGATTAAGCTTAAAAATAAGAAACGACCCCGTATGAGGAACCGAACACCTCGCACGGGACGAATGTAACTTGTAGGAACTGACCGTGTAATCACAGGTCTCCCGATTTGAGAATATGACGGTAATTTGAAAATATCTAGACTAAGCATAAAAGCAAGCCATTAAAGGGTGAAAACCATAACCAGCCCCCAAACGGCCCTCTAAACGGTACGAACAGCTCGCGCGGGACCAGTGTAACTTGTAGGAACTGATCGTGTTATCACGGATCGCCCGGTTTGAGAATATGACTGTAATTTGAAAATATCTAGAGTAATCTTACAAATAAGCCGTTAACTGGTGAAAACTCAAACCATCCCCCAAATGACCCCGTTGGAGGCACAAACAGCTCGCACGAGACCAATGTAACTTGTAGAAACTGACCATGTATTCACAGTTCTCCCAATTTGAGAATATGACAATAATTCTAAAATATGTAGATTAAGCTTAAAAATAAGCCGTTAAAGGGTGAAAACCCAAACTAGCCCCCTAACAGCCCCGTAAGAGGCATGAACTCCTCGCACGGGACCAATGTAACTTGTAGGAACTTACCGTGTAGTCACGGTTCTCCAAGTTTGAGAATATGTTGATAATTTAAAAATATGTTGACTAGGCTTAAAAACAAGCCGTTAAATGGTGAATACCCAAACCGACTCCTAAACGTCCCCGTAAGAGGCACGAACACCTCGCACGAGACCAATGTAACTTGTAGGAACTGACCATGTAGTCACGGGTCTCTCGGTTTGAGAATATGATGGTAGTTTAAAAATTTCTAGAGTAAGCTTAAAAATAAGCCGTTAAAGGATGAAAACCCAAACCAGTCGCCAAACGGCTCTGCAAGCGGTACGAACAACTCGCATGGGACCAATGTAACTTCTAGGAACTGACCATGTTGTCACGGCTCTCCCGGTTTGAGAATATGACAGTAATTTAAAAATATCTAGAGTAAGCTGAAAAATAAGCTGTTAAAGGGTGAAAACCCAATCCATTCCCCAAACAGGTAAGCGGTACGAACAACTCGCACGGGACCAATGTAACTTGTAGGAACTGACCATGTAATCACAGGTCTCCCGATTTGAGAATATGATGATAATTTGAAAATATCTAGAGTAAGGTTAAAAACAAGTCATTAAAGGGTGAAAACCCAAACTAGTCCCCAAATGGCCCCGTAAGCGGTACGGACAGCTCGTACGGGACCAATGTAACTTGTAGGAACTGATAGTGTTGTAACGGATCTCCCTATTTGAGAACATTATATTAATTTGAAAATATCTAGAGTAAGCTTAAAAATAAGCCGTTAATTGGTGAAATCATGAA
Organism: Sambucus nigra; assembly: GCA_949130495.1. Classification (NCBI taxonomy): domain Eukaryota; kingdom Viridiplantae; phylum Streptophyta; class Magnoliopsida; order Dipsacales; family Adoxaceae; genus Sambucus; species Sambucus nigra. The sequence continues at coordinate 153,394,631 of OX422213.1, forward strand.
CCATCCCCAAAATGACCCCGTAAGAGGAACGAACACCTCGCACGGGACCAATGTAACTTATAGGAACTGACCGTGTAGTCACGGGTCTCTCGGTTTGAGAATATTATGATAATCTAAAAATATGTAGATTAGGCTTAAAAATAAGCCGTTAAGGTGTGACAACCCAAACCCGCACCCAAACGGCCTCGTAAGAGGCAAGAACACCTCACACAGGACCAATGTAACTTGTAGAAACTGATCGTGTAGTCAGGGTTCTTTCGGTTTGAGATTATGATGATAATTTGAAAATATGTAGAAGAAGCCTAAAAACAAGTCGTTAAAGGGTGAAAACCCAAACCAGCCCCCAATTGTCCCCATAAGAAGCACAAACAACTCGCATAATACCAATATAACCTGTAGGAACTGACCGTGCAGTCACGATTCTCCCAGTTTGAGAATACGACGATAATTTGAAAATATCTATATTAAGCTTAAAAACAAGCCATTAAAGGGTGAAAACCCAAACCAACCCCCAAACGGCCCCGTTAGAGGCACACACACCTCGCAGAGACCAATGTAACTTGTAGAAACTGATCGTCTAGTCACAGTTTTTCCAGTTTGAGAATACGACGATAATTTGAAAATATCTAGATTAAGCTTAAAAACAAGCCATTAAAGGGTGAAAACCCAAACCATCCCCCAAAGGACCCCATTAGAGGCACAAATTCCTCGCACGGGACCAATGTAACTTGTAGAATCTAACAGTCCAGTCATGTTTCTCCCAGTTTGAGAATATGATAATAATTTGAAAATATGTAGATTAGGCTTTAAAATAAGCGGTTAAGGGGTGAAAACCCAAACCAGCCGCCAAACAGCCCCGTTAGAGTCATGAACTCCTCGCACGGGACCAGTTCAACTTGTAGGAACTGACCCTGTAGTCACGGTTCTCCTAGTCTGATAATATGATGATAATTTAACAATATGTAGATTAGCCTTAAAAACAAGCCGTTAAAGGGTGAAAACCCAAACTAGCCCCCAAACGGCCCCATAGGAGCCACGAACACCTCGTACGGGACCAATGTAACTTGTAGGAAATGATCGTGTATTCACGATTCTTCCGGTGTGAGAATATGATGATAATTTAAAAATATGTATATTAGGCTTAAAAATAAGCCGTTAAAGGATGAAAACCCTAACCAGCCCCGAAACGGCTCTATAAGAGGTATTAACACCTCGCATGGGACCAATATAACTCGTAGGAACGTACCACATAGTCACGGGCCTCTCGATTTGAGAATATAATGATAATTTTAAAATATATAGATTCGGCATAAAAATAAGCCGTTGAAGGGTAGAAACCCAAATCAGCTCCCAAACGGCCCCATAAAAGGCACTAACACCTCGCACGGGATCAATGTAACTCGTAGGAACTGACCGCGTAGTCACGGGACTCTCGATTTGAAAATATGACTATAATTCAAAAATATATGGATTAGGCTTTGAATCCAGCCGTTGAAGGGCGAGAACCCAAACTAACCCCCAAATGACCCCGTAAGAGGCACTAACACCTCCCAGAGGACCAATTTAACTCATAGGAACTGACCGCATAGTCACGGGCCTCTCAATTTTAGAATGTGACAATAATTTGAAAATATATAGCTTAGGCTATGAAACAAGCCGTTGAAGGGTGGAAACCCAAACCAGCCCCCAAACGACTCTGTAAGTGATATTAACATCTCGCACGAGACCAATATAACTCGTAGGAACTTACAACGTAGTCAAAAGCCTATAGTTTGAGAATATGATGATAATTTGAAAATATATAGATTAGGCATAAAAATAAGCCGTTGAAGGGTGGAAACCTAAATCAACCCCCAAACGGCTCCGTAAAAGGCACTAACACCTCGCACAGTACCAATGTAACTCATAGGAACTGACCGCGTAGTCACGTGCCTCTCGGTTTTAGAATATGACTATAATTTGAAAATATATAGATTAGGCTTAGAAACAAGCCGTTGAAGGGCGAAAACCCAAATCAGCCCCCAAACGACCCCGTGCGAGGCACTAAAACCTGACACGGGACCAATGTAACTCATAGGAGCTGATCAGGTAGTCATAACTTGCGTAAGATTTTCACTTTGAGAATGTAATAATAATTGTAACTCCTATATGTAATTTTTTAGCTTGAGTAAGTTTTTTTTTTATAAATTACTTGGTTACTAATATCATCTCTTTTTTGTATCCAATTTTTTTTGTAGGATAACATTTTATCGTTAGCATCTATTCGCGTGGAACACATGGAGAAGTCAATGGTTTATAATAAGTGGATTATTTATTTAACGTTGTTAATATTCAGGATTATATTTTTTTGTGTTATGGCCGTGCGAACTTTTGTAGTTTTATCATTAAATTTTATGCCCGTGCGGGCTTTTGTAATTTTATTGTTATATTTTGTGGCCGTGCGGGCTTTATACTACGTAGGTTTTCTATTAACAGGTTTTATAATGTCAAGAAAATAGAGGAAACTCTGTCCAATTTTTTTTTGTTCTGTGAACTACTAAAGACTTGTAATATTTTGAAGTTTGTATGTACATTAGTTCATCAACAACGTGCAAGATTTGAATTTTGTGAATTTTCTTGTTTTCAAATAATTAATTTTTTTTATCCAAAAATTTGGCACAGTTCAAAACCGTGCCAAATGTGTATCATATTTTGGCACGTTTTTGAGCTGTGCCAAAAGTTTGTCAAAATGTACTCAATCTGGCATAGTTCAAAACTGTGCCAGAAATATCAAATTCTGACATGGTTTAAAAGTGTGCCCGAAGTGTTCCTGTTTGGTCAAATCTGTCACACTTTTAAATCGTGACAGAAAAAATGGTCATTTTGTAACACCTAATTCTGGCACAGTTCAAAACTGTGCCAGATTTGATCTGGCACGGTTTTAAACCGTGCCAAATTACTATTTTTGGTGTAGTGATAGTGTATTCAAGTTGCGTTTCTTATTCCTCAATTTGGAATATTGTGGTATTCTAAATGAATGAATCTTATTCATGTTGTGGACCACATGTAGAATTCCTTATGGTTTATATGTTAATGGTTAAGGCAATCATTTAACATGGATACCTTGAGAACCATATCTTATTAAATGAATTACTGATCAATTGTTAGATAAAAAGGGACATTAATTTGATTGACAGTTGTTCAATTTGAACGGTGCTTCATTCTTCGTCTTGGAGAGAAAACTGAATAGTTAAATTATCAAGTTGTTTCTATAAAAATACTTTTTTATCCAGTACAAATTGACCGCTTGATAGAATTGGTTAAAATTATATCTTAGTACTTTGAGTGATAATACTTAAAAAATATCCATCAATAAGACAACTTTGATTTTAACTAACTATAATCAGTGCACCTCTTCATATTAAAATGGCGCAATGCTTTGATAATTAATGTTAAATCCATGGAATGTTATCATGAACAATTCGATTGTGTACAAACATGGCATTTGGATTGAAAAACCATAGGTTCACAAATCACTCAAACGTGTACTTATAAAAACTGGTTCATGTTCATGTGACACACTGCTATAAATATATGTGTTTCTTATAATGTGATAGTCGCATATGTGTTTATATGTGTATAAAACATGTCAGAATTTGATCACACCTCACTCAAATATAATATTATGATTATTTATTTTCTTATTTTAACTTATGTATTTTTGTGAAAATGTTGTGATGAATTGAGTTAAGTATATTGCGAATAATGCATTGTCGAATATATCAAGTTTGACTATTAGACATTGCATTGTGTGCTGTAATATAATTGCCTTTTGACTTAAGTTTTGATCATTTTTGTGGACGCCTCCATACATGCATGTTTTCTTAACAAATGTTATATCCTCAATACATAGGACAATCCATTGAATATTTTCTGAATGCAGACTAGTGTGATTACAATCATAGTCATTGACTTTGATGAATAGAGAACTGAGCGATTTAACATCTGCTCTAAAGATGGTAGAATCTAATAATAAATTCATAAAATGGTCAAGCAATTCACAACCGAGCAATTTAACGACTGCTTTAAATGAATCAAATTATGATCTCATTAAAGACTTTGATCACGGACTAGAGCCTTTAAGGGTTGAGAATAAATGTAGAAAATAGAATTCAATTGTGAATAATTTCAAATTTATAATTGAAATTATGGGGGAAGTGTTGCATTCTATAAGTTATATTATCAACACATTGATGCATGACAAGATGTCAATGGATACAAAAAATGTCACGAACATTTACATAAATTCTTATAAATGTGGGGGTGTTTCTCTAAGGCGATGATTCCTATCGAAAATAGGAACAAGACCATTAAATGTGTATGCATTGGTTATACAATTACATGTAATATGTTGTAATATTTTAAATGTGCATTTGTCTTGAGAAGTGTATACATTTGATTCATTAAACGACAATTAGTATTTAAGTACTTTGATCATATACCAAGGGTGGAAAATGATTAATCATGTACACGAATCTTCAAAAGGAAGATAATGGATCAAGGGCATTAAAGTATAAATAAGTTTTTTGATATCTTCATATAGTTATAAAGATAATAGTGAAAAATGACATAAACATCCAAAAATCATAAATTTCTCTTCAAGGAGATGTATATTTCGTGATGCTCATAGTTTCGAGCAGATATGCTAGCACAATCAGAGATGATTATGTTTGGAATTCCTCTAAATAAATGTTTTTGCAAAATCAATTGTGAAATTTGGATATATTACAAGAAAGAAGCAAAATGGCTTCAAAGTTTCTAAAAGAGGATATTCTTAGTTAATCGTCTAATGCCCCTGTTGTGATAATTAATAATCAACTCAAATGCGTTAGAATAAGATGGTAAGTCACAAATTATTATGTTGTAGGCATAATACCATACATAAATTTCTCTCTATTACAGTGATAACATTAGGCCTAATGAAAAAAATTCGGATCCGCTGATAAGAGAGTAAGTAAAGTTCATTGAAGGGAATGGTCGAAAGCCTTTTATTTAACCAAGAGTCGTTATGGTGGAAATCCGGCCTAGTTGACTAGAGATCCCATGGTCTAGGTTCAAAGGGATAACACAAATGTGTTTGACTTACTGAGCACTGAGGAGATATATACTCCTTCATATTCTTATGATGAGACAATGCACATATGCTGAGGTAATTAGGTTGAGTTATTCGTTTAAAGATCTCTATAGCTTGAATATTTGGATAGTCCTAGTGGGATATTTGTAGGATCCTATTTATCGAGATCACCTATTTGAGTGTGAAGGATCTACTTCAGTGAGAATTGGAAAGTCTAAAATTCTCTAACACACTCACTAAACTGAGTGGTGTTCAGATACAAAACGAACACAAACATGAGAACCAACCTATGTAGAAAAATAACTGTGTGGTTTCCATTGTCTTGGTTTGCATAAACGATTGACAGTTCAAGGCATCACACATACTGACTAGCTAATTAAATCCTATAGATTCAAACTAGGTTTTGTATCCTAAAATAACTAAGCCACATGGACCAGAATAGTATTAACACTTGTCAACGTTATCGCTGAATACTCAAATATGGTATATACCTTGTCGGATCAGATATTTTATGGTCGGCTATCTAGCCAACCACCACCACGAAGGTGAACAATCAATAATATGAACATCCACACGTGGGATATTCAACAATCACCATGCACATGCATTGTGTAAAGATGTAAATACCTACCGTATAAAGGTATTACATCTCCTCAACTTTCAATTACTATAAATAGACTACTACTTCTCATAGCTGAGGGATATAACTTCTTCATTCTAACCCTATACATTTTTCTTGAGAGACTTGTATTAAACCCTAAAGATATAGTGAGACTAACCCTATGGATGTAGGCAACTGAGTTGGGCTAAACCAGCAAATTGTGTGTATAATGCATAATAAGTAAATAAATCAAGTAAGAGAGATAAAAGACAAGATATAGAGTGGTTCGTCTATAAAAGATCCTACGTCCACTTTGGTGTCTTCCTCTCATTATATTCATATCATTGATGTACAAGTTTACAATGCTACAATGGGCATACAAGATAGATGAGAGAGAAGAATACATAACTATAGCGGTTCCAGGAGTGCCGGAGATATAACTACGATGTAGGTGAGTAGCCCCCAAGCTGTATTCTGAGGTTGTGTAGAGAATATTTGACAAGGCTTCACCAGGTATTGTAGAATATGCCAAAGGGGGAATCCATCCCTTATTTAGAGGCGTGATCTTCTATTTATAGGAGGTATGTGAGCTGTGTCACTTTCCTTGAGCACGTGATGTATATCAAGTCTGGAGTTGCTGTAATAGAGAGGGATGTGCCCTGTAAGGAAAACATTGAGTGTTGCATCTTGCATGAGGCTAAAGACAAAGGTGTCGCACCCTGTACGTGGTAAGGCTGCGACCTGTATGTAAGGCCAAGTGGCATATGCCGCATCCTGTGTTTGATAAGGCCGCACTGTGTACTCAATAGGGACGCGCCCTTTACCGAGTAGGGCTGCAACCTATAAGTTTTTGTCCATGCCTGAGTAACTTCCGCTGTAGGGTGCTATATCTATACTATCAATAAGCTCCCAAGTCATAGTGCCAAGAGGTAGCGATTGGGGTTGTGGCTGAGTAGTCCAGCCCTCTCAAGGTGCCGCGGTGTTTTCAAGGCGACGCTTTGTCTTCCCACGCCCTCTTATTAAAATTGTTTCGGTCGTGGACTTCATTACTTTTCCCAAATCTTTGAGAGCATATAGAAAGCAAATCTTTGTTCATACATCATCTTGAGTTTTCTGGTGACCTCTAGCAGCTAAGAGTGGTGGTTCTAAGACGCTTCAAGGTGGTTTGAGGCTGTGAAACTGACTTTCACTCATTTCTAGGTAATTTCCCAGCCATTTCTCTCATACTCTTTAAGTATTTGCCTCAGTTTTCTAAGAATGATTCCACCTGATTGATTCCCATGAACTAAATCATAATAACCTTAAATTAGATTCGCATGTCTGTTCGAAATTAACCTCTCATTTATTTGATTAATAAGAACCTTGAATTCAATCTTCATATGATAGAAATAGGGTTGACGAATTGAACATCTGAATGTGCTTTCTTAAATTGTGATAAACTGATATTGTAATTATGTTTGTCATTTTATGAATGCTTCAATTATAAATATAGTAAATTCGTTGCATTTGTTCCTTGTGTTATTAAGAGAGTCCCTTCATATTCTGAGTCTCCAATCTTTGAACGAATCAACATTAGATATTAAACTGTTTGAGTGCGTGGCCGCGACATGATAATATACCCCTTTAGTAATCTAGGGATGCCTTTAATACATGCAATATTCCAACATTGGTTTAAAACCTAGCCGCGACCCGTGGCAAGTGATGGTTGTGGCCTGTAGGCTCTTTTGATAGGCTAGTCCCTTATGTTCTTAGATTTAGACTCCACGGCATTTTAGCCCATAGTTTGATGACTACAGACTATTGAAACTAGTTTGACAATATTCTCTTTTCTTCCATCAAATCCATATGCCGTGGCGTTAATTACCTTTTAGGTCCTTAGAACCCAACCTTTGGTGTACATTGCCCATTTGGCATTAATATTTCTTGCTCATCCTTATCTTGATATATCATTTCACTTGCCGTGGCCTCTAAGAGGCCACAATACCATACTGGCTACGGTGCCTAACTGCGGATTGTGCTTTTCAGGTACTGCTGCAGCCATATAAACTTTAACCCAGATGAATTTTTTAGAGGCTTTTGGGTGAAGCATTTTGGAACCTCTCCTCCTAAACTTCCTTGCGTGCCTCCTTTGAAGTCAATAGGGCCTTGCCAACTGAAGGATTGCCCCAACTGCGTAGTACCAGACCCAGACTTTGCAGATTCTGCCTGTAGGAAGGATTTTGAGACCTCGCCAATGGAAGAGGGAGCCATCTCTAGTAAACAACCAATGGACATAGAAGATAACACCGCGACAGGGGGTGAAACTAGTGTTAAGGATGAACAAGCTGGACCATCTGGGAGGGCTGAGAGGCTTCTTGCTGTACTTGATATCTGCAGCATTGTGACCCAAGAATGGGTTGATCAAGTAGCTGAGGCCTTCGAGTTTCCTAAGGGCTTAATGTGCTCAGCTCCTGTCGCGGAACAAAGGCCTTGCACGGCCCTTGCTGATGATGGGGTCTGTTTCCCTTTGCATTCTTTCATTTATGATCTACGGCTGCCCGTAACTGTTCCCATCAGAAGAATTTTTCAGACAATGAAATTAGTCTTAGCCCAATTAGATCCTAATGGCTGGAGGGCCATTCTTACAGCCGTAGTGCTATGGGAGAATCAATTCAAAAAAGATATTACTCCCGCAGAGTTTTTCCACTTCTACTGCCCGAAGGAAAACTCTGTAAAGTTTGCTGGGTATTACTACTTCTCCGTCCGTGGCAAGGACTAGACCCTTTACTCTGGGAGGCCTACCAGTGTAAAAAAATGGAAAGAGAAATACTTCTACATTTCTGGAGAAGGGTGGGAGATTCACCCTCAGGAGAACGAGAGTGAGAGATCGTTTATGATGCCGTGACAATGGGGGTGTCCCTCCAATCTAGGTATTTCAATTATAGCCACGTCCTCCATTTATAATTGCATATTATTCTCCACCTTGCTTCCATACTAACCTTTGAAATGTTTTCTGCAGTTCTTGACAATTTGCAATTGAGCAAGTGACAAGATAAAAGAGTTGCCAAGACTGCGGCAATTCCTGCTGAGGAAAATAAATTTAGTGTACTTGTTACTTATGCCTCTGTATTTGAAGCATTATACTTCCCAAGCAAATCCATACCAAAAGATATGGCCGCGGGAGGTAATAATTCTATTAATAGTCTTGTTCCGCGATAATTAGTTTCTAAACATCAGATATTTACTGTTGCGTTTCTTATTTCAGGCGAGGAGGTTGATATGGATCTTTTGGCTGCCTAACTGGAAGAGATGGATGAGGACGCAGCTGTCCTTAATAACACTGCTAAGCACAGAAAGAGAAAGAGATCCAAGACCAAGGCTCCTGTCACAGTTCCATCCAGCGACCCAAATCCACCTGTCGCGGAACAAACTATCCCTGACATGCCCCAACTGCAAGTTGAGGAGTTGGATCCTTACGAGAGGCCTGAGGGGACTTTTGATGATGATATTGGGTCCAACTTGGCCACAGTAGGGATGACGTCAACTTTCGATGGTCCAATACATTGAAACTCTCCCCCTCACCAATTATCATTATAAATGCCAACCTTAGGCCTCCCTAATGCCACGCCATCGTTGGTCTTGACGGCCGTCCGCGGCCACAGCTGAGGCAGCCCAAACCTGAATCCTTTTGGGACATGAATACGAGGGTTGCACATGGGATGAAGAGGGTCCCAGATGTCACAGACCTTGATAGGCTCGTGGATAAAGATCACGATAACCTGGAGGACTATGGTCTCCACAGTATTTTGAGGGTAAGTGCAAATACTTTCAACTCTATTTCTACATTCCATACCTTGCTCCTAACTCATTTTCTTTTCAGTCCATGGACATCATGATTAGTCTGACGAGGAAGTATGAGTCCTTGTACAATATTAAAGAGGTTGCAAAAAGGGTACATGCTGCTGACTTGGAGAGCGCGAAGAATGCCTCTTTTGAAGACGACAAACAGTGTGTTGCGGCGGCACTCTAGGTCGCTCAGATGGACCTCGAAGCTTCCATCAAAGCCAAGGAGGAAGTGCAGGAAAATTTTAAGCAGGCCGCGGAATCCCTCAAGATCTCCCAGTCTCAGACCGTGAAAGTTGCAAAAGCTACAAAAATTTCTAATAACAACCTCATACTTCTTCAAAAGAAGTACGAGGAGTTGGTGACCAAAACTGCCCAGGATGCCAAAGCCCATGTCACGCAATTAAGAAAATGGAGGGGAACCATGCAGAATCCCTCCAATTGGCCATCAATAGCACTGTGGAGTAATTCAAGGGCTCCAAGGACTTTTATCTTATAAAAATAGGGCCTACCTTCGGGGCTACCAAGAGCTCAGGAACAGAGTCATAAAAAAATTTCCTGAGACTAAAGAGATGAATTTTTCTTGGGTCCTTGGTGATGCTGAGAACCAGGAATGCGTGGCTGAGATCAAGGTCGTGGCAGAGGAAAGAGCCAGGCTGAGGGCATAGGCTCAGGCAACAGCAGCTGATGAAGAGACCATGGCGGCTGCGGAGGTAGAAGAAGGAGATGAAGCTGATGATGCGACTGAGAATGTGTCTCAGAAGTGCGAACTCTCTAGGCTCAAGTGCAAGCCTGTCGCTCAAGTAATAATCCAATAAGTCGGGTATCAATCCTCAGGAAATATAAAAACGGAGTTGTAATGACGTTGGACAGATAAAGGAACCCTAACTTTGACTCGAAAGAAAAAGAAAAGGTGATTTGATTGGTGAAATAAACAAAACTAGATGCAATTGTGAAAATGGTTAACTAATGAACTAAAGTATGAATGGAATGGAACTATTCTAAATTACCTAAAATACTGATGATGATTGAATTAAAACATGAACTATATGATGAGGAAAATAGGATGGGAATACAATCCCTCAACCCTAATGTGTTACTAGTACAAAATTAATCATAAATTTAAGTGATTGATTTGATCCATAATTTAGTACTCCCAACCATTACATATATGAGGTTCAAGCCCGCACCATACATAATCAGAGGACGAGTAAATCGGTATTGAGATAGTTACAATCGAATTGCATTCTGAAGCACCCCGTTTACCCTGAAGCAAACGAGATTTAAAGATCTAGAATGGTTGTGTTGCTATGCAATACAGTCATAATAAATCATTAAATTTAGAGGATTAATTTTATACACATGCAATTACCACATCAGGTTGAGTTCATGCATCCCGACCTTTTAATTCTAGCCGGACATGTTTAACTTAACTACAAATGAATTTACTACATTGAATGCGAGAGAAATCATAATGAAACTATCTTGAAATATGAAAAGAACAATTAAGAACCTAGAAATTGTTTAAATCATGTAAGAAGAATAACATGCAAGAATAAAAAAAAAGAGAATGAAACTATGCATTAAAACTTGAAATCAACCCCGAAATTAATCACTCTTGAATGAAAAAATTAAACTTATCTTCCTACGATGTTTTTCTACTCTTGTCTCTATCAAAACTGATCAAAAACTATGAAAAACTCCATTTTCTAAGTCATTACGCTCGTACAAATACGTTTTAGAAGAAGTTGTAACAAAATGGGACTTTTTGGACCAATCAGCTACCAGGAAAATTTCACGCATCAGGACCCCCGAACCGGTTCGCAGGTACCCCGAATCGGTTCACAGTGTGGTTCGGGATATTCTGCTGGTTTTGGCTCTTCTTTTCTTTCTTCCAACACTTAGAATTTTTCCTTGATTTCTTCTTTTCTTTCTTTGATTTTTCCTCAACTTCAAATGAATGTAACTCCTTCACCGTAGCTCAGATTTGGGTACCGTTTCTTCAAATGTTCTCATTGTTCTGAGATCTTCGACTTTCCAGTTGGCCCCACCTCTGGGATTAGGTTTCATAATTATGAAAATGCCCTTGAACTTGCCTTCCTAGCCCTTCTTTCACTATTTCGATTTCTCTTTTGCACCGCTTGCATAATTAATCTGTAAAACACAAAAGAGAAACACAAAACACGAAATAATTTCCAACGAAGGTTAGTTGGATAAATGTGAGTTAAAACCATATCAATTGCATCATTCAGTTTCACAAAGGTACCGAAATGAAGGAGATAAATATACAATATTTATGCCTAATCAAACCCTCCTAACTTAGAACTTTGCGCATCCCGAGCAATGTAAAAGAAAACGAAAAATATCACAACTCTTCTAAACACTTTATTGGGATATAATACCTTTTTAGCAGGCAAGCGATTGCATTTAGCGTATGCAACAAGCCGTTAAGCCCATAGGTTACCCTAGTCGGATGAGTGTTGTCTCGTGAGGGTTTGCAGTGAATGTACCCACAAAATTCGACTCAAAGAAAATTCAAAATACGTAAAAATTGTATAATTCAAACTTTTCCCGAAAATAGTCATCATCAAATCATGTTCAAGAGTCTCAAATCATAGTGCGGGCTTGCGAAGCTGGAAATTTAATTGCGAATTTCCACCGATTGACCATTACATTACTTATCCGAAAATTCGTTTTGATTCAATTTCTCACGGATTCACTCACAAATGAATCACTCGAAATGTGGCTATTCTCTCGGTGTGCGTGATTTATAAGAGTAAATTTATTGGAACCAAGTTCATGCACACAAATAGAAAGACGGAAATTTTTTCGTGAAAAGATCCCATAAATGGATTACGGTTATAAAAAAACAGGACCATTGCCTCTAATTCACGTTTTTGATCTCTTTTATTATCTTTTGGTGTTTTATCTCTCCACGTGGTAACCAATTTCGCAAGTTTGGACTCGCTTAGGACTTTTATGGGTTAAAGGTGTATTGGGTCATATTGGAAAAGGTTAATAATTTCGGAATTGAAAATTTTTGCTTATGATGTCCGTTAGTGCTTTTCCAGGCTTTTGCTCATTTTCTTCTTCTTTTTCTATTTTCACGCTTTTATTTTCTTGCTATTTTTGTTGAGCATAGTTCTTCTTTTCTTGCCCCTTTTTGTTGCACTTTTTGGACTTAAATTCTGACTTTTTCCATTTTTCAAAATTACGGGCTTTTTGAGTTTTTCGGGTCGTCAAACGAAGGGAAAACTTATTCGGCTCAATTTTGGGTTACAAAAGGTATGATTTTTCACAAATTTTTATGGCCAATATTTTTGGGTGACAAACGATTGCCTACTTCATTGTCCAAAGTAATAATTGCGTCACCATATGCGTTTCGAGATGAATTTAATTTAGAGATATATTTGGCACGTTTTTCAAGGCAATGTCACACTTATTTCTCAAAATCGATCAAAGTGAAAATCTTGAGATCATCGATAACTTATTAGACCGCTGAAAAGAACTTTGAGTTAACAATTAACTCAAATTGATTTATAAATTTCTGAAAAATGAAAGGCTCGAATCTCACCGGGGTTGTTAATCTCCACACTTATCCGTTAAGTCGTCAATTTTCGCACGATTTCCATCTTTGATCAATTCCAGCTTTGCGTATTATGTTTTTACAATTTGAGACTTTAAACCGACTTTTAATGATATTTTTGAAAATTTTGAATTCCACTTTTTTATTTATTTTGAAGAATTTTTTTTTGGGATTTTTCAAAATTTTATGATTTTTTAAAAAGATTTTTTGGGCATTTTTGAAAATTTGTGAAGTTTTAGAAAAACGCACTTGTGACCCCCCTAACTTAGACTTTTGCATTGTCCTCAACAAAAAAAAAGACTAAAATCTAACTCAAAGCGAATTAAAAGTGCGAAAAAATAAAACAAACAAATTAAAACAAAAATGCATAATTTTATTATAGAAACAGAGAATCATGTGTTACAATGGAGAGGGTAGAGCAAGCAACTAAATAATGAAAACAACCACCGTTACAAACAAACGTCAAACAGAGGGCAAGGGCTTCATTGGGGAGGCGGATTTGAGGGCCCGGGTACGTTGGGATCATACGGATCATAGAAGAAAGGCGAAGGGGGTCCACCTAAGTTGAGCTCGTATAGATGGGCTTGGAGACGATGCATCATGCTCGTGTCCCTCCAATAGGTCTCTTGATCCCTTTGATAGGCCGCTTGATCTTGATTATATTGGGTGATGAACCCGTCAAGGCGGGATTCCACCATCGAAAGGCGCCTAGCAAAATTTGCACCTGGGGATCAAAGTCAGAATCGTCGTCCTCTTCTTCCTCATATTCTTCTTCTTCTTCCTCCCCCACATCCATCATTGGGGCATCATGTGCTTCCTCCCCCGCATCCTCTTCGAGAATGGGACGGTCGGGGTGGGACACCTGCATTTGGCGCTCACTCCGAGTGGTGGAGGTGCTTCCAATGGGCCGAGGGAGTCGGGCTTGCTGCCTGGGTCTTCCACCCTGACATCAATAAAATTTTTCGTAATGAGGCGAGCATAGAGGATCATGGCTTTGCCCCAATCGTCGTAGGTGGCATTGATGATGTCCGCGTAGAATAGTTGGGCCAGATTTATCATACTCTCGGGGTCGGGGAAATGGTAAAGGAAGTTGGCGTGACGTAGCTGGACCACCGAGTCATTGGTGGTTTAGTGGATTGCTCGACATACAATTAGGTGCATGAATCTCACCGTATCAGAGAGACTTACTATGGGAAAATAATCCCGTACCCATTCCTCCCCAGTGCCATTCGGTCAATACATTCTTCCTTGGTGCGAGGGGCACCATTCGTGGGATATTGGAATGGCACGGGGAGGACAACACCTTTGGCTCGCATTTTGCGCGCGATGATAGCGGCGGAGAACAGAATTTGGATACCATCAAGATAGGCCTCATGAAGTGTGGATGATTTACGAATGAGTGTCGGATAGAATTGGAAATTTACAGCTTCAAACACGTTGTTGATCATAAGAGAGAGGAATGGGCACTACCCCCGGCGGTTGAAAAGGGCAGCGACGTCATCGGGAAGTTGCTCCCAATTGACAAATCGATCGATGTGGATTGGTCTCATGGCCGAGAAATAACGCTCGGCTCTATGGCGTACTTAGGCGCACCAAAACACCCCCTTACCCTCGTCATCAAGGATGGTGTTGTCTTCATATTTGCGAGGGCAGAAATTGGCTTGGCGGGGACGCGACATGGTGAGAGAGAGAGATAGATGTTATGGTGTAGAAGAGAGGAAGTGTGAAATGGAGTGTGAGAAATGGAGAGGGGAGAGTGTTAATTTATAGGTGTGGAGGATTAGCTTTTGGTAGGAAATTGTAATGGGATTGGAGGGAATGGAAGGGGGAAGGAATTTGGAAAAGGAGATGAATGGAGGGAAGTTTGAGAGGGTGAATTTTCGTAGTGGAAATGTATGGAGGGAAGGGGAAAAGGGGTTGAATTTGGAAAAGGGGGAGATAAATCTGCCAAGTACCCCGAACCGATTCGCAGGTACCCCGAACCGGTCCAACCTGGGGTTCGGGGGAGGCTGCTGGCCTGGAAGCTGAATTTCTCTCTTCTCTAAAAAACTAAGTCTTTGCTTATGCCTCCTCTCATGCGTATGGCCCCTAAAGATGTCCTAGACACTCGGGTTCCCTAAAAAATCCTCTACCATGCCCTAGAAATACGTTAAATCTCTCTTGGAAAGTGTAATAACTCGCTCCCTCTCGTGAATCGTGCTCCGAACTCCTAACTAACCTAACTTACACACTACTACTGTTCATAAGAATTCACCCCATACGCGTCGGGGGTGAGACGACCTCTCATTTTCTTCTCAATTTACCCCGTAAATGGGGTCCAACAACCAAATGGTGTCGACTTCTTCTACAAACGCCTCTAGATATGGCTTTAGGCATTGTCCATTTACCTTGAATGTATTCCCCCCTTTTAAATCATCTAATTCCACCGCTCCGTGAGGGAATACATTCTTTACAACGAACGGGCTAGACCATCGTGACCGCAACTTGCCCGGAAATAGATGAAGCCGAGAGTTATAGAGAATCACTTTTTGTCCGAGAAGAAACTCTTTGTGTCGAATAATGTTATCGTGAGCGAGTTTCATCCTTTCTTTGGAATTTTTTGCGTTCTCATACACATCATTGCGTATCTCTTCTAACTCATTTAATTGAAGCTTGTGAGCTTCACCGGCTTTATCCATGTCATAATTCAACTTCTTAATCACCCAATACGCTTTGTGCTCTAATTCAACGGGAAGGTGGCAAGGTTTTCCATATACAAAGCGAAAGGGGGACATCCCGAGTGGATTTTTATATGTGGTACGATAGGCCCAAAATGAATCGTTCAATCAAAGTGACCAATCTTTTCGAGTGGGATTCACGATCTTCTCGAGAATGTTCTTGATTTAACGATTCGCTAATTCGGCTTGCCCATTCGTTTGTGGGTGATAGGTCGTTCCAACCTTGTGAACGACGCCATACTTTTTCATTTGCTTCGTGAATGGACTGTTGTAAAAGTGCATGCCATTATCACTAATTATCAGTTTTGGAGCACCAAAGCGGGAAAGTATGTGTTCCTGTAGGAACCTACTCAACACTTTGTTGTCATTTGTCTTTGTAGCTATAGCTTCCACCCATTTAGAAACGTAATCTACCGCGACAATGATGTATAGGAAACCAAACGATGGGGGGAAAGGGCCCAGGAAATCAATACCCCAGTAGTCAAAGATCTCAATAATGAGTATCGGGGTTAATGGCATCATGTATCGTCGGGTAATCGCTCCCATCCTTTAACACCTATCGCAAGATTTGCAATAATTGTTCCCATCCCGAAAAAGTGTGGGCCAATAGAGGCCGCATTGAAGAATCTTAGCGGCCGTCTTTTTCGTTGAAAATTGACCTCCACAAGCTTTTGTATGACAGAATCATATGACTTTCAGGATCTCGTCATCCGGTACACATCATCGGATGATTTGGTCGGCGCAATATTTAAAAAGGAAAGGATCGTCATAGAAAAACATGCTCTACCAAGTGATGAACCTCTTCTTATCTTGCGGTGTTCAATCGGGAGGGACGACTCGCGTGACAAGATAGTTCACTATATCCGTAAACCAGGGCAAAGAAGAGGTAGCAAAGAGTTGCTCATCTGGAAAATATTCATCTATGGCTATCGGATCACTAGGTACGTCAGACGAAAGCCGTGATAAGTGGTCGGCAATGACGTTTTCTACTCTTTTTTTGTCTTTAATGGAGAGATTAAACTCTTGTAGGAGTAGGATCCACCTTATGAGTCGGGGCTTTGCATCTTTATTCGCAAGTAAGTATTTCAATGCCGCGTGGTTGGTGAAATAAGTGATGGGAGAACCGATAAGGTAGGACCGAAATCTGTCAAGCACAAAAACTATCGCTAGCAACTCTTTTTCTGTGGTGGAGTAATTGAGTTATGGTCTAGTAAGAGTTCAGCTAGCGCATTAGATGACATGAGCCTGTTTGTCTTTTCTTTAGCCCAAAATAGCCCATACCGCATAATCTCTAGCATCACACATAAGCTCAAATGGTAAGGAACAATTCGGAACTTGCATGATGGGAGCGGACACAAACATGGTTTTCAATTTTTCAAAAGTGCTATGGCATGCTTCTGTCCACTCAAATGGGGTGTCCTTAATAAGAAGGTTGCTTAAGGGTCTATCGATGGCGATAAAGTTCTTAATGAACCGTCGATAAAACCCCACGTGGCCCAAGAAGGAGCGCATGTCTTTGATCTATTTTGGCGGGGGTAGATCTACTATCACATCTATCTTAGCTCTATCAACTTCAATCCCCTTGGATTAAACTATGTGTCCAAGAACTATTCCCCCAGTGACCATAAAATGGCATTTCTCCTAATTTAGCACTAAGTTCTTCTCCACACATCGGATAAGTACTTTTTTCAGCTTTTCCAGAAAAAGATCGAAAGAGGTGCCAAAAACGCTAAAGTCTTCCATGAACACTTCAAGTCCTCTCTCAACCATGTCACTAAATAAACTCAACATGCACCTTTGAAAAGTCGAGGGTGCATTACACAAGACAAACGGCATACGTTTGTAAGCAAACGTACCAAAAGGGCAAGTGAAGGT
This sequence comes from Sambucus nigra, assembly GCA_949130495.1. Classification (NCBI taxonomy): domain Eukaryota; kingdom Viridiplantae; phylum Streptophyta; class Magnoliopsida; order Dipsacales; family Adoxaceae; genus Sambucus; species Sambucus nigra. Next base: position 153,412,345 of record OX422213.1, read on the forward strand.
CGTTTTCTCTTGGTCAAGTAAATCAACCTTAATTTGGTTATATCCGTAATAACCATCAAGGAAGTAATAATAAGGGTGGCCCTCTACCCTCTCAAGCATCTGATCAATAAATGGCAAGGGGAAATAGTCTTTCCTAGTTCCCGTATTGAGTTTTCGGTAATCAATGCAAACGCGCCACCCAGTGGTGGTACGTTGGGGAAATAGATCTCCCTTAGCATTTTCAATCAGTGTCATGCCCGACTTCTTCGGGACAACTTGAATAGGGATCACCCACTTACTATTCGAGATCGGGTTGATAATCCCGGCATCCAATAACTTAATGATTTCAGTCCTCACCACTTCTTTCATATAGGGGTTTAGCCTTCTTTGAATTTAGCTCGAGGGCTTGACATCCTCATAGAGATGGATCCTGTGGGTGCAAATTAAAGGACTTATCCCCTTCAAATTAGTAATACACCAACCGAAAGCACCTTGGTGCTTCCTCAGAATCTTTAACAGTTTAACCTCCTGCTCTTCGTCTAGGCTAGATGAGACAACAATAGGAAATGTCTTGTCCTCTCCTAGGTATGCATATTTAATATGGGAGGGTAGTTTTTTCAATTCGAGGGTCAAAAATTTGTCACTGGAGGGAACTATGCGTGCCTCCCTTGGCGGTAACTCCTCAAATTGAGAAACCCAACTTATATCTCTCGCGTCCTCGTCCGACGCTCTCTCATCAAGTAACTCTCTCAACTCCTCAACTTCCCTCTCGAATTCAGTATACGTCCCCTCATTCTCGTGGCTCGACACTGATTAGGACCCTAGGGCATCTCCATAATTAATATCCTCAAAGTACTCCTCTACGATCTCGTCGATGAAGCTCACCGCGTGAAGATCATCTTCTTCCCCCGTATGTTGGGCTATATGGAAGATGTTAGTCTCTAAGGTCATGTTCCCAAAGGTTAGTTACATCTTCCCATTTCGAGTATTGATAATTGCGTTAGCCGTAGCTAAGAATGGGCTCCCAAGAATGATGGGAACATGATTGCTTGAGGCGAAGGAGGGTTTCGTGTCCCAGATGACAAAATCTACTGGAAAGTAGAAAGTGTCAACTTGAACAATCAAGTCCTCAACTATACCTCTTGGGATCTTCACAGTTCGATCTCTAACTGGAGAGTGATATTTGTGGGCTTAAAGTCGCCCAGATCAAGTTGCCTATAGATGGCATAAGTGAGGATATTGACACTTGCTCCCAAGTCAGGTAAGGCTTTTTCAATTTTATTTTCTCCAATGATGCAGGAAATGGTGGGTGCAACGGGATCTTTGAATTTTAGTGGGAGATCATTAAGTAGAATGTAGCTCACGTTCTGTGCTAGAAATACATTTTTCTTTACCTTCATCTTCCTTTTCACTGTTAATAAGTCTTTGATGACTGTTGATGCAAAAAACTGGACCGAATCCCATTTTTATGTTCACAGATAAATAGATAAAAACAATCCAATCAAGCACATGAGAGACAAAGATTTTTAAAGTGGTTCGGCTATGAATAAAGCCTATGTCCACTGTTATTTTATTCCCAGGGGTTTATAATAGCACCATAGGGTGTAGAGAGAGAAGGGACGTGTATCTTGTGTATGGTGTTTCTTAGTTATCTCGGATCTCCTCTCCTTTTTGCTAAGGGAATACATGTATTTATAGTGATGGGAGATAAAGAGATTCATTGTATGTAGACATTTATGTCTACATTCAACGAATCTAATTGTTGAATTTCTTGGTATGATATGTGTTGTCATCTATTAATACAGTATAAATGTACATTAAGGCTCATTAAATCCATAGTTATCCTTTGATCTTCCTGGTTGGTATGTCGACCAACTCTCCTCGGGTGCTGACTAACTCTCCTCGGGTGCCGACCAACTCTCCTCGAGGGCCAACCAACTCTCCTCGGGGGCCGAGTAATTCTCCTCGGGTACTGACCAACTCTCCTCGGGGGCCGACCAACTCTCCTCGGGTGCCGACCAACTCTCCTCGGGTGCCGACTAATTCTCCTCGGGTACTGACCAACTCTCCTCGGGTGCCGACTAACACTCCTCGGATGCCGACCAACTCTCCTGGGTGTCGAATATTGCCACGTAGGATGACATGTGTCCTTTTCTGATTGGTCCTCATAGATGGAGAATTTTTTCTTTAACAAAAGCCCCCAATTCTCCATGCTTGATGGTTTACTTGAAAGGATGGAGTATTTATTCTGCAGTGTTGCTCGGTGCTCGTGAAATTCTTGATCTACCTTCTTGATTTGTTCAACATAAAGTGCATTATCTCCTGGACGACATATGATGCAGGCTAATTGATGGTTGCTAATCTTTCTTTTGAGGAACTCCGTGTTCTATGTATCACCCCTGGGAATTTGGATGTAGTCGTGCCATAGTATGCAGCTTGTAGCTTGTCATAATCTTCAAGTATGTTGATTGGTTTACTAGCCGACCAACTGCCTCCTGTGTCGAGAAACTGAGTGCTAACTTCACATGCTTGATTCTTATGATTTATGATCCTATGAATACTTTGTCGAGTAACATACTAGCGTTTGAACCCAACTCTTCAATCTGATTAGTACTAAGCTAGCGGTGGACTTCGAAACATTTTCATACAACTTCTTCTTTAATGTTGGTCGGGACAGTAGTAGTAAAGATCTCAGTGCTGTAGATGCTGAATTTGACTTTTGAACTTCAATAGTATGTGCATAATAACTCCTGAATATGCCTCCTGAACTTCAATATACCTCCTGAACTTCAATATTCCTCCTGAACTTCAATATACCTCCTGAACTTCAATAGCCTCTTGAACTAATTCTCGATCAAGAAAAACAACTTCTGAATGATAATTAGTCGGGGCCCCGACTATGTAAGTTTATGGAGTTGAATTTGGTGCTCGACTGTATGATGTTATGAGAATATGCCATCGAATGAACAACTGAATTTTTAATTGAAGCCCCCAAGTGTGGAATGTGAACTTTGAATGCTTTTTGCTTGATCGCTTTCACATACTCATAAAATATTTCCGACCAACTGTAGTTGACAGCTTCTTATTTTCGACCAACCTGAGTTTGTGGATTTGTCTTCCCAACCAACCTTAGTTGGCATTTTTGAGAATAGTTTTTCTTCCTAACCAACCTTAGTTGGCATTTTTAGGAATAGTTTTACTTTCCAACCAACCTTAGTTGGCATTTTTTAGAATAGTTTTTCTTACTAACCAACCTTAGTTGGCATTTTTAGGAATAGTTTTACTTCCCAACCAACCTTAGTTGGCATTTTTGAGAATAGTTTTTCTTCCTAACAAACCTTAGTTGGCATTTTTAGGAATAGTTTTACTTCCCAACCAACCTTAGTTGGCATTTTTGAGAATAGTTTTTCTTCCTAACCAACCTTAGTTGGCATTTTTAGGAATAGTTTTACTTCCCAACCAACGTTAGTTGGCATTTTTTTGAATAGTTTTTCTTCCTAACCAACCTTAGTTGGCATTTTTAGGAATAGTTTTACTTCCCAACCAACCTTAGTTGGCATTTTTGAGAAATATTTTTTATAATAAATGATGGAGACTTCCTCGGAGATGACCAACAGATTGTTGGGAATAAGATATAATAAATGATGGAGACCTCTAACCAACAGATTGTTAGGAATAATATATAATAAATGCTGGAGACCTCCTCGGAGCTGACCAACAGATTGCTGGGAATAAGATAATATAAATATAAATAGACATAAAGAATGATTTAGAATAATAATAAACTGTCTTGCTGATCTGTCGAGGCAACATTGCATAATGCCGAATAAGAATGATATTTTCCAGAATATAAGAAAATGGCCGAGTACTTTGCCGGGCCTAGATATAGATAAGAATTACCCTGACCAACCATCTGTTGGGGGTGAAATATAATAAACGTTATAGTTCTTCCTCGGAGTTGAATATGATATAATAAATGCTGGAGACCTCCTCAACAGATTGTTGGGAATAAGATAATATAAATGCTGGAGACCTCCTTGGAGCTGATCAACAGATTGTTGGGAATAAAATATAATAAATACTGGAGACCTCCTCAACGGATTGTTGGGAATAAGATATAATAAATGTAGGAGACCTCCTCGGCGCTGACCAACAGATTGTTAGGAATAAGATAATACATATTGAAGACTTCCTTGAAGCTGAATATATATAGAGAGAAGAAATTTTTCGAGCTCCATGCTGAGATAAATATAAAATATGAATCCGAACGGATATATAGAATAATTCGTGCTTGAGCATAAATCAGAGAAATAATAAAATATATAGTTCCTTGCTGAGGTGAAATTTCATAATGCTGAGCAATGATAATAGTTTCCAGATTGTTTCCGAGCATTCGTCGGCGTTGAATCTTGTACCTGTAAAAATTAATAACTTGCTCTACCATATGTGTAGGCTGAATTGATTAGTCATGAGAATAATTTACTCATCCAATCAATGTATGATATGTATATGCTTGAGAAATAAAATATTAATTTCAAAAAATGAAATAATATATGTTGGCTGATATGTCGAGGCAAAATTGCCTGATTTCGACCAATAATAGTTTCCAGAGGTCTAAGATTATGGCTGAGCTTTCGTCGGGATTTAATATCGTCCCTATGAAATCTTAATAACCTGCTCGAGCACCTGTCAAGACTAGATCAAATAATTATTGTCATGAGAATAATTATTCAGCCAAACAATATGTGATGTGTATCAGCATAAGGCAATAAATATTTCAAAATATGAAATAATATGTTTTATGCCAAATGTGTGTGAGATGGGCAAATTATTATTAGATATGCGCCATAAATAAGACGTAGAGTTTTTTGTAAAGTTATTTAATCTCCAACAACTAATCAGGTATAAGTTGATGTTTGAAAATTATTTATCACTTGGCTTTAAAAATATTTTTTGGGGTGATCACAAGTTTTAAAAAAAAAACTTAAGCCCCATGTTTACCCCCAAGATGAACTCGTGTTTAAAGAAATATCTGGGGTGCTCCGCATTTTTAATACGCCAAGATTCTACTGTTGTCGACCAACGGCATGGGTGTTGCCAACCAGCATTTGGGGATGTCTTGGGTTGGAGAATATATATTGCTGACCAAGAAGCAAATGGTCCCCGACCAGCAGAGCGATTTCGCCAATCAACAAAATGGTGCATTGATATTGCCAACCAGCTGTTGGATGGTCACCGAATAACATCAGATGTCGCCAACCAAGAAGTGGATGGTTGGACAGTTGTCGACCAGTAAATTGAACCCTCCGAACAAGACTGAGATGTCGCCGATCAAGAATTGATTTTCTCGACCAACTATATACACGCCGATCAACAATAGGTACATCCGAGTAGAAATAGATGTAGCCGATCAACGAATGGGAGCTCGGGAACTCCTCAAATTTCATAATATCCATCACCGATCATAATGAAATGCCTCCGACCAACATTTGATTTTTTCGACTAGCTATATATAGTGGACCAACACAATTGGTGCTGGTGATGTTTATTGTTGTAGTACTGGTTGCCGACCTGCTCTCCAATAATCATTCGGCCATACTTACAATTATGAGGTGCCCCGACCTTTTACAGCCGACCTATGCCAGAAGTTTTTCAACCGTTCTTTGTTGATGACTGGAATTGGTAAACTGAAATTCGGTGGAGGATTGTTGCCGACTTGATGCCGACCAAGTGTATGAGAACCGCCGAGTAGAAATAGATGACATCGACTAATAAATAGTAAGTCGTGGAGCTCCTCTTGATGTATAATACATGATAAAAGGATAACTGTTGGGGGTGAATCTTGTACATGCGGCATTTAATAAGTTACTCGAACACCTGTTGAGATTGATTCTCATAGAAATTATCATTAGCAAAATTTTTCAGCTAAATATCTTATAATATGTATCAGCTCAGACATAAGGCAATAAAAATTTCAAAATATGAAATAAAATGTTTTGTGCCAAATGTGTCTCAATTTTTTATCAACTAGATGTCATACGATTTGATTTGGGCTTTTTATAAAATAATTTTATTTTTAAATAAATGCTCAAATATGGGATCGAAAAATTTATTCTAAGATAAAGTTCAGGAATATATTTTATTTAATTTTAAAACATTTATTTTGTTAGAGAAGTGTGAGAAAAATAAATAGGTAGCAATGGTAATAATTTTGACTTTGTCAAAATTAATAATATGGGCAAATAAATTTATCATCTCTCCATTCCAGCATTCCTCGTCAATAGGTGATAACCATCTCTGACCAGTGGTATCGCCGACCAGCATCGTGTGACGTCAGTGTTGGGATGCCTTCGTTTTGATCTGCCGACCATGTACATACGATCAAGAAGCCTTTGTTTTGGCTAAAACTTGTTTCCGGCCAACTTTGGCCTTTTAAGTTGTTGACCAACTATTTCTTTGTTATCAAAAGTAGATGTCGACCAGATGTTCTTGTTTTGAAACAATCACCGAGGTGTTGCCGATCTACTCCAATGTTACTGATGGATCTTCACAGCCTACCACCGACCAACAAAAATGGTCTGGTAAACAAATTTTGGTCGGGTAACAACCAGATGTCGCCGACCAACAGTAGATGGTTCCGACCAACAAAAATGCTGCCGACCAACAATACTTGTCAATGAGATATACCGAGGAGATTACTTCTTTATTCCGATTAAGTAGAGGAAAAACTCACATAGTTTTTCACCGACCAGAAATACTCATCCGGTGACCTTCTTCTGGATTTTTCATCCTCACACAATTGATGCTAAACAGTAGTTGCAGATTCATGAGACCTTTGAGACCGAGGCATGAAGACTTTGAATCGGAGAGTAATATAATCCTGGGATTGAAATTTTTTGTTGATCTGAAACTAAACCAAGTTGTGAGGTGGATGATCATCCAGTTATTTTTTTTATGCCACCCAGTTTCATTATTTTTGTCGCTGTAGACGGTTGAAGTCAAAACGATTGATATGAATTTAATAAATCCAAAATTTCTTCATCTTCCTGGGAAAGTTTCTCCATTGCCCTTTCTTGAGCGACTGTTCATTTTTCATCTTCTTTACGAAAGTGGGTAAATATTTTTCAGGAGAAAGAAGGTTATTTTGGGTTTCCTTCCAATTTCCATTTGTGGAGATAAAAAATACGGTGGATGATAAAAATCATTACGAAAAATATAACAAAAATCAATCATCGAACCAATAAATCAATCTTTATCAGAATTAATAAATCGTAACAAATCAAAATTCTTAGATCTAAGAGATAACCAATAGAAATCATCAGATCTAAGAGAAAATATGATCAATATCCAAGAGGGAAAAGAATGGTTTTGAATTTTTACTCCCTTGTAGAAGATGTGAAATATGTGAATCAACATATATCAAATCTTTTTCCTTGATGTAACTCATTACATAAACGTGTTTGCCTAGAACATTTTCAAGAAGAGCCATAGATGCTTAACGTTCATGATGAAAATTGTCTAACACTGAATATAAACATATATATATATATATATATATTTTATGAATCAAATTGATGAGAAATTGTGATTATCGAGAGAGAGAAATTGTTCTTGATTTTAACTTTTCCCATTCTCTGATTAAAAATATGATGGGAATTTGAATAGACATCAAAGATCTTACAAAATTTATAATGAAAATTATCAAATCTTACCACCGTCATATATATTGGTATATGTAATCATTTAAAATATTTATTCCATGATATAAAATTGAAACTTGAGAATCAAGCAAAAAGTTATGATTTATGAAATCCACTATTTTTCAGATTTCTAAATAAGAATTAATCTAACAGTTATGATTTTAAAATCATGATATGCAATATTTTGGAAATAAAAATTGGACAATTAATTTATGTATATAAATATAAAAATCATGATTGAATCAAAAGATGTATGTATAATATATAATTCATTATACATAGAGAAAATAAAAAAACTTTCGATGGAGAACAATGCTTGTAACACGTTCCCACAGACGGTGCCAATCTGTTGATGCAAAAAACTGGACCGAATCCCATTTTTATGATCACAGATAAATAGATAAAAACAATCCAATCAAGCACATGAGAGACAAAGATTTTTAAAGTGGTTCGGCTATGAATAAAGCCTACGTCCACGGTTATTTTATTCCCAGGGGTTTACAATAGCACCATAGGGTGTAGAGAGAGAAGGGCCGTGTATCTTGTGTATGGTGTTTCTTAGTTATCTCGGATCTCCTCTCCTTTTGGCTAAGGGAATACATGTATTTATAGTGATGGGAGATAAAGAGATTAATTGTATGTAGACATTTATGTCTGCATTCAACGAATCTAATTGTTGAATTGCTTGGTATGCTATGTGTTGTCATCTATTAATACAGTATAAATGTACATTAAGGCTCATTAAATCCATAGTTATCCTTTGATCTTCCTGGTTGGTATGTCGACCAACTCTCCTCGGGTGCCGACTAACTCTCCTCGGGTGTCGACCAACTCTCCTCGGGTGCCGACCAACTCTCCTCGGGTGCCGACTAATTCTCCTCGGGTACTGACCAACTCTCCTCGGGGGCCGACTAACACTCCTCGGATGCCGACCAACTCTTCTCGGTGTCGAATATTGCCACGTAGGATGACATGTGTCCTTTTCTGATTAGTCCTCGTAGATGGAGAATTTTTGCGTTAACAATGACTTTTACATAAGAAGGAATTTGCTTAATGGCATCGAGGAACTGTAAATTTAACTTTACTTGCTTTAGCACATCTAGCACTTCATCACGAGGGTTCCCTTTGTGGGAAGGAACCAGCCTTTGAGGAAATGGTGCTGCGGTGGGTGGTTTCACTACTACCTCGGGCTCACTAGTGTCTTATTTATCACTCTCTTTCAAGGGGACATCTTAGGCCTCCTTCGTTCCAGGAAAAATCTCCTTGTCTTTGGTTCCGTCGTGTGGGGGAGGTGATAAATCAACGACTCTCCCACTACAAAGAGTGGTCACAGCTTGACATTTCTCCTGATGTTCTGTAGAGGTGGAGCTGACAGTAGTTTGACCTTGGGGAGGTCTTTGACCCTGGGTAGGAAACTTTCCCTTCTTTTGGATATTCAACGATGATTGCATCTTTGAAATATTTTTATTTATGTCACTGGTCATGCGATCATATCTAGCATTGGTTGCATTCTAGGTATTGATAAATTGGTTCATCGTATCCTCGAGATTTCTCCGCGGTGGAGTAATATATGCCCCTTGAGGTGGTGGTGCTTGCACATGTCCTTACATGTGTGGAGCTTGTTGAAAGTGCGATGGTGGAGGAGGGGCAACATGTGAATTAGGATTCATCGCAGCATGTTGTTTCCCATAGCTAAAACCAGGATGGTTTTTCCATAAAGGGTTGTAAGAGTTCCCGTGCGGTGCACCGAAATTACCCTTGAATCCTCCTATACCACTTACTTGCTCTTGAAGCATAACTTTGTAGGCGGGTATTGTCGGGAATTCCTCTGTTGAATGACCCGCCTCACAAATCGCACACACCTTCTCGACGGGGTTTGGAATGGATCTAGTTGGTCCTCTTCCACATACCTAAAGTATTCTTTTCCACATGAAATAGGTCGAACGTCGATGGAGTGGTGGTCGCTTGGCGAGTTCGATTTTGAGCACTAGGGTCAGATGTATCCCAGGATTGGGTAGTCTCGGCGACATACCTCAACTGAAGCTAAGCATCGTTGGCGTCTAAGTCGACAAAGGGACCATCACACATAGTCTCAACGAGTTATTTAGAATTCATATTCATCCCATTATGGTAGAAGGAAATTATTTGCAGTTTATCAAGTCCATGATGAGGGCACGAAGTAATTAACTCATTGAAATGCTCATAACATTGATCGAACGACTCATTTTCTAGTTGTCAGAAGGTTCGAATTTGAGCCTTGATGGAGTTCGTTGGATGTGTAGGAATGAATTTCTTGAGAAGTTTAGATTGTAACTCGTTCCATGATGAAATTGAGTTTGGAGGTAAAGACCATAGCCAGGTCTTAGCCTTGTCCTTTAGCGAGAATGGGAAGAGTTTGAGGTGGATCACATCTTTTGTGCAAGTTTGATCGCTGAGGGTCTCACACGCCTCTTCAAATTCCATGATGTGGAGATATGGCTTTTCTGAATCCATTCCATGGTAAGTGGGAAGTATTTGGATCATCCCATTCCTAAAGCGAAATTGCCCTGCATTATACGGGAGTAAAATGCATCCCGGAGTGACAGTGCACACAGGGTATAAGATTTCTCTCAATGGGCGATACGGGGCCTCTTCCTCACCGGCGGCTGCACTACCATGTTGTGACATGTCTCTCTCACTTAAAGACTCTGTGTCCTCACTTGGTATACTCGGAGCGTGCTCTGAAGTGTGTCTTAAGAGGGAAAATGGTGTGTTATTTTTAATGGAGTGTGATCACTACACCAAAATGGCCAAAATGTCACCTTTCAGCCGGCCACCCTTGTCAAGGTCATTGACCGTGACAAAAAACACGCGTTTTATGTCACGGCCATTGACCTTGACACGACCGTGATAAAGAATTGTCACGGTCAATGACCGTGACAAGGCCGTGACAAATTTACTTGTCACTGACTTGTCACGGTCATTGACCGTGACAATTCTTTAAATAATTGTCACAGTCAATGACCTTGACACGAACGTGACAATATTTCCAGCAAAAACCCTTTCCCCCTTCTTTTTTCCCTCTCGCCGTTCCCTCCCTCTCTCTCTCTCTCGACGCTGCTCTCTCTCTCTCTCTCTCGACCTCTCTCTCTACTTTCAGGTTTAATTCTCTCTCTCTCTCTCTCTTCCATTTATATATATGTTTGTGTGTATATATATGTGTGTATGTGTGTATATATGTGCGTGTGTGTATTCATGTGTTGGGGGTGGGGTAGGGTGGGGGTAGGGTGGGGGTGGTGTGGGAGGTGGAACCCAAAATTGTAAAGCGTTAGGAGTGTGAGGGCTATCGGGGTCATACTCAACTATCGGATTTTCGTGAATGTGGGTTGGAGTATTATGGGGAGTTGGAGTGAGTTCAGAATTTTGCATTAACAGGCTTATGAGAGATGGTGAGGAATATTTTTGTTCTTTTAAATTTTTTTATGTTTTTGGATTTTTTGAAATTTTTGGTCAAAGTTTTAGATTGACTTGATCTAATCCTAGGTCTACCTAAATCCCCGGCAACGGCGCCAAAAACTTGACGCGACTAAGAATGTGTCTCAGAAGTGCGTACTCTCTAAGCTCAAGTGCAAGTCTGTCGCTCAAGTAATAATTCGATAAGTCAGGTATCGATCCTCAGGGAAATAGAACAATGGAGTTGTAATGACGTTGGACAGATGAAAGAACCCTAACTTTGACTCTAAAAAAAAGGAAAAGGTGATTTGATTGGTGAGATAACTACAACTAGATGAAATTGTGCAAATGGTTAACTAATGAACTAAAGTATGAATGGAATACAACTATTCTAAATTACCTAAAATACTGATGATGATTGAATTAAAACTTGAACTATATGATGAGGAAAACAGGACGGGAATACAATCCCTCAACCCTAGTGTGTTACTAGTACAAAATTAATCATAAATTTAAGTGATTAATTAGACCAAGAATTTAGTACTCCCAAGCATTACATATATTAGGTTCAATCCCTCACCATACGTAATCAGAGGACGAGTAAATCGGTATTGAGATAGTTATACTCGAATTGCATTCTGAAGCATCCCGGTTACCCTGAAGAAAACGAGATCCAAAGATCTACAATGGTTGTGTTGCTACACAATACGGTCATAATATATCATTAAATTTAGAGGATTAATTTTATACACATGCAACTACCACATTAGGTTGAGTTCATGCATCCCGACCTTTTAATTCTAGCCCAACATGTTTAACTTAACTATGCATGAATTAACTACGTTGCATGCAAGAGAAATCATAATGAAACTATAATGAAATATGAAAAGAACAATTAAGAACCTAGAAATTGTTTAAATCATGCAAGAAGAATAACATGCAAGAATAAAAATAGAGAGAATTAAACTATGCATTAAAACTTGTAATCAAACCTGAAATTAATCACTCTTGAATCAAAAAATTAAAGTTATCTTCCTATGATGTTTTTCTACTCTTCTCTCTATTAAAACTGAGCAAAAACTATGAAAAACTCTATTTTCTAAGTCATTACCCTTGTACAAATATGTTTTAGAAGAAGTTGTAACAAAATGGGACTCTTTGGACCAATCAAAGGAAAATTTTGTGCATCAGGACCCTCGAACCGGTTCGCAGGTACCCCGAACTGGTTCATAGTGTGGTTTGGGATTTTCTGCTGGTTTTGGCTCTTCTTTTCTTTCTTCCAACACTTAGAATTTTTCCTTGGTTTCTTCTTTTCTTTCTTGGATTTTTCCTCAACTTCGAATGAACGTAACTCCTTCACCGTAGCCCAAATTTGGGTGACGTTTCTTCCAGTGTTCTTGTTGTTCTGAGATATTAGACTTTCTAGTTGGACCCACCTCTGGGATCAGGCTGAAAAATTACAAAAATTCCCTTGAACTTGCCTTCCTATCCTTTCTTTCACCATTTCGATTTCTCTTTTGCACCGCTTGCATAATTAACTTGTAAAACACATAAGAGAAACACAAAACACGAAATACTTGCAAACGAAGGTTTGTAGCATAAATGTGAGTTAAAACCATATGAATTGCATCACTTGGTTTCAAAAAGGTACCGAAATTAAGGGGATAAATATACAATATTTATGCCTAATCAGCTGACGATGCTGAATCTTAGGGTTGCATCCCACTATCTTTTTGTACTCTTTAAAATGACTATGGCCCTTTGTCTGTAATCTTAACGCTAATATTTCCCACTGAAGATTGTGGGAAATAGTTGCTTCTTTTACTCTTCTGCTTTGCTTGATTCAACACTTAAATAAATGCTTTCTCTGCATGTTTTTGATTGTTTTCCAACTCTTTGCTTCAAACTTTACTATCAAGGTTGCGACCACTTTTAAAACCCAATGGTTTTCGTACATTATTTACATGATTTATTCTTCCTATGCCTTGATGCTTGAACTGATGCCTTAAGGCCGTGGCACTACAGTGTAGGTTTCTTCACATAGGCTGCGGTCGCAGTCTCTTTTTGAACTGGGTCACGGCACCTTTTAAGAGTGCCTTTTTCTTGTAGCTTTATAACTGGATCCTCATCAAAATTTTGCATTTCTTTAACAAGGTTGCGACAGGTTAAAAATCCTACCTGCCCTTATGTGCCACGTCTTCTAAATGAATCCACTTAATGGCTGCAGCCATACTGATAAGGCTACGGCATCTTTTTAGCCCTTTTAAGTAATTTAGGCCATCCTTTTGTATCTTTGGCATGCTTCGTAATCACAGCAACACAGCCTCCTTTAGTCGCTTTGAATGGGTTATTTTGTCGTGTATAATCAGACGTCACGACGGGCGTCGTGGGCCCATTTAACTATTATAATTCACGATATAACGTATTTTCTCAAATTGAGATCTATTTAAGATAAAACGGTCATTTATAAGATAACATTTCATGGAAATGAAAATCAAAACATGACAATGTAATAGTGAACTTGATTTCGTATATCTATTTATATATTCATGACTTTGTGGTGACAATACAAAGTTTAATTAAAAATAGCATAGGGTCAGGTTCACTGTAAAATAGAAACATATAAAATATAAGGCATAAGCATGAAAAATGGGCAAGTGGTATGTGAGACTAGGCTACATCCCCTAAACATCTCTGAGGAACCTCTTCAACATCCCTTGCCCAATCAGCCTTTCAATTTCACCCTTCAGTTCATAGCATTGCTTAGTGTCATGGCCATGGTCCAGATGGAACTTGCACCACTTGACTTTGTTCCTTTTGTGGGGTGGAGCTTTAAGCCTATCTGGCCACCTTAGCAACTTGTCCTTCTTAATGGACTCGAGGATATCTTCAATCGCAAAGTCCAATGGGGTGTAGGCCTTAGAGATCCCTTCTGTCTTTTCTAATTTTCTTTTCTGGCTTCTGTCGATTGCTTCCGCTGATGGATCTTCTGGTATTGCCGCGACAGCTAAGGTTGTTGAAGCAATGTTCCTGGGTGTTGTACCCATTTTTAATACGCGCGCGGTCTATAGCATGAGGACTCTCTGAGTTAAATAGTTTACTTGGGTCTGGAGTGAGGCATGACTGTTGTATAGATGGTTGAGGTGATTGTACAGCTGCACAATCTCATCTTTGACTTCTGTGCTCTGGTTGGATTCTCCTTCCATTTTCTACTTTTGTTAGTCTTTACAAAGTATATATAATCTGAGGCAAAACTAACAGAAATGAGTAATCTAAAAAATATTAGAGTAATCAAGTGGGGATGCAACGTTTGCATTACTGCATGGTATTACTGCTGAGACCGCGACCAGTAAGGCACATAGGTGCACTATCGTGGCCTTTGTATTATATTCACCAAGGTTGAGTTGGAGACCACCTGAGTCTGTTCCTAATGTTTTTAATCTTCTGTAACGTAGCCTCTCTAGTAAAGTTTGCGACCATAAAGGCATTTGAACTTCCTAGCTGCATCCCCTGCTAGGAAGCAAAGGGAGCAATCCCAAAATTTTAAGCCCAGACTGAGTTTTTCTCTCCCAACATGTGGATCATACCTACTATGGTCTATCAATGAGAGGACAACCTCAAGGTGTACAAAACGACGCAGTTTCAATGACAAACCCTAGATCATAGGTCGAGAACAACAAAAATTGGATTAATACAATCCTTCCCTAACCATTCAACTTTTTGGGGCTAAAGCCCATCATGCTTTTCAGCATTATCTAGATGAAACGACATCACAGGGGTATGTAAAATAGATCTAAGGTCACAAAGGAGAGACCATAGAAGATCTGAATATATGAAATACCCATTTAAGGGTGTAAATATAAAATAGAGCTCCATAAACAGAATTTACTCGTGAGACGATGATCCAAAGGATCCCCACGAATAAACTAAGGTGTTTAAGAACTCGAAACATAGAGAAATAAAATTGAAATATCCCGTTCCCACAGACGACGCCAGATTGTTGATACGAGAAATCGTCCACTAGTCGTCCTCGTACCAGCAAATCAAGTGTATAATGCATAATAAGTAAACAAAGCAAGTAAGAGAGATAAAAGACAAAATATAGAGTGGTTCGGCTATAAAAGAGCCTACGTCCACTTTGGTTCCTTCCTCTCATTATATTCATATCGTTGATTTAAAAGTTTACAATGCTACAATGGGCATACAAGATAGATGAGAGAGAAGAATACATAACTGTAGCGGTTCCGAGAGTGCCGGAGATATTACTATGATGTAGGTGAGTAGCCCCTAAGCTGTATGTTGAGGTTGTGTAGAGATAATTTGGCAAGGATTCACCAGGTATTATAGAATATGCCATAGGGGGAATCCATCCCTTATTTTGAGGTGTGGTCTTCTATTTATATGAGGGATGTGAGCTGTGTCACGTGCCCTGAGCACGTGACGTAAATCAAGTCTGGAGTTGCTGTAATAGAGAGGGATGTGGCCTGTAAAGCAAACATTGAGTGTTGCATCCTGCATGAGGCTAAAGCCAAAGGTGTCACACCCTGTACGTGGTAGCGCTACGGCCTGTATATAAGGCCAAGTGGCATATGCCACGCCCTGTGCTTGATAGGGTCGCACCATGTACTGAATAGGGCCACACCCTTTGCTGAGTAGGTCCGCGACCTATAAGTTTTTGTCCATGCCTGAGTAACCTCTGAGGTAGGGTGCTATATCTGTACTATCAATAAATATTGGGAAACTTGATCTAAGATCATTTTAAAATATCAAAACCAAATTTAGACGTTAATAAATTGGCGACGTCTATGGGAATCGACAAGCTATTATCATTTCCTAACTATTGTTTCAAGTTCTATTTTTTAATCATATTATCGAAGTATGAAAAACATCCCAGAAGGAAGTCTTATTGGAGGCAACACCTTCAATCCTTCTGCCCCTCCAAGCATAAGAGATCTTCAGGGAATCCGATTAAACATCGTTAATGGACAAGAAGCAATGCAGGAAAAAGTAAGGAAGCTTACTCAAATTCTCCAAGCCAGACCAGTTGTCGCTCTATTTTCTAGAAGGGAAATGCCACCTTCAGCTCTTAGGAACGAAAGAAGTAGATCTAGATATTCTAGATCCTTAAATGATAGGTTCTACCGCCTTGACATGAATTCCTCCTTTAGATCCACTAATTACTATAATGGGCTCTCCCTCTTTCAAGAGCGATCGAGTGCCCTGGATAGACTAAGTAGGGGCTCTGCCTTCGATCGACTAGGTTCTTGAGAAAACAAGGAGCACAATCATAAGGAGCCATCTAGATCTAAAAATATCAAGAAGATTTTATAAAGTTAAGAATAAGTATTCGAGGATCCAAGCGTGCCGAGCAAACTTCAGAGGATGAGAGTTCAGCACAAATGCACAGTCGAGTCGCTAAAATTACTTCCCATAAAACTAATCCCGATGATCATCCCTAAAAAGGTTCAATCCAACGGATGTAAGATCATTTGGGAGAAATTTCTATGTCTAAAAATCCCTTGCAAAGGAGTTTTGTGAAGGGATCACGCTTTGTACCAACTATTGTGAACTTTCCCACACCTGCTAAATTAAAACCACCTTTGGTTACTCCTAAGTATGATGGAAAAACTGATCATGTCCTTTATGTAGAGCAATAGTAGGCTATAACCAACATTTAATCAGTTCCAAATAAAATGTGTTGAGGGGCATTTTCAAGCACGATTATCGGGTTGGGACATATTTGGTATAACAATTTGCCTCGTGGGCAAATCTCTAGCTTCCAGCAACTTATCGAGCTATTCATCGATAACTTTTGCTTTGGAGCCAAACCCATCAAGAGAGTAGCTCATTTACTAAGTGTTCTTCAGTAACCGGGGGAAACGACTCGAGAATATATCTCCCGTTTTAACAATAAAAAGTTAGAAGTGGTAGATTAAGAGAAAAAGATAATAATTACTGCCTTGATGAGTGGTTTACTCCCTGAGAAGTTATATTATGCTCTGGTGAAAGACCATACTAAGACCATGGCTAAATGAATGGCTAAATCTGGGAAGATCATGAACACCAAGGAGGCTATAACTGCAAAATAGGTCCCTAGTTCCGGGGTCGACGACCAAAAGAACCACAAGAAGAGGGATAAAAAGATAAGAAGGCTAAAAATCCTGAGAAGTATGATGAATTTACTCCCTCACTGTTGGTGTACAACACATCTTGGAGGAGATCAAGGGAAGCAATGAACTAAAATGGCCTGGAAAACTAAAACCTCCCCTGAACAAGAAAGATAAGTCCAAATACTGTGAATTTTGCAAAGATCATGGACATATTATCGATAATTGGATAGATTTGAAGAATGAAACAGCAAGTCTTATCCAACATGGGAAGATTTCGATATTCGTTGACAAAACAGAAGAAAGTGGCACTAGAAGGCGATTATAATCCCATTGTAAAGGAAAAGAAGACAAGAAAAGAGGTAGAGACACCGACTCAGAGGATGAACCTGACCTATCAAAAAGACCATGAGAGCCCGAGCTCGAGGTAAAAATTATTAATTTTGTTTCCATTTCATTTCAGGAGGTGACATTGGTGGGGGCGATAAAATCGTCGGAAGGAAAGCTTACTTGAATGAAGCCAAAGCATGTTCATACATTCGATACATCAATTTGTCTGATAACGTTGATGGTCACCCAAAGAAAGTGAAAAAAGATAAGATGGTAATATATTTTTATAAGTATGATCTGTTTGGAGTGATCTATCCCCATGATGATCCTCTGGTCATCACTATAAGAGTAAATAAGCAAGGGTGGTAATAATTTTAGTAGACATTAGTAGCTCGATTGACGTCATGATTTACAATTACTTCCATGGATTGGGACCGCGTGATAGCAAACTGGAACCCTATCATAGACCTGTAATAGTCTTCTTAGGAGAATAGGTATATCCTTTGGGAAATATAAAGCTGGAAGTTCTTGTAGGAGGGTAGTGTGACTGAGGTCTGTGAGGAACTAGAACGGGTGAGTCATGACTCACTCCAATATCTCTGTCTTCAATCTCCTCAAAGTCTCAAGAGCAGCTTTGGCAGAAAACCTTGCTCTCCCGGTAAAAATGGAGTAGATTCGATGACCTCTTCCTGCAAGAAGATGAACTTCACAAACAGTAATGGTAACTTGGAGAGAGAGATCTCCCGATAATGATGGTTTTAATGATTGGAGTGAAGAGACAAGCACATAAAGAGAGCAGGGAGAGAATACTAGGTCTGTTGTGATTTTTACAGAGTAACGACTTAAACTTGAGTTTCTGATATGACTTAACCTTACCAAAGGGTTTTATTTATAGGTGAATACTAGGGCTGATTTTGGCCTTTTTAGGCACCAAAAATGAGAGAAAATCTGAAGAACAAGGTCTGCAATGAACCTTATGTCACTATATGTCTGCAACCGCCTGTCCCCTCTAATAAGAGACACCTAGGTGCAAACCAAAGTCAGAAAGTAAATGTGTCTCCTAATGGTGACAAAATATGTGATTTGGTAAATATCATTTCAAACGATAACTTATTGCACAAACTTTGTAAAACTTGAGTGTGACCTTGAGGGACACCTTTGATAACACACTATATGGTTGACTCACTTGAGTCTGTACCATATAGGAGATCCAACTAGTTTAGACATGAAGATAAAATAGATTAGTTTTCTTGAGCATCCCCTACAAGGTATGTAAGATTCATCATCAAATATCATCCAGTCCAAGAATAATTCATCTACCAAAAGGAAAGTAATCTTATCTCTTGAACACAATATAAGACACAATTCATGCATATAGCTGTGAATGTGTGTGCACAAGTCTTTACATTTTTTAAGAATTTTTATAACATTTTAAAACTATTTTAAACATTTTCAAATCATTTAAAATGATTTTTAAAATAATTAAAATCATGTTTTAAAAGTGATGGGGTTAAAAGTCAAATTAGTTTATTCCTTAAAAATGTGCTAGGGTAGAATATAGAACCGACAGAGACATTTGTGGGTACAATTTGAATTATTAAAAGTTCTAAAACACGCGTTTTACAACCTATTGGATTATCCCACGTGTTAGCCCACTACTTGTTACATTTGTGTTTTCTGCGTGTCTTAGAAGTGAGAAACAATATTAGCCTTTGAATCATTTTAATCTATGACCTACATGTGTTTTGAAGTGATCCATGTGATATCGTTTAGGGCCAATCAGAGAAAGTGTTTGTGCAGTGCCATTTCAACCCTTTGAGTTAGAATTGAACCATGAAAGCAATCCCAACCCTTTATTTCCTTCGAAAATCTGGATCCTTCTATGACTAGTATAAATAGGCTCCTTGGGTCAGCCATTTGAAGACTTTGGTCATTCATCAAACTTGAGAGAAAAAAGAGAGAAGAGAGAGGTTAGAGAGATAAGATAGAATATATATATATATATATATAGAGAGAGAGAGAGAGAGAGAGATAAAACTAGTCTTCGTAATATAAAACTCTTAGGTTTTTTTCCAAAAACCAAACACGTTCTTAAAGTTTCAACTATTCTAGAAAACCTACCTTTTGAGAGTTAGAATTAGTTAGGTTTATGTGAGTTTGGCATTTGGTTGAGTTTGAAGATCCTCTTCACTCATTATCTCTCTTAGGAACCACATCTCATTGTGGATCTTGCTTTTCTTTGTAGAAATTGCAAGATTTGCTAAGAGATATGTCACACGATATATTTTAGGGTTTTTGTTATCTATTATCTGTTGGATCTTGTTCTGTATGTTTATATTTATTTAGATCCACTCTCTATTTTAAATTCTTTGAAAAAGAGACTTCCAGTAGTCTAAAATCTCAGATCTAAAAAATCGTGTTTAAAAAATATAAGTTTCACAGTTTGTGAAATTATTTTGTACATATATAAGTTTTGAAATGATTAAATTTATTTTTCAAAAATATTCTTTTACAGATATGAAAATAGTTTTTGAAGTTTGATGTTCATAGAGGTTTGAACTCTTTGCATGCCATATATAAACTGTGTAATTTGACACGATTTATTTGTATAATTTGAAAGATTTTTAGTTGTTTGAGCCACTGTAAAAAAAAGAGCAAGGAGGAAGGCAAAGAAGTTGCTAGGAATGTCAAATAGGTTAGACCTGAATTACCTTTGAGAGGGGAACTCGTGTAGGTACATTTATATCGTAGTCTTAGGATCTTGAATGCATACTTACTGGTTGTACTCTTGTGACTATTCTTTGATTTTAGTGGATTTTTTGTTTTGTGGTGTAGAGGTCACTGTGGATGTTTTCCCTAATTTATGATTTTACCCCGTAAAAATATTATCTCGTATGTGTAATTTTAATTTCTTCACTACTACTGCTGCAAACTAGACTTAGGTTTGATTTTAAATCTATTTCCAAGAAACTCAAATAACTTGTTCATAATTTTTAAACACATCTTGTGTTACCGTTCAGTCTTATATAAGAGTTTCCTCAAAAAGTTGTTCGGAACTTACTTAGCTGTTTTAACTTGTGTTAAACAACTTAGTAAGGTTTTTCAACTTAGCTCCATTCTTTGTTGCAATTTCCTTAATTTAAGCGTTTGAACTCTGTAACATGTATTTGACCTACAAAATAAACATTTCAGCGCATAAGACCCATTTTGTTGAGAATTAGCAATTGAAAACTGTCTGTTCAGCGTATAAAATATACACTTTTGGGTGCTTATTACTAGGGGTGGAAGTGGTACGATTTTTTACCGTATCGTACAGTTTTGGTAAAAAAAAATGGTTTTGGTTTCATATATCAAAATACGAGAAACTGGTCTTACCAAAACTGAAATTACCGCACAAAAGTTGGTTGGTTTTGGTTTTAATATTTAAAAAATCGATTTATCAAAATTATCGTACCAAAATTATAGTACCGTACCAATATTACCGAAACCAGAAAAAATCATACCAAAATTATCATATCGTACCGAATTTACCAAAATTACTGTACCGAAACTAGAAAAAAGTTAGTTTTGGTTTTGGTTTTAAAATTTAAAAAATTTGGTTGGTTTTGTTTTTGGTTTTTTGGGGTTTTTAGTGTTGTTTACCAAAACCAAAAAAAAAACATAATTTACCGAAACTAGAAAAAACCAGAATTTACCGAAACCAGAAAAAACCAAAATTATCGAAAAAAATGAAATACCGGTTGGTTTATGTTTTGGTATTGATTTTGAAGTACCGTGTGGTAAACTGGTATGGTTTGGTTTTACCATCGAGAGTTTGGTTTTCGTATTGCTATCTACTATTTACCGACCAAACCGTACTGCTTATACCCCTACTTATCACCCACACAATATGTAATCAAGAATAAAAATAAAGTACATGACGAGATTGTTAACAAGCGCGTCGTATTCTTAAACACTCCGGTTACCTAAGGCAAACAGAGGTTAAAGTCCTATAGTTGTTCTATTGAAAAAAATATCATGTTTTCAATTAATTATTTAACTCAAGAACGTGTTTTTATGTCCATGCGAAACACTTAGGGTTAGGTTCATGCATTCCCACATTAGGAAACCTAGCCATACATGATGTTACTAATTAAAGATATGATCTTGAATTTACATGTAATCATATTCATCATTGAAATATAGCTAATCATGCAAAAAAAGATATAGAGCTGAGAAATTTCAAGAACATACAACCGAGATGGAAAAATTAAGACAAGATGAGAAAAGAAGCTTTTATTAAGAAAGACTTGAATTCAAACCACAATAATGATGAAGACTAGATTGTCCAATGTTTCTTCTATTTTTTTTTCCTCTAAAAAATTGTGTTTCTAGCCTTCCAACTAACCCTAGAATAATGTGGGAATCAAGCCTCAACATTTTTACAAGAGTTTAAACCATGCACAACTCTAAAAATTAAATGGATAAACAAAATAAATATCACGCACAGATAACTGAACCTGTTCTACTTCAGAACCGAACCGATTCCTTTTTCCAGTCTAGCCAAGACTTACGCGAACCGTTTCCCATTTAGAACCAAACTGGTTCTATTCTCACAAATTTTCAAGCTTGATCTTTTGATCTTTCTTATCTTCATATGCTCGTATCTTTCCAATCGTATCTCGAATTTGGATGTCGTTTCTTTCTAAATACTCGTGAACTCAATGTCTTCGACTTCTCTTAGTTTTCACACTTGAATTCCATTTGTATAATTATTTTAATTCCCTTGACTTTTCTTCTTTGCATTCCGATTCTTATTCCGATTTTTCTCCATTTTTCACGTGCACAAAATACCTATAAAACATAAGTGAAATACAGGAAACACGATGTACTTGTAGGATATGAAATAAATTCGTTTCTATTACATCACACGCGATGATAAAATTACCTAAATTACATGGATAAATGTTAAGAATTTATGCCGAGTCAAACCCCCTAACTTAGAACTTTGCTCATCCTGAACAATGTAAAAGAATCATAGCATAGTCTGAACACTTGTAACACATCTTATTGGGATAGAATAGCTTTTTTACAGGCAAGCGGTTGCATTTAGCATATGCAACAAGCTATTAAACCCCTAGGTTACCCTAGTAGGACGAGTGGTGTCTCGTGAGGGTTTGCAGTGAATATACCCACAAAATACATTTTTCAATTGACTCAAAGAAAATATCAAAATACTTAAAAACTGTACAATTTAAATTCCCAAAAATAGTCACCTTAAATTCATATTCAATAGTCCCAATTCATAGCATGTATGTGCGAAGATGAGAATTAAACCGCTAACTTCCATCGATTGGTCATTACATTACTTTCAAAATTTTGTTTTGATTCAAATTTCACGGGATGCACTCACAAACGAATCTCTCAAAATATAACTATTTCTCTCAGTGTGCTTGATATAATGATTAAATGTAATGGAACAAGAATTCACGCACACAAATTTAAAGAGGAATATTTGATGTGAATAGATCTCGTCATCGAATTACAGTTATTGAAAAATGGGAAACATCAACTCTTATCCATAGAAGTTAATCTCTCTTATTATCTTTTTGTGTTTTATCTCTCAATGTGAAAATTAATTTCGTTATTCGGACTCAGTTAGGACTTTCTCGGGTTATAAGGTGCATTGGGTGAGATAAGAATGGTTGGAAAATTTGGAGTTGTAAAATTTTGCTTACGATGTCCGATGGCACTTTTTTGGGCATTTGCTCATTTTTTTTCTATTTTTCTTTTCCATGCTATTTTTTTGAGTATTTTTCTATATTTGTTTCCCATTTTATTCAAACATTTGGACTTGATTGACGAATTTTTATTTTCACCACTCCGGGCTAAATGGATTTCGAGTTATCAAACGAAATTGAAAATTTTGATTAGGCTGAAAATGGCTAGCAAAAGGATAATTTTTTTATGACTTTTTACGGCTAATATTTTTGGGTAACAATCGATCGCCTAACTTCATCTGTTTGAATTACTAATTATTTTACCATATGCATCTCTAGATTATATTTAATTTAAAGATATTTATAGTGCGTTTTCAAGATGATATCTCACTCGTTTCTCGTAACCAATCAAAACAAAAAAATAGAGATCTTCAATGACTTATTCAACGCTAAATTGAACTTTGAGTTAACCACTAACTCGGATTGATTCAATTACTCGCAAAAGATGATAGGCTTAAAATCGCACCCGGTTAATAATCTCCACACTCATTCATTAAGTTGTCAATTTTCGCTCATTTTTTGTTTTTGGTCGATTTCGTCTTTGTGCATTTTTTTAACAAACTGAGACTTCAAACAAAATTTTTAGTGATATTTTTGCAAATTTAAATTTAAATTTTTATTTAGTTTTTAATAAAAAAATGAGTTTTTTTGGAAACTTTTCAATTTTTTTGGCATTTTGAAATTTGTGGACTTCTAAAAGAACGCACGCGTACCCCCTTAACTCAGACGTTGCAATGTCCTCATGCAGAAGGACTAAACTCTAAATAAAAAGAAGAGTGCGTAGAAAAATGCTGATTTTTGTATTAATACCAAGAGATTCAATTACAATGCGATCGAAAATGATAGATTTACATAGTTCTTTGAAAAGCTAAAAAATGAAGCATGAAAAGAACTACATAAAGAGACAAAGTCCAAACACAATAAGATGGGAGCTATTGGGGGCGTATTAGGATCATGGGTATACACATCATAAAAAATAACCGAGGAGCGAGATGCCGGATCCCACTTGCAAATAGTACATCTCTGCTTGGAGCCTAACAATCATGCTCATGTCGCATTGGTAATCTCGCATAAAATTATCGACCCGAGCCTCTAAGTCATCCATGCGATAGTAGAGCCCCTCCGAATCGGGCTCGCAAACAGGATCCTCCTCCTCGTTGTACTCCTCTTCCTTGCCTTCTTCCATTTGAATATCTTACTCCACTTGTATTATCGGTGCATGAGGATGGACAATCCCTGTTTGGCGAGCACTCTTTGTGAGGGAGGTCTGCCCAATCGACTTTGGGAGTCAGGGCTGCATCAGTGATTCCCTAATCTCACTATATTTGAGGATATATGTGATGAACTGGGCGTAAGGAAGAGTGAGCTTACCATTCCTATCATAGGTGGAGTGCAAAATTTCTACGTAAAAGGTGCGATCAAAATGGATGGTGGTCCCCTCGTTGAGGAGGTGATATAGAAAGTTGGCTTGGCGAATGTGAAGAGTGGAGTTGCTGTAGGTCTGGAAAATAGAGTGATGCAAATGATAAAAAATGCCAATTATGCCCTCTCATCGAGATTGTCCATGGGAAAAGTATCGTGAACCCAATTGTGATTGGGTGCGATTCGCGCAATGCATTGGGCCTTGGTGATTGGGTGGCCCATAGTGGGGTAACCATATTGTTGAGGGTCGGGTACCCATTTTGCCATTATTTTTTGGATAACGAGGCATAAAGAGGAGGGGATCCTAGTTTCATTTACATATGCCTCGCACTTTGATCTGAATAATTTGACAAGAGTGTCATGGAAGGTACGGACCTCGTCGACCCAGGTATCGTCACTGGGTTGCTCAAAGAGTTAGCACCACCCCCGATAAAGGAACAAGGCAGTGACCGCCGGAGGTAGCTCCCCCTAAAGAACTTGTCACTCTATATGGATGGTGCGAGTGGTGGAGAAGAAAGCCTCGCACCAATCACGTTCTTTATTGGAGCGATAGTTGTGGTCGCCTTCATGGAGAACTTCAACCTCGGTGTATTTCTCGATAGCATTTTCTGTGTTGGCCATGGGAAGAGAGATCTTGGAATATTTTAGAAAGGAAGAATTTGGATGATTTGGAAGTGGTGGGATGAATGGTAGAGATGGATTGGTATTTATAATATAAGAGTAGTGAATTTTTTAGTGGGAAAGGGGGATGGTCGAATGAGAAAGGGTGGAGGGAGATGAAAATGAAGAATGTATTGGGTGGAGGGAGATTTCAAAGGGTTAATTTTGGATGGAATGGGGGAATGAATGTTGGGAATTGGAAAGGATGGAAAAAAATGAGGGACGAGTTTTGGCTACCATTATTCTGAACCGGTTCAGCCTTGTAGTATACCCAGGCTGAACCGGTTCGCATAGTCCCTTACCTATTGGAATTTTGAATCAGTTCTACCCTGTAGTATACCTAGGGCTAACTGATCCCTTTTTCTGGAACTGAGGCTCAAATTGTTTTTCCTCTCTCAAAATCTAAGTGCCAAAAAATTCCCATACGTAATTCTCCACACATTTCCAAGGCTATTTTATATATGCTGCTACCTTTGGTCACCTTAAAATCTCACTGCGGTTCAACATAACCTCCCTAATGTTGTGCATCGGTGTTCTTAACCTTTCTAAATCGTAACTCACGAAACTTTAACTAACATAACCTAACCCAACTCCCTATGATACAATAAGAATTACCCCATACGCATCGAGGAGAGACGAACTCTTAAGTTACTCACTCTACCCCTTAAACGGGGTCCGATAACCAAATTATGTCAGCTTTCTCAATTAACGCCTCGAGATATGGCTTTAGGTGTTGTCCATTAACCTTAAACATGTCCCCACCCTTCGAATTTTCTTGCTCTGTCGCATCGTGGGGAAATACTTCCTTGATGATAAACAGGTCGGTCCACCTTGAACGCAACTTGTTGGGAAATAAGTGTAAGTGCGAGTTGTAGAGAAGCACCTTTTGACTGAGACAAAACTCCATTTGATGGATAGTGCTCTCATGCGTGAGTTTAATCCTTTATTTGATGAGCGGGTGCTCTCATTCACGTCGTTGTGTATTTCTTCTAACTCGTGCAATTGGAGTATCCTCCCTTCACTGGATTTATCTAAAGTTGAAAGTTAACCTCTTTGCTTGAGCAATATGCTTTGTTCTCGAGTTCAACGGGGATATGGAAAGGCTTTCCGTAGACAAAGAAAAATTAGGACATCCCGAAGGGGTTCTTATAGATAGTCTGGTAGGCCCGTAGCGCATCATTCAATCGTGTAGAGCAATACTTTTGGTTAGGATCGATGTCGTTTCGACAATGTGATTTATCTCACGATTCGCTAACTAAGCTTGCCCATTTGTTTGTGGGTGATAAGTCATCCCAAACTTGTATACGACACCATACGTCCTAATTAACTTCTCGAACGTCCTATTGCAAAAGTTCTTAACGTTGTCACTGATAATTGGCTTCGAAGAACCGAAGTGAGAAAGTGTGTGTTCTTGGATGAAATTTATCACTACCCGACTGTCATTTGTCCTAGTAGCTATGGCCTTAAACCATTTCGACACATAATCTACCATAACGAGGATGCATAAAAAATCGAAGGAGGGAGGGAAGGGTCCCATGAATTCGATGCCCTAACAGTCGAATATCTTGATAACGAGAATAGGGGTCAACGTCATCATGTCTCATCGAGTGATGGCTCCCATCCTTTGGTATCTATCGCATAATTTTCAATGAGCGTTTACATCCCAAAATATTATTGGCAAATAGAGACCGCTTTGAAGGATTTTAGCGGCCATCTTATATATGGAAAAGTGTCCTCCATATGCTTTCGTATGACAAAAGAGAATGACAAAATGAATCTCGTCATCCGGCACACATCTTCAGATGATTTGGTCCACGCAATATTTGAACAAATAAGGATCGTTATAAAAGAAAATACCCGACCAAGTAAGGATAATCCTCCTCTCTTACGGTGTTCAATCGGGGGAATGGACCCCGTGACAAGATAATTCAATATATCCGCAAACCAGGGGAGATAAGAAATGGAAAATAATTGCTCATTCAAAAAATATTCATCTATGGGTATAGGATCGCTAGGTACGTCGGACGAGAGCCTCTATAAATGATCGGCGACGATATTTTCTACTCCTTTTTTTATCTTTAATAGAAATATCAAATTCTTGAAGGAGTAGGATCCACCTAATGAGGTGAGACTTCGCATCCTTTTTGGAAAGGAAATATTTGACATCCATGTGGTCGGTGAAACAAGTAATGGGTGAACCGATGAGGCAGGATCATAATTTATCTAAGGCGAAGACTACCGCCATCAACTCTTTCTCCGTGGTGAAATAGTTATGTTGGGGTTCGATTAGGGTCCGGTTAATATAGTACATGACATGGGCAATCTTATCCTTTCTTTTACCCAGAACATCCCCAATCGCATAATCACTCGCATCACACATAAGCTCGAATGGAAGGGACCAATCCGGCGCTTGCTTGATGGGAGAAGAGACTAGAATGTTTTTAATTTTTCAAAAGTTTCTTGACATGGTTTTTTCCACTCAAAGGGGGCATATTTTCATACTAGGCTGATTAAGTGACTAGCGATGGTAATAAAATCCTTAATAGAACTATGGTAGAAATTCGCGTGGCCCAAGAAAGAGCGCACGTCCTTTAGTGAGTTAGGTGGAAAAAGATTGACAATGACATCAATTTTCACCTTATCACCTCAATACCTTTGTACAAAACGATGTGCCCAAGAACTACGCCTTCGTTAACCATGGAATGGCACTACTCCCAATTCATTACCAACTTATTTTACACACATCGGTCTAGTAACTTCTTAAGATTAGCGAGGCAATTGTCAAAAGAGAGGCCAAAAATGCTAAAATCGTCCATGAAAACCTCTAGACCTCTCTCGACCATATCACTAAAAAGACTAAGCATACACCGCCGAAAGGTCGCGGATGAATTACATAAGCCAAATGGCATAAGTTTCTAAGAAAATGTGATAAAGGACATGTGAACGTTGTCTTTTCTTGATCCACTACGTCCACCTCGATTTGGATATATCCGGAATAACCATCTAAAAAGAAATAAAATGGGTGGCCCGCTACTCTCTCTAGCACTTGATCAATAAATGGTAAGGGGAAATGATATTTTCTAGTGCTGGCATTGATCTTCCTGTAGTCAATGCCATGCGCCACCCAGTGGTGGTACGTTTTGGGATAAGTTCACCCTTACTTCTTTGGGACTACTTGAAAAGGACTAACCCATTAACTATCCGAGATGGGATATATGATGCCCGCGTCCAATAATTTTATAATTTCTGCTCTCACGACATCTTTCATCGCTTGGTTCAAACTCCTCTGCATCTCCCTAGAAGGCCTCACCTCCTCCTCGTCGTGGATTTTATGGGTACAAATTAGGGGACTTATACCCTATAAATTCGCGATGCTCTAATCGAAAGTACTTCAGTTCTTCTTCAAAATGGCTATAAGTTCCTCCTCTTGCTCTTTACTTCGGCTCGAGGAGACAATAACAGGAAATGTCTCATCCTCTCCCAAGTAATCATATTTAACGTTTGAAGGAAGCTTTTCCAATTCGAGGGTAGGAAAGTGTTCATCAGAGGGAACCGTGCGCGACTCCTTCGATGGTAGTTCCTCGAATCAAGAGACCCAACTAACATCTCTCACATCCTCATCGCTCTCACTCCAATCTAATAACTCTCCTATCTCCATCAGTTCTCTCTCGAACACGGTGTGTGCACTATCTCCCTCGCTCACCGTAATAAGACACATCTCTAAAGGATCCCTCGTGTGATTACCCTCAAAATGTTCTTGTACTTCTTCCTCAATAAGATCCGTCTTGCACAAATTATCCTCATCACCCATTTTCTTGGTGGTGTTAAGGATATTAGCCTCGAGTGCATTGTTTTTTAATGTGAGTTGCATTTTCCTATTTTGCGTGTTAATCAAAGTATTAGACGTAGCTAAGAATAGATCGCCAAGGATCACAGGAACATGATGGCTTGAGGGAGAGGAGGGATCTGTGTCCCAAATGACAAAATTTATCAGGAAGTATAAAGTGTTGACCTGAACGATCACGTCGTCAATAATCCCCCGAGGTATTTTCATGGAACAATCCACGAGTTGGAGAGTATTTTTCACGGGCTTAAAGTCCCCTAAATCGAGCTATCTATAGATAGAGTAAGGGAGAATATTAACACTCGCCCCTAAATATAATAGCGCTCTTTCAATTTCTCTATCTCTAATGGTGTATGAAATGGTGGGTGCACCCGGATCTTTATACTTTGGCAGGAGGTCTCTCAAAAGTATCGAACTTACATTTTGTGTTATAAATACTTTCTTATTTACCTTTAGTCTACATTTCACCATTAACAGGTCCTTAAGGAACTTTTCATAAGCGGGAATTTTCTTTATTTCCTAGTGAAAAGCTAAGTTAAGCTTTACTTTCTTGAGTACTTTTAAGATATCATAACGGGTGGCCCCTTTAGGGGTAGGAACCAATCATTTTGGGTAAGGCGCAACGTTAGGGGGTTTTACTACCACCTCGGGCCTAATTGTGTCCTCTATATTACCCTCCTCCAAAGGGGCATCTTTGGCCTCTTTCGTGCTTAGCGAAACCTCCTTGTCATTATGCTTGTCATGTGGGGGAGGTTATGAGTCAACAACCCCCTACTACGTAGAGTGGTGAACGCTTGACATTGCTCTTTGTTCTATTCGGTATTAGAGTTAACACAATTTTTACTTTGGGGAGGACTTTGGCCTTGGACGAGAACACTTAGGGAAGATTGAAACTTAGCCAATGTTTCTTTCATGTCACATAATTTTGGTCGTTTTAAGCATTTATCGCTGACAAAGTTTGCATGAATTGATTTAAAGTATCCTCGATACTTCTTCTCTATGGGGTGATATAATGTGTGGGAGCTGGTGCTTGTATGGGCGGAGCTTCTTGAAAAGACGGGAGTGGTGGTGGGTGTTGGGTAACCATTGAATTTGGATTCAATGCAACGTTTGGTTGCTTGTAGCTAAAACTTGGATGGTTACGCCACGAAGGGTTATAAGAATTCCCTTGTGGGGCATTAAAGTTACGCTTAAAAGCTTCTATCGCTTCCACAGGAGCATCACTTTGTATGCGGGTATAATCGACCATTCCTTAGTTGAATGCCCCGCCTCATAAATAACACACACCTTCTCTCTCAATACTCGAGTGATGCCAGATATGTCTCTCCACTAGCCTCAACTACGTCTTCTAGCCTCTTTGTTAGTTGTTTAATTTGGAGTTTTAAATCGACCTCCTTATCCAATTGATATAGTCCGGATGCGGAAGGAGCCATAAATATTTGTCTAGGCTTAGGTTGGGTACTTGGGTCTGATGTCTCCCATGCTTGAGTAGTCTTGACGACGTACTTAAAGTGAGCCTTCCCATCATTAGTATCTAACCGTAAGAACTCTCCCTCGCACATGGTCTCAATGAGTTATTTGGAAGTTAAGCTTAGCCCCTGATTGAAGTACGAGACGAGTCTCCACTTATCATACCATGGTGTGGGAACATGTTTACTAACTCATTGAAATGCTCCCATCATCGATCAAAGGGTTCATTCTTATTTTGTCTAAATGTTTGAATTTGATCCCTAATCGTATTAGTAATATGTGCTGGAAAGAACTTTTGGAGAAACTTAGTCTGCATATCCCTCCAAGTGGATATCGAGTTTGGTGATAATGACCAAAACGCTGTATTAGCCTTATCCTTTAAGTAGAAGGGGAAAATCTTGTGACGCACTACATCTTGAGTTCATGCTTGGTCCGTGAAAATCTCGCATGCTTCCTCGAACTCTCAAATGTGGAGATAGGGATTTTTTGACTCCATACTGTGGAGTGTTGGGAGAATCTGGATCATTCCATTTCTAAAACTAAACTGCCCTGCATTATACGGGAGTGTAATCCATCCCGAAGTGACGGTTCACTCGGGATATAAGAGGTCTCTTATAGGGAGATACGGTAACTCACCCTCTTAATGACTTAATATTCTCACTTTACGCCTTAGAAGTGGGACTCGTGATGGAGTTGGGCTGTGTAGGAGGTGAAATCCAAAAATTTGGAGCCTTTGGAGTATGTGGGCTATCAGAGTTAAGTTCTATCGTAAGATTCTTGTGTACTCTAGGAATGATGGAATTAGGAGGAGTGTTTTGCATTTAAGGATGGAGATAATATTTTTTAAATTTTTCTGATTTTATGAATGTTTCTAGCTTTCTGTCTTTCTGGCTTTTTGGCCTTTTTTATTTATTTTTTTATTTTTTAAGAATTAGAGTCAAATTATAGGATTAATTCGACATAACCTAGTATATCTACCTAGTCCTCAGCAACGATGCCAAAAACTTGACACGGCTAAATAAATGTGTCTCTAATGCGTGTAACTATAACTCAAGTGTAAGTCGGTCGCTCAAGTAATAATCCGGTAAATCGGGTGTCGAACTTAGGGACTAAGACGAATGCTCGTGACGAATACTAAGTAAGAAGACTAACCAGAATAAGTGACTCACAAAAAAAAGATGATTGTTAATTAAAGCAACAAAACCATATTTGACTTAACTATGCATGCAATATGAGAGATGAATTGATTAATTAATATGAAAGAAAGATAAGGTCGGAATACAATCCCCCAACCCCTAGTAATTTCACCGGATACAAAACTAGTCGAGAATTAAACACTTAATTAAAACGAAGACTTTATTTATTTCAAGCATTACATATATTAAGGAATTAACCCACACAATATGCAATAGAGAATAAAAATAAAGTACATGACTAGATTGTTAACACACATCTCACATTCTTAAACACTCCGATTTCATAGGGTAAATTGAGTTAAAAGTCCTACGACGGTTATATTAACAAAATATCATGTTTTCAATTAATTATTTAACTCAAGAACATGTTTTTATATCCATGCGAAACACTTAGGCCTCGTTTGATGCGCCGTATAAGAGGTTCGTATTGGATAAAATTGTCCTATCCAATGTTTGGTGTAACTTAGGATGGGATATGAGATGGTATAAGTTATCCAAAGTGAGCTCCTTATCCTAAAGAGAGTGGGATAAGAAAATTCCACCTCTAAGGTCGTATAAAATTATACGATGTCAAAATTTGATTAAAAATTACTACTCTACCTTTATTAAGTTGTAAATAAAACTCACGCAACTTGCACTATCTCAAGTATTAGATAGCAGTCAACGATCCTTTTGATTTACATAACTCTCCATTCATATTTTTCATCACGCTAGGGTAACCTCATTTTTTTTCTATTTTTTTTATTTGTTGCTTTATCATGAACTACTATTTTAGTTTAAATCAATGCAAATATTATGTTAACTCGCCTACTAGACAAGTTGAAAGTTATGTGTTAATTCATCGCTAATATTTTGTTACACATATTTTTTTTAATGTATTATTAACCTATATGCTAGACAAGTTGAAAGTTGTGTACAATTTAATTTATTTGTTTTTGTGTGTTTCCGACGACTATTTTGGGTAAAATCGATGTTATTCAGTTGTGACTTAAAGCAATTTCCTGTAACTGATTTGTTTTTAATCGGAAGCGAAGATAGTAAGCAACCAGTTTTACTATCTCATTATTTTTGCCGGCTAGTTTGTCTACACGTGGTTTTTGTATGCGTGTAAGTGATTACTAGTGCTTGAGTGGGTACAAATTATAAATACAAATACAAATACATATTTTCATCTCAAAATATTATTTTTTAACATCCCGCATGGAATTAAATATTATGTTATTGAGTTAAAATATGTGATAACAATATATTTTTATATTTTTTTATTATTAAATACAAAAGAAGGGTATTTTTGGAAAATTGGACATAAATTAATTATATTCGGAGCATTTCAAACACATGACTGTATTATTATATCCCATCTCGTCTTCATATACGGAACTGTTCCAAACACAGTATTGGAATAAGTCTTATACGGTCCATCCTTATCCTATTCAATCCGACTCTTATCCTATCCTATCCGGACTCCTTATACGGCGTATCAAACGAGGCCTTAGGGTTGGGTTCATACATTCCCACCCTAGGAAACCTAGCCAGACATGACATTACAAATTAAAGACATGATCTTGACGTTACATGTAATCATATTCATCATTCAAATATAACTAATCATGAAAAATAATGATATAGAACTAAGAAAATTCAAGAACATGCAAAAGATATGGAAAAATTAAGAACAAGATGAGAATATTAAGAAAGACTTGAATTCAAACCATTATAATGACAAAGACTAGATTGCCCAATGTTTCTTCTCTTTTTTCCTCTGAAAAATTGTGTTTATTCCTTCCAACTAACTCTAGAATAATGTGCGAATGAAGCACGCACGTTTTTACAAGAGTTTAAACCGTGCATAACTCTAAAAATTAAGTGGATAAAAAAAACAAAATTTTCTCATGGATGATCGAACCGGTTCATTTTTCCAGTATAGCCAAGCTTTATACGAACCGGTTTCCCTTTAGAACCGAACGGGGTCTCTTCTAAAAAAAATCTTCAAGCTTGGTATTTTGATTCTTCTTATCTTCATATGCTCGTATCTTTCCAATCGTAGCTCGGATTTGTATGTCGTTTCTTTTGATATACTCATGAAATAAATATCTTCGACTTCTCTTTAGGTTTCGCATACGAGTTTTGGTTGTATAATTACTTTAATTCCTTGAATTTCCTTATTTGTTTTTTGATTCTTATTTTAATTTCTCTCTTGCTTTCACATGCATGAAATACCCATAAAACATAAGAGAAATACACAAAACACGATGCACTTGCAGGAAGAAGTCAGTAGTAATGATATGAGATAAATCCGTTTCAATTACATCATACGGGATGATAAAATTGCCCAAATTATGTGGATAAATGTGAAGAATGTATGCCAAATCATTTAGTCTATTGAATTAGAGATTATTTTAGCTGACAACATTTTGAGAGTGCGAGTGGATATGGGTGATTTCCACTATTCCAACTCAAATGTGAATGTCTATGGGGTTGCTCCTGTTGAGTGGTTCCATTGGGTAGAATATGTTCAGCTGAGCCTACCAATAAGGTCGTCATCGTTTAACTAGGCTTGACGAGGACCCTTGACAGTTTGAAGGCTTGTACTATTGCTAAGCACTTAACTACCCTCAATATCCTAGCCTCTCATCGAAGTATTAATTCACACCCTTTCATCACCGCAAGGGTGGATTTTCTCTTACCATGGAAGATATTAGCGAGTTAACTTCCCTTCCCCTTTTGGGAGATCATGTGTTCACACACGGCAATGAAGAAAATATGGATAAGGAAACGTGCAAGGAGATCCATCAAGAATTATCTGATTACCCTCGCTACGTTTCTATCATTAAGATAGGGGCCACTAATCACTCCTTTGTAAAGTGGTAAATATATTGGTTTTAGGGATTTTAAGCCAACTCCAATAAAAGGAAGTTCGAGCAGGGCCCCCTCAAGCTAAGATGGCCCCAAGCTTAGGTCCTCTTATCACTTAGTAGCATTTTTTGTTACTTTCTTGATTAGGTTTTTATTCCAAGGGAGGCCAATCGACTCCCCTAGGGAGTTGTTATTTTGCCTCGTTGTCAGGCTTGCTTGAGGGGGGGTTGTTCCCCACGCAACACTTACATTGGGTTCTCTCTATACTTGGCTAGATCATTTCTTCATGTGGATATGGAACAATCTCATGGTCATTACGATGTGATCAACTTTGAAAATTCCTTTATTTTAATTCCCTTTTTATTTGTGAGGTTCCTTAACTTTGCCCCAAAGGCTTGTCAGTTACATAGCGATGTTTCTCGCATTACTAGATGGCACAAGAAAAATCTCAAGCAATCTTTGGGTCCCCTAATTAACAATATTGATGAATTTTTATTTCGCCCCTATTGCAAGCGAGTGGGGGGAACCTTCTCGTGGGGTTTCTTCTCAGCTACTACAGGCACCTTCTATCATCCTTACAATGTGGAGTCATTGGCAGATTGCCCCCACATTTCTGTCATGGGTATAGTCCCTCCTTACTTTCTCCCCTCGCTTACTAAACTTAAATAGGGAGTTGAATTTTATAATTCAGAGCGAGTGAGAATACATTTTGGGTATGACCAGGGAGTTTACACCCCCATATACCCTTCGAGCACTGATCCCACTGAGCTATTCTTAGAAGCATATTCTAATTTTACTTTTGAGGGGATGCTCCAGAGAAATGATAAATTTGGTGGCTTCTTTATACCAGCTCGTGACTATCTCCCCTCATTTCCTTGTGGCAGCGCCATATTTTGTTTATAAAAAATTGCATCCAGGTTGTGCCCCGCGAAACCATCCCTACCAAAATTCCAATTGCAGATAAATATTTGGGCAAAATGACCCGAAAAGAATTATGGTTTTTTAGTTTAGTTATAAAGACCTCTCTCGAGTAGGTCACTGCCATCTTAGTGAGGCCTTTACGCGAGTAATCTATTCATGTAAAGCATCCTGAGACCTAGCTAATCAAATCCAAAGGAAAGGATAAGGCCAAGTCTAAGTCCCCATCCAAGAAAAAATCCAGACACAAATGTGCCAAATTTTGTTCCTGCTCCTATTGATGCACCTACCTCCCCTACTTCCCCTGTGAGGACTAGAGAAAGAAAAAAGAAAAAGAAAGTGTATGTTAAAGCTATTGATCCTTCTTCTGCTCCAGATCAAGCGTCAGACTCTGATGCTCGTGGGGTGGAGGAAACCTATTGAAATGTCTGCGAGCAAGGATATGATGCCTTGGGCATGTCTACTGAGGATCCATCCATTTTATCTTCCCCTGTTGCTGAAGATACTCTAGTTAACTCACTTTTAATTAGGGAAACTACTATACATGAGGTTTCACTTGTTAGTTCTCCTTCTCCCTCACTTGAAGAGGATCTGGTTGATTATGGAAGAACTCATTACTATAATGACACCAGTTCTTCTTCAAATGATATAGGTTTTATTGATTCTCATGATGGATGTGGACCTGAGCATTATGCTTTATTGCCAATTTCAAGGGGTTCTGACAGGGAGGAGGACACACTTCTCTTCCACCCTGATCCCTACGACTAGACATCTTTCTAATGGTCAAGCTCCTCGCCCTTCTGTTGTAAGTATTTCTAATACTATCTTTTTTCTTCTTTTCTGACTTCAGTTTGCTATATTCTTCACTTATTTTATTTTATATCCTCTTTCTTTAGAACAGGATACCTCTCAACGTACAGTTGGTCTTTCAGGAGTGAGAACTTCATTCTTGTCCTCCCCTACCCTTATCTGCATGCCTCCTTTCTTGCCTGCGGGTAAATGTATGGTGGTTTTTACTCTGGGCTTGGTGATAGAGGTTTGTCTTGTTACTTATAATAATACTTTTTCTATTTACTTTTACAATATTTTTACCAATATGGCTAGTTTATATTGACTGTATAACTTTCTTCAGTGGTCCCCACCAACACAAGGGCATCTTGGCCTCTTCTATATCCTCTCGCACAGTTCAGGTGATAGTCAATATTTTTTAACCTTTTTTTATTTGTGGCCTCTTAGGTTTATTCTATTTACATTGATTTTCTGTCCTTGTAGAGGACTATTTCTCCCGACCGCACTATTCCACTTCCTATTCCTTTCGCGGTGGGTGTCTCTGCATTTGGACCCTCAACCACTTCATCTCTCAAGGTTATCTTAGCATTCCTTTACTTCCAACCTTTCCTTTGTCTAAATTAATATGCATGACTAAACTTATATTGTCTCCATTGCATTTGCCTTATTCTTTTGCAGGGTTCCCTTTCGTTCGTCCCTTCATCCACAAGGGGGATGACTGTCCACTGGGGCTATTATTCTAAGACTATCACCCTCTGGGAGTGTATATATATCCCGGGTCTATGTGACCATGGATAAAAGGCCCCAGATTCATTTATTGACCATGCAGTTGGTTTTTACTATTGCTTTGAGTGAGCCTGTTTCATAAGCTATCACATTTTCTCAGTTACTATTCATCCTTGCTAGTATCAATTATTTACTTGATTTATGTTTGCTTATAAAAATCTTGTGATGAATAGGCCACTACTGTCACAATAGTCATTCTCGTATTTACCCTTCCTCCTTCTTCCCTTGGCGGAGTTCAGGTATTTTTTTAAATCTTCTATTCTTGACTCTTTTTTATTTATCACTGAAATTTTATTCTCATGACTTTCCACTATCTGTTCGTGTTTCAATCAGCCCATACAACCATATCATTGTCCACTTCTCGGACTACTTCTCCAATGGCCTCTGCAGCCATTTAGGCTCCTTCTACCACGAGTTCTAGTGGAGGCACCATTACAGCGCCTCTCCTGGTATCTACTTCATCTCCACTTTAAAACACTTATATATATTTTCCTTCACTATATAAGCGATTTTCTAACACTTGTACTTTTCTTATCTCATACTAGTATTGATGAGACCCCTTTATCCATGGGTCAAATATGAGTTCTGCAGAGGTGACCCTTGAAAGACAGGGGTTCGCCGCGGTGTCGCATCACCGACGCTGGTCGTTCTATTTTATTCGTCTCACCAGCTCTATACAAAAACCTAAACTATGACTACACGCTTTTAAGGGAGTGTAGCGGCCAGTCGGGGTATCGAAAATCCAGAGAGACGAGTTGCTAGAATTTACTTGGTTTAATATTCCTAAAATAAAAGTGTAAAAGATAATTATAAACAAAAAGGAAAAGATGCAAAAAAGGAAAGATTAAACTAGGCGAGTGTATTTAAACTAATTAAAAACGAGAATAAAAACTATAGGTTGCATCGGATATTCCTCACCTAGAGTTAATTAGTATAAAATGATTACATGGGTCGATGAGTTATTCATATTGAGTCTCGTTTAAACAGTTAATTAAATTAAGATTTATCACACCCCTAAATTCGCATAAAAGTCTAATAAGATTTTGGCGTCAACAAATACCCCAAAAATTACGCACGTAAGGTCGTAAATACGGAGCATACAAGATATACCCCGTTAAATCTCCTAGGCGTAAAAACGAGGACAACCCACTCGAAATAGACTCTTAAAACTCCATCACCAAAGCAAAGCAACCCGTCAACCCATAGGTGAGTTCAATCCATCACAACCTAGACTAAACTAGCTAGAAAGCATGGTAAATGACATGTATTGAAAGCAAGTAAGTAAACCTAATTAACAAAGCAATAAATAAATGAAATCCAACTAATTATCTAAGCATGAAATTAAACTACAACAATTGAAATAAAGGAAATACAACAACTATATTAAGGAAGACAAAGGAATAGTAAAATGTAACTTACAAACAATGGGCAAAACACCCAAAATGGAGAGCAGGGCTTAGCTCTCTCTACAAACCCTAAAACTAGACAAAAATGAAGATATCTACAAAAGATAACAAAGGTTCTCTTATATAGTAAGTTGGAAAAGAAATAACAAAACAAAGGAAAAAGAAAAGAATAAAGAAATTATCGGGCAAAAATAGGGGATCGATCCATCGAACCCAATGGTCGATTGATCGATGAAAACAAAATGAGCCCTCTGTCTTTGACCAAAGAGTGAAAACTGAAGAGATGATCTATCGAACCATTTGGTCGATCGATCGACTAAGCATGTATCATCCAAGCTGCCTTCTCCCCTGTTTTGGTTTCTTTATAATTCTCTTTTGTGAAAAGTCTCATATTTTCTTCATTAGGGATCGGATTTATGCACCGTTTGTGGCCACATGAAGCTTGGCTCAAGAAATAAAAATTTCGTGAAGATGTTGGGCTAGATGCCCAAATTGTGAAATGACTAAATTGCCGTTGGACATGTGGAATTGTACGAAACTTCACCGAAATGCATCCGAACTTCATACTAAGCATCCAAATACCTATAAAAGCACAATTAACCCTTGCAAAATATATATCTATAGAAATTCGCAGTGTCTGGTTAACAAGCATAAATATAAGGAATAAGATACCCGAGGGGGCTAATAACACGTAGGTTAACGGGTGAAATATGCAATATTTACGTCGCATCACACCCCCTAACTTACACATTGCTAGTCCCTAGCAATTAAATGGAATACAACAAGAACTACAAGTAAACCAAAAATAGGATACAAGAACAAAAATGGGATAGAAAAGGATAATGCCACTTTCGCGGGCGAATGATTGCATTTAGCGTATGAAATAAGTCGTTAAACCCCAAGGTTACCCTAGTGGACGAGTGTCGTCTCGTGAGGATTTTTAGGGATGAAACCCACAAACATCATACGGTTTCCTCAAAATATTCCCAAACACATGCGACACACCCAACCATAGCAAAAAAGATTTCAAACATGTTATTAGCATATTGAACGAATTCAAGCTAAAGTCCGTATTATTAACATTATAGAATGCACCTCATAGAATGGAAACCTTAAAATGTCGGAGGGGAGAGAGCATATGCAAAGTGTGATTTGGCAAAAACTTAAATTAATCGGATACTAAATAAAGCAAGCATATATTCAATCCTCACGAGCATTACACTCGTCAAGTGAATTCACTCAAAACAGGGAGTTAACACACGAAACATGAGGGCATAAAGAATAAATGTAAATGGAAACTAGGTCGCACACATGTCACAAATGAAGAATGCTATATAGAAAATGAAAAACTGTAATCTCAATGAAAGATACCGCTCATTAAAGGAAGCAAAATGCATTTTCACAGATTATCAAAACTATTTCAACTTTTAAATTAAATTCACCCTAGTATCACATAGGACTTTATATCCTTCCGACTAAAGTTATTGAAATTATTTGTCTTTCCTTCTTTGACTTAACATTTCTATATTTTTTTTATTTTTAGGATCTGATGAATAAGCCTAATGACACAACTCATGATGCGGAGAAGAGTTTCGAGGCCACTCACTCTAACAGCGTCGTTGGTTTTGGCAAGGATTCATCCCTCCCTCTTTCTGAGAGTAAGTCCCAAAATAATGGCTACGATGATATTGAGGTAGAGGCACCCGAGGTTTTCATGATCGATTTATGGAGAGAGGAGCTACCTGCGAGGTTTAGGTCCCATGAGCGCGATGTTATAGAGATGATCCTTGAGCAACATCTTGAGACTTACGTCCCAGAGTGTGATCAACATTGATAGCCTCATGGTCTTCATCCTGAAGGCTCTCGTCAGTCACCTCTATGATTTCTTGTCCATTCCTCCAGTTGATCTGACTAGTGGCAGGACTTCACTATTCCTACAGGCTCTTCATAGCCTCCAGTGGTTCTACCATTTACAGTTAGATTCGCTTGACGATGTGGTTCATTATTTTTTAAGTGATCCCTTTAAGAAGATGATGAGGCTTCATGATTTTAGAAAGACTAGAGTTCATCAATACTAGGATGAGTCTGCGTGGATTCAAGGCTAGATTCAGATGCTAGAGGCCAAGTTGGCCAATCTTGAGTCTGGTTACACTAATGATGAGGCCAAGATGGCTAGCCTGGAAGAGAAGTTCATGTAGGAAGCAGGCCCCTCTTTAAGTGACATGTGCGTGCGGGAGAGCCTCTTGTTTATTTTATTTATCTAATATAATTTTGAGATGTATACTTTTTCCTTTTCTTTCGTGTACTTTACATTGCTTCTTGTACATGTAAAAAGATATTGGTATATTAATGAAAACGACCATTTTGTCTTCGTTTATTTCTCTTCTCCCCCTCTCTATGTATTTTGGCATTTGTTTATTCTGAGTTGCTCAATTTTGTGTGAAAACTTCAATGCTGCACTGCTCCATAGTCTGTGGGGGTATTTTCTTATGATTTAAGCAAGTTATCACTTTAGAGTTGCCCCTCTACCTGTGGGGTACTTACATATGAATTGAACAACTTATCTTTTTAAAGTTTCCCCTCTAACTGCGGGGTACTTGCGTGTATATACATTTTTAGGGAATAACTTGGAGGAGGAGGATGACCCCCTTATCCTTCCTAAATACATAAAGGACAATCATAAAAATGGGACTAAACAAAGAAAATAACTATTTCCTTTTTTAAAGCAAAAGGCCCCTAGTTTACGGGGTCCTTGTTCCAAACTTTAACTTGGAAACTTTTACTCTTTTTTTCTTTAAATCTCGCTCTTAGAGAGGGGTTAAACCACTTTCTACGAATTTTCAATAAAGCTAGTAAGTAAAATTTACTTTCTGGAGCACAGAGGTTAGAACTTGTTCTCCACGTTATAACTTTGTACAAAATACTTTCCGAATTTTTTTTATTACTTTGAGAACAATCTCCAGTTAGTTTTCAGAAATAGATAAATGGAAGTGTCTGTAGGGACTTTGCACACTATACTTTACCAATGGGATAGATGTACCCCCTCCCCTAAGTATAATGAGGAAAGTTCCTTTGTAATGGGCCCTCTTCTAATCTAGTATAGAGTGTTACTATTCTTACTAGTTTTCAACCCCTGCGCGATGCGTGGGCTGTTGTAAAAAATATAAATATTAAAAAGTCTTTGCTTATTATATTTGATTTAATGACCAAAGAAAATATGCACCAGTTTTATGATCAAAGTTGATAACAAAATTAATGTAAAAAATAAAAATATATAAAAAAACCCTATGTAAAATAAGTATTGGATATGAGTAAGGAAATATAGAAAAATATTGAAGAACACATTTTGTAGATGAACACAAAAAGTGTGTATACCTAGATGCTAAAAAAATGGGTGCTGGTAAGGGCACTTCCCATTTTTAGTTTTGTCACTTCTTAAGAAGTACAAATCTATTTACTCGGCTAACTCATAAGGGCACTTTCCCTATTAGCCCAAACTTATCATCTCTCAACCTCCTGCAAATCAATGGAAAAATTGAATTTTGAGCCAAGATGGGTTGGACTTATGGCTAAATTGTGTTTTTGCTATTAAGTCAGTTGAATAGATCTTGTGTAAATCCTCTCAAGCAAAGGATTTAGAGAACGAAATTCAAATTCTTAAATCTCTTTCTTAGTACATCCTTGTGTTTTTGCTGTTAAGTCTGTTGAATAGAGCTTGTGTTTTTGTTGTTACCTATTTAGGAAGTGCCCTTATTTATTAGTTAAGTAAATATATTTTAACTTCTTAAAAAGTGCCAAAATTAAAAATGGGAAGTTCCCTTAGTAGCACCCAAAAAAATAACTCCAAAAAATAAATCAAAATTGGATGTGAAAGATAAATAATTATCATTCAATAAAGCAACAAAAAATGGTTATTTTCAATCTTATGCAAATAACTAAATAGAAAACAATTTTTTTTACCATAAGTCAAATTTGCACATGTGAGGAAAAATATAAATTGCATTTTTAGAAAAAACTTCTAATCAAACAGAGTATGTGACTTGATATGAAAACTAACACAATTCGATGACATATGGTGAATATTAATTATCCCCCACACCATATTGGAGAGAGGGAGAGATAAAGTACGAACCCGATATCCATTGAGTTAAGTACAAATGATGATTGTTGAATTTTAGAATTTGGGTTTGCTAATTTTAATTCCACTTGATTGTATTTGAACCAAATAAACCCTAAAATATTATATTACGTGATAATAACACCAAAAGTCGATGTAATTTTTTTTTCATGAGTAATCAAGTACGTTAGCTTTTTCTTTATTAAACCACTCAAATAACCTTATTTATAATTAAACATAATGGTATAAGGTACTACACTAAAAACATTCAGAGCTTTTCCATTGGCTACTAACCTGAGTCATCAATTTATACATAAATTTTCACTTGTTAGGAAAAATATACTACATAATATATTCAATCACCAATAGCACCAAATTAGAGACTTAAACCGTATAGAATTAGAGAACTACATTAGTCAAGAACATAAGGTTTTCAATTGAACGTGACTAATAATTTATCACAATGACATGACACCGAAACTAAAAAACATATTAGTTACATATATCAATTTAAATCCATTCACAAACACAAATGCATTGTATGTATAAAATGGCATAACAATGAATACCATTTCCTAGTTAAATCGAATTGCACAAAACTTTTCCCTAGCTAAATTACTATTTAGATAAAGGTATGTAGCTAAACCTAATTATTTCTTAGAATTCATTAACCGGGAAAAAAAGTTAGGATAGAGTAAAAATTTTAGATATGTTCAAGACAAAAGTGAAGGTAATTTCAGATTGTAAAATGAAATATTTTTTTGTGAAAGCCATATATTTGTCTATAAACCATGGGTCTAGAAAAAATACTTTAGCTTCTATACATCATGATTTTTTCATAAGATCTGCACCTTTGGATGGTAGAATTCTCAAACCATTTGTTTTGTTTAAATAAACAAGGCAAATAACATTCCAAAAGATTTTAAAAGTAGCAACCTGTGAGGCAAAAAAGCATTATTCGAGGACAAATTAATACCATTATATATATATATATATATATATATATATATATATATATATATATATATATATATATATATATATATATATATATATATATATATATATATATATATATATTTTCATTTTTTAACAATACATTTGAAAACTTACTCAACATAAAAATAAAGAACTTCAGTTTTAACATCTCTCTCTTAACCTCAATTCATGTAAACCCACTTTTTGAAAACCAAGGGAAAGTTATAT
Organism: Sambucus nigra; assembly: GCA_949130495.1. Classification (NCBI taxonomy): domain Eukaryota; kingdom Viridiplantae; phylum Streptophyta; class Magnoliopsida; order Dipsacales; family Adoxaceae; genus Sambucus; species Sambucus nigra. The sequence goes on from OX422213.1 coordinate 153,456,322, forward strand.
ATGTGTGTATGTGAAAGTAAAATAAGAATCGAAAAACTACACAGTCAGTATTTATTCGCCCATATTACTCCTCCCTCCTAAAGTAGTATTTTTTTCATTCCATCCTAATGTCCCTCCATTATACGCATAATATATAGCTAGGGAGATAAATATTGTGGGAGACAAATGAGAAATTAAAGGATTGAGATTTGAAAATATAAAAGAAAAGGACAGATGAATTTATTGACAAAGGTAGAGAAAAAAATAGAGAAGGGGTTAGGTGTTGGAGGCATATAGAGAGGCTCTTATCATCTATTCATAATGAATAATTGTTATCAAAACATGAAGACACCTGGAAAATTATCAAGAGGAGACACCAAATTTATATATAGATATATTAGATTTAAAAAAAGAGAAAATATTAATCAGGTGTACCTACCTCATAAAGCAGGTAAATAAATAATTCACAAATTATCAAGTAATAATCAAAATAACCAATAATCATTTCTTTTGTACTGTATATTGTTTACAAAACTTTGCTCATGAATAACTTTACAAAAAAATGTTTATGTATTAGAGCAGGCTATTCAAACATTCAAAAGAAATAAAACTTAGTGAGAACTAGGCATAGTACTTTTTCAACCACTTACAGTTGATAAATTGGAGACAGTCACTCTAGGTTCAAATATCTGGCAGTAACCCATCTTGCCTCCCCCTCACACCACAAAGGGGCCTTCCCAATTAGGCTTGAACATAGATGATGACATACTTCAGAGATGGTAAGTGGACGTATGTAGGACCAAATCCCCCGATGGAAACTCTATGGGCTTGACCAAGTTCTCATAAGCCCTGGACAACTACTGGGTATAGACTTTGTCCTTATCTCTGTGCTCATCCAATGCCTCTAACTGTACATGCCAGGGATCTAGTATAAGTCCATTTCTTAGAGAAACCCTAGCTAAGGATACTATCAGTTTCACTAGTAGGATAACTTCAGTCCCATATACTAGTAAGAAGGGAGTAAAACTCGTCAGCTTCCTTTTCAAAGTTCTGTAGGACCAAAGCGCCATCGGTAGATTTTCATCCCAAGCTCCCGGTATGTCCTCAATCATATTTTTCAGAATATTAATTAGTGTCTTGTTTTTATCCTCCGCTTGGCCATTCCCCATAGGGTATGAGATGGATGAACTGTTGTGCACAATTTTGTACTTATCCGTCAGAAGCCCCATCTCCTTATATACAAATTGATTACCATTATCTGTTAGGATTACTTCAGGGATACAAAACCTACATATGATATATTCTCTAATGAATTAGTTCACCACTTGAGCAGTCACTCTTCTTAGAGGTATTTCTTCTTCCCACTTAGTGTACAGCTCTGTGGCAACGATAATGAAGGACTTTCCATGAGAAGCTGGACTAATATTTCTTACCAAATCAAATGCCCAAGTGTGGAAGGGATAAGAAGCTGCTAAGTATTTTAGACCTACTGAGGGGGCATGCACCATGTTTCCATGCACTTGGCATGCCCTGCACTTCTTTACATTGATGATGGAGTCGACCTCTATCGCCAACCAAAAGTACCCCAGCATCATCAGTTAATCCTATAACTTAGCACTTCCCATATGAGAGGGATCATGTGGCTCTTTCAGTGCTATTTTTTGTCTTCCTTAGACACACACTTTAGCTCCTCCTCATTGTATCCTTTCCTATAGAGATCCCCCTCTATTAGGTAGAAGTGAGCCACTCTCTTCTTTAGGTAGATCTCATCTTCTCTTCCCGTTGGCAACTCTCTATTTCTCAGATATGCTATGTAGGGTGCCCTCAAATCTTCAAATACTTCTAGGAAATTGGCCTCAACTAGTTGGTCAATCTAGGTTTGGCACTTTAAACAGCCCTGATGCAGGCAAGAAACCTATATGCTCATGGTGCGCCAATAGTATCCCCCCACTATAACCGATAGTAAAGGGGTATGTTTGTATCCCCACAATGCTTTTCGTGCATTGCCACCAGCCTCTCATTGGCCTCTTCCTCTCCTATACATCTGGAAAAAAAATCCTCTAAGGCTCTTAAAATAGAGCGTCCCTTGGAGTAGATGGTAGTTTGCCAACTCTGACATTTTTATCGTCCCTTCCCTGGTTTTCAACTATTTTACTACTAGGTACCTCTAATCCTCTAATTCTTCACCTCGAAATAAATACATGATTGTGACAAGAATTTTTGTCACGACCCCGACCCAAAAATAGTAGGGAACGAGTGTCTTGACATGCCACCAAGGCATCCAATATTCTGGCCTTAAAATTTTTGTTTTAAAATATATGTAGCGGAAGTATAATCACATGGTTATGAATCGTAAAATACTGAAAGTGAAGGAATTACATCATCAGAGCTTTCTAAAGGTAACTTCATTTGTATTAAAATATGAACGAGTTACAACTTGACACAAAGAGCTAAATATGCTCTATCTAATTAAACAAACTTCTACTTAAGGTAACAAAAAGAGCTTTAAAAGCTAAATCTTCAACATAGTCCTTTTTCGTTCCATCCACGAACTTAATTATTTCCTGAAAAATGGTTATTTATACAACGTCAGCTAAAAGACGAATGAGATTCAATCTCCAAACATTCCAGGGTTTTTCAGAAAATTGATACCTATTCAATTTAGAACAGAAAGTATATACATAAAGATAGGAATTTCAAGTAATATATATAAAGTAGATGAAAATATATATATTCAGAATAAACAGTTCAGAATAGAGCTGATAAAACAATTGAGCATATGTCAATTATTCAGTTTTAGTGACCATGTACACTCTAATACCCAGACAGATAGTGTTACCAAATGTTTCCACCCGATAACATCACAGACAGATAATCATGATTTCTGGAACAACGCCTTATTTAGGGCACACCAGCGATAAACCAGCTGGGAAGGTACCACCTAAATATTTCCACCCGGTAGTCAAGGCCAACATAGTAAGAGAGTTTCCATAGGCCAAATCAATAATTTTAGAATTCAAATCATATGTTTATATGGAGAGATATAAACATATAACAAACGACGAAATTATCGATATCAGATGCATTTTGAGAATAAAAGCATTTCACAAAATATACATAGTTTGCATAATATAATATAATCAAAATGCGCAAGAAATTGCATAGAGTACTCACCTAAAATAGAGGTCAAAATTATAGATAATGAGTCTTCGATCGCACGTTGATCTAACAAATACGATAAAGGTTTAAGTATATGTTCTAAACAAGGTCCAGTCTACATATTGTATTTTAATAGTAATTTGTTTCAAAGGATTACTAAAAACCATTTTTTTAACTTTTAAAACTTATTGATCGTAATTAAAGGATTCAATTCATAGTTCTTCTTAATCAGTCGGTTCCCAGTAGAGATGGAGGGTCACAGGGGCACCGCTTAAATACCATCTCCTCTAGACATAACATTTTCGAATTCATTCCCAGTAGATATGGAGGGTCACAGGGGCGCCACTTAAATACCATCTGGTCTAGACATAATTTCACCGGGCCTGACTTTTGGAATTACTTAAATGGGATTTCATAATAACGAACAATTATTTTTAAAAAATCATTTTTAAAAGCGTATATACAATTTCAAACAATTTTACATGAAAATAAAATCAACTTGGATTTCTTCTAAACTTTAAGTTTTGATTAGTGAAGTCCTTAGTGTATTTTACCGGCATAACTACTAAGTAAAGCTATAAAACACAAAATTAAAACTATAAAAATACATTATAACATTTAAATAAAATCATACCTACGAAATGAATTCTTTCTTAGAAATTATAGAAATCCTTCTTAAGATATTTCCCAAGCTTTCTATCACTCTTTCTTACTATAATTCTCAAGGAATTGGTGTGAGTTTCAAATGAACCCTAAGGCCCTATTTATAGGTTTTCAAAAGTATTACGGTGTTGACACGTGTTTAACGACTAGACTTTTTGGATTGGTGATTCAACACCGAGGTGTCGTGATCCGAAGTGGTCTTGCAGTGTTAATATCACCAAATGATGACAAGTGTTTTAGCTCTCTCTCTACAGATGACATGTGGAAGGTGGAAGTGACCAGCACGTGGTAGAAAGGTGATAAGGGTATAAGGGTCATTTCACACATGAAGGGTATTTTGATAATTTCACACTATATATTTTGAATATTTCTTAGAGGTCCTTGAAAATATTTTATTTACAAAATGGTCCATTTTATATTTTTATTTTAGTCCTTAAAGTTTCATAAAATTATATTTTCTACCCCAAAACTTATTATTTGCCTTAAGATATGTCATAAGACTTCGATTTGATCCAATTTACAGTTGATTCTTCGTAATTAAAAATGGGGTTTGTTATATTGATAGCCAATAATACCACATATCTAATAATACAACATTTATAAGATAATAAGTAACACAAGAGTGTAAAAACAAACTATATAAAAGTGGGGTCATTACAATTTTTCTTCTCCGTACCGTTATGGTCACTTCTTACTCATTCATTTCCAACTTCTGGGCTATAGTGGCTAGTGAATCTGGTTGTCTAGTCATCGCGTGGGTGTGCCTCTTAATGGTGATCTTCAAGAACTAACTCAACAATCTTTGGATGATGAACCTATATGGTGTTAAGATGGCATTCTTTAGGGAAAACTCCACGTTAACTTGTTTAACTACAAGGTTAAAGTTCCCTAGTATGCACAACACACTAATGCCTCTTTTTAATGCCTCCAGTAATCCCAGAATGGGAGCTTCATACTCAGCCTCGTTGTTTGAATATTTGAAATCGAGCTTGAAAGAGAGGGTGACCTTCTTCTTCCCTTTGGAGAGAATAATACATACTCCACATGTCCCCTGGGTGCAAGATCCATCAAATTCCATATTTCATTCTTTAATTTCTTCCTTTATGTAGGCTAAGAATTTTTCCCCTAGTATCTCTTCACAAGGAGGCTCAAAATTATGGCTTGGGAAGTGGGCTAGTAAATTTTCTACTACATGGATCTTGACAGCCTTTGGGACTATGCACTTCAAATTATGATCTGAGAAGATTAATAACCACCTTATTGCTCTTCCTACCAAGACTATTCATGCCAAAAGGTACTTGATAGGATCACACTTGGTAATAATATAGATTGTAAATGCCAGCAGGTAATGCCTTAACTTCTAGGCAACAAACACTAAGGCTACACAGTCCTCTATACATTGGTGTATCTAGATTCAGGATTCAAGATTACACAAGATAAGTAGTAAATGGGTAATTCTTCCCTTTCTCTTTCTAATGCAAGTAAAGCTACTATGGACCTCCTAGTCGAAGTCAGGTAGAGCAACAGTGGTGGACCCACCTCTGGCAGTACCATAGTTAGGGGTGATGCTAGTATCTCTTTAATTTTCTTGAAAGCCTTATTCTATGCATCTCCCCAAACCCATTTGGATTTTTCCTTCATCAGCAAAGCGAACAGGTGGGTCAACTCCGCTAGTGTTGGTATAAACCTTCTTAGGTAAGAAACTTTCCTTAAGGGTCCGTTTGATTCAAAAGTGGGCAAAAGTGGATATGGCAAAATTTTCCATGGGTAAAATTTGTCATGACAAATTTTACCTAGTTTTTTCACACGAAGCTATCAAACAACTATTAGGCGAAATTAAAGTCAATCCAATTAGTTTATTTAAATATTTTATAAAAAGTTTCTAAACAATTTTTAAAACATTTCTAAAACAGTTTTTTTTTTAATTTTGATAAAACAGTTTTTTAAAATAATTTTTACAATATTCGAAACAGTTTTTAAATTATTCAAAATAATTTTTAAACCTTTTAAAATAGTGTTTTTAATAGTTTTAAAACAAGTTTTTAATAAAACAGTTTTATAAAACATTTTTTAAAACCGTTTTTAAAACAGTTTATTGATAGTTTTAAAACATTTTAAAAACATTTTTGTAACATTTTTTATAAAACTGTATTTTTTTTATTTATTTTTTAAACATTTCAAAAACTGTTTTTATAAAACATTTTTTAATAAAACAGTTTTAAAAAATATTTTTATAAACAGTTTTTAAATTGTTTTTAAAATAGTTTTAAAACATTTTTTAAACAATTTTAAAAACATTTTTTATAAAATAGTTTTGTATTTAAAACAGTTTTATAAAACAGTTTGTAAAATAACTTTTAAAATATTTTAGCATAAAAATATTTAAAAAACACTTGTAAGAAGTGGCAAATTGTTTGGCAAATAATTCTTCCCCAAATAGCAAAGCAAAATTTGCCCACTTTTCATGCATTAGAGGTGTTGTACATTGGCAAATGAGTTGTAGGCAAATTTGTGAATCAAACAGACCAAAAAGTGAGCAAATATCATATTTGCCCACTGATTTGACATTTGCCATGGCAAATTTGCGAATCAAACGGACCTTAAGAAGATTTTAAGCTGCATCTGGCTCTTCGAGGGTGGCATCAGTAGGATGGCCTTCTTCTTTTCTCCATCTACTTGTACCCCCTGCCGATTCACTACTAAACCCAGGAACCTCCTAGTTGTTACTTCATAAGCACATTTTGAAGGGTTCATTTTCATCTTATACTTGCGGCACCTTTCAAACACCCACCTCAGGTCTTGGATATGCTTGCTTTTCTTCTTTGATTTCACAAATAGGTCATCCATGTATAACTCCAATATATTATGAAATAAATTATGGAATATAGCCATCATAGTACATTGGTACGTGATGCCCGCATTCTTTAGCCCAAATGGTATGATCGTGTAGTGAAAAATTCCTAATGGTGTGTGGAAAGTAGTCTTTTTTATATCGATTGGATCCATTATGATTTGATTATGGCCAAAGTACCCGTCCATAAAACTATACATTTCATGACCCGCGGCAGCGTCTACTAAACTATCATTATTAGGCAATAGGAATTCATCCTTAGGGTAGTCCTGGTTCAAATCATAAAAGTCCACGCAAATCCGTATATGACTCTAGTCTTTCTTTGCCACCGGTACCATGCTAAAAATCCATATCGGATGTTGGATGGGTTTGATGAACCCTGTTGCTAGTAAATTTTCCAACTCTTCCTTGATCTTGAGGTCTAGCTCTGCTTTGTATGTGTAGGTGTCTTGCCTCACTAGTAGGGCATTAGGAAGAACATTCAGTTTGTGGGATCTCACCTCCGGATCCATCCCAGACATCTCCGTATACTTCCAATGAAACACATCAGTGAATTCTTTGAGTAGAGTAATAATCAGTTCTCTTTTCTTTAGGTCTAAGACCTTAGAATTATAATGGGTCTACTTTCTTCCCCTTCTAAACCCAGATTTATCTCTTACAACTCCTATAACTGCTCTCTTGGAGCATCTTTCATGCATTTGGGTGCTTCCTCAGGTTTCTCTACATGCTCTAAAATATGTTAATCATCTATCATGAAACATTATGGTGCCATATCGGCGCTCTCATCCCAGAACATCACCCATGCAAACCATTATATACGGTATATAACTTTTTCATCTGGAAGGACGACCTTCTTGCATGTTCGAGGGGGATTGGCTACCTCTTCCACATTCATATTTTCCTTTTTCTATTTAAGGGATCACTCTTTGGCCCAAGCGATCATGAAGAGATGTCCTTGGCTGGGTATGTCCTCCAACCATTTTCATCCCCTATAATTTTCTCACTAAGCTGTTTCTCTCTTTATTAAGATTAGTATAGAATGCATCATCCACTATATGGCTTCCTTAACATAAAATCATTTTTGGGTTGCTTTAATTACAATCTAGGTACCTCGAATATTGGCTTTGGCATGTTGATGATATGTGGAGGGAATTATCCCACGAGTGTGCATCCACACTCGCTGTATAAGAAGTTGGTAGCTTGTCTTGGCATTAATGACATGAAATTTAATATGGGAAGTGAAGTTCCCAAACTTAATTCCCACATTCACGTACCCAAGTGACAGCATGTCTTCACTGTCAAAACCTGAAATCACCAAGGGCACAAGCTTTATCTTATCTTGAGAGATCCATGTCTCATATAATGTTCTGATGGGCATGATGTTGATGGATGCTCATCTATCCATCAAGGCCATCGATAAAATAATCCATTAATCAAAGTTGTCACATAGAGTGGGTGGTTGTGAAAATATGGTACCTGTCTATCTACCTCAAAAAAGACCACCAGAAAATTGTATCTTTTGATCAATCACCCAATAGGTCCCTGCCAATTTAGTGAGGGATCCCCTAATTGTTGCACTAATTCTAGAATCTTTCTTGTAATGACCACCCGAGTGTCATGCTTCACCCCTATGTGGTCGAAAAACCCTTTCAACTTGGGACTCCTTGCTATGACTTCTCACTCATAGTCCAAGTCTACTTCATGAGTTAAATCATTGCAGACGTACTGTGCCTCGGATGTTCCTCCTTTATCTAGAGCAAGGATTATATCTACTTTACCTTTTAGGGGGTTTACTTTCTTAACCGCTCATGTTCAACTTCTTCTTGATCAAGACTGAAAAACCATTCTTCATGTACCCTCTTATTTCTAACTTTCTATTCTCTATCAAGGATCAACCCCCTCATCTTTTCACATATCCTCTCGTTGTCCTATATTTTCTTCAGGTCTAGAGATTCTTCTTCATCATATGCTACCACCATGTTGTTAGTGCCACAATGATGTGCTAAGAGTGGGTTTTCATTGACATTCACAAGTGGTATCTACAAAGCACCATTGGACACTTTCTCGCCAATGATCCTCCGTAGGTAAAAATAAACTTTGGTGGCGTGTTTCACTCTCTAGTGTAACTCATAATATTTGGCATATGCTTTGTCTACTGCTATTGGTATTTTCCCGTTGGAGTGGGGCGGACCTGCTGCCCCCTCTCGCACCAAAGTGCGATAACAATCCATGGCCTCCGCCGCACTACAAGGTAGCGGTGGTGGGATGTCATATCCAAACTTCCTCTTATTTGTCGAGCTACTTTCTTTGAACCCTGAACCTCCCTTCTTATTCTTTGAGTTCCCATCTACATAGTTAATAGCTTGCCTCCAAGTGATCTGGAACCTCCCTGAGGTTAGAGGCACTTGTGTCCTCCAATTCAACTGTCTAGGATTTATGATCATGATAATATTACTAGCTACTCTGGTAAACTCTTTGAATGTTACATATCTAGTCTTATTGACTAGATGAAGCTTGTACTACTTTAGGAGTCCCTCGACACATATCTACAGCAACCTCGCTTCAGCCATGTCTTCGTAAGCATCCAATTCCCTCTCGCAGAAATATTTGATGTACTGGATTAGTTCTTCACGGGGTTTCTGCAGTTCTTTGGAGAGGTGCCTCAATGAACTCATCTTCCGTCATGAATTTTTTTTGGAGGAACTATCTGTGTGTCTCCTCCCATATGGGAATGATATTGGGTTCAAGGTGGTAATACCAAGTATAAGCCTTTCCAGTAAGAGTCATGGAGAACTCCCTCAGCTTCAAGTCCTTATCATTTCCATGCACACCCAAATATTTTACAAACCTCTTTACATGCTCTTTAGGATTTTCTCCCTTGCTATTGAACTTTATGAACTTCAATGGAACATACACTTCAGGGTACGTCTTCTCATTGACACTCTCAGGTTAGGGATTTTTCATCTCCTCATACAAGTGAGAGGACTCCATTTGAGAGGAAAATAACTTCTTCACTTCCTCTATAGTAACGAATTTGGAGGAAGAGTGCTCTAAGACCACTTTCTTCACTACTGGTGAACTTACTAGTGCTACTACTTTCTCCACTACCACTTTTTGTGGTGGAGCCACTTTTGTGGTTACTGCTGTTACAGCGCCTACCTCTCCAGTGATGGCTACCGTCGGTGTCATGCATTATTGGCACAAGCTTGCCAGATTAACATTGGTTTATTTCAAAAACTCAAAAAACATACTCATCAAATTCTTACATGACAACAACGTTACTACCGTCACACTAGTCTGCCCTACTTGAGGAGTAGGTGCTCTAACTACTGTCATCGTTACCTCTTATTATGTGCATTGGTCGCTCTAACCTCCATTACCGTCTAGAGTTTCTTTAAAAATTAGTTTCTTAGAAATATTATAACCATATTTGTCCATGGTAGTGAGGATACCTCCCTAGAGGAGTCTCCAAATGTAGGAGGGTAGTGTGACAGGGGTCTATGAAGAACTGGAATGGGTGAGGCCTGACCCACTCCAATGGAATTTTTCTTCAAGGTCCTTAAAGTTTCAGGAGCAGCTCTGGTATAAAACCTTCCTCTTTTGATAAAAATAGAGTAGATTCTATGACCTCTTCCTGCAAGAAGATGATCTTCACAAATAATAATGGTAACTTAGAGAGAGATATCTCTTGAGAATGATAGTTGTAATGATGGGAGTGAAGAGGCAAGCACTTAGCGCTTAGAAAGAGAGCATGGAGTGAATACTAGGTCTGGTGTGATTTTGGTAGAGTAACGACTTAAACTCGAGATTCTGATATGACTTGACCATACCAAAGGGTCTTATCTATATGTGAATACTATGGCTGATTTTGGTCTTTGGGGCACCAAAAATGATAGGGAATCTAAGGGCTAAGATCTGCAATGTACTCTTTATCCCGATATGTCTAGAGCCACCTATCCCCTCTGATAAGAAAAACTTGTGTGCAAACCAAAGTCAAAAGGCAAATGTGTCTTCTAATGATGACAAAATATGTGATTTGGAAAATATCATTTCAAACGGGAACTTGTTGTACAAAATTTGTAAAACTTGAGAGTTACCTTAAGGACCACCCTCTCTATAAATTTTTTGTAATAACAGTTTTCTTGTGGCAGCCTCTTAGATACCCACTTCAGTTATGTAAGGACATTTTTCTCATGTCCAACATGTTACATTTATGTATGTCGTACGCCGCTACATTTGGAACGTCACCTCACGATCTCACATGACGGCCTCTATCCGAATTCCAGGATTCAAGCATTCATTATCTCCATCATGTGTCCCACATCTGCCTCAAATACTTCACGTTCCATGATTTTAGGGACTTAATGCAAGTGGTACGCAAGAGAAGTCAAAATAGTGAAAAAAGGCAAGATATGGAAGTTCAGGGGCATTTTCATAATTTTACAGCCATAATCCATAGATCTAGTCAACTGGAAAGTTGAAGAGCTCGCCGCAATGAAGATACTGGAAGAAACGGCACCTCAATTCGAGCTACGGTGAAGGAGTTATGACCTTTTGAAGATGGAGAAAATTCCTTGAAGAATGCTGTTTTCTTTTAACCCCAAACCAGAAAGGTACCGCAAACTGCATGGTGAACCGGTTCGGGGGGGAACCGGTTCGGGGTACACCAGAACCGGTTCGGGGTACCTGACACTACAAGAGTCCCCAAGTTTTAAAACTCTTTTGGTTTCCTTATAAAAGCCAACTTCGGGGGAGCTGTTTTGCAAGACTTTGGAAGACATTTTTTAGAGTCGCATACGACGTTTTCAGATTGGTATCAGAGCGGGTTACTCTAATTTATCGCGTGATCTTGATTTTTCAAGGATTTATTTTTTTTTATACAATTTGACTTCTCATGTCGTCAAATTGGTATCAGAGCGGATTACGCTAATTTATCGCGTGATCTTGAGGAGCCTATTTTTGAAAAAATTCACGACCATGCTGAAAATTTAAAAAGTTTGAATTTGAAACTTTGCAAAAGAATTAAAGTTTGGGAAAAAGAAAATTCTCTCTTTAAAATTAAGATTGAATATTTGCAAGATTTCCAAACTCAAAGTGATATTTGTCGTGAGCACTTTGGTAATTTGTGTATTGATTTTGATTCTTTGAAAATTGCCAAAAGGGAGAGTGATGATAGGGTCCTATTTTTAGAAAAGGAATTGGAGGACCTTAAAAATTCAATGGTTTGTGTTTGTGCGAAAGATGAAAAAAATATTTTAATCAATGAATTTGTGGCACGTGAAGAGACTCTTAGGGAAAAGTTTGCTTTAATTGAGGGGGAGAGGGATACCCTTTTAGAAATTATTGAAAATTTGAAAAAGCAATCCCTGTCTTGGGAAGAGTCTAATTTGTTGCTTGAATAAAATATTTTGAAGATGAAAAATGATTTAAATGAGTCAAGTAGGTTTGATTGTGATGGTAATGGCTCATCTTGTTCTCATGCTTCTAGTGCTAAAGCTAAAATCATTATTTGTTTTAGAGGGTCAATTAATCCCAAGGACATTAGAAAAGATCACACTTTAGGTAACATTCCTTCTGTTTACACATGTTCACATTATGGTAGGAAAGGTCACCTTAGGAGATTTTGTTTTGATCTTGGAAGAAGTCCTAGGATGTCGAAGTCTAGTGTTACCTTGGTTCCTAAATCCCCCACATGTTGTTTCACATCTATTTGGGTTAGGAAATCACTTTTGGATACACTAGATTTTAGACAACTTGATTCTCGTTTGCTTGCACATGATTCTTCTCTTGCCATATCATATATATGATTATGTTTGCATGTTTGTCATACACTAGTTGAGGTTTCATGTTACATATTTGCTAGTGTGTTGACATGTACTTTTTGTATGTTTTATTTTTTTTTGGAAAAATTGTGAAAAATACAAAAAGATTTTATTTTTGATAAAATTTTTGAAAAATTCAAAAAGATTTTTGTATTTTGTTTGCACCGTTTATGGATGAATACTTAGTATGACCAAGTCACAACATCATTACATTTTACATGTGACTATTTGATAGTGTTTTAAGACAATAGGTCAATTCATCCATGTGCTTTATAATGTTTGGAGTCATTCAGATGTATTTAAGTGTTACTTCCTACATGTTTGACTCATGATTTCCTTTATTGGACACATGCACGGATTTTTTTTATTATTGTGCTTGTCTTATCACATGTTGATTGGGTGTTTTAACTTCAATCTTGTCCTTAAAACGATCCAAGCGCGATATAATTTTTATAAGGAAATTGTGCATATAAGAACCGTTTTGTGAGTTTGTGTGCTTTGTTTGAAAACGGGGAAGGACTGCGAAAGGTTCATTTTTCCTTTGCAAATACTAAGCCACCGTTAAATTGGACCTAAAAAATGGAGGAATTTTATTATCCGGGGTCCAAAGAGGTTTAAAAGAGCTCGAAAAAATTTAAAGGCAATAAAAAGAAATTCATGCCAATTATGGGCCATTTAGGTTTTTGCACCAATTCTCCAAAGTTTGAGAATTTAGTTTAACACCTCTAAAAGAAAATATTTATGAGGGAGTTTGGTTGGAGAACTAAAACGGGTTTGCATGTCCTTGAATTGCTTGATAATGCGCTACATAGTTTTGGACATTATTGATGTGGAAATCATTTTACTTTGATTTGTTGATTTGTATAAGACGATGTCATCTAAATTCAACAAATTTTTACACCTATGGATACTTTTGATGCTCATTCGTTAGGGGTACACATATGCATCGTGCACATATGATTGATTGAGTTGATTTACCTATCGCATGTGTTCACACCCATTCATTCCGTTTTCATGACTTGGTTGTTTGAGTTTAAATCCATGGTGTGATTTTTGTATCATATTTTTCAAATTGGTATCTTATTTTTGTATGAAAATTTTGAAAAATCAAAAATAGTTTGTGAAAGTTTTTTTTTGAGTAACTCTTTGCAAGAGCGCGTTTACCATTTGATTGATCCCTTGTTTTAAATACCGTGACACCCCAATTTTGCTTGTTTGATTCATTCTTCTTATTTGTCTATTTAGGGACATCATAAAAAGGGGGAGAAAGAATTATCTTATTTTGGGGGATTTTTGAGATTTGACTTATGCTTATCATTTATTGGTATCTATGTTTATCTCATTTCAAACTCGATACGTTACTTGGTATTTGCTTTTTCTCATGTGTGTAGGTACTACATTGATGATCGTACGTTGCACACCCTGATGAGAAAAGATTTGAGATTCCTGAAGATTTGAAGATCAAACGATGAAGACTTATTCATTTGTATCTTTCCAATTTTGGGTTCATGGGAGGGTAGATTTGTATAGGCAATTTTGTTATTTGATAATTCGGATTTTTTATGTATGTACCGGCATAGACATAGGGGGAGATTTGTAAGGATATTTTTCTCATGTCCAACATGTTACATTTATGTATGTCGTACGCCGCTACATTTGGCACGTCACCTCACGATCTCACATGACGGCCTCTATCCGAATTCCAGGAATCAAGCATTCATTATCTCCATCATGTGTCCCACATCTGCCTCAAGGACTTCACGTTCCATGATTTTAGGGACTTAATGCAAGTGGTACGCAAGAGAAGTCAAATAGCAAAAAAAGGAAAGATATGGAAGTTCAAGGGCATTTTCGTAATTTTACAGCCATAGTCCGTAGGTCTGGAAAGTTGAAGATCTCGCCGAAACGAAGATACTGGAAGAAACGTCACCTCAATTCGAGCTACGGTGAAGGAGTTATGACCTTTTGAAGATGGAGAAAATTCCTTGAAGAATGATGTTTTCTTTTAACCCCAAACCAGAAAGGTACCGCAAACCGCATGGTGAACCGGTTCGGGGGGGAACCGGTTCGGGGTACACCAAAACCGGTTCAGGGTACCTGACGCTGCAAGAGTCCCCAAGTTTTAAAAATCTTTTGGTTTCCTTATAAAAGCCAACTTCGGGGGAGCTATTTTGCAAGACTTTAGAAGACGTTTTTTAGAGTCCCAATTACTCTAGTCTTCATATTTTTTGAGGCCCAAGACTTATGTTTTGATTCACACAATTTCCAAACCTTTGTGAATCTTTTTGTGTAACCCAAGAACACAACTTTGTTTTGTTCAACCCTTGTGGAGAAGCCGTCTCTCTTCTTCATTGCTGACCACCTGGAGTTCCTGCGGGAGATTCCAGCCGACACTGTTTCTAGCCGTTGCTTTGAAGATTTGACGAAGAAAGCGTGCGTTACACTTGTGGGCGATTATCAGGTTGTATGTAAGTCAATGGTCTTGTAAATTATTCAAATTTCTAGAAATAAAAGGTTTTACCCTGGGGGGATTTTTCCTTAATTTTGTGTCGCATGCTTTATTTGTTTATGGGTTGAATCACGCTCTTTAGATGCACGTTTAGGGGTTGATATTAAATAAGTGTGTCAAATTAGAAATTTGCGAAGTTAATCAATTATCACACAGTCATACGATTTTTCAAGTTATAACTAAGTGTGGATTGTGTGAGGGCTTGAGTGACTTCAAAAGTCCCTCTATTAGTATTCATCATATCTTAAAGTGATAAATGGTGTAGTTTGCTCAACAGACCTTGTCTCTCAGCCACCAAACCAAAACTCTCAGGAGATCCCAACTGGCATGCTTAAGCGCTACTTGCTCAACTAGGCTACATGGGAAAGAAAATAAACATTTGTACTTTATTTCTTAAAAAGTAAACAATTCTTGGGACAAGGGGACACTCGTTCTGGGCCCCCTCATCCTCAGTTATTTCTCTTTGTAATATTGCTTTTGGGCAAAGGGACCACTTAAGCTGAGTCCTTTCGCCCTAATACATTTTACCCTGTTTCATAGTTTATGCAATGTGATGGAGACACCGGAGGTAAATCCTCTCATTTCTATATCTATCTTTGGAAGAGGCGTCATTTGTCTTGGACTCCCTCACTATAAATATCTTTTAACAATTACTATGGTTAAGGGGCCACTCGTGATGGACCCCCTCGCCACTCGTGGTGGACCCCCTCGCCACCTGTTGTTATTGTTTGCCTTGCTCTTGGTCGAGGGTCCACTCGTGGTGGACTCCATCTCCACCAAATGTTATTATTTGCCTTGCTCTTGGTCGAGGGGCCACTCGTGGTGGACTCCCTCACCACAAAACTATTGATGTTGGATATCTTGGCTGAGGGGCCATCTGTGGTGGATCGCCTCACCCTCAAGCTTTTATTTGCACTGTGCTAAGTTGACGGGACACTCAAAGTGGACCCCCTCGCCATAAGTTACCTCTTGGAATGAGTTTAGCAGAAGTGGCCACTTGTGGTGGACCCCCTCGCCCTCGAGGTGTTGGTTTTTACTGCTGGTGATGCCACTCTACAGTTCTTATCGGCACATGACCTGCCAACCGAACTGAAAGGATTCATTTATTCGTATTAGACAAGAATGTCTAGTCAACCCACAATATAATCCTTGGTAGGGTTGGCTTAAAGAAATTCGAAGAATTACTTTCTACTATCCACCAGTGCTTAAAGTTCCCCACACATTATGGGGTTGGCATAGTCATGGGAAATCAAATTGCAGCTAGTGAATGCTATTATACATCAACCAACCAGGAGGAAGTGAAGCAACTCACCACCACTTACCAGAATGAGACCCTCGATCCTTGTGAGGAGGTTGATCTGGTTACAAAATAGGTTGTAGAAGGAACGAAAATAATCATCCTGGATGATGATCGCCCAGGGAGGACTACATAAAGTGACTCGTCTCTAAAGCTAACCCTCAAACAGGAATTAATAAAATTCCTTAAAGAGTGCAAGAGTGTATTTTCTTGGAGCCATGAGGATATGCCAAGAATTTACCCAGAATTCATATGTCACGAACTAAATATCGTCAAGGATGCCAAGACGATTAATTAGAAGCGGCGTGTGTTCAATCCCAAAAAAATATCGATATCCAGGAAGAAGTGGACAAATTACGGAAGGAAAAATTCTTTGAAGATGTCAAATACCCTAATTGGTTGGCCAATGTGGTAATAGTAAGGAAGAAGAGGGAAAAATGGTGTATGTGTGTTGATTTTACACATCTCAACAATACGTGTTTTAAAGATCACTTCCCCTTTCCTAGAATTGATCAATTGTTCGATGTCATAACCAGGCATGAGTTTCTGAATTTCATGGATGTCTACTCATGATATAAAAAAATTAAGATGAAGCTAGAGAACAAGGACAAGACCTCATTTATCATTAACTGAGGGACTTACTGTTACCACATTATGCCATTTGGGCTAAAAAAATATTGGAGCAACATACCAAAGGTTGGTGAATAATGTTTTCAAAGAACAAATTGGCTAAAACATGGAAGTATATGTAGATGAAATGCTCACCAAAATTAAGAAATTAGACGACCACATTATATACCTGGGATAGACATTTTATCAGTTAGAGAAGCACCAGATGAAGCTCAAACCTACCAAATGCATGTTTGATGTACAAGAAGGAATGTTCTCAGGATTCATAGTGAATAAAATACGCATTAAGGCCAATCCAAATAAGATCAAAGCAATGATTGACATGAAATATCCATCTACCAAAAAGGATATGTAGAGTTTGATTGGCAGACTGACAACCCCCAATAGGTTCGTCTTTCGAGCTATTGACAAGTGCTTAACATTCTTCAAGGTGTTAAGAAAGACTTTTGAATGAAATAAAGAATGTGATAATCACTTTCTGGAATTGAAGAAATATTTTGGATCTCCACTATTTATCTCCCGACCACTCATAGGAGAAAAACTATACTTATACCTTCCAGTATCTGAGTCGACGGTTATCTCGGTACTCATCCGATTGGAGAATGGGATATAAAAACCAGTTTACTACACTAGTAAGGCCTTCCAAGGATATGAAATTCGAAACCTCCAACTGGAAAAGCTTGATTTAGCCCTCATCGAAGCCTTGAGAAGGATGAAACTGTATTTTTAAGCACACACTATTGTAGTCTACATAAACCTACCATTGCAACAAGACATCGATAAACTAGAAAAGTCGAGGAGGTTATTGGCATAGTCAATGGATTTAGGAGAATAAGATATACATTATGAACCTAGTACAACAATAAAAGGCCAAGCGGTAGAAAATTTAATAGTTGAATTCACTTATGACAAAAATCCTGCCGGCCAAATTCTGGTAAAAGAAAAATTAACCAAATAGATTTCTTCAAAAGAGAGCTCAAAAGAAAACACTCCCGCGAAGACTTCTTCAAAAGATAGCTCCAAAATAGACAAACCAGAAATATCCACTATGCGAGAAGCAACCAAAGGTAGTAGGAGTAAATCCAAAAAGTTTTTAAGATGGGTCCTTCAATGAAGAGAACTTCAATGGATAATTAATTTATATGGAAGATATACGTAGACGGATCTTCATATGCAAGGTTGATCATCAATACTCCTGATGACATAGAGGTGGAATACGCACTCCGGTTATAATTTTAAGCTTCTAATAATGAGGCATAATACAATGCTCTAATAGCAGGCTTTGAATTGACACTTTTATTGGGTACTGAGTAGGTCATAGCCCACAACGATTCCTAATTGATTATGAATCAGGAGTTGGGGATATACAGAGTCAAAGGAGAATTAATGACAAGATACCTAGAAAAAGCTCGAGACTGAATATCTAAGTTCCCAGTAGTAAAAATGGTAAGAGTACCCAGGATTAAAAATGTCCGAGCAGATGCACTTGCACAACTAGCTTCGACGACCAAGACATAACTAAGAAGGATCATTCCTGTAGAAATCCTAATAATCAGGAATATCGATGAAGAAAATGTTAATCTGATCACAGTATATTTAGGACCCTCATGGACATCTCCCATCACGGGATATATTGAAAAAAGTGATCGTTCCAAAAGAACAAGAAAGCTGAGGTACAAAATAACTAGCTACGTGCTAGAAAGAGGACACAAGAGAGGATTCATTACGTCATTACTCAGATGTGTTCACCCTTCAAAAATGCAAGACCTGATCAAGGAGGTATATGAGGGATCTTGCGGAGCTCATTAAGTTGGAATATCATTGGTCCGACGAGTATTCAACTAAGGATATTACTGGTTAACCATGAAGGCAGACTCCCCTTCATATGCCAGGCAGTGTGAACAAATTTCATAACTTCACCACTATCCACAAGAGACCTTGGGGTTTCACTAACACCGACCACCTCTCCATGGCCTTTTCTTATATGGGAAATTATCCTAGTCAACCCCTACCGAAGACACGAGGAAGGTTTAAATATTTTGTCATTGCTATAGATTACTTCACCGAATGGGTAGAGAATGAGCCCCTAGTTGAGATGTACTATAAAAAAGTCTTCTAATTCATATGGAAGAATATCATATACCGCTATGGTATGCCATATGCCTTTATCACAGACCACGGAACTCAATTTGACAATCAGGAATTTGAGAATTATTGCATTCAGTCCAAGATCCAAAAATTACACTCTGCGCCTGAGCGTCCTTAATGCAATGGATAAATAGAGGTAACCAACAAAACACTGCTCGATGGCTTGAAGAAAAGTCTAGATGATGCGAAAATCAACTTGATTAACGAATTACACAGTGTTCTTTTAACCTATAGAACAACATCGAGGATAGCTACTCGCGAAATTTCATATATGTTAGCATTTGGGATAGAGATTGTGGTCCCCATAAAAATTGGTCTACCCCATCATACAGTCCTGAACTTTAACTCTCCCAAGATCGACCTCATAAGAAGGATGAATTTAGACTTAGTTGAAGAGGTAAGAGAGAATGCTGCACTATGTGGGGCATCTTATCAGCAACGTACTGCAAGATTCTACAACAGGAGAGTGAAGCCAAGAAACCTAAAGGAGGGAAATTTTGTTCTGAAGAATTTACTCCAAAGAGGAAACAAAGTTAGATGATAACTGGCATGGTCCTTATCATATTTCTACTATTATTCGATCAGGTACCTATCGCCTAAAAAACCTTAGAAGGAGAATAATGTAATAACCCTTAGAATGCCGAACACTTGATAAAGTATTATTACTAACCATGAGTTAAAGTTTTTGATAAATGTGTAGCAGTTCCTTTTAGTCTTAATGAAAAATTAGTAGTTTCATTATCAATTGACTTCCTTTTTTATGTTTTTGTGGGGGGGATGGAAGATGTAATAAATCTAAAAAATAAACAAGCAACAAAATTAATAAATTTGAGGACAAAATTAATCCAAATCTTATAACCAATAAGAGCAATCATAAAACTTCATGTATGACTTCATCTTTGACAAGCCACGAATAAGAAGTTTCCAATCCTGAAGCTTCTAGTATGACTTCTTAAAGTCAAGAACTAGAAGTTTTATCTGCCCAAATTAAGAAAAAATCCAACAATATTTGGTCGCCAGTGGTAACTAACATAAATGCATGGTCAAATGACAAAATATCCATAAAAGCATTAATAGAACCTAAGGTCTGACAATTAAGTTCATCCAACAGGTAACCAGTTAAGCAGATTAGTCGGCCAAAACCTATCTCACCACATAATATAACCTTTAAGCTACTGTTAGGCCACAATTTTACCTTGAAATATCAGCATCAACTCAGATTTTATTCAAGAAAAATAAAAGTATGACATTATTACACATTCTTGTTCATCATTACAAAATTAACACAAGACAAACACATGAGCCTCTCATTTCGTTGGACATTTTCTCAAAGATTTCTCCATGCCTTCAGGAGGGACATCCAAATACAAAGGAAGAATAGTAGATCCCAACTCCCTAAGCGTATTTTTCCTACTAGAGTTGGGTTTGTCCACCAAATGAACAGGTCGAATGAGAATGTGTTCTACATGAGAGCCATAGTCTCTAAGATATTTCCCAACTAGGTTTATAAGAATATCATCAGTGGTGAACCACTTGGCTTCCAATTTAAAAAGAGGAGTTGGGTGATCCAAACATCTAGGGTCATACCAATACCACAAACTGTCTTTTCTGGCACCTTCAATACTATTAAAGCATTTAAGCCAGCCCCATTTATACCCTTCTTTTAGCCTGCTCCTGTTCATTACCTACATGTGCTCAGGCTTCATCATATGCTTATGAAAATGGAAAGTCAGACAATTAACCTTTTCACTCAATTTCTTGATGCTGCTCGACTAGTTCTTTATCAAGTTATCCTGGTAGGACAACATTTTCTTAGTCCTTTCCTCTTCAACTATGGGATAAGCAATCACAACTTGCCCAGACGACTGACTACCTTTTGAATTCTTTACCTCTTAATCTCCTCCATTAGCTTGCCATTCTCCTGTTCTAGAAATAAAACCCCTTTACTCTCATCACCACTTACAGACTTCTTTAATCCCTCCAATGCATCCTTCAATATGTTATTCTCCTGCTTTAGTAAAACTAGCTACTTCCTGAGCACTATTTACCCCACACTTCATCAAAAAATCCTTTTTATTATAAGCCGAATAGATGTTTTGTAGCTTTTTGTTAAAACCACCCTCATTGCCCAGTTAAGAAAACTTCTCCTTATAATCGGCCATCAAACTGGTCAGAAGCTCCTTATGATCCATCTACATTTAAAGTATTATTTCATAATATCAGGCATTGGTCGCCATAGTTTGGCTGAAAACTGTGCAAATGAAGGCAGGCTTCTTTAACTTGATTGGAGGCATCTAGGCCGAGCATTTATTCCAGCTCATCGTCTGAACACTCCTTTTATACAATTCATGCTCGTCAACTTCCATAACAACCCTCCTTGAGTTAAAATCAAAAGCAGGGCATGAGTATGAAAAGTTAAAGAAAAGGCACAACAGACATCAACATTATTTGTATGAAAGGAAGACTAATTTCCTTAAAATTATCGAAGGGAATACATAAAAAAGGGAATCAACCCAGGTTCTAAAAAGTTTGGTATTACAATGTAGATATTAAATAAATAATCCTAAATAGATATAACTTCTCCTTGTTCTAAGTAACCTCCTCCTCAAGATGAACAATTGTCATTTCCATCTCAGGGACCACAGATGATTCAATCATTCCTTAATCATTTATCTCCTCGTCGACCATAAAAAGGTTGTATTGCGAAAATAGCTTGAAGTCTAAAGTTGTGCCAACCTTCTTTAGAGAAGTGTTCCATCCTTCCTTGAAGGATGACTTCTTTAATAACTCCACTTGCACAACAACAGTATAAAAGGCCTTCTCCCAACCTCGATTATAAGTGTCCTATTTCTTAAACTTTACCTTCAAACCCTGGTACTTACCATCCATATCGACAACAGTCATCTCAGCCTGGTCGGGCTTTTTAGTAGCTTCCTCGACAGCCTTTAGTGAATTATTTTTATCGTTCTCGGCCTTCTCCATGATCCTTTTCCACTTCTCTTAGTCCTTCACATGTGCCTTCTTGAAAGCATCCAGGGAATCCTTTAAACCCTTTAAGGCGGCTTTAACATCCACTGAGGACTCCCTCAGCTGGTCATCTCTCCTTAGAATTTAATCATTGTCAATCAAAAACTGTAGAATTCAAGAAAGGCAAGGAAGTAAGTAAGCCATAACATTAAGGCATAGTCAAATAAAATGAAGTCAAGAGATGAAATAGTTACCAAGGCCAAATTATGGTTATCCCTCTCCAAAAGTATTGACCTTCAAATGGCAACAATAGCACATTTATCGACAGGAAGGACCCCCGAACCTATCAATCCCTTAGCAAGACCAGGGTTCACTGCAATAAAAATAGCACCAACAGTAACCTAGTCAGCTTGGCTCTTCCCTATAAATCTTAGAGGTTGGCAGGCCCCTTCTTCAATCTGTTAAACTGAGGTTCCTGTGTTTAAACCTCATCAGGCACTACCACAACAGGGCACATGGAAATTCCCTTATCAACATTATTCTTCTCGTCTAGTGAAGGAGACTTGGCTCCAGTAAGAAGGTTATGGATCTTTTTCTTTACCATCTCTTCTGAGGACAGAGTAACGATCGACACCAAATTATATCCAAAGATTCAAAGGAGGATGTGGTACCTCCAACAATAAGATTCCCTTCTAACTGAGAAGGAGACTCTGAAGTAACGACCGAGCAAGATAAAGTTGAATCCTCTAAATTATGGGGGCTATAGGTATATCTTCTGCGCATTATATCCAAGTGAGGATGAGGTGCCCCCAGTCTTTGTTGGATAGACCACACAAGCTTCAAATCGCCAAAATTCACCTTAAATTCAGGTGGAATATCTTTCTTCCTTCTCTCTACCAAACACAAACACAAAAATATTGATAAGTAAATGAAAGAGTTGAAAAGAGCAAAGAAAAAAATATTCAAATAATAAGGATGCCAACCTATGCCACGCCCTTCCTGAGGGGGCCAACATTGCCCGGTGTATTTTTCACCCTTAGGAAGAGGGGTAAACTGCCAATTCTTAACAATTAAACCATAATACCAATAATCTTTATTGGAATCAGGAAAATTAACCGCCAACATCCTGTTAGAATATTTGGTCTTCAAATAATAAATATTATCTGCACTGGTGCCCCAACTATGACAGTACATCAATTATGTTATGCCTATATGGGTTATAAACAGTTCATTAATCAGGTTGACCACATTTACTACTCTCCACGTATTTGGGGCCACTTGGGCTAGGACCACATCAAAATACCGACAAAATTCAAGAAACAAACGATTAGGAGGGAAAGTTTCTCCACATTGTGCTATAAAATTAGTGGGAAGCTAGTGGCCTTCATTTAAAAAACACAAGTCATATGGACCGATGACTAGTTTCGTTCCTACCCACTCAGGAATATTATGTACTGTTCTAAACTCCTCCAAAGAGCTCTCATCCACAACATAAACCATTGTAAAAACTTAGAAAGGAAAATATGAGAAGAAAGAGATTCTTATAGTGAAGACTAACATTCAGCCACAGTTATCTTCTCAATAGTGGATGGAAAGCTCAACAGTAAGGAAAGGAATTTGAAATTCAACGTGAGATGAGATTGAGGGGGAAGATACCTTTTATAGGTGTGATTACATCCCTTAAGCTCCAAGTTTAAAATGATTATATGTACCAACGTTTCGGATATTGACAATGTACTATTTCCCCAGATGTTCAAAAGACCAACGTACCCTTAAACGGTTAGCTATTTTTCTTACTATTTATAAATTTTCCACTGCCTTAGTGTGACAAGTTCAAATTTACGAGTCCATGAGGTCAACATCCGACCAACACAAATCCAAGGTGCCGAGAAGCTTTTGAAGAAGAATACTCCATCCTTTCACTACCCCATCAAGAATGAAGTATTGGGAGCTTTTGTTATAGCCTAAAATAACTAAGCCATATGGACTAGTAAAATATTAACACCTATCAATGTTATCACTAAATCCTCAAATATTTTATATACTTGGTCGTCTCAGATATTTTGTGGTCGGTCATTTAGTCGACCACTGTCACAAAGGTGAACGGTCAATAATGTGAAGAGACACACGTGGGATATTCAACACTCACCATCCACATGCACGTGAAGAAATATCCAGCTGCCTATTATTATGTGAATATGTAAATACCTTTTGTATAAAGGTATTCCATCTCCTCAACTTCCAACTACTATAAATAGACTACTACTTCTCTCAATTGGGGGATAGAACTTCTTCATTTTAACCCTATACATTATTCTTGAGAGACTTGTATCAAACCTAAAGATATAGTGAAATTACCCCCGTAGATGTAGGGACCATAATTAGGTTGAACCATGTAAAACCTTTGTATCTCTCTACAATTCTCTCATTTATTTAGTTTAACATATTTATCTGTGTTATAAATATTGGGTAACTTGAGCTAAGATCATTCCAAAATATCAAACCCAATTTTAGACATCAACACTGGGGTAAGTTCAAATCCAAAAGCTACTTATCACGATGTGATTATTTATCTCTCGTACTCTCTCTCAAATTTTATTCTGTATGTTGTTCAGTTAGTCGTCATCATATTTGCAATTTTCACTCAAGTGGGAAATCGTTGAAAATTATTTTATTATATTATAATAATTTTAATTGAGTGAAAATTAAATGTGAAATTATTTTTGATAGACGCAACGGTTTGTGAAAATTTGTGTCCACTCATGAAAGGTTGTGACTATTCATAAAATGGTGTCTCTATTCGGACAGGTTATCTACCTTTGTATAGATAAAACACCCTTCCTTCATTCTTTAAATCTTAATTCTTTTGAGATTATATTCTCTATCATTTTTCGTTCGCTTCTGGAGTCAATCCATGAGAGAGTACAACAAAGAATTTGGATTTGCTAGAACTTTATATATTGAAGTGTCGCTTATATAAATATGAAAATGTCGTTCTATCTTGGGAGACATGTATTCATCAAACGTTGGACACCGATGAGGGGACGAATCTGTCTTAAGAAAATTATGTGAAACATAATGCTCGACATCAATTTCCTTCGTATGGTCTATAAGTTTTGATGTGTCAATTCTATTGTTGTTTGAATTTTCGAGCATGTGAATATATATCATATTTAATTAACCAAAACACAAAAGTATATTAAAATTTTCTAACAAGGAAAAGGGGTCTTAACGTGGGCATTGACATGTTTAGTTATGGTGTGTGTTGAAGTCCACAAATGGTCTTCCTTGTGCCCATGAGATTGTACAATATCAGTATGAAGGTAGGGGCATCCCATTATCATCCATCCACCTGCATTTAAGGAAGCTCAATAACATTCCAAGAAAATCACTTGATTGTGACATGGAACTAGCATTGTTTGGAGACATATTCACTAGGGCAACTGAGGAGCAAAAATGTATGATGCTAAAATACATACGGGATGTTAGTAATTTATTAAGACTTTTTTTTTGCTGATAAAATTTTTTACAGGTCAGTAATCCAGAATCCACTAATATGAAACCTCCTTCGAAGAATAAATTCTTCAAGGGCGAGCCATGAAAAAAGACAAAGAAAACGGCATTAAAAGAAGATTGTGGTACAAAAAGGGATCCTTCGTTATTTGAATATGCGAAGACAAAAGAGGAAAAGCCAACATTTAGTCACAAATCCTAATCCCTTGAACAAGCTGACTGTGAGCAGAAAAAAGACTAGTTATGGCCCTAACATGACTGATGAGGACTATTATGAACCACTTTTAAATGAGTTTGATCCGAAGATTGTGTAACTTGTTATTAATAGGTTTTCAAATGTTGTCGCGGATAGCCACTGCGGATATAAGTGTTATGTTGAATTATTACATTTGAGTCAAATGTTGTCGCGAAAAAGTCCATAACCATTACTTTAATGTGTTTTATAAATAATATCAATTGTTGTTATATATTTATGTTTCTTTTTACAGGGAAAATTACATCAAAGCGTGTCTGGACTTGCTCCGATAGCAAGTTATTTGATCAATATTAGTCAACATTTGAGTGTGAATTTTTTTCATGATAATCGGTGTTTTTTTAAGTACATATTCATTTGATAAGCAATTAGTATTAAACATTTAGTATTATTAACAATAACTGTTATCATTTACAGATTTAATTGTGTTAGATTCCTATTCACCTAACGTCACCAAATGTTCCCATCCAACCTCTTCAATCCGTGTAAGAAATGGCAGCATTCTATTATCATCAATTTTATGAATCTTAAAGTACTCCCATTACTAAACAATGTTAATATTTCTCATTAACATATTTGGTCGTTGATCTAACTAATGAGTTTAGAAACAAAAAAATTACAGTAAT
Source organism: Sambucus nigra (assembly GCA_949130495.1). Classification (NCBI taxonomy): domain Eukaryota; kingdom Viridiplantae; phylum Streptophyta; class Magnoliopsida; order Dipsacales; family Adoxaceae; genus Sambucus; species Sambucus nigra. The sequence goes on from OX422213.1 coordinate 153,482,739, forward strand.
GTTTCTCATTAAGATATCTCATGAATATTATAGTACTGTTTTCTCATATATATATATATTAGCTTTTTTTCATTTAGTCCCATCTACAAAGATTTTTTTGACTCCATTCTCATATGTTTTTAATATTGTAAGAAGTTCCATAACCACCCAAAAATGCTTATAACTTCTCTGTAACCATCCATCTTTCTTTTTTGAGACAATGACAATTGTCCCATATTTATTATAATAGGACCAATAATAAAAATAAATAAAAATATAAGAGTGGCCACAAATAAATCTTTATATATATATATATATATATATATATATATATATATATATATATATCACCAGATCTGAAGCGTTAAAAAATAGGTTTTTACGGTCTAGTCCCTTGACAGGACATTTTGGACGTTTTAACCGGGTCAAACAAATTTTAAACGATTAGGTCCATATAAATACCTTTTACGACATTTCACTCATTTTGTTATCATTGACCTAATCATCGATTGATAATATTTTCAATAAGCTAGAATCTTCTCTTTCTTCCTTCCGCTTTTGTCAAACAAGTTCGTTCTCTCCAACAACTTAGGATCTTATGATTTCTTTTCACTTTTGTTCAGCCAACTTTGTTCTCTCAAAGAAAGAAGTTATCATTTTGTTTGAAGAAATCAATTCTTTTCACTTTGTTTAACCTAGATTGTCCTTCTCATTAATTCTATCATTTGTAAGTTCATACCTGTTATGAAGAAATGCTTTGTATGTCGATCAATTAAAATAAGCTGATATATTTCCTTGCATTAATTAGATTATTTATAACTTTATACCTGTTATGAAGAAATGTTTTGCATGTCGATAAATTAAAATAGGTTGATATATTTGTTTCCAATTAAACAAATCATTGTAATTGTGTAAATTATGTGCCGAATTTACACAATTAAAACATTAATTCAATAATTTAGTTAATTCAGCACATGATTTACACAAGTACAATGATTTGATTAATTGACTTGAATATTGAATGAATGATTTGATCATTTTTTTTCATAAATTTATTTTAATTTTATATGAATATATTTTGACTTTATGTTTTGATTTCATAAGAGGTTGTGTATGTATATGTTTTGATTGTGTGTTCATGTGTGTGTGTACTTTATGTATATACATGTTGTTCATATATATATATATATAAATACCTCAAAGGATCATTATAGTAAAGTACACACAATTTGATATAAAGTACATGTGAATGTTGAACTTGATTAATTCTGATTTTTTCTTTTAACATTAATTTTACATAATGTTAATGTGTGTTTAATTTGTTACTTTTGACTCATTACTTAATAGACTTGCCATGTATTAGATGGGAATGTGTTTTTAGGTCCGTGCCAATGGTATTGACCAATCTTAATGTTTTACAATAGTAAAGTACTTTGTATATACATGAATAGAAAATTATAGTAAAGTACATGCAATTGGATCTAAAGTGCATGTGATTTTGTAATGATTAATTCTCATTTGTTTTTTGACATTAATTATTCATAATGTTAATGTGTATTTACTTTCTTACTGTTAACTCATGCTTAATAGAGTAGTCATGTCTTTGTTGGCCATATGTTTGTTGGTCCGCGCCAGCAGCATTAATTATATTGAGCTTTAAAAAACCATTTTTCTGTTTTAATTTAATGCAGGTGATAATGGAAAGTTATCGGATTGCCTGGTATTATTAATTGAATAATATGGTTTGCATTGAAACTTTTGAAGATAACTCATTAGATTTCATATTCAATGAGTTATGCAGCAGGTTTATAGAATTGAAAGCTGGATTTTTTTCATTGAAGTATGACTTTGGTGATGAAAGTTAATTCATGTTCGTTTGTGATAAAGATGTTCGATGTATGTTGCGTTCTTAAGTGATTTCTAAAGATGATTTTATTTGGATATATGTCTTGATTTAATAGCTTTGGCGACTAGTACAATTCACGAAATAGTTGAATGCACGTATATGACTTATGAAATGGTTGATCGCAAGTATACATGTTGTGAGAGAGTTGAATGCAGTGTTACAAGTAGAGAAAGCATAGACTATATATCATGATCCACTGCAATTGATATTAGTAGTGGAGTTAAAAATTATGTTTATATTGGAGGTGTGGAGCCGAGTACGTTAAAATTTTCTCTCTCCAATAATTAAAAGACATATATTAGTCATGAAGGTCAGTGTTTTAAAGGAGGTGTTGTTGAGTTTCGTGATAAGTTAAGAAAGTATGCTGTTAAGGTTGGTTTCAAGTATATATATTTGAAGAATGATAAACTTAGGTGACAACAGAGTATTCTAAAAGGATTACATAGAATTGCATGTAAAGGTTCATGCTTCATTATCAACAGTAAATGGTTACATTTATACAAGAAGTCTGAACAATAATCATACTTATAGGGCTGTATATCGTAGTCCATCAAGCATAATGATGGACTCCAAATTGGTTTCGACATTGCTTGGTAATGAGCTAAGGGATAAACCATTGCTTATACCAATTAATGTATTTAGAGATATGAAGAAAAACTACGGTCTTAATATAAGTTATCATCATGTATGGCGTGGCAAAGAGATAGGTGACGCTAAGTTGAATGGTGATGAGAAAGTTTTCTATGCATTAATAAATAATTATAGGGAACTTTTGTTGCAATATAATCATGATCGCATTATATTCTTGAAGTCGAACTGGAGAGAAAATTATTTAAAAGAATTTTTGTAATGTTTGCAGGATCTGTTTTAGATTTCAGTATTGCGAACCTAATTTGTTTCTTGATGGCGCCTTTTTAAAGAGAAAGTAGCGTGGAACAATTTTATCGACAACAACAAGGAATGGGAACAATGGTAAATATGAAGCATTGAAGTTTACTTTACAATATTATGCCTTTATTTTAAAATCCTTTGTATGTTCTTTCAATAGAATATAAAGTAAACACATGAAATTTATAAAGTACACGTGAATATATGTGTGTACTTTATGTATTATGTGTGTACTTTGAGGTCTGTTTTTGTTATTTGCATATAATCCCAAAGTACATGCATTAAAAAGAGTACACATGAATTTCTATGCTATATCACATGTACTTTGTATTGTCATGCGTATACTTTAGGATTCCTTGTTTTCTTTAGGCCAACAATGCAAAGTACACGCGTATCATTGTAAAGTACACGTGAAATCATGTTTACACTTTGAGTACTTTGTAATATTTTGAGTGTACTTTGTGATTCTTTATTTGGTATGGTCAAATAAAATAATAAATTACACCCATATATATTAAATTACAAGCATAATATATTTATAATTTATATTTGTGTATCCTATCAGTACAAATATATTTATTTCACTTGTATAGCCTACGTGTGTATTGGTCCGTGCCAGTGACACCATTTTTAGAGTTCATCATAGATCTGTATGTACTGATATATCTCATTATAATTTCAGCCCTTAATCCTCTTGCATATAAAGTTGTTGATTCAGAGACGGAGGATACTTGGATGTGGTTTCTCATTAATTTGCATAATGCAATAGCTCATCAAGATCGAAACATCACATTAATATCCTATCGGAACAATGGTCTTATTGAAAGTGTTTCTAAGGTTTTTTCAATGTATGCACATTTCTACTGTATACATCATTTACAGGAAAATATAAAGAAGTAAATACAAGGGAGTGAGAAATTTTGAAAGAAACTCGTTCAAGATTTCATGTGTTGTGCATATGCTGTAACAATTGATGAATTTCAGAAGAACATTAATGCCTGAAGAAGGAAGGTAAAGTTGATGTCGCTGATTTTCTTTGTAATTTGCCTCTAGATAATTGGTCTTCTGCATATTTCACCGGGAAACGTTATAGTGACATGACATCAAGTGTTGTGGAATCATTCAACTCTTGGATCCTAGAGGAAAGTCATTTATCGATAATCAGTATAATGGAGAAAATGAGGATCAAGATTATAAATGTCAATGCAAACAAAATTGTTGAATCTGAAACATGGACAAAGGAGTTGTGTCCTCATTTTGATAAATTACTGACTGAAAATTGGAAAAAAAAGTAGACATTGGAATATTAGTCGCTTAAGTAAACATGTATTCAAAGCTCATTCATATGTGCGGGCCACGATTGACTTAGAATAAGGAATTTGCTCTTGTAAGAGTTGTCAACTACGATGCTTTCTATGTTCTCATATTGTTTCTGTCATACGGGAGATGGGTGGAAGTATTTATGATCATATTGAGGATTTTTTTAAGTTTTTTTCTTCAAAAAATCATACTCATCACCTATAGTTCCTTTTCCTGATTTGATGTCCGTAAATATTTCATTACCTGAAAATCCAGCAATCCTTCCTCCATTAACAAAGAGGCCGACAGGGTGGCCAAGCAATAAGAGAATAAAATATGTTAGAGAAGTCATAATAAGAGAAGTTACTTACTCTAGGTGTAGTAAAACGAGTCATTATAGGTCCACGTGTAAAGAACCAATTTGATTCCTCTTAATATTGTTTAATTCATTCAGTTTAAAAGTAATTTTAAATAAAATCAATGAACATTCACATTTGAACAAATTATTATAATTTTATTGTTGAGTGTTTATTTCTGTATTATTTGTTTGGGAATAGGATCAACATAAAGTACACGCATATTTTTGTACAGTACACGCACATTCTAATGACCAAAACGATTTTATAAATGCGTGTACTTTATGAAATATGCATGTACTTTATGAAGTACACGCATAATATATAAAGTACATGCATTTAGAAAATGTTTTTCATCAGTATAATATTCATGTACTTTATAAAAATAAGCGTGTAATTTATATATTGTATAACTTATAATTTCTATTTGTCACTTTTATTTATGTATTATTGCATTTAGTTTATATTTATTTTAGGGGAAAGTACTCTTAGGTCCCTCAGAGCATGCACAATGGTGGATGCTCTTGTAAGGTATATTTACACAATGAAAAGGGTTTTTAGCTTTCGTCTGGGATTAGGTTCCACAGTGGTGGAATAAGGGAAATTTGTATCATAAGTTCCAACGAACAACTATTGTTCGTTGGAAATAAAAACAATATTTGTTACGAATAACAGTTGTTCGTAGGAATTATTACGGATTAAAGTTGTTCGTAAGAACCCAAATATAAAGTAAAAATGATTATTTATATTTCCTACGAACTTCATTTGTTTGTACGAATTTCTATGAACAAATGAAGTTCGTGGGAATCCTTTACAAATTCAGTAGCCGTTCAGCTAGCTTAGAGAACCCTTACAAATTCATATACAAAATTTGTAACCTTTAACCCACCACTGTAGCCGTACGAATTTGAAAAACAACAAATTATCTTGGAAGATAGCATCACCACTACGGATGCTCTCACAAATAAATTTTAAACACTAAAGGAATTTTGACAAATTTTAAACACTTATCTCCACTAATTCTTTTCTTGTAGAAATCTACTCTAGTGGCATACCAAGTAAACCTAATAGTAAATTGTCCTTAAATATATAAAAGTTATTACTAAGGGACCTAATTATAAATTGCCCTTTATTAAATTTAAAATGGGTCATTATAGGTCTACATGTAAAGAACCCATTTGATTACGTTTAAAATTGTTGAATTTATTCATTGTAACAATTTGATTGGATAAATTCTTTAATAACACGATTGTTTTGAATAAAATGAATGTAATTTTAGTGTTTAGTTTTTAGTCTCATGTTTTAATTTTTTTTGTATGGTGGTTCAACAAAGTACACGTATTATTTAGAAAGTACACATGATCAATTTTCCAAAAGTTCACATGTATTTTATTAACTCAAGCTCACGTGTACTTTATTAACTTTGTGTGTACTTTACACTTTTCACTCTTAAGTATGATTGTTGAATAATTCCTTTTAACTTTTTTATTGAATAAATTATTTAATAACCCATTTTTTCAGAATAAATGAATTTAATATTATTGTTTAGTGTTTAGTTCTATTTTTTTCTTGTACCAGTTCAGCAAAGTACACGCATTTTTACTAAAATACACGCGATCATTTTTCCTAATGTTCATGTGTACTTTATTAAATTTGCGTGTATTTTACATTTTAACACTCTACGTATGAATCATGGTTCGAGATAACACTATATTATGTAGATTTTAGTGTATGATATATAAGTCACAAGACATGCATGAAAGAAATAAAATATTTATTAAAATAAAAAAAGTACAATTTTTGACATAACAAAAGCTAAAAAAAAAATAAAGAAGATTGCTAGTTGGGAAAGCTGTTAAAGGCATCCGTGGTGTCAGAAAGAGAGTCAATTAAATTTAAGTAGGCTTGAATTTGTTCTTCCATGAAAGCTTTCATGGTAAGCCTTTTTCTCCTTCAGCTGGCCAAATTTCATTGTAACCTCATATGTATAGAAAGACATGAGGTCTTCATGTGTATGAGGAGGGTCCTCATCAAATAAATATATGGGATTGGGAGGAAGTCCAGAGTAGTCTTCCCTCACATAGTTTTGAAACTTCTCAAAGGCAGTTTCATATAAGGACAGAGTTTCCTCAATTTTTCGTAATTTTTTTTGTTTCTTTCATCCTTCTATAGAGTAGCTCACAACTTTTCTGTTGGGATACTCATTATCTAATTTTTACTTGAGATGTAATGGTTAAGAAAGGAACACCTATTACTCTTTTATAGGCCAAATTAAAGCTATTAATTTCTTTGACCAGAAGTAATTGGTAGTGAGTAGTTGATCTTAATAAATGATTTTTGGTTATTGTGTCTTGCTGAATAAATATATATAGCAGTTTTCAATTGCAAAATCAAAATTTATTACATTAATGATTGTGTGTACTTTTTTATATTTCCCGTACTTTGTTTACATTGCGTGTATTTTGTAAATAAAGTGTGTACTTTTGATTAAAATGCCTGTACTTTATTTAATTATCTTTAATTTGAATAATCCATGTGTGTACTTAGTAGATACCACATGTACTTTTGATTACAATGCGTGCACTATGTTTCATAACACTTACGTGCATTGTTTATGTAGTTATCATTGTGTATACCATACGTACATTGTGGTATGCGCCAGCCAAAATACACCATTTTAGTGTAATACATATAATAAACAATAACCAATATAAAACAAAACAAATTACAAATATGGTATGTATTTGAATTAATTTATAAAAGGTCTTTCTCTTTTTTGGGGAAGAAATATTCTGAAAAAAGAATTTTACTTAGTACATATGCTCTGTGTTTTACCATTTCAGGGTCTTGAAAGGATTTATGCAGTTCCTTATTTCTGCTAATTTGTTTAATGTAGTAGATGCAGAATACCCCACAGTCAACCCTGAAATTACAATAAGATAAATATAAAAATTCGTATGGTGTGAATGAAATTTGTTGCAAATATACAAATTAGTACTTTATAGAAATGAAGTTTTTTGTTTACCCATTATATTACTTAAGGCATTCATGGTCTCTTATTATGTCAAATTTGAGATCACTTTCTCATAAGAAATCTACTGTTCATTTTTCCTTTTTTGTCAATGGATCATCATGCAATGTAAACTTGTTTGGTGTACCTTCATTAATCGTTCTCTGAGTTTTGAAACCATTATTTTTCATTGTTTTTGCTTCAGTCTCCAATATGTACAGTGTTTTTTGGAAGACAAGAAACTGTTAAGAGACTAAATAGTGAGTGTATACAAATAAAAAAAGTATATGTATATTAAAGAGTGAAAAGTATACCCATAATATTAAAGTACATGTTCTTAGTATATGTGCATTTCACGTGTATTTTAAAATATAATGTGTGTACTTTAAAATATAATGCATGTACTTTGTATTAGTTGCATAATATCTGGATAATTATGCAACTAATACAAAGTACACGCATTATATGGTAAAGTACATGTGAATCGTATAAGTACAAGTAACATTACTAATTAAGTTTAGGCTCTAACCATTTTTTTCGCATCATCAAAGTATGTTGTGTTTTATTCCTTATCGTTCGGTCTAAGGGAATCCATATGGACGACTTTCTTTTCTTCTTTTTATATCGCACGTAATGTGAAATGTCCTACGTTATGTCTTAGTACAAAGAACAAATTATTACAACTGCCTAAGTATTCAAAAAAATCTCTGTATAAATCTTCTTCTTATTGACTTCATTTTTAATACAAGCTTCTATCTGGAAAAAATTATAGACATTGTGATTTTGATTCAAAAGCTTTCGGTTTAATTTTACTTACCCAACAATAATCAGAAAAAGTGTGTGAATGGAAGTGCCCTTCCTTTGACAATTTTAACCTCAATACTTAACTAAAGGCGATTATTATAAGTTTCACACAATATAAAATGGTGAGGATATAATAATGTTAAAATTTAATGAATGTCTAATATTTGGACTATATACTTGGCTTGATATTTCTTGATTCTTAAGGACTTCAACAAAATCTTCCCATGTCGACCCTTGATAAATAAATTTCCTGCATTTTATATAAGCAATAATAATTGTATAATAAGAATAACATTATTCTTTTGCACCAAAAAATATATAAATAAGTGAAGTGACAAATCATCAATCAATTCACTTTATCCTGGCTCAATCTTTTGAATAAACTCTTCAATTTTATTCTTCCCAGCTTCATCGATATATTTGTATGCATTGACTACTTCAAGCTTGAAGTGAGTTTCTTTATATTTTTTAGTTATTGTTAGCTTGCATGTCCTCAACTTTCTCACATTCTGTTTTTTAATTGGGTGATTCTTCTCAGTTTCATTGTCATCTTTTTTATTCTTCTGTCCTCTAGTAACAGGCCCTTTTATTTTGGGTATTTCGAGTGTGGCCTGTAGTTTTTTCATTTCATCTTTGTAGATATAATCACCTTCTCTTTTTTATTTTCCGTCATTTCTCTCATGGATTCTCTTGTACATCGAGGCTTGTTCAATCTTCAAGTTTGAAATTTCGTCCACGAGTTATTTATTAGTGTTTTTCTGATATATTTAAAAAAGGAATGTAAGATTGTAAGCATTTTTTGATAACAATGAATTCAAAGAACATCATAAGTAAACAATGTAAAACGCGTGTACTTTGATTTAAGTATTGCGTGTATTTTGATAAAATGCTTGTACTTTCATGAAAATTTGCGCGTATTTTAGAAAGTACACGTGTGTACTTCATAAAATAACTACTGCATGTACTTAATAAAAGTTGTCTATACTTTATAGATACTTGTTCAGTTTTTTCAGTTGTGATTCTTCAAGCATTTTCTTCAACTTCAAAATTTTGCCATTGAGATATTTATTATTGTTTTCCTGATATATAAAAAGAATGTTAGATTACAAGCAATAATTGATAAACATAATGTCAAATAAAAATGAATAAAAATTGAAATAAATGAAAAAATATAACTTTATAAATACCTGTTCAGTTTTTTTCAGTTGTGATTCTTCAAGCATTTCCTTCAACTCCGAAATTTCGTCATTGAGAGATTTATTATTATTTTTCATATATATAAAAAGAATGTTAGAATATAAGCAATAATTGATAAACATAATGTCAAAGAAAAATGAATACAAATTGAAATAAATGAAGCAAAATATAAAGAACAATATTAATAATTGCGTGTACTTTATAAAAAAATCATAGGACCCCCAACTTTTCATTTTACAAAAAGTAATTTTCTTTTAGATACGAAATAAAGATGGCTCAACACAATACAAACTACAAATTCTAATTTCAAATTTTAATTTCTTTTAAATTAAAATAAACTAAACTCAAAGTGACATTAAATTAAACAACAAATTAATTTTCACTTAAACAACTTAATTCAATCCATGTCCTAAAATTTGCCTAACAAATAATTAGTTCAATTTGCAAATTAGGCCAAACCAGATTTTATCCAATAAAATTAATGACTTGAATTAAATTAATATTTACCCAAATTATATTTGCGTCAAATTAAATATACCAATTTTATCTTTTTACCTAAGCATGCATCTAATCTGAATTTGCAAAAGATAAAATAAGTAAACAACCATTACGCCTCGATGTATGAGGAAAAACCAACAACGGAAAAAAATCTCGGACGCCCCTAGTCTCAAATTCACTAAGTACGATTTTACAAGTACAAGACAAAAAGACTTACAACACCCGACTTGACTCCGTCCAAGCCCCGACGCTTCTTCTTGTACACACCTCTGCCTAGCGAATAACCACGGAGGTCAACCGCGGTCTCGAAATCCACCGATCGGAATTTTTCTGGTCATCGCCACCCGAACAAGGAGCCTTTCTCCAAGTGGGTATGTCACAAAAACAAACTTCTTCTTTGTGGGATGTAGAAGTAAACACAAACTTCTCTTCTTTGAGATTTAGAGAAAAATTCGGTGTCAAACACTCCAAGCAAGGAGATATATTAAGGAACTTATAATAAACAAACTATTGGGTGTGTATTTGTTTTTTGGTGAATTTAATCCATAAAAATCAAACAAAAAACATGGAACTTTTTCTTGAAAGTTTTTCTCTCTCTAAAAACTCTTAAAATGTGAAAAAGTTGCTTCCAAAAGGTTGGTTCCCGCACTTCATAATTCTGTCAAAAGTAGTGGAAAAAAGGTAGTGGGAACATTGTGAAAACTACCAAAAATGCCAAGAAAACTATTCCCGCTAAACTCGTTCGAATGACTTTTTCGTTCGAACAACTTTATTAACGATGTTCCAGTGCGAAAAAATAAATCTCGTTCGAACGACCTGGCAATCTCGTTCGAATGAGATGTTAGTTCGTTCGAACGATATGGAAATCTCGTTCGAACGACGTGTCAGAAAAAGCAATATTCATTTTAAGTCCAAAACTTTTTATGAAAAGTTCTAAAAAATATTTTCTGAGTAAAACAAAGTCGTTAAAACTATTTAGAATTTTTTTATAAAATACACCCAATAAATTTCCAAGCTCATATATATATATATATATATATATATATATATATATATATATAATAATAATAATAATAATAATAGTAAAGGAGGAGGGACTTTGTGCCACATCATACAACATTTACCACATCATATAGCCACATCATACAACTTTTGCCCCATCATACAACTTTTACCAAACCTATATAAAAATGTTTGTATCTATATGGATTTTTTTATGTATACGCCTACACACGTTATCATCTTATCAACTCACCATCCTGTTCATGCCATGTCATATAAAATTTTATATACAAAACTTTACACGCACAAGGCTCGAGGTCATGGTTTGTATTTTACAGAGCCCAAGGCTTGAGAGAAAGGACCTCTCAATCTAAAAAATATCTTTCTAAATCACTCTCAATCTGTAAACCAAAGGTCTATGTTGCTGAGCGTATTTTTCTCTCTCCACGAAAATTTGTTCCTTTCAAGTTTCCATCTCTAATCAAGTTTCATTTATGCTATGAGGATTTTATTCAGGTATGGGATTTATATTCATGTGTAGATACTTGGTTACTTTCTTATATTTTTATATTCATGTGTAGATAATTGGGATTTATATTCATTTATGTCCAGTTCATGTGTTGGTTTTCGATCTGAAGTTACTTTGTTGAAGCTAAAATGGGTATGGTATGGGGGTTGTGATTTTCATGGGTTTCAACTACAGGAGTTGTATGTTCCTTCATCCGTGACTTGCAAAAAATGGAGGCAAAGATACGAGCTCCCAGATCCGTCACTTGCTCTCAACATACACTTAAACAGTTTCAAACCCTATGATATCCTTTTGGGTTTGAAGAACAGTTTATTTTCTTTTAGTTCGAGGTTTGAAGAGTGCGTGTGGTGTAGGTAAAGGAGCGTAGGTGAAGGAGGTGACGAGATCTGCCGGATCCATCTCCGTCACCGCTGATCGATCTCTGTCGCAGCGTAGGTGCAGGAGATGCATTACGTTGTGGGTATACGTTTTTCTTTCTCTCTCTAAATATTTTTTTTTATTTTGAAATAAATTTTTGGTGGTTATCACTCTCTAAATTTTTGGTGGTTATCGCTGAGAAGTTGTTGCCTTCTCTTTTCTCTTTCTATTTTTCTCTTTCACTGCTCCAAAACTGGTAATGATGCAAAAAAATCTTTGAGTTTTTTATTTCTCAATTTTATAGATCTTTGTTTCATTTACCTACGGATAAAGACTTTTTCGTATGTAATTTCTTTTGTTTCTTTTGTTTGGTTGAATTTACAGGTTTAAGTGCGAATCAATGAGGTTTTGATGTGTAAGGTTTATTATCAAGATTTTTTTGTTTGATGCAGGTTTTGTGAGAGAAAGCCAAAGACGTAAGTATTAATTTTTAGTTTTGGTTGGATTAAAAAAGTGGCTACTCAAGACATAAATTCATGTTATTTTTCCTTTCTTTGCTGTTACTAACTTTTTACAGACGTAATATTTTTCCTTTTTTTATGTGACAGAGGTGACGGTACAGGCTACTCAAAACGCAATATAACTTCACAGTCCTCTTCCTTTTTTAAGTTTGAAATTTCTAATCCGAAGTTTTTTTTCTCTCGCTCTCGGAGGCTACAAATGCAAATCTAAATTGGTGGCCAAAGTCAACATTCAGGTTAGATTTGATGTGATTTGCGTACTGTGAACTCTCTTTCAATTTCTCAACTGTGAAGTTTCCATATCTATTGTGCTTTGTGTATTTGTCGGATACTTTTACTCCGTCACAGGGTTTCCACTACACAAAGTAGAACTGTTTTTTTTTTACTTTATTTGAGTTGTTTATTTGTTCAAATTTGTGTTGAAATCACGATCAAGTTAACTTCTAATGTTCTTTTTTCATTTCTAAATTTTTGTCCTCTCTCTTATGTTTAGGGACAACCCAGAGCAATCTCTCTCACCAACCTTTGAAACGGAAGCTTTTCTTAGAAAATATGGGGTTTTGGGGAAAGGTCCTTTTAATCCTCAAAGTGTATAAAAATAGAACACTCCAAATAATTTTATAAATTTAGTCCCTGTATATAAAAACATCATGAGAAATGGTGGAAAATAGTACCGCTGGCGCGGACCAAAAAAATGAACTCGTAACTCTAAAGGGACCACACAAATAAATGCTATTGTACCACAGGGACTAAATTTATAAACTTGAAAAGCATTGTCCTAAAAATCCAAATATGAGAAGAAACATGACATTTACCTTAATTCTCTATAGAAAATATTTGTTATTTAAAAGTTCTTTTTATAAATATAAACATAAACTATTTTCATAAAAAATATAAACATAAACTATTTTCATAAAAATATAAACATAAATTAATTTTTTAACTGTAGTTTTAACTTTTTTTAAAAAAAATAGTTTTTTGAAAATTAATTTTTATAAATACAAACACAATGCATCTGTCTATATGAAAAATTGTTTTTATTCGGTAACTTACACTGAGAATATTTCAGTATTGTGGGTTTTGTGGTTATTTGAGATTGTTTAGTTTTTTTAATTAAAACGCACAAGTATCAAAACTGAGGTAATGCACAAGCGATGGGGGCTTCTAGATTTCTCTATTATTCAAAACTGAGGTAAAAAAATCTGACTTTTGTAGTTGTTATAGTTTGTGCCCTTTTCAAATCTGATTTTTGTTGTTGTAATAGTTTTAGTTTTGATTTTATTACTGATATTATTTTCTTGGTTGTTCGTTTTCCAGGTATTCTTATCATGTTTAAGTTGTTAGGTACAATGCAGATACTAAAGAATATGAGGAACTACCTTTTATCAGTTTTTTTATAGTGATCATGTACTGTTTCAATATGAATATCTAATCTTGGGTCTATTCGTTTTTTTTCCGCTATACTTTGATTATATATTTTTGAGGTAATTTAGAATGTTTATTAAGTACCTAAAATTTCCAAACTAAGCTATACAAAAACATGGCATCCATTATCTTATGTTTGCTTTCCACCTTCTAATTGAGCAAATAATTTATTGGGTAAATTTTATTTGAAGTTCCGTATTTTTGGGTTAATTCTTTTCTAAAAAGAATTTCATGTTAATTTTGGCAAGCTTTATTATATTTTTATCATTAAAGCTTTTTATCCTCCTCGAGCCTTAAAAGAATTTTAAAAAATCTCCAAATTTAGGAAAGGGACGGCTAGACATGAAAGGGATGACTAAAAGCTATTTTCACTGCAGGGAAAGGACAACACAGTGGTGCCATACTATCTACTATTAAACGGTCACATCAGCTATGCTTGAAAGAACTCAAAGACATGTATAAGTATGGATAGTTAAAAATATAGTAAAAGGGTTTTGTTATTCATTTTTATTATTTCTAAAAATTAAAACATTTTTAAATCATTAACTATTATAGACTGAAAAAAATGTTTTTGATACACAATGTCTATGTATGTAACTTGAAACCGAACTTTGATATATAGACTCTTTATGTATTTTTCAATTGTTTAGATTTAGTTTTTTATATTATTATTTGTGAAATTTAATAAGGTTGAATTTAATATTTTGTTATATTAAACGTCTAATGTATAATTACAGTTAATGGAAGTCTTTGATTCCTCGTGAGTAACCCCAACTCTTTTATTTCCCCTTAACTTATAATTACTATTGTTTGGAAATCTAACTTTTTCGTCCAAAAAGGTAATGCTTTTTTCATTAATTTTTTTATGTTACTAAATATTGCGGGTGTTAAAAAAACCAATTGGACCGGTGGACCGAACCGGACCGCCCTATTTTTATCGGTTTTTTTAATCACTTTTTTTTTTGTCACTTTCTTCTTTTTCATTTGTTTTTTCATCCGATAAAGAAAACTCAAGTTATTAGTTTCTTCATTTGGAATTGAGAGTAGTTTTTCACTTTCTTCTTTTCCATTTGTTTTTTCATTCAATAAAGAAAAATCAAGTTATTATTTTCTTACTTTATTTATTTTTTAACTGTCATTATTGATCACAACAATATTTGTTTGAAAAAAGATTAGTAGGCGTTGCATTATTTATATTTATTTATAGAAGGTATTTTTTTTTCTAATCTTTATTCACGAAATAAATGTTTGGTAGGATCCATTTTTATTTTTATAGTTGTATATTTTAGTTACCTTATAGGCTTATTCCAACCCCACAAGAATTTCACACAATCAACACAAATAGAATAAACACGCACACACACACACACACACACAAAAATATATATATGTGTGTGTGTGTGTGTGTGTAGTTTTACATAAGAAAGGTATAGTATGTCCGCGTGTAAATATTTATTATGAAGATATACAAAAAAATATTTGCATTGATAAGAGAGGTCTTTGCAAGATTGTATATGCTATAAAAAATGTCCGGACAAAAAATGCATATAAAACTATATACACAACATATAATTAATTTTACATAACAAAAAAAAATACAGGCTTATGATCCCTAAGTCTAAGTGTATATTGTACAAAAATACATTTTTCTTTGACAAATTTTTATAAATAAAAAGTAACTTGTGCATTGTATGTGGTAATAAAACATAATATAGTAGTACATTGAGAATGATATTGTTATTGTGCCATTGTATTGTAACCAGTAATTATGTAATGTGCCAAAAATATAAAGTATGCCATGTCGCGATACTATGAGCATGCCGTAAATAGAGTATGTGTTTGTCACAATTACGAATAAACTTGAGCAAGAATATAATTTTCCATTTTAAAATTTATTGGTCAATTACCTCGAGTTGTAAAAAATACATATTGATTTGTCTGAGAGACAAATACACTGTAACGAATGTGCAATCGTGCCATCGGCTATAATCACAAATAATCGGGAGCAAATTTGTCACCGTGCCATCGGCACGGGTACACCCTAGTATATATATATATAATGCATTCATACCTTAGGAGCATTGGAACCAATATTATTGACATAGAAATAAGGCACACTAAACCCGGCATATGATGAAGCTTTATATTCTTGGCCGCTACGTCTTCAACTAACACGTCATAGACTTGGATGGATACACTTGAACACTATCCTATGACTCAAATATTTTTGTCCGGAACTGAGCCAACACTATATTAAGACTCAATTGGAGACTTGTGTCCTTACAAATCTCCCCCTTTGGCTATTCCGGGACAAAAACCAACCAAAAATCCTAATGGGCCGTCAAGCTTAAAAACTATCCCACCCAAAATGAAAAAAAATACATAGCTTGACTCAAAACCCAAGGATCAATATCTTTGCCGATGAAAGTTTTCATTTAGAAGAATTCCTTCACACTTAAGCAAACTATCAAACGCATAGGGAATATTAAGAATATTAAATGCATGTAAAATAAATACTCCCCTTAAATCCCTAAATTAATTCTCCCCTTTATCAAGTAAATGACCTACTTAGAAAGACGTCTCCCCCTAAGATAAATCTCCCAAACTAAGATATGAGTACAATAGGATTAGATACCATTTCTCCCCTATCATTCTCCCCCTTTTTGTTCCGGAATAGACAAAGGATAAAACTAATTTAAACAGGATAAATCTTAGAGTGATAAGAACATGAAAGCATATGGGCAACAAAATCAAAAACTAATCCATACAAATAATAACGGGTACCAACGAAGATGCAAAAAAATGATACCAATGTGATATATAAGATACTAAGCATGTGATATCAACAACAATATGCAACACAATAGATACCAATTATGAATTAGAAGCATAGATGGACTAGAAAGCGAGGCAAAGTAGAAAAAAATTCCATATATATGTAGACAAAATGAATATCACTAACGCACACGCACATATATATAGGTATAGACACCACACATGACATAAAATACAATAAGCTTTTCACACTCATATGGTAAAAATGTGTCATATGGAAACTAAAGTGTAGGGGTGTGAACTAGAAACAATTAAATTTAGACCCAATCACTTAAAATATGTTCACGGAGTTCTCATTTGATTGCAAACTTTATCACATTTGAATATAACCTCATGTGACAGTATAAATTGAACTCAATGAACAAACATACACAATGCATACAAGTTTAGAATTTTGATGATTCTACAAACCAATAGAGTCATGACAATGAAAGTACAACTAGGATAAACGGATATTGTGCAAACTATTGGTATACCATCCAAACTCCCTCAATTTAAGCATATTATTTTAATCTTTTGAATGAATAAATCAACTAAACAAAATAAGCCTTGGCAAATATTTTCTTTTAATGTCATTATTCTTTTAGGCCTTTGGACCACGTATTTCTTTTAGGTCCAAGCAAATGGTGGCTTACTCGCAAAGGATGATATTTCCTTTCGGAGCCCTTCCCCATGCGCGCGCGCGCACACACACACACACACACACACACACACACACATATATATATATATATATATATATATATATATATATATATAATCTTTTATCGCTCAATTCTCGCGTGCAACGGATTTTAACATTTACTAGTCCTCCTAGGTTACATAACATGTAGGTGACAAGATTGGTATGAAAACACCTCACAAAGCTCAAATATACATGTGAAGTTATAATTTCAAGTGAACTCGTGCATGTGTGAATTGAGGCATATAAAAATAGAATCCATTATATCAACACAAAATCCAACTACTCCATGTAAGCATGGTAAAGAACATTTTAAGGATTGGCAATCTAAAGCAAGAGTTCTAGCCACATGGAAGCGAAAAAGAAAGGATTCAAACACAAGTATATGCCACATAGAATGTGTCAAACTAAAATACACACAAACCAAAAATCTTTTTGAGTTTTTAAAAAATTTTAACCAAAATTAAAAAATATTTACTCAAACGACAAACAAAAATCATTTATATTTTTCATTAAGTCTAAATGAAAAAAATGAAACAGAAATGATTAACATAAATCTTTTTGTATTTTTCATTTAATGCAAACTAAAATGAAAGAACTATAATACAAAAAATAAACAAACATCATAATTCTAGCATGTGATATGTGATAAAAAAAATTACTAGAAAATGATAAATAAGCACACAATTAGCATGATAATATAGCATGAAGCACAAAAGCTAAAGTATGCAAAAAACTAACACATTCAACCTTTAGATTTAGCAAGGGAGGAAGTATATGAAAGTAAATGAGAATCAAAAATACTATTTTATAAAGCTACCAAGTCGGATCTCCTAACCCAAACTAATGAAGAATGATGATCTCGGGATATAGGAATCTTGGCTACCTCGGTTGCCTTACGTAGGGATTTTCTAGGACCTCATTTAAGATCAAAATAAAATTTCTTAAGATGACCTTTTCGACCATTATGTGAGCACCTAAAGACTCTGCGAAAAGACTTACCTAAGGAATGATCGATAACATTGTCCCTAGAGGATTCTCCTAAAATATTGATTTTGGCTTTAATGGTGGAATTGTTGCAAGAATTGAAGCCTAAACCACAAGTGTCATTTTTAATTTGGACCGTTCCTAATATTTTATCTAATTTCTCCGAACGACATTCCAAATCAAATTTGACTTTACTAGAGTCTTTTAATTTATTTTCTAAATCTAAAATGTGAGACTCTAATAAAACATTGCGCTCTTCAAACGCGAGAAGCTCCTTTTTCAAGGATTCCATTAAGACCTTAAGTCTATCTCTCTCGCCTTTTACATATTCAAGCTTCTTACAAAGAGCTCTCTCACGTGTCCTAAGGTCTTCAACCAAAATACTCTCATTAATGACCTTGACATGCTCTTTCAAACTAGCTTCTAACTTCAAATTTGTTCTTTCAATTTAATAGATTCTTCATATAATTATTGAAACGCAATTTGAAGTTCACTCACATCAATCTCCTTATCACTTTCACTCTCTCTTTCTTCTCCACTCTCACTACCATTATCTCTTTCAGATTCATAAGCAAAGGCCTTGGAAGTGTCATGTGTTAAAATTTCATCAATAAAGGAGTGCTCACTTTCACTCACATGACTTGCCATAAAAGCCACAAAGTTGGGCTTAGTGGGGGTATTGGGTCCATCTTCCTTATCACTATCACTAAGGGTTGCATTGTAGTAAATTAGTTACTTACCATCTCTCCTTAGTTTAGTGGGGCACTCTTTTTCCCTATGTCCATACCCTTCACAATCATAACACCTATTTGACTCGTCCCTATTTAAATTTTCATTAAAAGTTTTAGGGATCTTCTCGGCTTTGTCATGCTTAGATTTTTCAAATTTCTTAAAATAATTTTTAAATTTATCTTTTGTAAATTTAAGAAATTTATGAAACTTTCTAGCAAACATAGCCATATCTCCTGAGTCACTCTCACTTTCACTCTCTATTACTTGTTTTTCCCCCTTTCGGGCTTTCAAAGCAACGTCATTATCTATTTTCTTTTCAGTTTTATAGGGAAACATGTGTAGTTCGTAGGTTTGTAAATCACCAACGAGCTCTTCTAATTTCGTAGAGGCTAAAGTGGATAAAGAATTTAACACGGTCACCTTAGGAATAAATCTATCGGGTAAGGACCTTAAAATTTTCTTTACTACTCGGATGTCGGGTATTTTCTCTCCCAAATTAAAAGATAAATTAACTATATCGAAAAGTCTAGCATAAAATTCATCAAGTGTTTCTTTTTCATTCATTTTGATGGTTTCAAATTGAGTGGTGAGTGTAGACACCTCACTCTGTTACCCCCTAACTCTCCTTAGGTCCCTAGTACCTCCACTCATCATCGCAAACCCAGGTCACATCCCGAGTACTGACCTGGAAGCCATCGGGCACCCCCGGCTCAGTTTGACCCAAGAGTCAAAGTCCTCGTCTCGACCGAGACTCAATGAATCTTCAAAGGGCACAGAATAACCTTTTCAACGGTCTTCCCCATGCGCGATTCCGACTTACCATGAGGACGAACGCGCCGTTTACGTCCGAAACCTAAACCCAGAGGCCACCCGACGCTCCCGAGCTCTGTTTGACCTAAGTCAACGCTTCAGCTCGATCAAGGCTGAATGAATCTTCGAAGGGAACTGAATACCCTTTCTAATAGTTCATCCCGTGCGCAATTCTGACTTTTCATGCGGACGAACGATCCGTTTGACTTTGGGAAGCCACCGAGCGCTTCCCGGGCCTAGTTGACCTCCAAACCGGGTCAAACTTTTTGGAATGTCGAAGTACATCTCCTAACCTTCCCAATGGTATGCCACATGCATAATTCGGATTATTATGCGGATGAACGATCCATTTGCATCCGAACGATTCCCCGTCCAGCGGACCGACAAATGCTTCCGAGCCACATTTGACCCAAAGTCAACTCCCGAACTCGGGAGCTGTCCAAAGGACTTTCGAAGGTCTCTGAATTACCTTTCCAACGGTATGCTCCGTGCATAATTCTGACCAACGGTTTGCCCTCGACAGCTAATTTTCCAGAAAAGCCTGAGGCGCACTGCCAAATGGAAGGTCCCAGACCCTGCCTATCGGCACCTGCCGATAGGCAGTGCCATGACAAGGCCGATCGGTAGTCCCCTGGGCCTATAAAAGGAGGCCTTGGCCTCATTTGCAAGGAGAGCCCAGATCTGATAGAAATCTTTCTGAACGAATCCCAGAAACCTCTCTCGAAGGCAGCGTGATTTCAACTTCCAAACCCCTTTTTCACTTCCACTTTTCATCATCCCTTTCATCAAACTTGATGAATTAACCACTCTCCATCACCACCCAAGCTCAAGGACTGCTCCCCAACGTTCAAGATCAAGCTCAAGGTCTCCAAGAAGGTCCAACTTTCTCAAACTCTCTCCTAAATTCACTTAAATTTGCAATAACTTGTTTTCTCACTTAGCACTTTTATTATCTCATCCCACACATCATAAATATACTTTTTATCTAGTATTATTGCACATATCCTATTTTCATATAAATAAAAAACCCAAAAAGAAAAAGAAAAAGAGGGTTTGCTCATAAATTCCAAGTAGGGATTCTCACACCTTTTTCCACATTTTTCTCACAACTAAAACACTTTTTCTACACACACTTACAAATAAGAGATTTCTCCATTTGGATTTATGGTTTAAACTCCACCCTCGTTCGTATGCGAACTACGTGGACTTTGATGCCTTTATAGGCTACGTAGGCGTCTCGGGGTAAAACCCGTGGCTCGAGTCCTTTTTCTCACTTTTTCTCTCATTTTCTATCTTCTCTAAATCCATTTTTCTTATATTCTATATACTTTCTCTTAGTGACGTATTGCCCCATATGCGTTATCATTCCATTATAATGGTCAACGTAGGGGTAACCACACAAATCCTATTTTCTACATTAATCTCACATTCCCACGAATAATTCTCTTTATCTTTTCCATGATACAAGTCGAGGATTCCTACCTCCATTCTATATATACACATGCACACATATCACGGGGGGGAAATATAAGTGAAAATAGCAAATATCCATGAGAGACCGAGAGGGCGAAATCCGTGCCTAACCCCTTCCCATTTTGTAACTAAGCCTTCGAACCCTTTTCGAATCATTTTTGGTTTCGCACGCACCAGTATGTCTTTGGAAGCCATCCTTCGGGGTGGTTTCCCCTTTTTCTTTTGTCTGTTTTGAGTAAAATAGACTGGCGACTCTGAATCTCTCTACATTTTGCACACCTCACAAAATCGACGCTGGCCGAAGCGCTCTCCCGAGAGAGGGGATGCGCGGGACCCGAAGGATCCCTTCCTCCCTCCGTGGACGGGGATCGGGGGATGGCCACAGTGGCGACTCTGCTGGAGAATTATTTATTTTGAAGGCTTGACTCTATTTACATGGATGCTATATTTGTTTGTGTTCCCCCCCCCCCCCCCCCTCTCCATAGCTGAATGTTCCCTTTTCTCACATGTGTATCACATGCTTATGCTTATGTTCACACACGTGTAGAAATTCTCCATGTACACTTCACACCACGTGCACCTAGGATCACATGTGTATCCCCATGTTGCACGCATCACCCATCCATACTTGGTGTACCTTTTTGGGTACTTGTACTTGGCTCCCTCTTTTGGCATAATCAAGAAAGGCATTCTCATCATAAGATACTAATAAGAGAATCATGCATGATTCACATGATATCACCAAAGAGCATTGATATTGACCAAATTTTACCCAGTAACTGGAGGGTCACTTCGTGATGGGGCCGGCAGGTCGCAGTTAGCCTAAGCGATATGACTCTCACCTTCCATTGGCCAAGTACCTTCGACGTATATCGAATGGTTCCCTCGCATCGTACCGCTTGACTGAAGTCATGACGGGAGGTATATCGCAGGGAATTCATTCACGTACGCCGAGTATATCGAATTTTCTCTCACACGTACCGTCCCCACGAGGTATATGGTGAGACGACTCACTTACACTCAGGTATATCAAATGGCTTGTCCACACGTACTGATTGCTCGCAAGAGCAAGACGTATATCGTGGAAGTCACACCAAAGGGGGGAACCCATGCCGATTCACCCAACCAATTGCATACCCGCATATAGGTGTCAAACCTAGGACACGCACTTTAGATTGCCGGTTTTGACCCGAAACTCTGCCGAAATTTCGGGTCGACCTACCGCCCATCTTTTCGCGCATTTTTTAAAAACAGGACCCTGTCCGCGAGCCTGGTTACAAGTCCAAATGTAGCTTTGCATATATTAAGACCCCCACTTTTCCAGGCTCGGGTCCCGTCCGGCATTGCATTTAGGAGAATTAAATACAAGTGAGAACATAATAATCATGTTGATTTCCATCTCCAAAAACATTTCTCCCTTTTTATCAAAAATCCAAAAACATTTCTCCCCTTTTTATCAAAAATCCAAAAAACATTTATCCCTTCTTTATCAAAAATTCAAAAACATTTCTCCCTTCTTTATCAAAAATCAAAAAACATTTCTCCCTTCTTTATCAAAAATCCAAAAAATAGTTTCTTCCTTTTTTTCTCCCAAAAATAAATCTCATCCTACGCCTTCTCAGGTCGATCGCACGCCCTTGGCCTGACTCCTTATTGGCTTAGGTCTTCAGTCAAATCACCCCAGAGTTTCATCCATTACTCTACTACTTCTTCCGAATTCGAAATCCATCCATCTTCCATGGAGAATGCAGATCAAGCACCAGTCATACAACCGGATCTGTCGATAGTCCTAGCTCAGCTCGTGGCCAAGATTGACAACCTCCAAGCTGAGGTCCGAGAAATGCAACGAAACCAAGTTCCTATGCTTAAAGATCCTGAGGCCCTGTTCCCTCTTGCTATGGGTCCACCCGAGCGCATCTGGGTTCCGAAGGAATATCAGCACGCTCCACGCGCCCCTCCTGCTAATGGGTCACCGCCTGCCCAGCTTCCAATGCCAAACATTGCCCAGCCTATGGCTAACTTTCCCGTGGTTGCTGATCCGAAGGAGGAGGAGGAGTTGAACAAAGTCAAAGAAGATCTTAAGATGCTCACCAAGAAGTTTGACCAAGTTAGGATCTCTGAAAATTACATGGACTACACCCATATGTCTCCTTATCCTAAAGCGAGGTTACCCGAGAAGTTCAAGATGCCAAATATCGAGAAGTTCGGGGGGAGTGGCCCCCCAATTGTTCATCTTCGCAGTTATCCCCGTTCCATGACTCTCCTAGGGGCTTCTGAAGAGGTGATGGCCCAATTATTTCAACAAACTTTGAAGGACAATGCCCTCCGATGGTTTTTATCTCTTGAGGAATCCAGAATTCGTAGCTGGGAGGATGTAGCCCGAGAATTCATGTCGCAGTACAAATACAACAAAGAGCTCGAGGTCACCCGTCGTGATTTAGAGCTGCTCAAACAAAACTCTGGAGAATTAGTCAGTAACTTTATAGCCCGATGGAGGGAAAAAGAAGCTACCATGACCAATCGACCATCTGAGGAAGAACAAGTCAACATAGTGAAGAAGAATTTCTTGCCCCATGTCCGAGCAACCATAGGAGGACAATACTACCCCCACTTTCGAGCTCTCAGAGAAGCAGGAGTAGAAATCGAGGAAGGTCTTGCCAAAACAGAAGTTGAACCCAAGAAGGTATCCGAACAGTTCACCCCCATAAAATATGACAAGCCTGCCAATGCTACGGTCTCAACCATCAACAACATCTCTCAACCAACCACATTGTGGGCACCAGAAAGCCGTCATGCTCCCGTCCGAATGGAATACACTTAGCTTCATGCTCCTCTCTCCAAAGTTTACCAAGCCCTGTTAAGCCGGAACCTTATAAAGCCCCTGGATCCACGTCCATTACCCAATCCACTTCCCAGAAATTTTAAGACCGATGCTCATTGCGCCTTTCACCAAACTGCCGGCTATACCATCGACCAATGCTTCCACCTTCGAAACATAATCCAAGATCTCATTGATCGGGGTACCATCGCCCCACCAGCCAATCCTAAACCAAACATTACTCATAACCCACTCCCAAATCACACCAATGCCATCTTCTTGGAAGAAAACCCGAATTTCAATCCGTCAACCCAGATCACACCCTTATACCCTCCTAAACAACTTTGCCCATATTTTTTCCTACACCCTACTAACCCCGCTGATCAGGCACTGTCACTTCTTACCAGAGTGTGCATCACTGTCCGAACCTGTTCTGAAAGCGAAAGTATGGAATTGTCAGATGTGTTGAACCAACTCCTAGAGTTCGGGCTGAAATTTCCCTCACAGATGATTATCAACTGCCAGAGGTTCAGTACGTCATTTTTAGAAGCACGGAAAAGGGCTCGAGAATCAGATAGGTGGATGGTACCAACCGACAAAGTCTGCTTAGATGATGTTGTCCAGATCATGGCGAAAGAATTCAGGCAAACCAACAACATTTGTAATATCATCGAGTTATTTGGTGCTTTGAAGCTGCAAGGGCACCTGGTCCCTTCACCCTTACACATCCCCACAGAATGGGAAGACATATACGAAGAGGCCGTTGAAGTCATGGAATGCATTGACTTCACAAGGGAAAACATAATTGTTGCCACCGGATGGGGGGAAGAATTCGAAGATTCGAGCGAAGAATAAGTTTCAGAAAGAACTGGCCCAGTAGCCGATTTATGTGGGATGATATCATTTGAGGAACTCCTCGGAGAAATAGATAGGGTGGCAGAACAACCTGAGATCGATGAAGAAACTGGATTTAAGTTTTTCCCTTCTTCAGTAAATCACATGACCAGATCTGGGAGACATTACCAAGTTTCGAGCTCGCTACCAGAAAATGACAAGGGGAAGGGCGTTGAAAACCTTCCTATGCCAGAAATAACCCTCGAGGAGAGCAAGATCCTTGATCAATTGAAGAAAACTCAAGCTAACATCACCCTATGGGGGCTTTTCATGTCTTCCCAGCTGCATAGAAATGCTTTAATCAAGTTGCTCACTGGACCTATAGTTCCTCCTTCTACCACACCAGAAGAAGCGGTAAATTTGGTCGGATCCTTGACCTCCACCCGAATGTTGTCCTTTTCTGAAGAAGAAACCCATAAAATTGGGCCGAATCACAACCATGCACTCAACATCTCCGTAAAAATTATGGGGAAGGTGGTACCACTTTCTCTCATTGATAACGAATCCGCTTTAAATTTCTTCCCACTGAGAACCTTCAAATGTTTAGGCCTAAAAGAAAGTGACCTCGCACCAACCTCCCTGCCGTGCGTGCCTAAGATAATACCCGTCGGGAGGTGATGGGATCCATAAAACTTACAATACGGGTTGGACCTATAAACTCTGTCATCGATATCCCGTCCTGTTTCAACCTGTTATTCGGACGACCCTGGCTCCACAGTATAAAGGGTATCTCTTCCTCATTCCATCAGAAATTGAAGTTCTTCGCCGATGGGCGAGTCATCACCATCTTGGGTGACGACGGTAGCGCCGAGGGTGCAAGCACCAGCAGTCCAATTCTCAAGATACAACATGGGTTAAATGATATGCTCCTATCGGGATTCCGAGTTGAGCCATCCCTACTCCCGACAGGGGATGGTTTCAAAGAAAGGGTTTGTCCAGAATACAACCCTCATAGCAATGTCAATGTGATTCAGATGTTCATAAACATGCATTTCATGCCCGGCCTGGGGCTAGGACAAAGGCAGCAGGGGATACTTGAGCCCATCGAACTGAAGAAAGATTTCCCTCCTTGCGGCTTGGGATATCAACCATCAGAACCACAGCTCAGAATGATCCGCCGACTCGATTAAAGATAAGGATAGACTGCATCCAAACTATCTCAGGAGACTCCTTAAATGCACGATATATTAAAGAGGGAGAGGATTTCCCCCTTTTGCGATTTTCCAGAACCATGGTACGACCGCACAAACAAGAAGATGAAGCCTGAAATGGAGATCTTTTTCCAAGATAGCTACCCCTGGGCCGAGAGTTTCCCACACTGCGTACAACTGCTTATCAAAGATACTGAAGAGACTGAAGAAAGTAACTTCGAAGATTCCTTCAACCTGCAGACACTAGGGTTGGCTCTCTACATGGTTCATTCGGGCACTACATCACTGGACCCATCTCATCTGATCAAAGCTGTTGACACACCTCTCCTCAACTGGCATTCTGCGCCAGTTCTACCTCTTGAAATCTCCCCCAACTCCAATGTTTACCTTGTTTCTTCTACTGTTGTCCATCCTTGCTCAAATGTAATCGAGACCTCTTTTGACGAGGTTCTCAATGTTGTTTTTCCTATCAATGAAATAAACGAAGATTTTGAGTATCTTGTTGTGCGTTACATTAACTGTTTGGATTCTAATCAAACTTTTGATGATGATGATTTTGCAAATGAACAATTCTTAACTGATTTAAATAAGGTTAATAACAAACAACATAACCGCGTTCAAGTTAATGAAGAAGAGACCGTTGTTATCAATCTCGGTCCTAGTAGCCAACTGCGCGAGATTAGGATAGGGGCCACCCTTGATGAGCATGAGCGCGCACAACTCGAAGAATTGCTAAAGGAGTTCGTGGATATCTTCGCATGGTCCTACGACGACATGCCCGGTATTGATCCCGAAATTGCTCAGCATGAGATCCCCACTCTCCCAGATTCCAAGTCAGTTAAACAAAAATTAAGAAAGCTCCGTACGGAATGGTCGCTTAAGGTCAAAGAAGAGGTGGTCGAACAGTTAAACGTGGGTTTCATTCGAGTGATCGAATATCCCACATGGCTAGCCAACATTGTACCTGTGCCAAAAGCAGGAGGAAAGGTTCGGATGTGTGTGGATTATCGAGATTTAAACAACGCCTCTCCGAAGGATGATTATCCGCTACCCAACATCGACATGATCGTGGACAACACAGCCAGTCATGCTCTCAAGTCATTTGTCGACAAATTTGTTGGATACAACCAAATCAAGATGCACCCTGACAACCAAGAGAAAACTGCATTCATCACCCCATGGGGGACCTTTTTCTACACCGTTATGCCATTCGGTCTCAAGAATGCTGGGGCTACCTACCAAAGGGCTGCCACAACCATCCTGCACGATTTGATTCACAAAGAGGTTGAGGTTTATGTGGATGATATGATTATCAAGTCCAAAACTAGAGAAGGTCATGTTCCTCCTCTCCGGAAGTTCTTCGAACGACTACGACAGTATCAGATGCGACTTAATCCACAGAAGTGCGTCTTCGGCGTTACAAGGGGAAAATTCTTAGGATTCATGGTCAGTGAGAAGGGGATAGAAGCAGATCCCGCCAAGATAAAAGCCATACTTGAGATGCCACCTCCCCGGACAGAGAAAGAAGTCTGAGGTTTCCTTGGGAAATTACAATATATCAGCCGGTTCATCAGCCAGCTAACCTTCATCTGCAAACCAATCTTCAAGCTCTTCCGAAAGGATTCAACCAAGATTTGGAATGAGGCCTGCTAAGAAGCTTTTGACCGAATCAAACAGTACCTAACCCAACCCCCAGTTCTCATGCCACTACAGCCTGGTCTCCCTTTTCTCCTATACCTACCCATAACCGACACTGCAGCCGGGGCTTTGCTAGCCCAATACCTTGAAGACTCCCGTAAAGAAATAGACGTCTATTATGCCTGTCACAAATTGGCCGGGTATGAGGTCAATTACACTACTTTAGAAAAAGCATGCATCGCGCTTATCTGGGTCACCCAAAAGTTACGACACTACATGCTCGCCTTCCCCATTAAACTTGTATCCCGAATGGATCCCATCAAATACCTGCTCGAAAAACCCACCTTATCCAGTCGAATGGCTCGATGGTTGATGCTCCTAACCGAGTTCGATATCGTGTACGTCACAGCGAAAGCCGTTAAAGGAAGAGCCATCTCTGACTACCTCGCGGATTACCCCGTAGAAGAAACAGATGTCTGGATCTCCGAATTCGGAGATGAAAATGTCCTCTGCACCACTCAAGACTGCCTCCGATGGAAAATGTTCTTTGACGGCGCTGCCAACAAAAGGGGATATGGCATTGGGATACTCCTGGTCGCCCCGGATGACTCCCACACTCCTATCGCCATTAAATTGGATTTCCCTTGCACCAACAACATGACAGAATACGAGGCATGCACAGTGGGTCTCAAGGTCACTCTCGAGAAAGGTATTCAATAACTTGATGTATACGGGGATTCTACCCTTATCATCGGTCAAGTGCTCAGAAAGTGGAAAGTCAAGGATGAAAAGTTCCAACCCTTTCATGCCCAATTAGAACAGTTAGCCTCCCAATTCCGAGATATCACCTTCCATTACCTACCCCGAGTAAAGAATAACCTAGCCGATTCTCTCGCTACTTTGGCCTTCATGGTTGACATGCCCGAGGGAATAACAATGACCCCCTTCCTAGTTCAAAAGCAAGACAAACCAACCCATTGTTACCATATTGATCTTGTCACCACAGAAGATCCTGAGCTAGCCAATTACTGGTACTATGATATATGGCGACTCCTCAAACATGGTAAGTATCCCGAGGGTTCAAACAAGTACGACGGAGCTACCCTCCGAAGGCTGGCCGCCCAGTACATCATCTGTCATAAAGCACTACTCAAGAGGAATTTTGATGGAACTCATTTGCACTGTATCGCAGGGGATGACATTGAAAAGATAATGCAGAAAATCCATAGTGGGGAATGCGGGCCCCACATGAACGGTCACATGCTTGCCAAGAAGATCATCCGACAAGGCTACTACTGGACCACCATGGCCCAGGATTGCACTGCCTATGTTCGGAGATGCCCTAAATGCCAACAGTTCTCCAATCTTCAACACTTGCCTCCGTGAGAATTATACAACATGACTTCTCCCTGGCCTTTCTCCACCTGGGGTATCGACATCATAGGGAAGGTTACACCAAGAGCGTTAAACGGGCATGAGTTCATCCTGATTGCCATCGATTACTTCACCAAATGGGTCGAGGCTGAGTCATACACAGTATTAAATGCCAAGAAGGTGGCCAAATTCATCAAGAAAAATATCATCTGCCGATATGGGGTCCCGCACGAGCTAGTGTCAGATAATGGTTTGCACTTTGAGGCAGAAGTCACAGAAGTTGTCAATGAGTATGGGATTCAGAGACACAAATCTTCTCCCTACCGACCTCAGACCAATGGTGCAGTTGAAGCCGCCAACAAAAACCTCAAAGCCATCATCAGCATGATGACCGAAAGTTGTAGAGACTGGGCCGACCGGATCCCATACACCCTCTGGGGCTATCGAACCTCAATCTGAACCTCTACTGGGGCTACCCCTTACTCCCTGGTCTACGGCATGGAAGCAGTCCTACCTGTGGAGCTAGAAATACCCTCGCTATGCGTCATGCTCAAAAGCAAGGTTAGTGAAGAAGATTGGTTCCAAGGCCGTCTTGATGAGCTAGCCCTCCTAGATGAAAGAAGATTAAAATCTCTTTATCACATACAGGGATACCATCGTCGAATAGCGCGATCGTTCAACAAGAGAGTCAAGGACTGCGGTGTTCGAGAGGGGGATTTAGTCCTCAAGGAGATGATAGAACCCATCTGGGACCCTTGAGGAAAATTCAAGCCCAATTGGAGCGGCCCTTACATCGCGAATAAGATCTTGTCTGGCGGTGCCGCCATGCTCACTGACCTGGATGGGAAAGAGATGGCCCGTCCAATCAATCTGGACCGTCTCAAGAAATTCTACCCCTAGTCCAAAATCTCGGCGCGCTACGACTCTTCTCATCCCCTTTCTATTCTAAAAAAAAAAAACTCTTCATTTCCCTCTACCCAGAACTACGTGGGCCTGATCCTCTACAAAAAACCATTTTTAAAACTTTCAAAAAAAAAAAAATAGAGGTACGTAGGCAGCTCATACATCCCACATGAGCACGACCCCTTCTTTTTCACAAAAATATATTCCTTTCTTATCCCTGAAAATGGCAGTTCATTCTAAACATCTACTTGAACAAAAGGATTATGTATGTCTTAGCAATCGGTGTAGATAATTCAAAATGCAAAATTCATCAAAAGGCACAGTTGGATGATCATAAACTTGTTTATTTCATTAATAAGAAATTACAGTACAGATTACATAAAAAAAATATCGGATACCTCCTTTACCCCCTACTACCATAAAAACCAGATAAAATCCTCCACATCTGTTACATAAATAAACTCCCCAGGAGTCCTACCCACAGCTACCCGAAGAGCCTGCGCCCTCATCATCTACATCCTGAGGACCCCACGTTTCCCCCGCCTGAATGGAATGCCTCAAACCTTCCATGGATCGATGAGCCTTAACCATCTTCTAAAAGACCACAACACCCCCTCCATGGAGTCAGACAAAACAAACCACCTCTGACCGATCTCTACTGCCAACATCTTACTGACTACTTTCCTTCACAACCACTTCATATAATCTTTGGGGACATGGCAAACCTTCCCAATAGACTGGGATGGATGGGTCGACGGACGCCTATTTTCCCACAGAGATCCAAGCAACAGACGCAGGCGCTCAGTCAAATCTTCTACCGAAAAGAAATTTGAGGTCCGAGGGGGCACGACCTGCTCCCAGCCAAATTAACGCAAAAGTTGCCAAGGGAAATAAAAAGAGGTCTGCCTGAGACCAACCAGCTGCACATATGAATAATCTCCTAGCTCCAGAACAGGCTGCAACTGTCCCCACCAAGGCACTAACCAATACAGCCCACGAGCCCCATGCTCCACAAACCAATTCTCCCAATTCTCAATATACAGGCCAATGCGGATGAAGTAGCGCGAAAAGAAGGTGGGTACAGCCGACAAAGGATATTCTGGAGGAGTCAGCAAGCAAAATCTTTCAGACAACCACATGAACAGCATTACAGGGCTACCCCTTAAAAAGTCGAAACGACCTTCTCTCCAGGCATCCAGGCCATTCAAAGTCTCCGTCAATATCACCGCCGCTGGATTACGACGATATGACATCCATGAAGTAATGGCTCCAAGCTGTGAGTCCGCTCGTGCCTCCCCAGTCACCAACAACAATTTTGAAACCAAGCCCAGAACAACGGCTCCAGCATAGCCAGTATCACTTACTTCCCGTGAATGCACGGACTGCAACATCGCCGGGAGGGAGATCATTCCTCTGGCAACCAATGACCTGGCCGTCGAAGTAGAAATATGAGGAAGCCCGGCCAAAAAATCCCTAGGAGAAAGGGAAAATTCGGGCAAAGCCGCAGCAACACTAGGATTCACACCTAGTATGGCAGAAAATTCCTCGTAGGTAGGACAAACTTCTTCCAACCCAAAGAAGAATACATGATCTTCGGGGTACCAGAATTGTACCGTCGCTGTCAACATATTCCACTCAAAAGGCCGATTGCGCCACAAGGAGACTCGACGAATGTTGAAAGCATCATAGTCGATATTATAAGAGCACATAGCTTCCAAGGTTTCGAGGTAATTGAAAAACTCAATGCTACGAGGGAGATCCATCCCGCAAGACTAAAAGATGATGAGTGGATAAGGATGTAAAGGTGTGAGGAAAACACTCCACCCTCACCCCCTTTTATACTTGAAGAACTCTCACAAAAGACATAATCCCTGCAGAAATCGGAGGGAATCCTACCCCAAAAGGTACGAAAGGCTGAAAAGGGTACCATTCAAAGCTTTCAATTGATTGGACTGGACTAAACTATCGATAGGCAGGCCAGGGTGCTTGCCGATCGGCAACCCCCCATTTTTGGAAATTTTCTCCTTTCCTTCTTTGTCAAATCAGAAAACTCCATAAAAATAAATTGATATTCTCAACATAATTTCAAGAATCCCTTTTCTTCTTATATAATTCCCCATTTTAATAAAGACTGTCCTTTAAAAATTCCAAAAACATTCCTTTTCACAATCTCAGCAGCAAAGTAAAAAACACATATGCATGCATTCATTCATCATAAATAAAAGAAGATAACCAAAAAAACTATATTGCATTGCATATATATGTTTTCTGTGTTACATCATTTTGTAGGAAATAAAGAAAAAGCCAAAAACAACGGGACTCAGCCCGAACACACACTCTATCTCTCTCTCCCTCTCTCAAGAGCTTCCACCCCTGTGACGCGCTCTCTTCCCCCTATGGCGAGACGACGCCCCCCCACTATCCGAGCCAAAGTCTTCCCCGGGCGAGGCTGATGGCACCAAATAAGAAGGAACAGGGACAACATCCCGAATGTGGGCAGTCGCCGATGATATCCAGTCTCTGATGTCCCTGAGCCAAGTGGTTGACACCCATATTTGCTGCAAGGAAAAGGAAGAATCAGTATCAAGTAAAAGAAATAAAAAAAAAAGAGAGGAAAAGGAGAAAAAGGTTTACCGCAGGACGAGACGTCCTCTGTCAAGCCCAGCTGCTCTGGATCCATAGCAAGGGGACGGTGAAGCATCGACACTATCCCTCCATCAGCCCGCCGGATGTTGTACAAAGGAGTGTGCAGTTGAACAAAAGGGACCTCCGAGGTCGCCGCAGTCACAGGTGTCGACGGGCCACCACCACTGTGGGAAGAACCCACCGCCCGACTTGAACCAGCAGGAGGGAAAGGCAAAGCATCATGTATACTGGGCGCTATTAACCAGCTCGTCAAAAAGTCCGTATAATCATACGGTGCGGCTGTATCAGTATACAACGCATAGGACTCGCCAATCATCGCCGCGACCCTCTCATCCTCCAACAACTGTCGCTCTTGCCTCATAGACGTAGGAGGTTGTGTGGGAGGCACCACCACCTCCTCCTCAGCAATCTGACGGATCACCCTCTCCCCGAGGGACCAGGAATGTCCGAACTCATGCGCCAACAAACGCCTCATCTGTGCGTTCACCCCAGTCACCCCCGTATCCTGAATGGCGGTCCCCCAAGGATAAAAGGTCACCTAAAAATCCCCAAGCTAGCATAAGTCAATACAAAATCATAAGGTGCAAAAACTAAGACTGAAATGGAAAGAGTCTTACCCGACCACTGGTCAGGTCATTCAAGACCTGACGCACCGCCTCCAGGGAGAGAGATCCCTTCGACTGTCGGTTGGCCTTACGCCACCGGTACAAGCGACAGAAGTCCCCAACAGTGTCGTCTTTTAAAGCGATCAGCGGGGTGTTACACCCAATCACCTCATAGAACCACGTCTGAATTCACAAAAAGGGACGCATAAACAAAATGCGAATGCATGAAAGGAAAATGCACAAAGTAAAGAATACCTCAAGGAGATACGTGGCTCCAGTAAAAGTCTATCAGCAGCACCAACTGAATGCATCCAAAGAAGAGTAAAGGGTCGTCAAGGTCAGACCCCCCCAATCATAGAAAGGGATGTTCGAAAACATCCTCAAGTACGACAGAAACCACAAATGGACGACGTCGCCGCTCGATGCCACCATGAAACCTCCCAGCACTAATAAGGTGAACAATCGGGCCATCTGCCTCACTTACAGCCCGTCCTCCACATCAACCACCCTGCTCAGCAAAACATCCTTCAGCAAGGACAGTCAGATAGAATCCCCAGAGACTATCCTCCTCACATCACCGAGTGCCGCATACACCGCCTCCGGCCTCACCCGCAAAGAGCGATCCACCTCTATCTGCTCCCCATCACAATCCAGCCCCAGCAGTTGCTGCACATCTGTGGGAGTCACCGTCATCTCCCCGAAGCCAAAATGAAAAGTGTGGGTAGTGCCCCACCAACTCTCCCCCCAGGCACACAAAACGGCTGTCGAACGAGGCGTCTCATCCAGCGCATCCGCCAACCTCCCAAAAATCGCTGAAGATACCATCCAGCACACCACGGGTGGAAGATGCTCCCAAACATCCCTAAGCCCCGTTGTTCCACGGGCACGCATGTTCTTCAAGGAAATATCCGACTGGCAAAAGGAAAATTTTAGTCAAAGGTCAAGAAAAAGGGAAAAATCACCCAAAAAGGAAAAAATGCCAAAGGTCAGGTTACTTACATAACCGCCGGGAATCACTCTCGAAGAGCGATGACGCGACGGCTCCCGCAGCAAGGTCCGCTCATCCACAACCGGCTCGAATGCATCAAAGGCATTCTCATTTCCCAAAGCAAGGGGCACCCTGTCCCTCCAATCCACATTCACCCAGTCATAAACGGTCAACCATTCTTGATGGACAACAGTGCTCACAAAGGCGGCCATTTCTTAAAGATCGGAACGTTAGAACAATTCGCAGAGAGAAATCGCAGAAAGAGAGAAGGCAAGAAGCTGTGAAAAATGAAGGGGATTCGCCCTCTTTATATAGGAGGCCAAGCGCCATGCCGATCGGCACTAACACCAACAATACCGATTGGCACTGCCTCCTCACCTTCCCGAGGCAGCCCAAAAGTCCGTGCCACTGCCGAATGGCACCCCTCATACCATGCCGATCGGCACCCTCCTTAAAATTTCGTACAGAAATTCCCAGAAAATACCAGGAAGCCTAAAAAAACCCCGAAAAATTCCTAAAAATCCCAGGAGGGATTTAGCACGTTTTTCATCAAGAAAATTTCGCACTCCTTCAGACGACACAACATTTTCCCCAATGGAGCCCTCAAAATTCAAAGCGAATGACCTCTCGGGCAAGGTGCCCGGACCACCTGATCACCTCCTCATCAGACTTTACAAAAGGCCTCCCCGACCATCGACTATCCGATGTGATACATTATCACATGGTATTTTTCCCAGCGGAAATCGAAAGAACCACTCGCCCCGAGCGATCTCTCCCAAAGGGGCAATCCAAGTTTCCCCCAGCTCATTCATCATTCCCCAGCGGAACCTCAAATCCAATTCTTATCCCCCAAATGGAATCCCCCTTCCCCAGCGGAATCCTCAAAAGTTAAGTGAAAACTCCTCCTGACAAAGCTCCGAAAAATCCCTAAGAATCACCTGATCACTTTCCCAAGCAGAATTCCCTCATAGCACCCAAAATAGGTTGTTCCCCCCTGCGAGGTCTTCTATAAAGCTTCCCCCAGCTATCAGCTCCCCAGCTCAAATCATAAAGCTCTTTCTCTAGCAGAATCAAAATACAATCTTTATACACTCTTGGGTCAAAATTGGCCCCAGTCTTGGATCGTCACCACAGTTAGATCATAATTGACCTCGGTCCTCGGTCGTCACCACTCTTGGGTCATACTTGGCCCCGGTCTTGGATCGTCATCCAGGTTAGGTCAGAATTGACCTCGATCCTCAGTTGTTACCACTCTTGGGTCAGAATTGACCCCGGTCTTGGATCGTCACCTTAGTTAGGTCAGAATTGATCTCGGTCCTCGGTCGTCACCACTCTTGGGTCAGAATTGACCCCCGATCTTGGATCGTCACCTCAGTTAGGTCAGAATTGACCTCGGTCCTCGGTCTTCACCACTCTTGGGTCAGAATTAACCCCGATCTTGGATCGTCACCTCAGTTAGGTCAGAATTGACCTCGGTCCTCGATCGTCACCACTCTTGGGTCAAAATTGACTCCGGTCTTGGATCGTCACCTTAGTTAGGTCAGAATTGACCTCGGTCCTCGGTCGTCACCAGTCTTGGGTCAAAATTGACCCCGGTCTTGGATCGTCACCTCAGTTAGGTCAGAATTGACCTCGGTCCTCGGTCGTCACCACTCTTGGGTCAAAATTGACTCCGGTCTTGGATCGTCACCTTAGTTAGGTTAGAATTGACCTCGGTCCTCGGTCGTCACCACTCTTGGGTCAAAATTGACCCCGGTCTTGGATCGTCACCTCAGTTAGGTCAGAATTGACCTCGGTCCTCGGTCGTCACCACTCTTGGGTCAGACTTGGCCCCGGTCTTGGATCGTCATCCCAGTTAGGTCAGAATTGACCTCGATCCTCAGTCATTACCACTCTTGGGTCAAAATTGGCCCCGGTCTTGGATCGTCACCTTAGTTAGGTCAGAATTGATCTCGGTCCTCGGTCGTCACCACTCTTGGGTCAGATTGACCCCGGTCTTAGATCGTCACCTTAGTTAGGTCAGAATTGACCTCGGTCCTCGGTCATCGCCACTCTTGGG
Organism: Sambucus nigra; assembly: GCA_949130495.1. Lineage (NCBI taxonomy): Eukaryota > Viridiplantae > Streptophyta > Magnoliopsida > Dipsacales > Adoxaceae > Sambucus > Sambucus nigra. The sequence continues at coordinate 153,519,105 of OX422213.1, forward strand.
TCAGAATTGACCCCAATATTGGATCGTCACCTCAGTTAGGTCAGAATTGACCTCGGTCCTCGGTCGTCACCACTCTTGGGTCAGAATTGACCCCAGTCTTAGATCGTCACCTTAGTTAGGTCAGAATTGACCTCGGTCCTCGGTCATCACCACTCTTGGGTCAGAATTGACCCCGGTCTTGGATCGTCACCTCAGTTAGGTCAGAATTGACCTCAGCCCTCGGTCGTCACCACTCTTGGGTCAGACTTGGCCCCGGTCTTGGATCGTCACCTCAGTTAGGTCAGAATTGACCTCGGTCCTCGGTCGTCACCACTCTTGGGTCAAAATTGATCTTGATCTTGGATCGTCACCTTAGTTAGGTCAAAATTGACCTCGGTCCTCGATCGTCACCACTCTTGGGTCAGAATTGACCCCGGTCTTGGATTGTCACCTCTGTTAGGTCAGAATTGACCTCGATCCTCGGTCGTCACCACTCTTGGGTCAGAATTGACCCCGGTCTTGGATCGTCACCTAAATCAGGTCAGAATCGACCTCAGTTCTCGGTCATCACCACTCTTAGGTCAGAACTGACCGCGACCCTATGAATTGGTCATTCTCATTTCCTTAGGTCCTCAAAACCGACCTCGCCCCGCTGAATTGGTCACCCTCTCTTCCTTAAGCCCACATATTCGACTTTGATCCACAGAATTGATCATACCCAGCATACTTCTTAGGTCCTCGAAATCGACCTCGACCCTCAAAATCGGTCATACTCCCTCAAAGGCATCATGCGGTGTCTAATCGACGGCTATCATTTGTTCCAAACTCACCCATCGAGGGGCTCTGTAGACACCTCACTCTGTTACCCCCTAACTCTCCTTGGGTCCCTAGTACCTCCACTCATCATCGTAAACCCAGGTCACGTCCCAAGTACCGACCTGGAAGCCATCGGGCACCCCTAGCTCAATTTGACCCAAAATTCAAACTCCTCATCTTGATCGAGACTCAATGAATCTTCAAAGGGCATTGAATACCCTTTTCAACGGTCCACCTCGTGCATGATTCCGACTTACCATGAAGATGAACGCGCCGTTTGCGTCTGAAACCTGACCTAGAGGCCACCGGGCGCTCTCGGGCTCTGTTTGACCTAAGTCAACTCTTCAGCTCGACCAAGGTTGAATGAATCTTCGAAGGGCACTGAATACCCTTTCCAACGGTCCATCCCGTGCGCAATTCTGACTTTCCATGAAGATGGACCTTTTGGAATGTCGAAGTACATCTCCTAACCTTCCCAATGGTATGCCCCGTGCGCGATTCGGACTTACCATGCGGACGAACGATCCATTTGCGTCCGAACGATTCCCCATCCAACGGACCGATAAACTCTTCCGAGCCACATTTGACCCAAAGTCAACTCCCAAACTCGAGAGCGGTCCAAAGGACTTTCGAAGGTCTCTGAATTACCTTTCCAACGGTATGCTCCGTACGCGATTCTGACCAACGGTTTGCGCTCGGCAGCTAATTTTCCAGAAAAGCCTGAGGCGCACTGCCAAATGGCAGGTCCCAGACCCTGCCTATCGGCACCTGCCGATAGGCAGTGCCATGACAGGGCCGATCGGCAGTCCCCTGGGCCTATAAAAGGAGGCCTTGGCCTCATTTGCAAGGAGAGCCCAGATCTGATAGAAATCTTTCTGAACGAATCCCAGAAACCTCTCTCGAAGGCAGCGTGATTTCAACTTCCAAAACCCATTTTCACTTCCACTTTTCATCATCCCTTTCATCAAACTTGATGAATTAACCACTTTCCATCGCCACCCAAGCTCAAGGGCTGCTCCCCAACGTTCAAGATCAAACTCAAGGTCTCCAAGAAGGTCCAACTTTCTCAAACTCTCTCCTAAATTCACTTAAATTTGCAATAACTTGTTTTCTCACTTAGAACTTTTATTATCTCATCCCACACATCATAAATATACTTTTTATCTAGTATTATTGCACATCTCCTATTTTCATATAAATAAAAAACCCAAAAAACAAGAAAAATAGGGTTTGCTCATAAATTCCAAGTAGGGATTCTCACACCTTTTTCCACACTTTTCTCACAACTAAAACACTTTTTCTACACACACTTACAAATAAGAGATTTCTCCATTTGGATTTATGGGTTAAACCCCACCCTCGATCGTATGCAAACTACGTGGACTTTGATGCCTTTATAGGCTACGTAGGTGTCTCTGGGTAAAACCCGAGGCTCGAGTCCTTTTTCTCTCATTTTCTATCTTCTCTAAATCCATTTTTTTTATATTCTATATACTTGCTCTTAGTGACGTATTGCCCCATATGCGTTATCATTCCATTATAATGGTCAACGTAGGGGTAATCGCACAAATCCTATTTTCTACATTAATCTCACATTCCCACGGATGATTCTCTTTATCTTTTCCATGATACAAGTCGAGGATTCCTACCTCCATTCTATATATACACATGCACACATATCACGGGGGGAAAATATAAGGGAGAATAGCAAATATCCATGAGAGACCGAGAGGGCGGAATGGGTGCCTAACACCTTCCCATTTCGTAACTAAGCCTTCGAACCCTTTTCGAATCATTTTTGGTTTCGCACGCACCAGTATTTCTTTGGAAGCCATCCTTCAGGGTGGCTTCCCCTTTTTATTTTGTCTGTTTTGAGTAAAATAGACTGGCGACTCTGAATCTCTCTACATTTTTCACACCTCACAAAATCGACGCCGGCCGAAGTGCTCTCCCGAGAGAGGGGATGCGCGGGACCCGAAGGATCCCTTCCTCCCTCCGTGGACAGGTATCGGGGGATGGCCACAGTGAGGTTTTGGGGTTTAGAAGCTTTTACAAAACTAGTTCCTTAATGAGTGAGTTGTAAAATATCCCAAGCTTCTTTAGCGGTTTCACACGTTATAATGCGACATAATTCATCTGGTATGACTGTGTTAAACAAGGCATTTAAACAACGGGAATTAAAATTTGCAAGTTTAAATTCATTATCACTCCATCTATTGGTGGGTTTGGGAACGCGTTCATTTTCAACTAAATATGTAGGTGGGGACCACCCATTAACGACTGATAACCAAACCCTCTCATCGATAGACCTAAGTGCCGATTTCAAGCCCGCTTTCCAATACGCATAGTTGGAACCATCGAAAATAAGAAATTTTGAAAATGGAAAAAATTTCATTTTAGTCAAAAATATTTAAAAGGATCCTAAATGCAATAATTTAGCGAACCCGCTCTGATACCAATCTGAAAAATGATAGGACCCCAACTTTTGATTTTAGAAAAAGTAATTTCCTTTTAGATGCGGAATAAAGATGGCTCAACACAATACAAACTAAAAATTCTAATTTCAAATTTTAATTTCTTTTAAATTAAAATAAACTAAACTCAAAGTGATATTAAATTAAACAACAAATTAATTTTCACTTAAACAACTTAATTCAATCTAAGTCCTCAATTTTGCCTAACAAATAATTAGTTCAATTTGCAAACTAGGCCAAACCAAATTTTATCCGATAAAATTAATGACTTGAATTAAATTAATATTTACCCCAATTAAATTTGCACCAAATGTGAATTGGCAAAAGATAAAATAAGTAAACAAACACTACGCCGCGATGTACGAGAAAAAAACATCGGACGATCCTAACCTCAAATCCACTAAGTACGATTTTACAAGTACAAGACAAAAAGACTTACAACACCCGACTTGACTCCATCCAAACCCCGACACTTCTTCTTGTACACACCTCTGCCTAGAGAATAACCACGTAGGTCAACCGCTATCTCGAAATCCACCGATCGGACTTTTTCTGGTCACCGCTACCCGAACATGGAGCCTTTCTCTAAGTGGGTATATCACAGCAAACAAACTTCTTCTTTGTGGGATGTAGAAGTAAACCCAAACTTCTCTTCTTTGAGGTGTAGAGAAAAACCCGGTGCCAAACACTCCAAGCAATGATATAAATTAAGGAACTTGGAATAAACAAACTATTGGTGTGTATGTGTTTTTTAGTGAATTTAATCCATAAAAATCAAACACAAAACATGAAACTTTTTTTTGAAAGTTTTGCTTTCTCTAAAAACTCTTAGAATGTGAAAAAGTTGCTTTCAAAATATTGGTTCCCTCACTTAATAATTCTGTCAAAAAGTAGTGGGAAAAAGGTAGTGGAAACATGGTGAAAACTGCCAAAACTGCCAAAAAAACTGTTCCCGCTAAACTCGTTCGAACGACTTTACTAACGATGTTCTAGTGCGAAAAAAGAAATCTCTTTAGAAGTCTCGTTCGAACGACCTGGTAATCTCATTCGAACGAGATGTGAGTTCGTTCGAACGACATGGAAATCTCGTTCGAACGACCTGTCAGAAAAAGCAATATTCATTTTAAGTCCAAAACTTTTTATGAAAAGTTCTAAAAAATATTTTCTGAGTAAAACAAAGTCGTTAAAACTATTTAGAAAAAATTTATAAAATACACCCAATAAATTTCCAAGCTCCTATATATATATATAAAATGCATTCATACCTTAGGAGCATTAGAACCAATATTTTTGACGTAGAAACAAGGCACACTAAACCCAGCATATGATGAACCTTTATAATATTGGCCGCTACGTCTTCAACTAACACGTCATAGACTTGGATGGATACACTTGAACACTATCCTATGACTCAAATATTTTTGTCCGAAATTGAGCCAACACTACATTAAGACTCAATCGGAGACTTGTGTCCTTACAAATCTCCCCCTTTGGCTATTCCGGGACAAAAACCAACCAAAAACCCTAATGGGCCATCAAGCTTAAAAAATATTCCACCCAAAATGAAAAAAAAATACATAGCTTGACTCAAAACCCATGGATAAATATCTTTGCCGATGAAAGTTGTCATTTAGAAGAATTCCTGCACACTTAAGCAAACCATCAAACGCAAAGGGAATATCAAGAATATTAAATGCATGTAAAATAAATACTCCCCCTAAATCCCTAAATTAATTCCCCCATTTATCAAGTAAATGACCTACTTAGAAAGACGTCTCCCCTTAAGATTAATCTTCCAAACTAAGATATGAGTACAATTGGATTAGATACCATTTCTCCCTCTATCTTTCTCCACCTTTTTGTTCAGGAATAGACAAAGGATAAAATTAATTTAAACACGATAAAGCTTAGAGTGATAAGAACATGAAATCTCGTTCGAACGACGTGTCAGAAAAAGCAATATTCATTTTAAGTGCAAAAATTTTTATGAAAAGTTCTAAAAAATATTTTCTGAGTAAAAAAAAGTCGTTAAAACTATTTAGAATTTTTTTATAAAATACACCCAATAAATTTTCAAGCTCCTATATATATATATATATATATATATATATATATATATATATATATATATATATATATATATAATGCATTCATATCTTAGGAGCATTGGAACCAATGTTGTTGACATAGAAACGAGGCACACTAAACTCAACATATGATGAAGCTTTATAATCTTGGCCACTACGTCTTCAACTAACACGTCATAGGCTTGGATGGATACACTTGAACACTATCCCATGACTCAAATATTTTTGTCCGGAATTGAGCCAACACTACATTAAGACTCAATCGGAGAGTTGTGTCCTTACACTTTAGGAAAACATCATTTTTCTATAATATAAAACACGTGTACTTTCATCAAAATACTGTGTGTACTTTATAAAATAACAACTTGTACTTTATAGAATAATGATGCTTTCAGTTTGAAAAAATTAATCGAAAGAACCTGTTCAGTTTTTTTCGCTTATGATTCTTAAAGATTTAGCCTCAACGTTATTATTCAACCTCACTATCTCTCAAATTTTTGGAGTACATCTTCATACAATTTTTTGAGATTTTTATTAGTCTCAAATAGGTAAGCATTAGTTTGATCCAACATTCTTGAGGACTCAAGCTATTTATTCAATGATTCTTCCAATTATTTAATTCTTTCTGAGACACTCAGTGTTGCTTGAACAAGTTTTTCTTTCGAAGAATTATTTAACTCAACAAGTTGGGCATTTTCCACCTCCAACTTATTTAGTAACTCTTTTTCTTTCAAAAAGTTGGGAATTTCCACCTCCAACTTCTTCTTTTGCTCTTGTGTTTCCAGAAGTTAACGACTATCTATTTACAATTGTACATTCATAAAAGTAAGGTTGGCACTCTCCACCTCCAAAGAATTCACCTTCTTTAGTGCAGAATCAAGGTCTTCAACTGCTTTAGATAATTGGTTATTTTTTCCAACAACTCCCTTTTCAAAGCAGCAATTTGTTCCTCCAAATTCAACTTCTCAGCATTTTTAGCATCTGTTGGTTCATAATTCTCGATATTCTCAAACATTTAAAAATTCCCAGTATCCTTTGGTTGATCATTTCCCTTTTTTAAAAGGAATCACAATGTTTTTAAGGGAAATATTCTAACTTGAAGAAAGCTCATTCTCATCAAATTCTTCACCAGCTTTTTTCGGCGATGAATCATCATGTATAGGACTTGCTTCAGAAATGTTAAATGAGAAGGTGGGACTTACTTGATGTTTTATTTGTAGTTTTCTTCCAATTTTCTTAAGCAATATCATTCACAGCAAACCAATCTTTCAAAGATGACAAGTTCCATCTAAGAAATTTTGGTATCTTCTCTTTCTTCTCTTCAACAGGAAGAATGATATCAAACTTCTCACATACCCAATACTGTGATCATGCAAAAAATAAAATGATATTAATAATTATATTATCTAGTTATTCATAATTGAAAGTGCACGTGATATTTACAAGTGTACTTTGAAAGTACACTTGATATTTACAAAGTACACGTGTACTAATATTTACAAAGTGCAAGTGTACTTTATAAATATCACATGTACTTTCAAAGTACAATTGTGATATTTACAAAGTACATGTGTACTTTGTATATATAAGTACACGTGTACGTTCAAAATACACGTGATATTTATAAAGTACACGCGTGAATTGGTTGTAATATCAGGTGTACTTTGAAAGTACAAGTGATATTACAACCATGATAAATAGAATTAAACTCAAGTTCATATGTATTTTATACATATCACATGTACTTTATAAATATCACGTGTACTTTTAAAGTACACCTGATATTTACAAAGTACATGCGTGAATTAGTTGGAATATCAGGTGTACTTTAAAAGTACAATACACGTGATATTTATATTAACATGGTCAAATAAATAATGCGTGTACTTTGTAAATATCACATGTACTTTCAAAGTACACGTGAACTCAGGTTTTAAAAAAAAATCCAATTATTTGTTAGACTGTATTAGTATGTTTTGCTCACTAATAGGGAAACGACATATCCAGTTGCTTTGCTAGGTTTTGAACTTGTTGTTTTGTTAAGTGAATTGATGAGAAACTCATGCATTACAGATGCCCAATCACAGCTATTCATGTCATCAATATTGTTGATGTAAAAAATTCTCTTAATGTGAAGTTTGAGTTGGAGAAAAATAATATCGTCAAGAAGTGGAGACAAACAAGTTTTACAAAAATTATAAATGATCTCATTTGTGTCTAACTCTACCAATTTATTCAAACCCTTATTTATTTCTGACTTTTCAATTTTTTTAGTATGTAAGTATTAGGCAATGAATTCAGGTTTTTGAGAAGTAGTCAATCTCTTGTTCAGATTTATTGCTTTTTTCCCCTCAAACATTGGGATCCCAAATATTTAACTTTTATCTCTTGGGCTTATTTCAACCCTTCTCTTCATATCAAAACTGTTGGTTTCTTTTTTGTACATCTTGATAATGGATATAATATTTTTATCGATTTTTTTGTGTTGCGATTCTACTACTTCCTCTGTGTAATAGGCATTAAAAAGCTCCCATAATGGAGTCTTCTTAAGCAGTTCAATATGACTATCATTTATTTTCTTTTTAATACAAGAAAAATTATGAAAAAAACTAACAACATTCGACCTATACCGGTCGTGTTTATTCACACCACGTGTAGATTCCACAACCACACTAGAACTGCTTGAAGAACTTTCTTCAGAACTACTCTTCTTGTTATTCTTTCCTTTTCTTGCCCTCATCTTCATCCCCATTCTGTTAATTTAAAAACAAAATTTAAATTACTAACCTATAATGATAAATTACATGTACAAAAAATAAAATACACGCGAATAAAAATAAAATACAGGCTCAAATAATTAAATGCGTGCGTATTTAATAGAAGTACATGTAATATTCTCATAAACACTTTATACATGTCTCAACAAAATACATGCTAAAGGCGGTAATATATATCGTCCGTTACATGGTAATACCTAATATATGTTGTTTAACAAGTAAAAAACCAAGATTCTATGTTCTTAACATATTCAGAAAAGAAGTGATACAATGCAAGCACCAACGTTTTCAAAACCTCTTAAGCAATACTGCTCAATTCCTTTTGCTAAATCCTTAGCTTTCGATTCATTTACTTGAAGCTATTCACATCAAAAGTGCACTTAATGTCTTCATAGTAGTAGAAAAAATCAAGTAACTTTTTCGCTCTATCATTGATGCGAAGGAGAACATGACTCTCGTCATCATTAGTACTATTGACTGTCAATGTGAAAGGTTTTGTATTGTTAAGATCTTCAAAGGTGTAAGCAAAAATTTTGTAGTTGAACATGCTTGATGGTATGATTCCTAAACAATAATACAACAATAATACTTCTTACAAACTTATGGAATATCATTCAAATGCCACTAGCGTGGACCAAAATAACATAGGATTGATTAAATATGAATATGACATATATATTGTATAGAGTACTCGCATAGTACATAAAAGTACACGCATATTGGATTGAACAAATTCAATTTCAATGTGCGTGTACTTTGTGAATTTTGCGTGTACATTTTAAAAGTACACACAAAATTCATAAAGTACACGTAATAATACATGACTTGTACAAATACAGCACCTAAATTCATAAACTACATGCAGTCCTAAAGAAATGTCGCTGGCACGAGCCACAATTAATATAGGAGTTATACAAATATAAAGTGTATGTAAGATTGATTAAATATGGAGATGTCATATATATATATATATATATATATATATATATATATATATATATATATATATATATATATATATATATATATATATATATTGTATAGAGTACAGTATAATTTCAATGTACGTGTACTTTGTGAACTTTGCATGTACTTTTTGAAAGTACACGCAAAATTTACAAAGCATGCGCAATAATAAACGGCTTGTACAAGTACAACATTTAAATTCATAAACTACATGCAGTCCTAAATAAATGTCGTTGGCGCAAACCATAATTAATAAAGGAGTTATACAAATAGAGTATGTACATATTCCAATCATGTATATATTCCCAGTCCTCAATAAATGATGTATACAAGAGGAAATGTACAATGATGAAATACATAAATGTAACATGCAAAAAGTGTGTTTTGCATTTAGAATCAGGGAAACAAATATATTTTTTTCATATCATGAAGAAGAATAATGTGATGGGATAATTATATTTAGGTACCATTTGTCGGGTTAACAAGCTTATAAGTCCTATTGACTTTTCAATAATCCCATAGGTCCTATTCCAACTTTTTAAAAAAAAAAATCATAATTTTACCCTTTTAAAACCAACCATCCATAACTTCCTTGAGGAAGTTACATAAGTGGTTGGACTTTTTTTTTTAATCTTTAAATGATCATAACTTCTCATTCACAAATCCGTTTTTCGCAAAATTACTATTTTTGAAATTTGCTCGGCGAGATCTATCAAACAAGATTCATGAAGGCTATAAAATTCCAAAGAAAAAAATTTACACAAACAGTAAACTTTACTGTATGCACTAGAATATGAAATAGTTGTATATATGTGACATTTTCACAAACAGACTGTAACATTTACTGTGGTAATACTACACAGTATATATATATACATCCGGTGGATCCAAACCCTCTTTTTTTTAAAATACTTTATATTTAAAGATTCGCGCTAACGACATCCTTACCACCATTGTTGGAGCTTCAACGACCTCCGTCAGAGCTCCGATTTGGGGTGGGTAAGGGTGGCATGTGGTGCCGCTGGCGCGGACCTTTGGAAATAAGAGACTTTTGAATAAATGGGCTTTGGATCCACCAGAGTATTATGGGGTGCCGCTGGAACGGACTTTTGAAAATAAGATTGGATAAATGGGATCGGGATCATCTGGAGCGCCAATTTGGGGTAAATAGGGGTGGCACAGAACTTTAAAAATAGGAGCATATTGGATATATATATATATATATATATATATATATATATATAGTTTGTAAAAATGTCATAGATATTAAACTTTATTGCATACACCAGAAAACGAAATAGTTTTATATTTGTGACATTTTCACAAACAATAACATTTACTGTGATAATATATTTATGAAATAGTTTTATATATATAATATTTTCACAAACAGTAACATTTACTGAGTTAGTATTACACAATATATATTTATAATATTTTCACAAACAGTAACATTTACTGAGTTAATATTACACAATATATATATATATATATAACATTTTCACAAACAGTAACATTTACTGAGTTAATATTACATTTTATATATATATATATATATACACACACACACACACACACACGGTAGATCCAAACCACTATTTTTTTTTCAAAATTACCACATTTTTAAATGTTTACGCCAGCGACATTCAATCCCCACCACTACCCACCCCCATTGTCGGAGCTTCAATGACTTTCATCAGAGCTATGATTTGGGTTGGTAGTAGTGGCACTGGTGCGGACCTCTGAAATTAAGAGAATATTAGATAAATGGGGTTTGGATCCACCGAAACTCCGATTTGGGGTGAGTAGGGGTGGCATTGAGATAGATTTATATCCATAACATTTTCACAAGCATTAACATTTACTGTGTTCATATAACACAGTATATATATATATATATCCAAACCTCTTTTTTCTGATATTATTTTATTTTTAACGGTCCGCGCCAGCGGCATCCAATCCCCACCACCACCCACCTCCTTTATCGGAGCTCCAACAACCTTCATCAGAGCTCTGATTTGAGGTGGCATGGGATGCCGATGTAATATTTTCACAAACAATAACATTTATTATTTGTGAAAATATTAGAGATATAAACCTAATCCAATGTTACCCCTACTCACCTCAAGCTGGAGCGCCGGTGTATCCAAACCCCATTTATCCAATATTTTCTTATTTCCTAAGGTCCGCGCCAGCGGCACTCCATGTCACCCCAATTCAGAACTCTGATGAAGGTTGTTGGAGTTCCGACAATTGGGGTTGGTGGTGGTCGGGATTAGATACCGCTAGCGCGGGCCGTTAAAAATAAGACAATATCAGAAAAAAGAGGTTTGGATCCACCGTATATATATATATATATATATATATATATATATATATATATATATATATATATATATATATATATATATTATATACTGTGTTATAACCCAGTAAATGTTAACGTTTGTAAAAATGTTATATATATTGTAACAACCCACGTAATTTTGGGCTATTTTAATTAATTTTTGGAAAATGGAGGAAAATAAAGTTTTTGATAAAATTACTTTTATTGCTCAAATATGTTGGTTATTATTTTTAAAGGCGAGAGTTTCAAACGGTTTCGAAAACGGAGTTAAAACGGATTTTAAAATGATTTTAAAATGTTTTTAACTCTTGGAGTTCTTTTGACTTCCAACTCTTCATTTCTTTGCCTTATTTAAAGGAGTCTTTCGGATTCCAACTCTTCATTTCTTTGCATTATAAAAGGAAGTTGTGGGAAACCTTTTAACATACTTTTGGCACAAATTTTGGCAGCAAATATATTTTATATTCCTATTCTTTTTATATACACATTGGCCCTTGAGATTTGTGAGTTCCAACCTTAGATTAGAGGTGTTCTTGGGGCTATTTTGTTGGAGGTTCTTGGAGGAGATTCTGTAGATCTTTTATGTCGATCTTGAGGATGTGATCGTTGGTTTATCATCATGGTTTGAGGTATGGGATTTTACACAATATGCTCCTTAAATCTCGCGAGTGTCATTCTCTTTGAATTCTTGTTAATTGAACTCATATTTGAATTGATAAATTCATTGAAATCTGGAAAATAATTGTTGAAATTATTTTGATTCATGTGGTATCATTATATTGTTGTTGATCACGTTGTCATGAGATTTTAATATGGCACGGATGTTGGGCACCCGCCAAAATTCCTGTTTCCCGGGCTATGGCTTGATAAAGCATATACGGATGTGGTGAGGCCCGGTGACCCATTGATGTGTTCTTGAAAAATTATAATGATGAAATGCTATTGAGATTTGCATTTTGATTTGAATATTTGTACTCGTGTTGTTACGCTTTATTCATCGCTAACATATATTTATTGAGCATCTTTCCTGTCGTATTGTGTACTTCCCCATATTTTCTTTTAGTGGCAGGTTAGCGCGGATTTTGGGGCACTTTGGAGATTGATTTTTAGCGAGGATTGTTTGGGAAAGATTTGTATTATTTTGATGTATAGAGCTTTGAAGATTTGTATTTTATTTTTCGAGTTAGATGTTGTATTTATTCGAGAGACTTGTTGTAATTGAAGAATTGAGATTAGTGGATTTATATTATTGTGAGTTTATTTAGATGCTCTATACCTTGTCACTTGTGGATTTGGATTTATTTTATCGCATTAGCGCTCCGTTCGCTCTCCCCGGACGGGCGGGGTGTTACAAATGGTATCAGAGCTTAGGTATACGGTAACCCTCGGGGCTTGGGTTTTGGGTTCATTGTGTGGTTAGAAATTTTTGGAGATAGCAAATTTTAGGTGAAATTCGTGATAAGTTTCGAGATTAGAGGTGAGGAATTTATTTTTGGGAGAAGTGATTTATTTTTGGAGATTGTTGGCCTGATTTGGAGAGTTAGGCATTCGGCGAATGTCGAGGGCGAAATTCCATTGTTAGTGGGGAAGTGTAACAACCCGCGTAATTTTGGGCTATTTTAATTAATTTTTGGAAAATGGAGGAAAATAAAGTTTTTGATAAAATTATTTTTATTGCTCAAATATGTTGGTTATTATTTTTAAAGGCGAGAATTTCAAACGGTTTCGAAAACGGAGTTAAAACGGATTTTAAAATGATTTTAAAATGTTTTTAACTCTTGGAGTTCTTTTGACTTCCAACTCTTCATTTCTTTGCCTTATTTAAAGGAGTCTTTCGGATTCCAACTCTTCATTTCTTTGCATTATAAAAGGAAGTTGTGGGAAACCTTTTAACATACTTTTGGCACAAATTTTTGCAGCAAATATATTTTATATTCCTATTCTTTTTATATACACATTGGCCCTTGAGATTTGTGAGTTCCAACCTTAGATTAGAGGTGTTCTTGGGGCTATTTTGTTGGAGGTTCTTGGAGGAGCTTCTGTAGATCTTTTATGTCGATCTTGAGGATGTGATCGTTGGTTTATCATCATGGTTTGAGGTATGAGATTTTACACAATATGCTCCTTAAATCTCGCGAGTGTCATTCTCTTTGAATTCTTGTTAATTGAACTCATATTTGAATTGATAAATTCATTGAAATCTGGAAAATAATTGTTGAAATTATTTTGATTCATGTGGTATCATTATATTGTTGTTGATCACGTTGTCATGAGATTTTAATATGGCACGAATGTTGGGCACCCGCCAAAATTCCTGTTTCCCGGGCTATGGCTTGATAAAGCATATACGGATGTGGTGAGGCCTGGTGACCCATTGATGTGTTCTTGAAAAATTATAATGATGAAATGCTATTGAGATTTGCATTTTGATTTGAATATTTGTACTCGTGTTGTTACGCTTTATTCATCGCTAACATATATTTGTTGAGCATCTTTCCTGTCGTATTGTGTACTTCCCCATATTTTCTTTTAGTGGCAGGTTAGCGCGAATTTTGGGGCGCTTTGGAGATTGATTTTTAGCGAGGATTGTTTGGGAAAGATTTGTATTATTTTGATGTATAGAGCTTTGAAGATTTGTATTTTATTTTTCGAGTTAGATGTTGTATTTATTCGAGAGACTTGTTGTAATTGAAGAATTGAGATTAGTGGATTTATATTATTGTGAGTTTATTTAGATGCTCTATACCTTGTCACTTGTGGATTTGGATTTATTTTATCGCATTAGCGCTCCGTTCGCTCTCCCCGGGCGGGCGGGGTGTTACATATATAAATCTAACCCAATGTCACCCCTACTCACCCCAAATCGGAGCACCAGTGGATCCAAACTCCATTTATCTAATATTCTCTTAATTTCAGAGGTCCGCGCCAGCGGCACCCTATGCCACTACTACCCACCTAAATCATAGCTCTGATGAAAGTCGTTGAAGCTTCAACAATTGGGGTGGGTAGTGGTGGGGATTGAATGTCGCTAGCGTAAACCTTTAAAAATATGGTAATTAAAAAAAAGGCTTGGATCTACCGTGTGTATATATATATATATATATATATATATATATATATATATATATATATATATATATATATATATTAACTCAGTAAATGTTACTGTTTGTGAAAATGTTATATATATATATTGTGTAATATTAATTCAGTAAATGTTACTGTTTGTGAAAATGTTATATATATAAAACTATTTCATAAATATATTATCACAGTAAATGTTATTGTTTGTGAAAGTGTCACAAATATAAAACTATTTCATTTTCTGGTGTATACAATAAAATTTAATATCTATGACATTTTTACAAACTATATATATATATATATATATATATCCAATATGCTCCTATTTTTAAAGTTCTGTGTCACCCCTATTCACCCCAAATTGGCGCTCCAGATGATCCCGATCCCATTTATCGAATCTTATTTTCAAAGGTCCGCGCCAGCGGCACCCCATGATACTCCGGTGGATCCAAAGCCCATTTATTCAAAAGTCTCTTATTTTTAAAGGTCCGCGCGAGCTGCACCATATGTCACCCTTCGAAACTCTGAAAAAGGTCGTTGAAGCGCCAATAATGGTG
The DNA here is from genome assembly GCA_949130495.1 of Sambucus nigra. Lineage (NCBI taxonomy): Eukaryota > Viridiplantae > Streptophyta > Magnoliopsida > Dipsacales > Adoxaceae > Sambucus > Sambucus nigra. The sequence goes on from OX422213.1 coordinate 153,534,192, forward strand.
GTAAGGATTGGATACCGCTAGCGCGAACCTTCAAATATAAGGTAATTTTTAAAAAAAAAGGGTTTGGATCCACCGTATATATATATATATATATATATATATATATATATATATATTGTGTAGTATTAGCACAGTAAATGTTAATGTCTGTTTGTGAAAATGTTACATATATAAAACTATTTCATATTCTAGTGCATACAGTAAAGTTTACTGTTTGTATAAAAAAATTCCTTTGGAATTTTATAGCCTTCATGGATCTTGTTTGATAGATCTCGTCGAGCAGATTTCAAAAATAGTAATTTTGTGAAAAACGGATTTGTGAATCAAAAGTTATGATCATTTGAAGATTAAAAAAAAAGTTCAACAACTTATGTAACTTCCCCAATGAAGTTACGGATTGTTAGTTTTAAAATGGTTAAATTGTGAAAAAAAATTCCAAAAAATTAGGAATAAGACTTATATGTAAGGGAAAAACATGATGAGACTAGAATGTATATAAGAAAGTCTAATAGGATCTAAATGTAAATGCCGCTAATGTAATTTTATCAGTCCATGTGTAATGTCTACAAATTTATACATATGAGCACATAAAATACATAAGAACAAACAAGTGATATCAGAAATAAAATGCTAAGAACACAACATATACATAGTGTATGGTATAATCTTAAGTACAAAACTTAAGAACATATATATGAGCATGTATCCATACTTATTAGTGTTATTTGGAAGAATTTGATTGAGAATGCGAAATGCTTGTTAGAACTTCCACGATTACAGTTTTGATCGCTTTAATTTCTGTGAAATGTGTTCGTTTTGAAATTCAGGGGTATTTATATGTTGCAAAATTTGATTGACAATGAGAATCGTTTTGGGGTTTTGATCGAAGAGACAATACGATTAGGTTACAATTTTGATCGAAGAGAGAATACAGTGTTTTTGACACTTAAATTTATGTGAAGAGTGTTTATTTTAAGTTTGGGGGTGTTTAGATATTAAACCTAATCATTTATAATTTAGGGGCATATACTAAATACTCCCTTAAACTTCTTTTAATACATGTATAGTCCAAACTTTTTTATTTTGCACCAAAAAGTTCTTCACCATGCCAAAAAGACTTTACCATACCGCTGATGCGGACTTTTAAAAATAAGAGAATAAGAGACTTTTTGATACAAAATAAAAGACTTGTACTAAATGTGTATTGAAAAATATTTTAGAAACTTTTTGATATTTGATCCTATAATTTATTAGCGTTGACTTTAGACTCCAAAATTGTTAGATGAAGAACAACCACTAAAAAACATTCCCTTTGAAATCCAAACTGGGACTTTGAGGGCACGTTTGGCAACCCAATTTCAAGGCTTGGAATTGGAATTGGAAGGCCAATTTCAATTCCGTGGAATTAAAATTGGCCTTCGAATTCTATTTCCATGGCTTGGAATTGGGTTGCCAAACGGAACCCGAGAGATCTTGGATGATTTTACACCTCTCTTGGTTGAATCAAGCGATGTGTCTTTTTGTCAAAAAGGATGATCACCCAAACGGCGACACAGCCTCAACGCTTTCCTTGGTTCAACGCAACTTCCATCTCTTGAACGAACCAGATTTGTCTGAACTGAATCCGTCTGAAATGAGTTTATACGAGTTGAGGGGATGACCATAAACAGTTCATGAGGTTTCATGCAATTTACCCAAAAAAATAATGGGCTAATGACCGTATATAGTTAATAGGCCAAATTACATTCAATTTTGATTTGAATCTAACTAAATCTAACTATATACATTCAATGACACGGAAAAAACGTGTTTTTAAAATTCAGATTCACACAAGGAAAAACAAAGTCACCCTAAATGTGAACATAGATGAGATAAAATTATCCTATTTGAGTCGCCGAACGTTTGCCCAATTTAGGTATCATAGGATTGTTGTGTGTGAAGCTTGATCATTGATGTATAAATGTTGGCACTTCAATTAATATATTTTATTATTTAAGCCATTTTTTTTAGGGTCAATTATTGAATAGTCCCTATTATATATATATATATATATATTTTAAATGACACATATTTTTTGTTTAAATCATTTAGTCCCTCAAACACTTAATATTATTTTATTTTTAGAGGTCCGTGTCAGCGGCACTCCCTCTCCAATAAATGTGACAAATGACTTTTTGAACCAAAATAAAAAAGTTTGGATTAAATGGGTATTGAAAAATGTTAGAGAGACTATTTGGTATATGTCTCTTTTTTTAATTACGAATTTTGTGCATTTCTGAAATATGACTTGTTAACTGGACTTGACCAACACTTGAAAGGGTATTTAACTAATGAGCATGAATTGTAATTTAATTTACATGGCTGAGCAAAGCAAAAACGCCTAGTAGGAGGAGAGTTTGTTGATGTGTGCTGGGTGGTGTTGTTTAGAAGTTTGCTCACAATGCAGCTGAAAGCTTATTGGGGAATTTTCTGCTTTTTTATCAGTAAAACTGTAGAGATTCAAATTTGATAAAGGGACAGGAAAACTGTACTGCTGCTGTTCAAAATTCTTTGGATTTGCTTTCATCCTTGAGTAAATATTGTAGTTTCTTATCAGAAAATGTATATTTCATGCATGCAATGCTTCTCGTCTGTTACTTGATTTCAATTCTCTCTTTTGTTGTTTATGCTTTGCAATAACATTGCTTTCCTTTCTTTATGGGTAATCAGTAATCACTTTGCTTATTGACGTAGGAAGTATGATTCATTGCTCCATAATTGGCATATGTACCCCTAGTTGATGCCATAATGAATTTGACAGCTCGATGTGAAATATGTGCTAAATGAGTCTTTTGTACATTATTAAGGGAGCAGATATAGGTAGGCATGCGTTTTTGTTACCGGTATTATGTCAAAGTCGATATTTTAGGGCCCTGAGGCACTAACCCCCCCAGATACGATACAGGCTTCACATGCTAAGTTTTCTGTATACTCATCTATTCACCTACTTGTTTACCAATATGCACTGATGTTTCTTCTTATGTGCACACATTCACACGTGTTTTCTGCTGATGCGTGTTTGCTTGCTTTTACTTGAAAATGCAAATTGTCCATCTAAAGGGATTCTTTTTTTCATCCTAACTACTAAATATGATGAATCAGTTATTTAATCACTGATCTATTTATCAGACATCTTAAAACTATAGTTAAACAAATATTACACAGACTTGGGCCATAGTCCAGGACCACTCACCTTTCTCTTCAATTTTCCTCTTCCAAACAAACTCATCCTACGAAACACCTTCAGTAACCTACCGGCGTACTTTCTTTGGGATGCGAAATTCACTGAACCAATGCAAGTAGTCGCTTGCCCTATCGGATTTCTCTTCTTGCTTAGTGTTCTTCCCTCCAAACCATAAGGTCTCAAGCTCTTCTGGTTGGCTGAAAATTGTTCTGTTTTCTTTGAAATGTTTTGCAATTGAAGGCTTCTCTTCAAGGTCATGAGTTCTTGCTCAAGATTCTGAATTCTAAAGCTCGTGGACTCGTATTCCTTCCTCGAGGATAAATCTTTCTGGAGCAAGAAGCTAAGTGGTCTACTGCCTCCTTCATCCATATACGGGCTCTCTACTAGATTCTGACTCTTGGAGTTTGGGAATCTCGAGCTAGAGAGGCTTCCAGATAATTCTCCACAATGTGCATACCGAAACGAGTCTGAGCAGTCTTTGAAGGCTTGGTGTGTGCTTAGTTGCTGAACAAAAAGTGCCTGCACAATCAATCGTAGTGGCATCAACTCATTTTGAACCGCGTCGATGCACACCTCTTGCGATAGTTTCTGGCAGTTAAGGTACTTGCATACCATCGCTTTCTCTTCCTGTGGTATGTCCGGGTGTTCCTGAAGAACAAACGCTGCTGATTAGGATAAGGTTGACTTAAAAATAGGTTAAAATTGGCAAAAGAATTCAATATTCCCAGAATCCAATTGGGGAAAAATTAAACCCCACTAACTTAATCATATCATCTCATTGGTTTTAAAGAACCAGTATGATACTTAAGGATTACAGAATACTTACCAGAGAATTGATATCATCCATTCTAACCTTAATACCCGCGTTGCTTAATTTTAGGGTAAAGTGACAAACAAAAAACAAAACTAAATTATGCAGTTTTTGAAAGAAACCCCCCCAAACTATTTTTGATGTAAACAAAAAAAATTCCCGAATTATGCATCTACCCCTACTCAGAGGAGGGGCTTAGCAACAAAATACATACTTCAAGGGATTTTTTTGCATTACAAATAATTGAAGCGTGTTTCTTGCAAAACCTGCTTAGTTACATTTTTTTTCGAAGCTGAGATCTGACATGGGTTCAAGTTCATTGGGACTGAGGATGAACAAACCGACCCAAGTATGATTTGTCTCTTCGATTTGATGTCAGCATGGACCATTGGAGGTGTAAATTAAACAAAAGGTGAAATTGTATCAGGAGTTTGAATTGTGCTGATCTTGTGAGAGTTTTACCTGTAAAAAGGTGTTCAATGCTCTGTAGAGATGATCATGGCATTGTCTGATAGATATGGGCACAGTTATAATAAGATCCATGAACCGTTTGGAACCCATTCTTGGATCAGTAGCTATCCGAGTTAGATATATATCCCATAATTCTGCCACAATATAGTTACTCGGGGAAGGAATATTGTTTGATTCCACGTTAAACGATACATATGTCGAAAATATGCTCTCCATTGCGGCTAACTCCGAGCTGGTAGAAACGGGGCCCACCTCACTTCCAGGAAGGAGAAAATCTTCCACCTGAGCTTTAGGTAACAACGCTGCAATTTGATCTTGTAATTTCCTCTTACTGTCAGTTTTTAAACCAAGCTTAAGAGATCTAGAAAGCAAAGAGAAGTAAAACCCGACAGGGATTACTTTACTAGCCTTCTCTCCCACAGGCAGCAAATCAAGAACACACTGTAAGATAGTTAAATCTTTAGTATTTGTATCTTTAATCCCTTTTTGCTCACCCGAGTTCTCCCAAAATTGATGGGTCTTTTTCGACAGCACCCACTTGTTTGCGTAAAAGAGGACAATGGGGCTCACATACTTTTCTTTCATACCCTGTCTTCTTAGAGATCCTATCACCCTTTTAAAGAATCCAAATGGTAGTGCAATAAGATCTTTGATCCACAAATCTTTACTCACAATCTCCTTCACTGTTTCGCAACTCCAACGTTGACCAGACAAAGCCTCCAACGTAACTACGGGCTGGTCCCTTCTTCTCTCGGGGTCAAGAATTTCCATGCAAGCCATGAAGGCGAGGGACTCGATACATCGGCTCACGATTAACAAATCTTCAGCTAATGGAAGTAATGTTTGGCACTTTTGGAGAACAATAAGAGTGTCATCCCAGCTTTGAAGGACTACTTGGTTTAAATAAATATCGAACCTCTCACAGAGATTGCCAGAGCCATAATCTTCTGTCATTTCAAGAAACTCAGCTGCACATCTCAGTGCCGCTACGTTAAAAGGGTCAACTAAGGTGGAAGAGCCATAGATAAAGAGTGAAATCATCTCAAAGGTCTCTGCCCCACCTGGAAAATTATCCGGTAGCTCAACCTCCTCGTTTGATTCATTCAATTTTCTGTTGAAGTATCCACTCTTTGAAAACAATGGATACTGAAAAATAATAGAGAAACTAAATCAGAAAATATGGTATTTTGGACATTTTATGAGTATTTGCGACGCTTTTCGGGTTCAATATATATTGTTACAAACTGTAACACCCAAAGTGTAAAGATTAATGCATATTAAACAGGATTGACAAGTCCACATTACCTAAAGTCACATTGTTTTTAGCGTGATTAGAAATTATTCTTTTTCTCTGTTGAAATTAAACTATAGAACAATTTTAATTTGACTTCTGCATTCCTACCTTGTGCAGGTTAAAGGTCCTATCAGCAACCCGAATGCGAACAGAAACGGGAAAGCCAGTCTCATGGCTCCTGAGGTAAAGGTGAAATAGAATGAGATAACTTGAAAGAGATCTTAAAGGTATGATATGGTAACGATAAAGAAATAAAGAAGATTATTATCTTACCATGAAATGATCTTAATCTTGAGAAGGGCACCAACATTTGGAGATGAGAAAGGACTTGAAAGCACTGAACTCTCTTTTGAGCTAGTTGTGTCCATTACTGGAATTACTAGTGAATAGATTTTTGGACACCAGAGTTGGTGGAAGTGGAGCTACTAATTGTCATCTCTCTCTATGGATACATATATATATATGATCTTTACTTTATATATATATATATATAGTAATGATCTTGTACGGACTAGTCTGTATTTTAAGAATGCGGACTGGACATGTATCACCTAACGGTGCGCCTAGAAATTATCACCTGAATTATAGGCACACTTTCTCTCTTTTCTGCGTTCGCCGCCAGGTGATACATGTCCGGTCCGCACTCTTAAACTGCGGACTAGTCCGCGCACAAGAGCAGGACTATATATATGTATGTTACCCTTCCTCCCAATGCAAAATTGCTTAAACCTGTCTCAAGAATTGGGAAAACTAGTATTATTAGAGCTTCTAGAATCCAGAAAACCAGTGAAGTGAATGAGGATGAGATAAAAAAGAGGTGGTTTGATCACTTGGTTCACACTTCACATTGTAAGTGCCGTCCTTTGTATTTATTTAGTCAAAAGGTACGCACACGAGTGAACTCAAAATCCTAATTTTTAGCCTTCAAAAAGGTTTTTGAACGCTGTGAACTTCAAATATTGTGCTACTGCCTATTTCTTGGCCTTGGACAAATAGGTGAATTTTTTTTATTCTTGATCATATGTCTTAAAAACAAAATTTTATGTGACCCTGTGTGGAAGGGGAAAAAAAAGGTAATATGCATGTTGTGAATTAATGAAATCAAAGAGAAAGTAATGACACAAGAAATACCGATATTTATGTGTTTTAGTATGGGGTGAACCAAATTTCACTATATTATTAAATCGGGATTTACAATAAAGAGCGAAAAGAAAAGAAAGGAAGAGAAGAGAAATGATTTAGAAAGGAAGATAAAATAACTTTTTTCCCTAGTGTTTGTGAGTTTGGAAGGAAAATAATTTTTTTAAGGGAACTATGATACATTCTTTAGAAAACTTTCATTTCTCTTCATTTCTTTTCGATTTGGAAGGAAAGTTTTGGAGAGAAAAGAAGAGAATTTTTTTTTTATAAATTTCCTTTCTTTTTTCTCCTTTTAAATTTTCAAACGAAGGAAAATAACGAAACAATACTTTCTCTTTTATATAAACTCCCAAACGACAAAAAAAAAAGATAATTTTCATTTCTTTTATTTTCTTTCCAAAATAAAACTCTCAAACAAGCACAACACCAAGATAAAGCCAAAAAAATGATCTTTTAAACTTCACCACCTGTCACAAATTTTATTGACTTTATTTTCCATTCCGCTAATATTGAATTAGACTTAACAGTCACGCAATTTCTTGAATGTGACCTTTTTAAAAATATGACAAAAGAGATTATTAATTTTAGTTTTTTTTTTTCAATTTGTAGTTTTCATTTTTTCCCCTCCTATGTTTTTGTATTCCTTGTTTATAAAAGATTTTATGTTCCATGAAGTCTAAATGGACATTAGCCGTCCGTATTAAAGTTAATAAAATTTAGTGACATAGAAATCCATATTATGGAGGTATTGAAGTCTAAAACACCTTCAAAAAATCATCACAATTCTGATTCTGGTTTGACTAGAGAACATAACCGAACCCATAAGCACCACTAGCCTGTTCTGTAACCCTGTATGGTAACAATTTGAGAAATTAAAACTCTTAACTGTAAAATGGAACAATGATTAAAATAGAGATGTTGATGGAGTCGCATAGATTGATGAAAAGGTGGAAGTAAAAGATTTGAATATGATATTTAAAGGTGAGGATTAATGAAGTGCGGAAGAAGTTTTGTGCGGTTTGTAGCATAAGTTGACACCCGAGACGGCACGGCTTCTCAAAACTGGGGTGGAATCAATTTGACGGGTTTTGCTTGCTTCCTCCTAGCAAGTCATATCTCAATCCCCGTAAAGGAATTTTAATATATTTTTATAGTATATGTAATATTGTTTTCATGTTTATACTTTTTAAGCTATTACTTTTTTGTTTTCTATGAAGTTACCTGTTTATATATAGCAAGTTGCCAAGAGTCGTTAGAATGTACAGCTGCGGCACCTTCGGAGTCGAGCAATACATTCCTGTAAACATGGACATAAACACCCAAATATATCTATATACACTAGGGTATGCTTGTACCTGAAGGCACGCTGAAAATTTTGAGAAGTATAAAGTCGTGTCTTAGTGCGATGGTAAGTGTTCTCCCCCAAGTTACGGTTGGCATCAGGGTCGAAACATGGAAGCATCCTCTCCATATATGAGGGTAACGCCAACCGATTGCACGATTGTAAAAACATTTCGAATATTTCACAATAGCTATTAGGTCTAAAAAAATATGACACACCCGATAATATGATACGAATTGACACGAAGTTATAAGCTAATATGTGGACCCTTAATAATTTCAAATCATATCAACATCAAACCAAATAAAAATTAAATTCAAATCATAACAGGTAAAGTTTGTGTTACCCGCTTCAGTCGTTAATAACCATTATGATTAAAATAGTATCAAATATACATGTGCCTAAAGGCACTAAAATTATAAATTTAATAAGATAAGAAATAAATTTTATGCGTCTTTTGTACTTCATGCAAGTATTAAATAAAACTTGTATATTGCACTCACTTTTGTGTATTCAATATTGAATCTAGAACAAAAGTGTAGAGATAGATCTTAGTTTATTCAATAACATTGAACCACATTATTGAACATTAGTGTATTCAATAATGTAGTAACAACCACCTTTTTTTTGTAGAAAGAAAAAAAAACTCATAAAGTTTTCGTAAATTATAACTTCCTCGCATAAAAATATATACAAAAGTAGACATGTTCAAAAATGTGGGTAGAAAAAAGATGGAGGAAAGAATTTTAGAGAAAAGAAAAAGATGACAACTAAGACACCAAATCTTACAACAATATGAGTTTCATTTGACTATGTAAACCGAAGACATCGTATTTTTAAAATGGGTCACTGAGTAAGTCTCTACATCTAATTTTGGTCATTCAAAGTTTCAATTAGAAGAGGAGCAAATTGAGCAGATATGATGGTCCACTCAATAAACCTCGGGAAAAATCGAGACAAATAGTAAAAACCACCTGATAATAACTAAACCTAGAACAAAGAATATGAATAAAAATATATACAAAATAAACAGAACCATAACTGAATTAAATGCAAACACACTTGTTCTCCATTTTTTCTATCACAATTCACATGAGAAAATTCACTTCATTTATCAAAATAGAGACGATCCAAGTCATCTAGATATTGTTGTGCTACAACAGCCCGTAGGGGCAACATCAGTGTTGTTAAGAACTATATGCTCTACATCACCAGTATATCGAATCCACCATTCAATTTTCTAATATTGAACAGTTATCAGCAACAGCCCCTATAAAGTTCTTCACTATGCTCACGTTGATGTTGAAGAGGTCATCACGGCATACCAGGCTTCCTCGAAACAGCAGCAAGTATGATAACTACATCGACGCCTTTCAATGAATCAACCAAGAGTGTCGAAGAGCTGCATTGCTTTCCTTGCCTAAGAAGCATGACTCTACTTCACAACTTATAGATGTTGCCTAAGAATGATGACCCCGATACCTCCGAGTCATTTTATGTGAAATTAAACAAATCACATAAATACAAACACAAATGGAGAACAATAGAATCATTAGTTTTAATGTCTTATAATTTGAAAATAGAACCCCAGCTGAAGTATCAGAATCAAGATTGGAGAATAATACCAAGCCTTCATGTCATCATCCCATTAAAGAATGAAAGGAAATAACTAACCTCATTAGAAGAAATGGATTCATTTTCTATAATTTTTTATTCACATACTTTCTCGCGCCATGAGGGTGATTGTGCCAAAATTTCTGGTAAAGTGCAATCATTGTGTTAAAACTTCATAGTCAAATAACCATCGACACAATTAACATTCAACAAACTTTCAATAAAGAATTAAAACAAACTAAAAATGTAGGGATTCCAAACATAAAGAATTAAAAATAATCCCAAAATAAATTATATATTATAGATATGCACACAGTGCTGGGATCATAGTTTAAATTCACAACTGAAGTGATAACACATACATATGTTGCACAGCACATATAGAAGATACGATGACATCTCATCAAGTATAGACACTTGAAAAAAACTATCACTGTAGTACAAAACTCAAGTAATTGAAACAGAGCTATTTGGGAACAAATCTGAAAAGGACATTAAAGAAAGGAAAGAAATAAAATGATATTCATCTTGAATTTAAATTTATACACAGAACATGAAAATCACTATAAAAGTCCAGTGCATAACTTGGTTCCTTATAAATGTGTTATCAATGAAAAAAATCTAGATAAAAGGTGTTATCATAGACAACTACAACATATGGCCATCATAATTTGAGCTGGGCAATCTAAGAGACACCAAAATTGTTCTACTAACATAATTTACTCACCCAAATAGTAGAATGAAAGAGTTTCAGGTAGCACATGCACTGTAATTTTCAATTGATGCATAGTACTTAATTATTTAATGGAGTAAGGAAGAGAAAAATCGTATCGGAACTGTCAAATATGGAGTAGAGGTTCAAACAAACAAAGGAGGATATAACAATTGCATCGCCACTTCTAAATAATGAAAAAAATCAAATTAAATACTTGCGAATAGAAATTAACCAGTGGAATACGAAATTATTTTAGATAAGGATAAAACATAGATAATGGCATATCTGAGAACACAAAAATTGAGAAGTTGAGTGTGGTAATGTCCAATTTATTGGACGGGGCGATGGTAGGATTAGGTAAAACTGTTGCAGGGATAGAAGAATGTTCAAACTATGAAGATATGGTTGGCCCACTTGGCTCGTTTATGACAGTACCCTTATCAATCCAGGGAGACATAAAAAATGTGGGCACATGCACACCCAACCTTTCAAACCGAAAGTACCAAGGCTTAGGCCCGATGATCCGATCAGAATTAGAAACACCATCAACAGTAGGCACGTGATCATAGAACCCACAATGCTCATCATACGTAATCAACAATGCCATTTCATGATGTTCCCTTCGTCCAATGGTCTTCGTAATGTCATAGTCATGATAACATGAACCCAAGACTTGAAAATATATCGAAGAACAAATCAGTAAGAATGCAAAAATACAACATATTATAGTTGAAACTGAATGCACGAAGATACTTTTCTTTAAGATAGACATGCATAAAGCTTATAAATTTTTAATAATAAATCATGTGACATACTATTTTTTTTGCGCATATAATCATAATTTTCAACATCATTAAAGATTTATTTTTCAATGGAAGATAGGCATAACCATAAAACCCACCATATTCAGTGATCAAGTGGCCACATCCCTGATAAGCTAGCACCACACTTACAAAAATCACATGAAACACAACCAGCATTCGGAGAGTAACTCACCATTCTCAAGCAAGTCGTAAACACCCACGCATGTCATGTGCCCATAAGTTCATCTGATGCACCTTCATGATAAACACCAAAAGAACAGCAGCAATAAAAATAATAATAATAATGATGTCGATAGCCTTCAAAACTTACCCAGGAAATCCAGCATCGAACTTTAAGGTTGGGGAGTCGAATGTATTTCAAATCACCACGAAAATAATAACGACAATGTTGATAGCCTTCGAACCTTACCCGAAAAATCCAACATCGAACTTGAAGGTTGGGGAACTGGATGTATTCCAAATCACCACGAAGCTGGTCATCATCCTCCAATTAATGATCATCAGCCATAAAGGTAAATTTGAGAACTCCTCCTATATGCCTCAATAGGATCAGAACCAGGCAGTGATGCACCACCTAAAGTATAGCCTCCGGCCCCATTAGAAGTTTTTGATCTTCTACAGAACATTCGATCTAATATAGAAGCAATGGGATCGATTACTGGTCTAAAAAAATCAGGGAAGAATGAAGAGAATGAAAATTCATCACTTGGATCGCCTTTAAGCTTTGTTTCAGTCTTCCTTGGGAAGTATCTGAGATAAATCCAGCTGATATATGTGCCAAATATCAGGATTGGAAGGTATGTTGTTGAATCTGCAGTAAAGAAGCTTATGGCAATGGACAACAACAGTGTTGTTCATCTGCAGGGATCCATTTTTCGTTGAACCGTCGTTTGTACTGTGTTGTTCATCTGCAGGGATTACATTTATGATCAAAACAGAGGTCATTAAGACTTAATAATAATGTAAACATGCCCAAAATAAATTATAATGACAGTGAATCAAAATAGCGGTCATTAACACTTACTAATAATGTGGCATCCAATTGTTTATGTGATCGCGATCAATTTTCGATGTCGATGGTGTTTCAAAATATTTCCTTTTCATATATAAGCCTAACAAAAACATAAAATAAAAATAAAATTAACTTTAGATAAAACAAACACATGAGTATACCTTTGATCATGTACACATGAGTATATACCTTTGGTCCAATAACACATTAGAATGGCAGTTTCGTAAAAGACAGCTATGGCTTTCAAGTCTTACCAAAATCATGCTAAGGACAATTTCTGATTCTTAAGAAATACTCAGGTAGTACACTTGTTTTAGCATAAATCACAAACCTAATCACAAACCTAAACTTATTTAGACTATGTTTATTAAGCAAACAATTCAGTTACATTGCACCACCGATCTGAACATGTAATAATAATGGACCAACTATTTAGAACAAAGCAATTAAATTTTTGCAATTGTAGAGAACAACCCCAAGGGGAAATATGAAAAAATAACTAAGAATACACCCACACACATAGGACCTACATACAATACTCCATTTCAAAGATAACTCAGAAGCTGTTAAAATAATACAAATAAACTTACTCCTGTATTTAACACTCCATTTCAAGTTTTCAATCACTTAAAACACAAAAATAAATACCTAAGCTGCATTCAAAAGGTGAACGACATTTATTAGTAGCAATCTAAAACGAAATAGTAAGAAGTGAGCAGTTCATGTGAAATTAAACTACAATGCGTTGAAACACATACATGAACATAATACCTATGTACCTAAGATTCTTTCAGCAACGCGTCCTTTACTTCTGTTAATTGATCTTTCGACAGTCCATTTATTTGTCAACAAAATTACAATTAAAATCTAAAAATCAACAAAATCCCAATGGTATTATGAACATACATGAACAATAAGAGTAGAATGATACCTTAACTGAACCCCAGTGGAAAATTTGTACTCCATTAACCTGCAATATTATTTTATTTAGGATCCTCGGTACTTTGATCTTCACCATCATCCTCTCCAGTTTTCAAAAAATATACTCATTTGATAAAGAAACAAATGAAGCAGATGGATAAATAAAGAAACAATACAAAGATAAAGGATGATATATGTACATTGAATTAAACAACACTACTATCAGTTAATACAATGAAACCAAGAGATCCATAAGCATTCTAAAAATAAAAGAAAAACTTTTAATTTATTGTCTAGGACCTACATTAGAGGATGAAATGTCCCTACCTTGAATAAACGAGGTGTACAGAGAGCACGAGAGACAATTTTTGCAACTTGAAAAAGAAAAATAAGATCAAATTATATTGAAATGATCTGGTATTTTATTGAAATCACTTGGTATGAATGATAGAGGAAGAAAGTAATCACCTTATTAGCGTCACCGCAGCTACCGCAACACTCGTGTGCTTTGTAGTACTGTAATTGGCCTGCCCAGCATCGCTGAACTAACCAACGTCAGATGCTATGTTGATTATGCAACCTGAGTTCAGAGAAATACTCCCGTAAGATTCAAATTAGCTCCAAATTCAATCCCTCGCTAATCTTAGAAGGTGTCCTCAATTTAGAATTAGAAAGCAATTGTTATTTCAAAAAAGTTTAAGGAGATAAAAAATTAAAGTTTAAGGAGACAAAAAATAATAATGAAAGACGAATACTCAAGTTTAAAAAACAAATCACTGCATGGAGAACCAAATGATTTATTAATGAACAAAACATGTACAACCCGAAACCTAAGTTGCTAAATTATTTCTTTCTCATCCATTCAAAAATGCATCCAGCCACAAATATGTGTTTTGTCAAACATCATTCATGAATTATGTAGAGTGGAACAATATATAAAAAGAGGAACAAACCCCAAATAAATAATTTTCTCAGTAATCACAACGTGGTATACCTGAAATTTGGCCACAAAGTATAACATGAACCCTATAAACCCCTGCAATATGGAAACCCCAGAAATTTTCTCAACAATCACAAAGTGGTACACCTTATTTCAACTGTGATGTGGTGAATCAAAAAACTCAATAGGAGTGAAAAATTAGAAGAGGAAGTGACCGATAAAGATCGAGGAACTGATTGTTAGACATGCAAAATAAATTAGCTCAAGATCAGATCATATATTGATAGTCCAACTGTTGTAGTCTAACAAATTGAAATAAACCCCTAAATTACATTTGAAGCCCTAAATTACATTCAGATCATATAGTGATTGCGAGATGAGGAACATTCGAAGCCCTAAATTACAAAGCCTACAGGAATCCCTAAACAAACATTCGAAGCTCTAAACTACAAAAGCCAACAGCAAGTCGTGATTTTAGACACACCAAATCGTGCTTCAAAAAAACCACCTTACCGGTAAAACTCCAACAAAGAACAAATTAGCTCATACATCGAAAGAGAGAGAAGGAGAAATGTCACATAGAGAAGCATGTTGGGAGAGAAGCCGAAGAGAGGGAAGAAAGAATGTAAGGAAAAATAGTAAGATGCGAGAGCGGGAGAAGAGAGTGAAGGAGAAAAATGAGACAAAAATGGTATAACCCTATTTTACCCTTCATTTTGAATTTTGAAGGAGAGGGGGAATAAATTATAGTGTCTCAAATGAGGGGGAAATCAAAAATTTCAAGGGTAAAAGAGGTAGTGCAAGAAAAACTCATAAAGATGACTTCATACTTAAAGCTTATGACATACATAAGTTTCCTACTTTATTATATATATATATATATATATATATATATATATATATATATATATATAATATTAGTGTCAAGTATGTGAATAAATACCCAAATAAGAATGGGGACAGGGGTGCGGAGTTTACAACAAGATTTGGCTCCTTTTATACTTTCACCCAATTTTACACAATACCCTCAAAGATGTACAAGTGTTATTGATAAATATCTAGCTCCTTAAATAAAATTAAAACTTCAACATGTGTATTATATGAAGAGTAATTCTAAGTATACCATTTTCTATACCATTTTTGTTATTTGATTGATGTGTCAAACACACATTGATTAGTATTTGTAATTCACATAGCTCCATTACAAACATCAATCAATGTATTTTTGACACATTAACTAGGTAACAAAAAAGGGTCACAGAAAAAGAGTATACCTAATATTACACTTTTATTTATTTTTTTGTAGGCAGGGAAAATATAGATTAGGGGGAGGTTACATAAAGCAAAACATAACAAAAAAAAGTTGGCCTCACGAGCCAACCAGTGAGCTCCACGTATCTTTACTGGATGGGCATAGATAAAATCAGTACCCACGGCTCTCATAAGCTTGTAGCAATCCATCCTGATGTTTTTGAAGATGGTCTCCTGATATTGGACCCCCTTGAAAATATCGATAATCTTGTGCGAGCCCGTCTCAAACACGACATCCTTCCATCCACGTATTTTCTCCATATGGAGACAGTGATATAGGCCCTCCATAAGTGCACGCAAAAGAGATGGGGTCCCCCGGAGGCGGCCGTAGAGGCCACACTTCAATTTACCCATGTCGTCCAGAACATAAACACCAAAGGTGGCGATACGGTAGACAGGGTCAATGCTGGCTTAAAGGGAAACAACCGTGTTTTTTGGGTCCACACGCTCAAGGAGGAAGAGGGAATTCGGGATCTCTTCGTATTCCGTGTAGTTGTGCTCATGTAGTCGTCCAAGGGGGGCGAGTCCATCATCCCATATGTTGTTCGTGCGCCTAATGTGATTGACATTGATTCCCATCTTCCGCATAATATCCACACATTCATCAGTAATGTTAGTAAGTGGGTGGTTTCGGTGTCCTTGGCCATTAATAATCTGAACAACATCTAGGCAATCACTGGGGATAGTGCAACCATTCCATCCCTTGATCCTAGCAAGATTTAGACCATGAAGAATGCCAATGAGCTCCGCCTTTAAGGGGATGTTGTCCCCCCTGATCTTACCATTGAAACCCAGTATACAAGGTTGGTCATTACGGCTCACTATGCCTTCAAACCCTCCCAATTTGCTAAAAGGATCATAGCTGCCATCGGTGAATATCTCAAGACCTGTAGAGGAGGCAAAACTCGAGGAGGTGTCAGTAATGTTACCCCGTATATGGAGAGTACCCAAGTTCTTCAAAATCCAATGTCGTCTTTTTGTAAAGGTTCTTTTTTTATAACTAATTAAAGTATATTGAATGACACTGCTTACGGAGTGGAAATCCGTATATAAGAGATATACAAGGCTTTAAAATTTTCAAAAAACAAAACTGGGAATAGGGATACAAAAACTCTCCCCAAAATCCCACACCTAAAAAATAAAAACAAATCAATTCCCCAACCCTAACTCCTCTAAATACGTTAGCAAGCCCTCGATCAAAAAATTCACATCCTCCTTGAACCATGCATGCAAAGAACACAAAAGAGTGTAATGAAGTCTTGCTGGCTCAATCTCCTCCCCTTCAAAATGACTCTTATTCCTCTCGTTCCAAATTGTCAAAAAATGCATAAAAAGGTCATTCTCCATATCGGGCTCACCACCTGCTCCCCCACCTTATAACCCCAAGATGACATCTCATTCCTCACTGACTCGACACACATCCAATTCATCTTGAAGATTGATAAACGATTTCCCCTAGTACCATGACCACCCAATAATGTAACAATAAATCATTGACCATTTTCTCGGCGTTCTTACCTATCTAACACTTACTAGCCATATGCCTGCCTCTCTTCTTCTGTCCATTCATCATCAATATTATTTGTCTCAGTGTTGTCTAAAATAACGAAAACTTTAGGAGGGGCTCGCATATACCAAATATTCCTCCAAAAAAATTCAATCCCTTCACTGCCCACCAACACCTTATGATAAGATCTCACCAAATAAACTCCCTCCTTGCTAGCCCTCCACCACACACAATCCTCACCCCTTGGGTAAAGCCCCTCACCTAACCAATAAAACAACCCATCTTCCTCTTCTAACTCCCAATCCTCAAGTCTCCTCCTAAATATAGGATTCCATCCTCTTCTATCCCCATCCCTCCAAATGTGTTGAGCCACTGAGCCTCCTTTCTTACTCGCAATGCGGCATAACCCCAAGAAAGAAATGCTCTGAAGATCGATCACATCCCCAAACGTCCCTCCAAAACCTAACACTCTCCCTGTTCTCCACTCTCAAGGATGTATGTCAAACGAACTCCCTCTATCCCATAGCAATGTGCTTCTACAACCCTATCGCATGAGGGAACCATCTTTCCCAAGATCCTCACCCATTGTGATCCATCCCAAACCTCGCCACCATCATATTTCGTCAAACTCTATCCTCCTCAATCGAAAAACTCCATAGCCATTTCCCTAAAAGAGATTTATTGAACATGGCCAAATTTCTTATGCCTACACCTCCCCTATTCACTGTTTTGCAAGCATACTCGCACCTCAACAAACTATATTTGAATGTATCATTGCTCTTCATTAACCTATCCATCTTTCGACGGACGAAAATCGATAACGGAAGAATGAACAAGTAATTAGAAGGTAAATAGAAAGTTTACTCTTTATTAATGTCAATATGACTCATTTAGATAAATACCCCCTCTTCCAACCCACCAACCTCCTCTACACCCTCTCAATGATCAGGTCCTAAATGGACTTGGCTTTATAAGAAGCACCCAATGAAAGTCCCAAATAGTTAAACTGAAGAGAGTCCACTTTACCCCCAATCACATATGCCAGATAAGTAAACCCATTTACCCTCCTTATTGGAATCATCACACACTTGCCATGATTAATATGGAATCCTAAAACTTCCTCGAAACACATCAAAATAAACTTGAGACTCCTCACTTGTGCCTCCTTTGCTCCATAAAAAATAATAGTGTCATCCGCAAAAAGAAGGTGAGACACTCGACAAGGAGAGCCTCTCTAATCACCCACCTCAAAACTACTTATCCTACATCCCTCCACTGCCTCATCCAAAGCCTACTCAACCCTTACATCACCAGAATAAAAAAAAAAACTATGAGAGAGGGTCCCTTTGTCATGGGCCACCCGAACTTGTAAATAAGCCTTTCGGTGACCTATTCACCAACACCGAAGACCTGACAGAGCAGATACACCTCTCCATCCATAACTGTCACCGCTGCCTAAACCCCATCCTCCCATCAAATCAAGCAAAAAGTGTCAATTTACATTATAATAAGCCTTCTCGATATCGAGTTTTCACACAAGGCCTAACACCACACTTAATCTCGTCTCCACACATTCATTTTCTACCAAATTCGAATCCAATATTTTCTTACCCCCCATAAAATCATTTCGATCCTTCGATACAATGGGGCGGAGCACCATTCTCAGCCTGACTGACAACACCTTGGCCAATAGCTTATAAATGCTTTTTACCAAACTAATTGGTCGGAAGTCCCTTGATTAGGAATAAATTCTTCCAAATTTTCCCCTTAATTTAGAGGCTTTTATTACCTCGAACAGTATAAAACGAGTTGATTTATCTCATATCATTGTTAATGGCTTCGTCTAACAAGTATCCCGAGTTTCGTGTATTTCTTATTGCTTTAGCAAGCATGTAATATATGATAGAAAGAAAGATATCGGAAGAAGCAAAAGAGAAGAAAGAAGACGAATCAAAAGGGAAAAAGTGTAATTTCCACCAGGAATCTAGTCAAGAACCCGAAATAAAAGTCGAAGATCTCGAGTCTACGAGTGTGTAGGAAGAAACGGCGTCTCAATTCGATTTTGTAGTTGAATCTATGAAGATCTAAAGATACGAGATAATCATGAGAAATTGAAGAAAAAATGAAGAGAAATTGAGAAGGAAATCCAGATCGATCCGGATGACCTGAAAAAAGGATCGATCCGGACACTAGAAGCCACTGTATAAGGATACATTTACCGGATCGATCCGGTATTCATAAAAAAAGGATCGATCCGGACCTTAAAGTTCACTGCATAAAGCATTTAACTGATCGATCCGTTTTCCAAAATAAAGGGATTGATCCGGTCTCAGTGGACTAATCCGAAATATTACCACCGAATCGATTCGGGGTTCGAGATTTATGATTATCTTCTTCAAGATAGAGTCTTGCATGACTCCAACTCTTATATTTTTCGTAGTGTATATATTTCAATATCCTCCGAGACATTAGGGGGACTTCTAATCCATTTTTAGAGGATCTTTTTAATTAGTTTTGAAGAGAGAACAATAAAAAATCCTAGTTTTCATTTAAAGAGTTTGCTATAAGGATTTGATTTAAGCTTGTGCAATTCAAGTAAATTCATTCCATTCCTGCTTGCATAATTTTTTTAGTTAATTGATTATTAATAATTTCATTCTTCTTAATTCTAAGTTACTAGTTAAGATGTCTTCTTTTATTAAAATTATTCTTTCTTCGTGTCTTACTATGTCTGGCTAATTTTCTAAGGGTTGGGATGCATGAATCCAACCCGATGTTCTTGATAAATGCGTAAAATTTAATTTTGAAATAAATAAATGAATTAATCGTGTTGTATGGTGATCACAACCATTGTAAGACTTTTGATCTCATTTGTCCTAGGTAACCGGGATGCTTAAGAATGCAATGGACGTGTAGCTACGACGACAGTGCTTTACTCGTCTCTTGATTATGTATAGTGCGGGCTACGATCCCTCATATATGTAATGCTTGGAAGTACTAAAGATTGGGTTTAATCATATATTTCAATTCCAAATTGAGTTTTAACATTGATAAATGAACTAGGGTTGGAGGAGTGTATCCTGACTCGTTTTTCTCACTTGCACTTTTCACTACAGTTTTTAATTTTCTCAAGTAGGTCAAAAAGCTTTTAATTTATTTCTAAATTATGTAGGTAATTTTCTTATTATTTCTTCTTGTAGTTAGTCCATCTCCCATAATCACCTTTTCGTTCTTTTTAGAGTCGAGTTGGGGTTCTCAATCTTTCCAACGTTGTTATGACTTCATTCGTCCTATTTCCTTACAGAGACGCTCCCGACTTACTGGGCTTATTATTAACGCGACAGGCTGGCACTTGAGCCTGTATCAGCATGAACACTAGATACACATTTTTGGTCGCATAAAGTTTTTTGCACCATTGACGGAGATTTAGGTAGAATTAGGTTAGATCGAGTCAATCTAAAGCTTAGACCAAAAATTCAAAAAAAAAACATCTCTCAAAAGCCTTTAATGCAAAATACTAAAAATACTCAAACTCCTCAAAATACTCCAACCAGAATCCATAAAAATCCAATTGTTGAGTATAACTCTGATAGTCCCCACACGCCTCGCGTTCCGCAGTTTTGGGATCCACTTCGTACTCCTGAGCACTCTATCAGTAGTTACACCTTGAGTCAATCCTCAAGTCACACATCTAGGACACCGAGTGAGTATTTCGAGCCATTTGAAGAAGGAGCGATGTCTGACACCGCTAGTTTCGGCACTGGAGAGGGAAATCCACCCTATCGTCCCATGAAATACTTACTCTTTACTGAACGAACTATCACCCCTGGTTGCATTTTACTCTCGTATAATGTCGGTCAGTTCCACTTTCGCAATACGATGATATAGATTCTTCCTACTTTCCATGGCATGGATTCGGAGAAACCATACCTTCACATAAGAGAGTTCGAAGAGGCGTGCGATACATTTAGTGACCAAGCTTGCACGCAAGATGTCGTTTGCCTAAAGCTTTTTCCTTTTTCCTTAAAGGATAAAGCCAAGACCTGGCTATGGTCTCTACCCCCAAACTCCATGATTTCCTGGAGGGATATACAATCCAAATTTATCTCAAAATTCTACCCACAACACAAGACCAACTCTGCCAAGACTCAAATCCAATGTTTCCTACAATAAGATAATGAGCCTTTTGACAAGTGTTGGGAACATTTCCAAGAGTTGGTAAGCACATGGCCCCATTATGGTTTTGAAAAACATCATTTGATCACTTTCTTCCATAATGGGTTGACAGTGGCTTCCAAACAATGTGTGAAAGACCTTTTTGGGAGTTAGACTCCAGCGATGACGAGGCCCATCTTAAGTATGTCGAAAAGACTACTCAAGTATGGGACACATATGATCCTAATACCCAAGTCCGTCCTAGACAAGCCTCAATCACTTCGAGTGCATCCGGTCTATACCATTTGGATAGTAATACCTTAATAGACCGTCGATTCGATCAGTTTCATAGAGATATAAAAGATTTGATTGATAGCCGATTGAGAGATATCTTCGGATCCAGCGGTGTTTTGAAAGAAAATGTGTGTGCTATCTGTGAGGCGGTCCATTCCACAAAGGCATGCCCAATGATTTTCGCCTACAAGGCCATGCACACCGAGCAGGTGGATGCTATAGGAGGATTCAAGGGAAATGTTAACGCCCCTCATGGGAACATATACAACCCTTCGTGGATAAACCATCATGGTTTTAATTACGAACAACCACAAGCTTCGATGAACTCACATTCACAGGTTGTCCCACCTCCACCGCCTCCTCAATTTCAGCAAGCATTACGTCCGTATATTACTCCACCACGGAGGAACCTCGAGGATACAATAAACCAGTTCATCAACTCTCAGAGTGCAACCAATGCTAGATATGATCGCATGTTCGCCAACATGAATGCGAACATCTCCAAGTTGCAATTATCGTTGAGTATCCAAGAGAAGGGAAAGTTTCCTGCCCAGGGCGAAAGACCTCCCCAAGGTCAACCTAGTGTTATCTCCACCTCTACAGAAAAGAAGGAGCATTGACAAGCGATAACCACTCTTCATAGTGGGAGAGTTATTGATTTATCACCTCCCCCACACCACACTTCGAAAGACAAGGAGACTTTGCCCGACACGAAATAGGCCGAAGATATCTCCTTGGATGAGAGTGATAAAGAAAACACTAGTGAGCCCACGGTAATTGTCAAGCCACCCTCCACTGCGCTATTTCCTCAAAGATTGGTTCCTTCCCACAAAGGGACCATAACTGATGAAATTCTAGAGGTGCTTAAAACCATGAAATTGAACTTACCTTTCCTCGATGCAATAAAATAAATTCCAGCTTATGCAAAAGTCATTAAATATTTATTGACTATCAAGCGAAAGTAAAGAAAAATGTGTTCGTAGCACAAAACGTGAGCTTCGTTCTACTTAACGATCTCCCACCTAAATATAAGGATCCCGGCACCATTTTTTTCACCATTGGAGAGAAAAAAATTGAGAGGACTTTACTCGACTTAGGGGCAAGTGTTAATATCCTCCCCTATTCAATTTATAGGCAACTTGATCTGGGAGACCTTAAGCCCACAAGGATCATTTTCCAATTGGCGGATCGAACCGTGAAGATACTAAGAGGTATAGTTGAGGACGTGATAGTCCAAGTGGACACTTTTTACGTCCCAGTAGATTTTGTCATTTGGAACACGGATCCCTCCTTCTCCCCGGAGAATCATGTTCCCATCATTCTTAGGCGCCCATTCTTAGCTACGGCTAATGCACTTATCAATACTCGAAATGGGCGGATGCAACTCACTTTTGGGAACATGACATTAGAAACAAACATCTTCAATATGGCCCAACAAGCAGGGGAAGAAGATGATCTTCACATGGTGAGCTTAATTGATGAGATCGTAGAAGAGCACATTGAGGAAAATTTCTATGGAGACGCCTTAAAACATTTCCTAGCGTCTAGTCATGAGAGAGAGGAAGCTTATACCGAGTTTGAGAGAGTGAGGAGTTGAGAGAGCTTCTTAATGAGAGAGCGTCGAACGAGGATGTGAGAGATGTTAGTTGGGTTTCTCGATTTGAAGAGTTGTGGCCAAGAGATACACGTACGATGCCCTCTAGCGACACATTCCCGAATCTCAAATTGAAGAAACTACCCTCCAACGTTAAATATGCTTTTTTAGGTGAAGGTGAGACATTTCCTGTTATTGTCTCCTCTAGCTTAGATGAAGAGCAGGAGGGTAAGCTATTAAAGATCTTGAGGGAGCACCAAAGTGATTTTGGTTGGTGTATAGCAGATCTAAAGGGAATAAGCCCTCTAATTTGCACGCACAAGATACACCTCGAGGAGGATGTGAAACCCTCGAGAGAAATGCAATGAAGGCTAAACCCCACTATGAAAGAGATGGTGAGGGCCGAAATCATCAAATTGTTGGATGTCGGGATTTTCTACCCAATCTTGGATAGCAAGTGGGTGAGCCCCATGCAAGTCATCCCGAAGAAGTTGGGCATGACAGTGATTGAAAATGCCAAAGGAGAGCTAGTTCCCTAATGTACCACTACTGGGTGGCATGTTTGCATTGATTACCAGAAACTCAATGCAGGAACTAGGAAAGGCCATTTATCCTTACCATTTATCGATCAAATGCTTGGAAGAGTAGCGGACCACCCTTATTATTGCTTCTTAGATGGTTATTCCGGATATAACCAGATTGAGGTAGATGTAATAGATCAAGAGAAGAAGACCTTCATTTGTCCATTTGGTACGTTTTCTTACAAACGTATGCCATTCGGCTTGTGTAATGCACCCGTGACCTTTCAAAGGTGCATGTTGATCTTATTCAGTGACATGGTTGAGAGAGGGCTAGAGGTGTTTATGGACGACTTCAATGTTTTCAGCACCTCTTTCGATCTATGTTTAGCCAATCTTGAGAAAGTACTAGCCCATTATGTGGAGAAGAACTTAGTGCTGAATTGGGAGAAGTGCCATTTCATGGTAACTGAGGGCATAGTTCTTGGTCACATTGTTTCATCCAAAGGGATCGAGGTTGATAGAGAAAAAATTGATGTCATAACTGACCTACCCCCACCTATATTGCTAAAAGACGTGCGCTCCTTCTTGGTCCACGCGAGGTTTTATAGAAGGTTCATTAAGGACTTTAGCACCATCGCTAGACCTTTAAGCAACCTTTTTATGAAGGACACCCCGTTCGAGTGGAATGAAGCATGCCAAAGTGCTTTTGAAAAATTGAAGAGCATGCTTGTTTTCGCTCTCATCATGCAAGCCTCGGATTGGTCCTTACCATTCGAGCTCATGTGT
This sequence comes from Sambucus nigra, assembly GCA_949130495.1. Taxonomy (NCBI): domain Eukaryota; kingdom Viridiplantae; phylum Streptophyta; class Magnoliopsida; order Dipsacales; family Adoxaceae; genus Sambucus; species Sambucus nigra. The sequence continues at coordinate 153,558,667 of OX422213.1, forward strand.
GATGCTAGCGATTATACGATAGGGGCTATTTTGGGCTAAAAAAACACAAAAAGGCTTATGTCATCTACTACGCTAGCCGGACTCTCATTGGACCACAACTCAATTACTCGACCACAGAGAAGGAATTACTAGCGATAGTCTTTGATCTAGACAAATTTTGGTCCTATCTTATCGATTCCACAATCACCTGTTTCACCGACCACGTGGCTTTAAAATATCTCTTTGCAAAGAAAGACGCAAAGTCGCATCTCATAAGGTGGATCCTAGTCCTACAAGAGTTTAATATCTCCATTAAAGATAAAAAAGGAGAAGAAAATGTCATCGCCGATCACTTATCACGGCTTTCGTCCGACGTACGTAGTGATCCTACACCCATATATGAGTACTTCTCTGATGAGCAACTCTTTTTCACCACTTCTTTGCCCTGGTTTGCGGATATAATGAACTATCTTGTCACGAGAGCCATCCCTCCCGATTAGACACCGCAAGATAAGAAGAGTTTCATCACTTGATCGCGGATGTTTTTCTATGACGATCCATTCCTTTTTAAATATTGCCCCGACCAAATCATCCGATAATGTATACCGGATGACGAAATTTCGAGAGTCATCCAATTCTGTTATTCGAAAGCATGTGGAGGCCACTTTTCTGTGAAAAAGACAACCACTAAGATTCTCCAAAGCGGCTTGTACCGGCCCATAATGTTTTGAGATGTAAATAATTATTTCAAATCTTGCGACAGGCGTCAACGAATGGGGGCGATAACCTAACGAGGCATGATGCCATTAACCCCGATTCTTGTCATTGAGGTTTTTGAATGCTGGGATATTGACTTTATGGGCCCATTTACCCCGTTCTTTGGCTACTTGTACATCCTAGTCACGGCGCAGACTATGTCTCTAAATGGGTGGAAGCTATAGTTACCGAGACTAATGACAATAAAGTGGTGATAAATTCATGCAGGAACACATACTTTCTCACTTCGGTGCACCGAAAACGATAATCACTAATAATGGCACACATTTTTGCAACAAGCCATTCGAGAAGATCATGAGAAAGTATGGTGTCTTTAAACACCCCCAAACAAATGGGCAGGCCGAGTTGGCGAATCGTGAAATAAAAAACATACTCGAGAAGACCGTCAATCCTAACCGGAAAGATTGGTGCCTTCGATTGAACGATTCGCTATGGGCCTACCGTACCGCATATAAGAACCCACTCTGAATGTCCCCGTTCCTCTTTGTGTATGGAAAACCTTGCCATCTTCCCGTTGAGTTGGAGCACAAAGCGTATTAGCCCATTAAGAGGGTAAATTACGATATGGACAAAGTCGGTGAAGCTCGCAAGATTCAACTGAATGAGTTAGAGGAGATACACAATGGTGCGTATGAGAATGCCAAGATTTCAAAAGCACGGTTGAAACTCGTGCATGATAAGATTATTCGATGGAAAGAGTTTCAACCTGGACAAAAGGTACTCCTCTAGAACTCCCGGCTCTATCTATTTTCGGGTAAATAATTGCGGTCTTGGTGGACTAGTCCATTCATTGTGAAAATCATATTCCCCTACGGAGCAGTGGAATTGGAAGATCCAAAAGGGGGTAACACGTTCAAAGTCAATGGACAACGCCGAAAGCCATATGTAGAGGCATGAGTTGAAGAGATCGACACCATTTGGTTGTCGGACCCCATTTACGGGGTAGAGTGAGTTGAAATTGAGAGGTTGTTGTACCCCCGACGTATATAGGTGAATTCTTATTTGTAGTTGCTGCACATAAGTTTGGGTAGTAGAGTTCGTAGGTTCACATCACGAAAGGAGAGGAATTTGAGCACAACACACATTACGAGGCGAACATTTAGGGCCGCAGTGTCGAGGTGAGAGGTTTTCAAAGTCAAACGTGTGTAGGACCATTAGTAAGAGCATCCGATATTCATGTGAGAAGAGTATACCATCAAAAAGGTGTAATAGAGCTGATCTGGGAACCGGATCGATCCGGTCCTGGGAACCCGGATCGGTCCATTTTGCGAGAAAATCGAAATGAAAAAAGGTTCAATTCCGATTCGGTCCTGGGAACCCGGATCGATCCAATTTCTGTAACCTTTTACATTGCTAAGGTGCACCCCCATTTTCCCCAATCCATTTCTTTCCCTCCAATTTCGTCCACCACCCTTCCCAACCACTTTTTCCATCCCAAATACTTCCCCTTTTTCCCTCCAAACCCTACACTACACTCTTCCCTCACCACCTATAAAACCATATCCTCTCCACTACATTTTCACCACCACTACTCACTCTCTTTCTCTCTTTCTCTATTTCTGTCCAGCAATTCTACTGCCTCAGATACCATGGCTAACCAACTAATTCCCCAAAAATACGAGTCCACCCAAATTCTCGGCGGCGGAGCCCCCGAATACCGTTCCCTTCAAGAACAAGTGTGGTGTGATTGTTTCTTCGGGATAACTCATAAGCTCCAAGTGGAGCGTCAAGTCATTTGGAATGACATGCCAAACTCCGCCACTGCACTTTTTATGGCATAGGGTTGGTGTCGTTTCCTAAATGAGCCTCATGGCGCGGTGTGGACCAACGAAGTGCGAGCATTATATGGCTCACTTGTCCGCACCGAGCACAACGAGGCTGAAGCATATGTAGGCGGCATTCGTGTCTCGTTCTCTTTGGAACTTCTACTCCAGAAGTTGGCTGCAAAAGATGTCCCAATCCCCTATCCATACACATACCCCAACCCTCTTCTCTCGCTTGACAAAGACATGTGCATGTACCGTATTGACCCCAACACTAACTAGACCATCGAGATATTCATGGTGGGCCAGCTAAATGAGAAAGCATGCCTCACTTTCAAAATCATATGCATAAACATTCTCCCAACGGGAAATAACTCGGCAATGCTCCCGCATTAAGCCACTCTCATATATCACCTCTTCGACCACAACACCCCCATCAACCTGGCTCCCTGCATTTATAAGGACATATTCTTCGTAGTCACCGATAAAAAGGGAAAAAATCATATCCCCTATGCCCGGATCATCATGTCCATGCTAGTGGACGCCAGACTTCCCCCCCCCCCCCCCATAGGATTTCTCTTGCCTCCCAGCTCCTTTTGGGGCAACCACCCGAACTAGAAGTGAAAGCCCACGGGCAAACTTCCAAGCCAGACTAGCACAGGAGGATAGTGATGAAGAAGAGGACGCGAGTGATGATGAAAAGAGGACGTGAGTGGTGATGAAGAAAGTAGCGAGGAAGAAGAGGAGGGTATCGTGATGGGTGAAGGTGATGAGGAAAATGATAGTGACAAGGACTCTGATTTTTTGCCAGCAAATGCATAAATTAATCGATGTATTTAGGCGATGGAAACACGACTTAATGGGTTCATAAACCAATACAACATTGACAGGGTGGCCGACCTAAGGGCTTATCAGCGTGACACCAGCATGATGAACCGTTTTCAAGCGGAGATGTATCAGATGAGTATGGGTATACCACCACCGCCATATTTCTATGACCCATATGACCCCGAATGCGCCCGATGGATCCCATGCCCCACCCCAGTGATGCCATTTCTGCAGTTTGCTTGTGAAGTTGTTGGTTGTTATAACAGTTGGTTGTTTGTCTCCCTTTCCCTTGTAACTCATGTTGTCGGTCTATATAAAATTATGCATTTTCAGTATTTGTTCGTTTTATTTCTTCGCCCTTTTAATTCGCTTTGAGTTAGATTTTAGTCCTTTTTGCTTGAGGACAATGCAAAAGTCTAAGTTAGGGGGGTCACAAGTGTGTCTTTCTAAAACTTCACAAATTTTGAAAAATGCCCAGAAATTTAAAAAAAAATTGAAATTTTTTGAAAAATCCAAAAATATTTTTCTTCAAAATAAATAAAAATTGGAATTTAAAATCTTCAAAAATGTCACAAATAATTTGTCTCAAGTTGTAAAAAATCAAATGCACAAAGCCAAAATTGACCAAAGATGAAAATTGAACGAAAATTGACAACTTTACGAATAAGTGCGGAGATTGACAAACCCGGTGAGATTTCGAGCCTATCATTTTTTTGATTTTATTAATTAATCCGAGTTAATGGTTAACTCAAAGTTCTTTTCAGCATATTATAAAGTTGTTGATGATCTCTATTTTATTTTTTTGATCGGTTACGGGAAACGTGTGAGGTGTTGTCTCGAAAAGCGCGCTAACAGATCTCTAAACTAAATTAATCTCGAGACACATATGGTAATATGATTAGTAATTCGAATAAATGAAGTTAGGCCATCGCTTGTTACCCAAAAAGATTAGTCATAAAAAATCGTGAAATTTTTTCCCTTTGTTACCCAATTTGAGCCTAATATTTTTTTTCCTTTTCGTTTCATAACCCAAAAAATCCACATTGACCCGGAATTTTGAAAGTTGAAAATCCCATAAATAAAGTCTGAAAAGTGCATAAAAAGGGGTTAGAAAAAGAATAGAAAATGCTCAACAAAAATAGCAAGAAAAGAAAAGTGTGATAAATAGAAAAATGAAAAAAAAGAAGAAAAAATGAGTAAAAACCCGAAAAAGCATTAACAGACATCATAAGAAAATTTTCTAATTCCAGATTTTCCAACCATTTCCATGTTACCCAATTACAACTTAAATCCAAGAAAGACCTAACCGAGTTCGAATTACGAAATTGTCTACCGCGTGGAGAGCTAGGGAACAAAAGATAATAAAAGAGATTACATGGCATGAAAAAGAGATGATGTTTCCCATTTTCTAATAACCGTATTCTGATGAAGAGATCTTTTGACCATAAAAATTCCGTCTTTCAAAATGGTGTGTGTGAATTTGTGTCCATCATATTTACTCCTTGTATCATGCACACCGAGAGAATAGCCACACTTCTGAGTGATTTGTTTGTTAGGGTATTCGATGAGATTTTGAAATCAAAGCGAATTTTCAAAAAGTAACGTAATGATCAATCGGTGGAAACTAGCGGTTCGATTTTTGGCTTCGCACACACACTATGGCTTAAGACTCGTGAATATGATTTTATAGTGACCAGTTTTGGAGGAGTTTAAATTGTACAATTTTTAAGTATTTTGATTTTTCTTTGAGTCAATAATTAATTTTGTGGGTATATTCACTACAAACCCTCACGAGACACAACTCGTCCTACTAGGGTCACCTAGAGGTTTAAAGGCTTGTTGCATACGCTAAATGCAATCGCTCGACCGCGAAAGAGGTATGCTATCTCATTTTAGAGTTCGACCATGTTTTGATTCTTTTACATTGCTGGGGACGATCAAAGTTCTAAGTTAGGGGGGTTTGATTATTCATAAATTCTTCTAAATTTTCCCTTTAATTTAGAGGCTTTTATTACCTCGGACAGTATAAAACGAATTGATTTATCTCATATCATTGCTAATGGCTTCGTATAACAAGTATCCCGAGTTTCGTGTATTTCTTATTGATTTAGCAAGTATTTAATACCTGAAAGAAAGAAAGAAACCGGAAGAAGCAAGAGAGAAGAAAGAAGACGAATCAAAAGGGCAAAAGTGTAATTTTCACCAGGAATCCGGTCAAGAACCCAAAATAAAAGTAAAAGATTTCGAGTCGACGAGTGCGTATGAAGAAACGACATCTCAATCTGAGTTCTGGAGTTGAAGCTATGAAGATCAAAAGATACGAGATAATTATGAGAAATTGAAGAAAAAATGAAGAGAAATTGAGAAGGAAATCCGGATCGATCCGGATTACCTAAAAAAAGTATCGGTCCGGACACTAGAAGGAACTACATAAGTATACATTTATCGAAACGATCCGGTATTCATAAAAAAAAGGATCGATCCGGATCCCAAAGTTCACCACATCAAGGCATTTAACTGATCGATCCATTTTCCAGAATAAGGGGATCGATTCGGTCTCAGCGGACGAATCCAAAATATTACCACCGGATCGATCCAAGGTTCAAGATTTGTGATTATCTTCTTCAAGCTAGAGTCTTACATGACTCCAAATCTTATAGTTTTCGTAGTGTATATATTTTAATGTCCTCCCAGACATTAGGGGGGGTTTTAATCCGTTTTTAGAGGAGTTTTTTTAATTAGTTTTGAAGCGAGAATAATAAAAAACCCTAGTTTTCATTTAAAGAGTTTGCTATAAGGATTTGATTCAAGCTTCTGCAATTCAAGTAAATTCATTCCATTCTTGCTTGCATATTTTCTTTAGTTAATTGATTATTTAATAATTTCATTCTTCTTAATTCTAAGTTACTCTTTAAGATGTTTTCTTTTATTAAAATTATGCTTTCTTCTTGTTTTACTATGAATCCAACCCGATGTTCTTGATGAATGCGTAAAATTTGATTTTGAATTAAATAACTGAATTAATCGTGTTGTATGGTGATCACAACCATTGTAAGACTTTTGATCTCGTTTTCCCTAGGTAATCGGGATGCTTAAGAGTACAATGCACGTGTAGCTACGACGACATTGCTTTACTCGTCTCTTGATTATGTATGGTGCGGGCTATGATCCCTCATATATGTAATGCTTGGGAGTACTAAAGACTGGGTTTAATCAGATATTTCAATTTTGAAGTTTTAGCATTGATAAATGAACTAGGGTTGGAGGAGTGTATCCAGACTCGTTTTTCTCACTTGCACTTTCACTATGGTTTTTAATTTTCTTAAGTAGGTCAAAAAGCTTATAATTTATTTCTATATTCTGTAGGTAATTTTCTTATTATTTCTTCTTGTAGTTAATCCCTGTTCCATAATCACCTTTTCGTTCTTTTGAGAGTCGAGTTAGGGTTTTCAATCTTTCCAATGTTGTTACAACTTCGTTCATCCTATTTTCCTGTGTAGACGATCCCGACTTACCGGGTTTATTACTAACACGACAGGCTTGCACTTGAGCCTATATCAGCACAAACACTAGATACATATTTGTGGTCACGTCATCCCTCACATCCACTTCCCCTCCTTTTTTAAGGATAAAAGCAATAAAGGAAGCATTCAAGCTTCTCTGAAATATACCTCTCATAGATTTCCCCCAAAAAGGCTAAGACATCCTCTCGCACCACTGACCAACACTATAGAAACAAATCCATCAAGAAACCATCTGGACCAGGCATTTTATCCCTCATGGACTTGAACTCTAATACCACTTACTCATTCGAAAATGGTCTCTCCAACACTTCACATCTTAAACTCCAACCAGTCTAACGTAGGTATCTAATCCTCCTCTTCCATAAGCAAAGCTTGATAAAAGTCTTTAACTATCATCCCAATCTCACACTCATCAGTATACTCCACCCTGTCCACCATGACCTTCCCTATATGATTGAATCTGTGGTGAGAGTTGGCAATCCTATGCAAAAACTTTGTGTTATTATCTTTTTCCTTCAGCCATAACACTCAAGATATCTTTGTGTTACTATATTTGTTCTTTAGTCTTATTATAGAGGTATTAGAGATATTTAATAATTAAATAAATGGTTCTTTTACTAATCGGTCTCGCTTATTTAGTGTTTGCGGGGTTTTCACTTGTCTTGGTTAAAAGTTTTAATTATAATTGGGAGTGTGCCAGGCAAGTTTGTGGTCTTGCCAACTAAAATATCTTAGCTTTGTGATAATATCAGATGATTATGTACTGCTTGATGCTTCATTTAAGTATACTTGTGCTAAATTACTTTAAATAACTAGAACAATTTAAGCTGTAAATTGCATGAATTAAAACAAAAGTAAAGCTTTGAAATTAAGAAAAGTAAGTGTGATAAAGTAAAGGATTACACTATAAAATGACTTTTAATAAACTTGAAAGAAAGTTACAATATACCTTACAATATACTTCGAATGAAAGAAAATTAGTAAATAAACGAGAAGAAATGAAAAGAAAGGATAAAATGAGTAAATGTATTTTTTAATGAGGGAGTCGTTTTTCATTTGTCTGTTCGTTGCTTATTTATAGAGTTTCATTCCATGGAACGTAACTGTTGGGTGGTTTATTCATTCAAATATTTCACGCCTATGTGCACTAACACCCTTATGTAGATTGTTTTACTCTATTTTTTACTCCACGTGTATAACTATGACAGGTGTCACGCATGTGTGTTATCAATTACCTTAAGCTTGTGTCTTATACTTGGGCTATTGTTACTAGTTTATTATCCCACGTGGCAATACCTCATTGGATTGTGATAATGTGGTATATATTACCCCCTATACTAATTTATTTTTGGTATTAAATTAATTAGTGGACTGTTAATCTTCTCAAGCCACCAATCCACGTCTGATCATCATTACTTTACAACATAAGTATGGACCTTATGGAGGTGATAATATTTTCATCCCAATTAATCAACATTTTGTTCTTTCGACCTGAACCACTTGTCTCTTCATCTTCTTTCTCTTTTACACAAAAATGGATCCTTTAGAGAACAATAATGGAGGTTTCATGAGCACTTATGATCCTAACACTACATCTAACTCGACCAATATTTTTGAAGACCCCTGGGTCCTAACGGGTGTTGCTGCTCATTCGTCCAATGATATAAATCAAACTGATGCTGATGGTTGGGGTTCTTGGCAAACCTCCATCCCTACTGAGTGTTTCAAACTCAGAACCTTATAATTCTTATCTACCCATATTGACTAGGTTCCTTGCTGTGGTGCCATATTTTAAGGCCCCTCTTGATCTTGCCACTATATATAATAAACATTCATTTTATAGGATTTTAGAAGGCTGGGTTGATCGCAGATTCTATTTTCTTGTTTCTGCGGTCAATAAACCTCAATTTTGATAGGGTTAAAGCCCTTCAATTAATTGAGGTTGGGGAGACTAAACAACGTCTTACTTTAGTTGATACAGACTCTATACCAACTCCTCCTCTTGATGAGATGAGCATTTATCATACTATCATATTTCCCTATTTTCCCTTGATTATTTTCCTTAAGTGGCATGCCCTTTATTCAATCATTAACTACGAGAGATTACGCTTGGTCGCTGCCAATCAAATCCTTTTATCCCTTTAGGCATGATGCCAGTGAGTATATGAATCTCTGAACTACTTTGCATTGTGCCACCTATGACTTTTTTAGGTATGAAAAATTTGCCCCCCTCTCTCCCACACTTTTGTTCAACCATCATACTAGGTTATTTCAAATGGTATGTTTAATTCTTTTGTTTTGTCTGAGGATAACTTTGACCTAGATGCCTTCCAATCCCCAGTCACAGAGACCATTTTGTCTACTTATCATGTTTATGATTTAATCTCCTATCCCCGTAACTTAGAGGATGATACCTTCTAGAATTTGGAAAAATATATCAATAATGGTATTACACTAGCCATCCTCATTTAGAGTATCCATCATCAGTCATCAATGTCGGTAAGGATCTAGAAGTCCTTTACGTCTTTTTCCAATTTCCTCCTCCATCCCGTTGAAAGGTCATCCAAAGAATAATATCACTTAGGCTTAAATGGTCCTTTGAAATCTTCCCAATTGTCTTGACAAACCCAAGGCCCATATTTACTATTTTTTTCCCTTTTATCCTTTCTTTATCAAAAGGGTCAATCAACTCTCTATTGACTTTAAAGATCATAGGAAATGAGTTAACCAACATAATGAACTATACTCCCTTTACAATAGAGTTTTTGAAGAGTTGGAATTTTTTGAGGGAATATACATGAATGACCCAGTGGACCCAGTCAGGTTAGATTTCGAACCTTTGTCATCAGATAAAATTGTCTTCATGTCCCAGGATTTGAAGCGCAAGGCTTGGGAGGCTGCGTTGAATTTTCAAACTCTTGAGCCTTTAGTTATGGAAATGGATGAGTAAAATCCATGTTTGGATTTAGAGGAAAAGTTTCTTAATTATCTGTGGAACTCTTTCCATCATTTTGTAATTTACTTCTTCCCTAACTATTACACATTTCCAAGAGTGTAATATTGTACTTTTCTTTAAAAAAAATTATAGTCTCCCATCTTGGGCAATTAATGGAAGAAAGTTATCTTAATTTGAATGGTTGTTGATGGCTTGGGATTAAATCAATTATGTTGTGAACGTTAACTTTCCTCATTTTGTTTGGTATTTAATTTTCACATTAACCAATTTTGTTACTCTGGCATCTAATTTAATTAGTCTATTTGGTAAATGTACTAGTAGCAATTTTTGTATCGTTAGAACAAGTGGAATTTTAGTTATGGCCTATTTTGTGTGCATATCTTTTTATTGGCAGTAGGCCCACCAAATCTTATTGCATATGTGTAAGCATCCACATGAGGACTTTTAGTTATCAGATGAGATAATTAATTCAAAAATGGGAAGCCCTTTTGTAATTTTTCTTTAACCAAAACATATGGTTGCTTTGGAAGTCCCAATATCTAAATTTATTTTCCTGTGTCATTATTAGATTGCAAAACTAATTGTAGACACCCCATCCTTGGACCCCCCCCCCCCTCCCAAGAACTTCCTTAGGTTCCTAGCACTCACTCGTTCATCACAAATCCTAGGTCATACTCCGAGTACCTATATATAGGCCACTGGGTGCTTCCGGTCCCCGTTTGACTTCGGTTAACTTCCTCGCTTGAGTGAAAGCTAAATGAATAGTTTCTAAGAGATCTAAATCCCCTTTTCGATGGTCCACCTCCTGCACGAATTGGCCTTACGATTCAGACGGACGGTCAGTTTTACTATCGAAAACTTACCTACAGGCTATCGGGTGCTCATGGGACCCGTTTGACTCTGATCAGCTTTCTCACTTGAGTTGAAGCTCAATAAATCTTTTAAGGGCTCTAAATCCCCTTTCTAACGGTCTACCCGTGCATGAATCGACCGTATAGTACGGACGGACGATCCGTTTTACGTCAAAAACTGATTTAGAGGCCACCGGGTGCTCCTGGGCCCCGTTTAACCCAGACAACTATCCGTCTTGAATGAAGCTGAATGAATTATTGAAGGAATCTGAATCTCCTTTCCAACGGTCCTCCCCATATATGAATCGGCCTTACAGTACGGATGAAAGACCCATTTTACTCTTAAAGGTTATCGGCCCCTCCTGGTCCCCATTTGACCTTGGTCAACACTCCAGACCGAACAAAGATGAATTAAATCTCGAAGGGCTTTGAATGCCCTTTCCAATAGGGTGTGTGAATCTTCTTTACGGTTTGGATGAACGATCCGTTTTCCTCTGAGGATTTCCTATCTAGTGGGCAATGGGCGCTTTCGGGCCCCGTTTGACTTCGTTCAACTCCCAAACTCGAGAGTGGCTCGATGGATTCTTAAAGGGCTCTGAATACCCTTTCCAATGATCCACCCCGTGCACGATTCTAAATTAAGGTTCGCATTTTATGATCATTTCTCAGACTGCCGAATGGCACCCCCGGGACCCTGCCTATCGGTAGTGTGTTTGGGGTTCTACGCCGATAGGAAGGTCCAAGACCCTACCGATCGGCACCCCTCTTGGACCAATAAATATAGTCCATGACCTCACTTTTAAAGGCACCCCTGAACATCCCTCTCATTAATTCAGAGAACATTCTCTCGAATTCAAAACTGTTACCCTCTTAAAAAGACTATTTACTACATTCCTTCCATCTTTTTCATACTCTATTTAGTAAATTCTCACCTATCTCCTCATTCCACCATCACCTCATTGGGAGATCAACGTATCTACAATCAAGATCCACTTCAAGTCTTCATAAAAAGGCCCAATTATCCACCCTTGTCTTTAAATTCTCTTATTTTAGCATTAGTTGCTTTATTTTTATCTTAGTTGTTTATTTCATTACATCACATACCTTAATCTCAAACCTTTATTATTAGTATTTGAACATACTTTATTTTCATAAAAAAAAAAGGACCCAAAACAAGAAAATTAGGGTTTACTTATAAATGTCAAAAAGAGGGATTCTCACTACACATCCGCACACTTGAAGCACGTTTATCTCCACACACACATATACGTGAAATTCCTCATTTGGATTTATGGGTTAAACCCCACTCTACATTATTTTTGAACTACTTGGACTTTGATGCTCCTTGGGCTACGTAGGCATCTTGGGTAAATCCATAGACTCAAGTTCTCCCTTATACACCTTTGTTACCTTGTTTTTATTATATATATTCGTAATAGCTTTTACATGCTTGTATGTTTGTGTCTTGTCCGATGTATACATTTGTTCTTCTATAACGACTTGTGAATAGGCAAACATTTACATTATATTTTGAATTATTATTTTAGGAACACTCCTAAGGATGAACTCACTCCATAACTTTCCATGACGCGAGTTAAACGATTCCATTCTCTATTTATATTATGCACATAATCACACACTTCACGGAGTCTAGCACGAGAAGATTAACACATGCCCATGAGAGACGGAAATGTCAGGATAGGTGCATAACACCTTCCCATTTCGTAACGTAGTCCTCGGACCTTTGAACTACTTGGTTTTGCAAGCATCAGTATTGTCCTTGATGCCGTTCTCTTGAGGCATCAATATTTTTTTTGCCTATTTTGTGAAGAATAGGCTGGCGACTCTATCTCTACATATTACCCCATATCGATGATGACTGAGCACCCCGAGAAAGGGCGCAATCTCGCGCACATGCTCGAAAAGAGGGGTAAGCCCTCCCTGGACCCCCCTCGGGATGGCTACACTGGCGACTCTGTTGGGTACATTTTAAGGGGACTAAACTCTATTTTCTACATGGGTGTTATTCTTTTCTGCATATGTGTGTATGCACCTACCTGTATGTTCCCTCTTCTCATCTATTTACCTTTTTGTGTAGGTTTCTATAATGTATATATCACTTTTCACTCACTTATAGACTTCAAACACTTGTATATACTCTCCATGTACACTTCCACACTTACACTTAGCTTCACTTTGCTTCACCCACCACTTAAAAAATCCATGCTTAGGTTTCACTAGCACACACCCACACTTCCTACACTTGTATATATCTCCACGCTCATGTACACATATCACACACGACATGTAATTGATCCATGTATAGGATCACTATCACATACACACTCACTTGTATATCTTCTCATGTCACTTACTCACTCACATATATCCATGTGTAGTATAGTCTCCATGCTAGATTTACTAATAATTGTATGTGCTCCCTCATTAGTGTAGTGCTCCCCTTACTCATCATGCCAATGAAAAATAATAAAAATACTCTCTCTCCATAATATGCTAATTAAGACTCATGCATTTTTGCACACTACATCACATAGAGTATGGCAATATTGACTAAAATTATGTCCCGTGATGAGGGGTCACTTTATGATGGGCAGTCATTTTACGAGTCACAGTTAGCCTGAGCGATATTACTCTCACCTTCCATTGGCATCGTCCTTCGACTTATATCAAACGGTTCCCCCTGCATCGTACCTCTTGACCAAACTCATGACAGGAGGTATATAGCAGGGAACTCGTTCACGTATGTCGAGTGTATCAAATTCTCTCTCACACCTACTGCCCCCATGAGGTATATAATGAGGCAATTCACCTATACTCAGGTATATCAAATGTATTGTCCACATCCACCGATGAATGATTTCCCTTATAGGAAAGAGGTATATCGTGGAAGTCATGCCAAAGGGGGGAACTCTTCCACTAACCCAACAATTTCATAAACCTCATATAGGTGTCAAACCTAGGGCACTCATATTTAGTTTGCCGATTACCATGAGAAACTCTGCCAAAATTTCAGGTTGGTGTATCGCCCGAATGTTTGCACTATTTCACTTTTTTTTTTCAAAATATGACCTCGTTCTTGAGCCCAGAACAAGTCAAATCGTGTTTTACATCTTTTCAGGCTCGGGTCATGTCCAACATTTGTTCTTCATTTAGACAAACATAATAAAAGTGGAAACCTAATAATAATAACAACAACAACAACAACAACAACAACAACAATGTTGAGATTCCTCTCATTTTCCCCTTCTTTTTCAAAAACCAAAAATACTAAAAACCTTTTTTCTCCTCCTTCCAAAATTCCAAAAATAAATTCAACCCGTTTTCCTTCTCAAGTCGATCACATACCCAGTTTTGGCATGGCTCCCTCTTGGCTTTGTACGTCATCTAAGTTTAGGATTTACCTTTATGAGCTCTTTATGGAGAACACTTACAAAGCACTGAATGTGCAGCTTGATCTGATAACCGTCTTAGCCCAACTCAGTTCTAAGATTAATAACCTTCAAACCGAGGTCCATGAAATGCAATGTCACCGGACCTAGACTCTAGAAGAACTCGAGGTTCTATTTCCTTGTGCCATGGGTCCACTCGCTCTTGAGCCTGTCTGGGTCCCAAAAGAGTACCAACATATTCCACGTTCCCCACCTACCAATGGTCCACCACCATCTCAACTCCCTATATTTAGAACATTTCCCAACTAGGGGCTAATCTTCCATTACCCTTGGATCCTAAAGAGGAGGAACTGAACAAGGTCAATGAAAACCTTAAACTGCTGTAAAAAAATTTAGACCAAGTCAAAATATCCTGGAACTACATGGACGACAGCAATATGTCTCCATATCCCAAAGTCAGACTACCAGAGAAGTTCAAGATGCCAAACGTCAAGAAGTTAGGGGGAAGTGGACTCTCGATTGTTCACCTTCGAAGCTATCACTGAGACATAACCCTCCTTGGTGCCTCTGAAGATATAATGACCTATATGTTCCAGTAGATCTCAAAAGAAAGTTCCCTCCGGGGGTTTCTACCCCTCGAAGAATCCAGGATCCGTAGTTGGGAGGATGTCACCCAAGAATTCATGACTCAATAAAAGTACAATGAGGATATAGAGGTTACGCATTGAGATCTAAAGTTTCTTAAGCAAAAAATTGGAAAAATGCGTAGTAGCTTCATAGGAAGATAGAAAAAGAAAGATGCTACTATGACAAACAAGCCCTCCGAGGAGGAATAAGTCAGTATTGTGAAGAAGAACTTCTTGCCTCATACTCGAGCATCTATGGAAGGACAAAATTACCCATACTTTTGATCCCTTTGAGAGGCTGGTGTAGAAATTGAGGAAGGAATTACCAAAATGGAATCTGAACCAAATAAAGTGACTGGATAATTCACTTCTCGAAAATATGAGAAGACTGCTAAAGCTACAGTCTTAACCATCAACAATATTTTGCAATCTGCTACCTCTTGGGCACCCAAAGTTTCCCTAATCCTACTAAGAAAAAATATATTGAGCTCTATGCTCCCTTGTTGTTAAGACGAAGCCTCATCAAACCCTTGGACCCCCGTCCCATACTAAATTCACTTCCTAAAAACTTCAAATTCGATGCCCATTTCTATTTCCATCAAAACGCAAGGCATACCACCGACCAATGATTCCACCTTAGAAATGTGATCCAAGTTTTGACTGGGGTATCATCGCACCACCAGCTAATCCTAAACCTAGTACCACTCATAACCCATTTCCAGCACATACCAATGCCATCTTCATAGAAAGTGACCCAAAATGTGACCCATCTACTCAAATCGTGTCCATCAAAGCACCCATCATCCCTATAGTCTCACCCAAACCTCTCAAGGTTTGGCCATACACTACACCAAACTGGGCAAATGGTCATGGATTTTATCCCTGACCATTGGACGTGGGTCGCGAATTTGGTTTGTGACCAAATCGGGCGTGTCCATGTTCTATGGTCACAACCCATATCCCTGAACACAGTACTGGTCACATATTCTATGGGTCACGTACTGTGGTCGCGAATACTAGCTGTGACCCCATCCAAACTTGGTCTTGGCCTTAAGCCATGACCCAATGTTCAACTTAAGCGAATATTC
Source organism: Sambucus nigra (assembly GCA_949130495.1). Lineage (NCBI taxonomy): Eukaryota > Viridiplantae > Streptophyta > Magnoliopsida > Dipsacales > Adoxaceae > Sambucus > Sambucus nigra. The sequence goes on from OX422213.1 coordinate 153,574,469, forward strand.
ACAGATAGAGTCACGGCTCAAATCTTTGACCCACCCTTCGGTGTATGAAAATGGTCATAGACCTTATCACAGTCATGAATCGTGAGCCATAATTTTCATGTAATAAGGTTAGTCACGGCCTAGAGTCGTGACCCCATTTATGCATACTAAAAAAACAGGGCTGGTCATGAACAATATCCGTGACCATGTTTAAATATATATTTTTTTTTAAAATTGGGCAGAATTTTATCTATTTTCAGGACATTCTAAAACCTGCGTAATGTATATCCCATACAACCATAATGCTAAATAATAAATTATCAAAGCCCGTGTGGTCACGAAACCCCCGGTTTGAGAGCACGATGATATTCTAAAATTTGACCTTTGCTCTAAAATCGTGGGTCTTGTGGCCACACGATCAGTTTTTACGAGCTACATTGGTCCCTAGGGAGGTGTTGGCGTCGCTCACGGGGCCGTTTGGGGGGTGGTTTGTGGTTTCACCCTCTGATGGCACATTTTCAGGCCTAAGTGTTGATATTCTCAAATTTTGATCATACTCTCAAACTGTGGGTCCTGTGGCTATGCGGTCAGTTCCTACGAGCTATGTTGGTCCCAAGGGAGGTGTTGGCTCCACTCATGGGGCCGTTTGTGGGGTGCTTCATGGTTTATACCTCTGACAACATGTTTTCAAGCCTAAGTGTGGATATTCTAAAATTTGGGTCGTGCTCTCAAACTATTCGCCCAGTTTGGTGTAGTGATATTTTCTCCTACACCCTAGTCACCATCGGATGGAGGATAATTTTGAAAAATCAAATGATGAACTAAGTTAGAAAAAAATCAGTACATGAGCCAGCCTGTGTAGAATGATATCATTCGAAGATCTGTTGAGGGAAATCAATAAGGTGGCCATTCAGCCCAAGGTAGATAAAGCCATTAGGTTCTTATTCTTCCCCGCCTCAGTGAATCACATGACCAAGTCCGAAAAACACTACAAAGATTCGATTCCACATGCAACTGAAATAGATAAAAAAAGGGATTTGAACAAGAACTTCCCATGATAGAAATGAGCATTGAAGAAAGCAAAGTCCTTGACCAACTCAAGACGACCCAAGACAATATCACCCTATGGGGGCTTTTCATGTCCTCTCAGTTTCACTGGAATGCTTTGATAAATCTCCTCATTGGACCCACAGTCCCTTCTTCCACTACTCCTGAAGAAGATGTAAATATGGTTAGATCCCTCACATATTCCAAAATTCTCTCCTTTTTTGAAGAAAAGATACTAAAGTTCGGTCCTGATCACAATTATGTCCTCAACATCTCTGTTGAAGTCTTGGAAAAGATAGTCCCACTTTTAGTTGTTAACAACGGATCTTCTCTCAATGTTTTTCCTCTCAGAACCTTCAACTATTTGTGACTGAAAGTCAGTGATCTCACTCCCACTTCCTCCATTATGCGTGCTTATGATAATACCCACCGAGAAGTAATGAGGTCTATGAAACTCACACAAGGGGTTGGCCTATTAATCCTATCATTGAGTTTCAAGTCATCGACACTTAATCTACTCCTTAGTCATCCATGACTTCACAGCATCCAAGGGGTATCTTCATCTCTTCATCAAAAATTTAAGTACTTCACCAAGGGGCAAATTATCCCCATTTTGGGGGACGATGACAGTACAAAAAATGCCAGCACTAGTAATTCAGTATTAGCAATCTAGCATGGGAAGAATGACATGATCCTCTCTGGCTTTAGAGTCAATCCGCTTCCCCTTATAATAGGAGATAAATTTAAAGACTGAGTATATCCAAAACAAAACCCTCATGGAAATTTCTATGTGCTTCAAATGTTCCAGAACATGCAATTTATGCTCAGAATGGGGATAGGACGACACTAACAAGGGATCCTTGAGCCCATAGTCCCAAAGAAGGCCTTTTCCCCATATGACCTCAGTTATCAGCCTTCACCGGAGGAACTCAAAGCGTTTCGCCAACCATGACTAAAAAGAAGCGTAGAAGATGAAAGGACTATGTCAAGAGACTCTTTGAATCGAATATTTATCTAGGAGGGCGAAGAATTCCCCTTATGTGGCTTCCTTGAGCAGTGGCACAACCATATTAATAAGAAGATGAAACCGGGGTTGGAAATCTTCTTTTAAGATTATAACTCTTGGGCTGAAGACTGCAAACATGAAGTGCAACCTCTCACCGAGAAAGAATTGACAGTTATTCAGGATTCTAAAGAAAGTAATTTTTAAGACTCCTTTGACTTGCATACACTCGCATTGAGTCTCTATATGATTCGCTCAAATGTCGTGTCGTTGAACCCGTCTGCTCAAATCAAAGATGCTAACATGCCTCTCCTCAACTAGAATGTCATACCAGTCCAACTTGATCATATTCAACCTAACCCTGCTATTTACCCTATCCAATTCTCTTTACCTGATTTTATTTTTTCTTTTCCTGATATCAATGTAATTAAGACCTCTTTTGACGAGGTTCTTAATGTTATTTTTCTCGAAAATGAAATAAACGGGGATTTTGAGTATCTTGATGTCCTTACATTAATTGTCTTAATTCTAATCAAACCTTTAATGATGATAGTTTTGAAAATGAATAATTCTTAACTCGTCTCAATAAGGAGAATAACAAATAATATAACCACATTCAAATTAGTGATGATGAGATTGTTGTTATTAATCTCGATTCTAGTAGCCATCAACGCGAGATTAGGATAGTGTCCACCTTTAATGAGTATGAGACTGCACAATTTAAAGAACTACTAAAATAATTTGTAGACGTCTTCACATGGTCCTATGATGATAGGTCCGGTATTATTTCGGAAATAACTCAGCATGAGATCCCAGCATTCCCAAAATCCAAGCCAATCAAATAGAAGCAAAGGAAATTCTGCACTGAATGGTCACTCAAAGTTAAAGAGGAAAATTTCAAACAATTAAATGTAGGTTTCATTCGTGTAGTCTAATATCCTACATGGCTCACCAACATCGCTCCCAGGAAAAAATCGGGAGGAAAAGTCTGCATGTGCGTCGACTACCTGGATTTGAATAAAGCCTTCCCAAAGGACGATTACCCATTACTCAACATCGACATGATCATGGACATCACGGCTAGACACACCCTCAAGTAGTTTGTCGATGGATTCTCGAGATATAACCAGATCAAGATGCACCCTGGCCATCAAGAGAAAAGCACCTTCATTATGCCATGTGCAATTTTTTGCTATACTGTCATGCCATTCAAACTCAAGAATGTCGGGGCTACCTAACAAAGGGCTTCCATAACCATCATGCACGATCTTATTCACAAGGAGGTTGAAGTCCTTCAAAAGTTCTTCGAGCAACTACGACAATACCAGATGCGGTTAAATACATAAAAGTGTGTTTTCGGCATTATGAAAGAAAAAGTCTTGGGATTTATGGTCAGTGAGAAGGGAATCAATGCAGACCATGCTAAGCTAAAATCCATACCTAAGATGCCACCACCATGGACGGAGAAGGAAGTCCAAGGATTCCTGGGTAAATTACTATGGCCATGCCGAGGGGTTCCGGGGTTCGATAGGGGGGTGCTCCTGAGGTGGATCCCTCCGTCCTTCCCACTCTATCATGCGCATGGGATTGTTCCCTTCATTCGGGTGCTCGATCGTTGTCGATATGGGGTGATATGTAGAGATAGAGTCGCCAACCTATTTTGCACAAAACACGAAAAAGAGATGTTGTCGCCTCGAGAGAATGACGTTAATGACAATACCGATGCTTGCAAAACAAAGTAGTTCAAAGGTCTGGGAACTAAGTTACGAAATGGGAAGGTGTTAAGCACCCATCCCACCCTTTCAGTCTCTCATGGGCACGTTGTAAGGACAAAAATTTCTAATTGAGTCCTTTGTAGTTTTGGCTCAATTCTGGACATAAAAGTTTGAGTCATAGGATATAGTTAATTGATCATCCTTCAAGCCTATGACGTGTTTGTTGAAGACGTAGCGGCCAAGAGTATAAAGCTTCATCAAATTGCTGGGTTTAAAGTGCCTCGTTTCTACATCATCAACATGGTTCCATTGCTCCTAAGGTATGAATGCATTTTGATTATATATATAGGATCTTGGAACATTTAATATTGGGTGTTGTTCATTTTAAAACTGTTGTGTTATTTCAAAAAGATTTTATTATAACTTTAAAGTCAAGTTTATAAAGTTTCTGGGCTAAAACTAGAAATTTTCAAAGTTTCTGGAAGTTCGTTCAAAAATTCGTTTGAACGAGTTTGTCGTTCGAACCACATTGTCATTCGAACGAGTTTGCCAACGAGTTCCCATATTGGCCACTGGAACTTCGTTCGAAATGTCGTTTGAACGAGATGGTTGTTAGAACGAGATTTCCAACGAGGTTTCTAACGAGTTCACACTAGAACTTTGTTTGAAGCCTCGTTCGAACGAGATTTCGTTCAAACAAAAATGTCGTTCGAACGAGATTTGGCGGGAACAAGTATTTGGCTGTTTTAAGCAGTTTTGACCCACTTTCCCACTTTTTTTCCCACTATCTTTTGACAGAACTTCTTAAGTGAGGAAATAAACTTTTCTAACTAAACTTTTCATTCCATTCTAACTCCTAGAGAGTGTTTTTGAGAGAAAATTCTTCCAAGAAAAGTTCATGGTTTTGAGTGTTCATCTTTCAAAGAAAAATTCATTTGACATTCTAGTTTACACCTAATTGTTTGTTTAATCCAAGTTCCATATATATATACTTTGCTTGGAGTGTTTGGCACCGGTTTTTCATTTCTACCATTTTGAAGAGATGTTTGGGTTTGCTTCTAAATCCCACAAAGAAGAAGATGTTTGCGTTGATTTACCCACTTGGAGAAAGGCTCCTAGTTTGGGTGACGGTGACCATATAAAGTCCGATCGGTGGATTCTGAGACCGCGGTGGAGCTCTGTGATTATTCTCTAGGCAGAGGTTGATACAAGAAGACGCGTCGGGGCTTGAGAGGGATCGAGTCGAGTGTTATAAGTCATCTTGCTTGTATTTGTAAATTTCGTACTTAGTAGATTTGAGGCTAGGGTCGTCCGAGGTTTTTTCCCGTTGTGGGTTTTCCTCGTACATCGCAGCGTAGAGATTTATTGTTTACTTTATCTTGCCATACTCACCTAGAACGTCTACTTAGGTAATTCAAGATAAAATTTGGTTTTAATAACTACATGTTTAATTTGGTGCTAAATTAAATATTGGGTAATGTTTAGTTAATTTAATTCAAGTCATTAATTTAATGTGTTAAAATTGGTTTGGCCTAATTTGTTAAAATTGAGAAATATGGCTTAGGCAAATTTCTAGGACATGGATTAATTAATTTGGTTTAAGTGAAATTTAAGTTGTGTGTGTTTTAATCTAATTTCACTTTGTTTAATTTTAATTTGAAAAAGAAATTAAAATTTGTAATTTGTTTAATTGAACCATCAATTTCGCTTCCGCATATTGTAAAAGGAAATTAATCTTTTTGTGAAGTAAAAAGAATTTTTATTTAAATTTTGGGGGCCTCCAAATTTTCAAATTGGTATCAGAGCCAAAACGATAAATTATTTCGTTAAAGATATTTTAAATAATTTTGGCTAAAATGGAATTTTCCCCATTTTCTAAATTTTCTATTTTCGATGGTTCTAATTACGCGTACTGGAAAGCGCGTATAAAATCGGCACTTAAATATATTGACGAGAGGGTTTGGTTATCTGTAGTTAACGGGTGGTCTCCAACAACTCATTTAGTAGATAATGAACGTGTTCCCAAACCGGCCGATAGATGGAGTGAGAATGAGTTAAAACTTTCAAATTTTAATTCCCAAGGTTTAAACGCCTTGTTTAGCACTGTCACAACGGATGAATTCCGTCGCATTATGACGTGTGAGTCCACTAAAGAAGCGTGGGATATTTTACAACTCACTCATAAAGGTACTAGTGTCGTTAAAGCTTCGAAACTCCAAAACCTCACCACTCAATTTGAAATTATCAAATGAACGAAAAAGAAACTTTTGATGAATTTTATGCTATACTTTATGATATTTTTAATTCATCTTTTAATTTGGGAGAGAAAATACCCGACAACCGAGTCGTAAAGAAAATTTTAAGGTCTCTTCCCGCTAGATTTATTCCAAAAGTGACCGTTTTAAATTCTTTACCAAATTTAGTCTCTATGAAATTAGAAGAGCTCCTGGGTGATTTACAAACCTATGAACTAGACATGTTTCCCTCTAAAACCGAAAAGAAAATTTAAAGGGCATTTCTGTAAAACCCTGAAAAGAGGAAAAACAAGTAGTAGAGAGTGAGAGTGATAGTGACTTGGAAGATATAGCCTTGTTTGCTAGGAAATTTCAAAAGTTTCTTAAAATTAACAAAGATAAATTGAAAAATGACTTTAAGAAATTTTGAAACTTCTAAGCATGACAAAGCCGAAAGGATCCCTAAAACTTCTAAAGAAAATTTATGTAGGGACGAGTCGAAAAAATGTTTTGGTTGTGAAGGGTATGACCATAGGGCTTTTGAGTGCCCCACTAAGCTAAGGAGAGAGGGTAAGCTACCAATTTCTTTTAATGAAACCCTTAGTGATAGTGATTTGGAAGAGGGACCCGATTCCCCCACTAATCCCAACTTTGTGGATTTTATGTCTAGTCATGTGAGTGATAGTGAACACTCTTCCAATGATGAATTTTTAACACATGACACTTCCAAGGTCAAAGTTTATGATTCCCTTATTTTTTGTGATAGTGAGGGTGGAGAAGAATGAGAGAGTGAAAATGAAGAAGAGATTAAAGTGAGTGAACTTCAAAATGCTATTCAAGAATTATATGAAGAATTAATTAAATTAAAAAGAGCTAATTTGAAGTTAGAAGCTTGTTTAAGAGAGCGTGTCAAGGTCGCTGATGATAGTGAGTTAGTGGAAGACCTTAGGACACGAGAGAGATCTCTTCGAGAGAAGCTAGAATATGTAGAAGGAGAGAGAGATAGCCTTAGATGTTTAATGGAATCCTTAAAAAAGGAGCCTCTCGAGTTTGAAGAGAGAAATGGTTTGTTAGAGTCTAGAATTTTACAATTAGAAGAACAATTAAAAGACTCTAGTAATGTCAAATTTGATTTGGAGTGTAGGTCCGAAAAACTTGATAAAATCTTAGGCACGGTCCAAATAATAAATGACACTTGTGGTTTAGGCTTTGATACTTGTAATGAATCTACTCAAAAAGCCAAAACCAACGTTTTAGGAGAATCGCCTAAGAAAGCCTTTAGAGATCACTCCTTAGGTAAATCTTTTCGCCGTGAGTTCAAGTGTCCACATTGTGGTCTAAAAGGTCATCTTAAGAAGAAAAAAAATTGATCTTAAAAGATTTTCTAAAAAATTTCAACGTAAGGCAACCAAGGTAGCCAAGATTCCTACACCTCGAGATAGTCACTCTTCATTAGTTTGGGTTAGGAGATCCGACATGGTAGCTTTACAAGATAGGGTATTTGATTATCATTTACTTTCACATGCTTCCTCACTTGAAAAATCTAAAGGTTGAATGTGTTAGTTTTATTTGCATACTTTAGCTTTTGTATTTCATGCTATATTCACATGCTAAATGTATGCTTGTTTAGTCATTTTCTAGTCTATGCTCCATGCTTAATCACATGCTAGAATAATGATTTTTGTTTATCTTTTTTATTATATTTCCCTCATTTTTGTGTGCATTAAATGAAAAATACAAAAAGATTTTTATTTATCATTTGGTTTTTTATCTCTTGGTAATTTAAGCTTAATGAAAAAAAAATCCAATGACTTTTTGTTTGTCTTTTGAGTACATATTTTTATTTTTTATTAAAGATTTCAAAAACTCAAAAATAATTTGTTTTGTTTTAGTATTTTTGTTTGACACACTTTATGTGGCATATACTTGTGTTTGAATCCCATCTTTTACGCTCCCATGTGACTAGAACTTTTGGTTTAGATTGTCAATCCTTATTATGTTCTTTACCATGCTTACATGGAGTAGTTGAATTTTCTATTGCTTAAATAGATTCTATTTTTTATATGCCTCAATTCATACATGCATGAGCTCATTTGAAATTTTAACTTCATATGTATATTTGAGCTTTGTGAGGTGTTATCCTACCAATCTTGTCATCTACATATTTGTGACCTAAGAGGACTAGTGCATGTCAAAATCCATTGCACGTGAGCTTTGTGAGAAATAAAAATAATATATATAAATGTGCACGGGAAAGGGCTCCGAAAGGACTTATTATTTTTTTTTACGAATAGTAAGCCACCGTTTGTTTGGACCTAAAAGAAATACGTGGTCCAAGGCCTAAAAGAAAATATGGCATTAAACGAACAAATAATTGCCAAGGCCTATGTTTGATTGATATATTCATTCAAAATTAATATATATGCTTATTGAGGGAGATTGGATGGTATATCAACGGTTTGCACAATGTCCATTTATCCTAGTTGCATTTTAAATGTCATGACTCTATTGGTTTGTAGAATCATCAACATGCTAGGCTTGTATGCATTGTGTATGTTTGTTCATTGAGTTCAATCTATATTGTCACATGAGGTTATATTAAAATGTGATGAAGTTTTCAATCAATTGAGAACTCCGTGAACATGTTTTAAGTGATTGGGTCTAAATTTAATTATTACTAGTTCACACCCCAACACTTCTGTTTTCATGTGACACATTTTTACCATACGAGTGTGAAAAGCTTATCTTATTTTGTGTCATTTGTGTGTTTATATATATATATATATATATATATATATATATATATATATATATATATGCGTGTGCATCTTTGGTATATCTAAAGTATGTATATGTATGATATTTTTGTTTAGTCTTTGCCTTGCTTTCTAGTCCATATATGCTTTACTTCATAATTGGTATTTATCTTGTTGCATTCTGTGTTGATATCACATGCTCAATATGTATTTATCATATTGATATCTATTTTTTGCATCTTAGTTGGTATCCATTATTAGTTGTTAGATTAGTTGTTGCCTATGTGTTTTCATGTTCTTATCACTTTATGCATTATGTTTAAAAAAAAATTCCTTTGTCTATTCTTGAACAAAAAAGGGGGAGAATGATAGGGGGAGAAATGGATTCTAATCCTATTATTATCGTATCTTAGTTTAGGGTGATTTATCTTAGGGGGGAGACGTCTTTCTAAGAAGGTAAATTGTTTGATAAAGGGGAGAATTAATTTAGGGGAGTAATTATTTAATTGTCTTTAATATTTTGATATTCCCTATGCGTTTAATGTGTTTGCTTAAGTGTGCAGGAATTATATTTTAAGTGGCAACTTTCACCGGCAAAGATTTTAATCCTTCGATTATTTGAGTCAAGTATTGTAATTTTATTTTGGGTGGGACTTTTTTTCAGTCTAGTAGAGCTTGACGGCCCTTTAGGAATTTTATTTATTTTTTGTCCCAGAATAGCCAAAGGGGGAGATTTGTAAGGACAGAAATTTCCAATTGAGTCCTTTGTAGTTTTGGCTCAATTCCGGGAAAAAACGTTTGAGTCATAGGATAAATCTAATTGATCATCCTTCAAGCCTATGACGTGTTTGTTGAAGACGTAGCGGCCAAGAGCATAAAGCTTCATCAAATTGCAGAGTTTAAAGTGCCTCGTTTCTACATCATCAACATAGTTCCATTGCTCCTAAGGTATGAATGCATTTTGATTATATATATAGGAGCTTGGAACATTTAATATTGGGTGTTGTTCATTTTAAAACTGTTGTGTTATTTTCGAAAGATTTTATTAAAACTTTTAAGTCAAGTTTATAAAGTTTATGCGCTAAAAATAGAAATTTTCAAACTTTCTGGAAGTTCGTTCGAAAATTCGTTCGAACGAGTTTGTCGTTCGAACCACATTGTCATTCGAACGAGTTTGCCAATGAGTTCCCATATTGTCCACTGGAACTTCGTTCGAAATGTCGTTTGAACGAGATGGTTGTTCGAACGAGATTTCCAACGAGGTTTCTAACGAGTGTTGTAAGTCATCTTTCTTGTATTTGTAAATTTTGTACTTAGTGGATTTGAGGCTAGGGCCATTCGAGGTTTTTTCCCATTGTGGGTTTTTCCTCGTACATCGCGGCGTAGTGATTTATTGTTTACTTTATCTTGCTATACTCACCTAGAACGCCTGCTTAGGTAATTCAAGATAAAATTTGGTTTTAATAACTACATATTTAATTTGGTACTAAATTAAATATTGGGTAATGTTTAGCTAATTTAATTCAAGTCATTAATTTCATGTGTTAAAATTGGTTTGGCCTAATTTGTTAAAATTGAGAAATATGACTTAGGCAAATTTCTAGGACTTGGAATAATTAATTTGGTTTAAGTGAAATTTAAGTTGTGTGTGTGTTTTAATCTAATTTCACTTTGTTTAATTTAATTTGAAAAAGAATTTGTAATTTGTAATTTGTTTAATTGAACCATCAACTTTGTTTCCGCATATATTAAAAGGAAATTAATCTTTTTGTGAAGTAAACATAATTTTTATTTAAATTTTGGGGGCCTCCAACTTTTCACATGTGTTAATCTTCTCCTGTAGAACTCAGTGATGTGTGTGCTTATGTGCATAATATAAATGGAGGATGAAATCGTTGGACTCACGTCATGGATAAAGGTGGAGTGAGGTCATCCTTAGGAGCATTCCCCAAATACTAATAAAAAATATAATGCAAGTGTTTGTCGATTCACAAGTCATTATGAATGAACGATTGTGTATATTGTTCAAGACACAAGGAAGCAGGCATATATATATATATATATATCAAGGATGTATGTTAAGAGCAAAGTAATAAATGTATATGGGAGGACTCGAGTCGAGGGATTTATCCAAGACGCCTACGTAGCCTGGAGGCATCAAAGTACACGTAGTTGAAAGAAAATATAAGGTGGGGTTTAACCCGTAAATCCAATAAGGGACTTTATTATATGTGTGTTTGTATAATAAGGTATTTTAGTGTGAGAAAATGTGATAAGAAACCCTCATTTGGAATTTATAAGTGAACCCTCTTTTTCTTGTTTTTGAATTTTTCTATGAAAATAAAGTATGTGCGAATACTGATAATAAAATTTTTGAAATTAAGATGTGTGATGTAATGAAGTAAAGTACTAAGGTTGAAATGAAGTAACTAATGCAAAAATAAGAGAATTTAAAGACAAGGGGGAAGAAATAGACCTCCTTGTTAGGACTTGAAGTAGATCTTGATTGTAGACGCACTAATATCAAGATGAAGTGATGGTGGTTTTAGAAGGTGCGTGGGAATTTACTCATAAGTGTATGAAAATGATGGAAGGAATGTGGGAAATGGGATTTTAAGGAAATAATAACTCTGAATTCGAGGGAACACTGGGTTATTTGCTAAGGAATTCAGAGCCATTCGAAGATTAATTTATCTTTCACTCAGACGAGAAAGTTGACCGGAGTCAAACGAGGTTTGAGATCTATCGTTGGCCTCTAGATCGGTACTCGGGTTATGGCCTAGCATTTGCGATGAATGAGTGAATGTTAGGGACCTAAGGAGGCTCTTAAGGGGTCCTAAAACGGGGTTTCTACAGGGATACCCTCGACGGGCGAGCCTGGAATAAGTGAAGATCGTTAAATGATAAACACCACATCGACGTTGGGAAAGTGGTATTTACGTCAATTTTGAGGGCCTAGGGGGTGAAGTTGATCTATTCGAAGGGTCGAGGTCAGTTTTGAGGACCTAAGGAGACGAGAATGACCAATTCAACGGGTCAAGGTTGAAAAATTTATTACTTAGACCGTTTAATACAAGATTAAACTATTGAAGTAACTCCGAACTATTTTTTGAAGAAACTCTTTTCTTTAAATCAAAACAGATTAATTACAAGATGTGTTTAATAAAACATGAACGAGATTTGTTCAAGATTTTATAACATGTATCAAAAATTAAAACTAACATAGTTTATGTCAGAACACTATCAAGAATGAGATAAGGAGATGTAGGAAGATTAAGTACGCACAGTTTTTAATGTGGTAAAACCTCACCCAACTGAGGAAACATCCACGGTGACTTCTAAGTCACAAACCAAAAATCCGCTAAAACAAAATATACAAGTTACAAACTATTTAACGCACATGAAAACAAATCAGACCTATACAATTTTAGAAATGTACCCACTGGTTTAATTTTAACTTTTCTGCAGTTTTGAAGTTGATGTTGCTTTGTCAGCTTGATAACTTCTCCACTTTGTTCCAGTCTTTATGTCGACTCGTGTTGTTTCAAGATCTTATGGCCAACACTTTTGTATTGTAGTGTAACAAGTTATCTAACACATGCATGCACACACGCACACTTATCGATACAAATAGTCCAATCAAATTACAGAACAGATCTAAATGACTTAGGGTTTTCAGTTTCTCTCTTCTTTAGAAACAAAAGGCTTTATTTGACCTTTCAAAAAATCCCGGATCGAAAGACGGTTCAAGGTCTTAATGAATCTAAGAGGATTTTGAAAATATTTTTGAAATTGAAAACCATCGATTGTGATTCCAACTAGGTCAAAAGTCTTGTTTCGTAAGAACTAGAAGCATAAAATAGATTTGTTGATTCTGGAGTTTTAAAAAGAATTTACAAAAAGAATAATCAACAAATACGATTTCTCAAGATGAGAAACTAACATACGCAGATCTAAGTGTAATATGACATGTAATAATCAGATCTACTGTTTCTATGAAAGAGAAATAGAGATCGAACATGTAATATCTAAGTTGGAAATAAGATCTGAAACTCAGAGGATAAAACTCTTTAAACAACCTTCAAACCCCCAACAAAAACACTCTCAAACACACAGGTATAGTGTTTGGTAAATACTGTTTAGGAGAAATGAGTTTAGGGTTTGAAAATAAAATACGGTTTGGACAATTTAGGGTTTCTTTCTCTATCTGGTTTCTCTCTCTTTATTTTCTCTCTCTCTCTCTCTCTCTCTCTCTCTTTCTCTCTCTCTCTCTCTCTCTCTCTCTCTTCTTCTCTCTTAGTTTACGAATTGGCAAAAAGTCTCAGAAGGATGAGGGTAAGCCTCCTTATATAGTAGGCTAGGAAGGATCGAGAAGGTTGGTGAAAATCTAAATGCTGAGATTTGGTCTTGGCCTTTTGACTTTGATCCAACGGTTTAACATCAGCGGTGATTTAAACAAGAGTTGATTGGCCTAGAGAGGTTCACAGGGATTAGAGAAAAATGTACGCAAGTCGTTGATTGAATTGATCTAATGGCTGAGATCGATTACAAGATATGAGTCTACAAACAAACACAAATCAGGCCGCTAGAAGGCTTACAGGTGTAAGGCCCAGATGAACTCACACACGCGTGTTTCAAAATAATTACACACGCACCCTGAAGTCTTAAGCGCATTTGGATCCTACCCAACCAAACATTTTTGCAAAATGAGATAGAATCACTATTTACACAATGACCCCATAAGTTTATAAAACAAATTTTAACTACTTAAAAATCATTTAAAATATGTTTAAAAATTCCCAAAAATTATTAAAAATAAATTTAAAGGGGAATTAACTCACACAAGCATTTTATGCAATATATATGATATGTATGAAATCCTAATGTGTGTGGGTGATTGAGAATATACCTTTAAATAATAATCAAGAGGAATTAAGTAGAAGGTTCTGAGGTTCTTTGGTATCTAGGGAAAGGACTCAATTTTGTCACTATTTCCAAACTAGATGAACACTTATACAATGTAGATTCAAGTGAGTCAAGAGTATAAGGTGCTTGAATCTCCCCCTTTGGAAATATGAGACAAAATCTCCTTTGAGTCATCTAGGACTCGTAGGGAAACAAAAGAATAAGAAAAACCTATTCCTATACAAAGTTCTATCTACCCATTTCCTAGAAACAAAAAATTACATAACTCAACTAATTATACATTAATACCCTAATAACACCTATTGAAGACAACGGTACAGATTCCTGCAAATAACGCTAAGATCAAGCTTACTAGAAATATGTACAAGGAAAAAATGAACTCATAAGACTCAAATTTCTCCCCCATTTTGTCTTAAATGGACAAAGGGAAAAAATACATAAGTCATAGGAGTTTATTCAGCACAAACCATTCCTATCAATTTTCGTGAAGAATGAAATATAATATAATCCAAAGGTTTTGTAAACATATCTGCAAGCTGCAAATCAGTAGGAATATAATTAATTTCTAATTCCTTAGTCTCAACTAATTCGCGTATAAAATGATGTCTAATTTTTATATGTTTTGTTCGCGAGTGTTGAACATTATTTTTAGAGATATTGATCGCACTTTGATTATCATAATAAAGATGTAATTGATCTTCTTGAATACCATAATCATTTAGCATTTGCTTAAGCTAATGTAATTGGATGGCACAATAACTACCAACAGTTATGTATTCAGATTCAACTGTAGATAAAGAAGTGCAGTTCTGTTTCTTACTACTCCATCCTACCAAATTGTTACCGATATAGTAACACGCTCCTGATGTGCTCTTACTATCATTAGTACACCCTGCCCAATCGGCATCATTGTATCCTATTATAGTATTAGGAGTATCATTGGTGTACCAAAGTCCTAGATTTAGAGTTCCTTTTATGTATTTAATGATTCTTTTTACACAAACTAAGTGGCTCTCTTTAGGATTGTTTTGATAATGGGCACACACGCAAACTGCGTACATAATATCAGGACGCGAGGCAGTAAGGTATAGTAAGCTTCCTATCATACTATGATATAGAGTAGGATCTATGCATTTTACACTCTCGTCTTTAGATAATTTAGTCGTAGTACTCATGGAAGTTTTAGCTTCTTTGGCACTTTCAAGACCAAATTTATTGACAATCTCTAAAGCATATTTTGATTGCGACACAAATAAACCTTCTGAATTCTGTTTGACATGAAGACCCAGGAAAAATTGCAACTCCTCTGTAAGAGACATTTGAAATTCTTGATGCATGATTTCATAAAAAGATTTAACTTCTGAAGGGAAAGTGGATCCAAAAATGATATCATCGACATGGGCTTGAGCTATAATGATATCTTTGCCAAAATGTTTGACAAGAGGGTTTGATCATTTCCACCTCTCTTAAAACCTTTATCTAAGATAAAATTGTAAAGACGCTCATACCAGGGTCTTGGCACTTGTTTTAGACCATACCAGGCTCTTGGCACTTGTTTTAGACCATACAATGTTTTTTAAGATGATAAACACGATTTGGATATAGAGGGTCAATAAATCCTTTGGATTGTTCAACATAGGTCTCTTCAATCAAGATTCCATTAAGAAAGGATGATTTTACATCCATTTGGTAGAGCATAAAAAGCAAGTAACAAGCTATTTCAAAGAGAAGACGAACGGATTCTAACCGAGTAACAGGGGCAAAAGTCTGGTTAAAATCTATTTCTTCAATTTGAGAGTAACCTTGAGCCACTAATCTGTCTTTGTTTCTAATGATTATCCCACTTTCATCAGATTTGTTTTTAAATATCCAACGTATGCTGATAACCTTTTTATGATCATGCCTAGGTACAAGATACCAAACATCATGAATGATAAATTGAAGAAGTTCTTACTATATGGGAGAAATCCAATGAGGGTCATTCAATGCCTCATTTACATTCTTTGGTTCCACAAGGGAAATAAAACATGCATAATGAGCATAGTTTCTTAATTGAGATCTTGTACATAAGGCTCATAAGGGTTGCCAACAACGTTATCTATGGGATGATCTTTAGAAAACAAATTAGGTACTTCAGGTGTCTCAATTGGTAAGGAATCATCTATTTCTGGAGAGTCGTTTTCTAAAACATTTTCAGACTCTTCCACAATAGTTGGTTCTCCAGTCTTACTCTCAACAGTAGTGTCACTCACAATAACATTTATGGATTCCATCAAGGTCTTTGTGCAAAGATTATAGACACGGTATGCTCTACTGTCAGGATAATATCCTAGGAAGATAGCTTTATCTCCACGAGTATCAAATTTCGATAAGTGTTCTTAGTCTTTTTAGACATAACACGTACTACCAAAGGTTCTAAGGTATTTAAGATTGGGATTTTTCCCATACCATAGTTCATAAGGAGTTTGTTTAGAATTCTTCCTAAGATAGACCCTATTGATAATGTGACAAGCAGTACGAATAGATTCTACCCAAAAATATTTAGGTAAACACTTGGCATGAATCATAACACGTGCCATCTCTTGAAGGGTATGATTCTTTCTCTCAGTAATTCCATTTTGTTGAGGAGTCTTAGGAGCATTAAATTCATGTTTGTAACCATTATAGTCACAATACTCTATAATACCAGTATCTATGAATTCTCCACCTCTATCACTACGAATCCTATTTACTTGAGTGTCCTTCTCATTTTCAATTCGAAGTAGAATTTTTAAAAAGGTTTGGAAAGTGTCTGACTTTTGTTTTAAGAAGGCTATCGAAGTAAACCTGGTGAAGTCATCAACCATAACTAGAATGTAACTATGTCCACACAGAATAATAGTTCGAGAAGGACCCATTAGGTCCATATGGATGAGATCCAAGGGTTTAGAGGTAAGGATATCTTTAACTTTCTTATGAGGTGCCTTAACAATTTTTCCTTCCTGACATGATCCACAGACAATATTAGAGATAGGTTTGATCTTTGGAATTCCTATAACTATTTCTTGTGAAGACAATCTACTGAGGGTATCGTAATTTATGTGACCCATCCTATTATGACATATTTCATTGTCATCCATTCTGGAAATGTTACAGACTTCAGGACTGTTCTGGAAGGTATAACAATTATCTGGAGTCCTGAGTCCTGTAAGTATGCACTCACCTTTTTCATTTAAAATTTTGCAACTATTCTTTGAAAAGGTGACAGTATGATTTGAGTCACAACATTGCAAGATATCTAGTAGATTGGCCTTAAGACCTTTTACTAGAAGAACATTTTCAAGCACAGGCATTCATTCTTCTTTGAGTGTTCCTTTGCCAAATATTTGAGATGACACACCATCACTAAAAATAACTTTTCCTCCAGCAAAGCTGGTTTTGTCTAAAAGTTTTATATCATCCCCAGTCATATGTTTTGAGCACTCAGAGTCTAAATACCAACCAGAAGAGGTGTGTTCAGCTTTTAAAGCAGTAATGACAATATTACACTTCATCTGGGGCAATAGTTCATCTTTTCTAACCCAAATAGCTCTTGTTTTTATTTTGCGCATATTTGCTCTCATTTGATAAAACTTGCGAGCATTAGATTTTTGTTGAAAAATATTTTGCGCATGCATTTGAGTCTTATGGAGGATATGAGCATTTGGTTTAGAAAAGTGGCTAGGAATCCTTCTTGTAAATGATCTTTTAGGTTTGGTCTTTCTCTTTCTATAGTTAGAGTTTTTGTCTGGTTGTCTAGGCAGAACATAATTGTTACAGCTTCTCCTAAAGTAGTTAAAGTTTTGGTATACAATAGTATTACAAACAAGATTAACTAAACGTCTAGAGTAGCAACGTTCGAAAGAATGACCGTATTTATCACAGTAAGAACAATATAGATTTCTTGAAGAGGGTATCTCCTTAGGAAAGTCTCTAAACATAGGTTTCATAGAATTTTGATTTTGAGCCTTGTTCCTAGGGAGTACAGTTTGAAACGCAAAATCACTCTTCCTAATATGAGGGCAGACATATTTAGCCTTAGGTGTACTTTCACACTTAGAGTTACTTGATTCCCCAATATCAAACTTTTCTTATTTTTCATCAAACTCTTCTTTTAGGAAACGAAAACCTAGGCAAGCTTCTATGGGTCTTTTGCGTCCTGACACAAACTTGATTGATTCAAAGTTTTTAGTTTGTGTCTTTAACTTTGGGCAAAATCCTATTTCAGTTCGATCATCAGAATTGGTTTTTGAATCAGCAACAAAATCAACAAAACAATTGGAATTATTTTCAAACTTAGCAATTTTTTTAAAACAGTTTCTGTCTTTTCTTTGGCTTGTTCCAATTCTAATAATGTCCCTTTATATTTTTTCTCTAGACTTTCATTTGTTTCAATCAAATCTTTCAATTTTTGATAAAAAGTTTTGACTTTATTTTGATGAGTTAGACATTGGGTAGTGTACTCTTTAGCGTTAAGTTTAACCATTAGACTTAGTTCTTCTAGTTTCTTAGTGGGATCTTTCACTATCTTCTCTAGTCTAGAGATTTTCTTGAGAGTTTTGGCATAAAGTGTGTGAACATCAGGGAGGTCTTCAATGTCCGAGTCACTAAGTGTAGTGTGTGAAGTGACTCCTAAGGATTTAATTCTTGAACTCACACACACATTGACATCGTCATTATCTCTTTCCCTCTGACTCACACACCCTTTTGTAGAACTAGTAATGTTCTCAGACATTAAAGCATCTAAACCAGTAGCAGCATGATTCATAACAACAAAAGTAAAGCTACTAGCGTCATTCTCATACTTAGGCACATGCATATCATCATTATAGATTATCTTAGCAAATAAAGACATGCAAGGATCAAAAACTTCAGATGACTTAGGTTCCTCATTATCAGAGTCACTTGAATCATCCCAAGTCTTGCAAATGTTGGCCCTAATATGTTTATTGGTCGTGTTCAAGTTAACTCTATAGTCTTATGCTATGTGACCCAATTTTCCACATCTAAAGCATTTAATATTCTTAAAGTCTTTGTTAGGTCTCGTATGAATGTCCTTGTGATGTTTGTCTTGACCTTTCTCATGAGATTTATTATTAGACCGAGTTGGATAATTTGGCTTGCCTTATTTGATTGCCATTTTATTTCTAAATTTCACAATTTTCTTAAACTCCTTTGACATCAAGGCAATCTTATTATCCAAACTATCTATATCACATTGCTTATCAGAATCATTATTAGGAATTCTAAGCTCAGGTCTTATCTATTTAGAGGAGAAACTCAAATTAGAGCTAGTCTGTTTCCTATGGGACTGGGTTAATTGTTTCTTGAATTCTAGTTCCATTTCCATAGTTCTCAGTTTACTACTGAGTAATTCAAGAGTGAGATTTTGATCACTCATTTCCTCAATATCATATCTTTTGTTATCAAATTTCTGTGGTAATGACCTTAGAATTTTCAAGACAATTTCATTTCTGCCATAAGTTATCCCATTAGAGTGTAATTTGTTCATAATGTCAGTTAATTTCATGTAGAAGTTATCAAAAGATTCGGAGTCTGACATGATTAAAGAGTTATACTGCTGGATAAGCATCTGTGTTTTAGTAGCCTTAACTCTAGTGTCACCTTCATGAGCAGTAACCAGAGTATCCCAAGCTTCCTTAGAAGTGGTACAAGATGAGATCCTTTTGAACTCGTGTTCATTTATAGACATAAAGATAGCATTCTTGCCTTTAATATTATTTTGAGAAACTGGCTTCTCTTCTTGAGTGAATTCACTTAATACTTTCTTAATCCTCTCATTAGTGCCTTCAGTGGCTGGTTTTGTAGGATAAGTATATCCATTTTCAACAATATCCCAGACATCATCTCCCAAGGTTCCTTGTATGAAAGCAACCATCCTTACTTTTCAGTAAAAAAAATTGTTTCCATCAAAGAGAGGACGTCTGTTCAACTTACCAAATCTTTCATTTTTCTCGTCCATTGGTTGATTTTAAGAAAATAATTTTAGAAACACAAAATCTTTAAAGAAAATTTCCAACGCTTTGATACCAATTGAAAATTGTGTTACTCAGGACGTTTAATATAACATTAAACTATTGAAGTAACTCCGAACTATTTTTTGAAGAAACACTTTTCTTTAAATCAAAACAGATTAATCACAAGATGTTTTTAATAAAACATGCACGATATTTGTTCAAGATTTTATAACAAGTTTCAAAAATCAAAACTAAGATAGTTTATGTCAGCACACTATCAAGAATGAGATGAAGAGATGTAGGAAGATTAAGTACACACAGCTTTTAACGTGGTAAAACCTTACCCAACTGAGGAAACATCTACGGTGACTTCTAAGTCACAAACCAAAAATCCATTAAAACAAAATATACAAGTTACAAACTATTTAACACACATGCAAATAAATCAGACCTATACAAGTTTATAAATATACCAACTGGTTTAATTCGAAATTTTCTGCAGTTCTGAAGTTGATGTTGCTTTCTCAGCTTGCTAACTTCTCCACTTTATTCCAGTCTTTACGTCGACTCTTGTTGTTTCAAGATCTTATGGCCAACACTTTTATGATGTAGTGTGACAAGTGTTTGTGAATGTGATCTAACACATGCATGCACACGCACACTTATTTATACAAACAGTCCTATCAAATTACATAATATATCTAAATGACTTAGGGTTTTCAGTTTCTCTCTTCTTTAGAAATAAAAGGCTTTATTTGGCCTTTCAAAAAATCCCGGAATCCGAGGTTACCTTTCTCGAAAGACGGTTAAAGGTCTTAATGAATTTCAGAGGGTTTTGAAAATATTTTTGAAATTGAAAACCACCGATTGTGATTCTAACTAGGTCAAAAGTCTTGTTTCGTAAGAACTAGAAACATAAAATATATTTGTTAATTCTGGAGTTTTAAAAAGCATTTACAAAAAGAATAATCAACAAATACGATTTCTCGAGATGAGAAACTAAAATATGCAGATCTAAGTGTAATATGACATGCAATAATCAGATCTACTGTTTCTATGAAAGAGAAATAGAGATCGACATTGTAATGTCTAAGTTGGAAACAAGATCTGAAACTCAAAGGATAAAACTCTTTAAACAACCTTCAAACCCCCACCAACAACACTCTCAAACACACAGGTATAGTGTTTGGTAAATACTGTTTAGGAGAAATGAGTTTAGGGTTTGAAAATAAAATAGGGTTTGGATAATTTAGGGTTTCTTTCTCTCTTTAGTTTCTCTCTATCTCTCTCTCTCTCTCTCTCTCTCTCTCTCTCTCTTATCTTCTCTCTTAGTTTACGAACTGGAAAAAATTATCAGAAGGTTGAGGGTAAGCCTCCTTATATAGTTGGCTAGGAAGGATCGAGAAGGTTGGTGTAAATCTAAAGGCTGAGATTTGGTCTTAGCCTTTTGACTTTGATCCAACGTTTTAACATCAACGATGGTTTAAACAAGAGTTGGTTGGTCTAGAGAGGTTCACATGGATTGGAGAAAAATGCATGTAGGTCGTTGATTGAATTGATCCAAAGTCTGAGATCGATTACAAGATATGAGTCTACAAATAAACACACGTCAGGCCGCTATAAGGCTGATAGGTGTAAGGCCCAGATGAACTCACAGACGCGTGTTTAAAAATAATTATACACGCACCCTGAAGTCTCAAGCGCATTTGGATCCTACCCAACCAAACATTTATGCAAAATGAGATAGAATCAGTATTTACACAATAACCCCATAAGTTTATAAAACCAATTTTAATTACTTAAAAATCATTTAAAAAATGTTTAAAAATTCCCAAAAATTATTAAAAACAAATTTAAAGGGGAATTAACTCACACGGGCATTTTATGCAATATATATGATATGTATGCAATCCTAATATGTGTGGGTGAATGAGAATATACCTTTAAACAACAATCAATAGGAATTAAGTAGAAGGTTCTGAGGTTCTTTAGTATCTAGGGAAAGGACTCAATTTTGTCACTATTTCCAATCTAGCTGAGCACTTATTTAATGTAGACTCAAGTGAGTCAACAGTATAAGGCGCTTCAGAGGTCAGTTCTGAGGACCTAAAGAAACAAAGGATGATCGATTCAGCGGGTCAAGGTTAGTTCTAAGGACCTAAGGAAATGAAGGATGATCGATTCAGCGAGTTGAGGTCAGTTCTGAGGACCTAAAGAGACAAGTATTATCGATTTAATGAGTTAAGATTAGACCTAAAGAAACGAAGGATGATTTATTAAGCGGGTCGAGGTAACTTCTGAGGAACTAAGGATACAAAGATGACCAATTCGACGGGCCAAAAATGTGTTACTATTTATTCTAAAGGGATAGAGAGACCAATTTGGCATGTCGAGGTCAATTTTGAGTACCTAAGGAGACGAGGATGACCAATTCAATGGGTCAATCTTAACTTTGGAGATGTGATGGGATGACCAATTCAGTGGGTCGAGGCCGATTCTGAGAACCTTCAGTTCTAACAACTAATTTTTGAGGGTCGAGGTCATTTCTGAGGACCTTAAGTTATGATGACCAATTCTAATTTTCGAGGTCAATTGTGCGGACCTAAATCTGTAGCGACCAAGGTCAATTCTATGGACCTAAATCTGTAGCGACCAATTTTGAGGGTTGAGGTCAATTTTGAGGACCTTAAGTTGTAGTGATTGATTTTGCAGGTTGAGGTCAATTATGCAGACATATAGTTATACCGACCAATTTTATGGGTCAAGGTCAATTCTGAGGACTTTAAGTTGTAACGATCGATTTTGCAGGCTGTGGTCAATTCTGTGGATCTTAAGTTGTAGTGATCGATTCTGTAGGCCATGGCAAATTCTGAGGACCTAAAGTTGTAGCAATCAATTCTGAGGGTCGAGGTCAATTCTGAAGACCTTAAGTTGTGACGACCGATTCTGAGGGCTAAGGTCAATTATGAGGACCTAAAATTATGATAGTCGATTCTTAGGGCTGAGCTCAATTCCGAGGACATGAAGTTGTGATGACTGATTCTGAGGACCTAAATTTTTTATGACCGATTTTGCTAGCTGAGGTTAATTCTGAGGACCTAAAGTTGTAAATTGAGGAGTTGCTCTCATGGAAATTTTAAATTATCTTGGGGGTGCAGATGAGTTTATGGGATGGCTGAGGATTGTGTAGTTTTAAGACTTTTTTGGTGAAGGACTTATCCTTGAGATGTTCGATTGGGAATTGTGTTATTTTAAGACTCCACTAGGGGGATGTTTAGGCTGAGTATTTGTAGTAGACTTTGATGCGGCTACATCGTTGGTTCTGCTGGTGGAATATATTGAGGAAAGGTTTGTAAGATTAACTTGGTTGGGGATTATGCCGATGTTAAGAGTGTAAGGAGATTAATGCTCTAAAAAATGATTTTCTTGAGAAAAATGAGGTTACATATTTTTCGAGGATTTTTGGGAATTTTTCAAGAAATTTTTAGATTTTTCTGGAATTTTCTAGCCTTTTTGTATGAAGTTTGTAAGGGGGTGCCGATAGGAAGTCCTAGGGGGTGATAATCGGAAGAGACTCCCAGGCTTCCTTGGGATAAGGAAAAGATGACTGCCAACCGGTATGGGCAGGGGCTTTATAACTTCACTTTTGCTGAATCTTTGTTTGGAATGTAGGTGACCTTATACCCTTGGAGTCTTCCTTTGGGGGCCACAGGGTCTACAGGCATGCAGGTGTAGATAAAAAGGTTGTTGGAGTATGAGGTGGTGTCTGGGTTGACAAGGCTTACAGATGAGGTGACATCCATTACAGATCCATTGTTATAACTGAAGGATCTTGGCATTAACCATGATGTACACTTGACTTAACGACTTTGTACCTGAAAAGATAGACTCTAGAAGAAAAAGAGAGATGCATCTTTTTTATTTGTTTGATTATGTTAATTTAATGGCCTACTCTACATGCACTTTATTTTACTGTCAATATTTTTCTTTGAGAAAGAGTAGGAAAAGTTTATTTTTTCGAAATTTTTAATAGATGAAAGCCTTGGAGGCCTATAGTTGCAAACAATTTACCCTTTTAAGGGGGTTATTTTGAGAAAAATGTGTTTTGGAAATTTTTGGATAGTGGAAGGTCGTGGAGGCTTGGTTGGTATTTGGGTTGTGCTGATTCCGGTGTTACGAAGGGATCTTTTCAATGGTTGCTTTGCCAGAGCTGTTGCTTTAGACCTTATTATGAGGCTGTTTATAGTGATGGGGGACTTGATAGCGGATCCCCAGGTGGCTATGATAACAGCCTGGATGTGTTACAACCATAATCCTTTGGTGGTGGTGGCTGAGACTCTAAATGGTCTGGACGTGTTACAACCGACTTACTGAGGGGGAGCCCAATAATGTTATTTATGTGGTTTGCGGAGAGGTTTTTCCTGAAGGTCCCTCTTGATTACCCCTTGATGGTTGTGCCCAATTTCTTTGTCCATTCTTTCTTTAGATTTGGCCCATCTATGGAGAGCTTGGTGAACTGGCTTGTAGAGCATGAAGACCGATGTCTTCGTTGGTTAGTGCCATAGTGGGGGGAGTTATTTCCTATCTTGCAGTTTGGAGATTGTTGGTATGCATGATTAGTGGACCTTCGGTAAGATTCCTTTTATTTCCCTTGGTGGCTTCTGCACCAAGTCAGGTGCGAACAGATTGTGCCCCCTCATATAACAAACTTCTTCCTGGTGGAGGATTTGATTGAATTGCTGAAGATGATGATGGGCTCTTTGTGGCAGAACCGTCGACCGTCTATCCATCAGTCACAATCTAGGGGGGATCCTGGCATGTTTCTGGGGGACTACGTGAAGTGGTTATAGAAGTGGGTAGTAAAGAAAGTCATGGAAGGAGAGACCGGTCGAACGTGGTTCGTGGCTTTTGACACCATGGAAGACGGTGTTATGATTTCGTCTAGGCTTGTCAGGGTATATTTCTCCATGGAGTGCATACAAAATTTCAACCAGGATTGGGAAACTTGGGGTCCACCAAGTGTTGGTAATAATGATGAAGCGGGGTCGTCGAGAAGTTGAAGGCGTATTTTGTGAAGCTTGGGTGATTTTTGTGAAGCTACAGTAATTGGGTGTTTTTTATTTTTAGGGTTTAGTTTTTTTAGAATAAATTTTGTGTAGTTTGGTTACATTTGTTTAGGAACGGTCTGGTCAACGGAGAGGAGTGGTTAGTTTAACTCCTTTCGTTGATACTTCATGTAATAGCATTGTATTCGTCGATCATAAGTAAAAGTTGATTTGAACGTATTTTGTTGTGCCTCTTGATGAGTTTTGCATTTGAGTAATCTATACCAATTACTTAGGCATACATAATCCTTTTATTCATGTAAATGATAAAATTAATCATTGTTCTTGGAGGTTAAAAAATAATAGCATTTTGTGAAAAAGAAGGGGAACAGACACATATATGGCGTATGGGTTGCCTACGTACCTCTAAGGATTTTGAAAATTTTCCGAGTTTAATTTTGAAAAGAAAAGGATTTTTGAGGGGTTCAGTCCCACGTAATTTTGGGTAGGGGAAATGAAGAATTATTTTTTAAAATAGAAGGAGGGGGAGAAGAGTCATAACGCGTCGAGATTTTAAACTAAGGGTAAAGTTTCTTGAAAAGGTCCCGATTAACTGAACGCACCATCTCTTCTCCATCAAGTTCTGTGAACATATCAGAGCCTCCTGAGATAATCTTCTTCACGATGTATGGGTCACTCTAATTCTGTTTGAATTTACCTATGGGGTCCTAGACGGGTTCTATGATATCTTTACGGGCAAGGTCTCCTTCATGGACACCATGGTCCATGACTTTTTAGTTGAATAATCACATTATCTAGTAATGGTATCCCTGTATATAGTACAACACATTCTGTCTCTTTTCATCCAAGAGTGATAATTCATTAAAGCGGCTCTGATGCCATTCTTCTTCTCCAATTGTGCTTTCGAGCAGGACGCGAAGGGAAGGTATTTCTATCTCAATGGGTAGGATTGCTTCCATGTCGTACACTAGAGAATAAAGGGTAGCCCCCAGAAGGCACTCTTATTGAAGTGAGGTCGCCCAATATGGCGTAAGGGATCCGATCATCCTAATCTCTGCAACTCTCATTCATCTTGCTTATTATGGTTTTGAGGCTTTTATTGGCAGCTTCGACAACACCATTAGTTTGGGGTAAATAGGGAGAAGATTTTTGTATCTAAATCCCATACTCTTTGACAAATTATGTAACCTCAGCTTTGAAATGGAGCCCATTATCTGATATTAACTCGTGGGTAACTTCGTATCGGCAGATGATGTTCATTTTGATAAACTTGACCACTTATTTAGCATTTAAAATCGCGTATGACTCGGCTTTGACCCATTTGGTGAAGTAATCAATGATGATCAGGATGAATTCGTGACCATTTGAAGCTTTAGGAGTAACTTTCCCTATTATGTCAATGCCTCAGGTGGAGAAGGACTAAAGAGAGTTCATGCTCTATAGCTCTCGGGGAGGCAAGTGTTTGAGATTGGAAAACTATTGGCATTTTAGGCATCTTCGGACATAGGCAGTGCAATCTTGAACTATGGTGATCCAAAATATCCCTGCAGATGATTTTTTTGCAAGCATGTGACCGTTCATGTGGGGTGCACATTCCCCGTTGTGGATCTTTTGCATCATTTCTTCAACATCAGACCTTGCAATGTAGTGTAAATGGGTTCCATTGAAGTTTCTTTTTAATAGTGCTTTGTCGTCGATGATATATTGGGCAACCAGTTTATGAAGGGTCGCACGGTCTTTCTTATTAGTGTGTTTGGGATACCTACCATGTTTCAGGAGGTGCCAAATGTCATAGAACCATAATTTGGCCATATCAGAATCCTCCTCCGTAACGAGTTCAATGTGGTAGAAGTGGGTAGGCTTAGATTGTTTCTGTACCAGGAAAGGGACCATTGTTATGCCCTCATGTATATTGACCATGGAGTCCAGTGTAGCAAGGGCGTCATCTAGGTTGTTCTTTGCATGGGGCAAGTAGTGGAAGGTGATGTTATTAAACTGGGAGGCCAACTCTTCTATGTGGGTATGGAAGGGTAGGAGCTTCTGGTCTTTGACTTTCCATTTTTTGAGGATTTGGCTGACGATAAGGGCAGAATCTTCATAGACGTTTAAGTGTCGAATTCCTTCTGAAGGGCGATCTTATAGCCTACAGTGCATGCCTCATACTCGATCATGTTGTTGGTGCATAGGAAGTCTAGTTTGATAGAAATTGGGGTGTGACAGTCATCAGGTATGATTAAGAGTATCCCAATGCCGTATCCCTTCTTATTGGCAGCTCCATCAAACAACATTCTCCATTGGAGGTCCTCCGGAGAGATGCAGAGAATATCTTCGTCTAGGAATTCAGGGACCTAAATATCTACTTCTTCTATGGGGTAATCAGTGAGGTAGTCGGAGACGGCTTTCCCTTTCATATATTTCTGCGTGATGTACACAATATCGAACTAGGCTAGTAACATCAACCATCAGTTTATTCGACTAGATAAAGCGGGATTTTCTAGAAATTACTTAGTGGGATCCATATGCGATACTAGTCTTATGAGGAAGTCAGGCATGTAGTACCGTAACTTCTGTGTGAGACATATGCTTTATCTAAAGCAGTATAGTTGACTTCGTACCCAACTAATTTTTTACTGGCGTAATAAATAGGTCTTTACTTATGAGATTCTTCAATATATTGGGCTAGCGAATCTCATCTTGCAATATCTATGAAGGTCAAGTACAGAAGGTGGGGGAGACCTGGCGGTGGAGGCATAAGCACTGGAGGTCGGGTAAAGTATTGCTTGATTATGTCAAAGGTTTCTTGGTAGGCCTAATTCCAGAATTTAGTTGAATCCTTTCGGAGAACTTTGAAATGGGTTCGCGGATAGAAGTTAGGTAGATGATGAACCTACTGATGTACTTTAGTTTACCCAGAAGTCCTCGGACTTCCTTCTCTATTCGTGGTGGTGGCATATCTATTATGGTTTTTAGCTTGGTAGGGTCTCCATCATTTCCCTTATCACTGACCATAAATCCCAAGAGTTTTCCTCTCGTGATGCCGAGAAAGCATTTGTGTGAGTTCAACCACATCTGTTATTATTGTAGTCGCTTAAAAAACTTCCGTAGGACGTGAATATGACCTTCTAGAGTCTTATATTTGATGACCATATCATCTACATAGACCTCGACCTCTTTGTGAATAAGATCGTCTAGGATGGTTATGGAAGCCCTTTGGTAGGAGCCCCGACATTCTTGAGTCCAAATGGCATAACAGTGTAGCAAAGGGTTCCCCATGGGGTGATGAAGGAGATTTCCTCTTAATTGTTAAGTGCATCTTGATATGGTTATATCTGGCAAATCCATCGACAAATGACTTGAGGGCGTGGTTAGCCGTGTTGTCCACAATCATGTCGATGTTGGGTAGTGGATATTCATCCTTTGGGGGTGCTTTATTCAAATCCCAGTAGTCGACACACATCAGAATTTCCCTCCTGACTTCGGCACAGGGAAGATGTAAAAGTATATGTGATCGCTTAAATAAGCTCTGATACCAATTTGTAAAACCGTGGGAGATTGATTAAACCGAATTCACAAATTTCCAATTTAGACTTATTTAATTGGAGTCAATTTTTAAACCAAATTAATTATACCCAATTTTAATTCAATCCTAAACAAACATCTAGGTGTAGTGGATCATTCCAACACAAATAAATATGAATTACAGGCTCATAGATTCCAGGAAAAATCCTCGAAGGGCAAAACCTTTTATTTCACTAATAATACTCATAATGATTACAAGCAAAATTTGCAAAGAATTTATCGCAGAAAACTCTCGTAGGCCGCAACCTAAATCAACAACAAATCAACCTCCGAATATTTACAAAGACATGCAATCCAGTCAGCCCAGGAATACCCAAGAGTACTCCCTTTGACACGTAGTCAAGTTATCCCAGCACCTCCCTCAAGTGGCACCTAGATCAGCAGTAGGTTATCCTCCTACAAGAGAAACTCCAGTAAAACCGTATCTTGGGTTCCAAAACAATTCATTAAAAACAATTAGGATTTGTGAATGTAAAACAAAAGGAATTAAACCCTTAAAGAAGAAGACAAAGAATTTTGTTGGTTTGCAGTTTGTCCAGAATGAAAAAGTCAGGTCTTCTTAACGAAAATAGAGTGATTTAAAACGCTTTAAATAGAAAACTTAAGTCGGCACATCGCTTGAACGAAACAGGGAAGTTTTTTTAACAATGCTACGTGTTTCTCGAACGATCTTCGCGCGACATCAACATATCGCTCGAACGAGAAGCTCAAGTCGCTCGAACGAGTGAGCAAAAATAAAATAAAAAATTATTTCGTCAAAAACTCTGCCTTAACACTTAGAAATAATTTTTTTATGAAAAGCTCCGCCTCAACACTTAGAAAATATTTTTAAAAAATTATCGTAACACTCTACGTGAACCGTTAAGGTATTTAAACACAACCTTACCAAAATTAATCTCGTGAAGGCTTGAATTTCGAAGAACGTTGATATTCGGATCCGTTTTGATGCATGATTGAACTTGAATAAGTCTTCGACAGTTGTAGCGATATACGACATACTCAAATGTAAACCAGATAATAAAATGATGTCCTTACAAATCTCCCCCTATATCTATGCCAGTACAAAATAAAAACATCTGAATTATCAAACCAAAATGCCTATACAAATCTAATACCCTCCCATGAACCCCAAAATGAAAAGGTAATAAACATGTGAGTTTAAAACTTTTCTTCAAAAATCTTCAAATCTTTAAGCCTTTCTCACCAGTGTGTGCAATTCAATAATCGTCAACCTTTGTACCTACACATATGATACAAAGCAAATACCTTCATGACGTATCGAGTTTGAAATAATATAAATCAATAATCAATCATCAAGTCTACCCCATAATGTAAAACTCCCCCATAATTCGTTCCCTCCCCCCCCCCCCCCCCCCCCCCCTTTTTGTTCAAAATAGACATGGAAACGAATAAACAAAACAAACATGGAGTTGTCACGACAAACAAATCAAATAACTGAGATCATCAACAGATACTCAAAAGCATTCCACAAACTATTTTTGATTTTTCAATTTTTTCAAACAAAAATGCAAACATAATTTTACAAAAATCACACACCGTGAATTTACACTAAGATAACCAAATCATGGAAATGGAATGAAAGGGTGTGAACAAATTCGATAGGCAAATCAATGCAATCACACATAACATATGTGCATGATGAATATGTGTACTCCTAACGAATGAATCTCAAAATCGTCCTTAGGTGTCAAAAATGTGGATTTAGATGACATCGTCTTAATCAAATTGACAAATCAAAGTCAAGCATGATTTTCACACTAATAACGTCTAAAACTATGTAACTATTTTTCATGACTTTGTCAGGACGTACAAACCCGTTTTATATTCCATCCAAACTCCCTCATAAATAATAATGCCTTTTATTTTTCTTTTGAGGTGATGAAACTAAATACTATTGGCCCACTTTACGGCATATTTTTCTTTTTATTGTCTTTAAATTTTTTTCGGGCTCTTTTCAACCTCTTTTGACCTTGGAAAATATTTATTGTGCCACACTTTTTCTAGGTCCGATTTAAACGGTGTCTTAATCACAAAGGACAAATGAGTACCTTTCGTAGCCCTTCCCCGTTTTTCAAATAAATCACACAAACTCACAATGACGGTTCTTACATGCACTACTTTCATTGACAAGTTTTATCACATTTGGGTCATTTTAAAGAAAGAATTGAGATGAAAACACATTGACCAACATGTGATAGACAAGAAGAATACTCAAGAGTGTAACATGTAGGTAGTAACAACAAATTACATCTCAATGACTCCAAACATTGTAAAGCACAAAAATGAAATGGTGACGAATATCAAAACACTATCAAACAGCCACATAGATATGGAATGAAATTTTGACTCGGTCATCCTAAATGTCCATCCATATACAATGTAGAACAAAATAAAAAACTCTTTTTGGAATTTCAAAAATTTATCAAAATAAAATATTTTTGTATTTTTCAAAAGTTTTATCGAAAATAAAAAATTAATACAAAAAAGTACATGTGCCATCACATTAGAAAACATATATCATGAAGCACAACTAGTGTATGACAAACAAATCATGCAAGCAATTATCCATAAGAAATAGCAAGTGACGCATCATGTGCAAGCATGTGAGAATCAACTAGTTTACCATATAGCTCCTCTAAAAGTGATTTTCGAACCCAAATACGTGTGCAACGACGCATTGGGGTTTTGGGAACCAATGAAATTCTAGACTTCAACTTCCTAAGACCTCTTCCAAGATCAAAACAAAAACGCATAAGGTGACCTTTCCTACCATAATGTGAACATGCGTAAATGGGTGGAATGACGCCTATGGGTTGACCTTTTCTAACGTCCTTGGGATTGATTGGCCCTCTAAAATAAATAATGGTCTTAGATTTACTACTTGAAACATGAGAACATGATGAGACACTACCATTTCTACCAACACTACTCGAGTCTGTCAAATCCTTTTTCATCTCTAAAATTCTTTACTCAAGCAAAAAATAACAATTTGTAAAAGCATTGTGATATAGATTAAACCGAATTCACAAATTTCCAATTTAGACTTCTTTAATTGGAGATAGTTTTTAAATAAAATCGATTAAACCCAATTTTAATTAAACCCTAAACAAACATTTAGGTGTAGTGGATCATGACAACACAAATAAATATGAATGGCTGACTCATGGATTTCAAGGAAAAATCCCCGAAGGACAAAACCTTTTATTTCACTAATAATACTCACAATGATTACAAGAAAAATCTACAAAGAATTTACTGCAGTAACCCCTCATAGGCCACAACCTAAATCAACAATGAATCAACCTCAGAAAATCCACAAAGACACACAATCTAGTCAGCCTAATAACATGTATGAGTACTCCCATTGACACGCAGTCAAATCAGCCCAGCACCACCCTCAAGTGGCACGTAGATCAGCAGTAGGTTATCCTCCCTACAAGAGAAACTCAAGAAAAACCATATCTTGGGTTCCAAAACAATTCACTAAAAGTAATTGGGATTTGTGAATTGAAAACAAAAGGGATTAAACCCTTAAATGAAGAAGACAAATAATTCTGTTGGTTTGCAATTTGTGCAGAATTAAAAATGTCAGGTCTTGTTAACGAAAACGGAGTGGTTTAACACGCTTTATATAGAGAACTTAACTTGGTGCATCGCTCGAACGAAATAGGGAAGTTTCTCGAACGATGCCACGTGTTGCTCGAACGAGCTTCGCCCGACATCAACCTGTCGCTCGAATGACAAGCTCAAGGTTCTCGAATGACTGAGCAAAAATAAAAAAATAAATATTTCGTCAAAAACTCTGCCTCAACACTTAGAAAAAATTATTTGACAAAAAATTCCGCCTCAACACTTAGAAAATATTTTAGGAAAATTATCCCAACACTCTAAGTGAACCGTTAAGGTATGTAAACACAGCCTTACTAAAATTAATCTCACGGAGGACTGAATGTTGAAGAATGTTGATATTCGAATTCGTCTTAATGCGTGATTGAACTTGAATAAGTCTTTGACAGTTGCAGCGGTATACGACATACTCAAATGTAAACTGAAAAATAAAATAATGTCCTTACAGACGATCTTGGCAAGTCATATAATATATTTGACTATGCGAATGAAGCCTACATTTAATTGCTTGACTACTTCCTCCTTGACTTTGAGAGACCATTCGGTGCGGAGATTTCGTAGCTTCTATTTGACCAATTTGCATTCTGATAATGCCGAGCATGTCATTGTAGAACCATGCAAAGACGTCCATAAATTCTTTTAATAGCTCTTTAAATTGCGCACGCTCATGCTCGTTAGGGGTAGACCCTATCCTAATCTCTCACTGTTCATCATCATTAATTTGAACATGGTTATGTTGTTTGTTATTCTCCTTATTAAGATCAGTTAATAATTGTTCATTTGTAAACACATCACCATCGAGAGTTCAATTAGAATTAAGAAAATTAATGTAAGGCATAACAAGATAATCAAAATCTTCCTTTATTTTATTTTTGGGAAAAACAATATTGAGAACCTCATCCAAAGATGTCTCAGTTATATTGATATCCAAAAAAGTAACAAAAACATCAGACGAAGAGATTTGGATAGGGAAGACAACAGGGTCAGATTAAATCCTGGCAGGTTGGATAGGCATGGCAATCCAGTTGAGGAGAGGCATGTCAGAAGCTCTGATTTGAGTAAATAGGTCCGACAGGGTGGCATCTAAATGAATCATGCATAGACTCAGCCCTAGTGTCTACAGGTTGAACGAGTCCTTAAAATCACTTTCCTCAAAATCCCTTATAACTATCACAACTTTCTTAGTGAGAGGTTGAACTTCATGTTGGCAGTCTACGGACCAAGAGTTGCTATCTTAAAAGAAGATTTCCATCCCGATTTAATCTTTTTATCAACATGGTCATACCATGGTTCTGGGAAGCTACAGAAAGAGAACTCTCCACCCTCCTTGATAAACCGTCCATTTAAAGAGTCTCTCGAAATAGTTCTTCCTTCTTCTAAGCTTCTTTTTGGTCATGGTCACTGGAGTGCTCTGAGTTCTTTTAGTGAGGGCTAGTAACCCAGGTCACATGGGAGAAAGGCCTCCTTCGGGACTATGGGATCAAGGATCCATTCTTGGCATCGCTTTAGTCCCATTACGAGCATGAAGTGATTGTTATTGAACATCTTAATCACGTTGACATTTCCATAAGGGTTGTGTTCCAGATAGACTCGGTCTTTGAAACTATCTCCTGTTAGAAGGGGGAGTGGGTCAACTCTGAAGCCAGAGAGGAGCATGTCATTCATCCTATGTTGGATTCCCAATACTAGGTTACTATTACTGGCGGTATCTGAACTATCATCATCCCCCAAAATGTTGATAACCTAGCCTTTGGCGAAGAATTTCAATTTCTGATGAAGAGAAGATGATACCCATCGAATACTGTGGAGCTATGAACGACCAAGGAGAAGGTTGAAACATAAAGGTATGTCAATGACTTGGAGCTCAGTGACATGATTGATAGGGATAGCCCCTATTATGAGTTTTATGGACACCATTACCTCTTGGTGGGTATTATTTTAAGCGCGCACGGTGACGGAAGTGGGAGTGAGATTATTAACTTTTAAACCCAAACAATTAAAGGTTATAAGAGGACAAACATTGAGTGTAGATCCGTTATCAACAAGTGAGAGTGGGACTGTCTTTCTTAATACTTGAATGGAGATGTTGAGGGCATAATTATGGTTTGGGCCAATCTTTGGTATCTTTGCTTCGAAAAAGGAGAGGAGTCTGTAACAGGTTAAAGACCTAACCATGTTTACAGCTTCTTCGGGAGTGGTGGAAGGAGGGACTGTAGGCACACTAAGGAGTTTTATCAGAGCATTTCGGTGTAACTAGGAGGACATGAAAAGTCCCTATAGGGTGATGTTGGCTTCGGTTTTCTTGAGCTGGTAAAGGAGTTTACTTTATTTGATGGTCATCTCTGGCAAAAGAAGTTTTAGTAACTCCCTTTTCCTTTATGTTTCTCGATCACATGAGGAATCAAATCTTTATAGTGTCTCCCTGACTTGGCTATGTGATTTACAGAGGTAGGAAATAAGAAGAACCTCGTGTCTTCATCTATTTCTAGCTGAATGGCCACCTTGTTGATTTCCCCCAGCAGATGTTTGAAGGATATCATTCCCCATAGACTAGTTTCTTCCCATCTGTGTTCGTCATCTGAACTGTCAAAGTCGTCTCCCCATCTGATGGTGACTATGTCCACCTTCCAAAGGAAGTCAATAAATTTAACAACTTTGACAGCATCATCGTACAAATCTTCCTACTCAGCGAAGAGGTGGAGGAGTGAAGGGACCAACCGTCCCTGAAGCTTCAAATCAATGAGTAGCTTATCAATGCTCTAAATTTCACCCATCTCTCGAAATGCATCGGCCATTATCTGTACTATGTCATCTAATCCCGTGCCTATGTGAATGTGGTGTTCAAAGTGCATGACAGAATGTTGTGCCATAAATATTTTCAAATAATACAAGCACAATCAAGAACATAAATATTCTATGATAGAATATATACACACAATATTTGACAATTGTATATAGAAATTTAAGCACAAGTCAATTACAAAACTGTTTTAAAAAATATGTTCAGATTAAATTAAGATTAATCTATCAACTTAATATGCAAGTTCTTAACAGTTCTGATTTAGAGTCCTCGGTTCGAAGCCATGTAAGGTTCAAGTAGAAGATTAAGGACAGGAAATATATATTTCTATCAATTACGGTCCTCAAGCATAATAGGTTTAACTTTCTAAACCTCTTATAGATTAAACCTTACTTCAACCAAACGTTTTTATATGTGATTTAAAACAACACGTTTTAATCAAACATGAACTTAGAAACAAGGTTGAAAAATCATAATACACACAAACGTGATTTGTCTGTGCAATATTGTTCAAGCTTATACACCAAAACAGATATAAGAGAGCAAAACATATATCTACATTTATTGTGATAAATCGTGTGTAATTTGTGTAACTAGGCATAAATATTAGACACGCAACAAGTATTACCTCAAATCTACACAGACATACCAAATACAAATGTGTATTATTAATGTGTGAAGAGGTTCTCACAAAAAATAGCCAAATACCTTTAATCCTTTGAAGGATTTTTTTAACATACCAAGACTACGTGAGATGCAACAAGTATATAAAGAATATACACCAAAAATATGAAATATTCACACAAGATAAAAAAATCAGATCTAAAAACAGTAGAAGATAGATATTTCACTATTACAAGAATATTCGCACAAATCAGTAGTAAAAAATAGGTAGGGTTCATTTTGATAAAATTTTCAAGAACACCTATGAACCCTAAGAGAGTTTAAAACAATTTTAAAAAGATATGAAAACTATTTTTTTTTTAAATGTACACACATAGGCATAAATGTAGTGTTGGTGCATAGGAATAATCTATGAAAGAGATTATTTCTTCAAACATAAACATAAGTGCAAAATCAGCATGAAGAAAATATAAATTCTCTCTCTCTATCTATCTCTCTATAAAATTTAGCAGAGTTTGGGTGCAAAAATATTTTTCTCTAATTTTTGAAAAATGAAAGCGCAAAGCTTTAATTTATAGACTTAGTGGGTGTGTGTTGATTGGTGTAAAATGGTGCACAAGGATTGTAAAAGGTATACACACAACCATTGATTAAATCTGATCTAAGGGACTATAAAGAAACATAAATATACCATCTAAAAATTAGAAAAGTTGCAATCCAGCTGTAACAAACAATAAACAAAACGTGATAGATGGTTTTCCAATATGGTGATGTTTAAAATGAAGGCCAACCGGCTGTAATCAACAAAATCAGTGTTACCATTGTAATAAATTATTGAAGCGGCATCGTATAATAGAAAAGAAACTAGGTACTGGCAAGGCAAAAACCATGTGCCATATAGTGATCGGTCAAATCGAGTAATGTATAAATCTGCTAAAGGCCAAAAGATATAGCCACACATATAATCAGCCATACATATAAAGCAATTGTCACATCTCCAATAGGTAGCTAAGGCATATGACCTGCCAAAGGACCAATCGTATAGTTCTTGTTGAAACATAAGAAATGCATATGCGTACATACGTATTAATATACCATATAATTTACTAATCGTGCAAATATAATAATAATATACTTATCACACATTATATTAAAACACACGAATTATTTTTAAAACAAAAAACTTAAACCTTTAAATTAATTCTGAAATTTATTTTTATGATAATGTTTAATCTCACTAATTCCAAATTAAATTTTAAATAGTTTTAAAAATTCATTTTAATAAAACCCACACACAATCATTAGTCATGATAAAATGTAGTGTCGTGTGGTGTCCTATGTGATGTGTAATAAATCCTATGAGCCAATAAATAGGTGTGAGACTACCCGAGTATGGCTAGATTCTGAATTTGATGTAGGCTTGAGTAGAGAGCTTAGAGAGCTTGGACTAGGCATCTAGATGCGACAAAATTACAAATAAAATTTTATCAAAATTTAAGTCTCACTGGATGAAGGTATATATAGCTACAGCACAAAAAAAAAATAGCAGTGCTCTATATAGATACCTTCAAACTCTCCCATTGGACTAATTTTGACAAAACCCTTGAGTACATCAAATGATATACCAAAGTAAAAAATCTATAATCTCCTATACAAAAATGTTTATAACTAGCCACCCATCCTAGAAAAGAAAAGACTCAACTCATGACGACCGACGAGAAAACCAGCAATACATTAATACCTTTCTACTGATAAATCAAGTTAGTAGCATTTGCTCTACCGAATTATTAAAACAGAAAAATAAATTTGCAAGAAAGAATAAGACATGATACTATGAACGAAATAATAGCAACATATTAAACAGAAATATGTACTCAATTCTCCCCTATTTTGACTAAATTGTACAATGGTAAGAGAAAATAATAAATGTTTATAAAATGAAAAATAAACGTCTCCTACATTAAACATGGTTTCATGAGATACCATTGTTAGCAGATATCTTTATCCTAAAACCTCATAGATCTAGTAATCAGGATGCAGAATAAACACAAGACAGCTTTCAAGAACAATCTCTCCAATCATACATGGAAGATATTTCTAAATAAGAATTATTGAAAGACATAGAAAGTATATCAAGAAGTTGAAAATAACTAGTATCATAATGAACTACCCCACTATGTTTAGAAGTTTTTGGAGCACTAAACTGATACGAATAGCCATTAGTCACACAATACTCAATAACTCCCATTTTATTAAACTCACCTCCCCTATCATTGAATAACTCCGAGGGTTTGGTAGTGTTTAAGTCCTTAACCTTATCGTAGGGAGACTTAGATATTTTCTCAATTTTGCATGCATCACAAACATTAGTTGGGCATTTCTTCAATTTTAAAAAAATCAATTTGAGGTCTCAAATCACAAGTTCTGATCCAAATAGGGAAAGTTTTCAAAGGTTTTTATGCCTTTTGGAATCTAGGATAGAATTTTTCTTTAGAAAAGATTTGTTTGTTGATATGAGGCCTAGACTTATTGAAGAAATGATTTCAATTATTATTAGTGTGCTACGTACGAAAATTTGTAAATCGCTTCACTTTCAGGTTAAGGCCTTTAAAATGAGTACCTTTCTTGCGATTATTAAGGCATTCCCAATTTTGGTGACCAAAAACATCACAAAAACTACAATAACAATTCAACAGTAGGCAGCTTTAACATAAAGGACGGACTTTCTAAACTTAAAGCCACCTACAGCATCTTTAGTAGTCACATTTGTCCTTTTAGGCGGTGTAATGTACTTAGGAGAATCAACATACATTACAGGAGGATAATTGATATTAAAACCCGTTTTAAAAGTACTTTAGTAAAAAAAAATCCTTTATCAATTGTGGAACTACTCAGATTTGGTTTGACTTGGGCACTATCCGTAACAAATATAGTAGGTGTAATACACGGATTTTTTTGAAATTTTTCTTCATAACCACGTCCATTTGTATTAAAATCATACTTCTGAGAGTCCAAAAGTTTATCCAAATCAAAATCTTCTTTCGATTTTTCTAAGTCTATTTCTCTAATCCTTTTAAAAGCATCAACACACATTTCTTTAAAATTTTCAAGATCAACTAATGTGGCCTTATATTTTGGTTTAAAAATAGTAACAATGTCATTAAAATCAGATATTTCATTTTCAAAATTAGATTTTTGATTTTCAAAATCACTTTTTTTTTTAAATTTGATTTGATACCAGTTATCTCCTGTTCAGTTTGCTTAACTATCCCATATTGATTTTCTAAGGACTCACTAAGCAATTTAACCAGATTAGATAAATCTTGTCTATTTTGCAATGTTTTGACATATAGTTTCGAGTAATCATCATATCCAACCAATTTTTCATTATTCTCGTTGTCCGTGTGATAAGTGTTGTTATCATCAGACTTATTATCATACACACATAGAACATTTTGCATCAAACGAAGCAGTTAATTCAAGCATAAAAGGTTGTCTAGCTAACCAAGACTTGGCAGCATCTATCAAATCAAGTATTTTATCAATTCACATTTATCTTCAGAATCAATCATCCCTGCTAAGTACACGTCTCCGTAACAGTCATAAACTTCTCCTAAAAATGCAAGGTAATTTGATTCAAAATCTCCTTGGTCATCTTTTGATTCAGAATCAAAATATTCATCCCAAGTTTTAGTTATGTGATCCTTGTGATTTTTAGAATGCTTGGATTGTGGCTTAGACCTACACTCATCAATGAAGTGATCGAGTTTTCCACAATTGTGACAAGCCAATTTAGATTTATCAATCTTACTATTTATGCTATCATAATCAAGAGTCTGTTTTGAACTTTTGTTATAGGGTCGAGTAGACTGACTAGAATGATGATTCACTTCCAAACATCTTTTAGCAACAACATTTATGTGCTTCAAACGTTTCATAAATTGTGAAGACATAATAGTAAGTTTATTATCAATTTTATCTGACTCCACATCAGTATCATTGTTCGACTCAGATTGCTGTTTGATTACCTTATGCTTATTTTTATCAGTACAAGCAATTCTAAAAGCAACTTTAGAGGAATTGGTCAATTTAGTTTTATCATAATATGTAAGAGTCTTCCTAAAGGTTTATTCAAGTTCCATAGTTCTCAGTTTCGAGCTTAGCAATTCTGGTGTGAGAGATGGATCAATAATTTCTTCAATGATGTAACGTTTATGATCAAATCTAGGGTCAAGGGGCCTTAAAATCTTAGCACAAACTTCTTTATCATTATATTTTAAACCATTCGCATGTAGGTGGGTAACGATATCAGTCAAACGCATATAAAAGTCATTAAATGGTTCGTTATCTTTCATTATTAACATATTATATTGTTGACCCAGCATTTGCGTTTTACATTCCTTTACCCTATTGTCACCCTTGTGTGCTATTAAGATAGTATCCTAAGAATCCTTACTAGTAGTGCAATGACATGTACGTTTTAATTCAGTTTCACTCACATTCGTGAAAATCACATTTTTGCCCTTATTATTGAAATTGCTTATTTTTTTCTGATCAGCACTTAAT
Organism: Sambucus nigra; assembly: GCA_949130495.1. Classification (NCBI taxonomy): domain Eukaryota; kingdom Viridiplantae; phylum Streptophyta; class Magnoliopsida; order Dipsacales; family Adoxaceae; genus Sambucus; species Sambucus nigra. The sequence continues at coordinate 153,614,408 of OX422213.1, forward strand.
TCAGATGTTCTAAGTTTTCTTAAAATAGTGTTACCTTTTTCTATAGGAGTAGCGGGATGCCTATATCCATTTTTCATTAAATCCCAAACTTCATTTCCTAATGTGCCTTGAATAAATGCAATCATTCTAATTTTCCAGTATGGAAAATTTGTGATGTCGAAAATATGAGGTCTACTGAAATTTCCTAACCTAAGTAACTAACTTGAATAATCCATGAAAACATGGTAAAAAGAGTTTAGCAATAAATTACAAAACATATCTTTTGTAATGTTGGGTGATTATAGCGCAACAGACTAATGTGCGGAAATAAACTAGTGCTGAATAAACCCAAATTACCTACGAGTTTTACATATTATCAAGAGGGGACCAATTTAAACTTTACTTATATTGATAACAAAACTTCAAACTGAAAAAGATTTGGCAAGTTATTAAGATTACTATTTATTATCTTTAATTAAACTAAGTTATTAAAAAGATAATAATCAACAATTTACTTAGGTTTGTTTCTAGACTTTAGTCCTACTTTTTCGAGTTCGGTGATTAGTGCAGAAATTAAAGCACGCGGTGTTTATGTTACGTCGCAAAAACCCTTTCCTGGGAAAATGACGGACCCTCTATGGTCACCTAGTCTACTAAGTCCACTAAAAAAATCAATAAGGAATTATTCACAAACATGCAACAGGACTCAAAGCAAGATAAATCAAAAAAATTTATTACATATCTCGATCAAGCTTCTCTTTGCTCTGGTTGCTCTTCCGTAATTACCCTCACTATGCAGCTCTTGTCCACTTTTCTTTCTTTACGTCTCATCCTTCCCTCTACCTTCCTTACTGCAAGTTGGCTCAATGCCTATTGATCTTAATAGTGACTAGTGGTGGTGCAGTGCTCTTGTGATATGTCAAATTCTATATGACACACTCACCCTCAATGTTATAACCCGAATGATTATGAAATAATTTTTTATATCCAAAATATCAGTAGCAAATCTTATGTTCTTTATTTCTTGTTTAAATCAAACTATCTTGAGTTAACACAACTTTCAGCAAATTTTCTTTCCAAAATCAGAACAATCGGATTTGATTTTGATATGTACACAATAATATGTGCCTATGTGAATGTGGTGTTCTAAGTGCATGAAAAAATTTTGTGCCACATATATATTCAAATAAGACAAGCACAATCAAGAAAACAAATATTCTATGATAGAATATATTTGGCAACCCGCGATCCGAAATAAGGGGTGGCTAGCCCGATACTCCAATATAACGAAATCATGGATGGAAATAATTCTCAGCATCACAACAATATAATAAGTATACGGGAAAACCACCCAATAATTCAAAAAACGGGTTGCCAAAAATTTAGTTTTATAATGAGTTAAGAAAATAATTTAAACAACCTAATCTAAAAGAAAGTGGAATTCCAAGAAAACTTATATTACATCCATAACAAATATACAATAAGAGGACCGAATATGCTGTCGATCAACAGTTAGATACAAAGTATTACAATAATTTAATAGATTACATAATACATCCATTAAACAGTTATAAAAGTTTGGGCCACACGCTTGAGTGAAAGACCCGATCATATCTAGAATACAAAGATAAAGGCGTCTAACAACATATCCCGTAAATTATCCACAAAGTATTATGGCTCCTCAAAAGCATTGGAGTAGGAATATCACAATGGGCGCCCTTATGGCGGAGCACCTGAGCGGATACACATTCATGCATAAGAAGAAAATGAACGGGTCAGGGCCCAGTTTTATATGATCACCAGATGAATAAAAAGCATGATAGTTATGAATAGTTAATCATGAATGATGAAGATGAGAATCTATAAACATAATTTTAAGCATAAGTGTACAATTTAAATGATTATGATTTTTATTCAATCAATCAAGAAAACATAATTAAACCTCATTAATTAAAAGTCTCCATCATTATTCATCATTTCATTTCGTTTTTCATTCCTTATCGGGAATATAATTACCATCATATGAACTTTTGGCATTTTTCATATTTCAAGTCCCACTTGATTCAGAATGGTTATATTCTTATACATATAACGATTCTAATACCGCCCCTCTGAGTTTCCCCACTGGGCGCGCCCCTAAATGACTATCATCTTCCAGGGCCTATCAAACAAGAAAACCTGGTCACCTAACGCACGTCGAGAAGTGACCATATGCCTGCGAGTGAGTCATAAAAACACCCGAAATTACCTCACTAGCGCAGAATAAAACATATAACAATCCCGCATATGGTCGAGGACTATAGTCTCCCTGCGTTCATTAGTCAGGGGACATCACCTCATGCGCGAACTTCCCTTCTGATAGCATTTAGAGAGGTGTGTTTAAGTAAATTAGCATTTACCATATTAATCTCATTTTCATTTTCATTCTTACATATGTGTGTTTCATTTTATCCGAAACCATATTCAATGAATATTCTCATTTGTATTCATCGTACTAAGTCCCAAATTATTCCCCAAAAGGTCAAAATAATTATACAACTCCCAAGGTTTCATATAACTCCATTAAGCCCCGAAAGTCTCCAAGTAAGGGTTTATAACTCCTAAATTCCTAATAATGTACTAAAGGAAAGAAATACCCTAACCTCAATTTGTACACCTCCGGAATAAGCCCCTTTTAACCCATTCCTAACGTGGGGTAGTGACTCAACTCAACTAAAACTCTAGGACTCTAAGTTTACTTCATACAAGAAGGTTCCTAGGTTCTAAACCTAAAGAAAAGGGGTAAAAAGGGAGTTAGAAAAACAACTAAAAAATAGCCTAATTCCGAATTGATTCGCCCTAGGGCCGAATCGGTTCGCCCCAGGCAACGAATCGATTCGCCCAAAAGCGAATCGATTCGGATGACAAATCCAACTTTCTGCTTCAGCCGAATCGATTCGGCCTTAACCCAAATCGATTCGGGTTTGTAGACCTGTAGGATTACTCCTAAGCGAATCGATTCGCCCCTGCGAATTTCCCAAGTTTGGCTATGGAGTCTTAGACTTCTAAATTCCCCCAACTCTAAGCAACCCAAACCAAGATCATTTATTACCACCAACTGATTAATAATGCATCCAACAGCAATGATTTACACCAATACACATCCAAATCAACCTCGAAGGATTCAAAACCCATAAATCCATAAAATCCCTAACTTTGTTAAACCATAACTAATACACAACTATCAATACTAATTATTCATCTTGAATCACATATTAGCAAGTAGAAAACTTGCCTTGGTGTAGGAATCTCAGATTTTCTTGTAGTAGCAACAATCTCCAAGCTTGAATCTCTCTCTTTTCTCCAAAGTTCTCTTCCTCTCTCTTTCTCTCTAGGTCACTAAATGCACTTAAGAGAAATAAATGAAATGCAAGACTTAAAAATCGTGGCTTAAGTCTAAACTCCAACTTAAATGATTAATACCGCGATAAAATGACTCGCAACTAGACATTCAAGATATGACCAGTCAAAAGTGCCGGAAACATCAAAATACAATATGGAACTTATTTTGACTATCTAGCACATTTCGGGACTAACTACGCCCTCCAAATTATCATTTGGAAATTTTATAACTCATTTCAAGTTCCGGTTTCATTTTAAACCATAATGTCATTTTAAATCTTATGACACAATAAAACACATGTAATACCCCATACTTTTAAAGATATTTAAATTACAAAGGTGGGCGTAATTTGGTAAATTGAGGAATTTATGTGAATAGTAATTTTGGAATTTATGAGTGAAATTCAATAAATTCAGAATATAAAATAAATAGTAAATATTAGTATGTAAGTGTCAGCTTAATATTTACATGGATTATATTTTCTTATGAGAATAAGTATACGAGTGGATTATTTTTAATTACATGTAGCAAGTTGGGTAAAGCGACAAAGGAAATATTTTAAATGGGAAAATACGTGTATTGAACGTGTTGGGTCAAAATAGTAAATTTTGGTGAAGTGACTTGGATGGAGATTTTGACTGCGCCATTGGGGTCGAAATGGCCGAGATAGTCAAAATAGAGTACCCGGGGATAGTATTTGGGTTCCGAACATTTTTTGACTAGTAGGGACTCGTAAATGAGTACACGAGTCATTTAACAATTGGGTATACACCCAATTTTAGGTTTAATAAGAGAAAACCCTCATTTTTACCCCAAAATCATATCTAAGAGAGAGAAAGAGAAGAGAGAAGAAGAAGAAGAAGAAGAAGAAGAAGAAGAAGAAGAAGAAGAAGAAGAAGAAGAGAAGAAGGGCGAAGAAGAGATTTTCGGCCAAAATTCGTGGGATTCGACTCGGGGTCATCGGATTTAATCCACGAGGCAAGTGTTTACTTGCTTTATTAATTTAGTGTGTTTATTTCTCATATTATAGTTGGTATGTAAAACTATAAAGATTTTTCGGATGAGTTACCGTGATTCAAAATGGCTTTTTCGGAAGATTAACGAGTAAAACCCGAATAATATCAAATTTAAGAAATTTAGGAATTAATTGAAATTAATTGTTGGATCTGGGTTCTAGGATGATTAGAAACCTTTGTATGTGTGTATTTATGATTGATTGAGGTTGTATGATGATGGATGAGAAAATAAAAACCTCGGAGGTGTATTAATGGAGGTTTGGGATTTTAGAGAAGATGGTAAATAGTAACTCTATAGCTTGCGGTATATTTTCGGACAAGAAGAGGGCAGATTCAGCTCTCAGTCAAAACACGAAAGTTGTAGATATTTTCAATATGGTCGCGTGGACGCTGACTACATATTTTTTTTATTTTTCTACGAATTGTTATGATTTTTACAAGATGGCAGTTCCGGGGTGAAACCACCAACTCGAAAATGCACTCGGAAATTTGAAAAAAAAAATAAACGCTAAAATTCTTTGGAGATAAATATTTGGGGTTCCTAAAAATAGTGTGGGTACTTCTAAATATTTTTTTAATAAGGTATGTATCTTAGGTTAGATGAAAGTAAACCCCAAAATTTATCCAAATAGGGGTGTTTTGGAGGAGTAACACTCGGGGTGATGTTTCGGTGGGCAAAATTTTATATAAGTAATTGTGCGTGTAGAAAACACACTTATATGCCAATTTTGATTGAGTAAAATCCTATGAGGTGACTAGGATGAAATTTAGGATACGGGCTAAAGAGAATTGAGAAGTCATCCGATACGTCTATTTATGACAATTATTATAGGTGAGAGGAATACCTATTGTTATTTATGGGACGAATAAATATATCGGTGTTGTTGGTATTGTCATCGTGTGATGAGAAAAAACTCGAAAATAATATATTGAGGATTAGTCAAAATTCATAAATGCGTAGGATATTCGAGAGATAAATATACTACGTAGGAAATTTATTATACCGATTCTGCGTATGCCCGAATGTTATTATATACGTGGGTTAAATAATTACCTATAGGAAATTATGTATAGGTGAGAGAAATACCTATAATTATAATATGGTTGTGTGAATACCAAATTGATGATATACTTATATAGGTGGAATGTGTACCTATATGATTATTTATTATGTGTATGACATACCTACCATACTTGCTATCACGGGAGGTTGGCGTTCGTATGAGGACAATCTTATCATGTGTTGCCTTCGGGGGGATTTTAGATATGGTAACCAAGAATATAGGACTGTGAAGGGCTTATTTGTGAGTCGATAAGTCTGCTGACTATGGGAGCGTAGGTATGTGCATGACCCATGGGTATGTGAACTATGTTCGCCTCCAATATGTTTGATTTGTATTTATACGGTTCCTGAGTGATGCGGAACGCGTGATCCTTATGTGCGTGATGTACAGGGATTTGATAGCAGAGTATGAGTGCACCGCAACTGAGCCTAGGGGTGCCATATATGCATATATGTATTGTGATTAACATATATGTGTACTTGAGATAATCCACGGATGCTTAGTAAATGAGAATGACTAAGCCACTTATATTTTAATTCGTGGATGATTAATATACTTGTTGCGTATATTATATTGTTTATATATATATGAGATGAGATATCGTATAACCTAACCTTGTATAAAGTGAAAAGAATGAATAAAGTGTGATATTACTTCCGGTAAATGCATATCCGGATTTATATGAATATGAATCTTAGGTTCTAATGAGAACTATTAATAAATACGGGATGGTATACATATGGTATGTACTGAAGGCCTAATGGATCCCGATGATCAACATTGTCACGTAGTAGTGTATTGGGGGGTTCCTTGTTTGGATTTCGCTTCGCGAGACACCCCACGCACGAACGTAACGTAATATTGGGAATGGGGAGAAGTTTAGTCCTTAGTACTCGAATTGATGAGGATTATTAGAAGGTGGGTAATTACATTAGTTAGGCAGGGTAGCTTAACTAGGTTGTTTAAAAAGTTATTCGATAGTTGTGCACTACTAGAAGAGGGGTGAGGTGTATCTCATGTGAGAGCGATACCAGTTTAAATATGAGAAATAACATATTTTTTTTTTAAATATGGATTTTAATGCACTTGCTAAAATATTTTGAGAAGTCGGGCTCTGACCCGTTTCTCTATTTTCCCTCTCTTGCTATCTATCTATATATATATAGGTGTCCAGACACAGGGACACCTGGATGATAATTCTTTCAAGTGAGACGTTTTCTGTAGTAGATGTGGATGCAAGAAGGTTTATATTAGACACTTCTATCATTGAGATTTAGATAGGAGGTATTGTAGAAACATTCGGGCTTATGGACCAACTGTACTCATTTATTCTTTTATCGCCTTTTAGTGCGGCATTCGATTTGGTTGTATTATTATACCGAGTGCTGGGTTATTTTATTTTATTTCATTTTAGTTGTTGCATATAAACTGTTGTAATTATTTTACTTGAATGGTTTGGTTAAAAAGATTTGTCAATTTAAAATTTTGATGCCGGCCTAATAGGATATTAGTAATTAAATTGGTTTTCGACAGTGATGCTAAGAATGAACTGTTGATACTAAATTTAGTCTGCTGATGTGGACCAATTATGTGAAGACACGTGTCAATATACATGGCACCCGCGAACATTTTTTACAACACCTTGACTCCGAGGAACTCAACCTCTCCGACCAACTCAGGAGCTTCGAGTAGCTAGTGTTCTCCGAGGAACTTTATTGTACCAAGCAACTCATGTATACCGAGCTACTTAAGCAGTCCGAGCAGCTTAGGCGGTCAGAGCTGCACCTCGTACAGAGCATTTATAATCAGATAATTAAGAGGATTGAATGCGCATTAAATGTTGATTATTATCATACAGATATACACGCCTATTGGACAGCTATGTAATATTCTCTCGCATGTACAGCCTCAAGGCTATAAATACATTGTAACCTCCTCATTAGGGGGGACTCGGAATTTCTTGGTAAATCCATTATCGAGAATTCTGCAAACAGTCAGCAATAACAAAATAGTAGACGTAGGCCATTCCTTCGAGGCTGAACCAGTTTAAAATCCTTTGTCTTATTTATTTTTTATCTGTGATTAAATAATTAGAGATAATCTAATTTTTTACATCAATATGAACCATATGAGACTCCTATTTTAATTTGATATTGGATTGATCGCCCGGTATTTTATTAGGCGGGGTGTCACAGGTGGTATCAGAGCATCAGGTCTAGTGTCCTTAGGAATATGTGCGGAGGCTATAAATACATTGTAACCTACTCATTAGGGGGGGACTCAGAATTTCTTGGTAAATCCATTATCGAGAATTCTGCAAACAGTCAACAATAACAAAATAGTGGACGTAGGCCATTCCTTCGAGGCTGAACCATTTTAAAATCCTTTGTCTTATTTATTTTTTATCTGTGATTAAATAATTAGAGATAATCTAATTTTTTACATCAACAGATTAGCGCCATCTGTGGGAAACGACTGAAACTATCATTTCTCACCAAAATAATTCATCTCCAATGGCTAATAATCCTGAATCCAGTAATCGAAACGCTGGAAACCTCCCAAATCCATCCACTCCTCCAAGTGTCCAAGATTTGGCTGGAATAATGGCTAATTTGGCTCAAGGCCAGACCGCCATGCAAGAAACCATGCGACAACTCATGCAAACTATCCAGGGTGGAGCACCTGCCCAATCAGGACAACGAAGCATTCAGAGAAATACCCAATTGCCTTCCTCGCGAACTAGACGAACATTACTCCCAGAGGAATCTCGATCTAGACATGTCGATTCATATCGCACTGATAGATCTAATGATTTTTCTTATCAACCTGGCCGAACTTCATCAGTGTGAGCCACAGATACTGAACAAAATGTCAGTCTATCTCCAGAAAGGACCAGTGCTTTTGAAAAATTGAGTAGAGTCTCTCCCTTTTATCGTTTGGGTCCTAGGAGGAATAAAAGTCCCCCTTGGATGGTGTCGAGGAACTCTCAACGATTCTCTGATTTAAAGGAAGGTTCTGCCCAATCCCGACCAGCTGCTCATCGTGAAAGATCCTAAGAGGCAAATTCAACACGATCAGTTGCTCGAACCAACAGGACCGAGGAGGGAAATGACGCATGGAAAGGCTCTATTCAGAGTTTGGAGGATAGACTAGGGGAAATGGCTAAGGCCAAAAATCCTCTACAAAGAACTTTTGTCCAAGGGACACCTTTTATCCAAGTAATTGTGGATTTTTCCACACCATCAAAGTTCAAAGCCCTAGTGGTAACACCAAAATATGATGGAAAAATTGATCCTGTTCTACATATAGAATAATATCAGGCAGCTGTTGATATCTATGATGTTCCAGACGAGATGCGATGCAAGGCGATTTCAGGAACTCTCACTGGATCTGCTCAAATATGGTACAATAATCTTCCTCGGGGGAAGATCGTAACTTTCTTTCAACTGGCCAAGCTTTATATTGGAAACTTCTGTTTTGGAGCAAAACCAGTTAAGCGAGTAGCACACTTGTTAAGTGTTAGACAAAAAGCGGGTGAGAGCATCAGGGATTATATTACTCGTTTCAATAACGAGAAGCTCGAAGTTTTTGATTACGAGTAAAAGATAGCAATCACTGCTCTGATGAGTGGATTACTGCCAAATAAATTGTACTACACTTTGTCCAAAGATCCACCCAAGACCATGTCAGAACTGATGGCAAAAGCGGCCAAAATCATGAATGCCGAGGAGGCTATGGCTGCGAAAAAGAATATGGACACCAAAGAGACCAAGGTGGAGATTGATAAAGCTAAAAAGAAAGAGCATAAGAACAATGGTAGTGACAAGAAGTAAAAAGCAAAGCCATCATGGGAAATGTTGAAGAAATTTGAAAATTATACTCCTTTGAAAGTAGACATAAACCATGTTCTGGAAGAAATCAAAAACAGCGAGGAGCTAAACTGGCCAGAGAAAATGAAGACAGACCCTGACAAGAGGAATAAGGCCGAATATTGCGAGTTCCATAAAGACCATGGTCACATGACCAAAAATTGCATAGCACTTCAGAATGAAATCGAAGCACTCATCAGACGAGGAAAGCTGGCCAAGTATGTTGATCGCAGAAATGAAGGAAAAAGTAACGATCGAGCAAGACAGAGGTCTTGATCTCCTCGTCGAGCAGAAGAAAATAAGAAAATAGGTCATAAAGATGATCCAGAAGACAATCCCGATCTCCCCAAAAGACCAAGACAGCCAGAGCGTGAGGTATTTTCAATTCATTTTGGATCATTTGATTGTAATGTTATTACAGGTGAAGATGCAGGAGGTGGAGACCTTACTGCAGAAAGGAAAGCTTACCTCAATGAGGCCCAAGCTTGTTCATACATTCAGCGAATAAATCTAGCTGAGGATGATCGCCGGAGGAAGGTGAACAAAGAAAAACTGGTCATCGATTTCTCCAAGAACGATCTCGTAGGAGTGATATATCCTCATGATGATCCATTGGTGATCAAAATGAGGATGAAGGAGGTAATGATCTCAAGAGAACTGGTGGATAATGGTAGCTCAGTGGATATCGTGTTCTACTCATGCTTTGACAGCTTAAATCTAAAGTTGTCTCAGTTGGAGCCTTATCACAGGCCCCTCCTCGATTTTACTAGTGAGAAAGTTTTTCCACTTGGGACGATTAAGTTGGATATATTCATCAGTACATGGCCTGCTTGTTGAACAGAAAGAGTACGTTTCTTTGTGATGGATAAGAATGTATAATCAGCTTACAATATCATCATGGGAAGGGTAGGTTTGAAGAAGTTCGAAGCAGTACCATCCACTGTACATTAATGCCTGAAATTTCCATCCAACTTTGGAGTAGGAGTGGTGAAGGGTGACCAAAAAGTAGCTCGAGAATGCTACTATTCATCTGCCGAGCAAGAAGAACTGGAGAAATCTAGGAAAAAGACTACTACCTATCAAGTGGATGAAGGTGCAGAGATTGAAACATTAGATCCCAGAGACGAGTCACAACTTGTGAAAGGCCGGGTGATGGAAGCTACTGAAAATGTCATTCTGGACGACGAGCACCCGGAACGAACAACTCAAATAGGTTCGTCGTTGGATGCGTCACTAAAACAGGAATTGATAACCTTCCTAAAAAGCAGAAAATGAACTTTCGCATGGAGCCACAAAGATATGCCAGGAATAGACCCAAATTTCTTGCGTCACGAACATAATGTGAACAAGGAAATCAAACCTGTGAAGCAGCGAAGAAGAGTGTTCAGCCCTGAGAAGAACCAAGCTATACAAGAGGAGGTCAAGAAGCTCCAAAAAGCTTGCTTTATTGAATATGTCAAATATCCAGACTGGTTGGCTAATTTGGTGATGGTGAAGAAGAAGAACAACAAATGGAGGATGTGTGTAGATTTCATCGACCACAACAAGGCGTGCCCAAAGGATCATTTTCCTTTGCCCCGAATTGATCAATTAGTGGACGCTACCTCAGGATACGAGTTGTTGAGCTTCATGGATGCTTATTCTGGTTACAACCAGATTAAAATAAAACCTGAAGATAGGGAGAGTACCCCTTTTATTACCCCTAGGGGAACTTACTGTTATAATGTTATGCCTTTTGGTTTGAAAAATTCAGGTGCAACATATCAGCGGCTGATGAACAAGGTGTTTGTAGAGCAAATCAGTCACAATATAGAGGTTTATGTTGATGATATGCTGACGAAGAGCAAGAAAGCTACTGACCATCTAATTGATCTAGGTCAAACCTTTGATCAATTAGATTAATATCAAATGAAGTTGAACCCTACCAAATGCATATTCGGAGTACGAGAAGGCATGTTCCTCGGGTATATTTTCAACCAACGAGGTATTGAAGCAAATACAGAAAAGACCAAGGCTTTATTAGGGCTACGATCTCCAACGATGAAGAAGGAAGTACAAAGTCTCACAGGGCGAGTTGTAGAACTTAATAGATTTGTATCACGAGCAATTGATAGATGCCTCCCATTCTTCAAAACACTCCGAAAAATGTTTGAATGGAATGATGAATGCAATAAGGCCTTTCAAGAGTTAAAGAAATACTTGGGATCACCCCCACTGTTGTCCAGGCCAGTGATGGGAGAAAGATTGTACTTGTATCTGGCAGTTTCAGAAAATGCAGTTAGCACGACATTGATAAGAATGGAGGATAGAGTGCAAAAACCAATTTATTACACTAGCAAGGCCTTTCGAGGAGCAGAGATCAGATATCCAAGACTAGAAAAGTTGTCACTAGCGTTGATCGAAGCAAGTAGAAGAATGAGGCCGTACTTCCAAGCTCATACCATAGTAGTGTATACCGATATGCCACTAAGGCAAGCTCTTCACAAACCAGAAAAATCAGGGAGATTGATGTACTGGGCAATAGAACTTGGTGAATATGATATAATTTATGAGCCTAGGTCGTCACTTAAAGGGCAAGCACTAGCAGATTTTATCACAGAATTCACTTATCCTGACACCTCTGGGGAGCAAAAGCTGAATACCGACCTACCTGTGGATGTTACAAGATCATCAAATTTAAACCCCGATCAACTTAAGTCAGTTGACAATCAGGAGGAGATGGTCGACGAGCAGAAAGAAGTACTAGAGGAGGATATAAAGAAGCAACAAATATTCCATCAAGGAGCTTTGTTCGATCAAAAATTTGAGGATGAAGTACCTATATGGAATCTATATGTGGATGGCTCATCCTGCACTACAGGCTGTGGGGCAGGGATTGTTTTAAACAGCCCGAATGAAATAGATGTCGAGTATGCTTTGCGCTTCCAATTCAAGGCTTCTAATAATGAGGCTGAATACGAAGCTATGATTGTAGGACTTAGTTTGGCAAAAACCATGGGGGCAGAGCAGGTTATCGTATTCAGTGACTCGCAATTGATCGTAAATCAAATGCTGGGAGTATATGCAGCCAAAGGAGAATTAATAATCAGGTATCATGAAAAAGCAATGGAGGTTTTATCAAGCCTGGTCGCAATACAGATAATTAGAATACCAAGATTGGAGAATGCAAGAGCGAATGCCTTAGCTCGGTTAGCTTCAGCCACACGCACCGAGCTACGAAGAACAATCCCAATAGAAGTCTTGGCTAGTCGAAGCATAGACGAAGATCTAATGATGAACTTTATTACCCTTGATTTAGGACCATTTTCGATGGATCCCATCAAGGCATATATTGAGGAAGGGAAATTACAAACCAACAAACTCGCAGCCAAGAAACTGAAATTTAAAGCTGCTCGTTATGTATCGACTAATGGTATTCTATATAGACGAGGAATTATAGCAGGTCTGCAAAGATGTGTGCACCCTTCCGAGGTGAAAGACTTGATTGAAGAGGTCCATGAAGGGTCCTGTGGAGCTCATGTAGCAAGTCGGATGCTTTTGCAAAGAGTAATGACGCAAGGATACTATTGGCCAACAATGAGGGCTGATTGTATAGCCTATGCCAAAAAATGTGATAAATGTCAACTCTTCTCCTCTATCCTAAGAACTCCCCAAACATTGTTAACACCGATTACTTCCCCTTGGCCATTTTCCATGTGGAGAATTGATTTGGTCGGGCCACTTCCAACAACCAGGGGAAGATTTAAATATCTCGTAGTCGCGGTGGATTATTTTACTAAGTGGGTGGAAGCTGAGCCCCTCATTGATATAACATACGACAAGGTGTATCAATTTATATGGAAGAACATCATTTGTAGATATGGTCTTCCTTATGCATTCATCACAGACCATGGAACTCAATTTGATAACGAGGAGTTCGCTGCATATTGTCATCAGTCAAATATATTGAAAACCCACTTTGCACCAGGCCATCCCCAGAGCAATGGACAAACTGAGGTGACAAACAGAACGCTGCTGAATGGTTTGAAGAAAAGACTGGATGATGCAAATGAAAATTGGATCAACGAGCTATATTCTGTACTGTGGGCTTATCTTACTACACCACGAGCAGCAACAAGAGAATCTCCATACATGCTGGCATTTTGAAGCGAAGCTGTTATACCTGCCGAGTTGGTCATCCCCACATACAGGGTGCTGAATTTCAATTCTCCTGTCAGTGACTTGATAAGGCGATTGGATCTAGATATGCTCGAAGAAGTTAGAGCAGAAGCAACAATCAGGAATGCTGCATACCAGCAACGAAAAGCTCTGTTCTACAATAAGAGAGTAAAGAAATGTGACTTGAAAGAAGGGGACTATGTGCTAAAGAAAGTAATTCAAAGACACAACAAACTGGAAGCTAACTGGCATGGACCCTACAGAGTAATAGAAGTTGTTCGACCAGGGACATATAGGATTGAAACCTTAGAAGGAGAGGAGTTTAAGAATGTATGGAACGCAGAGCATCTGCGCAAATATTATCAGTAGTTCAATCCTTATGTAATGCAGTTTTCTTCGATATGAATAAAGCTTTGGATGTTTTACCAAATTCTCTCCTTTTGTTGAAATTTTTTTTTCGGAGTATTAGTGCTACACACTACGCATCAAGTTCAAAATAAAAATCCACCAACTACGGTTGGTCGGGAATAAAAATCCACCAACTACGGTTGGTCGGGAATAAAAATCCACCAACTACGGTTGGTCGGGAATGAAAATTATACCAACAACGGTTGGTCGGGAATAAAAATCCACCAACTACGGTTGGTCGGGAATAAAAATCCACTAACTACGGTTGGTCGGGAATGAAAATTCACCAACTAAGGTTGGTCGGGAACATTTGGTTAAATGAAGCAGGATCATGTAATGAAAGTCGCTTCAAAGTTAAGAATAAAAAAAGTCACTATAAACAAAAAATAAAACAGAATTTCTTTACTTATGACATTTTAAATTACCACCAACTCTAAGTTGGTTGGGAAATAAAATATCAACAACTTTGGTTAGTCGTTACCACAAACTCAGAATGGTCAACAATAAAATTTTCACCAACTCCAGTTGATCGACAATTTAAAATAACACAAGACATTTTTGTCTTTTTACAGTTATACATGCACATTCATTAGTGAATAAAAGAAATGTTTTACAAAATATTTCCAAGACAATGACAATCAAGATTGCAAAGAAATCAAGAAGTTTTTCATTAAAATGATAACAAATTACATATTACATGACAAATCCTATTGTATTGGTTTTTTCCCTTCTGCCTTTGAAACAGGCTCTTCCCCAGCAGGAGGATCGTCTAAGGTATAAGGGGAATTTATGAAGTTCAAATCTCTGAGCATTCTGATGTTCATCACAGATGGCCGATCAAGCAGGTGCTCCGGGCGAGATATCTCGAAGTTAGAATGAAGACTATAGTCGCCGAGATACTTTGAAATCAGGCACAGAGGAATGGCCCGAGCAGGAATTCAACTCATGTCAAGATTAAATGGAGGCACTGGAAAATCAAGTACCCCAGGATCATAATAGTCCCATAAATAGTGACCTGTTCCAACTGTAGCACACCCAAGGCATTCAGCCATCCTTGCTTGTACCCCTCGTTGTTCAACTGCTGGATCCGGTCATCAAGGTGGTAGAGGGCTTCATTATAACCAACCATCCAAAACTCTCTGGGCTGCTTGTGGAACTGGTAGGTCAACCTCTCTAACTTCTCATGAAGATTCTTCACCAGATTTGTTTTATTCTCTAAAGTAGAATTTTTGGCAGCAAGTTTCTCATCGAAGGTATGAATCTTCTTAGACATCTCAGCTAATGCTTGATTCTTCGCCATCAATTGAAATGCTTGATTCTCCAAGGCTGCATGTGTTCTCGCCTCTTCAATAGTAACTCAAGCAGCTCTTGCTCGTCCCCGAGAAGCTCTTGCTCGTCCGTGAGCAGATGTAGAGGCTCCAATTCTCTTTAAAGTTTCCAATTCGTCTCTCAAATTGGAATTTTCAACCTCCAGAAATGAGAAACCTTCTTCATTGACAGGGATCAAGGCTCCCGAGGTAGATGCTGCAGATTTCAGTTGGGATATCTCTCCTCGCAAGTTATTATTTTCCTGCTCCAGCAGTTTTGCGATCTGCCTATGCTCTTCAACCTCGGTCTTCAAAGTCCTCTCCTTAAAATCATAAGCAGCGACTAACTTATCATATCCTTTGTCAACATTTAGTTGCTGATACTTTTTCTCATACCCATGATGCAAAAGGGCAGAAGATTCCTTGTATTGTTGCTGAAGTTCCTCGATGGTAGCCTGGAGATTTTCAATCATCTCGTAATAAGACACATTATTAGCAACATCTCGGTCGATTGATCATTTCAGATATTGGTAAGCTTTTACTGCTCGTTCAGATGCATCTGAGCCCAGGATATCAAAAATTTATGACTCAACCAAATCTGTATGGCCAGCTTTAAAATATTCATTACATTTTTTCATCAACTCAGTATCGTGAGCTGACAAGAGTTCCATCCTGGCCATAAACTAGCAGAAAGAAGCCATAAACAGGATTAATAAATGATAAAGGCAGAGCAAGACAAATAAAGTTAACATGAACAAAAAAAACTCGAATTTTTATTCATAAAAAGACAAGTACAAGGTTCAGGGTTACATTCAAAGGAAATAATAAAATTAAAGCCCGAGCAACTTTACACCTTCTCCTTGTGTTTTGCGACCTCCTCGAAAAGCTGAGATGAGGAGGCTGGTTGCTTGGAGGATAGCGGCAGTTGCTCAGTTGAAATACTGGTGGGCTGAAGTTGCTCATAGAAAGTCTTAACAACCGGAATGGGAGGAACTTGGTCTCCAATCATCATTGAAGACTCTTCAGAGGTAGCTTCATCCTCTTCTTCTTTTCCAGGAGAGGGAGGAGGACCATGAACATGACATTAAAATAGCTCAGAACTCTCAGAGACCTTTAACTGGTCCAGAGCTGCGATCCATTCGTCCCTGAAATACTTGAGGCTAGCAAACTCCATCTGAGAGGACATGGCAGCTAGGCCTTTATTCCAACCTTTGTCCCAGCCAGCGCTAAGGACTTTTTAACAGCAAGTTTCCTCTTTACCTTCTCCGAGGAAATCTTCTCAGACAGAAGTTCCTCGGCAGCTTTCAATTTCCTTTCTGCCTCTTCCTTCTGACGATCAGCTTCACGGAGTTTGCCCAGTTCCTCTTCAGCAGCTTTGAACTTGGTCTCAAGCTCTCCAGCATTTTTTATATTTTCCTCGAGCTCATTGTTCTTCTTCTCACATTCTTTCATTTTCCTCTCCAACTCCTGAGAGGCCTCCACATCTTTTTCTCTCTCTTGCTCGATGGCTTTTAGTTGCTTCCCCCAAGCAACTTTGTCTTCGTCATACTTCTGACGAGAATCCTTTAAGGACTGTGTCAGACCTACAAAAGCCTCTTCCACACCTGACGAGGAGCTCGAAGCTTTAATAGCTTCATCCTTTTTCAGAATGGTGTTGAAACAAGTTACCAACTGGAAAAAAAAATAATTGTAAGTCAGTGCAAGGACATAACATGGAAAAATGAAAGTTTAGATTAGTAATACTTACTGAGGCAATGTGTTGAGCTGCCAAAGTGGTAACCCTCTCTCGAGAAAGATTGTCTTCAACACCTTGGATCTCGGGGATAATCCAAGACTTCACCGAGCTCATGGTAGAGCTTGGAGCAACAAAAGTGGGAACACCACTTCCAGCAGTTAGAGGCTGAGAGATGGATTCAGCCAATTTATCCGAGGAGTTTTTCTTCAACTTCCTCGTGGGAACAGGAACATTCTCGACTAAGGATGTTGTCTTGGTCGGTGATATAACTATAACCTCTCTTGGAGGAGAAACAGCTACAATCTTGCTCGGAGCCACAGGGGGCTTCTCGGTAACCTTTTTAACAGCAGCAGGAGGGGATGCATTAATATTTCTCGTCCCTTCTTCTGGGACATTTGGCTTATTTTTCTTTACCTCTCCAGCAGTAGAGGCAGACTTATCAAAGAAGGCAGGAGCTCTTCTTCTCCTCATTCTGTCACTAAGATGAATATTTGATTTAGGAGAGGAACCTTCAGAAGCTGGTGCTGGTTCCATGTCACTTATCACTGGATGAGCAGTAAAAGATGAAGTGTAACTCTTGTACTGCAACAAGTACGAGGCTGATCTGATATGTTCGTCAACAACAGTTTGGTGCAAACTCCAGATAAGTTTCAAGTGCCTCAAATTGACATCAGTTTCTTTAGGGGATTTCTTTTTGCCATCGACTGCAAATAAACAAAAATTAAAATGTCAATGACGCATTTTATCAAACACAAAGAAAACATAATTTCAAAAATAAAATAAAATAAAAAAAACTTATCCCATTGCCATAGGGATGTCATCTAGGATCCTGATACACATCATTTCTATTTAATAGAGCATGTTGCCAATTTTTCATAACAACCCCATGCTTGAAGTAATCCCTGTTGGCACCGGGGAGATTGACAACTGAAGCTGTATTTAAAAACCTAGTTTTTAAATAAAAAGTGCTATCACTAACAACCCATCTATAGAAAAACATAATTTCTGGAATTCCTAAACGAGTTCCATGAATTTGGTTTAACCTATGAACTCCATTAACTATTCTCCAAGTGTTTGGTAGTATTTTCGTAGGAACAACATCAAAAAACTGACAAAACTCCAAACATAAGGGATTTGGAGGAAAAGAAAAGCCACATTCAGCTACAAAGAGACTGGGGAACCAATGTCCCTCAGCCAAACGAAAATAGTCAAAAGGTTCAGAAAGCCCTTCCAATATGACTCAGGAAGGAATAGAGATATCAGAACGAAATTTATCACGCGACTCAACAAGGTAAACCATGATGAACAAAGGAAATAAAAGAGAAGGAAGAAGATCTTACAGGAAAAGGATGAATCAGGTGACAACGAATAATGGAAGAAACGAATGCACAAGACAGAGAAGAAGTGAATAAGTTCTAAGATGCAGATTTAAAAAAATAAAAGGCGATCGAATTTTCTGAAGCGTTTAAATACTTTACCTCGGGAATAGAGAAGAACAATGATTACCAGGATGGATGATTGCGTACCCGGCAGCTAAAAAGGAGAAAGTGGCACAAAAAATGAAGCGGTTATGAAAATTCAAAATAATTTAAAATCCTGATACTATGTACTCGAAAAAGGAGTTATGTATAACGAACGGTTGTCTAAAATCCATAAAGTTTAGGCAGCATAAATGTTCCCTACTTTTCTTCAACATCAAACTACGAAACATTGGGGGCTTCTGTTGATACTAAATTTAGTCTGCTGACGTGGACGAATTATGTGAAGACCCGTGTCAATCTACATGGCACCCGCGAACATTTTTGACAACACCTTGACTCCGAGTAACTCAACCTCCCTGACCAACTCAGGCGCTCCGAGCAGCAAGTGTTCTCTGAGGAACTTTATTGTACCGAGCAACTCATGTATACCGACCTACTTAGGCGGTCCCAGCGGCTTAAGCGGTCAGAGCTGCACCTCGTACAGAGCATTTATAACCGGATAATTAAGAGGATTGAATGCGCATTAAATGCTGATTATTATCATACAGATGTACACGCCTATTGGACATCTATGTAATATTCTCTCGCATGTACAGCCTGAAGGCTATAAATACATTGTAACCTCCTCATTAGGGGGGACTCGGAATTTCTTGGTAAATCCATTATCGAGAATTCTGCAAACAGTCAGCAATAACAAAATAGTGGACGTAGGCCATTCCTTCGAGGCTGAACCAGTTTAAAATCCTTTGTCTTATTTATTTTTTATCTGTGATTAAATAATTAGAGATAATCTAATTTTTTACATCAACATGAACCATATGAGACTCCTGTTTTAATTTGATATAGGAGTGATCGCCCGGTATTTTATTAGGCGGGGTATCACAGGTGGTATCAAAGCATCAGGTTCTAGTGTCTTTAGGAATCTGTGCGGACGTACTACGCTTTCAGCGTTTCTTTTGATTTGATATAGAGCCTTATGATTAGGATTGTTGATATTCTCGTGTGAGATTTCGTTCTCCTGCCATTATGTAAAATTATTATAAATCTTTTGCGCACTCATTCGGGATTCGTGTGCTGATCGACGAAGGGCGACTAGGGAAGTCTGATGTGTGGGCAGCAGGAGGCGAGCCTTAGTTAGAGCTATAAGTTGATATTGGAAATGAGGACCGTGGTAAAGGTCATTTTCCTTGTGGCATTGTCGGATTGTTGCAACTACTACTAAAATATAGTAGTTAAAATTATCAAGAATCGTTGTACTTGAGAATGGTGCTAAACTTGAATTAACAAGTAGAGGACTCAGAAGCTCTTGCTTAGTGTTCGGTATGGAATTACCCATATGTGAAAATTTGAGGAAATTTTTTTCACTCGTGAGAGAAATGTTGAAATGGTGGGGACGATAATCACCATATTCGGGGTAGCATAACGTATTGCTCATAAATTAATCTTACAGATGGATTTTTTTTCCTTAATAAGAATGTGAAATTTAGTGAATTAGATGTTAATCACTAAATAAAAATGGAGTTTTTATAGATGGAAAAAAAAAATTTGGGTTTATGTTAATATAACTCATGGGAAAATTTATGGATTTATTGGATTGACTTCAAGATTGAAAGGATTTAATCCCTAAACTATGCTAAGAAGTGTTTTAGGGTGACTTAGAGTGGTTTGGGAATCTTGTATTTGGGTTGGAATGAGTCTTGGATTGAATTGGAAGAAGAAAAAATGGGAAGAACAAATTTTGGAAGATGAACAGTGCATATGCAGAAATCTAGTTAGAAATCTGACCAGGTCGTTCGAACGAGACTTCATTCGAATGAGACTTCTAACGAGAATTCTAACGAGGTTCCAGTAGGTAGTTAGTTCGATGTTGGAAATGTCGTTCGAACGAAATGTCGTTTGAACGAGCTCGTTCGAACGAGAATTCTGGGTCTTCTAACGAGATTCCAGAATGACTCTTAAGGACCGATTTTTGTTCCGAACTTCTCGTAGGCTTATTTAAATGAGTGTTAAGCCTGTACGAATGTCGAGTAACTTAAATTTATAAGCGAGCGAAGAATATGCACGATTAGCCGAACAATATTATATATATTGTGTGTATATATACTGGCATATTCAGACGTATATATGAGATATGTTAAGTATATATGTGTGTGATTGTTATACTTATATGATATGGTTTTTACCGAGTCGGTGTGATAGTCCGACCACTGGTACCCAGGATGTTGTGTAATTAATTCCCTGGAAGATGATAGCATTGAGAGACTGCATCCATTGAGTTATAGCTCTGAGGGATGGTTATTATACTTATATAGTGTATGATATATAAGTATGGATATACTTGATGTGTATAGTATATTGTGTATATATATTTATATGAGATGTGAAACATATATATACAGACATATTAAAGAATGGAATACGAGATAAATTATGGATGAGCTCGCCTTGATTATATGTTTAGATGGAACTTCGATGAGGAGATGTTTCATTAGCATGATTTGAGTGCATGGGGACCTTATGGATATAATTTAAGGTATGCAGTATTTATAGTTAAGCTGGGAGTTTAAGCTTGTTGGTGTTCGTGCGAAGGACTTAGTGTTAATGCAAGTGCTTGTGGTATAGCTCCTTAACAGAATTGAGAGTTCTGGCCATATTATGTTGGTAGATGGGATGGGATTATCCCGGTTGTATATTTGAAGATAACAAGACACTCCATATGTGAACCTTAAAGACGTCGGGATTGGACAAATGTTAGAAAATGCAAGAATGTGAGTTTTAACATTAAGTCAACTAGTGTAGAGGAAAAACTATAAAGTGAGAGACATTTGATGACTATATAATTATATAGAGATAGAAGTGTTATGAAGAAGCACTAAAATTTTCCTCTCACCGCAAGTATGTGGGTGAGGTAAGATAAAGGAAATTAATTTGAGACTTATAGACAGACTTTGAATATAAGGAAAATTCAGAGGAAATACATTTTGGGTATGATGTTCATAAGATTTTTTTACAGAGAGTAGGTGCCCTAATTAGTTGGACTTTCCATTTGTACAAGATGAAAGGATATAGTGGTAAAAGTACATTAGTAGGTTAACGAGGTAGGATTTAGAATGTCCTGTTGGTGTCCCTTAGACCGCTATATCTCAATGACCGACAAAGCGAGGGAGTAGTGTATCGGGAAGGTTCCTTGTTTGGATTTCGCTTTGCGAGATGTCCCACGCACGAAACCAAGCAAATATCGAAAGTCGAGAGAGGTCTTGGGCACTAGGGATATAGTTAGAATAGTACTCATATTACGTGTGTTAGAAACACCTTAATCTTAAGACTATCACGAAGTAAGGGCAATAAGACTATCGACACTAATATAGGAAGGCTATTGTGAGCTAACCACAAGAAGATCGATGAGATAATCTTGAGAAGGATCGAATTTTCCAGGTATCGGGAGAATTAAATTTCAAATTGTTCGGGTTAAGGGATACCCAGGTGTTAGTACCAGGACAATAAAATGAGGCCCATTATTTAGAGTGAGTGTGATGTATCAAAACGTTTGCAATGGTGGTGCATATATGCACGGATGATAGGGGGTATGGGTACCCTGATTAGTAAATTCCAAAAATGTTCGAGATGGAAAGATGTGAAAATAAATATGTATAATATATGCCTGAAAGGCGTCTATAAACAAGGTTAAATGGTATAGTGTATTGAATGTCGTGCGAGAATGACGATAATGCAAACATTTATGTGCAACGAGAGCTAACACACCCGAGATGGGATTGAAAGGTCGTGGAAAGTCATTTAAAAAAGGTACCTCTTAATGAAAAGGTTACCCAATTTATTGTGAGAAAGTAGAGTGGAGTCTTACTCAAACGAGTATTGTAGAGTGACTTGCGCGTGACTGTATGGTTAGCATACTCCAAGTAAAGAAGGAGTGTATGTAGTACCAAATTCCGGAAGAGTATGTGAGAGTTAATACTTTAATTATTCGGTATAGGGAATGTAACTTGGAGATTATGAGAGAGATAGTAATCTGAATATTTATACAATATGTAGTGATGCGAATAAAATACGTATGAGAAATGTATGATTAGGCTGGGAATATGCCTATTATGTGATATAATTATTAAGAGCACTAATGGGTGTTAACCCGAGGGTGCAAGATTAATATATATATATGTATAGGGCTGATGTGACTATATGGGTATATATATGGATTTGCGAATATTTCTACTGTGTGAGACTAGTACATATGGTATTAATAATAAATACTCTACGCTAAGGGGTCTTAACAAAAAGGGTGCAAGATTAGTGTAAATATATATAGATGATGAGACTATATATATGAGCATACGCCTTGAGATGGGTAGAATATAGTGAGAGACCATTGTGTTATGCTATATCTGTAGAGGGGGCTTGAAGGTAATCTTGAGATTAGGGACAAATCCCCAATTAACAACAGTGTTTGAGATTAAGCAACCAAGGCAGCTCAAGCGTGGCAACTCAGCGAGGCAGCTTGGCGCAGCAGCTCATATTTTAGCTTGTTGTATTAGTCATATTATATTTTCATTATTGATGACTGTAAGCTTTAACAATTGTAATGACGTAACGATAATAACAAAAGAGTTTGTATGAGGTTAAACAGTACTTGTGAGAGACCAGGCTTGGCAGGGCCTGGGAGAGCTTTCATGCTCTATCGAATGACCTCATCGTGGAAACTTTAGAGGGACCTGGTTTGGAGGATTGAGAAGTAAGGCACCGTTGGGGCTTGTCCTGACCATCTTAGATACACCTGGTAAAATACCGAAGAACCCTAATCGTGGAACCTCAAGCGGAGAAGCTTGGAGTCCCATCGGGCGTTGAGTTATGAACCAGATAACCCTTCTACTTAGTGTCACATCTACCGTAGGTGATGTTACTGTCCAGCCAAAACAATGTCAGACATACACTTGAGTAAACCACCATGGTATTTGGGGCTGTCAAGTAGTTGGTGAGCCACCTCTGCGACAATAGCCCCCTGACACACAGTGGTTAGGCAAAAGGCATGTCTTGGCATTTAATGATTATGACGTGGAGGCAACTAGTACACCAGGCATTTAATGCTGTGACATAAAGTATGAGGGATGTCTTTCATAGTTTTAATGACTGAGTTGCCTCGGGGGTGGTGTGGGGGGATATTTAAGGACCCCAACCACCTTTGAGGAAGGAGGATTATTACACTTTGAGAACCCTGGAGTTATTACTAGAGATACACATCAGAAAGAGAGATTTATTGTAAACCAGAGGGTTTATCCCCTCACCATTGTCATTTATTGTAAAGTTTTTAATACTTGACAGAGATTCCTGAGGGTATATGCTGTGTTTTTACCTGCCTACCAAGGTGTATCTAGGGTTCTTACTTATCTCTCCCTCTAGCTAAGGTTCATTACTATTTCCTGAGTTATACACGAGGGTTCTGCGGGTTTAAGCCGAGTTTATCTTCATTGGGTCTGTGTTCGTGTGTCCTATCATTAATCCAAAGCTTTGGCCAGGATTAGCTTATCTTTACCATACTCAAATAGGGGTTACGCCTCCATCTTATCTAAAGTACCCTCTTACATTTGGCGACTCTGCTGGGGAGGCATTCTCTTAGCTAGGGAGTATGGCGCAAGATAATGCTACTCGAAGACTCAACTTTGATGATATCCAGCGTAATGAAGAACAGGCCGCGAGGGAGCAGGAGTCCCTAAGGGATGGGGATCCTCGAGTAGAGGTACCGTCGGTTCCGACGATGTCAGACGTTCCTGGGAAGGCATGACCTACCATGAGCGCGGGGTTAGGACCCGCCCATATGGCGCTCCTCATGAGCAAATTTTATGAGTTTTTGCAAACCCCAGTAGCTTCAACTATGCTGGGAGGATTGGAGGCTAATGCCTTCGTAACACCAGGGGTAGCTCCAACGGCCCCACCAAATACAGGCATTGCGGGAGCGCTCCCGGAAAGTGTACCCCCTATTGTGAGTCCAGCAGTGGGAACCTCAGGAGTCTCAATTATACCACCGATAACGTTCGCTTCAGCGGCAACGGGCGCTCAACTCATGGCCCCGTCGCTGGTGGCCCCTGTCGCCTCGCCCATGGAAGAAATGATAAAAGAGATGCAAAAGGAGATGTTAAAGTTCATGCGGGATTTTTCGCAATCAGCTGACGAGGTGGCTTCGGTTTATGACGACTTCCGAACACCCTAACCTCAAGCGTACAACGATGAGCCTTACCCAAAGGACTATGTTACCCCTATCTTCAAAAAATATACAGGGAAAGGTGGGAACCCGAAGGAGCACATTAAGCGATTTGTTGAACACTTGGGAGCACATTGCAATGATAAGAAGCTTAGATTGAGGGAATTTTCCAAATATCTAACCGAGAAGGCATACACCTGGTACTCTCACTTAGCTCCCAACAGCATTTCTACGTAGGAGTAGATGCACGTATTGTTTGTCCAAAAGTTCTTTTTGGCAGAAGACGAGTTCACCTTGACCCAACTGGGAAGGGAGAAGCAAAGACCAGGGGAAGAAGTAGTGGCCTATGTTCGAAGGTTCAGGGAAAGGTCCCTTGATGTGAGGGAGGAGGCCAAAGAGTCCAAGTTATTACAAATATGCGCTGAGGGACTGCTTCCTGAATACATCTGCCATCTCATCAATGAGACGCGCAAGGGGACTTTTGCGACGTTCTTGAAAGCTGCAAGGAACATCTCTTGGTGGTACGACCCAATCCGGTGATAGTTCCCATGATATTCAGGCAACTAATGCAACACGCGGGGGGGAGGTCTCAGCCCCCGCGGGTAGGGTACGCCGAAGGAGAAGATAGGGGCAAGAGACCGAGGAGGGACAGCAAGAGAAAATTTAGGAAAGATAAAAAAGACCCTCCACCGTTTCCCTTCACGATAGAAGAGGCTGTGAGTTGTTATAACGCGATGGTCCAAGGGGGAACGGTTTATGAACAAAAAGGCATCCCGACGGAGGAACCTGATGCTGCAATGAAGGTGGATCCTAAGTACTGCCAGGTTCATCGAAAGATCCAGCATCCAACAGAAAGCTGCTTCACGCTGCGAAGAATCATCGACAAGTACATGAAGGCGGGGACATTGCAAATTCCTCCACAAAACATTAACAACAACCCGCTTCTGGCACACGGGGCTAATTTGGTGATGGCCTATGATGAGGAGGCAAAAAGAGAAGGAGGGTTGACGATGAAGCAAAAGGAGCTCGAAGAAGCTCTGGAATATTGTACCACGGGAATAGCTAATGTAGTTTTAGCCTATGATAAAGCAAGCGCTAAGGACGTGGAAGACGTGTATAGAGTTGAAGATGGGGAAATAGACCCAGTCATAGAATGTAGTGCAGTTTCAAAATCCCTAAAATTTATTTGGTTCTTCGATCAAGTGGGGATCCCGAAGGAGAGAAGGATGGAGATAACTCACGCGATTTTGGACATTGCAAAAAGGAACGCAGTCCCCTCGCTAAGATGAAGGGGACCCATGGCCAGGCTGGTGAAGAAATTCCTGTCAGAGGTAACCTTCAGCGATGCGGATAGAGTTGTGATGTTACCTCATAACAAGCCTCTATATGTAACCGCTAGCGTCAATGAGGTTAGCTTTACAAGGTCCCTTATGGATGGGGGTGCTTCCATCAATATTATGCCAATTAACTCCTTCCACGTGGCTGGTATTCCAAAATAAAGGCTGGTCCCCATGCCTTTGGTAATTTCGGGATATGACAATCAATCCTCCAAATCCATCGGGTATGTGAATGTTGGGATTGCGATGGGAAATCTGAGTTCCCACATCAAGTTCCATGTAATAGAAAGTGCAACTTCCTATCACTTACTAATAGGGAGAGTATGGATGCACAACCAAGGCTTAGTTCCTTTGACTTATCATCAATGTGCCAAGTCAAATGTAAAGGGAACGAAGGTGACCATCAGGGCTATGAAGAGGCCTTTCGCTATCGAAGAAGCGCACTTAGTGGATGCGGCGTTCTATACAGAACTGGAGGAGGATGTACGGGTCCTGACGAAGAGAATCGAGGGGGCATGGGTTCCCTCAATTAGAAAGAGAATGGGGCCCTTGAATGAGCAGGATAAAGAGGGAGGAAGTAGCGAAGGGGTGAGGACCGAATAAGCCCATCAGGTGATCCCTCGACTCCAAAAGGTCTCGAGGCAACTCAAAGACAGGATGAGGCCGAGAACAGACCAGATGGAGCACGAGGTCCAACGGCAAAGCGTGTTAAGTCACTTTTAGGGAAAAAGAATCATTGAGGCTTCCAGAGAGAAGAAGAGGAAGAGGGAAAAGTAGTGTACCGCTTATAACGGAGTGAACGGGCGACCGAAGAGACTAAGGATGAGGTTGACCCAGTGTATAAGTGTTTTTTGGTGGATCGACGGGGGCACTGTATGGTGATAGAAAACTCCAACATACAAGAATTCATAGAAGATATCGCCGAAGAACCAGACTACATAGGAGATCGACCAAGGCCCCAGGCACAAGAGTTAGACCAACTGAACTTAGTAAGGGAAGTGGAAGATCCAAGGCCTATCTTTATCTCAAAAGATCTCGGTGAGGGGAAATAAGAAGCCTTGGTCAAACTAATTTGGGAATTCATAGATGTTTTTGCATGGAAGGGCTGGATGAATAGGTGAGTTTCCACAAACTGAACGTAATGCCTTCAGCCATTCCTGTGAAGCAGGCAACGAGGACTTACAAGCCTGAACTAGACTTAAAGATTAAAGAAGATGTCCAACGCTTGTTGGCAGCAGGATTTATCAAGCCAATACAACATCCCCTCTGGCTATCCAGCATTATGCCAGTGGGGAAGAAAGACAAAAACCAAATAAGGATCTGCGTGGATTTCAGAGACTTGAATAGGGCTTGCCCCAAGGATGAGTTTCCCCTACCCTCCATCGATAGTTTGATAGATGACACGTCTGGTCATGAGATGTATAGCTTCATGGATGGGTATGTGGGATACAACCAGATCAAGATGGACCCCTCTGATGCAGAGAAAACGACGTTCAGAACTTCATTGGCAACTTCATGTACAAGGTGATGCCGTTTGGACTCAAGAACGCTGGAGCTACGTACCAGAGGACAATGATGGCCATTTTTCATGACTCCTTCCACAAATTTGTAGAATTCTACGTGGATGACATGGTCATCAAATCGAAGAAGGAGGAGTCCCATATGAATGATTTAAGGAAGGTGTTTGCTCGGTGCAGGAGGTATAAATTGAAGATGAACCCATTAAAGTGTGTCTTCGGAGTAACAAGTGGGAAGTTTCTAGGCTTCGTGGTTGATCGACAAGGGGTGCAGATGGACCAGGATAAACAGCGGGCGATATTAGAGATGCCATGTCCTAGGACGGTGAAGGAGCTGAAGAGTTTTCTTGGCAAAGTCTCTTACCTTAAGAGATTTGTGCCCGGATTGGACGAAATAACACACCCACTGATGCAGCTGTTGCGGAAAAACACGAAATTCAGGTGGGAGGAGGTTCACCAGGAGTCTCTTGTCAGGCTAAATAAACTGCTCATTTCACCGTAAATCATGGTTCCTCCCCAGACAGGAGTACCGTTGCAGCTATACCTCACATCTACCACGAGGTCCGTTGGAGCGCTACTGGCATAAGAAGTGGATGGGCAAGAATGATCGGTTTACTACCTCAGCAGAATTATACATGAGCCAGAGATTAGATATAGTAGCTTAGAAAGGCATTGTTTAGCCTTAGTCTTTGTAGCACAAAAATTTAGGCATTATATGCTGTCTTTTACAATTCATATTATAACTAGATGCGACCCAATTAAGTGTTTACTTGCAAGGACTATATTGATTGGCAGGGCAGCTAGATGGTTCCTTATCCTCCCTGAATATGACTTAAAGTGTGTGGTTCCTCGCACAATTAAAAACCAAGCGTACGCTGATCTGTTGGCCATCTTCCCTTCAGGAACATTCGAGCCACCAAAGGAAGACATTTCAGGAGATGATTTGCAGGCTAATTACCTGGATACAACTGATGAGGAGTGGACGATGCAGTTCGATGGATCTTCGGCGGAAAAGAAGGGGGGAGCAGGGGTTATTCTTTCAAAATGGATGGAAGAGATTTTCCTTTCCTATAAGCTAGATTTCCCTTGTTCTAATAACGAAGTAGAATATGAAGCGTTGGTACTAGGGCTGCTAAAGGCTCTTCGAAGGGGAATTTGTTCACTCTGCATTAAGGGTGACTTAAACTTAGTAATTCAGCAAGTAAACGGAGAATATGCGTTGAAACACATGAGCCTGGCGTCCTATAGAACAATCATTCAAAGGCTTCTCAACCAGTTCCATCGCACCAAGATCAGAAGAAATCCCAGAACGATGAACCGCCATCCAGACGCCTATGCCACTATCGCCCAGAAAATGGTCACGAAGAACAATGAGACTATAGTTATGATCCAACGAAGAACAGATCCTTCGGTGGTATAGTTAATACTACCGATGGAGGAGGACGCGAACTGAAGGGGAGAGATTAGGAAGCAACTCGAGTCTAGAAAAGGCGCTGTGGGATTAAGAGAGTTGGCATAATACTTTATGAACTAGGGGAATCTTTACTATAGAAATGCTGGGGGATGGTTGTCAAGATGCGTCAGCCCAGAGGAAGCCGAGCAAAGATTGAGGAAAATGCATGAGGAGAACTGCGAAATGACTGAGATACTTCTATATAGGAGAATTAAAAGAGAGGGGTATTTTTGGCCTAGAATGAAGCAAGATGGGGCAGAGATGCAATGGAAGTGCGATAAGTGTCAGCTATTCTTCGAGGCAGCTGAGTGCCATTTCATTGAATCTCAAACGGACTGGAGGTAGCCCTACATCAACTTCATTCAGGAGGGGGTTGTCCCAACGAAGAAAATAGATGCAATGGGTCTGAGGCGAAGGGCTCCAAGGTTCTATGTTCAGGAGGGGCAGCTTTATTGAAGGGGGTACTTCAACAGGCCATTGCATTACGTCACGAAGGAAGAAGCAGCGGAGGTCCTCAAACAAGCGCATGATCCAGCACATATAGGAGGGGCCAAGTTGTATGATCAGTTGATGACGTTGGGGTATTATTGGCCAACGATGGAGAAAGACTCTGCTGAGTTCGTTCGAAAATGCAAAGCTTGCCAACTTCATGGAAATATGATCCATGCCCCGTCGGTGGACTTGCACTCTCGATCAACACCCTATCCATATCATACTTGGGTATTTGACCTAGTGGGGTCAATACACCCTTCTTCGAGAGGCAAGATATGGATACTGGTAGCAACAGAGTGTTTTACAAAATGGGCCGAAGTGATACCACTCAGAAGAGCAACGGCTGGGGTGGTGAGCAACTTCATCGAATAATACATCATTTGCCGTTTTGGGATCCCAAAGGTTATTCTTTAAGATAACGGGACTCCCTTCGTCAATTCTGAAGTAACAATGCTCACAGACAAGTACTCCAGTGTTCATCACACCTCAATGGTGGCATACCCAAAGGGAAATGGTCAGGCCGAAGCAACTAACAAAACCTTGGTTAATATTTTGGCCAAGATGATGGAGGACTTTCCAGGAGCATGGGATGACAAGATACCAGTTGTTTTATGGGCCCATCGAACAACCAAGCGGAAACCCACAGGATACACGCCGTTATCTCTTATTTATGGGGCTGAGGCAATCCTTCCAGTAGAGTTGGATGTTCCCTCTGCTCGTTATGCCTTGCGAAGTAGCATGCTCCCTTATATAAGATATGTACAGCTGGAAGCGTTGGATAAACACAGAGATAATTCAATGCAGCACTTTCAAATATATACGAAATAACTCTCCAGGGCATATGATAACTTGGTGAGACCAAGGAAGTTCGTGGAGGGAGACCTCGTATTGAAAGCGGCAGTGAAGCACATCAGGGTACTTCCTCTACCAAAGTTCGCAGCCAACTGGGAGGGACCTTTCGTTGTGAAGGAAGCTCATGACTCAGGTTATTATTTAATTTCGAAGTTAGAGGAAGACAAGCCATTTAAGAATAATAATAAATAGCTAAAGGTTTATCA
Source organism: Sambucus nigra (assembly GCA_949130495.1). NCBI lineage: Eukaryota > Viridiplantae > Streptophyta > Magnoliopsida > Dipsacales > Adoxaceae > Sambucus > Sambucus nigra. Next base: position 153,644,872 of record OX422213.1, read on the forward strand.
TGTGTAAACAATCAAGTTCGAACCAATGTTATGAGTGGCTATTGTTATAAATAATAAGTTTTGGGTTACAATTTGAACATAACGAAAGAATTGCAGAAATATAGAACTCTATAGCATACAACAACAGTCGCAACACACGAAGGGATTGAAAAGTATATATTCTTCATTCATAAACAATAGAGCATTAAAAAATTTGTTTTGGGAGCTATCGCCCAAGAATTACATAGATAAGAGCAGATGGAGGATCTGTATATAAGAGGCAACTACTCTAAAAGAAACGATAAATCTGAGGAAGAGAAAAAATCTCCAGGAAGGCCCGAAGAATCTGTTGTGAAAGACCATTGGGCGTTAATAGAAACCTCCAGCCTCATTTGCAATTGTGTACGTTCGATGAGGAGTCTCTCGCGTTTCAGTTTGACAAGACACAGAGCTTCTTTGGCATCCTTTACCTCTTGATCCACTGTTTCCAAAAGGGGTGCCAATGCGACCAACCTAGCTTCCTCAGCTTGCTGGTCCTCCAGGTGATTTTATAACACTTCCCTCTGGCCGATCAGTTCCTGGTTCTTCAAAGTCTTCAAATGTGTTATAAGCCAGTCAAAACGAAAGTCATCACGCTCCAGCTCCCTCAGGAAACCCAGGAATTGGTTAAGTAGGGATCAGGTAACGCTTGTAGTGGGAGTACCGGTAATTTTAGCAACAACGATCGCCATGCCTTGAAGTCTGTGACTCATCACATGAATATTAGAACATAGGCAGTCTGATGTAAAGGTCTCGGGGTGACGATTCACCAGTTCTTCAATCACCAACCGATGATTGACAGGCATTTGAGGAAACTACCGAAGCACCACCAGGCAGAAAGCGTGAGGAGCCAAGTCGAGAAGAGGAAGTTCGCACCCAGATTCTCTCTCTGCGGCAGCACCAGTCATGGAACCTTGATCATCATGACCAGAGTTTTTTGAAGAAGCAGGTTCCAGATGGGGGGAGGCCATATGCGAAAGAACTGGGTGGAAATTTTCCCGAGCAACCTGAAAAGAGATAGAGGGCATGATGAGTTTATGAAAAATCTTAACAAGCGTTTTCGTTGTTAAGTCACCGTTATAACGGGGAGTTTATAGAAAAACCTTAACAAGCTTTTTCGTTGTTAAGTCACCGTTATAAGGTGGAGTTTATTAAAAATCTTAACAAGCGTTTTCGTTGTTAAGTCACCGTTATAAGGTGGAGTTTACTAAAAATCTTAACAAGCATTTTCGCTGTTAAGTCACCGTTATAAGGTCGAGTTTATTAAACACCGTTATAAGGTGGAGTTTACTAAAAATCTTAACAAGCGTTTTCGTTGTTAAGTCACCGTTATAAGGTGGAGTTTGTTAAAAAATCTTAACAAGTGTTTTTTGTTGTTAAGTCACCGTTATAAGGTGGAGTTTATGAAAAATCTTAACAAGCGTTTTCGTTGTTAAGTCACCGTTATAAGGTGGAGTTTATAGAAAAATCTTAACAAGTGTTTTCGTTGTTAAGTCACCGTTATAAGGTGGAGTTTGTTAAAAAAATTTTATAAGAGTTTTCGTTGTTAAGTCACCGTTGTAAGGCGGAGTTTATGAAAAATCTTAACAAAACTTAACGAAAAAATACCTCAGTCGCTGCAGGGGCAAGAACGCGAGTCATTGTGGCATCCGTAGGGACAGGAACTGTTGGGGGCGAGATCATTGACTCAGAAGCCACAACGGGGTCCCTGCTCGTAGAAGCCCCAACACTTGGCAAAACTCCCTCACCTACATAAGGCACTAGGGCCACCATAACGGGTTCGTCGTGAGAAGATGACGGTCTCCCAAACTAAGACCCAACACGAAAGGGTGCAGAAGCACCACTATGCTGGATAGAAGCACCAACATGGGCCTTGACTGCTGTAGAACCACCAAGATAACTAGGTGGTACAAAATCAGGAGAAAACTGTGACATGAGGGCAAGTGTTTGAAAAGAGGAATAAGCATAGAAAACATGAAGAAGTATCTCCACATACTACTTACCTCGGTTATGGTGTTAAAGAGGGGAATGGCAGTCAGAGGTCTCATCAGCATCGTTGGAAGAAGAACGCCTGCTAACAACGAGGGTATTTGAACCTGAGGCACCTAAAACATCTCAGGGTTCAGCAAGTCAAATAAAGAAAAAAGTGGGAACGAACAGACGCTAACGAAGGGTTATTTTGTAGAAGAAATAATACCTCGGGCTCACTTTCATTAACAAGAACAATGGGCAGAGGAACCTCAGGTGAGGTATGTAATTTAAAGGGGACCGAGAGTGTTGTCTCAGGTTGCATTACCTCTGGCGGCGAGGGGGAACCCGCAGGCTCAATAGCATCACGTCCCTCAGCAACTTCCCTCGCATGTCGGGAGGCTAAACGGCAAGAATAGGTAAGTCCCGTCATGGGGGAATGGGGAGGAGTCACATCGGCATAAGAAACAGTGAAACGTCCCCCCAAGAAATTGCTCACGGGAGGATTAGGGGGTCTGCTCTTTCCATTTCAACTCCCTGCACCACAGTTGTCAAGAAAAAATAAGCTAATACAGTCGTCCTTAGGCAAAGAAGGGAATGAATAAATCAAGCATACATACCTCGGATTCAGAAGGGGAATGAGAAGACAGGACCACATGCGAAGAAGGAGTAACAGCGACAGAAGGGGTAGGAGTGGGATGCACCTCAGAAGTTCGATGCACCTCAAGAGTTCGCGTCTTCTGTGACTTGGTACTAAGAGTTATCTTCCTCGATCCCGCTGCACCAATACAGACCTCTCGAGGAACCCTTGAGATCTTTCTGCTTCTAGTCGTTGGCTCTGTAGGATTAACCACCACTGTGGGAAAAGCAACGGAAGGAGGAACAATGATAGCGTGTCATTTATACTCAGCATTTATTCGATCTATTTCCGCTAGGGCTTCCCTCCTTAAGCGCTCAGCCGTTTCAGCAGATATGGGAGGTGGAACGAAGGCTATGGGAAGGGCTTCCACGGGAGTTTGGGGCTTCTGGGACTTAAACTTTGACTTTGATGCCCCACTCTTAGCCGTTTTTTCCTTCTTGGCAGGTGGTTGAGAAGGCCCCTCGCCGATGGTAGCTTCAGTTGAAGGGGCAGACTTCTTCGGAGCTGCAGGCGCTTTGGGTTTAGGCGTTGCAACTGGGACCATGGGACAAAGTGGAGGAAGCTCAGTGGGGGGTGCTTTGGGGGTTGAACTTAAAGGGAATTCAATCCCAAGTACAGAGTTGCCTTTTATCTCCAACTCTAGGGCAGAAAATGAAGAAACGAGAAGATACATCGGATCTCCCTCAACGAACTCAGCAATTTCAACTAGTTGCTTCATCCAGTACTTTATGGAAAATAAAGGGGTCACGTACCCCTGCCTAGTAATACTGGGAATGATCACTCGCCCATCCATAGTGGAGCTTATCCCCCACGCAGCGGTAGAAGAAAAAAGAGAGCACGCCGCGCTAAAGGAGACCTTAGAGTTTGACGATTGAAACACTGGACGTGGAGCCCCCTGATCAAACCCAAACTGGCGGCTGCATCGGTTGGGATTATAGTGCTCACTAGTAAATCCCCACTCGGTGTAAGAAGGAAGATATCCAAGGGAGAACAGAAGAACCACGGCCAACGAGGGATCCTCGATATCTAGGGAAAGCGCCTGTACCATTCTGGCTTCATGTTGAAAAAATTCACAAGTGTGAAAGAAGACTTCCTCCTGATAAGGCCTCATTACAAAGTTCTCAAAACGGTCAATCACAGATATTAACTCCTTTTGGCTTTGTCTCCTGTGATAAACAAAGGACCGTGGAGGCAGAATTGTTTCCCCTGAGGGAGGACTGTTGGCTTTGGCCGCTACGGCAGGAAAGCGAAAGTAAAGGAAGCTGGTCAGAAGAACGCTGTTGGCAAAATTGGCCAAGTTATAATGGCCAAGAGAGAGTTCCATATCGAACAAAGTTCTATCCAGCCAGGTGTAGAGGGATCCCAAGGCAATTACAGGTAGTGGAAGTTTTATGCCTCGGGCCAAACGAAGGGAGAGGTTGATAAGGTCCCTTCGGGGTTGGTCATTGGGTTTTCCCGTAAAAAAGAAACGGGAAAGAATCACAAGAATATAGGCGGGAAGTTACAATGGTGTACCTTGACCAGGAGCATCTGTTAAAGAACTACCTTCACCAGAACCCTTGAAGAAATAATTAATCAAGGGAGAGAAATTAGCTTTGTTGGATAAACCAATGCAGCTTCGGCATATGCGATCCAACTCCAAATGATCGGCAGTCTCTTGGGCATCAAGAGCCTCATCATCGTAGGGCTCATGACATGTTGCATCGAGGCCCAAAAGCTCGCACACGTCCTCTAGAGTTATGGTGAACTCGCCCCACGCAGCGATGAACGTATGAGTAGTAACGTTCCATCGAGAGACTAAGATAGGAAGAGCAGCATTGTTCTTCGAAAGAGTGAACTCACCAAACCACTTAGCCCGTTGCAACCCAAGCTTGGTGAAAATATCAGCATAAGAACTTTGCATGTGAGAATTCCAGGCAGCAAAGTGGGCAAGAGAACCCCCTGGCGCTTCGAAGTCAACATGGGACCATAGGAAGTCCCTCGCTCAAAGAGAAATTGTAGAGTCCCCTCTGGGGGAAGAAAGCCCCACTCAGAAGAATCCTCATCTTCATCACCCAACAGTAAGGCATCGAACTTGGAAGAAAAATACACATCCTTGCAGGAAACATCAAAGTCATCACCCTCCCCAAAAATAGGAGAGCGATGATAAAATCTCAGTTGTTCCTGACGGGCAGCATCCAGGGCAGAGGCAGCAGTGGTGGTGGCAGACGGAGCACCAGTAGCAGAGATGGCGGGGTTACTTGAGGTTCCATGGAAAATGACGATGAAGACAGCAGAAAAGCTTCACGCAAGGGCGGTTTGAAGAACGAGAATAGAAGACCACGACCATAGGTAGCTGTTTAGAGGATGAGAAGGGAAGAAGGCGAACAAGAAGCTTAGCAACAATGGATTTTTTGCATGTTTTTTTTCTCTCTCTCTAAAAAATAAACGAAAGCCTGAAGAAGATAGTAACAGAGTAAGAAAAAAAAAGGGTTAAAGTGTTTTGGATATGGCCGTTTGAAAATTTCGGGGTTGTCGTTTCAGTCTCCCACCATCACACGTGCAATGCCGCCTGCAATCATTTCAAATGAACACATGGCACCTTGGAAAGTGCTTTGACAGTTGAGAAGACTGCGCCACGTCATCTATGAAGTGACATCTGGGGAACATAAACCGTTGCCTTCCTATACAAGATTGAGTTTTGGCGCCAAAGAAATTTTTGTTAGACGTATCTAATAAGACCCCTAATGAAGAAGATGTCCCAACGATTCCAAAAAAACTTTTTCCCGAATACTCTAACGCTCTGGTTCTGAATAAAGGAGAAAAGGCCTGAATCTTTTCACATAAAGAAAAGTCCATCGGTTTGAGACATTTCGTGCAGAAATTTCTTGTTCCAACAAATCTCTCCACGAGGGGGCAAATGTAGAGGGGGCTTGAAGGTAATCTTGAGATTAGGGACAAATCCCCAATTAGCAACAGTGTTTGATATTAAGCAACCGAGGCAGCTCAAGCGTGGCAACTCAGCGAGGCAGCTTGGCGCGACAGCTCATTTTTTAGCTTGTTGTATTAGTCATATTGTATTTTCATTATTGATGACTGTAAGCTTTAACGGTTGTAATGACGTAACGATAATAACAAAAGAGTTTGTATGAGGTCAAACGGTACTTGCGAGAAACCAGGCTTGGCAAGGCCTGGGAGAACTTTCATGCTCTATCGAATGACCTCATCGTGAGAATTTTAGAGGGACCTGGTTTGGAGGATTGAGAAGTAAGGCACCAATGGGGCTTGTCCTGACCATCTTAGATACACCTGGTAAAACGCCGAACAACCCTGATCGTGGAACCTCAAGCGGAGCAGCTTGGAGTCCCATCGGGCGTTGAGTTATGAACCAGATAACCCTTCTACTTAGTGTCACATCTACCATAGCTGATGTTACTGGCTAGCCAAAACAATGTCAGACATACACTTGAGTAAACCACCGTGGTATTTGGGGCTGTCAAGCAGTTGGTGAGCCACCTCTGCGACAACAGCCCCCTGACACACAGTGGTTAGGCAAAAGGCATGTCTTGGAATTTAATGATTATGACGTGGAGGCAACTAGTACACCAGGCATTTAATGCTGTGACATAAAGTATGAGGGATGTCTTTCATAGTTTTAATGACTGAGTTGCCTCGGGGGTGGTGTGGGGGGCTATTTAAGGACCCCAACCACCTTTGAGGAAGGAGGATTATTACACTTTGAGAACCCTGGAGTTATTACTAAAGATACACATCAGAAAGAGAGATCTATTGCAAACCAGAGGGTTTATCCCTTCACCATTATCATTTATTGTAAAGCTTTTAATACTTGACAGAGATTCCTGAGGGTATATGGTGTGTTTTTACCTACCTACCAAGGTGTATCTAGGGTGATTACTTCTCTCTCCCTCTAGCTAAGTTACTGCTAAGGTTCATTACTATTTCCTGATTTATACACGAGGGTTCTGCGAGTTTAAGCCGAGTTTATCTTCATTGGGTCTGTGTTCGTGTGTCCTATCATTAATCCAAAGCTTTGTCCAGGATTAGCTTATCTTTACCATACTCAAATAGGGGTTACGCCTCCATCTTATCTAAAGTACCCTCTTACAATATCTAAATTTGGTTAAGCTTTGACGTAATGTATATATCGATCCTAGTGTAGTGGTACCGGCTATATCTGAATTTCGAGGACAAAATTCTGTTATAAGGGGGGAAGTATGTAATACCCCGTACTTTTAAAAATATTTAAATTACAAAGGTGGGCGTAATTTGGTAAATTGAGTAATTTCGATGAATAGTAATTTTGGAATTTATGAGTGAAATTGAATAAATTCAGAATATAAAGTAAATAGTAAATATTAATTTGTAAGTTTCAAATTAATATTTACATGGATTATATTTTCTTATGAGACTAAGTATATGAGTGGATTATTTTTAATTACATGTCGCAAGTTGGGTAAAGCGAGAGTGGATTTTTTTTAATTACATGCCGCAAGTTGGGTAAAGCGACAAAGGAAATATTTTAAATGGGAAAATACGTGTATTTAACGTGTTGGGTCAAAATAGTGAATTTTAGTTAAGTGACTCGGATGGAGATTTTGACTGCGCCATTGGATTCGGAATGGCCGAGATAGTCAAAATAGAGTACCCGGGGGTAGTATTTAGGTTCCGGGCATTTTTGGACTAGTAGGGACTCGTAAATGAGTACACGGGTTATTTAATAATTGGGTATACACCCAATTTCGGTTTTAATAAGAGAAAACCCTCATTTTTGCCCCAAAATCAGATCTAAGAGACAGAAAGAGAAGAGAGAAGGGCGAGAAGAAGAAGAAGAAGAAGAAGAAGAAGAAGAGAAGAGAAGAAAGGAGAAGAAGAGATTTTCGGCCAAAATTCGCGGGATTCGACTCGGGGTCGTCGGATTTAATCCACGAGGCAAGTGTTTACTTGCTTTATTAATTTAGTATGTTTATTTCTCATATTATAGTTCGTGTGTATAACTATAAATATTTTTGGGATGAGTTTTCGTGAATCAAAATGGCTTTTTCGGAATATTAACGAGTAAAACCCGAATAATATGAAATTTGAGAAATTTAGGAATTAATTGAAATTAATTGTTGGATCTGGGTTCTAGGATGATTAGAACCCTTTGTATGTGTGTATTTATGATTGATTGAGGTTGTATGATGATGGGTGAGAAAATAAAAACCTCGGAGGTGTATTAATGGAGGTTTGGGATTTTGGAGAAGACGATAAATAATAACTCCGTAGCTTGCAGGATATTTTTGGACAGGAAGAGGGAAGATTCAACTCTCGGTCAAAACACGAAAGTTGTAGATCTTTTCAATACAGTCACGTGGGAGCCAACCTTGTATTTTTTTTATTTTTCTACGAATTGTTATGATTTTTACAAGATGGCAGTTCCGGGGTGAAACCACCAACTCGGAAATGCACTTAGAAATTTGAAAAAAATAAATAAAGGCTAGAATTCTTTGGAGATAAATATTTGGGGTTCCAAAAAATAGTGTGGGGACTTCTAAATATATTTTTTTTAGTAAGGTATGTATCTTGGGTTAAATGAAAGTAAACCCCAAAATTTATCCAAATAGGGGTGTTTGGGAGGAGTAACACTCGGGGTGATGTTTCGGTGGGCAAAATTTTATATAAGTAATTGTGCGCGTAGAAAACACACTTATATGCCAATTTTGATTGAGTAAAATCCTATGAGGTGACTAGGATCAAATTTAGGATACGGGCTAAAGAGAATTGAGCAGTCATCCGATACGTCTATTTATGACAATTATTACAGGTGAAAGGAATGCCTATCGCTATTTATGAGACGAATAAATATATCGGTGTTGTTGGTATTGTCATCGTGCGGTGAGAAAAAACTCGGAAATAATATATTGAGGATTATTCAAAATTGATAAATGCGTAGGATATTCGAGAGATAAATATACCACGTAGGAAATTTATTATACGGATTATGCGTATGCCTGAATGTTATTATATACATGGTTTAAATAATTACCTATAGGAAATTATGTATAAGTTAGAGAAATACCTATAATTATAATATGGTTGTGTGAATACCAAATTGATTATATATTTATATAGGTGGAATGTGTACCTATATGATTGTTTATTATGTGTATGACATACATACCATACTTGCTATCACGGGAGGTTGGTGTTCGTATGAGGACAATCTTATCCTATGTTGCCTTCGGGGGGATTTTAGATTTGGTACCTCAAGAACATAGGACTGTGAAGGGCTTATTTGTGAGTCGATACGTTTGCTGACTATGAGAGCGTAGGTATGTGCGTGACCCATGGGCATGTGAACTATGTTCGCCTCCAATATGTGTGATTTGTATTTATACGGTTCCTGAGTGATGTGAAACGCGTGATCCTTATGTGCGTGATATACAGGGATTTGATAGTAGAGTATGAGTGCACCGCAAGTGAGCCTAGGGGTACCATATATGCATACATGTATTGTGATTAACATATATGTGTACTTGAGATAATCCACGGATGCTTAGTAAATGAGAATGACTAAGCCACTTATATTTTAATTCGTGGATGATTAATATACTTATTGCGTATAGTATATTGTTTATATATATGAGATGAGATATCATATAACCTAACCTTGTATAAAGTGAAAAGAATGAATAAAGTGTGATATTACTTCCGGTAAATGCATATCCGGATTTATATGAATATGAATCTTAGGTTCTAATGAGAACTATTAATAAATACGGGATGGTATAAATATGGTATGTACTGAAGGCCTAATGGATCCCGATGATCAACATTGTCACGTAGTATTGTATTGGGGAGGTTCCTTGTTTGGATTTCGCTTCACGAGATACCCTACGCACGAACGTAACGTAATGTTGGGAATGGGGAGAAGTTTAGTCCATAGTACTCGAATTGATGAGGATTATTAGAAGGTGGGTAATTACATTAGTTAGGCAGGGTAGCTTAATTAGGTTGTTTAAAAAGGTATGCGATAGTTGTGCACTGTTAGAAGAAGGGTGAGGTGTATCTCATGTGAGAGCGATACCAGTTTAAATATGAGAAATAACATATTTTTTTTAAATATGGATTTTAATGCTCTTGCTAAAATGTTTTCAAAACTCGGGTTCTGACCCGTTTTTCTATTTTTCCCTCTCTTGCTATCTATCTATATATATATAGGTGTCCAGACACAGGGACGCCTGGATGATAATTTTTTCGATTCAAACGTTTGCTGCAGCAGCTGTGGATGCAAGCAAGTTTATATTAGACGCTTCTATCATTGAGATCTAGATAGGAGGTATTGTAGAAACATTAGGGCTTATGGCCCAACTATACTCATTTATTCTTTTATCTCCTTTTAGTGCGGCATTCGATTTGGTTGTATTATTATACCGAGTGTTCAATTATTTTATTTTATTTCATTTCAGTTGCTGAATATAAACTGTTGTAATTATTTTACTTGAATGGTTTGATTAAAAAGATTTGTCAATTTAAAATTTTGATGCCGGACTAATAGGATATTAGTAATTAAATTGGTTTTCGACAGTGATGCTAAGAATGAACCATATGAGACTCCTGTTTTAATTTGATATAGGAGTGATCGCCCGGTATTTTATTAGGCGGGGTGTCACAACACAACATGGTGATATTTACTTACACATACGGTAAATATGCAACATTTTTGTAAATAATAACTTTTGTTTCATTAAATTAATACTTACTCCACATTCCAACATTTTATATATAACTACTTCACATAGTAAATAAATATAAAATAGGTTCTCAAAAGCGAGGGTTGTTACATACTCCCACCCTTATGAGGGAATTTTTCCCCCAAAATTCAGGCGTACCTTATATAAAGAGATGCGGATACTTTTCCCGCATATCATCTTCACGTTCCCATGTCGATTCCTTGGCGTTGCGATGACTCCATTGGACTCGCACCAAAGGCAACACTCGAGACCTCAACCTACGTTCCCCCATGCTCTAAAATAGCTACCGATTGTACTTCATATGAGATATCGAATTGCAAGTCAATATCCTCGAAAGGGATATGCCAAAGGGCACCTTCACACCTCTTATACTTCTTCAAAGAGGAAACATGGAACACATCATGGATTTGTTGTAAAGGTTCCGGTAAGGTGAGTTGAGACGCCACTGGACCCACCTTAGCAATAATGGGAAAAGTTCCAACAAAATGCGGCGCAATCTTTCCTTTCTTCCCGAAACGCTTGATACCTTTCATTGGTGATACTCGCACCAAGACTTGATCCCCAATCTCCAATTCCATGTGCCTTGTATTTGCATTGTCATAACTCTTTTGGCAATCTTGAGCTAATCTTGGAAGAAGTATACTGGATCATTTCAGGTCCAAGGAATTTATTATCCCCCACTTCTAACCAACATGTGGGTGATCTACAAGGCCGGCCATAAAGTGATTCATAGGGCGCCATTCCAATAGTAAATTGGTACGAGTTATTATAAGCAAACTCGACCAAAGGGAGATATTGTTCCCAACCACCCTTGAAATCAAGCATACACGTACGGAGCATATCCTCCAACATTTGGTTGACTCTTTTAGTCTGCCCATATGTTTGAGGATGATAAGAAGTGCTTAACTTCAATCGGTCCCCATAGAATCTTGGAAACATTGCTAAAAGTGGGAAATAAAAATCTTGTCTCGGTCAGAAACAATATTTAAGGGCACCCTATGGAGTCTGACAACCTCCGCGATGAATAATCGGGCATAGCGAGCAATGTCATAGTCGGTACGCTTGGGTAGGAAGTGTGCCGACTTAGTCAAGTGGTTGAAAATCATCCAAATAGAATCACAACCACTCTGTGACCTTGGCAAGCCTGTAATAAAGTCCATCGATATGCTCTCCCACTTCCACAACGGAATCTCCAACGGTTGCAACAAACTTGTCGGTCGTTGATGATCTATCTTGACCAATTGATAAGTAGTGCATTGGGATACGAACTCATAAATATCCCACTTCATGCCTGGCCACCAATACTGATGGCGCATGTCTTGATACATCTTGTCCCCACCAGGATGTACCGTAAATTTAGACCCGTGAGATTCTTCCATCACTGCCCATATCAAATCCCCCTCCTCCGGGACAATGAGTCTCCCGTGAAAATGTAATCCATCCTATGAACTTATCGAGTGGGATTCCGCTTCCTCGGGCAGTAGTCGGCGTATATGGTCCTGACAACCTCTATCTCTTCCTTGGGCTTCTACAACCCTTGCCACAATTGTAGGCGTAACGGTCATCACCAACATGAACGCTCTCACCACCGCATCCTCCTAACTGAGCTATTTCCATTTAGCTTTCCATACATCAGCTAACTCTCCCTTGGGCTTTCTACTCAAAGCATCCGTTACTACGTTCTCCTTGCCCGGATGATAGTGGATGTCAAATTGATAGTCTTTCACAAACTCCAGCCATCGGCATTGCCGCATATTTAAATCTTTCTATGAAAATAAATATTGCAGCGATTTATGGTATGTGAAAAGACGAATTTCTCCCCTAGGAAATAATGCCTCCAGATCTTCAAGGAAAAAACAACCACGGCAAGTTCCAAGTCATGCACCGTATAATTCCTTTCATGGGGATTAAGCTTACGGGAAGCATAAGAAATAGGTCGTTGCTCTTGTTGAAGTACACCTCCTAATCCTTGTAGAGATGCATCGGTGAAGACTAGATATTCCAACCCCGGTTTTGGTAATGCAAGGACTAGAGTCGAAGTCAACCTATCTTTGAGCTCGTCAAAAGCTACCTGACAAGATTTATCCCAAACAAACCTCACCCCTTTCCGGGTTAAATTTATCAAGGGGCTAGAAATTTTGGAGAAACCCTTGATAAATAGACGGTAATAACCAGCCAAACCTAGAAAACTACGAATTTCGGTAGGTGTCGTGGGCTGACCCCACTCCCTCATCGCAACCACTTTGCTCGGGTCCACCGAAATGCCCTGGGATGTCACAATATGTCCCAAAAATTGTACCTCCTGCAACCAAAAGCCGCACTTATGGAACTTAGCATACAATTGGTGATCCCTCAACCTTTGTAGGACCAACCTCAAATGAATAGCATGATCAGATTCCGTTCGAGAATAGAATAGGATGTCATCGATGAATACAATAACAAATTGGTCCAGGAAGTCCCGAAATACCCTATTCATGAGATCCATAAATACGGCGGGGGCATTGGTTAGTCCAAAGGGCATAACCAAAAATTCATAGGACCCATATCTCGTCAGAAAAGCGGTCTTGGATAAATCTTGCTCCTCTATTCTCAACTGGTGATACCCCGTCCTCAAATCAATTTTAGATAAGTACGACGCTCCCCTAAGTTGATCAAATAAGTCATCGATATGAGGAAAAGGGTATTTGTTCCCGATGGTGACTTTATTCAACTCTCTGTAATCAACACATAACTGGAGAGAACCGTCCCTTTTCTTCACAAACAACACCAGAGCACCCCATGGCGACGTACTTCGCCTAATAAACCCTTGCTCCAATAACTGCTGGATTTGATCTCTTAACTCCCTCATTTCCACAGGAGCCATGCGATATGGAGCTCTCGCAATCGGTCTCGTTCTCGGTGCTAAATCGATCACAAACTCAATCTCCCGACTCGGAGGCAAACTCGGTATTTCCCGAAAAACATCTTTAAAATATCTAACAACCGGAATAGAATCCAAGGGAACAACTACATCCCGAGAAGTCTCCTCTGTAATACAATACAAATAAGTACTAGTACCTCCTTCTAAACGAGTCATAACTACCAAGAACATTTCTTATCCCAGAACGGCAAAGACTATACTCTTCCCGTAACAATTAACTATCGCATGATACTTCACTAGCCAATCCATACCCAATATCACATCATACCCGACCATGTCTAGGACGAGCAAATCGTCCTCAAAGTACAAATTACCAAGAGTAATTCGTATTTGTTTACAAACAAAGAAAATGAGTGAACCATCACCCATAGAGGACTCAACATTACTGAAGGTACTCTCTGCCGATTTTATCAACTCTATAGACTGAGCAAAACTTCTCGAAATGAGCGAGTGTGTAGCACCCGTATCAAATAAAACGCGACCCATGTGCCCCAGAATAAGGAACTTACCCTCAATGGTTGGCGGCGCCGGCAGAGCCGGAGGAAGCATAGCATCCTGGATATGATAAACTCTCACATACTGTAGATGACCCTGCTGCAAAAGGGCAACTAGATTATGTACCTGCGGTGGTAGCTGAACCTGTGGCTGCTGAGGAACCCTAGGAAGCTAACCCCCAATCAACTGAGGACACCCCTTCTTGTAATGACCAGCATCTTCGCATTGGAAACACCATCCAGCCATATTCTCCGTATTTCGGCTCGATTATTTCTAAACTGGTTAACACCTTGGCCCGAATGGCCCCTACCCCCTTAACCACCCCGACCTATTTGTTGTTGCGGGGCACCCTGACTGTGCATATTGCTATTGCCACCAAAATTCAATCCACCAAAACATTGCCTTTTTGACAAGTCCCCTTGCTGGGGATCCCTTTCTTTCTGCTTATTACCCGAAGATTGGGACAAGGGAAAGGCTCCTCCTCCAGTCCCACTACCTACAGGCTTTCCTGCTTGTCCCACTACGGTAGCTTTCTTTCCACTCTGTAAATACAACCGATGTTCTTGGCATTGGAGCAATGCCGCATTCATTACCTCACCAAAAGTTTGCAAGGTTGGATTACCTAGCAGATGTTGCCGGATCCTCCAGTTCAAACCTCCCGTAAACTTCGAAACCTTCCTCTCTTTCGAAGTCACCTCATCCCGTACAAAACTTCCTAACCGGGTGAACTCCTCTTCATATTTTGCCATGGATCTCTCATCTTGTACCACATCCTGAAGCCTCCTTCTCATCTCCCTTTGAACTGCGGGAGGGAAGTACTTTTTGTCAAACAAGACCCAGAAATCAGTGATCGTCATGGTATCTCTCTGTTCTGGTGTAGTCATCGACTCCCACCAATGCAATGCGGACCCAACAAGTATAAAAGTAGCAAGGACTTGTTTCTTCTCCTCACTACACTCCACCATTCGAAGATGGAGTTGCATATCCTTCTTCCATTGATTTGCTCTAATAACATCAAAACCTCCATCAAATTCCGGGGGATGGCCCTTTAAAAAGGACTCTCTAACTCTCTCCCACGTAGAAGGTCCGGTAGGAGCTTGTGCATCTAGCGCTCGTTGTTGCTGAGCTTGTGGAATTTGCTGAGCCACTACGATCATAGCTGCATTAACCGCTTGGGCAACGATATTTGCTACATCGACAGCATTAATTGTCCCTTGTGGCGGCTGTAGAGGACCAACATACTCTTCTACAACTCTATTGCATCTCGTCGGGCGACCTCTCTTAGGAGGCATCTGAGATGAAGAAACAAATAGAGCTAGGATACTATTCAAAATAATCTATCTTGCAAAAGATCACAAATATAAGTAACAAAGCAATCCTAACATTAGTCTCTATATCAAAGAACGAAACGGTAGAACGTGACAAGTCCGCATAGATCCTAAAGACTCTAGAACCTGATGCTTTGATACCATCTGTGACAGGGTGGCCAGCCTGATACTCCAATATAACAGAATCATGGATGGAAATCATTCTCAGCATCACAACAATATAATAAGTATACGGGAAAACCACCTAATAATTCAGAGCCAAAAATTTAGTTTTATTATGAGTTAAGAAAATAATTTAAACAACCCAATCTAAAAGAAAGTGGAATCCCAAGAAAACTTATATTACATCCATAAAAAATATACAATAAGAGGACCGAATATGCTGTCAGTCAACAGTTACATACAAAGTATTACAAGAATTTAATAGATTACATAATACATCCTTTAAACAGTTACAAAAGTTTGGGCCCGATCATATCTATAATACAAAGATGAAGGCGTCTAACAACATATCCCGTAAATTATCCGCAAAGTATTATGGCTCCTCAAAATCAATGGAGTAGGAATATCACAACGGGCGCCCTTGCGGCGGAGTACCTGAGCGGATACACATTCATGCATAACAAGAAAATGAACGGGTCAGGGCCCGGTTTTATATGATCACCAGATGAATAAAAATCATGATAGTTATGAACACTTAATCATGAATGATGAAGATGAGAGTCTATCAACATAATTTTAAGCATAAGAGTACAATTTAAATGATTATAATTTTTATTCAATCAAGCAGGAAAATATAATTAAACCTCATTAATTAAAAGTCTCCATCATTATTCATCATTTCATTTCGTTTTTCATTCCTTATCAGGAATATAATTACCAGCATATGCACTTTTGGCATTCTTCATATTTCAAGTCCCACTTGATTCAGAATGGTTATATTCTTATACATATAACGATTCTAAGACCGCCCCTCCGAGTTTCCCCACTAGGGGCGCCCCTAAATAACTATCATTTTCCAGGGAATATCAAACAAGACAACATGGGCACCTAACGCACGTCGGGAAGTGACCATATGCCTGCGAGTGAGTTATAACCACACCCGGAATTACCTTACTAGAGCAGAATAAAACATATAACAATCCCGTATATGGCCGAGGACTATAGTCTCCCTGCGTTCATTAGTCAGGGGACATCACCTCATGCGCGAACTTCCCTTATGATAGCATTTAGAGAGGTTTGTTTAAGTAAATTAGCATTTACCATATTAATCTCATTTTCATTTTCATTCTTACATATGTGTGTTTCATTTTATCTGAAACCTTATTCAGTGAATATTCTCATTTATATTCATCGTACTAAGTCCCGAATTATTCTCCAAAAGGTCAAAATAATTATACAACTCCCAAGGTTTTATATACCTCCATTAAGCCCCGAAAGTCTCCAAGTATGGGCTTACAACTCCTAAATTCCTAATAATGTACTAAAGGAAAGAAATACTCTAACCTCAATTTGTACACCTCCGAAATAAGCCCCTTTTAACCCATTCCTAACGTGGGGTAGTGACTCAACTCAACTAAAACTCTAGGACTCTAAGTTTACTTCATACAAGAAGGTTACTAGGTCCTAAACCTAAAGAAAAGGGGTAAAAAGGGAGTTATAAAAACAACTCAAAAACAGCCTGATTCCGAATCGATTCGCCCTAGGGCCGAATCGGTTCGCCCCAGGCAGCGAATCGAATCGCCCAAAAGCGAATCGATTCGGATGACAAATCCAACTTTCTGCTTCAGCCGAATCGATTCGGCGTTAACTCGATTCGGGTTTGTAGACCTGTAGGATTACCCCTAAGCGAATCGATTCGCCCTAGGGCTGAATCGATTCGCCCCTGAGAATTTGCCAACTTTGGCTATGGAGTCTTAAACTCTTAAATTCCCCTAACTCTAAGCAACCCAAACCAAGATCATTTATTACCACCAACTGATTAATAATGCATCCAACAACAATGGTTTACACCAATACACATCCAAATCAACCTCCAAGGATTCAAAACCCATAAATCCATAAAAGCCCTAACTTTGTTAGACCATAACTAATACACAACTATCAATACTAATTATTCATCTTAAGTCACATATTAGCAAGTAGAAAACTTGCCTTAGTGTAGGAATCTTAGATTTTCTTGTAGTAGCAACAATCTCCAAGCTTGAATCTCTCTCTTTTCTCCAAAGTTCTCTTTCTCTCTCTTTCTCTCTAGGTCACTAAATGCACTTACGAGAAATAAATGAAATGCAAGACTTAAAAATCGTGGCTTAAGTCTAAACTCCAACTTAAATGATTTATACCGCGATAAAATGACTCGCAACTACACATTCAAGCTATAACTAGTCAAAAGAGCCCGAAACATCAAAATACAATATGGCACTTGTTTCGACTATCTCGCACATTTCGGGACTAACTACACCCTCCAAATTATCATTTGGAAATTTTATAACTCATTTCAAGTTCCGGTTTTATTTTAAACCATAATGTCATTTTAAATCTTATGACACAATAAAACACAACATGGTGATATTTATTTACACATACGGTAAATATGCAACATTTTTGTAAATATTAACTTTTGTTTCATTAAATTAATACTTACTCCACATTCCAACATTTTATATATAACTCCTTCACATAGTAAATAAATATAAAATAGGTTCTCAAAAACAAGGGTTGTTACAATATATACACACAATATTTGACTAATGTATATAGAAATTTAAGCAGAAGTTAATTACAAAATTGTTTTAAAAAATTTGTTCAGATTAAAGCAATATTAATCTATCAACTTAATATGCAAGTTCTTAACAGTTCTGATTTAGAGTCCTTGGTCCAAAGCCATGTAAGGTTCAATTAGAAGATTAAGGATTGACAATATTTCTTTCTACCACTTACGATCCTCATGCATAATAGGTTTAACTTTATAAACCTCTTATAGGTCAAACCTTTTTTTAACCAAAACTTTTTATATGTGATTCAAAACAACACGTTTTAATCAAGCATGAACTTAGAAACAAGGTTGATAAATCAGAATACACACAATCATGGTTTGTGTGTGGAATATTGTTCAAACTTACACACCAAAATAGATATAAGAAAACAAAACAGATATGTACAATTTTTGTGATAAAATCGTGTGTAATTTGTGTAAGTAGGCACAAATATATGACATTCAGCAAGTATTACCTCAGATCTACATAGACAAACCTAATACAAATGTGTATTATTAATGTGTGAAGAGGTTCTCACAAAAAATAGCCAAATACCTTTAATCCTTTGAAGGATTTTCTTAATATACAAGGACTATGTGAGATGCAACAAGTATATAAAGAAAATACATAAAAAATATGAAATATTCACACAAGATCAAAAAATCAGATCTAAAAATACAAGAAGATAGATATTTCACTATTACAAGAATATTCACACAAATCGATTGTGAAAAATAGGCAGGGTTCGTTTTGATAAAATTTTCAAGAACACATGAACCCTAAGAGAGTTTAAAATAATTTTAAAAGGACATCAATTTTTTTATTAAAAAACGTATACACATAGGCAGGAATGTAGTGTTAGTTTTTAGGAATAATCTATGAAAGACACTAGAACAGAATGTAGGCAGATCTAAAAACACTAGAAGATAGATATTTCACTATTACAAGAATATTCGCACAAATCAGTAGTGAAAAATAGGTAGGGTTCGTTTTGATAAAACTTTCAAGAACACATATGAACCCTAAGAGAGTTTTAAATAATTTTAAAAAGATATCAAAAATGTTTTTAAAAAAATGTACACACATAGGCAGGAATATAGTGTTAGTTTTTAGGAATGATCAATGAAAGAGATTATTCCTTCAAACATAAACACAAGTGAAAAATCAGTGTGAAGAAAATATAAATTATCTCTCTCTCTCTCATATATATATATATATATATATATATAATTTGGCAGAGTTTGGGTCCAAAAATATTTTTCTCGAATTTTTGAAAAATGAAAGCGCAGAGCTTTAATTTATAGACTTAGTGGCTGTGTGTTGATTGGTGTAAAATGGTTCACAAGGATTGCAAAAGGTATAAACACAACCATTGATTAAATCTAATCCAAGGGAGTACAAAGAAACATAAATATACCATCTAAAAATTAGACACGTTGCAATCCAGCTGTAATAAACCATAAACAAAACGTGATCGACGGTTTTCCAAAACGGTGACATTTAAAATGAAGGCTGGCCAACTATAATCCACAAAATCAATGTTACCATTGTAATAAATTATTGAAGTGGCATCGTACAATAGAAAAGAAACCAGGGACTGGCAATTCCATATAGTGATTGGTCATATCGAGTAAGGTATAAATCTGCTAAAGGCCAAAAGATTTAGCCACGCATATAAATAGCCATACATACAAAGCAATTGTCACATCTGCAACATGTAGCTAAGGCTATACAACAGTGAAGGCATATGACCTGCCAAAGGACCAATCGGACAGATCTTATTGAAACATAAGAAATGTATATTCGTACATACATATTAATATACCATACAATTTACTAATCGTTCAAATATAATAATAATAATATACTTATCACACATTATATTAAAACACGAATTATTTTTAAATAAAAATACTTAAACCTTTAAATTAACTCTGAAATTTATTTTTACGAAAATGTTTAATCTCAGTAATTCAAAATTAAATTTTAAACAATTTTAGAAATTCATTTGAATAAAACCCCCACACAATTATTAGTCATGATAAAATGCAGTGTCGTGTGGTATCCTATGTGATGTGTAATAAATCCTATGAGTCAATAGAATAGGTGTATGACTACTCGAGTATGGCTGGATTCTGGATTTGATGTAGGCTTGAGTAGATATCTTGGAGAGCTTGACCTAGGCATCTAGATGTGACATATTTACAAATAAAATTTTGTCAAAATTTAAGTCCAACTAGATGAACGTTTATATAGCTACAGCATAAAAAAATAAATCCTAGGAGTGTTCTATATAGGTACCTTCACAAAGGTGGTGACATCCTATGAAAAATATCCATGAAGGTCTCCTACGAGTTCTTCTAACCTACGTGTATCTGATATCCCCAAAGCATTTAAAGCAGTGACCTTACGAATAAAACGGGATGGGAGTGACCTCAAAATCTTTTTAACAGCTCTCGTCTCGTTAATTTTCTCACTCACATTAAAGCTCATGTTAAAAATGTCCGACAACCTAGCATAAAACTCGTCAAAACACTCGGACTCTGACATGGTGATAGTCTCAAACTAGGTGGTCAAATTTTGCAACCTGGACGCCTTAACCATGTTGTTAACCGCATGTGTCAATTGGAGGAAATCACATGCATCTTTAGAAGTGGTACACATCATAATATAATGAAACTCGTCAGGGGTGACGGCTCCAAAAATAACACTCAGGTCACGGGAGCTATAGGTACTCCATTTATAATCATCCTTAGTCTAGTCAGACACGGGTTTGGGATTGGTGACTTTTTTAACGGTGACAATGGGAGGAGTCCACCCTCTTTCACAAATGAGCCAAACACGTTCATCGGTAGCCTTTAAACACGATCTTATGCGGGCTTTCCAATAGGAATAATTCATGTCATCGAAGACGGGCATCCGATTATATGAGTTATCCATCGAAAAAATTGTGATTCTTCAAAAATCAAATTTTTCGACATCAATTTATATCATAAAAATTTTACGAAAAAAAGGATCTCACGGTAACCGGTGAAACTCGCTCTGATACCAATTTGAGAAAGCGTGATATCAATTATTTATCGAATTCGCAAATTTCCAATTTTAAACATAATTGATTAGAGTCAATCTTCAATCCAAATTAATTAAAACCTAATCATGCATCTATGTGGATAAATCAAACATGCAGTCACAAATTAAGGGACAAACAAATTTAAGAAAAAAATCTCTTTCGGGTAAAACCTTTTATCTTACTATCTAAGGTAAATCGCAACTTACAATTGCATAGAGAGATTTACAATGATTTTTTTGCAGAAAATCCACATAGACTGCAGCCTAGCAACAGGAAAGATTCCCTCAAGAACCTCATAAATCGCAACTCCTTCTTCAGCAGTGAATACCCATGAGTATCCCTAATGACCGCCGTCGTCAGCAAATAACTTCGGCAAGAACTATCAATCCAGCAGTAGAGATCTCCTTTTCTACAAGATAAACTTCGACAAGAAGTGTTTGGGTTCCAAAACAATTCACCAAAGTATATGGGGTGATTTTGTGAATAAAAAAAATCTTTTTGCCCTAAAAGTGAAGACTAAAATTTGGCAAATTTGCATTTTTTTTTTGGCAAAAGTCTTATTGAAAAAGCCTTCCAAAACAGGTATTTATAGCAAAACGAAACACTTGAGGCGACGGAGATCGTTCGAACGACTTATTGATGTCGTTTGAATGATATTTGATGTCGTTAGAAGCGACCCAATAAAATGAAAAATTGTACATAGTCATTTGAAGCACAAAAAGAACGAACTATCTCGCGACCTATCAAACGACATGTGATATCGTTCGAAGGGGTTGTTTGAACGACAAGTCAATGTCGTTTGAACGACACTGGCTTGTCATTTGAACGACAGAAGCGAAAAAATATAATTTTAAAAAGCTCATCTACAGGTCTTCCAAAAATTATTTTGACTTAGAAAAATGCCTCATTTTGATAAAAAAAAATGTTTCGAAAAATATCACAATACTATCGTAAACTAAATTCGAAACTTAAAACACAATCCTTACCAAAATCAATCTCGTAGATGTCCGTTGTTAAAGAAACTTGATATTCAGATTCGTCGTCTTGAACAAGTGATCGTGAAATTTCTTCGATGGTTATAGGGTATACAACATACACAATATAAAATCAGGATTATGAAAATTATGTCGTTACAGGTATATCAGGAATTTTGAAGATAACTGAGTCATGTTAAGAACTCATTTTAGACAAGAGTGGCAAACAGTAAGCAAAGTAATTAAATGAAGGAAATACTATCAAAAACAAAATTTTAGAGTCGTTCAGTCCAATTGGTCCTACGTCCACTGTTGAGCTGTTCATTTTCCATTATAACTTGAGTTGAGTTATAAGAGTGCAAATATCTCTCTCTTTACAGTCATTTTTACAGAGGTTTAGTAAATAATGAATGATTTAGCTTGCAAGTAACAATACAACTCTATTTATATGTAATATGGGGTGTAGTGTGCACCCCATGGAACATGCCCACTCTATTTTCAGCATTAGATGAACGCCACCTGTCCTTCTGGAATGTGCATGGGGAATGTGATTATTCTCCCCACGTATAGTAACTTGCTTAGTCTTGGAATGGCAAAATTCCCCTTTCTGGTGAATTTTGGCGGTTTATACATTTTTGTCTAATTTTAGCCAACCCCAGTGAGGCCGACCCTTGTAAGACTGTCCATATGAAGCTGACCCTACATGGCTGGACCTAAGAGGACGATGGGTAAAATCTTTGTAACAATGAGAAGAGGCCACATCTTGGATTATCAGATAGGAAATTTATTTTTGCTAAAATTCTCTTCTAAAAAAGTTCCCAGCACGCCTATTTATACAAAACACAGTTTTTGAGGTGGCAAAAACTCTCTCAAATGAAAAGAGTAGGCTCGATTGAACGAAGTATGTAATCTCATTTGAACGAAAATGATACTCGTTCGAATGAAACATATAAACTTGTTCGAACACATATCGAAAGACCTTCTGACAAGATTTTCTCCAATGTAGAGAATTCTCGTTCGATCCTCGTTAAAACCTCATTTGAATGACATATCACATCTCGTTTGAATGACAATGGTCAGTTCATTCAAATGACCCAAAAAATATTTTTTTTCTTTAAAAAACGTTTTATAAAAATTTCCTTAAACAGTTTTAAAAATAACACCCAATGAAATTTCAAGGATCAAACTAAAATGCATTCATACCTCATTGAGATCCTTAGATATTGAAGACGAAATCTGGCATGAAATACGGCACAATAATGTAGACGTTTTGACTTGGCCGTTAAGGTCTTCAATCAAACACATCATAGGATTTTGAAGGATAAACCAACTCAAAGGTTTTATCCAAACGGAATTAAGCCAAAGCATATAAATTGACTCGATTCAGAAATTTATCCTTACAAAGTTACGAAATTGGGCCTCTTACCCAAGGTGATGGTTAATTCGATAGCCCCCTCTAGATAGACTTGTTATCCTGCAAAGCCTAATAGTGTACCTTTTACGGGTCCAATTATAGTGCATGTTATTTGCATTTTCTTAAAGAAGTCATAACGTATAATATCGGTTGAGCTCCTTATGTTAACCGTGATTTTTTTAGTTACCCAATTGGATATGATCTCTTCAATTGGGAGCGATTAATGACCAGACCATGCAAGTCCTTTGGGATGAATATTATGCTATACCAATCTTTAAGGGGCTTGGGTTCTTGGACCATCATGACTTCTTTTTTCCAAGCAAATGTGGACTCTCCTCCTATTACAAACCCTCCTAAGATCATGCCAACCCATCATACTAGATGGATATTCTCCGCCACTTTCACCTCCTTCGGCTTCTCATTCATATGATTACATTCCCTTGATGGACTCCTTCGATGATAATCTTTCTCTCTATTCCTTTGGTCATTCGTTCTCCTTTCATACCATTTCCATGAACTACCTTAGTTGCACTCTCTAGATCGAGGATTTTATCTTATTCTTGGGAAGTAGATAGTAATTGGTATCATTTATGTGGTCCTCGTGGAAGTTATGGTACTCATTGGACTTATCACCTGATGGTCATATTTTCAACCTAGTCGGCCATTTCAACATTCTTGAGTCTAATATAGTTGGCAAAATTGGTCCCGCCATCATAATGAGAGATGTAAACCAATCAAACCTTAGTTGATCTTTGTTAGCATTATCGTATGATCTTTATCTCCCCTTCGAATGATCATCCTCCGACCTCTTTCCATGTGATTCTTCCTCATAAACGAGAAAAAGAAGATCATTAATAGTGTATTCAGTGTAGATTTGTTTCTCCACCTTCCTCATTAGGTTGGTCATGTTAGTAGGTGGGATCTTTAATGGATGGTATTTTTAAATACCTCTCAGGAATGTTTACACCAACACTCGTTCATCTGGACTATCTATCCTGAGTAAATCATCAATGAATCATTTAACAAATTCCCTGAGTGATTCTTCCTTGGTCCGCATAATGTTGGAAAAATAGTCAGTCGTTCGTGCACCCAATTTCCAATGATAGCTGGAAGAAGAGGTCCATCATCTCTCTAAAGCATGTTATAAAATTTTGTAGTAACCACTTAAACCAGGTCCTCACTGATCCCTTAGGAGTCTTGGCAAAGGACCTGCAACTAATCTGATCAGGACTTGCCATAGACTCCATGTAGTCTTCATAGTTGTCTATATGGTCTCGAGGATCGAACGTTCCATCAAAAGTGTCCATCCTAGTGATCTTAAAAGCTATTAGCATTAAGCAGTTTAGAACGTCTTGGCTGAATGAGGAGGTTAGGTTGGCACTCTTTCCATTGATCGATGAAAAAGAAAGATGTAACACCCTGCCCGCCCGGGGAGAACGAACGGAGCGCTAATGCGATAAAATAAATCCAAATCCACAAGTGACAAGTGACAAGGTATAGAGCATCTAAGTCCCACAACAATAAAAGAGAAAATACAAATCTCAATCTCTTCAAATTAAATACCAAATCTCTCGAATTACATACAACAACTAACTCGAAAATAAAATACAAATCTCCAAAGCTCTATACATCAAAATAATACAAATATTTCCCAAACAATCCTCGATAAAATCAATCTCCATAGAGCCCAAAAATCTGCGCTAACCTGCCACTAAAAGAAAATATGGGGAAGTACACAATACGACAGGAAAGATGCTCAACAAATATATGTTAGCGATGAATAAAGCATAACAACACGAGTACTAATATTCAAATCAAATTGCAAATCTCAATATCATTTCATCATTATAATTTCTCAACAACACTTTAACCGGGTCACCAGGCCTCACCACATCCGTATATGCTTTATCAAGCCATAGCTCGGGAAACAGGAATTTTGGCGGGTGCCCAACCTCCGTGCCATATTAAAATCTCATGATAATGTGCTCAACAACAATATAATGATACCACATGAATCAAAATAATTTCAACAATTATTTTCCATATTTCAATAAATTTATCAATTCAAATATGAGTTCAATTAACGAGAATTCAAAGAGAATGACACTCGTGAGATTTAAGGAGCATATTGTGTAAAACCCCATACCTCAAACCATGATGAAAAACCAATGATAACATCCTCAATATCAACACAAAAGATCTACAGAAGCTCCTCTAAGAACCTCCGACAAAAATAGCCCCAAGAACACCTCTAATTTAAGGTTGGAACTCACAAATCTCAAGGGCAATGTGTATATAAAAAGAAGAGGAATATAAATTATATTTGCTGCCAAAAAAGTTGTGCTAAAAGTAGGTTAAAAAGGCTGCCCATGACTCCTTTTATAATGCAAAAAAATTAAAAGTTGGAAGTCAAAACAACTCCATGAGTTAAAAACATTTAAAAATAATTTTAAAATCCGTTTTAACTCCGATTTCGAAACCGTTTGAAATTCTCGCCTTTAAAAATAATAACCAACATATTTGAGCAATAAAAATAATTTTATCAAAAACTTTATTTTTCCTCTTTATTTTGAAAATACCCCAAAAATTACGCGGGTTATTACACTTTCCCACTAACAATGGAATTTCGCCCTCGAAATTCGCTGAATGCCTAACTCTCAAAAATCAGGCTAACAATCTCCAAAAATAATTTCGTCTCCAAAAACAATTCCTCACATCTAATCTCGAAACCTATCACGAATATCACCTAAAAATTTTTATCTCCAAAAATTGTTATCCACGCAATGAACCCAAAACCCAAGACCTGAGGGTTGCCGTATACCTAAGCTCTGATACCATTTGTAACACCCTGCCCGCCCGGGGAGAGCGAATGGAGCGCTAATGCGATAAAATAAATCCAAATCCACAAGTGACAAGTGACAAGTTATAGAGCATCTAAGCCCCACAACAATAAAAGAGAAACTACAAATCTCAATCTCTTCAAATTAAATACCAAATCTCTCGAATTACATACAACAACTAACTCGAAAATAAAATACAAATCTCCAAAGCTCTATACATCAAAATAATACAAATATTTCCCAAACAATCCTCGATAAAATCAATCTCCATAGAGCCCAAAAATCCGCGCTAACCTGCCACTAAAAGAAAATATGGGGAAGTACACAATACGACAGGAAAGATGCTCAACAAATATATGTTAGCGGTGAATAAAGCGTAACAACACGAGTACGAATATTCAAATCAAATTGCAAATCTCAATAGCATTTCATCATTATAATTTCTCAACAACACTTTAACCGGGTCACCAGGCCTCACCACATCCGTATATGCTTTATCAAGCCATAGCCCGGGAAACAGGAATTTTGGCGGGTGCCCAATCTCCGTGCCATATTAAAATCTCATGATAATGTGCTCAACAACAATATAATTATACCACATGAATCAAAATAATTTCAACAATTATTTTCCAGATTTCAATGAATTTATCAATTCAAATATGAGTTCAATTAACGAGAATTCAAAGAGAATGACACTCGCGAGATTTAAGGAGCATATTGTGTAAAACCCCATACCTCAAACCATGATGACAAACCAACGATCACATCCTCAATATCAACACAAAAGATCTATAGAAGCTCCTCCAAGAACCTCCGACAAAAATATCCCCAAGAACACCTCTAATTTAAGGTTGGAACTCACAAATTTCAAGGGCCAATGTGTATATAAAAAGAAGAGGAATATAAAATATATTTGCTGCCAAAAAAGTTGTGCCAAAAGTAGGTTAAAAAGGTTGCCCATGACTCCTTTTATAATGCAAAGAAATGAAGAGTTGGAAGTCAAAACAACTCCAAGAGTTAAAAACATTTAAAAATAATTTTAAAATCCGTTTTAACTCCGATTTTGAAACCGTTTGAAATTCTCGCCTTTAAAAATAATAACCAACATATTTGAGCAATAAAAATAATTTTATCAAAAACTTTATTTTTCCTCTTTATTTTGAAAATACCCCAAAAATTACACGGGTAATTGCAAAAGATTTATTCTCCTAAACACTAAGGCTCGTTGAGAGAGCGGGCAGAGGAGGTGGAGGCAGAGGGATGGTGTCGTACCTATTATGATGAATGATAGACTCACGAAGAAGTTGTTCTTTTTAACCGACTTATTGCTCGTTCGCTTGCAGGATTAGAGTCGGTTAAAGGATTGGAGTGGCCTGAAGTTGGTCTTGGATCTGGTCAAATTTCTCTTTGATAGATCCATGTTATTCCACTCAACCATTGATGGCATGAATCAATTGATGTCTATTCAAGGCTTAAAATGTCTAATTTATACAAATAACGTCAAAGATGTTAAGGTGAAAATTTAAATGTCATGTGATAAATTAATAATAATGAAAACAACAAATTAACAAGGTAGACACGTAAACATACGCCCACGAGGTAAAGGGAAGGGCAGTGTATATTACTTTTGAGCGTTACACTTATTTTATATGATTTTTCTCTCTCCAGTGGCTTTATATAGCAGTCGTATAACAAGAATATTATAATTCTAAACTTGTAAATACCAGAGACAGTTGTGTTAGTTGCACACGTGGATGATCCTTAGGTGAATGGAATTTCCCATGCTTTTATCTTCCAGGAGAGTGAATTCCCACATTGGCAAAATTTCTCTTGTCAACACAACGACCTTTAAGTTTTTTAGGCCTAATAAGGCACGTGGGTGACTCGTTCTTTAAGTCGACTGACCGTACCCATCATTTTCTTTCTTGGTAAGGGAGAACTATGTCGATTAGTTTTTTAGAGCGATTAGGCTGCTCATTAAGGTGACCTATGTTCTAAACCATGTTGTCAAATAGGGTGTTCATCCAACCTAACTATAATTCCCCTCATCATATTATATTTTTAATTAAATTGGAACGAGTATCAAATATTATTGGTTCAAGGGACACGCACATTGAAGTGCTTCTTGCATGTGTCGAAGATCATTTCATCCAAGGTGTCAGATGCCCATTGATATTAGTTGTAAACACCAATAGCGGAGACAAATTCCATAGTAAAGAGAAAGCGTCCAACGTTCAACTTGATCAATTTTATTTTCTTAATCTGTAAGATTATTAAGTTGAATTTTTCAGTGCGCAAATATGATTTATTTTCATATTTAATTTTATTAAAAAAACTCAAAATCATAAATATTATTAGACGATTGATCCTCGTATTTCCATAATATAGAACTTTTCCATTTAAAAACAACATCTTATAATACCTACTTCATATAACAAATGTACCCCAAGGTGACAGTTCCAGCAACACGTTGCTTTGTTGATTCTTTATAATGAGATTTTGTTGGTTCTATTTGTATACAGATATAATATGTTTTTAACATGGGTATGAACTTTTGAATTATATTTTTTGACATCATATTTTTTTAATTTTAATTTGTGTACTTATGTTTTGTATTCTAAAATTGATATTTACAGCAATCTTCCTTATTTTCTCTTAATTGTTTTTGTTTTATTATAGTTGTTTAAGATTTTTATATACTTTCTTGGATATTGACTTTTTTGAATTAATTTTGTTTTCATTGGATATTATGAATTTTTATTGAAACAATTGAATATGTTATTACTATGTTCTATAACATGGACCAAGTGTTTAGTTAGATTGCATTATACCTTATTTTGATAGCAGATATTTATTAAATTCAATTTAAGTACAAACCATATTGTCACTTGTAAAGACAAATTATTTGTTCCTTTTTAACTATTACCATTTGTTGGCTCTATGATTATGGATATGGATATTTTTCTTTACGCGTGTAACCCTTTCAAGACATCAACACCTCTTAATGAAAAAATGTCTCTTTATATTTGTATTATTAATATCTCTTATCTATGTGTTTATTTATTTTTTTACAATTATCATATTATATAATGGGTCGTGCAAAAGTCACCCCATTTTTTCCCAGCACCAGCATTATGTGGTACCCAAAAAAATTGGGGTGCCTTTAGTGTCACCCTTATATAATTTAACAAATTATAGTATGTATATAATGTATAATAATATATGTAAATAAAAATGATATGCACATAAGACTTTTACAAAGAATAGTAATTAATAAGAAAATGAGTCCCATATATGTTTTATAATTAAAATCTAAGTCAATCAAATTATTATTGCATAAATTTGAACTAACTTCTGTGAAATAATTGTGTGTAAAGCATCATTCCTTCCATATGGAATAACACACCATGTTATCACATATCTTTATTTAGTTATATAATGCATAAATTTAAATTTCTATTTACCAAATAATAAAGATAAGTTTTTCATTTATAATTAAGGAAAATAACCTCAGATTGTGTGGGTATAAAATCCAGCAAACAATCTTACAATTTTTTAACAACAGTCGAAGGGTTTTTTCACACGAAAGAATGGGCTGAAATGTGCCCATATTCATACCTTCTTATACACACACACACACACACACACACACACACACACACACACACACACACACTAGGGTGTACCCATGCCGATGGCGCGGTGATAAATTTGTTCCCGTGATAAATTTGTGCCCATGCCCACGGCACGCTTATGTTGGAATAAAAATTTGGAGTCTTTTTTGGAGTACAGTTCAGAAACGTATGACTGGTCCAGCCGATCAAACTTATCTCATTTTTGGAGTTTAGTTCAGCTAACCAAACTTATGTCATTTCAACGCATGTTTTATAGCCCTCAAATGATGTACAGTTAAGATGGAACTTGGGTTTTATGACTGGGTTTTAAATTCCTCAAATAATGTTGGGTCTTATCATTTTAACGCATGTTTTACAATTAGGAACTGGGTTTTATCATTTTAATGCATACAGTTCATTTTGATGCATAAAAAAGTTAAAAGCTGAGAATAAAAAAGTTAACGTATGACATATAACAGTTAGAAGGAACATGTGATAACATTCAGTCCTCATAAAAAAAGTAAACGCATAATGCAAAACCTATAACAGTGAGAAGAAGGAAAAAAATCAAGAAAACGTCAAAAGCTAAGTAGAAACGTACATGTGAGAAGCTAATATATATCAATTCCAACCTACCAGCTATAAGACCATGACTATTGTTTTAAAAAAAATCCTATACCGCTAACATATCTTGTTGTACATCCAATCCTATACTCTCACCTGCCGTGTAACAGGCACCCTTCTTTTATTGATTATAATTTTAGAATCTTTTTGCCTCTCAATATAGTCAAAGAGGGTCTATTATTAATTTTGTTGCATGCTTCCATGTTGGTTGTACAACTCTCCAAGAAACAACGAATTATAAATATAAGAAATAGTAGAGTATATGAATACATTTCATCACCAAACGTTTATTTATGGTATATCTCTAACGCGACCAGAAATGTGTATCTAGTGTTCGTGCTGATATAGGCTCAAGTGCAAGCTAGTCGTGTTAGTAATAAACCCGATAAGTCGGGATCGTCTCCACAGGGAAATAAGATGATGAAATCGTGACGACGTTGGAAAGATTGAGAACCCTAACTCGACTCTAAAAATGAAACAGAAAAGACGATTTGGTATGGAAAGTAACTACAACTAGAAGTAATGAGAAAATCTACCTATTAAAACGAAAGATTACTACTGCAATGCTTTTTTAAACTATTTATGAATTTGGGATTTTAACTGAAAAGATTGCAAGTGAGAAAGATAGGTCAGGATACAATCCTCCAACCCTAGTACATTTGCTAATGTTAAAACCAAATCCTGAATTGAAATAATTGATAAAATCTAGTCATTATTAATCTCAAGCATTATATATATGAGGTTCAAGTCCACATCATATACAATCAAGAGTAAGAATAAAGCGGTGTCGTTGTAGCTACATGCGTGTTGCATACTTAAGGTCCCGATTAACTAGGGCAAACGGGATCGAAAAGATCTATAACTGTTGTGATTACCACACAACATAATTGAATCAATTATTTAATTCAGAAATTAATTGTATGCATTTGTAAAAGACATCGGGTTGGATTCATGCATCTCAACCCTTAGAAAATTAGCTAGACATGATTAACTTAGAGAAAAACATGGTTTTTAAGAAATAGAACATTAAGTCTAAGAAAATAGATGAAAAGAGAATTGCAGAATCAAACCAACAATAAAACTAATGAGCAATTGAAAACTTAAAGGAAAGATGTTACTTGAATTGCAGAAATTCGATTCAAATCCTTACAGCAAAATCTTCTTATGGATAAACTCTGTTTTTTTACTACAAAAACCCTCTACTCCTAATTAACAACCTAAAAAATCAAACTCCTATTATTTTGTAACAACCTAGCATAAATAGCTCCTAAATTTTTAAGAGATTCACCCGTTTAAAACTCTGAGAAAAAAGAAAAGGAAATTCGAGGAAATCCCAAGCGGTCTAGATCCATCGGGAAAGGCGATCCGAATCTCCCCTTTATTTCAAACAGTGAACCTCAGACAAGGGCGGTCTAGATCCTTTTTTGAAAAATGGTCCGGATTGCTCCCCTTTTTCATTCAGAGAAATTTTTTCCATGCGGTCCGGATCCTTTTTGGGAAAAAGGTGTGGATCGCCTTCAGTTTTCATACAGAGCTTGATTTGCTACCCAGATCTGGATCCTTTTAAAAATAAAGGTTCGGATCGCCTATGAAATTCATGCAGGGATCTTCTTCTTGATTCTTCTTAT
The DNA here is from genome assembly GCA_949130495.1 of Sambucus nigra. Classification (NCBI taxonomy): domain Eukaryota; kingdom Viridiplantae; phylum Streptophyta; class Magnoliopsida; order Dipsacales; family Adoxaceae; genus Sambucus; species Sambucus nigra. The sequence continues at coordinate 153,676,894 of OX422213.1, forward strand.
CTTCAAGTGCTCGTAACTTTTCCACCGTAACTCGGATTGAAGTGTCGTTTCTTCCAATGTTCTCGTTAGTGAAAAATCTTCAACTCTCCAGTTGGCTTCGACTTTAGACTAAGGCTACAAAATTACGAAATTTCCCCTAGACTTTCCTTCTTTGATTTCTTTCGATGCTTTTCCAATTTCTTTCTTCCTCAATGCTTTAAATACCTGTAGAACTCATGAGAAATACACGAAACTAAATGTACTTGTTCGAAGGGGTCAGTAGCAAGGAGATGCAATAAGTCAACTCATTTTTCATTAATCGAGATGATAAAAGTCCTGAAATTAAGGGGATAAATTCGAAAAAATTTAAGCCTAATCAATCTCCCACCTCAGATTACAATTACATATAATGAAAAATTCATTCTTGGTATATACGCCACAATGGTAAAGACAGGTCCCAAAACAAAGTAATTTTACACTCTTTATGAACAAAATTTTATTATTAAAGCTATTGGAACACTTTCTCACCGAATATTTTAAAAGTATAAAATGAAAATAAATATTGTTTGTCCCAATGCACTTGTCATTTGTTGAAAGAATTGCAATATACAATTGGTATAATAGCAATGAAAATTTTGTAACATTAAACCAAAAAAAAATATAACACAAACAATTCTTAGTATAGAAAATTTTGGGGGAAATTTTGCAAACACATCGCAATCAATTTTATAAGCAAAGAAAATGCACTATATACAAGCACTAAAAGTGCTAATTCACAAATTGTTAATGACCCAATAACATTATTGTTGATACCAAAATTAATGTGCTGATGTGGACGAATAAGATGAAGACACGTGTCAATCTACATGGCACAATAGCAACGAGGAAGATCATTTCCCGACCAACCGTGCTTCTTTCCCTTCAACGAGAATACACCGAGAAACTACAATACACCGAGAAACTACATCATCCCGAGATACTCTAAGTACTCCGAGGAACTCTTGATCAACAAGCAACTAAGGCGGTCCGAACTGCATCTCGGCCGTATCATTAATTACTAGACGGACAACTGTTCAACTATCCACTATATTCTTGACGCACACGTTATATTAAATGTATTACCCTTTCATATGTAAATCATTTAATGTATTGGACCTTTCATGTACAGCCTCAAGGCTATAAATACATTGTATCTCCCTCATTCAAAGGGACGAGAATTTCTTGAGAGAACTTGTAATCAAGAATTCCAAAAATACTCAGCAATAACATAACAGTGGACGTAGGCTTTATTCCTAGCCGAACCACTTTAAAAATCTTTGTCTTATTTATTTATCTGTGATTGAATAATTAAAGCAATCTAGTTTTTTACATCAACAGATTGGCGCCGTCTGTGGGAAACGACTGTTATTATCGTTTTTCATAAAAATCATTTATCACCAATGGCTGATAATCCAGAATCCAGTAATCGAAATGTTGGAAATACTGGAAATCTTCCAAATCCATCTGCATCCCCAGATCTGGCTGGGATTATGACGAATCTGGCTCAAGGACAAACCGCCATGCAAGAATCCATGAGGCAACTCATTCAAACTCTTCAGGGCGGTGCACCTACCTATTCAGGGCAAAGAAGTGATCATAGGTAATCGCAATCTAGACGTACTGGGTCATATCGCAATGAGGAGTCTAATGATTTTTCTTATCAACCTGGGCGAACTTCATCAATACGGGCTTCGAATACAGATCAACGTATCACTCTCTCTCCGGAGAGAACTAGCGCTTTGGAGAGGTTAAGTAGAGTATCTCCTTTCAGTCGGTTAGGACCAAGGAGGAACATGAGTCCACCTAGGGCTCCATCAAGAAGTTTTCGACCACCACCAGGTTTGAGAGAAGGATCTGCGCAATCGCGACCAACCACTCGTCGAGATAAATCCCAGGAAGCTACGTCAGAGCAATCAGTTGCTCGGACTAAGCGGCCCGAGGAAGGGAATGAAGCATGGAAAGGTTCCATTCAACGGCTGGAGGATAGACTGGGAGAAATGGCTAAGGCGAGAAACCCCTTACAGAGAACTTTTGTTCAAGGAACACCTTTTGTGCAAGCCATTGTGGATTTCCCTACACCGTCGAAATTCAAAGCACCCGTAGTGACTCCCAAGTACGATGGAAAGACAGATCCCGTACTTCATATAGAACAATACCAAGCTGCTGCAGATATCTACGCTGTCCCCGACGAGATGAGGTGTAGAGCATTCTCGGGAACTCTTACCGGATCCGCACAGATATGGTACAATAATCTTCCTCGGGGTAAGATTTCAACTTTTGTTCAGTTAGCCGAGCTGTTTATTGGCAATTTTTGTTTTGGAGCAAAGCCGGTAAAGCGAGTAGCACACTTGCTAAGTGTTAGACAAAAATCAGGTGAAAGTACTAGAGATTACATAACTCGTTTCAATAACAAAAAGTTGGAAGTCATAGATTATGAAGAAAAGACAGCAATCACTGCTCTGATGAGTGGTTTGCTGCCTAACAAGCTGTATTACACTTTGGCCAAAGATCCACCTAAAAATATGTCGGAGTTGATGGCAAAGGCGGCCAAAATCATGAATGCCGAGGAGGCTATGGCTGCGAAGAAGAATATGGATAAAGATGTTAAAGTGGAGGTCGATAATTCTAAGAAGAAAGATCAGAAAAGTAATGGTGGTGACAAATATTCCAAGAATAACAGGATGAAGTTGGAAGTCCTAAAGAAGTATGATAATTATACTCCATTGAAAGTGGGTATTAATCATGTTTTGGAAGAAATCAGGAATAACGAGGAAATCAAATGGCCAGAGAAACTGAAGACAGATCCCGACCTGAGGAATAAGACCAAATATTGCGAGTTTCACAAAGATCATGGCCATATGACCAAAAATTGTATAGCCCTTCAGAACGAGATTGAAACACTCATCCGAAGAGGAAAATTATCAAAGTACGTAGATCGCAGGAGTGAGAGGAAGAATGATGATAGAACTAGAGAGAGATCTAGATCTCCTCGTCGTGCAGAGGAGAAAAAGAGGAGGGACCATGAAGAGGATCCAGATGATGACCCCGATCTTCCCAAAAAGCCAAGGAAACCTGAACGAGAGGTATTTTCCATACGTTTTGGGTCATTTGATTGTAATGTTATTACAGGAGGAGATGCAGGAGGAGGAGACCTTACTGCAGAAAGAAAAGCTTATCTCGGAGAGGCTCAAGCTTGTTCATACATTCAGCGAATAAACCTGGCCGAGGATGATCGTCCGAGGAAGGTAAACAAAGAGAAGCTAGTGATTGGTTTTTCAAAAAACGACCTGGCAGGTGTTCTCTACCCTCATGATGATCCTCTGGTGATCAAAATGAGGATGAAGGATGTGGTCATTTCAAGGGTGTTAGTAGACAATGGTAGTTCAGCAGACATCATGTATTATTCATGCTTTGATAGCTTGAATTTAAAATTATCTCAGTTAGAACCTTATCACAGACCCCTTCTGGGTTTTGCTGGCGAGAAAGTTTTTCCACTTGGGACGATCAAGTTGGATATACTCATTGGAACTTGGCCTGCTTGTCGAACAGAAAGAATACGCTTTTTTGTAATGGATAAGAATGTGCAGTCCGCCTACAACATCATCATGGGAAGAGTTGGATTGAAGAAGTTCGAAGCAGTTCCATCTACAGTTCATCAATGTTTGAAATTCCCAACGAATTTTGGAGTAGGAATTATGAAAGGTGATCAAAAAGTAGCTCGGGAATGCTATTATTCGTCTGCCGAGCAAGAGGAACTTGAAGAATTACAGAAAAAGACTACTACTTACCAAGTGGAGGAAAGCACAGAAATTGAAACTCTTGACCCTAGGGATGAATCTCAACTCGTAAAAGGACAGGTTGTGGAATCTACAGAAATTGTTATCCTGGACGACGAGCATCCTGAACGAATAACTCAGATAGGGTCGTCGTTGGATTTTTCAATAAAACAGGAGTTGATAACTTTCTTGAGAAACAGGAAGAATACTTTTGCTTGGAGTCATGAAGACATGACAGGAATAGATCCAAACTTCTTATGTCATGAACTCAATGTGAATAAGGAGATCAAACCTGTGAAGCAAAGAAGAAGAGTGTTTAGTCCCGAGAAGAACCAGGCCATACAAGAGGAGGTCGAGAAACTCCAGAAAGCCCAATTCATTGAAGACGTGAAATATCCAGATTGGTTGGCGAATGTGGTGATGGTAAAGAAGAAGAACAACAAATGGAGAATGTGTGTTGATTTTACTGATCTCAACAAAGCATGTCCAAAAGATCATTTTCCATTGCCCAGAATTGATCAACTAGTGGATGCTACTTCGGGACACGAGCTACTCAGCTTCATGGATGCTTATTCTGGCTACAACCAAATCAAAATGAAACCTGAAGACAGGGAAAGTACTTCTTTTATTACCCCAAGGGGAACTTATTGTTATAATGTTATGCCTTTTGGTTTAAAAAATGCAGGTGCAACATATCAGCGGTTGATGAACAAGGTATTCACCGAACAAATCAGCCGCAATATGGAGGTCTATGTCGACGACATGCTCACCAAAAGCAAGAGAGCTGCAGATCATTTGGTTGACTTGAGTCAAACTTTTGATCAACTGGATAAATACCAGATGAAGCTTAACCCGACGAAATGTACCTTTGGAGTACGAGAAGGAATGTTCCTCGGATACATCGTCAACCAACGAGGTATTGAGGCAAATCCAGAAAAGATCAAAGCTCTTTTAGGGCTGCGATCCCCGACGACGAAGAAAGAAGTGCAAAGTCTTACCGGACGAGTTGCAGCACTCAACAGATTTGTATCCCGAGCAACTGATAAATGCCTCCCATTCTTCAAAACGCTACGAAAAAGTTTTGAGTGGACTGATGAATGTGAGAAAGCCTTTCAAGATCTGAAGAAGTATTTGGGAGCCCCACCATTGTTGTCTAGGCCAATAACTGGAGAGAAGTTGTACTTGTATTTGGCAGTATCAGAAAATGAAGTTAGCTCGGCGTTGATCAGATTGGAGAATGGAGTCCAGAAGCCAATTTATTACACAAGCAAGGCCTTCCGAGGTGCGGAAATCAGATACCCAAAGCTGGAAAAATTGGCACTGGCATTAATTGAAGCAAGTAGAAGAATGAGACCATACTTCCAGGCCCATACCATCATTGTGTATACCGACATGCCGTTAAGACAAGCCCTTCACAAGTCAGAAAAATCAGGAAGATTGATGTATTGGGCAATAGAACTCGATGAATATGATATTGTGTATGAACCCAGATCATCGTTGAAAGGGCAAGCCGTGGCAGATTTTATAGCAGAGTTCACATACCCTGATACCCCCGAGGAGCAAAAGATGCTTGCTGACCTACCTGTGGACGATACAGGATCGACAGACACAGATCCAAACCAACCAAGGTTGGTAAAAGGACTTGTGGATGTAGAAAAATCATCATACTCAAATCCCGACCAACTCCGGTTGGTGGAGGGGCACGAACAAATGACCGACGAGGAACGAAGGATACCCGGGGATGATGAAAGAAAACAGATGATATTTCACCGAGGAACTCTAACAGATAAGAAATTTGATGACGAGTTACATACATGGAGATTATATGTAGATGGATCATCTTGCACGGCTGGTTGTGGAGCAGGGATTGTTTTAAATTCTCCAGATGATATTGACATGGAGTACGCCTTGAGATTCCAATTCAAAGCCTCCAATAATGAAGCTGAATATGAGGCTATGATAGCAGGTTTTCATTTGGCGAAAGTTATGGAGGCACGTCAAGTAATTGTTTTCAGTGATTCTCGGTTAATTGTGAATCAAATGATGGGAATATATGCAGTGAAGGGAGAGTTAATGGTGAAGTACCATGCAAAAGTGATGGAATTGTTGAAAGAATTTGATGCTATTCAATTGGTGAGGATACCGAGAATGGAGAATGCCAGAGCAGACGCATTGGCCCGACTAGCGTCAGCTACGCGCACCGAGCTGTGAAGAACAATACCAATTGAAGTATTAGAAAGTCGGAGCATAGAAGAAGATCTGACGATGAAGATTATTACCCTTGATTTAGGACCATCTTGGATGGATCCTATCAGAGCATACATTGAAGAAGGAGTACTACCGGAGGACAAACTAGCTGCCAAGAAATTGAAGTATAAAGTTGCTCGGTATGTGTTAACTAATGGTGTTTTGTATAGACGAGGAATTATGGCAGGTTTGTAGAGATGTGTGCATCCATCAGAAGTCAAAGAATTGATTGAAGAAATCCATGAAGGATCTTGTGGAGCTCATGTAGCAGGTCGGACCCTATTGCAAAGGGTGATGACACAGGGATACTATTGGCCGACGATGAGAGCTGATTGTATAGCTTATGCTAAGAAGTGTGACAAGTGCCAACGTTTTTCTTCCATCCGAAGAACTCCACAGGCATTGTTGACACCCATAACATCACCTTGGCCATTTGCCATGTGGGGGATTAATCTGGTTGGACCACTGCCGACGACTCGAGGAAGGTTCAAGTATCTCGTCGTGGCAGTAGACTATTTTACTAAGTGGGTGGAAGCTGAACCACTAATTGATATGACGTACGAGAAGGTGTATCAGTTCATATGGAAGAATATCATTTGTCGATATGGTCTCCCCCACGCTTTCATCACAGACCATGGAACGCAATTTAATAATGAAGAATTTGCTGCCTATTGTCATCAGTCAAACGTTTTGAAGTTTCATTCAGCACCAGGCCATCCCCAAAGCAATGGGCAGACTGAAGTGACGAACAGAACATTACTAAATGGGTTGAAGAAGAGGTTAAGTGAGGCTAAAGCAAATTGGATTAATGAGCTACAGTCAGTTTTGTGGGCTTACCGAACAACTCCCCGAGCAGCAACAGGAGAATCACCATATATGCTAGCATTTGGAAGTGAGGCTGTGATACCTGCCGAGTTGGGCCTACCAACACATAGGGTGTTAAATTTCAATTCTCCGATCAGTGATTTGATGAGAAGGATGGATTTGGATATGCTCGAGGAAGTCAGAGAAGAGGCAGCCATTAGGAATGCTGCTTATCAACAACGAACAGCTCTGTTTTACAACAAAATGGTAAAGAAATGTGATTTAAAAGAAGGGGATTATGTGCTAAATAAAGTCATTCAGAAGCAGAATAAACTGGAAGCAAACTGGCATGGACCTTACCGAGTTACAGAAGTTGTTCGACCAGGAACTTACAGAATAGCAACTCTAGAAGGAGAGGAATTTAAAAATGCATGGAATGCTGAACACCTGCGCAAGTATTATCAATGATGTCAAATGTAAAGCATTTCTTTCATTATGAATAAAACGAAGATGTTTCATCATTTTTTCTTTCTGGATGAAAGTTTTTCGGGGAATACTAGTGTAATACACTACACAACAAACGTGCTCTAAGGAGCCAACCTCCTTTGGTTAGGAGGACAGCTCTTCGGAGCAAAAGTGCTATAAGTAGCCAACCTCCTTTGGTTAGGAGGACATGCTCTAAGGAGCCAACAAATGCAGCTCTACGGAGCAAAAGTGCTCTAAGGAGCCAACCTCCTTTGGTTAGGAGGACAGCTCTACAGAGCAAAAGTGCTCTAAGGGGCCAACCTCCTTTGGTTAGGAGGACAGCTCTATTGAGCAAAAAGTGCTATAAGTAGCCAACCTCCTTTGGTTAGGAGGACATGCTCTACGGAGCCAAAAAAATGCTCTAAGGAGCCAAAAGCTTTAAGGAGCCAGAAAGTGTACACCAGCAGGATCAACCACGGTTGGTAAGATAAAAATATAATCTCATATTACAACTTATGTTGGTCGGGAGGTAATATTGTTACAATGAGTTCTTTGAAGAACAAAATGTTTAAAAAATACACCAAGTATAGTTGGTCGGGGATAAAAACCCAATAACTGTAGTTGGTCAGCGAGGACAACTTATTGATCTTAGTTGGTCGAACGCAATTTTATAATCAAACCAAGTATAGTTCGTCGGAGCTGTAATTAGTCGACAAACATTATTCACCCACCTTGGTTGGTTGAAAACAGTTTGAACATTTTTTCTCATTACTTTATTATTAAGTGATCGATAAGCATTACTAATACTTGTAACTTTTTATTAAGTTGCTTATTGAACAATAATATTGTTATCTTTTTAATAGATACATAGATACATATGTACAAATATAAATGTGCTTGATAAAACAAAATTGGCAAACAGAAAATGAAAATCTTTTCATTAATCTAGAATAAATTACAAATTACAAAATTGTTACATGGATATTACTATTCTATTGGTTTTTTGCCCTGTGCTTTAGAAACAGGTTCCTCGCCGGCAGGAGGGTCTTCTAGGCAAAGGGGAGAATTGATGAAATTAACATCTCTGAGCATTCTGACGTTCATAACAGAAGGTGTATCCAAAAGATGCTCAGGACGAGATAATTCAGCTTGGGAGTGAAGGCTATAATCACCAAGATATTTTGAAATTAGACTGCGAGGAATGGAGCGAGCTGGAATCCATGCCATATCCAATTTGAAAGGTGGTACAGGCAGGTCTAATAATGATGGAGCATGATAGTCCCATAATAAATGCCCTTGCTCCAACTTTAATACACCCAATGCATTTAACCATCCTTGCTTGTAACCTTCATTATTAGCATGTTCAATGCGAGCATCCAGATGAACGAGAGCTTCATTGTATCCTGCCATCCAGAATTCTCTTGGCTGTTTATGGAATTGGAAGGTTAATCTATCCAATTGTTCATGAAGGCTTTTGGCAAAGAGATCTTTGTTATGCAAGGAAGATTTCGTTGATGCCAGCTGATCTTCCAGAGACAGAATTTTATTGGACATTTCAGTCAGAGCACGGTCTTTTACTTTCAACTGGAATGCTTGAGTTTCCAGAGTAGACTGAGTGCGAGCCTCCTCAACATTTTGGCTGACTCTTCCTCGCCCCCGAGAACCTCTTCCTCGTCCCCGAGCAGTTCCAGAAATAGCAGATCTTCTTAAGTCCTCCAGCTCTTGCCTCAGTTTGGCATTTTCGACCTCTAAGAACGAGAAGCCTTCATCAGTGACTGGTATTAATGCAGTAGAGGATGAAGCAGCAGAGTCATATTGAGCTAATTTCTTCTGCAAATTATTATTTTCTTGCTCCAGGATCTCAGCGATTTGTCTACAGGCTTCAATTTCACCTTTTAGGGTCCTCTCCCTGACGTCATACCCAGCAATGATCTTCTTGTGGCCTGTTTCGGAAGAGAGCTGCTGGTATCTATTTTCATAATCTTCATGTAACAAAGCCATTGATTCGTTATGTTGATTTTGAAGATCCTCTAAGGAACCATGAAGCTCTTCAATCAACTCATAGTAAGCGACATTGTTGGCAACTGCTCGGTCAAGTAAAGCTTTCAAGTATTGATAAGCTTCAATAGCCTGCTCTGAAGCACCGTGACCAAGGATATCAACAATTTCTGATGTACTAAGATCTGTATGACCAGCCTTATAGTATTGATGACATTGCTGCATCAGCTCGGTATCATGAGAAGAGATCAATTCCATTCTAGCAACAAACTAATGACAAGAAAAAGACAACAATCAACAAAAACAAGTTATCAACAACAGAGATGAGCAAAGATATATTTTATTAGATCATCAAAAAGTTACATCGTTCGATTACAAGGAAATACAGAAAGGCTACCGAACAACTTCACACCTTTTCCTTGTCTCCCAAGACTTTCTCGGGAGGCTGGGACGAGGAGCTCGGTTGCTCGGTGATAACTACAGCTTGATCGGTAGGAATCTTCTCGGGAGGAGGAGGCATGGAGGAAACGTCCTCGGTGGCAGAGGGTTGAGAGGCAGAAACTTGATCGCCCATAGCCATGGAAGACTCATCTGAAGCAGGTTCATCTTCTTCTTCTTCCATAATTGGTGGAGGAGGACCAGGGAGATGCCGTTGGAATAGCTCAGAATCGTCTTGGACTTTTAGCTCTTGCAGAGCAGCTACCCAACCATCATAGAAGTATTTCAACTCCCCATATTGGACTTGGGACGTCATTGCAGCTATCCCTCTCTCCCATCCTTTCTCCCAACCAACACTGAAATGTTTCTTGATTGCAACTTTTCTCCTCGATTTCTCCGAGGAAAGCTTCACCTCCAGTTCCTCTTTCTTAACCATAATATCTCGCAGAGTAGATATTTCTTCTTCTGCCTTCTTCAATTTATCATCAGATTCCTGATGTTTAACCTCCAAATCTTTAATTTTCTCCTCCAAATTCTTGGAGGTTTCAGCCATCTTCATCTTATCAGCCTCAGCCACAGCCAATTTTTTCTCCCAAACAGTTTTCTCCTCGATGTACTGTTGGCGAGATTCCTTCACAGATTGGGTTAAACCCAACAAAGCATCGTCAACATCGGACGAGGAAGTGGAAGCTTTAATAACTTGATCTTTCTTCACGATGGTATTGAAGCAGTTCACCAGCTGAAAGATAAGAAAAACAATAGAGTCAACACAAATACAAGAATTCAAGAAAAAGAAAGAAAGACCAAAGGTATGAGAAATTTACTGAAGAAAGATGGCGAGCAGCTAGGGATGTCAGTGTATCCCTAGGAATTTTTTCATCAACCCCGAGAACCTCGGGTATAATTGAGCTCGTTGAAGAACTCGGAAGAATAATTTTTGAGACACCACTACCACCAGCGGGTAGAGAAGATGCAGTTCCAGCAAGATTAACTGAGGATGATTTCCTCAATCTCTTCAAAGGACGGTCAGTAGCATCAACCAAGGAAGAAGTCTTGGTCGGAGAGATGGCAATTACATCAGCAGGAGCATCTTTCTTGCTCGGGGCCACTGGGGGCTTCTCGGCAACTTTAGAGGAACCAGCATCTACTTTTTTAGTCCCCTCTGGGACAACAATTTTTCCTTTTTGGGCTCCAACAGCAGAAGAAGTGTCACCAAATAGAGCAGGAGGAGCTCTTTTCTTGCCCATTCTCTGAGATAGGGGGATATGAGAATCTGAAGATGAACTTTCTGGTGTTGAAGCTGGTTCAACAGGGCGAGCAGTATAAGAGGTTGTGTAACTCTTATACTGTAGTAAATATGAAGCAGATCTAATATGCTCGTCAGCAATGGTCTTATGCAAATTCCAGATAAGTTTCAAATGCTTGATATTCACTTCTGACTCTTTTGGAGTTTTTCTTTTGCTATCAACTGCAAATAAATACATAATGGAATATCAGTCATACATTTTATCAAACATGATGAAAGCATAATTTCATAAGTAAAATAAAATGAAAAATAAACCTATCCCATTGCCGTATGGGGGGCATCTGGGACCGTTGTATACTTCATTCCCAGATAAAGGCGCATGTTGCCAATTTTTTATGACCAACCCATGCTCAAAATAATCCCTATTTGAGTCAGGGAGATTAACTACAAGAGCCCTATTCAAATAACTAGTTTTTAAATAATAAATATTATCTAGAACGGCCCATTTATAACAAAACATAATTTCAGGGATCCCAATACGAGTCCCATGAGTTAGATTTAATTTGTGCACCCCGTTAATTATTCTCCATGAATTGGGGGCTATTTTTGCAGGAACAATATCAAAATATTGACAAAACTCAAGACATAATGGGTTTGGTGGAAAGGAAAAACCGCATTCAGCAACAAAAAGACTGGGGAACCAATGTCCCTCAGCCAATCGAAAGTAATCTAAAGGCTCAGAAAGAACCTCTAGAGTTACCCACGAAGGAATGGAAAAATCAGAACGGAATTTCTCAACAGATTCCACAATATAAACCATATTGAATAAAAGAGATATAGAAGAAAGAAAGAAGATCTTACAGAAAGAAAGGAGATGTGTTGACAACGAACGGAAACAAAGATGAACGCACAAGAGAAGAAGAGAAGAGAAAGCTTGAATGCAGAGAATGAAAAACGTAGACGACGGTATGGTTACCAAAGAAGTTTAAATACTTTGCATTGGGAAGCGGCGAAAGAAATGATTACCAAAAAGAAACTACTAAACTTCCGGCGGCTAAAAGGACAAAATTTGCACGAATATCAAAGCGCTTATCAAAAAGGCGGAAACTGCGAGATAAGAAGGAAATTTGAATACAATGTTCCTGAAACCCGGGAAGTACATTTAATATTACCATATACCGAGAAAGAATGTTCCATACTCTTCAGAGTTCAAAATATGAAACATTGGGGGCTTCTGTTGATACCAAAATTAATGTGCTGATGTGGACGAATAAGATGAAGACACGTGTCAATCTACATGGCACAATAGCAACGAGGAAGATCATTTCCCGACCAACCGTGCTTCTTTCCCTTCAATGAGAATACACCGAGAAACTACAATACACCGAGAAACTACATCATCCCGAGATACTCTAAGTACTCCGAGGAACTCTTGATCAACAAGCAACTAAGGCGGTCCGAACTGCATCTCGGCCGTATCATTAATTACTAGACGGACAACTGTTCAACTATCCATTGTATTCTTGACGCACACGTTACATTAAATGTATTACCCTTTCATATGTAAATCATTTAATGTATTGGACCTTTCATGTACAGCCTCAAGGCTATAAATACATTGTATCTCCCTCATTCAAAGGGACGAGAATTTCTTGAGAGAACTTGTAATCAAGAATTCCAAAAATACTCAGCAATAACATAACAGTGGACGTAGGCTTTATTCCTAGCCGAACCACTTTAAAAATCTTTGTCTTATTTATTTATCTGTGATTGAATAATTAGAGCAATCTAGTTTTTTACATCAACAATTATCAAAGATCATATGCCTCCAAAGTTTTTCTCTAAAACAACAAAATGTGATTAAAGTCGAAAAAAATAGGGATATAGAAAAATAAAACAACAAACTTTTTTAGAAAAAAAATAAATAGGCAGTGGAGAAGCAAGGGATGACAAGAATATGTGGGGATACCCAAATACACAAAAAAATTGAGATCTGAAGTTCAAATTGAAATACCCAGATAAATACCCTATAGAAAAACCCAAAATGCATCAACAATCCAAAACCCACCATTTTCTCTCTCCAACTCACCCATTTTTATATAGTCTCAAAAAATTTCCTAACATCAACAATACCTCCCATCTCCCTGCAAATTTTATACTAACCTTTCATATTTATAGCCAACTCGTTTTAAAAACATCATGGGAGCTACAAAAGAAAAAACAGAATGTGGTTGACACCATCAGTTACGAAACACACAATGAGAAGGATGGCTCGTGGAGATATGCAAAGAAAGTTGGAGATCGATTGAGATGGAACTCGGTGGTGTGCAAATTTTGTGCTCTCCCTTACACAATCAATCGAGAGTTTGAGATCTATTTTTCCCTCTCTTCTGAGCTTTGTGAAGGTCTGTTTCATCCACCACAAAATAAATAGTGAAGCTCTATTTTTTGAGACCGTAGAAATGGGTGTAATTGTAGAAGTGGGTTTTGGGACAAGAAATGGGTTTCGACCAAAACGAATAGACCATGACCTTGGGTATGGAAGCTTAAGGGCATGTAGACCACATGTTGTCATGTTATCTTCTTATGAATTCTTGAGGACGTAGTACCACACGTATCAAATGAAACCTAAGGTGGGAGAGAGAAAATTTTTGAGAGAAAGGTCTGCGCACGGGTTTGAGATAGAGATCAAAGGAGTCGTTGTGTAAGAGAGAGTGGGTGACAGATGGGACATGTGAGAGGCTCGAGGTAAATGGATTCAAATTTTTGTAAGATATTGAATTGGTACAAATGGACAGTATTTGTTTGCATGGCTCGAGGTTCGATATTATCATTATATATTCTCAACTTTCAATCTCACCGTGTCTCATTTTGGACTTTAAATACAAATCCTCCATATTTAATCTCAACTTTCAGTTGATAAAGACCAAACTCATCAACTTTCAATATCAACCATCAGTTGAAAAAGATCAAAGTCCCTCGTGCTTTATTATTATTATTATTATTATTGTTGTTGTTGTTGTTGTTGTTGTTGTTGTTATTATTATTATTATTATTACTATTATTATTATTATATAAACCTGCAAACAAGCTCGCAACTTTATAAGAGCAACCGAAGTATTGGTTCCTAGTGGAATTGAACGAAAAAAGGGACTGAACTGGACCATATTAATTACCATGCCATCTACAATGCAGTGGGAAAGGGAGAATGGTATTTGAAGCGAGTCACAATGGTGCTAGTTCGAAAGATTAGGGTTCGCAGAGGGTGGGACAAGTGCTGCGAGAGACGGAGGTGTTGGGGAGGGGGCGCAAGATGTATGAAGTAAATCCAGGGTCTCCAATTTTGACAATTTTAAAATTCTTGATGAATTCCAAATTTTTATTCTTTAATCGTGGCCACATGTAATAAGTTCACCATCCTCCCATCGAATATACCTAGAGATATTTCCAATGCCTACCAACGTAAACAGGCTAGTTATGGTGTATTACTATACCAGTTACAATCAGTGTTCTAAAATGCACGTGGGCTTGAGGGTTGGGAGAAACGCTCCGTCTTAAGCATTTTACGCCTTACTCTTGATAAAAGCCTTAGGCATAATTTTTTTTAAAACAAATTTTTTTTAATGGAACAATATCACCTTTTAAAGACTTTTTGTTACAACCCGAACCAATATCTAGTCCAAAACAATCAAATAATATTTTAATTTGCAAATATTTAGATATTTTCAAGACATGTACAATTTTAGTATTTTTAATAGCGTTGTTATGGTTTAAAATATTTAAATATATTAAAAAATGCCTAAACACCTTTTCACGCCTTTTTACACCTAAGCGCCTAGATTTCTAAGGCTTAAGGCTTGGAATCCATGCCTCGACCACGCCTCGAGTTTTTTATAACCTTGGTTACAATGCACATGCCTACGCGTGTGCAATTAATCCCCCAGAGTTCCAACTTCCCCACAAAATTAGGATTGTGTGCCAGATTTTTAGTAGAAGTTTTAATTAAAATTTTAACTGGTAAGTGGTTTTTTGTATTTTATTTTTCTGACAGGGCTTCAACTTTTGGGATAAGCTAAGTGAGTCTTCATTTTATTAATAGTAGATTAGGATTCTTGTTGTTGCATACACAGTTAATTTTAACAATATTTCAAATGTGTTGGCCCCTTTTTTTTACTGTGATTCCCATAATCCCGTTGTACTATAAGATGGGAAGCCAATTCCTTCCTTAGAGTATCTCCAACAACCTAATCAAAATGGTATTGTAAATATTAACAAATAAGTAATTTTATAGAATTGGTAAAATTAACTATGATTACCACTACAGTGGTTAATACCCACGTAACCAAAACTACATTTCCATATACGTGAACATCTTCTCCCATCACTTGATCATTCAATATGAAGGTGATTCTCGATCCAACGATGAAAAATAAATTACTAACAATTGGCAACCTAAAACTATGATGAAGATGTTGTGAATAAGCGTGTTAACAAATAATCTTGAAGGTAATAGGGATACCAGAAAATAATATGGCGCACACACAAGTATTTATGGAGTAGAAAATATAAACACAAAAAGACATAATATTTTCTTGGTTCACTAAATTGGCTATGCTCACATGTGGCTTGGGATCAATTTAATATTTCAAATGGGTTACAAAAGAGGTATCTCACAAGTACACTCATAAATGAAAAATACAAAGTATTTTTCTACTAAGAAATTATACGCCCTAAATTACCTCTCTTTGAAACTTTCTACACTTTGAGTGGGTAATTGATGATTTTCTTAATCCATTTATTTGATATTTATAGGCAAACAATTTCACCCACCAATATGTGAATAAATGACCAAAAAATAAAATTCAAACTAGACTATTTATGTGAACCCTACAAGAGCTAAGTGAGGCTAGTGTTAAGTAAACAAAAACTTTGTTTGCTAATGTAAAACCAATAAATGGTGATGGTGAGAAAACGAATCCAACAATCTCCACCTTAGCAAGCCTTAAGAGTTTCATATAAAACAAATAACCTCATATAAATGAATGATCTAAGTTGCATCCAAATGCACTCATAAGCGTGATACACTCGAAGGTGTTCATACTCGCAAGATCTTGACCAAGTTCAAGCAGTGATCAAACTTGACCCTCGTCACAACTTTCGTCAACATATACACAGGATTGTTTGCAGTTCCAATATTCTGAAGGAGAAAAATACCTTCACCCAAAATCTCTTGAAAAAAGGGGATATTAACTTCGATGTGTTTTGTTCGTGAATGATGGACTTCATTCTTTGCAAAGTGGATGACACTCCGACTATCGCAAAAAACCTCCACCTTCTTCTGAATGATTCCTAAGTCCTTAATCAACCCATGAAGCCAAATGGCTTCTTTAATAGCCTCTGTTACTACCATGTACTCTACATCAGTAGTATACAGAGCAAACGTAGACTTTAATGTAGACCTTTAACTCACCAATCCTTTAGCTAGAGTAAACACATAGCCAGTAGTGGACCGATGTTTATCTAAATCACCATCGCAATCACAAGAAATATAACCAAACACATGATGTTCAACATGAAAATCTTGATCAAACTTCAAGCCAACATCCATGGTTCCAAGGATGAACCGTAAGATCCATTTCACAGTCAAACATTGCACATTACTTGGGTTATTCATATATCTCCTAACCATACAAACAGCTTATAAAATGTCAGATTGTATACACAACATTTAATACACGAAACTTCCTACTGCACTAGTATAGGGAACATGGGCCATCTGTGAATTCTCTTCATTTGTTTATAGAGATAAAATTGCACTTAACTTGAAGCGTGGGTCTAATGGAGTACTTACAGGTTTTTTGGAATTCATACCAAAACGTTGTAATACTTTCTTCAAATAATGCTTTAGTGACAAATAAATATTTTTTTGAAAATGATCTTTACTGATCTCGATGCAGAGTATTTTCCTTACCTCGCCCAAAATCTTTCATCTTCATTTCATGACTTAACTGAATAGTCCACTTTGTCAATACCCACCATTCTCTTAGAAGTAATTAACATATCATTAATTAATAAGAGTAAATAAATAAAGGATCCATCAAGAATTTTACAAAAATACACGTAATGATCATAATTATTAATTAATGATATGTTATGTATTTTTGCCAAATCATGAACCGATCAAATCGCTTATACCACTATCTTGGACTTTGTTTCAATCCATATAACGATTTTCTCATTTTGAAAAACTAATTCTCTTTACCACAGGCTTTGAATCCATCTAGGTAAGCCATGTAGATTTCCTCCTCTAGGTCACCATACAAGAATACAATTTTGGCATCAAGTTGTGCCAACTCAAGATCAAACTGCACAATTAAAGCTAGCACAATATGAATGAAAGAATGTTTCACAACTGGAGAAAATAATTCATTATAATCGATCCCTTCCTTTTGTTCATAACATTTTGCCATCAATATATCTTTGAATCTTACGATGTATTTCTCTGAGGAACCTTCCTTCTTGGCGTATACCCATTTGTACCCAATTTAATTATTCTCCTTTGGAAGTTGGACCAACTCCCAAGTCTGATTCATATGAAGAGATTGAGTCCTTTCGTCAATTTCCTTCTTCCATTCAATGCTTTCTGAACTCCTTTCGGCTACTTTGTACCCCAATGGAATGTCTTCGTCAATAATGGGTAGTGCGTATGTCACCATATTATTCATTCATATGGGTGTCTTTATCAATTTATTTGGATAACTGACTGCAATAGGCTCTGGATGTTAAGAAGACCCATGGGAAGGAGTTTTCACCTGATCTGATAGTCTCCTCATCTTCATCATCTTTTGAATCTTTGTCAATTCTATTTGGAATAATTGGAGTTTTAAACTCCACCCATTGCGAAGCTTCTTTGGCCTTGTTCTCTTTGGAAGAACCTTTCAATATTGAAGACTCGTCGAATGTAAAGTCCCTACTATTTATGATTTTCTTCGTCTAGATGAATTAAATTTTATACCCCTTCACACCGTCACTATAGCTCAAGAGTATGGCTTTCTTAGTTCTAGGTTCTAATTTCTCTTCGTAACATGAAAATATGCAGGGGAGACAAAAACTCCTAAAGAAGTATAATCTGTAACAGGTTTTCTAGACCATACCTCCATGGGCCTCTTACCCTCATTCCTAACTGCATCCAACCTGTTGATGAGATTGCATGCATATGTAGCAGGCTCACCCCAAAATGTTTTGCCCAATCCAGCATCGGATAATATATAACACACTTTTCTACTAAGGTATGATTCGTGTGTTTGGCGACCCCCATTATGTTGAGATGTGACTCTCATAGTGAAGTGCCTCATAATTTCTTCATCTTGACATACTTGTAAAAATGAATCTGACTTGTATTCACTCCTGTTATCTGACCTGAGTCTTCTAATTTTTTTATCATTCTGGGTCTCTATCATCTTCTTCCACTTCAAAATTTTTTTTAAGACATCATCCTTATGTCGTATAGTGAACACCCGAACTCGTTTGGAGAATTCATCCACAAAAGACACAATATAATACTTATCTCCCAAAGATGCAACCTTAGAAGGTCCCCAAACATCAATATGAGCATAATCAAGTGTTCCCATTGTACAACGTGATCTTGTACCAAACTTGACTCTCGTTTTCTTTATCGGAATGTAATGTTCAAAAAATCCAAGCTTGCAGGTCTTGGAATCATTTAGTAGACCATGTTTCATTATTACTTGCAAAGCCTTTTCTCATGTATATCATAAACGAGCATGTCATAATTTGGTAGCATCCGATGTAGCCTCCTCTAAGACGGTTGTTGCACTTGTATCTGTATTTCCATGGAGAAAATAAAAAAATACTCTTTTTGTTCCCTTAATCATAACTAGAGATCCGTGTGAGACTTTTAGACCATCACCTTTCAGCGAGATATCATATCCCTTTGTTGCCAAAGAACTTAGTGAGATACGATTTTTTCTCCGAGTCCGGTACATACCGAACATCTTCAAGAACCCTGACTATACTACTGTAAAACTTCGAACGAATCTTGCTTATCCCTTTTGTTTGATAGGCAAGATCATTACCCATAAAAACTGATCCACTATCCATCTCTTAAAATCTAGAAGACCACTCCCTATTAGGACACATGTGATAGGAACAACCTGAATCTAAGATCCATTCTTGAGAACTGGATCTGAAAGGTTAGATAGCCAAGGAAACTCATAATCTTCATCATCACTGCTCGCAACATTTATAGTGGGGATCCTTGTGTCCTTATCTTTCAATTAAGAATATTCCTTCTTCCAAAATTGATGAATCACCTCGTGATTTTGATCAAAATATTCCACGGCCACCTCTCTTCTTGTCATCAGTTGTACCACGAACTGTTAAGGCTTCTGATGTTGAGTCTCAATAGTTCTTCTAATCCTTATTACGTACATCAAGGTATTAGAGACTTCAACATAATTTATTCCTTCTTTACCATAAAACATTGTGCTAAAAAGATGTTCATACGAATCACGCAAAGAATTTAATAGCAATAGTGCTTTATCGTCATTATCAATTTTAACATTCAAATTTTGTAAATCAATAAGAATTCTGTTAAAATTGTCCAAATGCTCAGACATATCAATACCTTTTTGTGGTAGAACCAAATAATCTTCTTCTTTAACTAAACGCGATTTTCGATGCTCTTATTCATGTATTTTCCCTCCAGTTGTGTTCAAAGTGGCTTTGTTGAGCTTTCATGCATTTAAAAATACTTTTGATCCTTCGCGGTATAAAGCCGAATTTGTCAACAAGCCTTGTGATTTATCTTGTTCCAATCAGTGTCCTTCATATATATAGGTTTATCTTCAAGAGAAATTTCCAAGTCTTGCTGGATCAAACATCGATAACTTCATATTATCACATGTTGAAATTATTATGTCCATCAAATTTTTCTACATCAAATTTTGCAATTCCCATTTTTTTCAACGATCACTACCACTAGGACAAATGATCGAAAAATAAATTCCAAATAGAAATTTTTCTACCAAAATAAATTTGGTCAGAAAAAAAAATTCACATACCTATATCGAAAGGAACTAAGGGTCCGTTTGATAGCAATATTTGCCATGTCAAATAAGGAATCTTTCTCATTTTCCATCTTTTATGCACATTTGATAGCATTTATTTGCCATGTTAAATAATTCTAAGTTATACTAAGGTACTAACACCTTATGCACAAAAATTTGATTTTCCATGGAATTCAATTCTTTGGGGGGGGGGGGGGGGGTAAAGAATTGAATTCCAACTTTTCAATGACTTGGAAATAAATTCCATCATGTTCTATCAAACGGACCCTAAGCTTTGATACCAATTTATTGTGCGTAAGCCTGTCAACTAATAATATTGACGATGATAGTGAATCCAAATAATAATGTCACACGCATAAGTATTTATGGAGCAGAAAATATAAACACACAAAGATATAATATTTACGTGGTTTACCAAATTGGCAACGTCCACAAGCGGCTCAGGACCAATTCACTATTTCAAATGGGTTACAAAAGAGGGATCTCACAAACACCCTCACAAATGAAAAATACAAATTATTTTTCTACTAAGAAATTGTAAACTCCAAATGACCTCTATGAAACTCTCTACACTTAGGATGTGTTTGATACAAAATTGGGCAAATGTCTTGGGTGGCAAATTTTGTCATGAGAAAATTTGTCATAACAAAATTTTTAATGGCAAATCCTATTTTTTTCAAGTGGGGCAATTTGATATCATTTATTTTTCAGGTGGCAAATCACAGTTTTTAACAAAATAAAAATAATTTATAAAAAAAACAGTTTATAACAAAACAAAGATAGTTTTTAAGAAAAAATAATTTTTAAAGAAAAACAGTTTTTAACAAAAAGAAAGTTATTTTTTTTAAAAATAGTTTTCTTATTAAAAAATATTTTTTAACAAAATTAAAAAAAAATAATTATAGCAAAACAAAACAGTTGTTAACAAAAAAAAAACATTTTTAACAAAAAAATAATAATTTATAACAGAAAAAAAATACCTTTTGTTAGAAAAATTCTTTTTAACAAAAAAAGAAAACAATCTTTAAAATAGAAACATTTTTAACAAAAAAAGAATTAAAAGGAAAAGAGATCAATTTTTAACGGAAAAAAAACATTTTTTAACAAAAAAATATTTTTACCCCCCCCCCGCGCGCGCAAAAAAAAAGGGTTTTCGAAAGGCTGGCAAATTTTGTGGGAAAAAGTTGCTTTGTTATATACCAAAGAAAACTGCTAGCAAATTTGCATGTAGATATGGTTACTCATGAAAAATTTATAATGACAACTATGGTCGATCAAACACACAAAATAGTGGGCACATCTTTTATTTACCAATATTTATTTATTACGAAAAATAAGGAGTACCAAACATACTCTTAGAGTGTGTGATTGATGGTTTACTTCATTCATTTGTTTGCTATAAACAAACAATATCACCAACCACTGTGTGAACAAATGATAAAAAATGATCTTCAAATTAGGCTATGTTTGTGTGAAACCAACAAGAGCTAAGCGAGGCTAGTATGAAACCAAACAGGAACTTTGTGGGCAACTATAAAACCATTAAATGGTGATAGTGATGGTGACAGTGATGGTGACGTATGGGCCTTAATCTAACAGTAAAAATCAGAGTTTATGGTGAATTTTTTTTACGTAATGGATTATGGGGCGGTATAGATTGTAGAGAAGTTGCAGAGAAGAAATGTAGCTTTTATTTCAACCCCTTAATTTTATCTAACCACCTCAGTTTTATTATAGCCCTATTGTTGGGCAGACTCTTTATTTATACATCCCACTTCATGGAGTGGTTTAAATAAAAATAAAAGGGCAATTTACAGATAGGTCCCTTGGTAACAATTTTTAAACATTTAAGGACAATTTCCTATTAGGTCCACTTGTTATGTCACTAGCTGTAACACCCCATAATTTTGAGAACTTAGAATTTAATTATTTTTGGGAGAAATAATATTTATTTAAATTGGAGAATTTTAAACTGGGCAAATGAGGTCAAAATTTGAAGATGTTACATAGTATTTCAAATGACGATTCTAAGTGCAAGGTTGATCCGGGATGGGTCGAGATAGTCAAAATGACTGTACTTGGGTTTTATTTGGGTTCCGGAATATTTTAAGTTAGTTTGGCTTGAATTGAAGTAAATGAGTCATTTATAGTGTGTATTATCATATAAAGTTAGGTAATTGGGAGATGAGGCTTAAGTAGGGCTCATGAAAAGCCAATCTCATTTGTGAGAGTTAGAAAGCCCTAGTGAGAGAGAAAAAAGAAAAAGAACGAAAAAGCTTGGGGATTCCGGTCAATACGCGATTTCGAGGAAGATTCAACCTCTACAACTTTGAGGCAAGTGATTAAACTTGCTAAATAATCTATGTGTGTAATTTATTTCATGATTTGTGGATAAAAATACTGATTTTGGGTTTAAATGTCAAAACCTAGATTTTTGGACTTAATCTTGAATTTGATGTTCATATATGGGATTGATGGTATATAACTGGATAGGATAAGATGTAGGATGAGTTTTGATGTTAGAAGCATGATGGGTTGAAGATTTATGGTTAGAAGATGATATATTGGGTTTTTGGAGAGTTAGGTTTCATCCAAAATAAAGAATGGCCGAAATATCTGGTATTTTCGATCGACCGCGCCTCAAGGAAAAAGCCTACTGGTTGCTTTGCAAGGCAAATTCCAGAACCGCGGTTGACTGAGGGTCAGGGGTCAGTCAACCGGTACTCTGTTTTTAGCCCAAGAATGGTATCTTCTTTCTACCCCTTTTCTTTTGGGTCTAAAACTTAGGGACCTTCTTAGTTAATGTATTATAGAGGGTTAGGTTATAATATCAAGAAATTGATACCTTAGGATAGTAAGGCGGTATTCGGGGCTATTTTAGGAATGGCTTATGAGGGTATGATGCCTCTTTTATTAAGGAAATGATTGTAGGACTAAAATATAGTTGGATTATATTAATTTTATTGTGGTGGACTATCATTAAGTGGTTATACATTATAGAGATAGTTCCTTTTTACATATGTGCTTTCAAAGTCAAGTGGTATCACAGTATATGTTTTAGTATATCATCGACTAATAATTGGTGTTCGTAGTTTTAGCCGGGATTATTATTGCAGATTTATGTGCCTATAGATGATTAAGTTTCAAGTGAGGGACTGTATAAGGAAATAATTCAGGAGGGTCAGTATAATGAGAGTTATGTACTTATAGACGAATTCATTTCTTCATATATACGGACGGGAGATTGTACATATGTATAAATATATGTATGTTTATATGGCGTGAACGTCTATACCTTATGCGATGGTTTATATGTATGATGTGATCGCATATATATATATATATATATATATATATATATATATATATATATATATATATATATATATTGTGTGTGTGTGTGTGTGTGTGTGTGTGAATGATATATATACTTATTGTGTAGCATACCTAGCACATGCTATCATGGGAAGTGGCGTGATATGGGTGAGGCCTATGGCTTGAGAAGAAGGATGCGTATAGTCCCCAGGTCATAGTCGTCCACCATTTATTGCGTGATTTTTATTCTGGGTGAGAAGTCTTGGGTACGATTCATTCTCACTTTCAGGTTCGAAACTATGACCGCTTCCCACACGTTATGTTTGTTTGATTACCAGGGTGGTGTGATAACAGTCCGGTGGTTGGTAACCCGAGATAAAGTGAGTAATTCCTGGAAGATGACAACATCATGAAGTATATTTACATCCTATAAGTGATAACGCTTTGGATAGTGTAAATGTACGTTATGTGTACGGGCTTGCTAGGGTTCAATGATTGTGCTTCATAACTAGAATGAAGTTATATAGACCCCAAAGGCTTAGTGTAATAACTTATTTATGTACTTAGAGTTAGTATTCATAATAATTAGCTGATGTTATGTGTTGTGTACCGAGGGCATAATGGATCTCAATAATTAACATTGTTAACGAGTAGTGTATCGGGGGGGTTCCTTGTTCGTATTTTGCTTTGCAAGACGTTCCATGCACGAAATGTAGCGCAATGTTGGGAGTGGACAGAAGTTTAGCCCTTAGTACTCGGATTTATATGCTATAGCGACACAATGCTTTATAAGAATATAAAGATAATGTGTAACTGTTTTGATGCTAATAACTTGTT
Organism: Sambucus nigra; assembly: GCA_949130495.1. Lineage (NCBI taxonomy): Eukaryota > Viridiplantae > Streptophyta > Magnoliopsida > Dipsacales > Adoxaceae > Sambucus > Sambucus nigra. Next base: position 153,701,127 of record OX422213.1, read on the forward strand.
TAAGTTGATAATTAGAATCCGATGAATCCTAGAAAGAGATGTGTGTGTGTGTGTGTGTGTGTGTGTGTGTGTGTGTGTGTGTGTGTGTGTGTGTTAACATAAGTTCAGTGCACACTTGGGTTATGTTAGAATAAGAAGATTTTGGTTATACTGCAGATAGTGGGTCATGCGGGTATAGCCTATGCGTAGATTTGGATTGAATTGGCCCTAGAATGCGTCGGGTAGTTTAATTAAGGTTCATGTGCATACGCTTAGGTGCGCGCTTTAGTCGAGGGGTGAGTTGAGTTCCATGAAAGTGCGACCCCACTTTATTTATGAAATTTTGTATTTATAATTATTATGCATTTTAATGCACTTGCTAAACTGTTTTTAAACCACGGGCTGTGACCCGTTTATATTTCTATCTTGCTATATATATATTGTATATATTATAGGTGTTCCTCCACAAGGACGCTAATGATGCTTTTCTATCCAGTGTTTGTGGAGCTATAGCAGATGCGAACTGTTGCGGGATTTTTGTTATAGCCGTTTCCTATCTTTGGAAAATCTAGTTTAGGATTCAGTTTGTATATCGGGTTTATACCCAAGGGTTATTTATGTAGCACTTTTATATTTCTTTCCTCAGGATGTTGTATTGCCTGTGACCCGACAGAATATTCGAGTATTGTGACACCCCGTCTAATTAAATACCGGGTAGCTACTCCTTTATTCAAATTAATACAAAATGTCAAGTTGGTTCAGTCCATAGCATCATTGTCGAAAACTTTTTTAAACACTTACTAGCCACCTAATATTTAAAAAGTGAGATGTCAAATTTTATTATATTAAATTAACATGCAACCAAATTATAAGCTAACTATACCACATCCACATCTATAACAACATAGAATGATAATGAAATGATAACATGAGTCTGGAGTAACACTCTCCTGAATAACACAATACTGAATGACTAAATAAAACCAAGACTGGAATGAAACTGATAGACTGAGAATTCTATCTCTAAATGGAAAGGGGCGACATGCCTTGACTGATAAATGACCCTGAATAGAATAAAATGCAGAATGTGGAGGCGTCTAATATAGAGGTCCTGTAACTTCCACTGCAGCTACAGCACGTCTATGGAATGGAACTCCTATGCTTGGCGTCCCTGTGGCGGGGCACCTAAAAAGGTTTTACAAGAAAAATATATTTGAAAGCAAACGGGTTAGAGTCCGAGGTGAAAACAATTTAAAATACAGCAAGTATTTAATTACATTAAACAGTAAATATTTTATACATGTATGTTACGTTTTCTCACATGAGTCCTTAACCCCTCAACTAATGTGTACACTTAACGTATACCCTTAAGCCATCCTAGTTATGGTGCTAACTAACTAGTCTGTACCACTTCCTATCTTCATATTACGATATTGGGGTCTATTCGGATTCTTCTAATATATTCTGTATATAACTCAACTTTTCATTAATTAGAATTATTACATTAATTACGATATGAATTTTCACATTTTTAATTGCATTCAAGTATCTCAATTATTCGTATTCACAATTTAACAATAAGGCAGTTATAAATGCAAGTATATCATTTTAAGCATAAATATACAAATATGGCACCACCAGGCTAAGGTGTGGTGCACACATACTCTGCTATCGAATCCCATTACATCATGTACATAAGGACTACGTATTCCGAATATCTCAGGAATCATTTCAATAAGCCAAAATCACACATATTGGAGGCAAACATAGTTCCCATACCACGGGTCACACACATACCTACGCTCCTATGGTCTGCTAACTTATTAACTCAAAATAAGCCATTCCAAGCCCTATGTTCTTGAGGTACCAAATCTAAATCCCCTCATAGACACACAAAGATTAGATGGCCCTTATTAATAACCCACCTCCCGTGATAGAAAGTATGGTAGGTATGTCATACACATAATAATCCATATTTTAAACATTCACACAACTTTAATAATTGGTTATATTATTAAAGGTATATTTCATTCTTATACCATTAGTCAAAGTTCATACACTACGATTATTCCAGATGATATATAATATATTTTGTCGTTATGTCTCACGTCGTAAATTTCGAGTACTTAATCCTAACCGAAGAGGTTACTAAGTCTCCAAACTTTCCCAAATATTAATTTAGTACCCTTAGCTCTTTATTTATGTCTCATATCCTAACTTATAACTCCTAATGATATAAATCATGTTCTTGTATCGTAAAATAGGAAATTACTTGTCGAAACCTCGTAAATTCAATCACTATATTCCCAATCAATTCTAATATGTTCCGGGGTTTTAATTTCGTCCATACTGGTCTCCCTTAAGTCCTAACGTATTTACATAATCCCCTCGTTCAACTTTCAAATGGCCGGAATTGGTTAAATCCGAAAAGGGGAAAAAGTTTACTGTTTCTAGGGAGGTCGATCGATCGACTTATGAATGTCGATCGATCGAGCACCATCGATCGATCGACCTATGAATGTCGATCGATCGATCAAGCAGGTGCCGGCTACGGGTTTGCTTCATTTTAAGTCCGATTCTTGTCTCAAATCATCATTTCAAGGTGTTAAATTCTAAAGTAAACATCTAGGATCATTATACAACCTAACTACATGATTCTAAAGGTTCCATAACTGTCAATTCATCATCAATTGGTCTTTTCTTGGATTAATCATCATAATTTCACAAAAAGTCTTATCTTTCAATTTTTCTTCAATAATCATATAATCTCTTCATAAATCTGAAATTAATTACACAAGTTTTATGATCTAATATGTGAGGTTCTTACAGAATCAAGATTTCATAAACAACCTAATCATAATTTAGGTTTCATCTCCAAATTTCATGAGTTTTCAGATTTTCAGGGATATCACCAAATCCTACTCTAACATAGATAATTTATTTGCTGAATCTTAATGGATTAAATCACTTGACTTTGTATAGAAGTTCTTATCCTTTGATGACGATCTAGGTTGGTTTCTTCTTCTATTTCTGATCACAATTCAGACGATCGCGATGGCGGGTGGTGGTGGTGGCTTTGGAAACCCCTTAGAACTTCTCCTCTCTTCTCTCTTTGATCAAGGCTTGGTGTGACAATGAATGACCCCAAAGGGCTCTAATATAGGTTGATTCCAAGACCCAATTTTCGTGTATCACTATTCCTCAAAAATGGAAATTACCAAAATACCCTCCCGGGTTCCCGGTGTGGCTTAAAAATGCCCCGGGACCCAAACTAAACCCCCGACTAGTGTTTTCTGACTATCTCGACCCTTTCGGACACACTGGCGCACTCAAAATGATCATATGGAAGATAAAATTATATTTTACTTTTAAGTTCAATGAAATTGATTCCTGACGCGTATGCACGCATCTCAACTAAATTTCCCGAATTGTCGTATTTATGACTTGCGATAATTTCAATTATTTCAATAATCATATATTATCATATTTACACAATGATCATCATCATCATCATCATCATCATCATCATCATAATCAAATACCAACTCATATCTCGCTAGTATTTAAATCCGAATAAACTTCCAATTAATTTCCATTTAATTTAATTAATCCCATTAAATAAGATCTACAAAATTACGGGATGTTACACGTATTTCCTTTTTGTTGTACTTATTATGTTTTATAGGAGTACATCATTTTTTCGTAGTGCGTGTGTATGCATCATCAGTTTTAGTAGTTACTGTGTTGCTGGTATGTTGATTCATTGTATGATTTTTTTTAAATTGGCATCCCCCTAGTTTAGTATTGGGTAGCTAGCTATGTTTACTTAGTATCGGCAGTAGATATCGAGAATCATCCACTTGAGATTCCTGATTTATTTTAGTATAGGTCTGGCCACCCGTTATTATTTTAAGCTGGGTGTCATAGGTGGTATCAGAGTATCAGGTTCTAGTATCTATAGGATCTGTGCGGGTTTTCGGCATTCTTCCATAAGCGTTCTTGATTAGAGCCCTACTATTAGTATTGTTGTGTTCATTACGCCTATATTTCTTCTGTGATGTGAAATTTCTTTAACGGTGTTCTCATGCAGTTGTTCTTATTTCAGATGCCATCGAAGAGAGGCCTTCCAAGGAGGGAAAACAGAGGGGCTGAGAATATGGAACCCCAAATTCCTCAAGGGACCGTGAATGCAGCTGAAGTTGTCAATATTGTGTCACAAGTAGTAAATGTTGCAATTGCTGCGATGGCACATCAAACTTTAACTCCAGTATCTCAAGCCCACCCAGGGCCATCTGTATGGGAAAGAGTATGGGAATCCTTTCGAAAAGGTCATACCCCAGAATTTTCGGGGGGAGCTGACGCGCTAGTTGCAAGTCAGTGGAAGAAGGATATGCAAAGGCACCTTCGAATGGTTGAATGCAGTGAGGTGCAGAAGCAGATACTCGCCACCTTCAAACTAATGGGTGAAGATCTCCAATGGTGGGAATCAGTCACCACATCGGAGCAGATACATGTAATGCCCATTGCAGATTTTTGGGTATGCTTTGATCGAAAGTATTTTCCTTCCACGATTCAGACGGAGATAAGGGGGAGATTATTGGATGTGACTCAAGGTGATCGAACGATGGCTGAGTACGGAGAAGAGTTTACTCAATTGGCTAATTTTGTGCCTGATGAGGTAAATACGGAGGAGAAGCGAATGGTGAAGTTCTTGGAAAGTTTAGATTGGAAAATTCGACAGCATTTTTTAGGGAACCCGACGTTACTGACTTTTATCGATGTGATGAATGCGACATTGTTACATTGTCAGGAGTATCATATCCGTTTAAAAGGGAGAAAGGAATTTGGAGACTCGAATTCTTTAGGTAGGACTGAAGGAGTTGATGCCAGTGGGGCAAGAGGGTATGGGTAGGATTATCAAGGGTCGCAACAGTGTTTTGTCCCTCAGGATAGTCAGGAAGGATTTGTTGGTAGGTGTTTCTTTTGTAGAGAAATAGGCCATATGAAGAGGGATTGTCCTAAAAGAGGTAGAGGACAACTTTTTGAGGAGGTTTTGGATGTACAACCCCTACAACAAATAATAGGAAAGTTTGGTCAAGAGGACCTCGAACAGGAACCCACTGATGAAGCGACGCAGTTGAAATATGCAGGTAACATGTAAATTATTTTCCTATATGTTCAGGTCATGTTTTGAGTGGTGTTGAGAACGTCGCACTTAAGATTTTAGTGAGCAATTAGTCGTTGTAACCATGTTATGTATTGAATTACCTGGAAGGGAGGAGTGAGCAAGAGTGGCACTTGTATGGGATTTTTTGGGAGAATAAATTAATTTGCGATGTGCTAGTGGAGAGTTACGAATTTGTTTTGGATGTAGGAACATTTGAAGTTGGTTAAGTGGTAATGGTAAGCTATCTCGTTTTATAATTAGAGCTAGATGCTTGCATTTGTAATGTTCCAGTTGTTGGAGGGTCCATTTTATGGCAATGTTTTGTTGTGATATAGAGGACTTTTAGCACTGAGGAGATTCAGGGCCTAACGAGTTCATTGTTGAGCAAGGGATTTTAGTTCATGGTTGTGTGAGTGTTGAGAATTCGATGTTGGTAAGAGTAATTGTATTTGTTAACACCTTGTGTCTTGGGCATAAGGTAATTGATTTGCGTGTCGAAAGACATAAAACTATTTTTTCTATTATTACATTATTTTATAGGCCTTCGGGCAGTATCTTTATGATTCAAAAATCTTTTATAAAACTTTAGTCCTGATTTAACTGATCTCAATCCCCGACAGAGCTGAATAGTAGTGTATTGGGAGGGTTCCTTATTTGGATTTCGCTTGCGAGACCTCCCCCACATGAAAGCGACGATTGTCAGGAATTGAGAAGAGTTAGATCTTTGGAAATTTAATTTCTCTTGAAATATACTTAGTACGATATTATAGATTAAATTGTTGTGAATTATATCACGGTTTGAGGTTAAGTGGAGATGGGTAATATTTGTACAGTTGAGCTCGGGTACAGGATGTATGGGCACCCTGGTTAATTAATTTGATTTTAAAGTAGAATAATTCGTCGTTAGAAGTGGGAGAGGTAGGAATGGTAATCTTGAGGGTAGGCGTCTTAGGAGATAGTTGAGATTTGGAGTATTAGGCTTAACTTAATTCCGAGGATGAAATTCTGGGTAAGGGGGGAAGTATGTAACACCCCATAATTTTGAGAACTAAGAATTTAATTATTTTTGGGTGAAATAATATTCATTTAAACTGGGTAAATGAGGTCAAAATTTGAGGATGTTACAAAGTATTTCAGATGACGATGCTGAGTGCACGGTTGATCCGTGATGGATCGAGATAGTCTAAATGACTGTACTTGGGTCTTATTTGGATTCCGGAATATTTTAAGTTAGTTTGTCTCAAATTGAAGTAAATGAGTCATTTAAAGTGTGTATTATCATATAAAGTTGGGTAATTGGGAGATGGGGCTTCAGTAGGGCTCGTGAGAAGCCAATCTCATTTGTGAGAGTTAGAAAGCCAGAGAGAGAGAGAAAGAAAGAAGAGAAAGAAGGGAAAAGCTTGGGGATTCCGGTCAATACGCGATTTCGAGGAAGATTTAACCTCTACAACTCTGAGGCAAGCGATTAAACTGGCTAAATAATCTATGTGTGTAATTTATTTCATGATTTGTGGATAAAAATATTGACTTTGGGTTTATATGTCCAAACCTAGATTTTTGGACTTAATCTTGAATTTGATGTTTATATATGGGATTGATGGTATATAACTTGATGGGATGAGATGTAGGATGAGTGTTTATGTTAGAAGCATGATTGGGTTGAAGATTTATGGTTAGAAGATGATATATTGGGTTTTTGGAGAGTTAGGTTTCGTCTAAAATGAAGAATGGCCGAAATATCTGGTATGGCCGGTCGATCGCGCCTCAAGAGAAAATCCTACTGGTTGCTTCGCAAGGCAAATTCAAGAACCGCGGTCGACTGGGGGTCAGGGGCCGGTCGATCGGTAATCAGTTTTTAGCCCAAGAATGGGATCTTCTTTCTACCCCTTTTCTTTTGGGTCTAAAACTTAGGGACCTTCTTAGTTAATGTATTATATAAGGTTAGGTTATAATATCAAGAGATTGATACCTTAGGATAGTAAGGCGGTATTTTGGCCTATTTTAGGAATGGCTTATGAGGGTACGGTGCCTCTTTTATTAAGGAAATGATTATAGGACTAAAAGATAGTTGGATTATATTAATTTGATTGTGGTGGACTATCATGAAGTGGTTATATGTTCTAGAGATAGTTCCTTTTTACATATGTGCTTTAAAAGTCAAGTGGTATCACAGTATATGTTTTAGTATATCACCGACTAATAATTAGTGTTCATAGTCTTAGTCGGGATGATTCTCGCATATCTATGTGCCTGTGGATGATTAAGTTTCAAGTGAGGGACCATATAAGGAAATAATTCGGGAGGGTATGCGTTATAGGGTCGGTCAGTATAATGAGAGTTATGTACTTATAGACGAATTCATTTCTTTCATATATATGGACGGGAGATAGTACGTATGTATAAATATATGTATGTTTATATGGCGCGAACGTCTATACCTTATGTGATTGTTTGTATGTATGATGTAATCTCATGTATATATATATATATATATATATATATATATAATGTGAATGATATATATACTTATTGTGTAGCATACCTAGCACAATGTATCATGGGAAGTTGCGCGATGTGGGTGAGGCCTCTGGCTTGAGGAGTAGGGTTCATATAGTCCCCAGGTCATAATCGTCCATAATTTATAATGTGATTTTTATTCAAGGTGAGAAGTCTTGGGTATGATTCCTTCTCACTTTCAGGTTCGGAACTATGACCGTTTCCCACATGTTATGTTTGTTTGATTACTAGGGCGGTGTGATAATAGTCCGGTGGCTGGTAACCCGGGATAAAGTGCGTAATTCCTGGAAGATGATAGCATCGTGAAGTATATTTAGATCCTATAAGTGATGATGCTTTCGATAGTTTAAATATACGTTATGTGTGTTATGTGTACGGGCTTGCTAGGGTTGAATGATTGTGCTTTATAACTAGAATGAAGTTATATAGACCCCAAAGGCTCGGTGCAACAACTTTTTATGTACTTAGAGTTAGTACTCATAATAAGTAGCTGATGTTATGTGTTGTGTACCGAGGGCATAACGGATCTCAACGATCAACATTGTCAACGAGTAGTGTATCGGGGGGTCCTTGTTTGGATTTCGTTTTGCGAGACATCCCACGCACGAAATATAGTGCAATGTTGGCAGTGGGGAGAAGTTTAGCCCTTAGTAATCGGATTTATCTATTATAGCGACACAATGCTTTATAAGAATATAAAGATGATGTGTAACTGTTTTGATGCTAATAACTTGTTTAAGTTAATAATTAGAATCCGATGAATACTAGTAAGATATATATATATATATATATATATATATATATATATATATATGTTAACATAAGTTCGGTGCACAATTGGGTTATGTTAGAATAAGAAGATTTTGGTTATATTGTAGATAGTGGGTCACGCGGGTATTGTCTATGCATAGAATTAGATTGAATTGTCCCTAGAATGCGTCGGGTAGTTTAATTAAGGTTCATGTGTATATGCTTAGGTGCACGCTTTAGTCGAGGGGTGTGTTGAGTTCCATGAGAGTGCGACTCCACTTTAATTACGAAATTTTGCATTTACAATTATTATGCATTTTAATGGACTTGCTAAAATGTTTTTAAACCTCGGGCTCTGACCCGTTTATATTTTTCTCTTGCTGCATATATATTGTATATATTATAGGTGTTACTCCGCAAGGATGCCAATGATGCTTTTTTATCCAGTATTGGTGGAGCTGTAGTAGATGCGGATTGTTACGGGATTTTTGTTATAGCCATTTTCTATCTTTTGTAAATCTAATTTAGGATTTAGTTTGTATATCAGGTTTATACCCAAGGGTTATGTATGTATCACTTTTATATTTCTTTCCTCGGGATGTTATATTGCGTGTGACCCGACAGCATATTCGGGTATTTCCTTTTTGTTGTGCTTGTTATGTTTTATAGGAGTCATCCTTGTATCGTAGTACGTGTGAATGCATCATAAGTTTTAATAGTTACTGTGTTGTTCTTATGTTGATTCAATTGTATGATTTTAAAAAAAATGGCATCTGCCTAGTGTACTATTGGGTAACTAGCTATGTATACTTAGTATCGGCAGTAGATGCTGAGAATGACCCACTTGAGATTCTTGATTTATTTTAGTATTGGGCTGGCCACCCATTATTATTTTAAGCGGTGTGTCATAGGTGGTATCAGAGCATCGGGTTCTAGCGTCTTTAAGATCTGTGCGGGTTTTCTGCATTCTTCCGTAAGTGTTCTTGATGTAGAGCCCTACTATTGGGATTGTTGTGTTCATTATGCCTCTATTTCTTATGCGATGTGAAATTTATTGAACGCCATTCTGATGCAGTTGTTCTTGTTTCAGATTCCACCGAAGAGAGGTCGTCCAAGCAGGGCAAACAGAGGGGATGAGAATATGGAACCCCACCATGAATGCAACTGAAGTTGCCAATATTGTGTCACAAGTAGTAAATATTGCCATTGCTGTGATGGCACATCAACCTGCAACTCCAGTAGCTCAAGCCCACCCAGGATCATCTATATGGGAAAGAGTAAGGGAGGCTTTTCGAAAAGGTCATACCCAAAAATTTTCAGGGGGAGCTGATGCGCTAGTTGCAAGTCAGTGGAAAAAGGATCTACAAAGGAACCTTCGAATGGTTGAATGCAGTGAGGTGCAGAAGCAGATACTCACCACCTTCAAACTAATAGGTGTAGCTCTCCAATGGTGGGAATCAGTCACCACATCAGAGCAGAGAGATGTAATGCCCATCGCATATTTATGGGAATGCTTTGATCGAAAGTATTTTCCTTTCGCGATTCATACGGAGATGAGGAGGAGATTATTGGATGTGACTCAAGGTGATCGAACGGTGGCTGAGTATAGAGAAGAGTTTACTCGATTGGAAAATTTTGTGCCCAAGGAGGTAAATACGGAGGAGAAGCGAATGGCGAAGTTCTTGGAAGGTTTAAAGCGAATTTGGCAGCATTTGTTAGGGAACTCGGCGTTACTGACTTTTTTCGATGTGATGAATGCGACATTGTTACATTGTCAGGAGTATCGTCTTCGTTTAAAAGGGAGAAATGAATTTGGAGACTCAAGTTCGTCAGGTAGGGCTGAAGGAGTTAATGCCAGTGGAGCAAGAGGGTGTGGGCAGGATTATCAAGGGTCGCAACAGCGTTTTGTCCCTTAGGATAGTCAGGAAGGATTTGCTAGTAAGTGTTTCTTTTGTAGAGAAATAGGCCATAGGAAGAGGGATTGTCCTGAAAGAGGTAGAGGGAAACTTTTTGAGGAGGTTTTGGATGTACAACCCCTATAACAAATCATAGGCCAGTTTGAGCAAGAGGATTTTGAACAGGAACCTATTGATGAAGCGAAGCAGTTGAAATATGCAAGTAACATGTAAATTATTTTTCTATATGTTTAGGTCATGTTTTGAGTGGTAGTGAGAACGTCGCACTTAAGATTTTAGTGAGCGGTTAGTCATTGTAACCATGTTATGTATAGAATTACCTGGAAGGGAGGAGTGAGCAAAAGTGGCACTTGGATGGGATTTTTCGGGAGAATAGATTGCTTTGCATTGTGCTAGTGGAGAGTTACAACTTTTTTTTGGACGTAGGAACTGTTGAAGTTTATTAAGTGGTAATGGTAAGCTATCTCGTTTTATAGTTAGAGCTAGATGCTTGTATTTGTATTGTTCCAGTTGTGGGAGGGTCCATTTTATGGCAATGTTTTGTTATGATATAGAGGATTTTTATTACTGAGGACATTCAGGTCCTAACGGGTTCGTTGTTGAGCAAGGGATTTTAGTTCATGGTTGTGTGCGTGTTGAGAATTCGATGTTGGTAAGAGTAATTGTATTTGTTAACGCCTTGTGTCCTGGGCATAAGGTAATTGATCTGCGTGTCGAAAAACATAAAACTATTTTTTACTATTATTACATTGTTTTATAAGCCTTCGGGCAGTATCTTTATGATTCAAAAATCTTTTATAAAACTTTAGTCCTGATTTAACTAATCTCAATCCCCGACAGAGCTGCATAGTAGTGTATTGGGAGGGTTCCTTATTTGGATTTCGCTTGCGAGACCTCCCCCGCATGAGCGGCGAATGTCACGAATTGAGAAGAGTTAGATCTTCGGACATTAAATTTTCTCTTGAAATATAATGAGTACATTATTATAGATTAAATTGTTGTGAATTATATCACGGTTTGAGGTTAAGTAGAGTTGGGTAATGTTTGTAGAGTTGAGCTCGGGTATAGGGTGTATGGGCACCCTGGTTAATTAATTTGATTTTAAAGTAGAATAATTCGTCGTTAGAAGTGGGAGAGATAGGAATAGTAATCTTGAGGGTAGGTGTCTTAGGAGCTAGTTGAGATTTGGAGTACTAGGCTTAACTTAATTCCGGGGATGAAATTATGTGGTAGGGGGGAAGTATGTAACATCCCGTAATTTTGAGAACTTAGAATTTAATTATTTTTGGGAGAAAGAATATTTATTTAAATTAAAGAATTTTAAACTAGGCAAATGAGGTCAAAATTTGAGGATGTTATAAATTAGTTCAGATGATGATTCTGAGTGCACGGTTGATCTGGGAAGGGTTGAGATAGTCGAAATGACTGTACTTGGGTATTATTTGGGTTCCAGAATATTTTAAGTTAGTTTGACTCGAATTGAAGTAAACGAATCCTTTAAAGTGTGTATTATAATATAAAGTTGGGTGATTGGGAGATGAGGCTTAAGTAGGGCTCATGAGAAGCCAATCTCATTTGTGAGAGTTAGAAAGCCCTAGAGAGAGAAAGAAGAGAAAGAAGGGAAAAGCTTGGGGATTCCAGCCAATACGCGATTGTGAGGAAGATCCAACCTCAACAACTTTGATGCAAGTGATTAAACTTGCTAAATAATCTATGTGTGTAATTTATTTTATGATTTGTGGATAAAAATATTGACTTTGGGTTTATATGTCAAAACCTAGATTTTTAGACTTAATCTTTAATTTGATGTTTATATATGGGATTGATGATATATAACTTGATGGGATGAGATGTAGGATGAGTTTTGATCTTAGAAGCATGATTGGGTTGAAGATTTATGTTTAGAAGATGATATATTGGGTTTTTGAAGAGTTAGGTTTCATCTAAAATGAAGAATGGCCGAAATATCTGGTATGGCCGGTCGATCCCGCCTCAAGGAAAAACCCTATTGGTTACTTCGCAAGGTAAATTCCAGAACCGCGGTCGACCGTGGGTCAGGGCCCGATCGACCGGTTTTAGCCCAAGAATGGGATCTTCTTTCTACCCCTTTTCTTTTGGGTCTAAAACTTAGGGACCTGCTTAGTTAATGTATTATAGAGGGTTAGGTTATAATATCAAGAGATTGATACCTTAGGATAGTAAGGCGGTATTTGGGCCTATTTTAGGAATGGCTTATGAGGGTACGATGCCTCTTTTATTAAGGAAATAATTAGAGGACTAAAAGATAGGATGGATTATATTAATTTGATTGTGGTAGACTATCATGAAGTGGTAATACGTTATAGAGATAGTTTCCTTTTACATATGTTCTTTCAAAGTCAAGTGGTATCACAATATATATTTTAGTATATCACCGACTAATAATTTATGTTCGTACTTTTAGCCGGGATAATTTTCGCATATCTATGTGCCTATGGATGATTGAGTTTCAAGTGAGGGACCATAGAAGGAAATAATTCGGGAGGGTATGCGTTATAGGGTGGGTCAGTATAATGAGATTTATGTACTTATAGACGAATTCATTTCTTTCATATATACGGACGGGAGATAGTACGTATGTATAAATATATGTATATTTATATGGCGTGAACGTCTATACCTTATGGGATGGATTGTATGTATGATGTGATCGTATGTATATATATATATATATATATATATATATATATAATGGGAATGATATATATACTTATTGTGTATCATACCTAGCATATGCTATCATGTAAAGTTGCGCGATGTGGGTGAGGCCTCTGGCTTGAGGAGTAGGGTGCATATAGTCCCCAGGTCATAATCGTCCATAATTTATTGAGTGATTTTTATTCAGGGTGAGAAGTCTTGGGTATGATTCATTCTCACTTTCAGGTTCGGTACAATGACCGCTTCGCACACGTTATGTTTGTTTGATTACCAGGGCGGTGTGATAATAGTTTGGTGGCCTGTAACCCTGGATAAAGTGAGTAATTCCTCGAAGATGATAGCGTCGTTAAGTATATTTATATCCTATATGTGATGATACTTTGGATAGTGTAAATGTACATTATGTGTGTTATGTGTACGAGCTTGCAAGGGTTGAATGATTGTGCTTTATAACTATAATGAAGTTATATAGACCCCAAAGGCTCGGTGCAATAACTTATTTATGTACTTAGAGTTAGTATTCATAATAAGTAGTTGATATTATATGTTGTGTACCGAGGGCATAATAGATCTCAACGATCAATATTGTTAAGGAGTAGTGTATCGGAGGGGTTCCTTGTTTGGATTTCGCTTTGCGAGACGTTCCACACACAAAATGTAGCTCAATGTTGGGAGTGGAGAGAAATTTAGCCCTTAGTACTCAGATTAATATGTTATAGAGACACAATGCTTTATAAGAATATAAAGATGATGTGTAACTGTTTTGATGCTAATAACTTGTTTAAGTTAATAATTAGAATCCGATGAATCCATGTAAGAGATATGTGCATATATATATGTTAACATAAGTTCGGTGCACACTTGGGTTATGTTAGAATAAGAAGATTTTGGTTATATTGTTCATATTGGGTCACGCGAGTATAGTCAATGCGTAGATTTAGATTGAATTGTCCCTAGAATGCGTCGGGTAGGTTCATGGGCATACGCTTAGGTGCGCGCTTTAGTCAAGGGGTGAGTTGAGCTCCATGAGAGTGCGACTCCACTTTAATTAAGAAATTTTGCATTTATAATTATTATGCATTTTAATGCACTTGCTAAAATATTTTTAAATCTCGGTCTCTGACCCGTTTATATTTCTCTCTTGCTATATATATATTGTATATATTATAGGTGTTCCTCCGCAAGGACGCTAATGATGCTTTTCTATCCAGTGTTTGTGGAGCTGTAGAAGATGCGGATTGTTGCGGGATTTTTGTTATAGTCGTTTTCTATCTTTTGTAAATCTAGTTTAGGATTCAGTTTGTATATCGGGTTTATACCCAAGGGGTATGTATGTAACACTTTTATATTTCTTTCCTCAGCATGTTGTATTGCCTGTGACCCGACAGCATAATCGGGTATTTCCTTTTTGTTGTACTTATTATGTTTTATATGAGTACATCCTTTTATCGTAGTACGTGTGTATGCATCATCAGTTTTAGTTGTTATTGTGTTGTTGGAATGTTGATTCATTGTATGATTTTTTTTTAAAAAAAATTGACATCCGCCTAGTGTAGTATTGGGTAACTAGCTATGTTTACTTAGTATCGGCAGTAGATGCTGAGAATGATCTACTTGAGATTCCTGATTTATTTTAGTATAGGGTTGGCCACCCGTTATTATTTTAAGCGGGGTATCACAGGTGGTATCATAGCATCAGGTTCTAGTGTCTTTAGGATCTATGCAGGTTTCCTGCGTTCTTCCATAAGTGTTCTTGATGTAGAGCCCTACTATTAGGATTGTTGTGTTCATTACGCCTATATTTCTTTTGCGATGCGAAATTTCTTGAACGGCGTTCTGATGCAGTTGTTCTTGTTTCAGATGCCACCGAAGAGAGGTCATCCAAGTAGGGCAAACAGAGGGGCTGAGAATATGGAACCCCAAATGCCTCAAGGGACCGTGAATGCAGCTGAAGTTGGCAATATTGTGTCACAAGCAGTAAATGTTGTCATTGCTTCGATGGCACATCAACCTGCAACTCCGGTAGCTCAAGCCCACCCAAGGCCATCTGTATGGGAAAGAGTACGGGAGGCCTTTCGAAAAGGTCATACCCCAGAATTTTTGGGGGGAGCTGACGCGCTAGTTGCAAGTCAGTAGAAGAAGGATATGCAAAGGCACCTTCGAATGGATGAATGGAGTGAGGTGCAGAAGCAGATACTCTCCACCTTCAAACTAATGGGTGCGGATCTCCAATGGTGGGAATCAGTCACCACATCGGAGCAGATAGATGTAATGCCCATCGCAGATTTTTGGGTATACTTTGATCGAAAGTATTTTCCTTTTGCGATTCAGACGGAGATGAGGAGGAGATTATTGGATGTGACTCAAGGTGATCGAACGGTGGCTGAGTACAGAGAAGAGTTTACTCAATTGACGAATTTTGTGCCCGATAAGGTAAATACGGAGGAGAAGCGAATGGTGAAGTTCTTGGGAGGTTTAGATTGGCAAATTCGGTAGCATTTATTAGGGAACTCGGCGTTACTGAATTTTTTCGATGTGATGAATGCGGCATTGTTACATTGTCAGGAGTATCATCTTCATTTAAAAGGGAGAAAGGAATTTGGAGACTCGAGTTCGTGAGGTAGGGCTGAAGGAGTTGATGCCAATAGAGCAAGATGGTATGGGCAGGATTATCAAGGGTCGAAACAGCGTTTTGTCCCTCGGGATAGTCAGTAAGGATTTGTTGGTAGGTGTTTCTTTTGTAGAGAAATAGCCTATAGGAAGAGGGATTATCCTGAAAGAGGTAGAGGGCAACTTTTTGAGGAGGTTTTGGATGTACAACCCCTATAACAAATCATAGGCCAGTTTGGGCAGAAGGACTTCAAACAGGAACCCATTGATGAAGCGAGGCGGTTGAAGTATGCAGGTAACATGTAAATTATTTTCCTATACGTTTAGGTCATGTTTTGAGTGGTGTTGAGAATGTCGCACTTAAGATTTTAGTGAGCGGTTAGTCGTTGTAACCATGTTCTGTATAGAATTACCTAGAAGGGAGGAGTGAGCAATAGTGGCACTTGGATGGGATTTTTTAGGAGAATAGATTGCTTTGCGATGTGCTAGTGGAGAGTTATGACTTTGTTTTGGACGTAGGAACTGCTGAAGTTTGTTAAGTGGTAATGGTAAGCTATCTCGTTTTATAGTTAGAGCTAGATGCTTGTATTTGTAGTGTTCGAGTTGTGGGAGGGTCCATTTTATGGCAATGTTTTGTTGTGATATAGATGATTTTTATTACTGAGGACATTCAGGTCCTAACGGGTTCATTGTTGAGCAAGGGATTTTAGTTCATGGTTGTGTGCGTGTTGAGAATTTGATGTTGGTAAGAGTAATTGTATTTGTTAACACCTTGTGTCTTGGGCATAAGGCAATTGATTTGCGTGTCGAAAAACATAAAACTATTTTTACTATTATTACATTGTTTTATAAGCCTTCGGGCAGTATCTTTATGATTCAAAAATCTTTTATAAAACTTTAGTCCTGATTTAACTGATCTCAATCCCCGACAGAGCTGCATAGTAGTGTATTGGGAGGGTTCCTTATTTGGATTTCGCTTGCGAGACCTCCCCCGCATGAAAGCGGCGAATGTTAGAAATTGAGAAGAGTTAGATCTTCAGACATTAAATTTTCTCTTGAAATATACTTAGTACGTTATTATAGATTAAATTGTGGTGAATTATATCACGGTTTGAGGTTAAGTGGAGCTGGGTAAGGTTTGTACACTTGAGCTCGGGTACAGGGTGTATGGGTTCCCTGGTTAATTAATTTGATTTTAAAGAAGAATAATTCGCCGTTAGAAGTGGGAGGGATAGGAATATTAATCTTGAGGGTCGGCGTCTTAGGAGCTAGTTGAGATTTAGAGTACTAGGCTTAACTTAATTTCGAATGAAATTATGTGTAAGGGGGGAAGTATGTAACACCCCGTAATTTTGAGAAATTAGAATTTAATTATTTTCGGGAGAAAGAATATTTATTTAAATTGGAGAATTTTAAATTGGGCAAATGAGGTCAAAATTTGAGGATGTTACAAAGTATTTCAGATGACGATTCTGAGTGCACGGTTGATCTGGAATGGGTCGAGACCGTCGAAATGACTGTACTTGGGTCTTATTTGGGTGCCAGAATATTTTAAGTTAGTTTGGCTCGAATTGAAGTAAACGAGTCATTTAAAGTGTGTATTATCATATAAAGTTGGGTAATTGGGAGATGAGGCTTACGTAGGGCTCATGAGAAGCCAATCTCATTTGTGAGAGTTAGAAAGCCCTAGAAAGAGAAAGAAGAGAAAGAAGGGAAAAGCTTGGGGATTCTGGTCAATACGCGATTTCGAGGAAGATTTAGCCTCTACAACTTTGAGGCAAGTGATTAAACTTGATAAATAATCTGTGTGTAATTTATTTCCTGATTTGTGGATAAAAATATTGACTTTGGGTTTATATGTCAAAACCTAGATTTTTAGACTTAATCTTGAATTTGATATTTATATATGGGATTGATGATATATAACTTGATGGGATGAGATGTAAGATGAGTTTTGATTTTAGAAGCATGATTGGGTTGAAGATTTATGGTTAGAAGATGATATATTGGGTTTTTGGAGAGTTAGGTTTCGTCTAAAATGAAGAATGGCCGAATTATCTGGTATGGCCGGTCGACTGCGCCGCAAGGAAAAATCCTACTGGTTGCTTTGCAAGGTAAATTCCAGAACCGCGGTCGACCGGGGGTCAGGGGCCGGTCGACCGGTACTCTATTTTTAGCCTAAGAATGGGATCTTCTTTCTACTCCTTTTCTTTTGGGTCTAAAACTTAGGGACCTTCTTAGTTAATGTATTATAGAGGGTTAGGTTATAATATCAAGAGATTGATACCTTAGGATAATAAGGCGGTATTCGGGGCTATTTTAGGAATGGCTTATGAGGGTACGGTGCCTCTTTTATTAAGGAAATGATTGTAGGACTAAAAGATAGTTGGATTATATTAATTTTATTGTGATGGACTATCATGAAGTGGTTGTACGTTATAGAGATAGTTCCTTTTTACATATGTGCTTTCAAAGTCAAGTGGTATCACAGTATATGTTTTAGTATATCACCGACTAATAATTTATGTTCGTACTTTTAGCCAGGATAATTCTCGCATATCTATGTGCCTATGGATGATTATGTTTCAAGTGAGGGACCGTATAAGGAAATCATTCGGGAGGGTATGCGTTATAGGATCAGTCACTCTAATGAGAGTTATGTACTTATAGCCGAATTCATTTCTTTCATATATACGGATGGGAGATAGCACGTATGTATAAATATATGTATGTTTATATGGCGCGAACATCTATACCTTATGTGATGGTTTGTATCTTTTATGTGATCGCATGTGTATATTGTGACACCCCGACTAATTAAATACCGGGTAGCTACTCCTTTATAAAATTAATTCAAAATGCCAAGTTGGCTCAGTTAATAGCATCACTGTCGAAAACATTTTATTATTACTAACCACCTAGTATTTAAAAATCAAGTTGCCAAATTTTAATTTTAAGTCTGATTAACATGCAACAAGTAAAATGAAGAAATAAATAACATCATTCACCATACTAAAGTAAACTGAATAACTATCACAATAGAGTAAATAAAGTCTGGAGGAAAAACTCCTCACTACAATCCCATAACTGAAATAAATAAACTGAAACAATACATGCTAAAGTCTGGAAACTGAAATATAAAAGATGTCTCTAAAGAAATGGGCAACATGCCCTACGACTGATAGATGGTGACTCTGAATCCAAAAGATGGAGGCGTCTACATGCAAATCCCTGTAGCTTCCACAAGCGGCTACAGCTCGTCACCTGAATGAGTATCCTATGCTTGGTGTCCTTGTGGCTGGGCACCTAAAAATGGTTTTACAAAGAAAAAGAGATTTGAAAAGCAAACGGGTCAGAGCCCGAATGTGGAGTTATATTTTAAAAACCTGCAAGTGCTTTAAAAACATTTAAAACATTAAATGCAAAGTACATGTTAGGACGTACACTCGCATGATATTCTCACCTCTCGTCTAACTGTGCACTCCTAACGTAAGTACCCATCTATAACGACCCATACAACTAGCTAACTGACAACATAACTAGCTAGACTGCCAAAGATTCTACCCATATTACTCGGTTCCATTTAGCATAACAACGCTCGTAATTAAATAGAGGTTTACCGTAAACTCAGTTACTAAATATGCCATTGATATAACTATCAGTTAACTCATTATATATCTTGAAACAATACCGTAATATTTTTACAACATTAACATGAGGATTCCCATAATATAATGTATATTATTCATATCATAAATATACAATACAAGCACCCCGCAATCTAAGCTGTAGTGCACACATACTCTGCTATCCATCCCGGTACATCACGTACATAAGGATCACATATTCCGAATCTCTCAGGAATAGTCCAGATAACACAAATCACAAATAGTGGAGGCGAACACAGTCACCATCACGTGGGTCACGCACATACCTACGCTCCCACGGTCAGCGGACTTATTAATATCACAATAAGTCTTTCTATGACCTATGTTCATCGAGGTACCAGTCTATATCCCCCCCGTAGGCACACAAGGAATAGAGGGTCCTAAGCGAACGCAACCTCCCGTGATAGCAAGTATGGTAGGTATGTCATACACACAATCCATATACCAATACTAAGTAAACACACGTCTTAGTAGTACCGTATTTTAATCGTAGTATATATTGCACTCTCGTACTAACTATAATTATCACAATTCGTAGTATTCCGGTTTGTAATTATACGTGCTATAATTCATCCTCACATCATAGTAGACACTCACGTCTCAACCCAAACCGTCCATGTAATAACACTCTCGTATGTAAATTCCTTCTCATAAATATCCAATTGTCCCAATATTATCATTACGAAGGTTAAATATATCCTCGAACAAGTTTACGGAACTCCAAAAGTCAAAACAGTCCAAAAAGGACCAAACTGCCAGCTCGTTAGAAGTCTCGTTCGAACGAGACTTCGAACGAGTTTGGACTGTCAGGTCGTTAGAAGTCTCGTTCGAACGAGGCTGTTCGAACGAGATCCCAGTTCGTTCGAACGAACTGTCCCTTCTAACGATATCTCGTTCGAACGAGATATCGAACGAAATCCCTACTCGTTAGTAACGACTGGTCAACTCGTTAGAAGCTCGTTCGAACGAGTTCGTTCGAACGACCTGGGGGCTGCTTCTAACGAGCCACCAGTTTCGGCCCAGATTTTTCCAAAAATCGTTTTTCACCATTTTTATCAATTCTAATCTCTTCCAAAGTTCATCCAAATAACGTATTAGGATCTCTAATTCATCCTAAACATATTTATATCATCTCCTAACATGTTTTCAAGGATCGAATCATCATAACATCAACCAAATTTACAAATTTCTACACTTTTCCCAATTTCTCTAGAACATGAACCCTAGGTTTATATTATCCTCAAATCCCAGAATTTATTTCGTTTTAATTCCTTCAAATCACAATTATTATAAGGGAAATCATCTACCTATCATACTACATGAAATTCTCTTCACAATTTTTCAAGTTCTATGATCTAAACTACATGGGTTTTCATCTTCAAGAACAAACCATAAATCCGAATTTTCTAACATGGAGGAAACATTCTCAGAAATTAAATGGAATAAAGTCACTTGCCTTGGTTGTCTCTGAGTTTGGTGTAGATTCGGTGTAGAATTTCTGCAGAATTCCTCTCTCTCTCTCCTTCTCCAAGCTTTCTTCTCCAAAAAGCTATGGTGGCTAGGGTTTGCTTTGGGGGAACTTATGAAAACCTAATTTAATAAACCTCCGTAGCTTGTTGGTTTAATAAGGGTTGGTTGGGTTAATTCCTTATCAGATTACAACTCTCAATTTTCGTCACTTTTAGTTACCCAAAAATACCAAATTACTAAAATACCCCTTAAGTTACCGGTATGGCCTAAAAATACCCCGGGACCCAAACTATACCCCCGGCTAGTGTTTTCTGACTATCTCGACCCTTCCGGACGCGTTGGCGCACTCAAAACGACCATACGGATTATAGATTTTAAATTCACTTTTTTATTAACAAAATATTATACCGTGACGCGGCGGTCCCACGCGTCAACAAAATTTCTAAAATGCCGTATATACATCTCACGACAAATTTTATAATACCAAATACATATATAATCATATATGCACTTAGTCAAATACCAATTCGCATCACATTAGTATTTATAACCCGGATTAATTTCCAATTAATACGCAATTTAATTAATTAATCCCAAAAATAATTATAGTCAAAAGTACGGGGTATTACATACTTCCCCCCTAATAACTGAATTTCGTCCCGAAATTCGAAACTAGAAAGTACCTGCTAAAAACAGCTCTGGATAACGCTCGCGCATCTCATCCTCGCGCTCCCATGTGGACTCCTCGACATTGTGATGTCGCCACTGAACACGTACTAACGGAACTATCTTTGACCGCAGTTTCCTCTCGCTTCGGTCCAAAATAGCAATTGGCCCCTCCTCGTAGGAGCTATCCGGCTGGAGATCGATGTCCTCCACAGAAATGTGAGAATGAGCCAAATTATCTCTAAGGTATTTCCTCAGCGAGGAAATATGGAACACGTCGTGAATCCGATGCAAGTGCTCCGGTAGTCCAAGTCTATACGCAACCGGTCCTATCCGCTCAATAATAGGAAACGGCCCCACATACCTCGGTGCCAACTTCCCCTTCTTCCCGAATCGCATAATCCCCTTCATCGGAGAAACCCTGAGCAAAACTTGGTCCCCCACTTGGAACTCCCTGAAAAACCTCTTCGCATCAGCATAACTCTTCTGCCTGTCTTGAGCTACCCGAATGCGACTCCGAATCAACTCAATCCTTGCCGAAGTATCCTGAATCACTTCCGGCCCAAGTAGTTTGTTGTCCCCCACCTCCAACCAACATGCTGGGGAACGACAAGGCCTACCGTACAATGCCTCAAACGGAGCCATGCCAATAGTGAACTGATAGGAGTTGTTGTAAGCAAACTCCACCAGTGGAAGGTACTGCTCCCATCCACCCCCGAAGTCAATAATGCACATGCGTAGCATGTCTTCCAACATCTGGTTGGTGCGCTCTGTCTGCCCATCGGTCTGCGGATGGTAAGCCTTACTCAATCGCAATTCCGTGCCCATGGCCTCCTGGAAACTCTCCCAAAACCTCGAAACAAATATCTTGTCTCTGTCAGACACGATATTCAGGGGCACACCGTGAAGTCTCACAATCTCTGAAATGAAAAGCTGGGCATACTGTCCCGTAGTGTAGTCAGTCCTTACGGGTAAGAAGTGAGCGACCTTGGACAACCTGTCCACAATTACCCAAACGGAGTCGTGACCCCTCTGCGACGTAGGCAACCCCGTAATAAAGTCCATGGATATGCTCTCCCACATCCACACCGGAACCTCCAACGGCTGTAGCAATCCTGCTGGTCTCTGATGATCCACTTTTACAAGCTGATCATTTTGAGACAAACTCAGCGATATCTCTCTTCATACCGCTCCACCAATATTGCCGTCTCATGTCTTGGTACATTTTGTCCCCTCCGGGATGTATCGCGAACCGTGAGCCGTGCGACTCTGCCATCACATTGTGCCGCAATTCTTCCCCTTCCGGAACTACCAATCTCCCATTGAAGCGCAATCCCCCGTCTGAGCTAACGGTATAGGACTCGGCTCCCTCTGCAAGTAATCGAACTATCTGTTCCTGACAGAACGAGTCATTAGCCTGTGCCCGTACTACCTTTGTGACAATCTGCGGTGTAACGGTCATCACAGACATGAAAGATCGGGCCACTGCATCTTGGTGTCCCAATTCCTTCCACTTAGCCTTCCACACCTCTGCCACCTCATCTGCTGGCCTGCGGCTCAACGCGTCTGCTACCACGTTAGCCTTACCCGGGTGGTACTGGATGTCGAACTGGTAGTCCTTCACAAATTCAAGCCACCAACGCTGCCGCATATTCAATTCCTTTTGTGTGAACAGATACTGTAGTGACTTGTGGTCCGTGAACAGTTGAAACTTCTCCCCCAAAAGATAGTGCCTCCAAATTCGTAAGGCAAATACCACTGCTGCCAACTCCAAATCATGCGTGGGGTAATTCTTCTCATGAGGCTTAAGCTTACGGGAAGCATAAGCTATGGCCTGTCTCTCCTGCTGCAATACACCTCCAAGCCCTTGCAAGGATGCATCGGTGTAAACCAAATACTCAACTCCCGGTCTCGGCAATGCTAACACAGGTGCTGAGGTCAATTTGTCCTTCAACTCATCGAATGCCAACTGACAGGTATCACTCCAGATATATGGCACACCCTTACGAGTAAGATGTGTCAAAGGACCTGCTATCTTTGAGAAACTCCGAATAAATCTCCTGTAGTATCCTGCTAAGCCCAAGAAACTACGAATCTCCATTGGTGTCGTGGGCTGTCCCCACTCCCTCACCGCTGATACCTTTCCCGGATCAACAGATATTCCCTGGTCGGAAATAATGTGACCCAAGAACTGGACTTCCTTCAGCCAAAACCCGCACTTCTCGTATTTTGCATACAACTCGTTCTGACGAAGTGTCTGCAAAACCTGCCTCAAATGCTCGGCGTGCTCCTTCTCTGTCTGAGAGTAAACCAGAATATCATCAATGAAGACAATGACAAACTGGTCTAGGAAATCCCTGAACACTCTGTTCATCAAGTCCATAAACACTGCTGGAGCGTTGGTCAAGCCGAAAGGCATAACCCGAAACTCGTAAGAACCATATCTCGACAAGAATGCGGTCTTCGAGACATCCTCCTCCCTGATACGCAACTGATGGTATCCTGACCTCAAGTCAATCTTCGAGAAGAAAGAAGCTCCTCTCAACTGGTCGAATAAGTCATCGATTCGAGGCAACGGATACTTATTCCGTATCGTGACCTTATTCAACTCTCGGTAGTCCACGCACAATCTCAGTGAACCATCCCTCTTCTTCACAAACAAAACTGGAGCGCCCCAAGGTGAGGTACTCCTGCGAATAAAGCCCTGCCCTAACAGATGCTCTATCTGATCCCGTAGCTCTCGCATCTCAGCCGGAGCCATACGGTAAGGTGCACGTGCTATAGGTCTCGTACCCGGTAGCAAATCAATAACGAAATCTATCTCACGACTGGGTGGTAAGCCTGGTATCTCCTGAAACACATCTGAATACTCCCTGACAACCGGGATCGAATCCAAAGGAATCACAACCTCCTTAGAGGTATCCTCCTCTATGTAATACAGATGAGCGGTCGATCCTCCCTCTGGGCGAGGCATCGCCACTATAAACATCTCCTGCCCCGGAATGGCAAAAACAATGCTCCCGCTGAACCAATCAATCATGGCCCTATATGCTACGAGCCAATCCATACCGATGATCACATCGTGAACATGCATGTCTAACACTAACATGTCCGCAGGTAATACCAAACCACCAACCTCTACCCCCACTCCCCGGCATATAAAGAAAATAAGTGACCCACTCCCTAATGGTGAGTCGACACACGTCACTGTGCTCTCTGCCGTAGCTAACAATCCTAAAGCTTTCGCGAAGTGTGTAGCTATAAAACAGTGTGTAGCACCCGTATCAAATAACACCCGACCCATAGTGCCATGGATAGGAAACGTACCCTCGATCGCGGGCGGTGCCGGTGGAACTGCAGCCTGGTGAACGTTGTAGACACATCCATACTGTAGCTGCCCCTGCTGAGCTGGCACTGCTGGAATGGGTGGCAATGCTGCCATCTGTGGCGGTGCAGGAAGAGCGGCGGGAAACATAGGTCTCTGTGGTTCCTGGCGAGCACCCTGCTGCTGCTGCTGTGGGGCCCTGCCCCTATCAGGACAATCCTGCTTCTTATGGCCAGTCTTGCCACAAGTAAAGCACTTCCCTGGGAAATTCCCTCCCCTCTGCCCCTGCTGTCCCCGGCCCTGATGGCCGTTACCATTCCTCCCTTGGCCCTGCTGGCCCTGATGGAACTGCTGCCCATTCTGCCCCTGCTGGCCCTGATGGCCGTTTGGACCCTGATGGCCCTGGCGGAAACCTCCCTGACCCTGCCTGTAGTTCCCTGACCGGAACCTCTTATTATCCCCCTGCTGGGTACCCTGCTCATTCTGCCTCTGCCCCTGACCCGATTGTGCCCCGCTGGCACTATGTCCTCCAGTCCTGCCCTGATGGCTAGACTCCCCCGACCGCTTGCCCTCGGCCATATGAAAACGGTGGTCCTGGCAGTGCAACAATGCAGCGTTAACCACATCAGAATACGTGGCCAACGATAGGTTCCCTAGTAGATGCTGACGGATCCTCCAATTCAACCCGTCGGTGAACTTCTCTATCTTCTTCTTCTCTGTTGGAATCTCGTCTGGAACGATATTCAACAGGTTAGTGAACTCGGCCTCATACTCGGCCACTGTCTTGCCCTCCTGCTTCAAACTCATCAGCTTCCTCCTCATCTCTGTATGAACTGCGGACGGAAAGTACTTGTGGTCGAACCGCACCCAGAACTCCTGAATCGTGAGGGTATCCCTCTCCTCCGCGGTGGTAATGGACTCCCACCACTGTAATGCAGATCCCACTAGCTTGAAAGTAGCTAGCACCTGTTTCTGAACATCTGTGCACTCATGCATCCTCAAATGCCTCTGCATGTCCTTCCTCCATTGGCTCGAGACTACCACGTCTGAGCTACCTGCAAACTCTGGCGGATGCGCTTTCTGAAAAGCGTCTCGTACACGCTCCCAAGCAGACGGGAATGCATTAACCTGTGCTGGCGCGGCAACCGGCGCCTGAGGCGGTGCCTGCTGAATCACGGCAATCGCGGCATTCACCGCTTGAGCTACTATAGCTGCAACCTCAGTGGCGTTCAACATGCCCTGAACTGGAGCGGGCTGGGGTTCGGGCATTGCATTCCTGGGAACTCGTCGTGCACGTCGTGGAGGCATCTGAAATAAGAACAAAGTTTATAAGTTCACGGTTATAAACTTAATATAGCTGAAGAACGAAGCATACACAATAAGAGTACAACAGTCCTAAAATATAGGGCTCTATATAAAAGAAAACGTAGCGGAAACATAATAGCCGTACAGATCCTAAAGGACACTAGAACCTGATGCTCTGATACCACCTGTGACACCTCGACT
Source organism: Sambucus nigra (assembly GCA_949130495.1). Classification (NCBI taxonomy): domain Eukaryota; kingdom Viridiplantae; phylum Streptophyta; class Magnoliopsida; order Dipsacales; family Adoxaceae; genus Sambucus; species Sambucus nigra. The sequence goes on from OX422213.1 coordinate 153,727,398, forward strand.
AATTAAATACCGGGTAGCTACTCCTTTATAAAATTAATTCAAAATGCCAAGTTGGCTCAGTTAATAGCATCACTGTCGAAAACATTTTATTATTACTAACCACCTAGTATTTAAAAATCAAGTTGCCAAATTTTAATTTTAAGTCTGATTAACATGCAACAAGTAAAATGAAGAAATAAATAACATCATTCACCATACTAAAGTAAACTGAATAACTATCACAATAGAGTAAATAAAGTCTGGAGGAAAAACTCCTCACTAAAATCCCATAACTGAAATAAATAAACTGAAACAATACATGCTAAAGTCTGGAAACTGAAATATAAAAGATGTCTCTAAAGAAATGGGCAACATGCCCTACGACTGATAGATGGTGACTCTGAATCCAAAAGATGGAGGCGTCTACATGCAAATCCCTGTAGCTTCCACAAGCGGCTACAGCTCGTCACCTGAATGAGTATCCTATGCTTGGTGTCCTTGTGGCTGGGCACCTAAAAATGGTTTTACAAAGAAAAAGAGATTTGAAAAGCAAACGGGTCAGAGCCCGAATGTGGAGTTATATTTTAAAAACCTGCAAGTGCTTTAAAAACATTTAAAACATTAAATGCAAAGTACATGTTAGGACGTACACTCGCATGATATTATCACCTCTCGTCTAACTGTGCACTCCTAACGTAAGTACCCATCTATAACGACCCATACAACTAGCTAACTGACAACATAACTAGCTAGACTGCCAAAGGTTCTACCCATATTACTCGGTTCCATTTAGCATAACAACGCTCGTAATTAAATAGAGGTTTACCGTAAACTCAGTTACTAAATATGCCATTGATATAACTATCAGTTAACTCATTATATATCTTGAAACAATACCGTAATATTTTTACAACATTAACATGAGGATTCCCATAATATAATGTATATTATTCATATCATAAATATACAATACAAGCACCCCGCAATCTAAGCTGTAGTGCACACATACTCTGCTATCCATCCCGGTACATCACGTACATAAGGATCACATATTCCGAATCTCTCAGGAATAGTCCAGATAACACAAATCACAAATAGTGGAGGCGAACACAGTCACCATCACGTGGGTCACGCACATACCTACGCTCCCACGGTCAGCGGACTTATTAATATCACAATAAGTCTTTCTATGACCTATGTTCATCGAGGTACCAGTCTATATCCCCCCCGTAGGCACACAAGGAATAGAGGGTCCTAAGCGAACGCAACCTCCCGTGATAGCAAGTATGGTAGGTATGTCATACACACAATCCATATACCAATACTAAGTAAACACACGTCTTAGTAGTACCGTATTTTAATCATAGTATATATTGCACTCTCGTACTAACTATAATTATCACAATTCGTAGTATTCCGGTTTGTAATTATACGTGCTATAATTCATCCTCACATCATAGTAGACACTCACGTCTCAACCCAAACCGTCCATGTAATAACACTCTCGTATGTAAATTCCTTCTCATAAATACCCAATTGTCCCAATATTATCATTACGAAGGTTAACTATATCCTCGAACAAGTTTACGGAACTCCAAAAGTCAAAACATTCCAAAAAGGACCAAACTGCCAGCTCGTTAGAAGTCTCGTTCGAACGAGACTTCGAACGAGTTTGGACTGTCAGGTCGTTAGAAGTCTCGTTCGAACGAGGCTGTTCGAACGAGATCCCAGTTCGTTCGAACGAACTGTCCCTTCTAACGATATCTCGTTCGAACGAGATATCGAACGAAATCCCTACTCGTTAGTAACGACTGGTCAACTCGTTAGAAGCTCGTTCGAACGAGTTCGTTCGAACGACCTGGGGGCTGCTTCTAACGAGCCACCAGTTTCGGCCCAGATTTTTCCAAAAATCATTTTTCACCATTTTTATCAATTCTAATCTCTTCCAAAGTTCATCCAAATAATGTATTAGGGTCTCTAATTCATCCTAAACATATTTACATCATCTCCTAACATGTTTTCAAGGATCGAATCATCATAACATCAACCAAATTTACAAATTTCTATACTTTTCCCAATTTCTCTAGAACATGAACCCTAGGTTTATATTATCCTCAAATCCCAGAATTTATTTCGTTTTAATTCCTTCAAATCACAATTATTATAAGGGAAATCATCTACCTATCATACTACATGCAATTCTCTTCACAATTTTTCAAGTTCTATGATCTAAACTACATGGGTTTTCATATTTTCTTCAAGAACAAACCATAAATCCGAATTTTCTAACATGGAGGAAACATTCTCAGAAATTAAATGGAATAAAGTCACTTGCCTTGGTTGTCTCTGAGTTTGGTGTAGATTCGGTGTAGAATTTCTGCAGAATTCCTCTCTCTCTCTCTCCTTCTCCAAGCTTTCTTCTCCAAAAAGCTATGGTGGCTAGGGTGTGCTTTGGGGGAACTTATGAAAACCTAATTTAATAAACCTCCGTAGCTTGTTGGTTTAATAAGGGTTGGTTGGGTTAATTCCTTATCAGATTACAACTCTCAATTTTCGTCACTTTTAGTTACCCAAAAATACCAAATTACTAAAATACCCCTTAAGTTACCGGTATGGTCTAAAAATACCCCGGGACCCAAACTATACCCCCGGCTAGTGTTTTCTGACTATCTCGACCCTTCCGGACGCGTTGGCACACTCAAAACGACCATACGGATTATAGATTTTAAATTCACTTTTTTATTAACAAAATATTATACCGTGACGCGACGGTCCCACGCGTCAACAAAATTTCTAAAGTGCCGTATATACATCTCACGACAAATTTTATAATACCAAATACATATATAATCATATATGCACTTAGTCAAATACCAATTCGCATCACATTAGTATTTATAACCCGGATTAATTTCCAATTAATACGCAATTTAATTAATTAATCCCAAAAATAATCATAGTCAAAAGTACGGGGTATTACACACATATATATATATATATATATATATATATATATATATATATATATATATATATATATATAGTGTGAATGATATATATACTTAATGTGTAGCATACCTAGCACATGCTATCATGGGAAGTTGTGCGATGGGGGTGAGGGCGCTGGCTTGAGGAGCAGGGTGCATATAGTCCCCAGGTCATAGTCGTCCATCATTTATTGCGTGATTTTTATTCTGGGTGATAAGTCTTTGGTATGATTTGTTCTCACTTTCAGGTTTGGAACTATGATCGCTTCCGACACGTTATGTTTGTTTGATTACCAGGGCGGTGTGATAATAGTCAGGTGGTAACCCGGGATAAGGTGAGTAATTCCTGGAAGATGATAGAATCGTGAAGTATATTTAGATCCTACAAGTGATGATGCTTTCGATAGTGTAAATATACGTTATGTGTGTTATGTGTAGGGGCTTGTTGTGGTTGAATGATTGTGCTTTATAACTAGAATGAAGTTATATAGACCCCAAAGGCTCGGTGCAATAACTTATTTATGTACTTAGAGTTAGTATTCATAATAAGTAGCTGATGTTATGTGTTGTGTACCGAGGGCATAATGGATCTCAACGATCAACATTGTCAAGGAGTAGTGTATCGGGGGGTTCCTTGTTTGGATTTCTCTTTGTGAGACGTCCCACGCACGAAACGTAGCGCAATGTTGGGAGTGGGAAGAAGTTTAGTCCTTAGTACTCGAATTTATATGTTATAGCGACACAATGCTTTATAAGAATATAAAGATGATGTGTAACTGTTTTGATGCTAATAACTTGTTTAAGTTAATAATTAGAATCCGATGAATCCTAGTAAGATATATATATATATATATATGTGTGTGTGTGTGTGTGTGTGTGTGTGTGTTAACATAAGTTCGGTGCACACTTGGGTTATGTTAGAATAAGAAGATTTTGGTTATTTTGTAGATAGTGGGTCACGCAGGTATAGTCTATGTGTAGATTTAGATTGAATTGTCCCTAGAATGCGTCATGTAGTTTAATTAAGGTTCATGTGCATACGCTTGGGTGCACGCTTTAGTCAAGGGGTGAGTTGAGTTCCATGAGAGTGCACCTCCACTTTAATTATGAAATTTTGCATTTATAATTATTATGCATTTTAATGCACTTGCTAAATTTACTAAGAAATGACAAAAATAAAAAGAAAGAAGAAGAAAACAAGAGGAAGCAAAAAAAAGAAAAAAAAGAAAGAAAGTTTGCTCATAAGTGAAAAGTATCAAAAAGATGAATAAAATATATAAAAACAAAAGAGAAAGAAAATTGTTTAAGTATTTGCATTTGTGTTTAAAACATATTTTATTTTTAATTTAAATGAACCCATTAAGTAGAGTGGGTAAATAAGAAATTAACTCAATAATAAAGATATTTCAAAATTGGGGTGGTTACATAAAATTATGGGATTGAAATAAAACCTCCCAACAGAAATCGTCAGTTGTTTGGTTTTGACCCTCGTCAAAATTTGCTTATTGAAGACGGGACGGTTGAAATTTGATTATACATTGCAAGAGGTTTTTTAAGATATGTTGTTGATTTTGATTAGATCTGAAACTTTGATTAGGTAGTTGGAGATACTCGTACGTATTATGTTTAATCATTTCAAATTTTCTAACGGAGCTGGAAGTTCATTGGACAATATCGGATCATGTCAAATTTTTCAACTTCTAAGGAATTATGTATAACTAACCCATTATCTCGGGTTATCAAGTCAAAATAACCCAATAAATGGCTTAGGTAGTTTCTTGCAAAACACGCATAGTTTAGAGGGGAAAGCTTAGGCACTTTACCTTTTTAAGTAGATAATTGGTTCTAGTTTTTGTGGTTTCCAATTTTAAATTCAATTTTAAAAGTTGAGCACTAGGAAAAATAATTCACATTATATGATTCAAACACATAATATGAAATTACGAGCTTTCATTTGTGAATTTACCGATTCAGGAACAACAAAATCCGGACCAAATGAGCTTAAATCAGTAAATCTATATATAGAAACGTTCCTCAAGTAAATAATCTTTTGAATGGATAAAACATGCATAAGGAACAATTGCCACAGATTGCAATTCAAAAAAAGGCGATCCAATAGACCAAATCGCAAATACCTAGACTGGAGCAACATCACCTCCTTCCCATTCTTTATGATGATATGTCTAGTAGGGAGTCGTATTATATTTACTACAACGACCTCAACCATAATAACCTTCAAAACCACCTATGTACATAGAAAGAAGAAAGGAAATGTGAGATCACAAAACACATGAAGAAATTAGTGTCTGATCAGATTACCCATCAGCCACTACTATCAGATTTCGTCACCATCAACTTCTGAAAGGAATGGGTCCTTGAGAAGATCAGAGGCGGAGGGTCTTGCTCGCGGCTGCCCAATGCACCTCTCAATGAAGGCCTTCAGTTCTGGATCACTCACTTTGTTAATGGCTCGAGGCATTAATCCAGTTGTCACCTTCTTGTATATCTTAGCTATACTGTCACACTCGCTGTAGGGTATCTCCATCGTGGCCATTTCGAGCAAGGACATTCCAAATGAGTATATGTCCACTAACTCTGTGTAGTCCTCCTCATACAGCTCTGGCGCCATATACTCTGGTGTCCCTATCAATGAATGTGCTGCATGGCTCTTCCCTACTACTGCTGCTAAGCCTAGATCCCCAATCTTTACCTGGACATATCAATAACATTCTTTTAAAGTTCCTCAAATAACAGGAAGTCAATATATAGTACTACACTTACTACACCACTACACTCTACTTATTCACATCCGAGTTTTATGCAAAAAGGCAATTAACACAAGGAAATTTTCCAGTAGAGATGATACTAGAATTGAAAGATATCAAAAGTTCCTTAATTTTCTAGCAACCAAACAGAGAAAGGATATTTCATTTTGAATCTCGAGAAAGATATATTATATCTCTCAGCTTAAGTGCGCTTTTTGATAGTGTAAACTGCTTGAGAATTATTCTTTAAGAAAAATATCCTCAACACTGATATTCCCAGAATATTTATCTACACATGCAAAAGTGATCATCAATTGTGAACTGCAAATGAAATATGCTACCTACAGACTTAATAATCAAGAGACATACTGAAAGAAAGAAAAAGGTTAAAAAAATAGAGAGAAATTGACGTGTGGCATAAGCTCCCCTTCCGCGGGGGAGGGAAGGGAGGGAGAGGGAACTCTTTTAATCTATTTTTATTTCAGCCTATTTATTTAGTTTAGTAAATATCTTTTAGTTAGTTTTTTATAATTGGAAAAGATTCCTAGCTTAACAAAGTGACTTGTTCCTCAATTCTTAGATTTAGTATAAATAAAGCCTTAGGGCTCCCTTTTGCCATTTATAATATTTTGAGTTCTTAAAAACTGAAGAGATTAGTTTATTTGTGATAATTTCCACTGCATTTCGCTCTTAATAATCAAAATCCTAGTGTGTATACTACCCGTGTGTAAATCAAAAAGCAAGGATGACTCCCAAAGCAAAGAAACAATCCAAGTCCCAAGAATCTGTCCTAAAAAACATCCAATTGATGTTATCTAACATGGTGGCTCAAGTCCAAAGTATCTAACAACTGCAAAGTCACATCAACGAGAAATTGGAAGTCGGTGGGCACATGGCCAACACCAGCAGCACGGTGGCCCACCCCATTCATCAGGGGGATGCCGTTCACAACAAGGAAGTGCTGCTCAGTAACAGCGGCCTCCACGCGTCACGTGGGGGGCTCCCAAGGGTTATAGCTAGCCGAGGGAGGGCAGAAAGGAGTCGCAGCCCCTCGGACGCCGGCTGCCAACAGGCAGGTGAGGCAACCCAGCCCCGTGGATCCCCAAAGGAATATTTGACGACGTTTTTTAGAGGCACGGACTGATTTGGCAAAAAAAAAACAGTCCAAACAGTCCATGGGGACTTTCGAAACGACATAAAAGAATCCGTTGATGTGTTCGACGCAAAAATGGAGACTTGGGAGCAAGTCTGGGTGGAAAAGGCCTTGAATAAACAATTGTTGCACCCGGAGAAGGAGGGGATCTTTATCAAGGGCCTTCCCCCTCAAAAACTTAACAAACACCGAGGAAAAGTAAGTTCTATTTTTATTTCAACCTATTTATTTAGTTTAATAATTATCTTTTAGTTAGTTTTTTTAATTGGAATATCCTCCTAGCTTAACAAGGTGACTTGTTCCCTAAGTCTTAGATTTAGTATAAATCACTGTTCTAAAAAACTCGCCTAGGCTCCGCCTAGGCACGCCTAGGCTTGAGGCTTGGGATAAACGCCCCGCCTTAAGATTTTAACGCCTTATGCTTGGTAAAACCCTTAAGGCGTACTTTTTCTCTAAAAACAACAATGCTTTAGTGAAACGATATCGCCTTTTAAAGATTTTTTTACAAACCGGACCATTATCTCATCCAAAATAATCAAATAGTATTTTTATTTGCAAATATTCAGACATATTTTTATGATATGTACAATTTTAGTATTTTAATAGCCTTGTTATGGTTAAAAAAAATTAAAATATATTAAAAAGACCTAAACGCATTTTCACGCCTTTTTACACCAAGGCCCGCCTAAGCTTCTAAGGCTTAAGGCTTGGCCTCCACGCCTCGATCACGCCCCGCATTTTTTAGAACCTTGGTATAAATAAATCCCTAGGACACCCTTTTGTAGTCACTTTTGCCATTCATGATATTTTGAGTTCTTAGAAACTAGAAAGATTTGTTTATTTGTGATAATTTCCTCTGCATTTCACATCAAGTTGGTATCAGAGCAGCGCTCGCTCTTGATAATCAAAACCCTAGTGTGTATACTACTCGTGTGTGTAAATCAAACGCAAGGATGTTGTTGATGTGTTCCGAGGCAAAAATGGAGACTTCGAAGTGAGCCCGGGTGGAAAGAACCTTGGATAAACAACTATTGCACCCGGAAAAGGAGGTGATCTTTATCAAGGGCTTGCCCCTCAAAAATTTAACAAACGTCGGGGAAAAGCAATTTCTATTTATTCAACCCCTCAATCGGTATCGTGGGGTTACAAAAGGGCTAAAAAATATGTGTTACAATGGGTCCAAGCAATTCAGTCTGATCCGTTAAAATTAAAGGTGGACGGAGAAGAAACCAATGAAGAGGATGATATTCCCCTCATCCGCCGCTCGTTGTAGGCCAATGAGAGACCTGTCAAACAAATGAAAACTTACTACAACGGTTCATCACAGTCTTAGGTATGGTGACCCACGTGTGTCATGGGTGCGGGAATAAAGGACACATAAACAACAATTGCCCCTTCAAAACGACTAAGAAAAAACCGCATCATACAAACCCGAAAAATGAGTCCCCTAAACAAAACGGGTTATGATGAGGATCCCGAGGGTGTGTTATGGGGTGGGAGACTAACGGAGGACAACCTTAATACTTTAATTAAATTATTTGGTAACGCTATGCATATCCGTATTCATGTGAGTATGTTCGATGCAAACTGGATCCGGATGCGTTTATCGATTAGTAAAAATGTGTGGAGTATTCCTTTAATTTAATGGTATACCGGGACTATAAAATTTTCTTAATTAAATAATGACTACACCAAAGAAGTACTAGAAATCAGAGAAGTATCATTATCACATATCTGTGCTTCCTAGATGGGCACCCAAGACTTAAATGAATTACACATAAATTACAGACTGAAATCTTACTAATTAGAAGGAAGGAGAAGTAGATACCTTCCCAATATTCCCATTGATGAAAATGTTGCTGCAATTCAGGTCTCTATGAATGATACAAGGCTCGTGGGTATGGAGATACTCCAAGCCCAGGAGTATCTGTTTTGACCACTTTTTCAAGGCCTTGAGTGACACACGTTGATGTTTCTTCCTGTAATCCCTCAGATTACCAGATGCACATGCCTCAGTTATGAAATTCAGTGTGTTATGTTCAACATCCTTCCAGAAACTGTAGAGAACAATGATGTTCTCGTTCTTCAATGACTGGAGCAACTCAATTTCTGAGAAAAGCCTTCTGATCACTGATGGGTCATTGCTGAACTTCCCTAACCGAACCTGGTTCCATGCCACCTCCCGGCCCTCCTCTTGATCAAATCCCCTATAAACCTTCTTGACAGCGCCGCAACCAAGCAGATCACTGTACCGACCAAATCGACCAGATGGATCGACCTCAACGAATGGTTCTCTGTCCTGATCAGATGAATCGGGACTCACAGATGGCATCTTAAAGGTCTTGCTGGGTTACCTAATATCGAATGAAATCCATAAGAAATAATTCAATAGGAACAAAACATAATTCTGGAGAAGACACCAGAATTTCAAACGATCAGATCAAACCAAATTATCAAACAAGGGTTTGAGCTAGATTATACTTGAGGGCTGTCTATTATGCTGTTTTTGCCGAATCTAAACTATTTAGACTTCAATAGTGTTTATTTTATCAAAACTTTGAGCTATTAACAGTCAATTTTCTGTCTTGATGGTAATGAGGTAGAAGAGTTGCGTAACTCGTTCTTTGCCATTACAAAATATTGAAGTTCATTGATTAGCTCGAGAGATTAAAAAAATAGTTGAAATTAAAGGTCTTGTTAGTCAAAACTAAACTTCATCTTCCAAATTCACAATCAGACTTAAATTGAAAAGAAAATAACAAAACAACAGATACAACAGACATCACCTCTGTTATTTGATACACACAAAATATCAAAACTAAATCAAACAGAATATACGATTTTACCACGACTCAAATTGAAAGTTAGGACCATACTAATCTGAAATTTCCAACATTCACATTTTCAATCTAACTGGAAACAAATTGAACATAGAGAAACAGTAATATATGTGATGTTTACATATTCGAATTTTCAGAAGCTAGGGTTTAATGTTAGCGCATGTATGTAATGTAACGGAACATGAGTTGATGTTGAAAACTCAAAGTTAGTATTAAATAAATTTGATTCAGAATAGAAAACAAAGATTATAAAAATAATAACCTTGGTTTTGTGAAACGCCAAAGCGGAGAAAGATATTTGTTTTGCAACTTGCAATATGGATAAACAAGGAAGAGTTTGGAGGCCATATTTATAGGGTTTTCATTCCAAGTTCCGTGCAAATTGGGATTATATATATAAATCTAATAACATAATACAATTGGGAAAATTACTCTTAGGATCCGTTTGGATGTGCGGATTTGAAATTGAATTGAAATTTTAATTCTATGGAATTGGAATTCAAGGAATTTCATTCCATTTCAATTGTTTGGTTCAAGTGTAGATTTCTTTTGAAATTATACTAGAATTCTAAATCCCTTGTTTGGATCAATTACATAATTCTTTTGGAATTTTAGTAGTTTGTGATCTATTAAAAAATTATACTTTTAATAAAGATTTTAATTAAAAAAAGCGAAATCAAATCACAACACACTTTAACAAGAATTAATAATTGAAGTATCATTAATATACAGTCATATAATACTACTGTATAATACAGTTTATCTTAGATTTTTAAAAATTAAACCGCATTAAAATATCGACTAACTGTCTCCCCTGAGCGAATGAATTGAAACCTGACAACTCGATTCTTTAGGTTATGTCCAACCATATATAAAAAAACATAGTCACAACTTCCTATATCCGAACGTGTGCCGTTTCACGTAATAATTTTTTATCACGTAATTTGTTACATAAACTATTAAGCGCATTTATGTCAAGACGCAATTGCTCTCTACAAGTTGTATTACTTCCATAATAAAGTCTTCTCAAATATATTTGTCTTGCATTTCTCAAATCTTCGGAAGGCTCCTTTAATAAATGTGTTTTATGCCACCACACCGAAATTGCTGCCGAAATAACTATATGATATCCTACAACTATTTTTCTTTTCTTTTTTTCTCTAGTGTCATTTCCATTCCTAACCAAGTTGTGAATCCCAGACAAACAATGATCCATTTTCTGAAATTGTTTCACATTTAATAATATTAGCAATGCGTACATAAATAAATTATATAGCAATACATATATATAAATTATATCACAATACATAAAAAATAAATAAAAAACATACATAGATAAAAATTATATGTATGTAAAAAAATCAGATATGTAGTATGTATATACATATAAAAAAATCACATATATAAAAAATCAGATATAAAAATAAGATATGTGGTATGTATATACATATAAAAAAATCACATATAAAAATCAACATTTTATATAACATTTTATTTTGCATATATATATAAACAGTCATTACCAATACAGTTTGATGTTTATCTCATATATATTACCAATACAGTTTATGTGTGTGTGTGTGTGTGTGTGTGTGTGTGTGTGTGTGTGTGTGTGTGTGTGACTGTATATGACTGTATTATTAGATTATATAAATACAGTAGTATTATATATAAAATAGATTATATAAATACAGTAGTATAGATTATCAGATTATGTATTATTAGATTATATAAATCCAGTAATCTATAATATAGATTATCAGATTGTGTATTATTAGATTATATAGATTATCATATTATGTATTATTAGATTACATAAATACAGTAATCTGTAGTATAGATTATCAGATTATGTATTATTAGATTATATAAATACAGTAATCTATAGTATAGATTATCAGATTATGTATTATTAGATTATATAGATTATCAGATTATGTATTATTAGATTATATAAATACAGTAATCTGTAGTATAGATTATCAGATTATGTATTATTAGATTATATAAATATAGTAATCTATTATATATATAATAGATTATATAAATACAGTCATATACAGTCATATAATACTACTGTCATATATATATATATAATATTATCAGATTATATAAATACAATACAGATTATATAAATGCAGTCATATAATACTATTGTATAATACAGTTATATACTAATATTATCAAATTATATAAATACAGTCATATAATACTACTGTATAATACAGTCATATACTAATATTATCAGATTATATAAATACAGTCATATAATACTACTGTATAATATAGTCATATACTAATATTATCAGATTATATAAATACAGTCATATATACTACTGTATAATCATCATATTGTATAAATATAATACAGATTATATAAATGCAGTCATATAATACTACTGTATAATACAGTCATATACTAATTAGGGGTGGCAATTTGGGTTAATCGTGTCATTTTCGGGTCACGCTGATTTTGATTTGAATATAAGTTTTGGGTACTCTTAAATCTAAATAAGTTAATCGTGTCATGTTCGAGTCATTTCGGGTTATTACCATAAACGGGTTATCGTGTCAAAAATTGTCAGCCCTAATACTAATATTATCAGATTATATAAATACATTCATATAATACTACTATATAATACAGTCATATACTAATATTATCAGATTATATAAATATAGTACAGATTATATAAATACAGTCATATATACTACTGTATAATACAGTCATATATATATATATATATATATATATATATATATATATATATATATATATATATATATATATATATATATAATCTGAGATCTCTGATACGTGTACATATATATGTAAATCTGAGATAAACTGAGATTTACATATATAATCTGAGATTTAGCTGCCGGTGTTTGAGATTTACATATATATAATCTGAGATCTCAGATTGATGTTTGAGATTTAACGACTAGAGATTTAGCTGCCGGACGAGATTACGATCGGAGATTTACCTGAAAAACGACCGGAGAGAGGGAGTGATAGCTGCCGGAGAGCTGTCTGAGAGTTTTTCTGGTGGGAGTTGAAAACGATAGCTGTCGGCGTGAGGTTTTCCAGTGGGAGTTGGTTGCCGTAGATCGGAGCTACTGACTTGGGAGGAGAGAGGAAAGAGGGGGAGGGTTTTGTGTGTGTGTTTTTTTTTCCAGTGTGTGTCCCGATTTGAATTCTAATGAGATTTGGATTTCAAAATCTCTACAAAATGAAATGGAATTGATTTATGAAATTGGGCCCAAGAGAATTATAAATGAATTCCAAATGAATGGCTTTTTTAATGTGCCAAACAAAAAAATTGGAATTGGGCCTCCCAATTCCAATTCCAATTCCAAGGCTTGGAATTGGGCTGCCAAACACACCCTTAGATTCCTCACAAACAAATTTTAAACTCTAAAGGAATTTTGACAAATTTTAAACACTTAGGTTCACTAATTCTCTTCTTGTAGAAGTCCGCGATAGTGGCATAATAAGTGTACCTAATAGTAAATTGTCCTTAAATGTTTAAAAATTGTTACCAAGGGACCTAATTGTAAATTGCTCAATATAATTTTGGCGTCTCCTCTTAAAGAAAATTCACACCTCCATACCTCCATATTCACTCCTCACCCGCTCCCTCCTTTTATTGATATTTGAAGAGACTCAATAATCAAGGTTCATGTATCCATATAGCATTACCGTTTTTAAATTATTTATGTATATATATAAAACAAGAGTCTAACATCCGGACGGTGTGAATTCCCAAACATCCTTCTCTATTCATTCTAAAAAAAACATTCCATTCCCCCACCCCTTACACCGTCGTTCATAAAATAAATATATATCCCTCAATCTTATTATATCAAATACTCTGTTGCTTCAGAAAGATTTGACGTTGTTGCTAAATTGCTAATCGGTGAACAAATAATTTTAAAGAGGGTTTTGATACTGGGGTCTGTTCAGAGCTGTAAATATTAGGGCAAGCTCTCACGAGATGATACATCTAAGTGGACGCTTTGGCTGCTGCTCTACTAAGGCCAATGTCAAATGAAAAAGATTAAGTGAACACTGTGTGTATTTTCAACATCTATTCTTGTTTTGCATTTGTATATATATATATATATATAGAGAGAGAGAGAGAGAGAGAGAGAGGGCATGTTATCTTACTTTTTAGGTTTAGATCTTATGAACTCTCAACGAATCTTAAATTTGTTTCTTCTACTAATATTGAGTTTTTATTAAATCCAAACTATGCAAGTAAAATGGTGAGACATGCAGGATTTATCCTCATGAGAGAGAACACTGTTTCTATTATATATTGGTGGCTCTGACTTCCATTAAAAATCTGTTTCCTTTATTAATATTGAGTTTTTTTTAATCCAAAATATGCAAGTAAAGTGGAGAGACATGAAGGATTTGTCCTAATGAGAGAGAGCACTGCTTCTATTATATATTGGTAGGTCTGAGTTCCATTTCCTTATTAATTTTTGTGGGTAGTTTTGGTGAAACTTAGTTCTCTTATATATATTGTTTGTGGGTGATATGTGTTTTCATGAGTTCGATGTCATAACAGGTGAGTTGTGGATGCTCTTTTAGTACATGTCAGAAGAGGAGCTCTCTGAGATTTAAGGTTAGTTTAGTTAAATTCCTACTTAGATTTTTATTATTCATTGCTAACACAATTAGTTGCTTACGAAATTCACTCGGATACAACTCAACAATTTCTACAAAGTGCCCGCGCATCGCGCGGGGCATCAAACTAGTTTATTTGTTAAAATGTAAGGAACCTACAATTCATATTTGGGTCCGGTATTTCAAATATTAAACTTTATTTTATTTTATTTTGTCTTTTTGTATTCTAACTTTAAATTTAAAGACTAGTTTAGTTGTACAAAATTATTTTTTGTTTTCTAATTTAATTTAAGTTTTCTTTGTGATTTGGGTTTTCTCTCGTTTCTTGGTGTTAAAAATATTCCTCATTCTAAGTGATGGTATCTACTTGATATTTTGATGAAATTGTCTATGGATGACTGCAAACCCATCAATACCCCGCCAGCTCGTTCTATTAGGTTATTATGGTTTGATGGTTTTGCTTTACAAGATTCAACTACTTATCGGAAGATCGTAAGGGAAATTTAGTTTGTCACTTTAACTCTTCCACACATTGCTTATCGTGTTAATTGAGCTTGCCAATTTATGCACAATCCTTCAAATCTTTGATGACTTGCTTTTAAAATATTAATCTGATACCTCAAAGGTACAATCAATCATGACTTGCATTTCACCCCCAACCACTCACAAATGTCTTCATGCCTATTATGATTCATATTAGGTTTGGTGTCTTGATGACAACAAATCAATCAGGGGTACACCATATTTTTTGTCCCAATCTAATCTCTTGGACAACATGCAAACAAAACGCAGTGGATCATTCTAACACTAAATCCGAATATCGCTCCTTGGGAAATTGTGCTTCTAAGGTCACTTGGATCCACTCATTACTAAAGGAATTTTGTGTTTTCCATTCCTGCGCGTCAATTTTATGGTGCAACATACCTGACCATTAATCATGTTTTTCACTCAAAAGCAAAACATATTGAGATTAGTTTTCATTTTGTTTTAAAGGGAGTTACTTGTAAAGATCTACATGACAAGTACATATTTACCAAAGATCATATAACTAATGTATGTAATAAAGCTTTGCCTTCTAATCGCTTTCAAATACTACGGTTTAAACTCAAAATGCATGATCCCCGGTGAATTTGGGGGTATTAATGTGTATAGTTAATTGGGCCAAATAACTACATCCCATGTAAACTAGGATTTTCTTTTAAATTAAAAATCAATTTTTAACAACATATTAGTGGGTGTTTGAAGTTGTATATTTCACTATAAATACAATTAAGTATGGATTCTTCAGAGATGACAAGAGACATACTTTGTTATACCTTTGACTTGTTTCTTAAATTATCTCTTGTTGTTATAGTTAGTAAACCCTAATCCCTGAACCTAAGCCCTAGAGCTAAAACATATATGTTGTCTGAACTTTTATTCAAATATATCAATAAATATATGGTATATTTATATAAAATACATAAATTATTTACGCACACTTTGTTATTAAGAAATTTTTGAAACTTGTAAGTTTGTTTATAATGAAAGTACAAAGTTTTTTAAAAGAATATACATTCACTTTTATGAAAATATGAGCATTTGTTATGACAACACATACATTTTTCGTGTGGAATGGACACAAAATTTTTTGCGTGAGGTACATTATTTATGTGTACTTTCAAAATTACATGAATTATTTTCATCTACTTAACCAAGCGGATGAAAAATTTTATGTGCATTTTATGAAAAAAAAATTAACATGGTCTCTCTCTCTCTTTTCAATCATTCTCATTGGCTAAAAATTGATTATACATGTGTTTTTCCAAATTGATACATATAATTGCTTATCTAATTTATATCATTATTTACCTAATTTTTTAAGTTTATCTTGAAATCAAATGTGATATTTCTTTCTCTAAATCAGGGATCATGAATGATTTAAATCGATTTTGGTTATATGTTATTCTTTTCTTAAGGACCTTGGTGATAAATGTATCTTAAATCAAAGTTTTGTAATTTGGTGTGAAAATCACAAGAAAAGAACATATATTATGCGTGAAAAATAAGTTAGGGATTTAGAGACTAAAAGAAAATAGATCTGACCTGGCCCACTTAGCAGGACATGTGGCAGGGACTTTCCCAAGTTCCTCGGAATCAAGTCGGTCACCGGATCAAGCATCAATGACTACACATGGACTCTTCCAACACATTTAGATAACTTCAAATCACATTCCTTAAAAAGATAATCCTACTCCATCTCAACTACATCATGGATGGTTGACTTTAAGGGAGACCGATTATTATCAAACTCAATCTCCTTGTTGTTGTAACTAGATAGGATTCACTATATGTATAAATAAGTCCTCACATTATAATGAGGGAATTAAATGTTAAATATCAACTAACACACAATACTTTGTACCCACGACTTAGACTCTTAGCTATCAACCCTAGAACTCCAAATCTTTTGTCGACTAGTTAAATAACTCTGATCCCTTTTGTTATAGGTGTATTCAATATCACTTGTTGAACTACGTATATATTATGTCAAATTTATTTTCCTTCATAGCACTTGTAGCCTTTTTGGTTATCGACATTATTGTAAATTCAATTCTCCTACAATTTTGCACTGTCTGTGGGAAACTTCAGTCCCCGCTACCTATTTGCTAACCATACCACCATGGGTACAGAGAAACTGTATTATTCCCACGTAGGAAATCGAATCCGATATGAAGTTCGGATTGAGAAGAGGGACCAGTCTCCACCAAGGCCCCATTCGTCTCCAAGTGATGCCACGTCACATGGGTGATTAGCCATTCCTTTGGCCTTGTAACCATTTTCATTACACCCCTTTTATTGGGATGCATGTTAAGGGTCCTACATCAAGGATCCTTAAATGTATATGACGATTGTCTCCATGATTGCGAGGGATCATTTGTCTAAAGATACATCTCACTAAAAAAACAAATGGGCACGAATCCAGTTCCTACAGTTCTGATAATTATCAGATAAGGAGAGTGTGTTTCTTCTACCAACAATGTAAGGGCTTCTACATCTAGGACCGCACGTGGATATTGACCCAACTAGCGTCAGGAGATTCAACCTTACGTTCATAAATACCAATATAGTTTCCATGTCATTCCATGGGATTCCCCCCCCCCCCCCCCCACACACACACACACACTCACACCAAGTAGGATTTCAAGTTAGGAGGACCCTTGTGAGCACATATATAAAGGAAGGCCGATAGTTGTGGGAGATTTAGTTCTGAAAATGACGTGGCAAAAACCTAGCAAGCTCCATGCCAACTAGCATGGTCCTTATAGACGCACTAATGAAGTCATCCCAGGGACCTATCGGTTGGAAAATCGAGAGGGAGAGCCATCCTCCAACCCCTGAAATGCCCACCATTTAAGAAAAACATATAGGATAATCTCCACTTACCGAACGACGGAGAAAACGCCGATAGGGGAGACCCCATTTATGATGGATTATGGCTCAGAAGTCGTGGTGCCTACAGAGATTGGTATCGCCACTCACAAAGTTTGGATGTATGACCCTAAGAAAAATATGGCGGAGAGAAGACTTGACCTTATCGAAGAGAGAAGGGAAGATGTAGAGGTTAGACATGCAGCCTACTAGTAGAGGATGAGGAAATTCTATAACAAGAGGGTCAAAGCAAGGTCGATAGATGTGGAAGATTTAGTTCTGAAAAAGACGTGGCAAAAACCTAACAATCTCTATGCCAACTGGCATGGTACTTATAGAGTCACTGATGAAGTCGTCCCAGGGACCTATCAGTTGGAAAATCTAGAGGGAGAACCATTCTTCAACCCCTGGAATGTCGACCATTTAAGAATATACTACTAGTAAAAGATCGTGAAGATTATCCTGTATGTTTTTCTTCTTCCATTGTATGTTTTTCTTCTTCCATTGTATGATATGGATTATAAATGAAAAAATGAAGTGCTCCCTCATATCTTATATATGGTAATTAAATTGTACAGTCCAAATGTCCTCAAGCTATAAAACATCATTCGTGGTGAAGTAGTAACAACTCAATCTCGGTGAAATGATAACCTGGAAAGGGGCCAACCCCATCTATGGATTTTCAACAACACCGAGAAGGGCTATTTTCATATTTAAACATCATTAACTTGGTAAAAAAACATCTCTCGACCAAGACGACGGTGCATGGGCGAGACGATGCTCAACCATGCACTCTCAAAACAACGAGAAGGGATATGACATAACACCATAATTTGGTGAGATCAAATTCAAAATCACTTGTGTGTGGTTCATTCTTAAAACATCATTAACTTGGTGAAAGAACCTCTCTCGATCAAGACGACAGTTCATGGACGAGACGATGCTCAACCATGCACTCTCAAAACGACGAGAGGGGATATGACATAACACCATAATTTGGTGAGTTCAAATTCAAAATCACTTAGGTGTGGTTCATTATTAAAACATCATTAACTTGGTGAAAAAACCTCTCTCGGTCGAGACAACATTTCATGCCCAAGACAATGCTCAACCATGCACTCTCAAAATGATGAGAGGGGTTATGACATAACACCATAATTTGGTGAGTTCAAATTCAAAATCACTTGGGTGTGGTTCATTATTAAAACATCATTAACTTAGTGAAAAATCCTCTCTCCGTCGAGACGACAGTGCATGGACGAGACTATGCTCAACCATGTACTCTCAAAACGACGAGAGGGGATATGACATAACACCATAATATGGTGAGTTCAAATTCAAAATCGCTTGGTGGTTATCCTTATCTTGCCTCATAGACGATAGGAGATTTTAAATATTATGAAAGTTGGTGTTGAAATTACTAGCAACACAAAGCATATAGTAGAAAAAACAGATAGAGGAAGCAAGCAAACATTTATATTTCAAAAACAGATCAAAATAAAAGAAGTTAAGTGTTCATGTGTTATATAAATAAAGGGCAATAGGTCACAAACGACCGCCCTGACAAAAATGAAAAACAACAAGAAAAATAATTCTAGTTCACTGATCCTCTAGTGTAGCGTCGGCATATCCAGGGGCCGAACCATCAGCAGGAGGAACCTTGGCCCCATAAATAACCTTGATCTCTTTAGCATTGACATCAATCCTAGTTGCACCCCCTGAGCTCTAAGAACGTCGGGGTCGACCTCAGCACCCCCAAGCATCTCAACGTCAGCAAGAGCCATTTCTAGAAGAGGGTCACTAAAGTCGAGACCCATAAAGTCTCGAGACGTCAAGCTCCCAGTTTTAGCCTGCCTCAGAACAGCCCATCGGTAAGCAGTTTTTATGCCCCTCTCCAAATACTCGAAGACATGGTCATTGTACTCATCAGACTCCTTATAGTCAACCACAACAGATTGGAGTGTAGAATCAATCTCCACTTTATTATCATCAAATAGTTGCTTCAGGGTTTTGGGTTGTTCTACCTTAAGGTTGGTTACCTCGTCCTGAGATTGCTTGAGAGTTGACTAGGAATTATCAAGCTCCTTCCTTAGAGTTCGCTGAGTGATCTCGTCCTCTCCCCCTTTCTGAACCAAATAAAGCTTCTTATTAACCCAGTCCCCCAACCGATAAAGGGATACGAGCCCCTACAACTAAAGAGATGCTAATCAGTATTTGATGGGAAGTACGGGACTACACTTATCAATTTTTAACTGAACTTTAGCAAAGGTACCTAAACGGTCCTGTGAATGGAGAACTCAGTAAGAAGGGAGATGTCCATGGCTTGCAAAAAGCGTCTGTCAACGTCGGCTATCAGGGAGGCGACATTGTCACAAGTCTTCTTGGGATTACCGATTATGCTCTCATTATCCAATTTCAGCTGAGATAGACGAGCAGCAAGAGCCTTGTCTGTAGAGATGGGGATGGATTGATCAATTCGACCTTGTTTTGATGGACAAGAAGAGGTTGTTTCTTCTTCTCTGCCTTTCTTCCTCTTCACGACCTCAGTGGCTCGGCTAGGGCCTCTAGCAGTGGTCTTAGCAGCAGTAGTAGCAGGGGGGTTAGATCTCTTGCCATGCTTGCTGATAAGTTTACTCAGATTTTTGTCCACCATTTCCCAAAGATAACCTGATATATTTTCTGGACGATCTATGAAAAGAAGATGAGGTTAGCATTTAAAGTTGAAAAAGTACGACACATTAGTTCAATAAGAAAAATCACTCATGGAGCTCGACTAAGGGGTCAACCCCTGTACCTGACTGAAATAAATAATAAGGGGACGTCAACTACTCAAATTTGACAAGATGATCATTGGACACATTAGTTAAATAAATAAATATACCATTTCAGTTACATCCTTTTAACTGCCAGCCAGATATTCTTTAGATACCATTGGCTTAGACTGAGTGCTTTTGTTTTACATGCCAGATGTCATAATATGAACGTTGAGAAGTTTGTTACAACCAAAACCCTATACCAGTCTTGTTTATATCTGTTAGTGGTTTTAGGTTCTTAAGTTGTTTATAACCGACTTAAAGTTGTGAGTTGTTAAAATCTGTTAATTAGTTTTAACTCGAATTAATCACAACCTTTGATTAATAATTTTTAATCTAAACCCTTGATTTTAAAAGTTTCTAGAATATTGTTTTCTCACCTATATACACTTCATTTCAGAGTTTATTGGAGTTAGATTTTTAAAGAGACTTTTTCAGTCATATTTCCTAGAGTGAGAAACACAAGAGGGTTTAATATTTTTAGAGAGAAAAATATTGAGAATTAGAGAGAGATCTAAGAGAGAAGAAAGTATTATTTTTACACACATTGTGTTCATTCTACTTCATCTTAATTCTGTTTTTGTTTTTAAATTCTCAATGATCTTACACATCATCTCATAACTTTAGAGATTGAAATATTGTGTTATTGTAGAGAGAATTTATGTGCTTTCATGCTGAAATAATTTTTTTACAAAAACTAGAATTCCTTAGATTTTTAGATCCGAATTTTATTGAATATTTTTATGATCTAAATATTCTGATTTTGTGCTAAATGCTATATGTTGTTTAAATCAGAATTTCTCCGGATCTTGCATGTTTATTGAAAATCTTTTTAAAAGATCTGTTTTCTCATATTTGTGAAATAATTTGAAAAACACTTTCCTCATAAAATTGAATGTTATATTTTTGAGAGATTGAGAACACATGTTAAATGATTGAATAATCTTATTGTGTGTTCATGATAAGTGTTGCATGTATTTCTTATAAAGAATGTTTATAAGATTTTTGATTGAAAATTTATTTTGTAAGTTTTTGTAGAAAACTTAATTGGTCTTAATTGAAAATGAATTTTTCTTAAGTTTTTATAGAAAACTTATTTGCTTGATTACAAATATATTTTTGTTAAGTTTTTGAAGAAAACTTATATGCTTGTGTTATGAATTAAGTTCTTGCATGGTTTGCATTTAGAACATATTCACTTACACGTTTTGCACAACTAGAATCACTACACGAAAAATGGTCATTTATGTTAGTAAAAAACTGACATAAATGACCATTTATGTCAGTTTTAGAAATTTTCAAACCTGACATATAAAGTCCTGACATAAATGTTCGTAAAACTGACATAAATAAGATCACATTTATCTCAATTTTTAAGAACACACATAAAAACTATGACATTCAACATGTTTTTAATCACATTTTCATAAAAAACTGACATAAATAAAATCACATTTATGTCAGTTTTAATAATTTTATGAGAGTTTTTCCAAAACTGACATAAATGTTAATATAAAATAAAAAAACCATTAATCCATCAATAAACAACTAATATTTGAAGTCAAATCAACCATTATAAACAGATAATAACCAAGGTCATAAATATTACTAACTTGATATACATCAAGATATTTAGAATCAAATTGATGTGAAGTTACATCATATCCAAAAACTAGCTAACATCTAGTTATTTACGTGATAATATCCTAAAAATAGTGATGATACATCACAATATCCAAAAACTAGCATTGCAAATTACATCATAAGAACCACAATCCAAAATAATACTCAAGCTAGGACGTTGTCGAACGTAACATTCGATCCAATTTGTTCTCGACGCTATCCAACCCAAAATGAGTAACCCTGCAATCAATTATAATCAACATAGTTTTCATCAAAACACAATCATCTCAACACATTGTCATTACAACATAACAAAATACAATTACTCGGAAATACCTAAGATATATAAGCCGTAATGAACTCCATTTGAACTTCATTTAGTTCTTTCAATGTGTACGTCACTTTATCGAACAATCTTCTCATCTAAAAAATTGAAGATAGAATTGAATTTATTATTACAGTATATAATAGTTAATAACTAAACAATATTTTATATAATAGGACGAAAAGAGAACATTGGTAACATACCTTTGTTTCAAAAGGTATGGAAGGATCCTCCATGAAGTACTTCATGAACTTCAACACAAAATATCCGCAATAAAGAGTACCATTTCCTTGCATTGGGCACTAGTTAACAAAAACCATTATTACTGAACAAATAATAAAAGAGTACAAGTCTAAAATATTTTTTATACAACACAAATAATTGTAAAAACTATAATAATTTTGAGCAGAATTTCCTCTCTTTACAGGACTATCCACCCTATTCAAAAAATATAAAATACTCCAACAACAAAACTATCAAGTGCACCTCATCCATCTAGCTGAAAATCATTGTACTCAAAAACTAAATTTCAAAATTCCAAATTCACATGGCCATATGCCAACTACCTCATTCTCTATGATAGAAAAGTTGAACATTTGTCTATTCCTTACAAAAAAAAAAAAACTCTTGGATATTGTATCATTAAAGACATGTGAGTTGTTGAGAGTCTAAAAATTAAGCTGATTACCGATTGAAGTTATATATATATATATATATATATATATATATATATATATATATATATATATATATATATATATATATATATATATATAATTGTTATATATATATATATACTAGCGAAATGCCCGTGCCTGAAGGCACGGTGAAAAATTCCAAAGTCCGCAATCGTAAAACGGCAAAAAATTTCGAACGTACGTAGTTAAAAAAGGAAAAAATTTAATTCCCCATCAAAACAAAGTGTAATATAAAAATAAACATGCCAACGTAGTTTTTTAACGACAACAAATCCTAAATACTTCATAGACTAAGACTTCAAATCATAGAATTTATTATAAAACACAAATGTGTACACGATTTAAAAAATTTGGGCAAAATTTCCTCTATTTATAGGACTACCCACCTGTTTAAGAAACCAAAACTAATCAGCAATACAAATAGTCCATCTTGGACATTATATAATCCAACAAAAAAAATCATTATTATCAACTTTACCAACAAAATGATGATAAAATAATACTACAACGACAATGAATTTTCAATCTAATAAAAAACATTTATTATTATCCATTATGCCGATGCTTGCCCCACATTCCATGCGTTCTTCCTTCAACCTGACGCCACCCATTTGTTTATAGATCCACCCTACAACTTTCAACTTTGTGTCCGTCCTTGCAAACGCAACTCCACGACCACTGCCCCGTAACTTTTATTGTAATACAAAATTATGATTTAAATAACAAAAAAGTATAACTTAACCCAAAATAAAAGGTTGAGTAGATACCTCCATTCTCGCGAGTGAACACACGACAAAGTTGGTTCATTTCATATAAAAATCAATAATCCCACACATTGACATCCCCTGTATAACAATATGTTAACTGTATATAATGCGAAGTCTGCATATGATGCTTGAACATCCCGTGTAGAACAATTAATAATTCCACACATTGACACACATATTCATTATGGCCAGTATATCTTTTTTTCTTTTCACCGTCCAACCAAATTCATTCATTAACAATGTCATAAATTTAATAAATAGCCATACTTACCTGTCTCACAATTTGAAAAGGAATTTCAGGGCCTCTGATGACTTCAACAGCAACCATTTCAGCCAACTTCAATTGATAAACATAATAGAGTAAGTATCTGTATGATTTGACCCATTACAGCATCTAGAACACGTAGTGTAAATTCAGAAAACAACAGACTTTACGCCATCCACCTATAGGTCTCACTAAAATTATATCACCCATTAAGATGTATATTGAAGTAGTCAATCAAAGAAAAATAATATCACCCATTAAAAATAATATCATCAACAGTGAAGTTCTCCACAAACTTGTGACATTCGAAGAATCCCGTTTTTTGCAGCTAATTTTTTCATCTCCATCCAATACTCCTTTTGTGCGAGATTCGTCACTGTCCAGCTTCACCCACTTGTGACCAACCTATGTTTGTTTTTTAAACACTTTTTTTGTATTTATTTTACTTCTTCAATTTGAAGTAATATGGATGTCAGTTCGGAGGCAAATAATTCAATTCTTGGACTGAGATGCACACCTCTGTGCCTGTGATTACAACTATCACCACTGCCATGACCAGCAAGTGACCCGCTGCCATCAATCTCATGCCACCATTTCGATGTATCCCAAAACCATTTTAAATCTTCAAGACCTGACCTTGAACAAATAATCAAAACCATTTAAGTACAAGATAACCATGTTGCCTAACATCAAAACCATGTGTATGTTCGAACGTGAAAAATCAAACCCCAAATTTCCTATGATAAAAATCAGTTGGCATTTAATTCTAATGGCATCATTGCATGAATTAATCAACCCAATCTCATGAAACTGAAATTCCATTCAATTACTTTTCTACAATCCAACATTTGCAGACTGAACCAATAATCATTTAAGTGATACTTACCAGATGTGGCAATAGCAGGGGAGGGGCTCCATTTTTCAGATTCTTAATTATCCCTTGCATTTTTTACAGAGGTTGATAAATACTTATGGCTCACATCTTTACCCAACTGAGAACCAGAGGGTGCATCACTCCCTCCTTAGCGTTTCTGCCTGACCTGCTTAGCCATTAGTTACCATTTTGAGAGCATGTCATCTCCTCCTACAACAACCCAGGCAGCAACATTTGCAGCTGTCGTCCGCATCTTTTCGTCCTCCTCTTTGTTCGGCTGCACCTGCAGGAAAATTAAAAAAAATGAAAAAAATAGTAAATTAGAGAAAGGGATCTTGTAAACTTTCTTAATTGAGTGAAGTCTATTTAGTTATTCTGTTTCAAAAAAAAAAAATCCCCTGTGGAAGAGAGCTTTGGATGTGGTCCTCAGTGAATATGGTCTGTTGGATTACGTCCATATACTTAACCGAAATTACAGATTCTTACGCCTAATGCGAAGGAACCTGGACCAAATCCCTTTTAATAGTTAAAAATATCTGCATTTCTCTAAAAAAAGATGTTTCTTTAGGGAGCTAATTGCAAACGACCCTTTTTAGCTAAGTGATGAAAGTATAATAAAAAAGATTTTCAGATCTGAAAGTATAATAAAAACACCTGGGGATTTTGTGTGGGCCAGAAGCTGTTGCATTCACAAACACTACAGGACATTAGATACTCAATTTGACCGTCTGGATTCATGATTGAATCAGTAAATTCATGGGCAATACTGTATGGAAATTCATATGGAACATCAATAAAAAGCATTAGTGAGTAAAGTAGGTGACTAACACCATAACCCCATGTTCCCTCTCTCCGACCACCCCCAGCAGCTAACCCAATTCCCATCCATTTCCTGCTTTACCCTGTCACCACTACAAACCCCTACCACTACACACCACCCACCCAACCTGATAACCTGAAACCCCATAACCCACCAAGAGCTTGCCCTCCTCCTCAACCTTGCAAACTCCTTGCCCCGACCTAACCCAACCCTTTACCCCCTGCTTCCCCCTACCCGCTATCACCCATAACCAACCTTGTCCCAAACCCAAATCCCATACCCCCTGTTCCCTCTCTCTTCCACACGCACCCCCTTGCTCCTAATACAGTTGCCTCAACAACCCCAGCGCTGCCAAAATCCACCCATCCCTTAAGCCTGCTAATAACCCATCTCCACCACCGTCTTGATTTGGCTGACTTGAGCTTGATTGCCAAAACCCACGCAGGACTAACTGATCGAGTTCAACTGCATAAAAAAATATAAAATTTCAGTGGAGTTACAAAATGTGCCAATCAATATTTGGCTCTAAACATAATTATACATGTACATGATTCACAATGAAAACCAATCATGCCCCTACATGTTACACTACACTCTCAATAAGATGAATTTATATATTCTATCAAAACAGGTGATGAAACTCAACCTATTCAGTAAAAATATTTTATTCACAGATAAATTCAAACATTTAAAAACTAAAAGACACATCCTTCTTTTTAAGATAAAATAAAACATACGACCATTTGAAAATGAGACACCAAAAGGAACAAATGCATCTCTATATTTGCTAAGTCTTACCATTCACTCAAACCAACATCTGACATTCATGTGCTTTTGTTCAGACTTGGATAGATACAAAAAAAGGATGGAATAAAAAAAACATGAGACAAACTCATATTCATCCACAATTAGAATGCAAAACCCTCACATCTACCAAAAACATGAGACTATAACTGCTGGTTGTTATGGTCTACCACAATTTTAGTTGCGTATTTTTTGTGGGGCGCTCTTCCTCATGAGAAACTTCCTAAATTTCCAATTCATACACATGACGTTGTAGTTAGATATTGACCACCGTACGAATTTAAGCAAAATACTTTGATTAGCAGTGGTTCTGATTAGATTATTTGGACTAAATCTACTCTACAAAACTGTTATACCTGCTACAATGCTAACAAATGAAGAATAATGCTCAAGAAATGAAGAAGATGTTTAAATTATGTAAGGGATAATTTGGATCTTTAGTCTACAATGCTAACCCGCTATACCTGCTACAATGGGGATTTTTGGGATAATTGGGATAAGATAATGAGTATCTCAAAATTCACATCTGCTACAAATGAACTCGAAAACTCCATGCAAGTCAAGGAAAATGTTTTGTTAGTTTACCCTAATGTTCATATTTGACTACTAAGTATTGTCCATTTTTATTGAGGAGAAACTAAAACTTACAAATTTCAACTGTAATTCAAATACCACGATAAATAAGAAAGTGTACTTTATATAAAATATAAGAACTATGGAGAATAAAAAATAAGAGCAGAATCGATCTTCAGCAACAAAACATAAGCATCTACGGGTTGAACTCAATTGCTGACTAAAGGAGATCAATATTGTTCACCTCGGATTGATTGTATTTAACATGATTTGGCTTATAATATTCATCTTAGAGGGTCCTTATAACCTACTTATGCTTGTCAAGCTCAGCCACCAGTTTCTTCATTCCCTAAAAATAATGGACATAGATAAAATGGATCAGAAAACATTTAATTTTATTACTCATAAAGAAAAAATGCAAAGCTAGAGTGGACTGGTCCCACGAACCTACAAAATCAAAACAAAAAATAAATTGTACTAAAATTAAAAGACAAACAGAACACCGTTGATCGAACAATCATTTATTGAAAGATGGGGGATATAAATGCCTCACCAATTCTAAATTAGATTAGGACATAGAGAAATCCAACAAAAGGGATGAATCCTGCAAAAAAATGACAATGAAAACTAACTTGTTAGGATCAAAATTAAAAAAAAAACACAAATTTCAATGAAGGAAATAAAGTATATAACATCCTCAGTGTAACGGAAAATTGTGGAATTTCTCCCATATTCGAGGCTTATCACATATCTGACGATTGCAACTAAAGATGACATACACATAGCATTACATACGCATTTCTCGAATCAACAAACGCATACCATTACATACGCATTTCTCGAACATCTAACGATTGCAGCTAAAGATTACACATGTATACCTTTTGCATCAACATACAGATAAGGGTTCATCACACAAGTATGCATTTCTCAAACATGTGTATATGTTTTGAATCAGCATACAACTAACAATTATATCTGTATAGCCTACAAAAAACAACAAACCCTAGATTTCCCCCAAATCTAACGATTTTCGACATGCCCAATAATGCCATTAGAACAAAAACTAACGATTGCCTTCCTCCAAACCAATCTACAATAGCCAAATGTTGATTGTGGTTGAAAGAAACCAAAAACAATTGTTAGGACCTTTTACCTTGTGAACCAATTCTAACATAGCCTGACTACCAACAATATTGAGGATATTAATGAAGCAATTAATTCCTTCGAAACACATCTAAGATATTAAACTACCAATAATAATAAAATTAGGATTTAAACCATTATAATATAATTCTAAAACCTGCACAACTTTATTAACCTGAAGCAAAAAAAACTAAAAGAAGTAAATAAATATAGGCATAAATGTAGGCCGAAGCAAACAAATAATAGAAGAAAAACAGAAAACACGAATGTTGAGGGGGAACTACTCTTAGTCTGATGATTCCCAAAAACCACTCCAGTCCTAACTTCATGGGGAAAACCCAAAGTCTAGCAAAACATATACACGCAGCGATTCAAACAACAGATGATTAAGTAAAAATATAACAAACGATGGTGCTGCCACCGGGTATACTAAATTAAGTAGTAGAGCATTTTCAATTTATTAAGATCAATGAACACATATATTGTCAGCAAAGAACAATTAGCACTGTTGTTCTTCAAAAATATATTATAATTACTTATTGCAAAAATCCAGAAAGAAACACAGTTATCAAAAAATGGTTGAAATTATAGATTACATTACAATGTATGTTATTTTTATGTAAAAATGTTGACTTTTAGATATATTCTATAATTCATAAGTTCCAGAAAATAATCTATCCCAAACTAGTCCCAATTTTTCTAGCCTTGATAATTTTACAACGTGTAGTGTTGTTGGATGGTGTCCATGTCCAATCCATTTTTCTTGATCACTGATTCAACTTGTCCAGCAATCTCAGAAAACTCATGGTTCTTCTCGTTGTAACTTGAAGTTTCATCAAATGGAAGGCCATCCCCACCCAATGCTGAAGACCTAGATCCCATCCCCACCCAATGCCTTGGATCCTAGCAAAGCACTAGTTTGCATAAATAGCAATGAGAGTAACCACAAACTAGTTTAGAAAGGAAGAAATAATGAGCCAGATATCGAGGCGTTCAACAAATGACCAGCTGCGAGACCTGGTCACAAAGATGAGAGCTTGGCTCATAATGCTCATTTGAAGATATAGAGCAGTCGTGATCTCGTCTGTGTGATTCTTGATTGATCGAAATCCAAAGATATTCGAAAAGAAGTCAGCGTCGGTTGCTAGCCAGAATAACACCACGGTCACAACTGCAAGGTAGGTCCCAAGGACAATGCTGGTGGCAAAGATTTCCTTAAGCTTCCATGTCGAGCACTAGAGACGGCTTGACTATCTTTAGTTTTGTCATGATGGTCCCATCATTGAGGATGTCGATGATGAGGACCATGAACGGAGAGAAATCAAACTTCGAGATGAGAGCAATGAGCATGAACCCCATCACGATACGGATAGTGATCGAGACCACATAGATGCAGTAGTTTTTCATCCTCTGGAAAATGGCTCGACTTGTCAAAATGGCTCTCACAGTCACACTGAGCCCTGGCTCGGTCAAGACGATGTTAGATGCACTCCTGGATGCATCGGTTTGATTGGCCATTGCGATACCAATGTCATCCCTCTTTAGTGCCGGGGCATCATTCACACCATCTCTAGCCATTCAACAAATATGCTTCCTCTCTTGCAGCAGCTTCACAATCTCATATTTATGCTCAAGAAAAACACCAAAAAAATCCATCAGCCTTCTCAATGAGCTCGTTAATGGCAATCGAAGCAATGGACTCATCCTTGCTTTGGCCAAGAAGGGAAAAAGAGGGGTACATGTTGGGGCCCATCCTAAGCCTCCGACCAGTCTCTTTGCACTTGGCAAGCTGGTCACCGGTGATCATATTAACATTGACACCAAGAGCAAGGGCTTTAAGTATTGTCTCTAGACTATCACGCCTTGGAGAGTCAAAGAGGGGAAATAAACAAACAAACTCCCATGGTCCTCCAGCACTCTCCTTGCTCTTCTCGGGTACCATCTATTGTGTAATGGCCAAGGAATAAAAACTGCGATTGGCAAAGTTATCAATAATTTCATGGGACCTCTTCCTTGTGTCCCCCTTGAGATCATAAAGATCAATGCCTGAGCAAAGGCTTCACAGAAATCATCAATTCCAGTAAGAGTGTTGGGCACGTCAGGAACATTCTGCTGAAACAGATTCAGTGAGAGTTTGGCATGCTATGATTTATAGATTATTCATTTAAAGGTTTACGAACGAACATCAAATTTTAGGAACTTAATGGTTATGTAAAAGTACAGATCTATAGCCTTATATATGTTTTGACATTTTGTCTGATACAAAGTGCATACCAAACAATTAGGTACTATACTATGATCAACACATTGACAAAAAGCACCCCCACTCTTAAGAAGATACGTGGAAGTGCATTGGATATTAAAATATATAAGCAAATAAACTATTTTGATTGATATCTCACACTAAATCTTTAACAAATACCCAACACACCATATTGAATGTTCAATACCTTGTCATTACATGTACCAAATGGGTTGGAGTTTACTCCATTACCAATATCAGCCGCTACATCACTAACCTAACAACATCGAGTAAATATATAGCTTTAGAGCTAACAGGAATGTAATGGAATATTTTAAACATGGGCATATTTAATACTTCTCTCATAGTAATATACGTGACATGAGAATGTTTAGGAATCTATGTTCAATCTCAAGAAGGGTTGGTACCCAGAGTGAGCAGTTCCCGCAATCTATCAAAGTTGTAAAGCATCAATATATGATATGATAAAACCATGAAAAGAAGAAAATTAAAATAATCACAATGATGAATTCAAACTTTTAGAAAGGAAAACCATTTCTAATAACAATAGATTTTTTTATGAATTAAGCTTGACATTTGTTCTTTTTAATATACTCAGAGTGAGTCCAAGACATACCCCCTCAGAAATAAAAGAGCTTTCACAATACTCAAAATTTAGAATTCTCAAATTGAAAAGAAAAATGTTAACAGGGTAATAAAGAAGCATAATAAAAAAAAATATCCCAGACTCTAAACGATCAAATATACACACTAATTTAAGGATCAACATACCCATTTCTCGATTTGAACTTTAACGAATAAAATCAATCACAACGTCCTCCGAACTGTTGGAGATAGCATAAGTATGGGTACGTGCTAGGTGTATTAACTGTATAAATTGTACAAGACTCATACCGTATCAATTTTTTAACAATAGAAACTATTAATTAACAATATAAACTATCAATTTTCTATGCCTTCCTATATTATCAATAAAACTAAATTCCATGATTTTTGTATATAAACATCAAAACTAAAATTAGTCCCGATTCAACATGAAGTCGGAAGAATATACACCATAAAAGATCCCAACAAAATAAATGTTACTAATTATTTTCATAGAATTAAACAAATGGAAAACACACCTCGCAATTCTAGTAATCTATGAGGAACAACCATCTTATACAAATCTAATCTGAAACCTAAAATCCAACAACATAATAACACAATTGAAATAGGGAGTAGAAGATACCCAAAATAGGATTTGCAACCTAAATGAAAGAAGAAATCAAAATCCCTAATCGAACGCTGAAGGACCTGAACATCAAGGCGTACACACACAAACACACATACACAAATTGAATCAACAAATTGTAATCTGGACAAAAAAAATCTTGCAGATCCATATATATACACAAATTTGGCCAATCCGTGTACATATATAAATTCAAATCCAAAAATAAAAACAAAATCAAGAACAAATCGAACATATATTAGAACTCAATCTCGAAAACCCTAGTAATAAACAGTACCTGCATGATAGAAGCTTGCCGGATATAAAACGAGAGACAGAGAGCTCTGTACGACCGAGAGAGAGAGAGAGAGAGAGAGAGAGAGAGAGAGAGGCGTGCGAGTGAGAGAGAGAGAGAGATGTTTGTGCATAGAAGTGTGAGAGAGCCGGGAAAGATTTTGAGGAGCAAAATTTTGGAGCGGGAGTGAAAAAAAAAATCCCCGCTTTATTTTTTCCATTTATCTCAGTTTTGACTCAAAGAAAAAATAATTAGCATTATATTTATGTCATTTATATATAAAAATGAGATAAATAATTTATTTTTTATCTCAATTTTATTTAAATTGAAATAAAAATATACTTTTAGAGTCAAATTGACATAAATAAATATCATTTATGTCAATTTACATTTCTCTGACATAATGTCAATTTTTAAACTGACATAAATGACCATTTTTGTAGTAGTGAATGTTGTTGAGAGATCAGTTTTGACTGAGTTGGAATTTGCTAAAGAAGAATGACGGAGTTACGAAGTTGAGAGAACAACTACAACAATCAGAACTGCAGAGAAGTTAGAAGGATACGATACCAGAGGGTACATTCCTAAACTTGTATAGGTCTGTTTGTGTGTTTAGTTTGTTATATAGCTTGTAACCGATAATTCTTTTTAGTGAAATTTTTGTTTTACTCCGTAGAGGGAGTCGTGGATGTTTTCCCTAGTTTGGGTTTTTACTACGTTAAAAAAATCATACTTGTTATCTTCTTATCCTCATCTTATTCTTTGTATGATTTAGAATTAAAATTGTTACATGATTTAAATTGGAATAATTCTTCATATTTGATATATTGGATTGTAACGTAATAAATCAGATTGTTATTAATTTAACTTTTAATTAAATCAGATTTAATTGATTTTAATTTCCGCATGTATTAAAATCTGATTAGTTAGATAATAAAGTTTTTCTTGATTTGATTAGATATATGTTATTAGAAAAACTTGCATGAAATCAGAGTATGTTTATGTGTGCGTATGGAGATTGTTTCATGGGCGCAACTCAAGAAATGTTTCCCTCATCCTCGGGTGGAAGAAATTTCAACAACTGCATGGGTTTTAGAAGAATGTTACTTCAATGTTGTCTTAGAAGTTTAAATAATTCCTGGAATGTGGTATGTGTGTTATGTTATAAGGAAGTGAAGGGAGAATAACCAAATATTTGTCATGTGGATATCACGTGACAAATCTTGGAAGACCATGAATATATGGGGAGATAAGTACAAATCTCTGAAGATCACACCCACGGATTGGAAAACCACACCTTATAGGACTCAGACTTACAATTAAGATAAACATGAAGATAACTAAAGGATGAGTATACTTAAGCTTATAAATAAGGGAGAACTCACCCATTATGAGGAGATTGATTTTAACTTGCACGTGGTGACTTGGACTATCAGCTAACAACCCTAGCATTCCAATCACCATTATTTTTCCTGAATAACAAACTAGTCTCCTTCCTTTCCCCGTGGACATAGGCAGATCTCTCTGCTGAACCACGTACATCTAGCCTTCTTTATTATTTTCTTGAATTTATAAATATTTAGGGGAAAATATATAATTATTTATTTTATTATAGGTTAATATCCCATATAATTTGGCGCTGTCTATAGGACACTCGAAGTTTTCACCATTATCAATGTCATTTAGACCAACAATCGTCATGAGTGAAAATTCATATCACCACATGTACGTGAGGAGCCGCTTCCAGTCTGTAGGAGGGACCATACTCCTGTTAGGCTCCCTTCTTTTGCCATGACATTCTAGGTCCAGGGGAAATCTCTTAGGATATCAGGGCCCATTAGTTGATACCGTAAACTACCGGTTGAGCGATCAAAAGGAAGGGATTCTTCTCGTCTGGCCAAAATTTATGAGGAAATAATGGACTATTGTGATTAGTAAATCGTCCGTTTAAGGAGATAATTAACTCAACAATCGAAAGATCGTAAAACTATAATTACCGAACCTAAGAGCATTATAGGAGAAGACCTCACTCTACAAGAAATCACGGTTCTTATCAAATGTGGAAGGCATCTCGTTCAAATATCCCTCGCATGATGCACTATAATAAACGGCATGACGACTGTTCCCTTGGGAGAAATTACATCAACCGCAATCTCCATTAGTTCCAGTCCATTTAGTTAGCATAAAGTAGAAAACCTGCCCATCCAAAGGCACCGCCAAATAAAGTAAGGAGTGACAAACTCAATAGGCTCATCCAAAAAGATTTAGATGGAAGATTGAACCTAAATTTGGCTAGAACTTCCAAGGACTTAATTATAAAGACATTGGTGAATGGTTCCTTATCCCCCTTTATTATGAGGATAGATTCCTTTGTACCACCATAAAAGTTCTCAATGCAAAAGGTTATAACTTATGATGGGAAGGAAAATCTTACCCATCGCATCAGGCACTACTGACATACCATGTCTCTTTGGAGTCATCATGAAATTCTAATGTGCCAAGTATTCCCATCTACTCTGGGGAGATCGATCTGAAGTGGTTTGAGAAATTTCCCCGTAGAAATTTAGAGATCTAGCTGAGTATTTTGTGACTCTATTTATCACTAGTAGCAAGGCAATCAAGGAGGTTGATTCACTAATCTCTTTTAAGAAAAATAAGGGAAAGTCCCTCAGGAAGCACTCACAGAGATACGAGGAGCTATACAATGAGATTGATAATTACAATGATAAGATAGTAATATCTTCATTTAATTTTGGCCTGGAACGATCGAATGATCCTTACCAGTCCTTGATGAAGAAACTGGCTTATACAATGGATGATCTCATGTACTATGTTGAGAAGTATCCCTAAGTGGAGGATGAGATCATCAACATAGATGCCCCAACTGATAAAAAAAAGAGTGAACCTAAAAAATTCGTCAGGGGGGAAATCAACCCTCTTTGGCCAAGAAAGGATTCTGGCATGAATCCCCCAAAGGTCGTCCCAAGTTTCAGGCTAATGAGAACAACTACAAGGCATTTAAAACGGTCGACAAAGAGACAACCTATAAGCTTATCACCCAGATAAAAGACAAGGCTTACATCAAGAGGCCACCTAAAATGTCTAGTGATCCTAATGATAAAGATGCCAATCTCACCAGGATGACGGACACTTTACCAAAAATCGCAAAATGTTCAAGAAATATTTGGAGGAGCTTGTTTAAGTCGGTCGCCTCAAGGAATACATTAACGCAACGAAGCCAAATTTTTTGACAAAGATCAATGCAGTTCAGAAGGCAGATGATGATCTTCCCCACCAGGGCTGGTCGTAACCATTCACGGGTATACTGATCCAACTCAATGCACTGGCAATAATCTCAGGGAGAAAGCCAGAATTGCTTCTAATGTTCTACAAGCTTTCCATGTATACTTTTCCAAACCCATCCTTTCCAATAGGGAGATAAGAGACTTTGACGTTGATCGAGCCATTATGTTCATTGATGACAATCTCTTCGGTGTGACCTAGCACATAATGATGCTCTAGTCCTCACGCTATAAATTGCAAACTTTGATGTGAGAAGAATACCTGTGGATCAAGGAAGATCTTCGAAGAACATATATCTAATAGTGCTCTATAAGATCGGCTTCAACATTAAAAACCTTGATACTAACATCAAACCACTGATTAGTTTTAATGGATACATAAAGACGCCATATGGAAGATTAAGCTACCAGTTAAGGTTGGTCTAGCTAATAAGGAGGTCGAGTTCCATGCCATTTAGTCGAATTCACCCTATAACACCATAATGGGAAAATAATGGCTTCATGATAAATTATACTTTCTTCGCTTCACCAGAAACTCAAGTTCTTGAGCAACCAGAGGGTGGTGGAGATTAAAGGAGATCAAGCAGTAACTTGGAGTTGCTTTATGTCAGCCATTAAAGCAAAACAAAATCAAAGGGTATTTGGTCAAGGATAAAAAACTCGATTGACTCGTGCCAAACACATGATGGAAGAACTCATTTTGGTTCCTCTGAATTCATCACATCCTGATAAGACATTCCTTATTGGATCAGAGTTCCCTAAGGATGAAGAAAATCAACTCGTTTATTTTCTTAGAACCAACACAAATGTCTTTGCATGGAAATGATATGAATTTCCACAGATAGACTCGTAGATCACTTATCATCGAGTATATGTAGATTCAATTATTAATACCATCAAGTAAAAGTCGAGGAAGTTAGCCCTAGAGAAGGTAACAGTCGTAGAGATAGCAGTTGATAACCTACTCCTAGCCTAATCCATGAGAGAAGCCCAATTCCCAGACTAGATTTCTAACACTGTTGTAAAAAAAAGTGACAAGTGGAGAGTATGTGTATACGTCATTGACCTTAACAAGCATTCTTTAAAAGAAAATTTTCTATTAGAAGGGATAGATTAAATAGTGTATTACACCACTAGACATCAACGCATGAGCTTCATGGATGTGTACTCCGGCTACCATCAAATACCTCTGATTAGCCCAGATCAGGAAAAGACCTCATTCATCATAACCTCAGGACTTTAGTGCTACAAGGTAATACCTTTAGGTTTGTAAAATGCAGGAGCAATCTACAAGCGACTTGTGACCAAAATTTTTAAAAAGCAAATCGGCTCTACCATAGAGGAATACATCGACGATATGCTCGTCAAAAGCAAGCAAGTAGTCGATCATATCAGCAACCTCACGAAGATCTTCATGATCCTCCGATAATACAAAAAGAATCTCAACACCTCAAAATATGTCTTTAAAGTTAACTCTGGTAAGTTTCTTAGATATTTTGTAACCCAAAGGGGTATAGAAGCGAATCTGGATCAAATCAAGGCTCTGCAAGATAGTAAAAGGCTGACTACTATAAAAGACATCTAGGTCATCACTTGAATACTGGATGCTTTGAATCTCTTTATTTTAAAATCTTGAAACAAGTTTCGATCATTATTCTAGAATTAAAGAAGGCAAGCCGGACCATCTGGACAGAGGAGGAAGATCAAGCTTTGGAAGGAATTCGATAGTACTTAGGATCTCCTCCCTTGTTGTCAACCCCCAAAGATGGGAAATATCTGTATCTGTACTTAGATGTCTCATAGCACACGACTATTGCTATGCTAGTTCTCTTACATAATAGAGAGAAAAGGCTAGTTTACTATGTTATCCATACTCTTCTTAAGGCTAAAATTAGATACATGCCTATTGAGAAACTAGTTATGTCATTGGTAACCACAACCGTAAAAATGAGGCACTAATTGATGCTCATACCATTATCATCCTTGCAACCTATACTTTAAAAGACGCACTCAAAAAATCTAACCTCTAAATTAGAATGATAAGTAGTCCCTAGAGTTGGCGCAGTTTGACATCAGGTATGAACTTAGAACAACGATCAAGGGTCAAGTCTTGGAAGACTTCATAACATAATTTTTAATATCATTAAGAGGTGAGGACGAGTAGACAAATCCCATTCTGGAATGATTGGGATAGTCTTTGTGACACCGTAAGGAAGACTTATCTAATAAAACATTAGATTAGGATATAAAGGCTCAAATAATGAGGCAAAATATAAGGCCATGGTGCATTATATGAATAGGGCAATCAATCTAGGTTCTCATCACATTGCTATATACTATGACTCTAGACTGATCATAAACCAACTTAACAGCGACTCCATAATGATTACTGACAGGGATAAGGTAAGAGGTCTTATTCATCAATTTAAGTCTTTCTATACGGAGCAACTCCAAAGGAACGACAATAACCATGTGAATGCTTTTACTAGTTTAGCTTCAGCCATCGATATCGACCTTAAAAGAATAATCAAAGTGGAATACATAGACCGATTAAGCATCGAAGATCCGAATTATTGTCTTTGCATTCTCTAAGAAGATTTAGCTCCATTTTGCATGGATCCCCATCTTATCCTACTTAATGACTGACAAGATGCCTTTAAATGGTAAAGAGGCACACAAGTTAAGGATCAGGTCGGCTAGGTTTTACCTTAACTTTAAAGGCAATCTTCATCGACAATTATTCACCAGTAATTTACTAAGTGTTTTTACGTAGATCAAGTGGAAGGTCTGTTAAGAGAAATGCACGAAGGCAGTTGCAGAGCACACACAAGTAGGATATTGCTCTCCTACAAGGTAACCTCTCAAGGATATTAGGGGCCTTTTATACAAAAGAATGCTCCGAGTTTTCCCTGAAAGTGCCCTAAGTGTCAACAGTTTTTTCCAATCAACAACCAACCTGTAGGAGATCTGAATTCCCTCATTAGTCAATGACCTTTTGCTCAATGAAGCATGGACATAGTGGGTCCACTACCGGCCACACCAAGGAATCGAATATATCAGATAATAGTGACTGATTGCATAACAAAGTGGGTTGAGGATAAGACATTCACCCACATTAGAGAAGTAGATGCCAAGAGACTCATTTGGAGGAACCTCGCCACATGATTTGAAGTACTAAGAATATTGGTCACCGACAATGGAACGCAGCTTGACAATGACTCCTATGATTTCTGTGTAGAACAAGAAGCTAAAATTTATTATGCATCAATAATCTTCCCCCACTACAAAGGACGAGAAAATATAAGTAATAAAACTCTTCTATTAGGAATAAAATTCCGATTAGATAATGTCAAAGGACGATGGGTGGATAAATTTCCATACGTTAATTGGGTATGCATAATGACTCCAAGAAATCCATAAACTCCTTACTCCCTTGCCTACGGTAAGAAAGACATCATCCCTTTGGAGATCGGACTTCTAACACTCAGAGATCTTTGAATATGGTCATAATGATGAACGAATAGCTCAAGAGTTAGATTAAGCTCTGATACATTTGGTTGCCTACTACTAAGAGTTGTCAAGACAGCATGACAAGAAGGTCAAGGTTAGAGAATTCCAGGTCGAAGACCTGGTGCTAAAAAATATGCTACCTGCAACTAAGAAGCTAACATATGTCAACCTTATGCCTAACTGGTAGGGACCCTAGTGAGTCATCTCAATGGGGGTAGGAGGATCATATCATTAAGGTGAATTAGATGGAAAAGTTATTCCAAGGTCATGGAATGCTATGAACCTTAGGAAGTTTTATCATTAGATAAGAAGTCGAAGACATTATTTCTTTCTTTATGCACAATAAAACGATTGATAGTTAATCATTAAAAGTATTCAAACTTATTATCTCAAAACTTTTTTTCAAAAACCACTCAAGCAGTGGTATAACAAGTAAGAAATGTCGGTTGCCTAAGAATTTGGCAAAAACCCATGTAAGAACTGCATGGTATAACTAATATGTGAGTTGATCACCTATGTTTGTCACAACACCCCACTTGATAAGTGCTATGATCTAAAGTATATCGGCCTAGAATAGGCAAAAGCCCATGTAAGAATGGCGTGGTATGACCAAGATGTGAGTTGGTTTCTTACTTTTGGTGCCAAAACCCATCTGAGAAATGGTATGATCTAAATTTAATCAGCCTAAAAGAGGAAAAAACCCACATAATAATTTCATGGGACAACTCAGACATGAGTTGGTCACCTACGTTTGGCACCCAAGACCACTTGAGAAGTGGTATGATTTAAAGTAGATCGGCTTAGAAAAGGCAAAAAACCACATAAGAATGACGTGGTATGATCCAAGACGTAAGTTGATCATCCACATTTGACACCCAACCCAGCTAAAAGCGGTGGTATGACCCTGTATAAGAATGGCCGTCCTAAAATTAGTTATATTAATTACTTATGGTCGGTTTAGAATTTGTTATTTACTTCGTATTTAGAAAACGATATGCAAAAAAATCAAGTCGATCAGTAAAAGTCTTTAAGTACTTAGAAAGAACCAAAATAACTAGACGACTTACCAGGTGCCCCATTTTGGTAGGAACCCTAAGATTGTCATAGTTTTTGCCATATAGTTCCCCAGAGAGCACAAGGTTATTCCTATCCGTATTCTTTTGTGATCGGGACAAATATGTAACCAAGTTGTCGGACTTTTCCTTATCCTGGAAATGATATAAATCTTATCTTAGGAAAGACCTCAAGTCATAACAATATATAATCTCCTCCAGACCTAGGTTTGCCCCACAAATCTGGTTTATGGCAATTGTACCCATCACAATTCGATAGAATCTACCGTTTGCTAGAGCTGGGAATATTCCATAATAGCGAAGTGCTCTCACCAATAATGGATGAAGGGGTAAACTAACCCCCTTATAATATGGCAACCGTCATAAAATTTATCTCATAAGAGGGAAGATTCATGATATCTTCTTTCCCTGAGGATAACCTTATGTTAACATTATCAGGAATTCCATATTTTTCATAAAATTCCCAAACATTATTAGTTGCGAGCAACTCTTATTTTTCACCACGTTTAGACTGGTGAAATTAAAAAGAAGAAGAAATGAAAAAAATCCTTCTAGTATCTACAAACCCTAGAGAGAGAGAGAGAGAGATATTTAGGATAAGAATACCTCTATAGACGTCAAAATTACAAGGTATAAGGCTTTGGGGGCCTTATACCAGTCAAATTGACCGTCGTCCATCATTTGTGATGGACAAACATGTGCTTACACGCCATCATTACCTAGGAAAGTGATGCCTGGTTGCATGTCCCAAGGGTTGAAGTACGTGTAAAATGATTCCCGAAGTAATAATTAAAACCCTATCACGTGGCCCAAGGAACAGGCCTGTATAAGCTTGGGGAATATGTCTAAATAATTGTTTTTAATAACATATAGCCAATAACTTAAAATAAGTCTAGGTCAAACAACATATTAACAAATTACCCTAATCTTGAGATCAATTAAAGGGAGAATATTCGAATCTGTGTCACGTGGATATCATGTGATAAATCCTGGAAGACCACAAAAATATAGGGAGATAAGTTCAAATCTTGGAGGATCACATTGGCAGGTTGAAAAACCACTCCTTATAGGACTCAGACTTACAATTAAAATAAACATGAAGAGACCTAAAGGATGAGGATACTTAAGCTTATAAATAAGGGAGACCTCACCCATTATGAGGAGATTGATTATAGCTAGCACGTGGTGACTTGGACTCTCAACTAGCCATTCTAGCACTCTAATTGCCATTATTGTTCCTAAATAGTAAATTATTCTCCTTCTATTCCTTGCGTATGTAGGAAGATCACTCTGATGAACCACATACATCTAATCTTCCGTGTTCTTTTCTTGCATTCATAATTATTTAAGGGTAAATCTCCCA
The DNA here is from genome assembly GCA_949130495.1 of Sambucus nigra. Lineage (NCBI taxonomy): Eukaryota > Viridiplantae > Streptophyta > Magnoliopsida > Dipsacales > Adoxaceae > Sambucus > Sambucus nigra. The sequence continues at coordinate 153,768,896 of OX422213.1, forward strand.
TTATTACTTTTATTGTGGGTCAATATCCCCCACAGGAAGTGTGAGACATATTTAGTTTATCATGTTTTGGTAAATTTTCAGACATAATTTTCATAGATTGATGGAGAGATATTATGGGTAAAAAAATAAACATCACATACATTTATTCATGAAGTCAATTATGGTTAATAGGGATGGTTGGGGTTGGGGTTGGGGTTAGAAGGACTATTGGATTTATTATTTGGGTTTGGTCCTTGATTATTTTGAGGAGGAGGTTGGGGACAATGGACATGTTTGGATAAGAGAAGGGTGTGGTGCGACGAAGAAATTATTTTGTGGCCCAATATGTCATGTTGGCTATATTGGTCTGTTGGGTTGACCAAGTAGCTCATTATTAGGCGTAGATATTGTCAGCATTTTGGAACATTTGAATGTTGTTGTATGGTTCATCCACACACCGATCAACTGGTTTACACCATTAGCAATGATCATAGGCTAGGGAGGTGATAGTGTTTTCAAGGGTGTTAACAAAACTTTTAAGGCAGTTATACCGAGAGTGATATGCATGTATTTCTTCATGCATCCAATCGGTAAAGGTAAAGAAATTATGAGTTAAATTTTTAACGAGTACATGTGTGGAATAAGGATCATAGTGCAGAATGTCATGGGGATTGATATGGAGAATATCATGGGGAATATTATGGGATATATTATGGGGAATGTTATGGGTGTTATCTTATTCTTATTCTTATTCTTCTTTCTCCTCATATTCCTCATTTCTTCTTCTTCTTCTATATCTCCACTCTGCCATTCACGATGAATTTTTGTGAGACTAATGAGTTTAAAGATACGTAGTGACAAGTACAAGGAGATAGTTATAAGTGAGGGGTAATGTGCATGGGGGAGCGATCTGTTCCTATTTTCTAATAGCTTGGTGAGAACCATTCTACATGGAAGACATGTATGACATGCTTTTGGGTATTTCAACATGTGGTGCATGATGAACATGAAAAAGTTGATGTGGAAATTCTATTGGATGCTCCAGTTGAGAAAATGTCAAGGTAGGAGACAACTCCATGACTACCTCTTGATGGAATGATAAAATATGTTATAAGTTTATAATTGATTCTTGAGGTCGTGTTGACTTCGTTGATAAAGAGACAACATGTTTTGGTGGTGGAAACATCTCTTGCTCTAAGGAAATTCATTGTAACATTGGGATTGAAATTAGGAAACTCAATCCATTTATGGGAGACGTAGTTATCATACCTGGCGCTAGGAATATCAAGGATAATGGAGATATCCTTGGGTGTAAATTTAAGTGACGTTCTAAGAACATACGAATGTATGGTATTATTCTCATAAGAGAGGTTGGTGCAGAATACCCGAACAAATGTTGGATATGTGGTTGCGGATGTCTCGAGAAAGTTGATCCATCCTTGATTATCAAACATTGAGTGAATGTTGGGAAACTCAATTTCATGTAAACTAGAGGGAACGGCCCTCCCGAGGGTGTGACTATTCTTGAGGAATATTTGGAGTTGAATATACTTATGTGATTGGGATATTTACGAAAGTTTAGGTTAAGGTGAGGAACTCTTACAATATTACTTTTGGATCTTTTAGAAGGTAATCTTAAAGACAAGGCCATTAGATGTTTTTTTTGTAGGAAAGGATTTTGGGTGACAAAGAGATAATAGTTTTGAAAGATAGAATGGTGGATATATAATGTGAAAGCCTATGGTTTTATAGAGGAGATGTGTGAGTATAAGTTGATTAATGTATACGACATCTAAGAGAGGTAACTAATATATTTAGGAATCTATTTGGGGGTTAAACATGATTTTGTAGTTCCTATTGGATTTTTAGTTGGGATAAAGCCAACTTAGACAATTTTAGTTGAATAAACTCCCCCATATTGAAAAATATATATTTTCATTTGATTTGATGTTATGGCTTTTGGTTGGTAGTGTGTGAGGATCACATTACATTTGGAAGGCTTAAGGAGTTATTGAAAATGAAGACATGCATGTGAATAAAGGAGTGTAAAAGTGTATAAGTGGGTAAAGAGTTAAAGAGTAAGAGGATAAAAATGGATGTAACGAGTCATTGGTTTTAACATGTATTAACAAGTGGCATTTCAATTTTTATTTTTATTTTGAATGATGACGTCTTTTGAAAGATTATGATAAGGATATTTTTTTGAAAGTGCGTCATTTTCATTCGTGGATTGAAGAGATTTTATTTGTGTTGTTTGGATGAGAAATTATTTGTTTTAGATATTTCCAACATATTGTTTATTCTATCTTTCTCCTTTTAAATTCAGATGTTCATAATGAATGAATCCATAAAGATGATGACTATATCCTTTGGGTTTATTTGGAGTGTTGAATTGTGGTTGAATTGATTTTATTTTTTAGGAGTTAAAATGATTGATCACATGGGATTATTTGCAATTGAAAAATGAATTATTCCTTTGAATTTTTGTTTGGAGGACCCTTTCCATGTTGGGAGTATGTGGAATTTTAATTGGACAATTTATATAAGTGTGATTTTTTCTTTTACACTTAATACAAAAATAATCTTCTCATTTAGTGTCTCATTTAATGTGTTTACGAAAATTATTTCTTTTTTTAATTTGGTGTATTTTTTACTTTTTGCCTTTTATTTTTGAACAAAAAGGTTTTGGGTATATTTATCAAATTTTGATTCCTTATCAAATTTTAGATTTTCCAAATAGTATGTATAATGGGATTTCACTTAATTGTCCGAAAGAATTTCTAAGTAAGTCAACGTTTTTTCTTAATTGTTTGTTTTCATTTTGTAGACATGATATGTATTTTCCTTTATTTATTAAATTGATTTTTTTTAATTTTGTCATTTTTTCGTGTTAGAATGTTTTTTTCTTCGTGTTTCCTAGTTTTATGTAGAGATCTTTGTTTCCATTTTAAATCGCCATATGAGAATCCATAAGGTTCTTGTTGCTTATAAGTAATGTTTTGTAAAGTTAGTCTAGTTGCTCATATGCATTAATCATTTAATTTTTTCAAAGTTAAAAAAAAAAAATTAGATTACCTCACCGCTGTCTTGTGTAAAATGATGACGGTTTTTTTATCGGACGATGAAGTTGTGCAATCTTCTATGATAACTTCATCTATTGAAACTCGGGTTATGTGAGACATTTCCTCTATATTTGGTGGAACACGGGGGTTATGATATACATATGATTGAAATAAGGGGTTTGTTTTTGGCATTCTTTTCTTCCACAAATTCCTCATCAAGGAAGTTCCAAAAGTCATTCGCTTCCTTAAAGTGAGACATTTTAGTTAAAATATCATGATCTAAAAAGGAGTGTAAGATCTTTAAAGCTTCAATGTTAAGTTCATTTTTCTTTTCAATTTTTAATCTAGATACAAGGGGTAAGTTTTTATCACTAATTACTTTCCATAAGTAGTAATCAACAAACAATAAGAGATATTTTGATTTTCCATAATTTATAAAATCCATTTGAAAACAAATTGGAAGATCATACCGTTGCAAAACAATTTCAGAGATACTTTCCATTTTTATTAAACTCAAATTATACTTTTCAAAATAAGTATCTATAAGTTAATCTCTGATACTAATTATTGATCCGAAAATATACCCAAGAGAGGGGGTGTAGATTGGGTAAATGGGTGTTAATAGCAAATTTAAAAAATTTCTTAACTTAGTTATACAAATTAATTATGATATGTTAAGTCTAACTATAAGTGAGAAATGAATCAACAATAAATATAGTTAAAAGAGATAGAGAATAAATGAAACTATGCAAATAGAGATTTTAATGTGGTTCGGCTTCTACATATGCCCACGCTCAAGACGGCACTCGAGAACTTCACTATCTCTGATCTACTGATGGTGGAACCAAAATCTCACAAGAATACTACCTCGTAAATCGCAACCAACAAGATGTGAAACTCGTCATTTCCCAAACGGTATCCACGTAATAACCTAAGGACTTTAAATTCCTCGACAACCCGCAACTATGACACTACCAGTCGAGAGGATATAATCGAAACATCAATACAAGTAGCTTTACTAACACAATGGAATAGTATACTTACTTCCTCTCTATGAAAAGATAAGTAAATAAGTATCACACGTATATAGCTCAATTAGATTTTAGAGTATTACTTTAGAACAAGTGGGTGTTAGGATTGTGACTTTGCTAAAGAGAAATTTAGATTGAGGTAACATTAAGTGGGTTTTCTTAGAATTATTTCTTTAAGGAAGTTTTTGGGTTTAAAAGTCCTAAATGGGTATTCTGATTTTTCTCTCAAAAGAGGGATGACATAAGCAAGGATGAAGAAGCTTTTCTTAAGAAGATGATGTTGTAATCTTGGATGATTTGAAATAGCTGAGGTTAATGGGATGAAAGGTTGGAAGTTTTTACCAAAAATATTTCTAGAAACCTAACACTTTTAGCTGACTAAAAGTCTAGGTATAGTCGACTAAAACTCCTTTGTTTGAGTTTTAGTTGGCTGTCTCAAGGGGTTTAGTTGGGTGAAAAAATTTAGGTGACTAAAACCATTTTTAGTCGACTAAAGAAAGGTATAGTCAACTAAACCTCCTAGCTTTTAGTTAAAATATAGTTCGGTATAGGGATATGATTTAAGGAAGGTTTAGGGTACATTGAGGTGGGCTTAGGTGTGTAGGTTTTGAGCATATACAAGCTAAAACATGTTACTTTAGTTTTATACAATGGTTTCTAAAGTAAAACAAAATAAAGTCGTAATCAACTAAGCTATTTTTTTTACTTTCTCAAATCATCAATTATGGGCTTGTGATGTGATTCTTTCATTAGTTTTATATCTATGGAATGTGGTGGAACATGCTTGATAGACTAGATGATGTCTGATAGTTTTTTGAGACTTTGAGAGCTTAGTATTGATGCAAGCTTGAGGTGAACTTTAGATAGCATGTGATCTTCATTATTTTAGTTATGATATTCATTATATTTGCAAGGATATGGTTTCATTGTTATTTGGATAATATGTTCCTGGTAACATGTCTCATAATATATTGTGTGCTTGTTTTAATCTCAATTACATTTAGAGAGAAGATAATGAAGTTGTTATCATTTATTAATTGTATTGTCCTAATACAAAATCCTTTTGATTTAAAACATTTGGTTTCACAATTCCTTTTATGGTATCTCTTATGATTGGTTTTCTTTTTGCACCATCTTTAGGGGCTATCAATGTGTAAGTTAGGCAGTTTAATTAGTTATGTATATTGAATTTAATTCCACTTATATTTACATATCTAGAATTCTCACGTTTGTTAATTTATATAATTATCCTCTTATAGATAACCCTACTTTTCATTTTATATATTTTTTGTAAGGTTTATTTGAGATTTTATAGGTGTTGGGAATGCTATGTGTAATGTTTCATTGCGTTTCGAGAATGTTTTGTAGTAATACGCGACTTTAAGGACATTTTCATTATTTTAAACTTTAGATTTTGGACCTCATAATCATAAGGTTATATGGCTTTAAAATTGCTTCACGTGGCCACCATCCACCCCTCATTCTGATTTCACCTCATTATGATTTCATATGAAGAAGTTATGGGCATTCTCATTCGAAAACTTTTTTTAAAACTAAATGTAGCAAGGTTACTTTTTCCCTAAACCCGATTGATCGAGGGTCCCAGACCTGATTGATTGGGTCCCCTAAATTTATTTATTTTTTATTTCCTTTTTCTTTTCTTTCCTCCACTTACTACAAATAGTAAGAGAGTTTCTATTTTCAGTAGCTTGGATTAAATTCGTGACCTACCTTTCTAATTTGAGCATATTACTATCTTCTTTATCCTAGGTTTTGGTAAAACCTTCAATTTCTCTATCTTCCTCCATTATACTGCTTGTAAATTGTTTGTTACTTATTTTAACCTTATTCATTGTCTGCTCTTGGTTTGTAAAGAATTATAAAGCATTTACTAAAGAATATTGTTATTAATACCCACTTTTATGGATCGTTAATTATTTTTTTGCCTTTATGTCGTAGTTAATGCTCAATTCTCCATTTAGCTAAGCTATATAGGTTAGGGATGATAAACACACCATGGATGATTGAGCTTCAAATATAAGGTTTAGTTTTTATTAATTTTAGTTGAAACTTGTGTGTTGCTATTGGAGTATCATAGTGTTTTAACCTTTCTTGTCATGCAATGGAAGTGGTTCAGGATTTACTATAACATTAACTCATTTGTACCATAATCAATTGACACTCTAATCTTTGATATTGACTTTGCACTCTACATCGTTGATGTTTGATTACTTTGAATATGATAATTTAAAAGTGAATTGGTCAAATTCCATTATTCATTTAGCTAGTCCAGGGTGGGGGAATGATCCCTAATATCCATTCTCCATTTAAGTCAATACTCGCTTTAATTCCCTTATTTTTATAATCTTATTCACTCGTTTCACAAATGTTTAGCTGATTGTTAGGTTTATACCCCTTTTCATACCTTTATTATCTTTTAAACTTATATTTATGATTTGTAGTGCATTCGATACCCGGACTTATCCGATTTATTACTTGTTGCGATTGATTTACACTTCAATTAAACATTATTTTTGGAGCTTCAAGTATTTCTTTCCCGAATTCTTGGTTGGATCTCTCCTAAATCATTTCCTCTACAGGTAGCATATAGTTCTCTATTGTGTTATGTTAATTATGAGAGTTATACACTTATTTAAATTCTCTAATGTTTGTAGGTCTCCTATGGGCCTAAGTTAGAGGCCCTAGATAAGGCCAATACACTAACCAATTGCTCTCAAAACTTACCCTAAAGGGTTACCCAAACTTCAGACCCAATCTAGCATACTGAGAACACTATTTCAGGCCTCTATATCCCTTAGAGCCTGGTCTAACGGTACACACTCAAAATAAAAAATAATTAATCTCGTTATTATTAATTTATAAGTGTAAATCATAACATGCCACCAATATCGCAATAAATGACACAACTACCATGCATACGCAACTACTAGGCACACAATCATTATTAAATATTATAAAATATGGGGTATCACAACTTTGTAATCACGACTTGGATCTCATCTAACAATCCTATCACTCCAAGTCGTTTCTCTTCTAGTTAAACCAATCCCCTCTCTATGTCTTTATATGTTGGCAAGGACAACTTGCTGAACCACATATATATTGCATCAAATTCTTTTTCGGCATAGCACTAGAGGCCTTTTCTAGAAATAATCATTATTGTAGATTGGACTCGACTCTCCTATAGTAACTTATTGAAAATTGAATTGAAAGATCATGAATGGCTTTGGAGAAGAAAGGTTATACTTGCGATTACGAAATAAAAAAAAAAGTGGTGAATGTATGTTTTTTGTGTGCGCGGGATCCAAATGTTGTTTTATTTAGTAGTGGACATAAGCCTTTAAAATCTTTTAATGAGACACTATATATATATGTGTGTGTGTGTGTGTGTGTGTATTCGAAAACATTCTTGCATGATCTTCCTAAACAAGAATTGTATACGTACTTAATCCGTTGGTCATATATATCACAAAACCTATTCACTAAATCAATACAAACTGTTTAACAAACCAATGGAGAGAAAATGTAAGCATTTACCCCTGCCCTTATATCACGAGAACAACTATAGAAGCGAAATTGATGGAGTGTATAACCCATTAACTTGAGCAAAATTGATGGAAGTTAACTAAATCTCATTTTTTAAGCAAAACAAAGGTTCTTACCTTACTCCTATGTGGGAAGACCGCATATGAGCCTTACTCTCTCTATATTAGTATTAACAACATTGCAACTGTTAAAAATGAGTGTTTTGTGTTCAAATCTTCATCTTGTAAGTTGTAACTATTTATAACATATTTGGTGAGCCTCATTTCCTAGGAAAATGATTAAAAATTATATACTTTTCAAGATGAAAAAGATAAATATTCACTTAACCTAAAATATATATACACGAAAATACGGAATCCGGAAGAGAGGTAAAAAGCAACAAGGCTCGATTTTCTTCCTTAATATTTACATCAACCTTTTATAGTTGGTTAACAAACCCATAAAAATACTGATGTGATTAATGAGGTCCCCTCCCTCCTTCATCTTCAAACGGTAAAGATCCCACTTGAAATTGAGCTTTGTTGTGAGACTCCTAGCTTAATAATTTTTTTTTAACTTTTCCATAATTTTGGCAGCGTATCCTCATCAAGGACGTTGTTGATTACATTATCACTCATATTGAATCTTATCATGCTCAAGTACCTTGACTCAACATCCTTCCATGTAACGCCCGACCCGAATTTATAGGTTACCCGTGGTCAAAACGGTCGAACCGAAGCATTAGATGTGAAGTGCAATGAAACAACCTAAATAATGTTGCTAGTTCAGTTTTATTTAATTAGCATTTCACTTGTTTAGCTTTCAATTTCAATTAAAATCAAACTATCTGAGGAACCCGTGGGAAGAGTCCCCGAAATTCAAGCATACAGTACTACTAACGTAAAATAAAAAGAATACTTACCTGTACAATGCTTTTAAAATACGAAACCACACTCAACCTGCCGTAACAAAGACACGATAATGAGCCAAATGCCTAGTGAAAAAACTACAACAATGTAATATAGAATCGAACAGTAGAAAAAAGACTCTAATATGTTATGTCTATGTGCACATGCAACTACTTTATATATGTATATGTATATACAAATGTACACTTTAATGCATGAAACCGTTTTTATTCCAAAAACATTACTTATTCAGATTAGTTCACCTTAATCCTACGAAGTACCCCGTCTTACTTGACTTGAAATTTATTTCTTGATTTAGTGCACCCGATTAAATACTTTAAACCAATACCCTTTATTTGATGAAAAACATTTCGGTCACTGAAATGATTCATTTGTTCCTACTAAATTTACCATAGTATTTTAATTGAAAATCACCTTTCAAAACACGCAAATACCGTGTTAGAAAATACTTATTTTTCTTTGAAATCCATTCATAAACACACTCTAGTGTTGATTATGGATTAAACCTATTAGGTTACTTAATTACACCTTTAGTCGCTTAACTTTACCATTCTTTTTACTTCATGGACATTAATAATTTTTTTTACATTATTTGTCCACATTATTCTTTACTGGAGTATTTATCAATTTCATTCAAGTTATGTTGTCCTTTGATATATTGGCTACACAAACCATTTCTAGACATGGTCCACTCTTCATTGTCTTTTTCTCAGAATCTTCTAATATCCGCATACTTTAACGGGCTCCACACCACCGGATATGCTACTATATGCTCTAGCTAGTGATTTTGGGTCTTTCACCCCAGGGCTCAGGGACTTCCTTAATTATTTTTCAAAATACTTATCATCAAAATCACTAGTTTATATGCATGAGAAGATGGATTTTAAGTAAAAAAATCCTATTAAATGGGTCTAATACATAGTTCATTCTTGAAATTTCACAATATTGGCTTAAACATGCCTTTCAAGCTAAAAGATATTTTTATTTCTCCCAAACTTGAGTGAATGTCTATATATACAAAAGTTCCAATTTTTACAAGAAAACTTTGAAAATATTCGTTCCTAAAATATCCCTGACCAGATAAACATTCCTTCAATATTTTTATTCCATAAAAATATATAAACACCAAGTTTTCTTGAAATTTATAATTTTACTCAAAACCATTGAAACCTTTTGTAAGCCCTTTTCAACAAATCATAAGAAATAACATTCTTAAATCGTGTATGCACTCTACTCTCACAAACTCTAACTACAAGACCAACACTATGGAAACTAGAGTTTTTAAACTGAAGAGTAGAGTTTTCCACCTCAAAGAAGCTCCAAAATGGTAGGATAAAAGTAGAAGAAGATGGCAACCTCCCACCTCTGAAGGTAGCCTTAAAGAGGTTGCCAAGCCCCATAAAGTTTTCCTCCATGAAAGCTCCAAGCAAAATCCCTTCTAGCTCCATTAACATTCTACATTCCTTATAGAATGTAGAAGGAATGTAGAACGTAAGGGGAATATGGTGGCACATGGTGGAGGGGTGGTGGTGTTAGGATGTTTTATGGTGATTGAAGGGTGGGGATGCTCTTAAGGCTAGAGAGAGAAGGGAAAATCTGATGGAGAATGCCTCAAATGGCCCAAATCCCATATAAATACTTCCAAAAGTGGTTAAATACCCCAAATGCCCCTACACCCAACTCTTTAAGCCAAGGGAAATCTAATATTTTATCCAACGTTTTGATTTGGGCTGCTGAGAAGTTTACACGTTGTCAAATCCAACGATCCACGTCGTGAGAGCACATTAAAAAGGATAAGATTTTCAAATTCAGCTCCAATCGTTCGAACGATCTCTAATACTCATTCGAACGAGATTACACATTCATTCAAACGACACTTTAAATAAGATGTTCTAATGAGATGTCCGTACGCGCGAGGAACAGATCAAATCCAATTCATCGAACGATAATAACCCCTCATTCGAACTACCTCTGATTTCATAACTTCAAACTTTGTGCCATAAAAATTCTGGTTTGACAAGCACGAGGGCCACAAAGTTATCCAGATTCAACTTATGATCCACCTCAACAATTCTAAAACCCAAATGGTCATACTAAGCACCAAATAACACAAGTATGATCAAATTTGATCAGGTGCGAACCGTGCGTCGTGTAATATACAAATCGTTGTTATCGGTTCGACGACTCAATGCAAAAAACCTAAACTACAACTACACTTGACAAGCAAGGACAACTATAAGTCGGGTATCATAAGAAATCCACAGGGAGTGACTGAATTTTAGATTTTAATTGTTTTGCTACTTCAAAAATAAAAGTGTAAATGGTGATATGGTTTACAAGAAAGAAAAGAAAAAAAATTAAGAAGTTAACACTAAACAAAAATGAATAAAATGAGAGTCAAGATCGCGTCCTCGCCATGGGTTGAACAACTAATAATTAGAATTTTGGTTCGAAAATATTTAACCGAGCATTTTTAATTAATCACAAACATAATGCAAGAATGAATCTAACTCAAAGTTGCGAGATAAAAGATTTAATTCAAAATGGTCACACGCGTCTTAAAATCAAACGATCGCTATAAACACTAAAGTTACGTGACAAAGAAAGTTAAATACATAATAATTCAATTTTAATACACGCGGTTTCAATTAAATGTGATTTTACACAAACTCTAATTTTTGAAACTCGACGCCCATCAATGGCGGACACACGACCCAAACCCTATTTAACTACTCACTACACATGAATAAAACTAATTAAACGCTAATTAAACTAATGGAAACAAGAAATTAAGAAACTAAAACTAATTATCTAGGTAAGAAAATGGAAGACATCAATGGAAATAAGCATAAACAATAAGCTAAAACAGTAAGGAAGATGATGAATAGTAAACTTACATAACAAAAATGGGCAAAATCACAAACCAATGGAGGAGAGGGGAAAGCTCCACAAAATCCCCAAAGTTCTAACCCTAGAAGTTTAAAAAAGAAGTCCCCCACTTAGTACCATGTTTATACATATATACTCAACCAAAAAATAGCTTAAAAAATTAAATGTGCATATATTCACCCGAAACGATTCGCAGGTGTGCGAATCGATTCGCACCTGACAGTGCTGAATTATCAGCTTTGTCCAACTTTACGAAAAATATTGTAACTTCTTCATTATAACTCGAAATTAGGCACGGTTGGAGGATACGTGAAGATAACTCAGAGGGATACAACATCCAAGAAGACATTAGGCCAAAAAACCAAATTATGAAATGACTAAAATGCCATTGAATGTGACCTTGAGTGTGATTTTGAAGATAAAATCATCCTAAAAATGCCATTACTCTCTCATAATACATCGGAATCATGCACTGTCGACGGCCACGCAAAGAGAAATCGAAGGGATTCAACTTCCATGAACAGTTTGGGATAAAAATATGAATGATGGAATTACTAAAATACCCCCGAAGCTGCAATATTTAACGAAACTTTTCTGGAAAGCGACCAAACTTCACGCTAAGAACCTAAATACGTACAAAAGCTCAATTATACCTCATATAGCATGTTAAAATATAAAATGGAGGTTGTTTGATTAACGAGCATAAATATAGCAATTACGGTACCCGAGGGGGATAAAAATGCATAAGTTAATGAGCGAAAAATGCAATATTTGTGACGTATCGAAAGTGTCGGGGGAAGTGTTACATTCTTCGCTCTTTAGGGAATTTCGTCCTTAAAATTATTCATCATTTGATCCCACAAACTCCCGGGATTATCAATACCTAATCTAAATTATAGGAATCTTTTAGGGATAAGTCATCGAAGTCCTAATCACCAAAAATCATCATACGCCCTGTCACAAAGGGCTATCACCAAAGAACTCAACATGCAACATTTTCTAACGCTCACCATCAGGCTAACCATCAAAATTTCATGATAGTCCCTGAGTCTCCACTTACTCGATGATCATGTTCTATTAAATCCTAAGGCTGTAACACCCCGCCTAATTAAATACCGGGTTATCAGTCCTTTATTAAATTAAAATCAAGGTGAACGGTATGGTTCATTCTTAACATCACTGCCGAAAATAATTTTTCCATTTTAATCACCCTAAATAATTAAGCTAAGCGTCAAAACAATTTAAATGATTTAATTAATTAAATTCCGTTGTAAAAACCTTTTTAAGCATAAACTAATTTATGAATAATACAAATGATAAAGATACCAAATCATCCAATAAAACATGCCAACTAGATTACTCAGATCCAAATAAATAACCACAACCACTGAAAAAGTGATAAATAAAATAATCCCAAATGAAAACCGAATACTGAAATAATAGAAGTGTATGAAATCCCTATAAAGTCTAAACAAGAGTCTGGAAATGAGCGACACATGCCCTAGCTAAAGGAACTAAATAGAAATCCGAGGAGCCAAAAGAGGAAGCGTCTACTGCAGTGACCTGCAACTCCCACCCAAGTTGCAACACGTACTGTCAAATGAATCTACACCTGACGCCCCTGTGGCTGGGCACCTGCAATATATATATATATATATATAAGTGAAGGAAAAATGACAGGAAACGGGTCAGAGCCCGAGTGTAAAACAGTTTAAAATGCTTAAACAAGTATTTAAAATGCTTACTAGCTAATATGACAACCATGTTAGTACATGACACTCTCTTGAGAATTCTCACCTCTCATCTAATGTGCACGTCTACCGTACTACTAAAATGACTCATAAGTCTATCTAATTAATCTCTCATAAATTCTGATTCGAGGTTACAAGTCTATGATTTTAGTTTAGAGATCAATCTCTTAATGATTACTTACGTCGATTATGTATTTCTCAAAACTGTTGTGAAATTTTCGAACACTTACTACAATTTTGGAGCATTTATTCAATATTTATCTACTTATACGCACAGTAGAAGAATTTCATATATATGTATATATATTAATCACTCATATAATATATATACTATCGACACCCCACATAAAATCTATGGTGCGGGCATACTCTGCTATCAAGTCCCCGTATACCTCGTACAAGGGAAATACTAGTTCGGAATCACTCTCGAACTGTATTAACACAATACACACAAAATGCAGGCGAAGCATAGTTCCAAGTCACTAAGAGGTCAGCACATACTCTCACGTCTCTTAGGAGCGTCTGACTATCATTCTAAGATAGCCTATACCAAGGAATCCTATGTTCTAGGGTACAAGTAAATATCCCCCCACAAAGGTCCCATCGAGATAAGACTTTTCGGCGTGGCAACCTCCATGATAGCAAGTAGCACGGGTATGATTATACACAAAGATATATTTAATATATACACAAGCACTCGGTTATATATATAAATATTCATATCTTTCAATTAGGTTCGTTTGTGACCTATAGCAACATTTTAACTGTACGTAGTACAAATTACCCAATTCTTACGCCTAATGAACTCATCTCTTTTCATTCTCAATTATAATCATTTCATAATTACTTATCGTCCATAGAAGTGTTTTCTCTTCCTAAAGGTAAATTCAGTAGGTATACCCTCACTCCCATGCTGGTCTAAGCCTTTCTTAAGTTTCTCAATACGTTACTTAACGTACACATGTTTTCTAATAAATGACATACCTCTGTTATCCCACGATTACATCCCGTATAAAATTATATGAAATAGAACCTACTTAGACCCTACTAGTCCCCTTCATGACCCATAATGATATTTAAATGATATCCAAAGGTTTCCTATGTATTTTAACCAAATTAATTAAAAAGGGAAAAAGTATTCAATTTCCAAGAGGGGTCGATCGATCGATGAAAAGGGTCGATCGATCGACACTCTTAAGTCGATCGATCAAGCAGGTTCTTGCCCAGATTCTGCTATTCCAACATACGAGTTTCATCACCTTTTAACCTCTAAATCATGCTTAATTCATCCCAAACACCCAAACAATTAAACTAAGAGTTATGTCAACCTATCTACATGATTTCGTACATAAAAAATGTGCGAATTCATCAATGGCATGGATTTAAAGGGACAAATTTAATAGAATTACCAAAAACCCTAGTTTTATCATAAATTCCAATATTCTCAACCTTTTTCTAGATTTATTTCTATTAAATCATTACAAATTCGTGGGTAATCCTCAACATATGTCAAGGGTTCTAGACTACATGCATTCCTCCTTAAACATGAGATTAAAATCTCCTAAATCATATAATTCTTCAATAAAACATGTATTTACGAATCCTATTCTAACATGGGTGAAATATTAGCTAGGAATCAACAAGATAGATACTTGCCTTAAAATTTTAGGTCCGATTCCACAAAATAGACTGGTATACCTTGCTCCGATCTACGCTAAGGTGGTGGAATCCGGTAAAAAGGTTATGAGTTGGGGTTTTCCTCCTTGGAGAGGTCTCTCTCTTCTCTCTAACCTAGACTCTATGTAACTCTCTAACTCCTAACCCTTGAGTAATCTAATTTCCATCAGATTAAAACATATAATTTTCGTCCATAATTAAGCCTAAAAATGGCTAATTACTAAAACGTCCTCTCGTGTTGTCGGGTAGGCCTAAAAATGTCCCGAGACCCAAACTAAACCCCCGGATATACTTTTCTGACTATCTCGATCTTTCCGAACACGTTGGCGCACTCGAAATGATTATACAAGGGACTTATAAATTATTCACTTTTTATTATAATAATTTAGTCCCGACATGACACATGTGCGTCCCGAGTTAATTTTTTATAATTGTTGTATCATTCACTCGTGGCAATTTTTAATCAATTTAGTTCCATATATTACTTTACTCATTAAGCAATATTCAACTAATTCCCAATAATTACTAATTCTCGTCACGCTAGTAAATATTTAAAATAAATTTTGTATTAATATTAAATTAATTTATCTCAATTAAATTTAATAAATCCCCAATTTTAATATCCATAAAAATACGGGGTATTACAAATGCTTTCTTGCTAGCACGCCACACCATACTGGAATCACTACCGGGGAAACACCCTCTAGTGATCGGCACTAACTAAAGAATAAACAAATGCAATTAATCACCCAATTCATCATCATAAATTGTTTTAATTTTTAAGGTTACATCACCTGAGTCATCTCAAATTCTCGGGTCATCTTGACCCAGCAAATTCACTAAAAATTGATACTAACGTTCCCATAACTTAGTTGCTCGCTCAGAGGGGTGTCATATCAACAAAGTTCAAATCATGCATCCAACTAAAAACCTTCTATAGGACCCTCATGCGAGCCTAGGGCCACACTAATTGTACTACTAGGGAACACTCGCCTAGGTGTTAAAACAATCCAACTATTGTGGAAAACAACACTTAGTTCCATGTTTTCTCGAATTCTAACATTATACGATGTCTTGAAGTTACTATCCTACTCTTTACAACCAGAGCCACTAATTGCCACCCCGACTAATCACAAGCTCGCTAATTCTTAAGGCGAATGAATACCATGAGCAAACCATGTGGACGAAAGTGCAGCCACCTGTACGCAGAACTTTGTGCAATATCAAGGATACTTTAGACAAGTGTGAACCCACTTATCGAGCTTCATTAACCAAGCTATGTCCAACTTCATTCTACTGAGTTAAACCGTGTTGTTACCATAATACGGTATAAATTCGAGCTATCGCAACTATGAGAACATAATCCCCGATTACTAGAATTGAAAGGAACATAAAGAAAAAAAAAGAATGAACGGTTGTTTCGAAAAAATCCCATTTGAACACAATAGACTATGATTTACGAGAGATGAACCTACGCCATAAGCTTAGAAGTCTATGACTCCTCCCAGACGTTCTCATTGGTACTAACCTAGCCACACACCCTAGCTCGAGTCACTCACCATGACGAATCGGATAAAAAATCGTTCATCTTTACAAGACGAAGGCAATATATGAAGCTATTGTCCTTTGTGAAGAAAAAAATTGGACTTCCCCCCTTAAGGTTGAGGCCTCCCCTTTACGTCCTTGAAATATATGAACCACTCCGGTTAGAGAATGCCTAACGCCTTTATCAATGTGGACCTTATCCACCTTTTTAGTGATGTTGTGAATAACCTAACACACCTAGGTCATTATCGACATTATCATACCATGATCGTATCCCAAAAATCTCCGTAGGAAACACCCCATTAAGATAAACATTGACCTTATAATAACATTTACCTACACAACATTATCGCTGAGCTTATCTCTAGGTTCTACCCAAACTGAATTTAGGTGATGGCCACCCCGGTCGCCATTATCATTCTAAGGGTAGTAAGTACCATATAGGATTATATCTCCTGATCCATACCATATTTGGAAAGACATGCCAAGAACCAGTACCTTCATTACTAGGTCTATTCTAACTTATGCTATCGACACATGCTGATATCCTATTTGTACTTCGATGTCCCTATTGGGGTACTATTTTCAAGTCTCTAACATGACATCATCAATCTAGGTCTCGAATGCATTTCCTAGTACTCTCAAAATCAAGTATTACACTTTCTACACTAGTCATCCCGTGACACCCAAGCATCACACCCAATCACAACACAAGCTTCCAATTTCTCTTAGAAGGTTACATCACTCATCTGTGCCAATTCGAATGATATTAATCGACACGTACACTATTCGACCCCTTTAAACTTTAAAAAATAACCAGAGATCATCACATGTCTCTTAACACCACTATAATTGGAACACTAACACTGCATGACACCGAATTTGATTCGTTCCCTAAGGACGCCAAGCATACCCCACATAAAAGCCATCGAAACCCGATAAGATCTCATCACATACGAATTTGTTACCGTAGGTACTCACCATAAATTTCTCAATATCCACATTATGACCATCAAGCATTCGCAAAGACACTAGTCTGCAAGCCTTTACACATGGTGTACTTTAGCCATCGAACGCCTCAAGGCATTATAATAAGTCGACTATTTCCCTTTTGTCTAAACACCAACATAGGTCCAACTTACGAATTTCTTTTCCAGATTCAATAAAGATTTAAAGACCTTCTCCTAGACGGTGGATTCCCTAAACCACACATCAAATCCTGGATTGATACTACTAAGTATTTTGGCAGGATAAATCGTATACAACCTATAAGCCTCTAGGTATATGTCCCCGACATCACTAGGGATCCTATTGTTCAAAATTGCATCATATTTTCTAAAACCCTATCATGGAAGACTATCTATAGTTCACTCCTAAGTCACTTTAATGATCATTGTTGCATATATAACATACTTGCCATAATTTTCCCATAACTTTCATCCTGTCTTGTGAGGTACAACTTTCAATCAACAACTACCATGGACCTTACTTACAACAATAGTATCTTATCGACTCAGACCAAGTACACATTCCCAAATGTTGATCAACATTGTTCCTCATGCCTATCAAATAAACAATTATTTACGACATGACACTATTCTAAGAATCGAGTTCGCCCAATCGGGTCATCGGTATTAACTACCCATAAGTACTGCACCCAAGAATTTATTGCATCTTTATCACAACTCAACACCACTTAGGAATGATGCCCTCGTCACCTGATCTCTAAAATTGACTTTAGACAATCCATGTCCCTAACTCAATGGATGTCATTTAGTTCTATTAATATCTCAATAGACCTCTTATATCATTAAGGGTTGACTCACAAGCACCTCACATTAAAAATCGTAGTGTTTCCACTATTGACTCGCACAGACACTCGCAAATCATTAACATATCTACATCCAAAATGAGGAAGAAATTAATGATAACTAACTTGATCGTATGCCACTTGGCAATGAATTACTCGTCGTGCTAATCTTCTTAACTGAATCGTCGAGAACACGGACTAAAATCTTCACCAATCTAGCGTGATTAGCCCCAAACCAACATAGACATCGAAAGATCCACTACCGACCTCATCATGTCAATCCTAAAAGGAACCTTTAACCTAGAGCTCTGATATCATTTGTAATGCCTTGGCCCAAATTTATGGGTTACCCATAGTTAACCCTATCAAACCCGACCGCTAAGTGTGAAGTGTAATGAAACAACCTAAATAATGTTGTTAGTTCAGTTTTATATAATTGATGAGCACCCAAAACTGTACAATTTATACCCCAAATAGATGTATTTTAGTTGCTATTTCTCGACAATATGGGTCTTATGCGCTTAAATGTTTAATATGCAGGCCTAATGTACGTTGCGGTGTTCAAATGCGTATTTCAAGGCAATTGTGCATTTTATGGAGCTAAATACCCAATTCCCTGACCCTAGCCTACCCTCGAACCCCGTGTGTGTCTCATTTTCCCTTTTTTATTTTTTAGATTTTTAGCTCGAGTCTTTTCTATTTTTAGAATTTATTTTAGAATTTTTAGATTTTATTTTCTATTTTTCTATTTTATTTTTATTAATATAATTTTACTTTATTTTGATTTTGATTAGTTTTTAGTTTAGTCTTATTTTATTAAGATTAGTTTTGGTAGTTTATTTTTTTAGTTTATTAGATTTTATATTTTTAGGACTTTAATTTTCATTTAGATTTTTCATTTTTTTATTTCTTTTCTTTTAGTTTTTAATAGCTTAGGATTTTATTTTTAGTTTTAATATTTTTATTTTATTTTTTAGTTTGTTTTATTTTTTTCAGTTAGATTTTATTTTTTAGTTTTAATTTTAATTGAGTCGTGTTATATTTTTAAGGGTCCAAATGACACACACACACTTATCCCTACACCACACACAACTTATCCCACACTTTACTAACCCCTCACCCTCACCCCTTACCATACACCTCACCTACACCTTAACCTATCCCTACCTTTCTTCAACCTCCCAAGAACCATCTCTTTCTCTCTCATCTAAACCCACTTTTCTCTCTCTATCCTCCATAGCTAACCTAACACCACTTCCAATCTCTCACCTCTCTAACACCACCACCATCAATACCACTCCTAACCCAAACATTACCACCTCTCTCTCTCTCCTCCATAATCAACCACCATCATCATCTTTCTACCAAACTGTACCCATCAATAACCCAACCAAGTCCCATCGCCGGCAGCCCCTGAACCCCGGCGCTGCCACCGGAGCGTCCACCTCACCTCTTCTCTCTCTAAACAATACCCGACGGCGACGCACCTCCCTCCGGCCATGGCAGCTGCCACACCTCCGGCACATCTCCACTCCGGTTGCCTCACTTGACGAAAACCTCTCTTTGCCGGCGTCAAGTCGCCACCTGCAAATCCAATCCAACTCTTTTAATTCCAAACCCACTTCACCATTAACCAACTCTTTGACCCAAATACCCATTTCAACCATGAAACTAAAGCCAAATGCCAAAAACGTGATCTGCCATTTCTCCAAATACCAAACCAAGCCTAACTAATTCCCCATGTGCCTAATACCCATTTAGGTCCCAATACCCATTTTACCCCCCAACAACCACTTAACCCCATTTTCCCAAATTACCCTCAATAACAAATCAGATTTTTTCCAATTATTCCCTCACCTCACACCCCCATACACATGTGACCTCACACCATTTCCACATGCACTCCCTACCTTTTTACCATTGTACCCCTTTGCTCCATTGCATATAAAAAGAAGATGAAGACCTCATTTGTAGGGCAATTCTAGATTAAGGAGCTTTAGATAGGAAATTAGAGAGAGAGAATTGTAGAGAAAATTTTCCCTTGTAAATAGTTTTTCATTTTTTTATTTTTAGATTATTGTGAGAGTAAAAATTGTAAGAGATTTAATTGAGTGCTCATATTATTTCACAATACTTGGATGCTCAATTAGAGGGTGTATGCTTCAAATTCAAGAATAGAGTTCAAAGTGTCAAATTCAAGAGATTGGTTTGATTATTCTTTTCTCTACTCTTTTATATATTAAATGCCTATTGAATATTTGTTTAGTATGTTTGAATCCATGCTAGGCTAAAACCCCTTTCAAGGGGTGGGGTAAAACCCTTATTTGATGTTATTGTATTTTAATTAGTTTAATTACTTGAAAAATCCCTTTGAATGTTAATTTTAATCCCTCACCCTTAGATTTACGCCTCGAGAGAGGGTAACTGATTTTCGAGGGAAAATCGAAATTCTAGTGATAATACCCATTTTAGATTCGAACTAGAGATAGGGGTTTCTTAAGTGGGGTATTATCATTTGAATTTCAACTCTAAATTTAATTTCTAAGATTGACATAAATTCTAATTGATCGATCCTAGCGGGTGATTAATTAAAAGGAGTGTAGATCTAATTTTATAGAGTTGTGGGGTGTTAAACTTAACTTTCTAAAAGATTACTACTCTAATTACACTTGCAACGAGAGTTGATTTGTAATTTTGATATTAATTTGGGAGAATTCAAATAATTAAATTAATTAATTAGAATAACTAAAATTTGTGGTGTAATCCCACTCCTTGATTGCTCTCACAATTATTTGCCTCACTTTATCTTTTATTTTAGTGTTAGACTTTATTTTCATTTTAGTTACTTTCTAGTTAGTTATTATCATTTTACATTTAGTTTATTTTAGTTTAGATCTCACCTCACCCCTTTTGTTTTAATATTGAAAAAGCTAAAAAAAATAGAAAAGTGAAAAAGCACAAAAAGAAAATAAATAGTGAATTACATTTGAATTTGTTCCATGTGATTTACTCCCTAGAAAGTGGATTGATACCCTTACTTACCTCTATACTTGAATTTATTATATTTTGTAGGTATGTGAGGTTTTGATTAGAAGGACTTTTCAAGCAACGACAAGAAATACACGCAAAAGTCTTTCTATCAAATGGCGCCGTTGCCATTCTTGGGATTGTGAAGCTCAGAGCGGATTTCATATTGTAGTTCATTTATATTTTTGCACTTTATTATTTTTTGTACCATTTTTTATATTTTTAGAAGGCTTGTATTAGGACTTTCTTATTATCTTGGCTTGTATTGCGGTGCTTAGAGACACCATTTATTTTTCATTTAAATTTGTAATAATTGAAGCCAAGCGTGATAGGGAAACCGGACAAGGTAGAGAGACGGCGTCCATTGGCGAGGATTTAGAAGCCTCTCTACCTTGGGTCAGTAGGACTCCCGGGGACGACTGAGATTGGCGTGATCTCCCCCCGGTCGACTCAAATTTTTCGGCACCCCACGGCATAAAAACCGTGGGAGGTACATTTCTTACACCCTCGCGCCTCTCCTGTTAGCGAGTCAATTCTTTTGTGTGCTCTTGTGTGCTCTTATTTGATTTTATTCTCGCATTTATTTTCGAATGGTGTGATGAATTAAATTGCTAAGACCTACACCCGGTCACTCACGAGAAGGGATTTCATCACCCGACTCACTCGCTTACCATTTTGTGCTACCCTAGCCATCACTAAATTTAAAATCAATCAAATAGGTGGCCCAATAGGAGAAAATTTTGCAAAGGCGATCACTCAGATAATTTCGTGATTTTTATCGCCCACGGACTTAATTAAAATTTGACTACCCTCTCACTAAATTTGAAGATAAAAATTGGCTATGTGCTAGTTAGGAAATTTTCTTGACTTGTGTGTGTGTCCAATTCATTTTTTTTGGTAGTCGGTTTTAGTTAGTCCGTCCAAATCAAGAATCCATATTTTTTCCCCACCTTTTCTTCCAAAAAAAAAATATCCAAAAATATTTTTCTTCCTTTATTTTTTATAAAAAAATCCAAAGATATTTTTCTTTCTTTAATTTTTAGAAAATCCCAAAAATATTTTCTTTCCTTTTGAAAAAAATTTCAAAAAATCAAAAAAATATTTCTCACCTCATGGCCGAAGAACGTCCTTTACGGGACTACTTTAGTCATTTTCCATTGACACGTGACACGTATGAGAGTGGTCCCGAGCGATCTCTTTATGATATTCTGCATGATTTCACCTCTCTCACGAGTACCGTTGGTACTCTTGACCCATCTATGCACTCACCTCCTATTCCATCACCCTTGGTGTCAAGTGTCACTGTGCCTCCTCCTTTGTTGTGCACCCACTGTTCTAATGCCGATCACATGTCCCATGTGTGTCCATACTTGTCATATCCATACAAACCCACCATGGACCATGTGTATCCATATGACACTGTTCCGGAACCCACCTCGGCCTACTACCCTTCTATACCTAATCCCGAGCTGTGTGAGTCCCCGAGCTATTCGTGGAGGCCTGATCACCCTTCCACGCAATACGAATCCCAACCCGATGTTGTGGATCCTCACACGTTCCAACAGTCATCATGGCAACCTTGTGCACCCAGTCACGATCAGTTTCCTCACTACGCACCCCATGAGTATCAACCATCTGTCCATCACGAGAGCAATCCTTTCGTGTATGATGAACTTGGCCCCACCCCACACACTTCATATGATTATTCTACATACACTCATGATTATAGCGAGTTGTGTCCACCTCACCCACCACCACCACCCATCATTCCACCAACACCTTCATCCACCTCCACTCTCGAAACCCTCTTGCAAAAGTTCATACTTGAGCAAGAGCAAGCAATTCAAACTCAAGCTCTCCAAAGGCTTGAACAAAGGTTAAATGAATTGGTGTGTGCGCGAGAGTCGGATATTCCCATGACCCCACCCATCTTTGCCACCGAGTGTGACGATGATGTGTCCCCTTGTGACACAGAATTTGAGTGTGACCAACCCTACCACCCCGAGAATCTTGAAGTTGAGAACATTCCATGGTCCGGGTCCCAAGTCGACAATTGTGTTGACATACCTTTCATTAGTGAGCCTGATTCAATCCCACCCTGTCATAATGAACCCCAACTTGAGGTTCCTATTCCTTTTCCCGTCGAATCCAAAACAATGCCCGAGTCTACACCTATCGAGTTTCATCCTTGTGTTCCCGAGGAACCACTTCATCCTAGGTTAGCTCCGGTTACGAGTGCTCACCATTTTCCCGAGATAGAATCTGTGATAGTTCCTAACTATCCGGATTTGGATCCTATTCTTCCATGCATGGCTCCTGTTGAGCCCGATATTTCTATCGATTCCTCTATCTCCGATCTTGGTGCCTCGTTTGACCCACCCACCCCATTTACCGATGCTACTCTTGTGGAGAAGTTGACAACTCCATCTTTAGAAACCACACTCCCTTGTGAGTATTCCTTTACTCCTCCCAATGAGTGTGTGTCTCCCACACTTGAGTTGGATCATCTTCCTCCACCATTTATCCCACCCGACCCACCCATTATCCTTTTTACCCCATCACCTGGTTTGGATCTTGATTTTACACATTTCACGTTTCCATATACAGTTTTAGATCCTCACCTCAAACCATCCCCCACACACGAGAGTCTTTATGGTGATACTCTCCACCACCGTGACACCGAGCTTGTTCCTCCATGCCCGCCACTCTCTTGTGGTGTTGATTTTTCTCAACAGCTCCCTGGTATGTCACGGCGCGACCATTATCATCGTCCATTCATAGAACGTTCGTGTGATTTTTATGAGGCCCATCCCATTACAATTTCCACACCATTTCGCCTCCCTCACCAATTAGAGCACTATGCTTATAGGGCCCTAGTTGCCCTCACCTTTACGCTCAACAAGGCTCGAGACCGATGCCTTTTCACCCTTACCTTAATACCCACCAGCCCATGGTCCACCGATGCTTTGCATCGGGTGATGCATTTTGCTATACAGGTGCATTGACCACTTTAGCCTGTTTCCAGCAAGACTGACGCTTCAGTCTTGTTTGGGGGTGATTCTCATCACCCGATTTTTCTGCCACCCGGTGCTTTCATAGATCCTATCTTTAGGGTGAGAATGGTTCGGTCTGGCTGAAGACATTAAACTTAGCGCTACCGGGAGGCAGCCCACGTTTCTTGTACTAGTCTCATCCTGTTTGGGGGTGGTGTTTCACATCACCCTATGCTTTATCATGCTTATAGACTTGTACACATTTTTTTTCTTATCATTTATTCAGGTTTATTCTTGGATTCACATGTCCACTTCATTAGCGGTTCATTCTGGTAATCTCTTTCCTACCTTATGCTCTCAATTTTAAAAATCAGTTTACTTAACATCGAGGACGATGTTCCTTTTTGTTTGGGGGTGGGGAATTTTATCAAAATCGTGCCTCTTTTGAAAAATTTTGATTTTTAAACCTGATTTTTAAAATTTTCGTGCAGTTTCTTTCATCTCAATCATTGATGTGAATTTTCAATCATCCATCTTTCAAAAGTCTAGGAATCAAGCTAGAGAATATCTTTTATAAATAGCTTATGTAATACGTAACAAGGCATTTTGCACCATGAATTTCTAGACTCAACAAAATTTGCGCACTTATCACGTCATTACGTTTAGAGTTGAGGAGTACTACAATTCTAAAGAGAACCTTAAGGATCACTAGTAGAGACTTTAGCCCGTGAGATTTGTGCCTTTCACCCTTTTGAGTGTTTTACGCAATCTCCGAGTCACAAGTTGATTCAACTTCCTTTGGGTCCGCACTTAAATTGTTGTATGATCTCATTATCTTTCATCAAAAATTGGCTTGATCACTGAGAATGACATCTCTTTCGAGTTGTAAGAAACACGTGTCTTGAAATTTATCCCGAACACTAGATTTTCATCCATACACTTACCACCTTTCCATACATCATTTTCTCCTCACCCATTATATTCCCATTCACTTCACCAATCACATTACCATATCCTACCCTTCCTACATATTTTCCCACATCATACACACCCACCTATCACCTCCATTTATATCATCCATCATCATTTTCAAATAAAAGAGTGTGATTTCAAATGTAAATGTCTTAAGTGTTAGTTTGAAAAGTGAGAGAAAAAAAAAAAGAAAAAAAAATAGCAAAAGAAAAGAAAAGAAAAAAAAATAGAAAAAAGAGAAAAGAAAAGAAAAAGAAAAAAAAAAAGAAAAAAAAAGAGAGAAAAGAAAAGAAAAGAAAAAGAGAGTTAGTTTTGAAATAAAGACATTTTGTTCTTCAAGTATAGAACACTCTTCTTTCATATTCATTCATATATCATACATTCATCCATCATCCATCCATCACCATCATATCAGACTTCACCTCATACATCCTTTCCATCTCATTTCCCCTCACCCATAATCATCCATATATTCCCCTAGGTGTTTGGGCAAATGAAAGTCAACGTGGTGAATAACTCGACTTTCTCACTATAGTGATTAGCATTTCCTTCATGAGATCACTTTTCTTTCAAATTGTTCGTTCTTTCTTATGTGTGTGTGAGACATTTGAACTTGCTTACATTTACTCACCTCCTCACACACAAGAGCGATACACTTACCCATATCTCGAGAGTTCGTTTGAGAGTGATATATCCGTGAGATTTTGAAGTTGAAGCGTTGATTCCGACAAGGCAATCTAGGAATTACTCTTGTGATTCTCGACCCGTTTTGACTGATTCACACTACACACGTTGACTTCTAGGAAGGATGTGCCTTGAGTATTTACTTAGCTAAAATTTTTACACATTCTAGTTTGTATTTCTGAAAATATTTCTCATGATGGATTGTGCGATTATTCTATGTCTAATAAGAGATTGACTGCCTTTCAATAAATTTTTGCAAATAAGAATTTTGTGGGTATATTCCCTGCAAACCCTCACGAGAGACAACTCGTCCTGTAGGGCAACTTATAGGTTTAAAGGCTTGTTGCACATGCTAAGTGCAATCGCAAGTGCCCGCAAAAGTGGTACACTTTTGGTTTCTTATCTTTCTCTTTCTCTCTATCTTATTGCTCGAGGAATAGCAACGCTCTGTTTGGGGGTGGTGTGATAAGCACCCAAAACTGTACAATTTATACCCCAAATAGATGTATTTTAGTTGCTATTTCTCGACAATATGGGTCTTATGCGCTTAAATGTTTAATATGCAGGCCTAATGTACGTTGCGGTGTTCAAATGCGTATTTCAAGGCAATTGTGCATTTTACGGAGCTAAATACCCAATTCCCTGACCCTAGCCTACCCTCGAACCCCGTGTGTGTCTCATTTTCCCTTTTTTATTTTTTAGATTTTTAGCTCGAGTCTTTTCTATTTTTAGAATTTATTTTAGAATTTTTAGATTTTATTTTCTATTTTTCTATTTTATTTTTATTAATATAATTTTACTTTATTTTGATTTTGATTAGTTTTTAGTTTAGTCTTATTTTATTAAGATTAGTTTTGGTAGTTTATTTTTTAAGTTTATTAGATTTTATATTTTTAGGACTTTAATTTTCATTTAGATTTTTCATTTTTTTTTATTTCTTTTCTTTTAGTTTTTAATAGCTTAGGATTTTATTTTTAGTTTTAATATTTTTATTTTATTTTTTAGTTTGTTTTATTTTTTTCAGTTAGAATTTATTTTTTAGTTTTAATTTTAATTGAGTCGTGTTATATTTTTAAGGGTCCAAATGACACACACACACACTTATCCCTACACCACACACAACTTATCCCACACTTTACTAACCCCTCACCCTCACCCCTTACCATACACCTCACCTACACCTTAACCTATCCCTACCGTTCTTCAACCTCCCAACAACCATCTCTTTCTCTCTCATCTAAACCCACTTTTCTCTCTCTATCCTCCATAGCTAACCTAACACCACTTCCAATCTCTCACCTCTCTAACACCACCACCATCAATACCACTCCTAACCCAAACATTACCACCTCTCTCTCTCTCCTCCATAATCAACCACCATCATCATCTTTCCACCCAACTATACCCATCAATAACCCAACCAAGTCCCATCGCCGGCAGCCCCTGAACCCCGGCGCTGCCACCGAAGCGTCCACCTCACCTCTTCTCTCTCTAAACAATACCCGACGGCGACGCGCCTCCCTCCGGCCATGGCAGCTGCCACACCTCCGGCACATCTCCACTCCGGTTGCCTCACTCGCCCAAAACCTCTCTTTGCCGGCGTCAAATCGCCACCGGCAAACCCAATCCAACTCTTTTAATTCCAAACCCACTTCACCATTAACCAACTCTTTGACCCAAATACCCATTTCAACCATGAAACTAAAGCCAAATGCCAAAAACGTGACCTGCCATTTCTCCAAATACCAAACCAAGCCTAACCAATTCCCCATGTGCCTAATACCCATTTAGGTCCCAGTACCCATTTTACCCCCCAACAACCACTTAACCCCATTTTCCCAAATTACCCTCAATAACAAATCAGATTTTTTCCAATTATTCCCTCACCTCACACCCCCATACACATGTGACCTCACACCATTTCCACATGCACTCCCTACCTTTTTACCATTGTACCCCTTTGCTCCATTGCATATAAAAAGAAAATGAAGACCTCATTTGTAGGGCAATTCTAGATTAAGGAGCTTTAGATAGGAAATTAGAGAGAGAGAATTGTAGAGAAAATTTTCCCTTGTAAATAGTTTTTCATTTTTTTATTTTTAGATTATTGTGAGAGTAAAAATTGTAAGAGATTTAATTGAGTGCTCATATTATTTCACAATACTTGGATGCTCAATTAGAGGGTGTATGCTTCAAATTCAAGAATAGAGTTCAAAGTGTCAAATTCAAGAGATTGGTTTGATTATTCTTTTCTCTACTCTTTTATATATTAAATACCTATTGAATATTTGTTTAGTATGTTTGAATCCATGCTAGGCTAAAACCCCTTTCAAGGGGTGGGGTAAAACCCTTATTTGATGTTATTGTATTTTAATTAGTTTAATTACTTGAAAAATCCCTTTGAATGTTAATTTTAATCCCTCACCCTTAGATTTACGCCTCGAGAGAGGGTAAATGATTTTTGAGAGAAAATCGAAATTCTAGTGATAATACCCATTTTAGATTCGAACTAGAGATAGGGGTTTCTTAAGTGGGGTATTATCATTTGAATTTCAACTCTAAATTTAATTTCTAAGATTGACATAAATTCTAATTGATCGATCCTAGCGAGTGATTAATTAAAAGGAGTGTAGATCTAATTTTATAGAGTTGTGGAGTGTTAAACTTAACTTTCTAAAAGATTACTATTCTAATTACACTTGCAACGAGAGTTGATTTGTAATTTTGATATTAATTTTTGAGAATTCAAATAATTAAATTAATTAATTAGAATAACTAAAATTTGTGGTGTAATCCCACTCCTTGATTGCTCTCACAATTATTTGCCTCACTTTATCTTTTATTTTAGTGTTAGACTTTATTTTCATTTTAGTTACTTTCTAGTTAGTTATTATCATTTTACATTTAGTTTATTTTAGTTTAGATCTCACCTCACCCCTTTTGTTTTAATATTGAAAAAGCTAAAAAAAATAGAAAAGTGAAAAAGCACAAAAAGAAAATAAATAGTGAATTACATTTGAATTTGTTCCATGTGTTTTACTCCCTAGAAAGTGGATTGATACCCTTACTTACCTCTACACTTGAGTTTATTATATTTTGTAGGTATGTGAGGTTTTGATTAGAAGGACTTTTCAAGCAACGACAAGAAATACACGCAAAAGTCTTTCTATCAATAATTATCATTTCACTTGTTTAAAATGCAATTTTCATTTAAATCAAACTACGCGAGGGACCCGTAGGAAGTGTCCTAGAAATTCAAGCATACAAAGCTACTTTCGTAAAATAGAAAGGACACTTACCTATACAACGCTCTAAAAATACGAAACCGCACCTAACATGCCGTAACAAAGACGTGGGAATGAGCAGAATGCCCAGTGGGAAAATTACAACAATTTAATATAGAATTGAACAACAGAAAAGAGACTCTAACATATTATATCTACGTGCACATGCAACTACCTTATATATATATATATATACACACTTTAATGCGTGAAACAGTTTTTATTACAAAAACGTTACTTATTCAGATTAGTTTGCCTTAATCCTATAAAGTACTCCGTCTTACTTGACTTGACATTTATTTCTTGATTTAATGCGCCCAGTTAAATACTTTAAATTAATACCCTTTATTTGAAGAAAAGCATTTCTGTCAGTGAAATTATCCCTTTGCTCCTACCAAATTTAATTTAGTATTTTCATTGAAAATTAACTTTCAATACACGCAAACACCGTGTTAGAAAACACTTAATTTTCTTTAAAAGCCTTTTATAAACACACTCTTGTGTTGATTATGGGTTAAACCTCTTCGGTTTCTTAATTAACCCTTTAGTCACTTCACTTTACCATTCTTTTTACTTCATGGATATTAATTAATTTTCTCGCATTACTTATCCACATTATTCTTTATCGGAACATTTATCAATTTCATTCAAGTTATATTTTCCTTTCTTATATTCGTCACAAAACCCATTTCTTGACATGTTCCATTTTTCATTATCTTTTTCTCGGAATCTTCCAATCTCCGCATACTTTAATGTGATCCACACCACTGGCTATGATACCATATGCTCTGGATAGTGATTTTAATTCTTTCATCCCAGGGCTCTGGTCCCTCCTTAATTATTTTTTGTGTCATCCAAGTTCATATTAATGTATTTTAATATTTTTCAAATGTCCACATTACCATACTTTCCCTTATCGTCCGAAGTCAAAATTCGAGGTTTCACCCCAACTTGCGTTACACTTTAAAATCATCATTTCTTATCCTTTAAAAGACTCACAATAATTTATCCCCAAATCACCTTATTTAGGACTCATTTGTTTAACACTATTTTCAAAAAAATTATTTCACTAAAATATTTCAACTTATGTAAAATTACCATTCTACCCATTTATTTCAAAACTTGTTCTTTCCTCTATTTTCAAAAGTGTAACTTCCCAAAAATATCATTAAGTTACACACACTACCTTCTTAAATGCTTTTAACTCATTAACACTTATTTAATACTTTGGAATGACATACATCTCAAGATGGAAATCTCTTTATTTCACTACTTTGCCCTTTTTTGAAGACTACTTTACAAGAAAATACCGTTTCCGTTTTTATTTTTACATGTAGTCTTAAAATATCCATTTATCACATTTTCACACATTTTAAGACACTTTAAGTGCTAGAATTTCTATTTTCTTTATTTCATGTTTGAACCAAATAAAACCTTCATTAAACTTATTTATATACTCATCATATAAATACTACAAGTTCATATGCATGAGAAGATGGATTTTAAGTTCAAAAAGAGTATTAAATGTGTCTAACACATAGTTCATTCTAGTATTTTCACAATATTGGCTTAAACATTATTTTCAAGCTAAAAGACCTTTTTATATCTCCAAAACTTGAGAGAATGTCTATATATACAAAAATCCCAATTTTTATTAGAAAATTTTAAAAATATTTGTTCATAAATATCCCTAACAAGATAAACATTCCTTCAACATTTTTATTCCATAAAAATATTTAAACACCAAGTTTTCTTGATATATATCATTTTGACCAAAACCATTGAAACCTTTTATAAACTCTTTTTCTGAAATCATAAGAAATAACATTCTTAAATCATGTATGCATTCTACTCTCAAAAACTCTAACTACAAGACCAACATTATGAAAAATAGAGTTTTTAAACTAAGTAGTAGAGTTTATCACCTGAAAGAAGCTCCAGAAAAGGTAGGATGAAGGTAGAAGAAGATGGAAATCTTCCACCTCATAAGGTGGATTTAAGAGGTTGTTTAGCTCCACCAAGCTTGCCTCCATGGAAGCTCTAAGAAAAAACCCCTTCTAGCTCCATTAACCTTATACATTCTTTCTTCTTATTCTCCAAGAACCCCTAACGACAACTCCAATATTCGTAGCGTTTCTCAACAATGGTGGAAATGGGTTTATAAGGCTTAAATATGGAAGAATAGGACGAGAATATGGTGGCACAAGGTGTAGGGATGGTGGTGTTAGGGTAGTGTATTGCGATTGAAGGGTGGGGAGACTCTTAAGGATAGAGGGGGGGGGGGAATCTGATGGAGAATGCCTCAAATGGGCCATAATCTATATAGATACTTCCAAAAACCCTAAGTCGTTAAATCCCCTATATAACCCTATACCCAACCCTTTAATCCAAGGGTGATATAGCCTTTTATTCCATGTTTTGATATGGGCCGCTAAGAACTCGATACGTCATTAAATCCAATAACCCATGTCATGACAACACATTGAAAAGGATAATATTTTCAAATTCACCTCTGGTCATTCGAACGACCTCTAACACTCGTTCGAATGAGACTACTCATTCGTTTGAACGACACTTCTAACGAGATGTTTTAACAAGAAGTTAGTACACACGAGGAACGGATCAAACCCAAGTCATTAGAAGCTTCGTTTGAAACTCGTTCGAACATCCTTTTCGAACGATATTAGCCCCTCATTCGAATGACCTCTGATTTCCTAGGTTCTCTCCATAAAAATTCCGATCGACAAGAACGAGGGCCATGAAGTTACCCAAATTTAAATTATTGCCCACCCCAATAATTCCAAAGCCCAAATGATCATTCCAAATAACCAAATTATACAAGTGCGATCAAAGTCTCGGGGCAGGTGTTACATTCCACTTATCGTGCATCATTGTTTTTGGCTATCCACCATTTTCCTTTCAATGCCCGTGCTGGGCCTCGTTGAACAAGGATATCTTTCACCCTATTTTGTCGTAAGGTAAAGCTAAATTTTCTATCGAATGGGTCCACCATATATTGAACCTCAATATTTATGTCCATGATTGAAAGTAAATAACCCAAGATTTCTAAACACTAGTGGTTTAACAACAAAGTCTAAATACTGACCTTTGTCGAACACCTTATGTGTCAAAATATCTAATACCAATTATTGTGCACAAATACGGGACCATAATTAACCAAATCAAAATAACAATAATAATGAAAATTATTACAAAAATAAATGAAAACAACACAAGTAAGACACACAAGATTTAACATGGTTCACCTAATATAGTCTACATCCATAGGAGGGGAGATTTTAATTTTACTATGAGAATAACTAGTATTTGAACACACACTCACGCATTCTCAATAATTTTAACTCCTCCCTATAAAGATATACACTCTTTGATTCCTCCCCAAATAAAACCTCTCTGCATATACATCACACTTTGTATATATCTTCCTTCACTTATGTATGCTGAAGTTATACACATAATATATAAGCAAGCATGGAGGACATTGCATTTAATTTGGGCATCCCTACCCTAAGCCTCCTTATCTCCTACACCTGACTTTGGTGTCCGTATTTCCATATCCACAAGGTGGAAAACATGTAGCCCATATTAGTCTACACACTATGACTCTTTCTCCCAACCATTTATGTGCTCCTTTTTTTTTATTTGTGTGCCCATTGTAACAATTGTATTTTCTATAGATGGAAATGGAGAGATAAACCTTAACAAAAAGAATAAAAAAAGTATTCACCCCATTTTACTCTCCCTATCCCTAATTTATAATATTATCTCATTCTTTTAATTTATTTTTTAACATGACACATTTCACTCTTTCTCTCCCCTAATTATATTCATTAGATTTTTTTAGAGATTAAGTTTTTTTGTTTTTGTGTCTAGTTATCAGCCCCCGTTCTCAACAAATCCTTGTTTCATCCATGGTATTGAGATTTATTATAAGAATGTTGGTGTTGAAGGTGAGATGGGTTTATTAATCCTACAAGCTTAAGCAATTCAACGGCAAAAAAATGGTGCAATGCGTTATTGGGCTTTTTGAATAGTTGGATTGTAATACCCAATTTTTGGTATTATTTAAATGATTGTTAATTGTGAGATGAAGTTAATAATCTAGAATTAATTATTACTTGAGAAAATTGGTAATAAGTTAATGCATATTAAGATGATGACTAAATATGCATGTATGTGATTTATTTATGCCACATGTTATTTTTAATTAATTGGTGTAATTAATTAACTTGGAATATATGCGGTTACGCGTAAAATAATATGTATTTGTTTTATTTATGTTGTGAGGTATTATCATGACTTATGAGGTATTACCATTTGGAGTGGACTGTAGATCAATATTGAGGCCTATTACATGTTTTAATTATTTTAAATTGGGTTCGGGAGACAAGTATAACCTTAGGCTAAGTTTTAGGCTATTCAATGTAGTATTTTTGGCTTATTTAAGGACCCAAAATAAGCCTATTAGAGACCTGTGGGATTAAGTATTTTAGAGAGATTAACCTATTTAATTAATTAATTAATTTACACATAAGAAACAAACCCTAGCAGCCTTAGACTTGGGGAGATCTTAAAGAGATTTTAGGATAAGAGGAATATGGATCATTGCGTAGAGACTTGTTGGTCATCGTTTCAGGAAAAAAATCTCTTGTTATATCACTTGGGAACCTGTAACTTGTTTATAATTTCATGTTATGTGTTTACTTTTAGGATTTAGAATGCATGTCTTAGGATTGGATCTGATTATCTTAATCATGTAATTTATTTAGGTTAATTATGATTAATATTATCAATTAACTCTGCATGGAAGACTTGTACTTTTGAAGAGAAATCTGAATTAAATGGTTTTGAAATATGATTCCATAATTAGAACTCATGTTTAGGATTTTATTTTGTTTAGTAATTGAATCCTTTTGATAATTTAGGGTTTAGGTCTGAAATCATCGTGATTATGATTCTATTTCGTATAAAAGATTGAAACTTGGTTTAATATGGAAAATTGATGAAATAAATATAATTCTGTCTAATTAATGTTAAATCCCTTTTAAACGTATTAGGTGGATGAATAATTATGTTTCTAGGTTAGAAGACTTGTTTTGAGGTAATCTTGAAGCTTGGTTTGGGCATTAATGAATGATTGAGGAAGACAAGTTTTATTTTTAGACCAACCTAGGCCTCTGCCCCGAACCCAATCAATTCAACCTGGGGGCGAATTGATTCGGTCCCTATGATGGGCCGAGGTTGAGTCGTAGATGGGATCATGGGATTATTTTGAGTTGATTCAGGTGATTGAATTTTTGTTTACTTGAGAGTTGATTCATAAATTGTAGTACTTAGGTTTATTAAAGTATAAACAAGAGAGATTAAGTATGATAACTTTAGTTAAGGTACAAGATTGATAATACTTTAATGAATTGTACAATTCAGCATTTGGAATTGGGATGATTAGGGATGTATACGAGAGTGATGCGACACCCGAAAACTACTTATATATATATATATATATATATATATATATATTATGTGTGTGTGTTTGTGTGTGTACTTTAACTTGTTTAAACATTCCATCACTCATGGTGAATCTATTAGTCGAGATTGGTTGAGAGGTTGTAACCGAGTATCGCACACCTGGCTATTGACATAGGTCGTTGTGGAGGTCGCTATGTTTGATCATGCGTTCAGGATGGTTTTCTCTTCGCAATAAGAGAATGCAGATAGACTCGATCCATCGAGTAAGTTTAGGTATGGGACTCGCAGATGGTGTTACTTCATAGTGATCTCCCCGTTCTTATTTGTGCGTTTGCTTAAGTTTGTTAGGTGAAGGATTCCTATGGACTTACCAATAAAGGCACGAAATAGTCCTCAAAGTTAATGGCCATCGTGTGATTATATTTTGAATATAAATAAATGAGATACTTAGTTTAGTAATGGATAATTAAAATATATGTTAGAATTATATGTTACTAGTTACAATCATGTTGTGGGTGACATTACGGAAAGTAGTGTTTGGGTTATATTCTCACACGTGTAGTTGGTTACATCCTTATTTCATTTGATTATCGATTGCTTACTCACTTAGTCTAAAGTTAGGGACTCTTAGAGTAGTTTATGCCTTAGGTTGGTAATGTTCGTAGTATTTCACTTAGATAAGGGTCAAGGTATTTATTGTATATGAGAGCTAACGGGTGGCATATTTATTATAAATGAGTTGCATGATTTACACTATTAATATTGAAGATATTTATTGCAATTTCGATCTCTCACCCAAATTATATAAAGTTGTTTCCAGACTTTCAAAGGCCGAATCAGTAGGGCTGAGGAGACTTTAGACTTATAGTCTCACTTCGTTTAGCAACTTTGTCTCTTTGATTCTAGTTTAGGTTGCTACTCTTTTCAATATTTCAGTTTAGTTTAATTTCAGAGATTGTATGGACCTTAAGTCTGAGTTATTTCATTCCGCTAGTTATTTTGAGAGTGAAGTTATTCAAACTATTTATGATTAGATGTTTTGAGATATTATTTACTCATAGTAATTTATCACTTTAGTAATCGTATTGTGTGAATGGTTTTAAATTCACTCATTTTTATTTACTGATTGATGCTGAGAATGATATAAATTATTTGATAAGCCCTATCTTTAGCATTTTAGCTTGGCCAACTGTTATGTGAAAATTAGGGTTTGTTACATGGATTGTGAGTTAAAATAGCCTCACTAGGTGTGTAGTTTATTTGAGTTTATTTTAATATTATTCAAAATTAAAATTTTTGTGGCGTACTTTAAGTAAATTTTTTTTAAGTCTATTTAATGCGAGTTAAGACGCCTTTTAGCCTATTTAATGTGAGTTTAAAAATTGACTTATTTAAGTGATCCACACCTTTTTATTGGACTAGTAGACTAAAAATTTAGTTCGGGATCTTGATTATGTGGGCCCTAAGCGGTGATCAATCTAAGTCGATACTAGTCTAGGTCACCCCTATTTTAGATAGGGATAGTGATATTCCCACCCCAAAAATATCTCCATAACACCACTTTCTTCAAAACACCACCAAAGTCAATTATACATCTCACTAACACAAAAAAAACTCAACATCATAATTTCGATCTCCAATATTTAAACCTGAAATTAAAATATGCTTCATTTTTTCATCCCCCTCTCTCTCTCTTATCTTTTCTCTCTACTACTAACACTCCAAACCCTAACTCCATAACTTCACAACCAACCACATCCTCACTCCATAACCCACAAATTATGCAGGTATGTATTTAAAATCTATATATTTGTGTTTTCTACATGTTTAATTTATATACTTGTATTTATAGATGTCTAAATTATAAACTTGGTATTTATATATGTCCGCTCCATGATCAAACCCTAGTTTTCATCCAAAATGAACCCTAAGTTAATGATGAAAACTAAACCCTAGTTTTTATACGTCTCTTGAAACTGAATTCCTCACGGTCTCTCGTAACTGTAAGTGGTTGCTTTTCATGGACAAGTTCATCCATGGTACTCATATTCATGCTTAAAGTATACCAACAAATTTTCCATAACAGCGGTCTAAGTTAGCCATGAATATTTGATAACTTACGATTTGGATTTGTCGTAATTTTCAACAACTCACGGCTTAACTAGGACGTTGATTGCACCAAATCACGGCTTTGGGTGGCCGTGCACTCCTTCCCCGTTAAATTTGTTAAGTTCAGATTTTGAATTCTTATTCCCATATTTTATTGCAGATCCATTAAATCAAGACAGCTGGTAGACCACACGTGACTGCATTTGTGACTGCATCGGTGATTAGGTTCTAGGTAACGAGGTGTGCTAGGTATACTTGTTCAATATCTAAATGTTCATTTGTAATTCCATTTATTTAAATTTAATTTTTTTTACACTAGCGTGTCAATTATTAGTTATCTAAAATTCCATTTACAATACTAATATGTCAAATATTAATAAATTTATTTATTAGTTTTGCTTTTCCTCTGGATGATCTTGCTCACTTATCTGCATTTCGAACCTGATATTATGTATAAATAATTACAGAATAACGGGTCCAAAATGCAGCTAAGTGAGCAAGATCGTCCAGAGGACAACCAAAAATAATACTTAAATTTATTAATATTTGACAGATTAGTATTGTAAAGGGAATTCTAGATAACTAATAATTGACACGTTAGGGTAAGAAAAAATAAATTTAAAGAAATTGGATCACAAACATAACTATAGATATGAAGGAGTACACCTATCAAACTAAGTCACTTACCACCGAAGAAGAAGGACGAACCAGAAACTAACACAAGATGTTCCCTTACAACTTCACAGAAAAAAGAGAGCCCAACTTTATAGCTTGGTTAAAAAAATGTGATTTTTAGGCCTTTGTGCTTGTTAAAAATGTGATTGTTGGTGTTTAGCTTTCACTATTATAATTTTATTACAGAAGAAATTAATGGAAATTTCGTATTTCGCCTTTTTCATTAAGGCCTGTGTGTGTAAATAACGTGTGTAAATTCAGTGACATTTCAAATCAGATTGTAATTCAAACATATTATGTCGTGGAAACAAAATAAACATGTCATGGATTATCAGATGTCGTGGAAACAAAATAAACATGTCATGGATTATCAGATGTCATGAAAGCTTTAAATGTCATTGAAACAAAATAAACATGTCATGGATTATCGAATGTCATGAAAATAGAATAAACATTTTAAATGTCATGGAAGCTAAAATGTACACAATCTATTAGAATTTTGTAATTGACATAATCTATTAGAATTTTGTAAAATGTAGCATTTAAATAAAAATATCTCGATATATACGAATTATCTAATGAAAACCACCACGATCAACCAAAATCGTGGTTAGAATATTACGGCCAACCCAAACCGAGACGTGCCTTTTCACGGCCAGGTTAAGTCGTGATATACCTTCCCATGCACCCAATTAAATAAGACAGGGGTAGGACACAAGCTAGGCACAAGGTGGCGTATGACAATGAGAAATGGTACCATAATAACTGGGTTGACTATGTCCTTAATGCTGGTAGACGATCTAAACTCATATGCAACTACCCTTGGGAGTGTGTTGAAGGCTACTTGTCATGCTACAGTGACATATCACATCTCATGGTCTGCAATACTATTCACTGAAAGAAAAACCCAAGACTGAACGCTATGAAAAAAATAGTATGATACCTCACATAAACATTTAAGGTTTGGTAACATGTATTCGTAGTATCAATTACATTCGTTGTGGCAACATGGACATGAGTCGAGTGTCGACCTAGCCATTAATATCTTGGAAGAGGCGCTTAAATATCCAAGGGAAGAACCCTCGACCGAAGATTATCAAGCGCTCTCTGATGCTACTCGGGAAGCATGTGATGCCCTTTTAGAGGCTAAAGGTGATCATAGTAGAAAAGGAAAACGCAAGGAGAGCGATGAACAGGACCCAGAGCGACGAACGAAATGTCGGCTCGACCCTCACAAGAAATGTGCGCCTACAACTACAAGAAAAAGCTCTGGAAAAAGGAAACAACCAAGGAAGAAATATTAGTGTTGGTCATTTGATTATTTTTATTGGATAAACAATTTGTGGTTAGTTGTTTGGTTGGTTATAGTAAGCAATTATTGGTTTGTGGTTAGTTTGTTGGTTGTTGGTTGTTTGTTGTAATAAACACTTATCATAACTTTGTTTGTTTCATTCATAACCATTTCATTCATAATGTTGGTTGTTTGTTGCAGTTAATAATGTTGTTTGTTTGTTGTAGTTAACAATGTTGGTTATTTCTTATAGTTAACAATGTTGTTTGTTTGTTGCAGTTAATTGGATGATTTCCACGACCTTGGTTGACCATGATATGAGGAGTAAGGCCATAGGTAACCGTGTAATAGATATAAACGGCTAAAAATAAATGTACCAATGCCTTTAAAAATTATACAAATACATTGTATGATTTCCACGACCTTGGTTGACCGTGAGATGAGGTATATAGGTAACCGTATAATAGATATAAACGGCCAAAGATAACTGTACCAATGCCTTTGAAAATTATACAAGTACACTGTATCATTTCCACGACCTTGGTTGACCGTGAGATGAGGACTACGACCATAGGTAACTGTGTAATAGAAATACACGACCAAAGATAACTGTAGCCATGCCTTTGAAAATTATACAAGTACACTGGATGGTTTCAATGACCTTAGTTGACCATGACATGAGGCCTATGGCCATAGGTAACCGTGTAATATATATACACGGCCAAAGATAATCGTACCCATGCCTTTGACAATTATACAACTACACTATATGATTTCCACGACCTTTGTTGACCGTGACATGAGGCCTACGGCCATAGGTAACCGTGTAATAGATACACATGGCCAAAGATAACCATACAAATGCCTTTGAAAAGTATACAAGTACACTGTATGATTTCCACGACCTTGGTTGACCTTGAAATGAGACCTATGGCCATAGGTAACCGTGTAATAGATATACACGGCTAAAGATAACCATGCCCATGCCTTTGAAAATTATACAAGTAAAATGGATGATTTCCATGACCTTGGTTGACCGTGACATGAGGCCTACGACCATAGGTAACCGTGTAATAGATATACACGGCCAAAGTTAATCGTACCCATGCCTTTGAAAATTATACAAGTACACTGTATGATTTCCACAACCTTGGTTGACCGTGACATGAAGCCTACAGCCATAGGTAACTATGTAATAGATAAACACGACCAAAGATAGACGTAAAAATTCCTTTGAAAAGTATACAAGTACACTGTATGATTTCCATGACCTTAGTTTACCATGACATGAGGCCTACGGCCATAGGTAACCGTGTAATAGATACACACGACGAAAGATAACCGTACAAATGCCTTTGAAAATTATATAAGTACACTGTATGATTTCCACGATCACACATGATCGTGATATGATTCCTACGAGCATAGGTAACCATATAATAGATACACATGGCCAAAGATATTCGTACAAAGGCCTTTAAAAATTATACAAGTACACTGTATGATTTCCACAACCACACATTATCATGATGTGAGTTATACATCCATAGTTAACCTTGTAGTAGATATACATGGCTAAAGATAACCGTATTGTTCATTTCACGGCTAAAGATAATCGTACCAATGCCTTCGAAATTTTTTCACTCTACATTCATATCCAATATGAATATCCAAGATTCATATCCAATATTCAACATGTAAATTTTCAAAGAGACATTGTACAAATACACAGTTCATATGCAATATTCATATCCAATATTCAACATACAAATAAAAAGAGACATTTCATATCCAGCATGATTGTTTGTAATAATTATTCACAAAAAATTACATATAATGTTAGAATTGCTTTTCATGTAATGTTACAAAAAAATATAATTCCCCCCCCCCCCGGGTCGCTCATGATTTAGTCAAATCAACTTCGTCATCGGATTCAATCAAAATTGGTTCATCCGTTGTCTCTACGTCTTTCAAACACAATCCCTGGAATATATTCAGACGTTGTTTGAATAGATCTTCCTAGCGTAGTGCATCGATCGATGCCTTTGACTTCTAATTTGATGCAATGGGGGGTATGGGGCAAAACCGGGTGCACTTCATAGTCACCCAACGATAATTAGATATGTTCAGTAAGTAAAATTTTTTGTTATCCTCCTAATTGGTTTTTGGACCCTCATCAAACGGAACAAAAGTTAGGCATTGGAGCTTCAATATCAACACCACCACGACTTTCATCGCATTCGCATCTAGATAGCCAAAATCTGGTATTATGAACCAATGACTCATCGTGACGGAGTGCTTGAACATGTTCAATCTACTTTCATACCCATCGATGGTATATGATTTCATGATAGAGGCATATAATTCCTTGTTCTGACATAACTCAGTTAACATTTGACTACCTATATCATGAGAGTGACTAAGATATTCCCCAATACGCATCCCTCGGGCCAAGGCGAAAAATCCACAATTACCATCTGACCTAACTTTATATGTGTCATCCACAAAAGATTGGAAGAAGTCTGGTACGTGCTTCATATATAGCTTCTTGTGGGTGGGCTATAACTTCAATTTCTTAGCTGTATAAGGTGGCCTCGCATCTAACCTCTTTCCACGAAGATCACTCATATTTGGAGGATCCTTTTCCCACGCACATGGGATTTTCTTAGTAGATGTATTTTTCTTCAAGGACTTGGGTCTCCCCTTGGCCTTAACTGAAGTGGGCTCCATAAACGGTGTGCAAGATGGTTGAGCAATCTCCATTAGTTTTTCTTGCATCATTTGCCGCTCGGCATCCCCCGCTTCATTCCACCTCTTCTTTAGCAAAATCACTTTGGGTGTATAATCAAGATCACGATACATTTGGACATCGGGGACTATAACAGGATTCTTCCAATGACCTTCTAACGCCCATACTGGAATGGCATCACCCGTCTTCTCCCATCCAGCCAATTTATAAGTGCAAGGAAGGTCATAGATTGTACGGATTTTATGCCCGCTTGCAATATCTGTTAATTGAGTATTACTCGTAAATACAATATAAAATTGTCCTCATACAATCTATCTCCCCTAGAATCAAATCAAGATCAAGGTGGGAGCTTGTCCACGTATCTCTCGTATCAATGGTTCGTTGTGCGTATGCTTTATTGATTGAAATGACTTTTTGAACTCCAATATAATTTGAGTCTCTTGAAATTCAAGTAGTTCATGCATCCCTTTCCACACCGTGGCAAATGTCCCTTTAGAGATAAGAAAATATTTTTTCAACTGTGCATGGGTGCCCTCGGCCCTATTTGTGGTGCGGTTTCCCCGATGTTGAATCTTATTCGTCCATGGATGCGTATACATGAAATGGTACCGCAACCATATATTTTCAAGGTACGCAATCATACAAGGACATTAATGCTTCCAAGTTGAAAGAAAACATGATCATGCTGTATCATATTCGACATGCGTTTCT
This sequence comes from Sambucus nigra, assembly GCA_949130495.1. NCBI lineage: Eukaryota > Viridiplantae > Streptophyta > Magnoliopsida > Dipsacales > Adoxaceae > Sambucus > Sambucus nigra. The sequence goes on from OX422213.1 coordinate 153,811,100, forward strand.
GACTCGACCACCCCAATCCATTCGGACATAAAGGACTTTTATTCGGGTCTTTTAATCCATCTTTCAAACAAGACGCTTCAATATTCTTTTGCTCATGAAATAAACATAACAAAAGTTTCACGCTCGAAAAGACTTGTCTCACTACATTCATGCATGACAATTATCTATCGGACACTATGACCCCAGGCAAAGGTTCTGGCTCATTGAGAGATCTCAAGTGTTTTAATGCCCGTTGAAAATTGTCCTCCTTCTCACGCCTAAAAAATGCAAATGAAATACAAAATTATTGCCTTGTAGAGGTGACCCCAATCATCTCGAAAAAAGGCATGTTGTATCTATTTGTTTTGTACATGCAATCAATCACCACAATAGAAGGGAAACACTTATCAAGTAACATGAAGGTCAGGTGTGCAAAAAATATGTCTTCGACGGTGTCATTTTGTTCATGATGTCGATGCCAATGCATATAATGTTTTTCGGAAAGCAAATGCATGAGTTGTTGCATTACGTTCCACCCGGCATGCTCCCCTATTCTCATCTTATGTTTCGCGTTATATATGGTTCTCACCGAGGAGCAATTGTATGGATTCAATTGTTTCAATGTGTGTAGGACCTCCTTCGAACGAATATTATTAAAAACTAACTCCTTTGTCACATTCCATTCCTCCTCATTTAACCGTCTGGCATATGGGTGTCCAACTAACGAATTGGAGACCTCGTGATTATGTAGACCACACAAAACTTTTACTCCCCACTTACCATCTTCCATCGGGACACCCTTAAGTCGAAATGGACAATCACACTTGTGGGTGCTAACATTGCGCTTTCTCTTCTTTTCTATTTCCTCCTCCTTTCCCGTTTGTGCAATGAGCTTCTTTCACATTCAATAATGATACGTGGCTTTCTTTCTGGTTTCTCCTTCTCGAATTTAAGTATAATCATGATAGCTTTCATTTTTAAACCAATCATCTGGCACCATTCTACCATTTTACTTATACTATGGAATACCTGTGAATATTGAAAATAAATAATTAGCCATTGTGTGTATATGACTAAGCACTATAAATTATAAATGAGTAAGAAAAAAACCATCCTCTTCGGAAGAAAATTGGGAGGTATGATCCTGACAAATGGCACCATGAGAAGATACCGTATCATCCTAAATTAAAGAAAATATTTAAACTTAATAACAAATTATGCAATATTCACCGGATATCTTAGGACTTTCGGGAAAAATTACCATGGGTATAGTCAAGTCTGGAAATTCACTACAACATAATGTCTCATTAGTGACAAAAAAAATGAGGGCAAAAGTATTTTTGTCACTAAAAGTTACCTTTGCGTGAGGAAAATTAATTTCGTCACGTAATGAGTGGGTGAATGTTAAATTAGAGACGAAATGATAGTATTTGTCACCAAATAGTCATTAAATTTTTTGGCGCCTCTATTCCCGCGCATAAAAAATTGCACTTAAGTAGTTGGGGACAAAATTATTATACATTTAGTGACGAATAAATTTATCCCAAAAATAAAATAATTGGTGGCAAAAAAAAAATTCCTCGCGTATTATAAAAAAATATAGTAAAAGGATATCAAAACTCCCTTAAACCCACTCATCACCCCATTCTTTCTCAGGAATCTCTCACCATTCTCAAAACTCTCGCCACCCCAAATCGCCATTGTCCTCCCAAATATCCACATCCAGACATCAATTCATTCACCGTTTGAGTCCAAGAAGGAGTCTTACCTTTCATCTTCATCTGGTATGTCCTTTTTTTCTTAAAATTTGAGAAACAAACACCCTATCAACGATCGCAAATCTCTCTATGTTGCTAAAAACCATTTTCACGATGACAAGGGGAAATTACAATTGATAGTTTAGGGGGTTCCTTGCAAATTACAAGGGGAAATTACCATTTTCACGGTCACAAGAGGTATTTACAACTAGTGTTGATAGTTTAGATGGTTCCTTGCAATTTGCCCAAATGTGTGTGCTCAATTTTTTTTCCAAACATATGCCATGAATCGTTAAAAAGAAGTACTCTGATACTTTCCAGAATATATGAGATCTTAGGGGGAGGAGCTCTACTACTCCATACTTTAAAGAGGAGGTAGTGGATCTGAATTTTGCGTTGTTTAGAGATGGTTAATTTTTTTATATAATTATTAAGCAATATTATTGCTGCAGGCTTTGTAAATAGAGTCTGATGTTCTAAATTTCTTGAAAGTTTGAATGACAACCCCAACATCTAAATGCTTTTTGAGGTTTGAGTTCTTACTGAAAAAAAGCCTTTTGTTTTTCATTGAAGCTGGTATCGGTATCAACTTCTATTAAATTTACTTGTTATATGTGATTTGTCCGTTTCCCTCAAAGGGTGAATGAGGTATACTCTCAGATTGGATTCCTTAGTATATAAAGTTGAATTATCGATATTGTATTTTAATCAATTCTACCTAACATTTGCTTCGTAAACTTGCCATTTCTACAAAATGGTAATTATATATATATATATATATATATATATATATATATATATATATATATATATATACACACACATTCATGTAGTAGAACTTATCAAAATGTGTACTCATACACATTTTCAAAATGTGCACTCATCTAATCTATTTTAGTGTCTTTACGTACATATTCCCTATAATCACATTTATGGAATGAATTTTGGACTTTGCTTAGCTTTAGCTTTTAATGCAATTGAATTGATAAGTTTTCTTCAATTGCATTTATTATACAACTTCAACATGGATTTTAATGATAATTGTATTTAGTGATAATTATATGATAGTTTGAATGTTCTATCATTTATTAGCTTTACCTTTTTATTTCTATCATATTTCTATTTCTATTTATATTATTTGATCGTTTGAATGTTCTTACTCAAAACCGATTTAGGACTTATTTGGATTGCATTTCATATAAAATAGTTCAATTCATATCTGATTAAGTACTGATTTGATTTGGTTTGGTCATTATGATCTGACTAAGGACTGATTTGATTGTTTGCTCAACTGCATATCTAAATTTTTACTGATTAATTATTTACAATAGCAACACAATTTCATCAATTTGAAATACCCTCTTAAGGTATAATTTCTTCACCCAAGTACTCAGTTACAACTTTAGAGGGTCTTTTAGAAGGTATTTCAGAAGTACAATTTCATTAGTTTAAAGTTGCATAAAATTTTCTCATCATGAATTTCAAGATGTTAATTTCTTTTCACGAAGGTCAAGACAAATACAATATTCGTAGTCAGTTACACCTTTTGATAAAATTTCAGCAGTATAATTTGATCAGTTTAAAGGTACAATACATCTGTTATTCCTAACGGTAGATAACGATAAAAGACCTTGATGCGATGTCAATTGTAAGAGCGGACAAAATAGTTCTGAGTTTTTTGCTCATTCATTCTGCACTGGTAAGGTTCGCTATCCCTACATCTTTTTTCAGCAGTGATTTGTTGTTTATAATATTGCATACCGTTAAAATCATTTGGCACGTTTAGGTCTTTGTTCTTATCGCAGTTCATTATTTTTAGGAACATTTGATCCTGAAACTTATAAAGTCCATTGTGTGTGTGAGTTTTTTGAAATCCCAATACCTTTCAAAAACTTCACAAAAAGTTTAGTAAACCTCATTCTAGGAAAACTCTTTATGCTGAGAGAGTAGCCTCAGGATATTTTTGGTTGACTCCCATGTCAGCCATTTACCCTATAGTAGTCATGTAGAGGGTTCATCTCACCCTCGTAGCCAGGATGGGTCCGTTTTCCTCTGATGAAGAAAATTCATAAAGAGACCAATTAGGCATTAGCTTGGCCCATTTATTCATAAAAGACCAATTATTCAAATAGACACACACACACACACACACATATATATATATATATATATATATATATATATATATATATATATATATATATATATATATATATATATATATATATATATATATATATATATATATATGTTAATGTAAAAAATTAGATTATCTCTAATTATTCAATCACAGATAAAATAAATAAGACAAAAGAATTTTTAAAGTGGTTCAGCCTTGAAAGAATGGACTACGTCCACCGTTTTTGTTATTGCTGAGTGTTTTGGGAATTCTCAATAACAGGTTTTTACCAAGAAATCCCGAGTCCCCTTACAATGAGGATGATACAATGTATTTATAGCCCTGAGGCTGTACATGTGAAAGAGTAATACATAGCTGTCCAATAAGCGTATACATCTGTATGATAATAACCAACATTTAATGCGCATTTAATCCTCTTAGTTGTCTAGTAATAAATGCTCTGATCGAGGTGCATCTCGGACCGCCTAAGTATCTCGGTATCCATGAGTTGCTCGGTGCAATAAAGTTCCTCGGAGAGCACTTGCTGCTCGGAGTATCTGAGCTGGTCGGGGAAATTGAGTTCCTCGAAGTCAAGGTATTGTTCAGAAATGTTTGTTTGTGCCATGTAGATTGACACGTGTCTCCACTTAATTGAGCCATGTCAGCAGACTAAATTTGGTATCAACAGAAGCCCCCAATGTTTCACAATTCTAGGTTGAGGAGTGTGGAACATTCACTACACCAAAACTGCTAATTTGGCACACTGAGACAAGGAGAATCTGGCATAGTTTAAAGCAGTGCCAAAATTTGGCATGGTTTATTAACAATCTGGCACAGTTTAAAACCGTGCCAAATATCGGTACGATTTATTAAAAAATATTATCCCAAAAATTTAAGCGGGATCCAACCAATTTAACCTAAGTTTCTATTTCCTCTTTCTCTCTCTTACTCATTTCTCTCTCCCCGCTACCGGCAGCATCCCTCTCCTCTTAGCCCTTCCTCTCCGCCTCTCCTATATTCGGCCCCTCTCCTCGCTATAACCCCTTCTCCCTACAGCCGTCGTTCATCCGCCATCTGCCCATCCGCGTTCATCCCACTACCAATCGCTGTCACGTTGGACACCATCACGTTGGATCGCCATCCGCCATCCACCGTTCATCCAGTGGCCTAGGTGATTTGGAACTATATGTGTTCTTTCTATTTGGTTTCAATTGTATTATGTTACGGTGATGCTCGATTTCATTTCTGACATGTTCTATCTAGGTTTCAAAAATAGCTGAATTGCGTACATGCTTTTGATTTTATAAAATCTTGTTTTGAGATGGTTATGTAGTGTGTTTTATACGATCGTTTCTAATGTAGATTTTATCAGACTTTTAACTGAGGCTTGGGTGAAAATTTAGGTGTGATGGTGCTTCCCTTTTTGTTAGGCTATAAATCTTGAAAGATATAAACACATTTACACTAACTTCAGCAGACTTTAGTTATGTCGCGTGTGATTCATAACTAATAATTGTTAAACTAACTTTGAGGAAACGAATAATATCTGGTGGAGGGCTGTAAAAGTTTTAAGAGCATAATTCATTGGGATTAGGCCCGGCAAATGGGCGGTTCTGGGCGGATTTGGGCGGGTTATATATGGGTGAGGGTTGAATATGGGCGGGTTGGTGACGGGTTGCAACCCGGGTTATCTGGGTTTGGTTAAGGGTTAATCCACTAACCCATCTTCATTGTTTTAATTGCTTTGACTTCTATCATATGAACAAAATGTGTGGGCTACCATTTCATCTCCAACCCGCAATAAACCATCAAATGGAACCGGCCAAAAATGAATTGCACTTGAGTCTTTTACAGGAGCTGGAGAATACATAGAGAGAAATGAAGAGAGAAAAGTTATCTATGTACATGAATATGGCTACCCCAATCAATGACCAAGCCAAAATAGTAAACCTAATTTGGGTTTTAAATGGGCCGGACAATGGGTCTATCATCAACCCGCCTAAACCCTCCATAGACTGTGAGGTTTGGAAGGCATTTTCAAACACTACTTTTGAACTATAAGTATATGGATATACTTATAGTTTTAATTTACTATTTTCTACTTGACACTTACTGAAAGTGAAATCCCTTGGTCGACAGGTTATGTATTATTATAGATGAAAAAGAAAATAGTTGCATGACTATAGTTGTGGGTTTGGTAGATTTGGAGCTCATTTTCTCTAGCTATAGTTAATGGTTGTGTGGGCGAGAATTTTAAAGTAAATTTGTTTAGAAACTAAGTGGATATAGGGATTAGCTTGAGTGCGCCCGTGCCAAAGTACATTTGTATAGGAACTATGTGGGTTTAGGGATTAGCTTGCGTGCACACGTGTGTCAAAGTACATTTCTTTAGAAACTGCATGGATTTAGGGATTAGCTTCCGTGTGCACATGGGCCAAAGTACATTTGTTTAGGAACTACATAGATTTAGGGACTAGCTTGTGTGTGTGTTTGTGTGTACGTGTGCGCACGTGCCAAAGTACCTTTATTTAGAAAATATGTGTGCATGTGCACACGTGCAAAAGTACCTTTGAGATTAGCTCGTGTGTGCGTGCGTGCTAAAGTACGTTTGTTTAGGAACTATGTGGATTTAGGGATTAGCTTGCACATGTCTGCGCGTGTGTGTGCGTGTGAATGCGTGCACTTTCCAAAGTACATTTCTCTAGTTTCATGCTTGTATATGTTTGAAAAATATTTATGTCTCAGATTACCGTTTTTTCCTTTATGAGCATTTGTCATTTACAATGTATGGGTTGATTTCTTTATGGCTCACTGCATTTATGTATTTTTTTTTCATTGACAATTTGTTGTACTATTTATTCAATATTTTGCCATGCTACTAATTGTTGGTCTTATTGCATATACAGAGCATATGTTTTTTATGGTATATATGTTGGCATTAGTGCATATACCGTACTATATGAATTGTAATGTTAATCAAACTACAATATGCTTATCATATTTGTAACTCTATTTTTTTCTATTACCGTGATTGAATTAAGAATATTGAAGTTGTTATGTTAATGATTGGCAGGTGTACTCATATTTATGGAGGCTCCAACCATCGATTGGTTGTAAGCACCAAAATTCTTTCCATTTGGGTCGAGATACTTGTACAACCTTAGGTACACTGATCTTTTTCTGACATTTTGAATTACACGCGCGTATTAAGCCATGTGTTGTGTAAGATGTGCGCGTGACAACTGTTATATATAACAACTCTATTATATATAACAACTTGCCCGCGCTTCCACGCATAACGGTAGAGTTTGTAATATTTATAGTTTAAAGGTAGAGTTTGTTGGAACAATTGTCGATTGATGAACATTTCATAGTTATAATTTCTTATAATATTTATATATGATGGTTTTGTGTGTTTTCAGAGACTTTGGACTTGGCACACTAGGTCTTGGTGAAGTCCAAGAGAACCTTGACAGATACAAGGAGCCCGAGCTCATTCACTATAGATGGGCCATGCTTGCTGTTGTGAGTTTCTTTTTTATTTTCTCTTTTTCCTTCCATCAAAGAGGTTATGTATGTCTTACAAGAAATTACCACTACAAAGTTGAATGCTAATTTTATTAATTTGAATTTTGAAGTAAAGTTTTGTTTTAATCTATCATTTTTAATAGTCGACCCGGTGATTAAACCAAATTTAGGGAGGCACCCTTTACCTAAAAGAAAGGCTCCTGACCTAAGCCACTAGAAATAACTCCATGTTCAGGGAAATAACTCCTTGTATATATATATATATATATATATATATATGCGTGTGTGTGTGTGTGCTCCTAAATACATAAAGAAAATAATTGAATGACTCCCACTAAGGGTAAAAACACAAACCAACCCCAAAATGAACCCGTAGGGGGCACTAACACCTCGCACGTGACCAATATAACTTGTAGGAACTGACCGCGTAGGCCAAAGGTCTCCTGATTTGAGAGTATGACGAAAATTTGCAAAAATCACACTTAGAGTTAAAAACATGCCGTTAAAGGGTGAAAACCCAAACCAACCCCCAAACGAACCAGTAGAAGGCACGAACACCTCGTACGAGACCAATGTAAGTTGTAGGAACTGACCGCGTAGTCCCGGGTCCCCCGATTTGAGAGTATGACGATAATTTGTAAAAATCACACTTAAGACTTAAAAACATGCCATTAAAGGGTGAAAACCCCAACCGACCCCCAAACAACCCCGTAGGAGGCACGCACACCTCGCACGGGACAAATATAACTTGTAGGAACTGACCGCGTATTCCTGAGTCTCCCGGTTTGAGAGTATGACGATAATATACAAAAATCACACTTATAGTTAAAAATATGCCGTTAAAGGGTGAAAACCCAAACCGGCCCCCAAATGACCCCGTAAATGGCACGAACACCTCACACGGGACCAAAGTAACTTGTAGGAACTGATAGCGTAGTCCCAGGTCTCCCGATTTGTGAATAGGACGATAATTTGTAAAAATCAACACAACTTAAAAACATGCCGTTAAAGGGTGAAAACCCAAACCAGCCCCCAAACGATCCCGTAGGAGGCACGAACACCTCGCACGGGACCAATGTAACTTGTAGGAACTGACCGCGTAGTCTCGGATCTCCCGGTATGAGAGTATGACAATAATTTGCAAAAATACACTTAGTTAAAAACAGGCAGTTAAAGGGTGAAAACCCAATTTGGCCCCCAAACGACCCCGTAGGAGGCACGAACACCTCGCACGGGACCAATGTAACTTGTAGGAACTGACTGCGTAGTCTTGGGTCTTCCGATTTGAGAGTATGACGATAGTTTGCAAAAATCACACTTAGACTTAAAAACATACCGTTAAAGGATGAAAACCCAAACCGGCCTCCAAACGACCCCGTAGGAGGCACGAACACATCGAACGGGACCAATGTAACTTGTAAGAACTGACCGCGTAGTCCCGAGTCTCCCGATTTGAGAGTAATACGATAATTTGCAAAAATCACACTTAGAGTTAAAAACATGCCGTTAAAGGGTGAAAACCAAAATCGGCCCCCAATCGACCCCGTACGAGGCACGAACACCTCGCAAGGGACCAATGTAACTTGTAGTAACTGACAATGTAGTCCTGGGTCTCCCGGTTTGTCAATAGGACGCTAATTTGCAAAAATCAACACTTAAACTTAAAATCATACCGTTAAAGGGTGAAAACCCAAACCATCCCCAAACGACCCCGTAAGAGGCACGAACACCTCGCACGGGACCAATGTAACTTGTAGGAACTGACCGCGTAGTCCCGAGTCTCCCGGTTTGAGAGTATGACGATAATTTGCAAAAATCACACTAAGAGTTAAAAACATGCCGTTAAAGGGTGAAAATCCAAACCGACCCCCAAACGACCCCGTAGGAGGCCCGAACACCTCACACGGGACTAATGTAACTTGTAGGAACTGATCGCGTAGTCCCGGATCTCCCGGTTTGAGAGTATGATGGTAATTTGCAAAAATCACACTTAGAGTTAAAAACATGCCGTTAAAGGGTGAAAACCCAAACCGGCCCCCAAACGATCCCGTAGGAGGCACGAGCATCTCGAACGGGACCATTGTAACTTGTAGAAACTGACCTCGTAGTCCCGGGTCTTCCGATTTGAGAGTATGGCGATAATTTGCAAAAATCACACTTAGACTTAAAAACATGTCGTTAAAGGGTGAAAACCCAAACCGGCCCCCAAACGAACCCGTAAGAGGCACGAACACCTAACACGGGATCAATGTAACTTGTAGGAACTGACCGCGTAGTCCCGGGTCTCCCGGTTTGTGAATAGGGCGATAATTTGCATAAATCAACACTTAAACATAAAAACATGCATTTAAAGGGTGAAAACTCAAACTAACCCCCAAATGACCCCGTAGGAGGTACGAACACCTCGCACGGGATCAATGTAACTTGTAGGAACTGACCGCTTAATCCCGGGTCTTCCGATTTGAGAGTATGACGATAATTTGCAAAAATCACACTTAGACTTAAAAACATACCGTTAAAGGGTGAAAACCCAAACCATAACGACCCCGTAGGAGGCACGAACACCTCGCACGGGGCCAATGTAACTTGTAGGAGCTGACCGCGTAGTCCCGGGTCTCCCAGTTTGAGAGTATGACGATAATTTGCAAAAATCACACTTAGAGTTAAAAACATCCCGTTAAAGGGTGAAAACCCAAATCGGCCCCCAAACGACCCCTTAAGAGGCATGAACACTTCACACGGGACCAATGTAACTTGTAGGAACTGACAGCGTAGTGCCGGGTCTCCCGGTTTGTGAATAGGATGATAATTTACAAACATCAACACTTAAAACTTTAAAACATTCCGTTAAAGGGTGAAAACCCAAACCAACCCCCAAACGACCCCGTAAGAGGCACGAACTCCTCGCACGGTACCAATGTAACTTATAGGAACTGGCCGCGTAATCTCGGGTCTCCTAGTTTGAGAGTATGACTATAATTTGTAAAAATCACACTTAGTTAAAAACATGCCGTTAGAGGGTGAAAACCCAAACCGGCCCCCAAACAACCCCGTAGGAGGCACGAACACCTCGCACGGGACCAATGTAACTTGTAGGAACTGACCACGTAGTCTCGGGTCTCCCGGTTTGAGAGTATGATGATAATTTATAAAAATCACACTTAGAGTTAAAAACAGGCCGTTAAAGGGTGAAAACCCAAACCGGCCCCCAATCGACCCCGTACGGGGTACGAACACCCCACACGGGACCAATGTAACTTGTAGGAACTGACAGCGTAGTCCCGGGTCTTCCGATTTCTGAATAGGATGATAATTTATAAAAATCACACTTAGAGTTAAAAACATGCCGTTAAAGGGTGAAAACCCAAACCGGCCCCCAATCGACCCCGTACGAGGCACGAGCACCTTGCAAGGGACAAATATAACTTGTAGGAACTGACCGCGTAGTCCCAGGTCTCCCGATTTGAGAGTATGACGATAATTTGCAAAAATCACACTTAGTTAAAAACAGACCGTTAAAGGGTGAAAACCCAAACCGGCCCCCAATCGACCCCGTACGAGGCACGGACACCTCGCACGGGACCAATGTAACTTGTAGGAACTGACAGCGTAGTCCCAGGTCTCCAGATTTGTGAATAGGATGATAATTTGCAAAAATCAACACTTAAACTTAAAATCATGCCGTTAAAGGGTGAAAACCCAAACCATCCCCCAAACGACCCCGTAGGAGGCACGAACACCTCGCAAGGGACCAATATAACTTGTAGGAACTGACCGCGTAGTCCCAGGTCTCCCGGTTTGAGAGTATGACGATAATTTGCAAAAATCACACTTAGTTAAAAACATGCCGTTAAAGGGTGAAAACCCAAACCGGCCCCCAATCGACCCCGTACGAGGCACGAACACCTCGAACGGGACCAATGTAACTTGTAGGAACTGACAGCGTAGTCCCGGGTCTCCCGATTTGTGAATAGGATGATAATTTGCAAAAATCAACACTTAAACTTAAAATCCTGCCGTTAAAGGGTGAAAACCCAAACCATCCCCCAAACGACCCCGTAGGAGGCACGAACACCTCGCACGGGACCAATGTAACTTGTAGGAGCTGACTGCGTAGTCTCGGGTCTCCCGGTTTGAGAGTATGACAATAATTTGCAAAAATCACACTTAGAGTTAAAAACATGCCGTTAAAGGGTGAAAATCCAAACCGGCCCCCAATCGACCCCGTAGGAGGCACGAACACCTCGCACGGGACTAATGTAACTTATAGGAACTGACCGCGTTGTACTTGGTCCCCCGGTTTGAGAGTATGACGATAATTTCCACTCATATCTGTAATTTTTTAGTTTTGAGTATTTTTTTTTGTAAATTATTGGGTTACTAATATCATATCTTTTTTGTGTCCTATTTTTTTTGCAGGATAACAGTTTATCGTTGTCTTTTATTCAGGTGGAACAGAGAAAGAACTCAATGGTTTACAACAAAGGGTTTATTAATGATTCCATTTTTTTGTGTCATGGCCGTACGGTCTTTTGTTGTTTTATTATTGACTTTCATGGCCATGAAGGCTTTTATAAGTTAATTGTTATATTTTGTGGCCGTGCGGGATTTATGTTAGGCAGGTTTAGTATTAATAGGTTTTGGAATGTCCAGAAAATAGAGGAAACTCTGGCCAATTTTTTTTGGGCCTGTGAGCTGTTAAAGTCTTGTAATATTTTGAAGTTTGTATGTACATTAGTTTATTAATAACGCGCAATATTATTAATTTGTGAATTTTGTGCTTTCAAATAATTTTTTTTTGTTTAAATAAAAAAATTGGCACAGTTCAAAACCGTGGCAAAAGTGTATCATATTTTGGCACGGTTTTGAACTGTGCCAATTTTTTTTAAACTGTGCTGAATCTGGCACAGTTAAAAACTGTGCCAAAAGTGTGCTAGAAATATCAAATTCTGGCACGGTTTAAAAGTGTGCCATAAGTGTTCCTGTTTGGCTGAATCTGGTACAGTTAAAAACTGTGCCAAAAATGTGCCAGAAATATCAAATTCTGGCACGGTTTAAAAGTGTGCCAGAAGTGTTCCTGTTTGGCTGAATCTGGCACACTTTTGAGCCGTGCCAGATTTGATCTGGAACAGTTTTAAACCGTGCCAGAATCCTGTTTTTAGTGTAGTGATTCTTCTCGAAATAAGGTGGGTTTAAATGGTCATCCTGAATTTTAGGAGTGCGTTCTTTGTATTTATTTTTCTTTTCGAATTCATAGAATCAGACTTTTCAAAATTTTCTAACTGCTTCGGTCTCCGCGCCTTTTTTATCCTTTTAGCCGCCGGTAGCGTAAACGTCTCTCTTTGTAATCATTATTTTTACTCCTTCCCAAGGTAAGGTATTTAAACGTTTGCAGAAAATCCTATCGTCTTTTACTTTTTCAAATCTGTATCTTTGAGTTTTCCATTTCCTCTCTCTCTTGTGCGTTCATCCTTTTCATCGTTCGTTGTCAACAGATTCATCCTTTTTCTGTAAGATTCTCTTCCTTCTCTTTTATTTCCTTTATTCACCATGGTTTACCTTGTTGAATCGCTTGATAAGTTTCGTTATGATTTCTCTATTCCTTCATGGGTTGTTTTGGAGGAACTTTCTGAACCTTCAGATTATTTTCGTTTGGCTGAGGGACATTGGTTCCCCAGTCTCTTTGTAGCTGAATGTGGCTTTTTTTTTCCCTCGAACCCTTTGTGTCTGGAATTCTGTCAATATTTTGACGTGGTTCCTGCAAAAATAGCCCCAAAATGCATGGAGAATAGTTAATGGAGTTCATAGATTAAATCAGATTCATGGGACCCGCATAGGAATTCCAGAAATTATGTTTTGCTATAGATGGGATGTTAGCGACAGTACTTTTTACTTGAAAACTAGGTTTTTAAATAGGGATTTAGTGGTCAATCTCCCAGATGCCAATAGGTATTATTTCGAGCATGGTGTTGTTATGAAAAATTGGCAACATGCTCCACTAACTGGAAATGATGCGTATCAGGGTCCTAGATGCCCTCCCTATGGCAACGGGATAGGTTGTTTTTACTTTACTTTATTTTTGAAATTATGTTTTCTTTGTGTTTGATAAAATGTGTCACTGATACTTTAATTTTCATTTATTTGCAGTTGACAACAAAAGAAGGTCTCCAAAAGAGACAGAAGTTAAATTAAAACATTTGAAACTTATTTGGGATTTGCATCAGACTGTTGCCGATGAGCATATCAGATCAGCTTCATACTTGCTGCAGTATAAGAGTTACACCTCATCTTTTACTGCTCGTCCAGTGATAAGTGACGTAGAACCAGTACCAGCTTCTGAAAATTCTTCACCTGAGTCACATATTCCTCTGAGTGAAAGAATGAAGAGAATAAGAGCTCCTGCCCTCTTTGAGAAATCTACCTCTATTGCTGGAGAGGCGAAGAAAAGCAAGCTTGATGTCCCAGAAGAAGGGACAAGAAAAATCGATGCACCTCCTCCGGCTGCTACTATGAAGGTTTCCGAGAAGCCCCCAGTGGATCCGAGCAAGGTCGCTGCTCCAAGCGAGGTTATAGTCATATCCTCGACTAAGACTACATCCTTGGTCGATACCGTTGATGCTCCTCCGAGGAGACTAAAGAAAAGCTTCTCGGTCAATTTGGCTGAATCCATCTCTCAGCCTCTAACTACCAGAAGTGGTGTTCCTACTTTCGTTGCTCCGAGTTCTGCCATGAGCTCGGTGAAGTCTTGGATCATTCTCGAGATCCAAGGTATTAAAGAAAATCTTTTCCGGGATAGGGTTACCACTTTGGCAGATCAGTACATTGCCTTAGTAAATATTGCAAATCTAAACCTACATTTTTCATGTTATGTGCTTGCACTGACTTACAGTTATTTTCTTTTTCCAGTTGGTAACTTGTTTCAATACAATCTTGAAGAAGGACGAAGCCATCAAGGCGTCCATCTCCTCTGGTGGTGTAGAGGAGGATTTTATAGGTTTGACGCAGTTTTTAAAAGATTCTCGTCAGAAGTATATTGATGATAAAGCTGCCTGGGAGAAGCAGCTCAATTTGACCGAGCATGAGAGGGATCAGGCTGTTGAGGTCTCCAAGGGATTGGAGAAGAAAATTAAAGAATTGGAAGGTAAGAATAAAGATCTCGAAGGGAAGCTCCAAAATGCTGGAGAGCTTGAAGGTAAGGTCAAGTCTGCTGAGGAAGAGCTGGGTAGACTTCGTGACGTTGGTCGTTAAAAGGAGGAGGAAGAAAATAAATTAAAAGATTCCGAGGAACTTCTATCCGAGAAGCTTTCCTCGGAGAAGGTGAAAAGGAAGTTGGCTGTAAAAAAGTCCTTCAGTGCTGGCTGCGACAAAGGTTGGAATAAGGGTTTGGCTGCCATGGTCTCACAAATGGAGTATGGCAGCCTCAAATACTTTAGGGATGGTTGGGTGGCTGCTCTGACAGAGATGAATGTCGATGAGAACTCCGACCTGTTTCAGCGACACATTCCTGGCCCCCCTCCTACTCCCGGGGAAGAAGAAGAGGACGAAGCTACCTCCGAGGAATCTTCTATGATGGTTGGGGATCAATTACCTACTGTTGAACTTTGCTACGAACAGCCCCAACCAACTATTACTCCTACCGAGCAGCTCCAGTTAACCAACATTTCAGCCGAGCATCTTCCAGAACCCACCGAGAAACCTTATGGGCCATCTGAGTAACCTTCCTCTTCGTTCCAACCTCCCGAGAAAGTTTTGAGAGACAAGGAGAAGGTGTAGAGTTGTTTGGA
The DNA here is from genome assembly GCA_949130495.1 of Sambucus nigra. Lineage (NCBI taxonomy): Eukaryota > Viridiplantae > Streptophyta > Magnoliopsida > Dipsacales > Adoxaceae > Sambucus > Sambucus nigra. The sequence continues at coordinate 153,826,267 of OX422213.1, forward strand.
CTTTTCTCTTTATTTTGTTTTCTTTGTCAAATGTAACTCTGAACTATGTACTTCTCCTTTATGATGTAATAAAATTTGAAATTTTGATTATGCATACTGTTGATTCTCTTCTTCTTGCTTTGTTTGCACTCTTATTGATTCTTGCTATCTCTTCCTTTTACTAGTTTATGGCCAGGATGGAATTGTTATCTGCTCATGATACAAAGTTGTTGAGACAATGCAATGAATACTTCAAAGCTGGTCATACAGATATGACTGAAGCTCAGATTATTGATATCCTCAGTCCAGATGCTTCAGAGCAAGTAGTCGAAGCCTACCAGTACTTAAAGTGTCTGCTCGACCGGGCAGTGGCTAATAATGTAGCATATTATGAGATGATTGAAGACCTCCAGGGCACTCTCAAGGAGCTTCAAAAACAATACAAGGAATCTACAACCCTCTTGCACCAAGGATATGAGAAGAAGTATTAGAAACTGAATGCTGATAAGGGATATGATAAGTTGTTTGCTGCTTATGATGTGAGGGAGAGAACTTTGAAAACCGAGGTCGAAGAGCACAGGCAGATAGCCAAGTTGCTGGAGCAGGAAAATAATAACCTGCAAGGAGAGGTATCCCAGCTGAGGTCTGTAGCATCTACCTCAAATGCTTTGGTCCCTATGAACGACGAGGGATTCTCTTTCTTGGAGGTCAAAAATGCCAATCTGAGAGACGAATTAGAAACCTTGAAGAGGATTGGGCCTTCTACCTCTGCTCGGGTACGAGCAAGAGCTTCTCGGGGACGAGCAAGAGCTGCTTGGATTACTATTGAGGAACAAAGAACTCAATCGGCTCTGGAGAACCAAGCCTTCCAATTGATGGCAAAGAACCAGGCATTGGCTGAGATGTCTAAGAAGATACAAGCTTTAGACGAGCAATTAGTTGCCTAAAATTCTGCCTTGGAGAATAAAACGAATGTGGTGAAGAATCTCCACGAGCAGTTAGAAAGATTAACCTAACAGTTCCACAAACATCCTAGGGAGTTCTGGATGGCTGGTTATAATGAAGCCCTTTATCATCTTGACGACCGGATCCAAAATGCAAATAATGTGGGTTACAAGCAAGGATGGCTAAATGCCCTGGGCGTGCTGCAGTTGGAACAAGGTCATTACTTATGGGATTACCACAATCCTGGGTTGCTCGACTTACCAGTGCCTCCTTTCAAGCTTGATATGAGTTGGATTCCTGCTCGGGCCATTCCACAATGCCTAATTTCAAAATATCTCGGCGACTACAGTCTTCACTCCAACTTTGAGATATCTCGCCCATAGCACCTTTTTGATCGGCCATCAGTTATGAACATCAGGATGCTGAAAGATTTGAACTTCATAAACTCCCCCTATGCCTTAGACGATCCTCCTGGTGGTGAAGAACCTGTTTCAAAGGCATAGGGGAATAAACCCATAGAATAGGATTCCTGATGTAATAATTTTTTATGTATTTTATTCTCAATGTATTTTGTTTTGGATTTAATGAAAAACTTCTATTTTTCTTTGCAATCTTGATTGCCATTATCTTATAAACATTTTACTTATTTACTAATGAATGTGCATGTATATCTGTTAAAAAGATAACAATATTGTGTTATTTTGCCGATCAACTAAAGTTGGTGAAAACTTATTGTCGACTATCCTGAATTTATGGTAATCATTTGACGACTAACCAAAATGGATGATATTTTGTTTCTCGACCAACTTGGTGGTAATTTGAAATGTTACAAGTACTAAAACTTTGTTTGGTCACTTTTTAATTCTAAGCCAGTAGTTGACTTTTATCACATAATCCTTCTTTGTTTAATAGAAATGTTCCCGACCAACTGGAGTTGGTGGATTTTCTTCCCAACCAACCGGAGTTGATATTTCTGGGAAATATTTTTCTTCCCGACCAACCGGAGTTGGTGGATTTTCTTCCCATCCAATCGGAGTTGGTATTTCTGGGAAATATTTTTCTTCCCGACCAACCGGAGTTGGTGGATTTTATTTCCAACCAACCGAAGTTGATATTTCTGGGAAATATTTTTCTTCCCGACCAACCGGAGTTGGTATTTTTGGGAAATATTTTTCTTCCCGACCAACCGGAGTTGGTGGATTTTCTTCCCAACCAACCGGAGTTGGTATTTCTGGGAAATATTTTTTATTCCCGACCAACCGGAGTTGGTGGATTTTTTTCCCAACCAACCGTAGTTGGTATTTCTGGGAAATATTTTTTATTCCCGACCAACCGGAGTTGGTGGATTTTCTTCCCAACCAACCGTAGTTGGTATTTCTGGGAAATATTTTTTATTCCCGACCAACCAGAGTTGGTGGATTTTGCTGAGTAGTGTGTAGCACTAGTATTCCGCGAAAAACTTTCAACAGAAGGAGAGAATTGGGTGGAATATTCACATTTTATTCATACTGAAGAAACTGCATTACATGAGGATTTACATTACTGATAATATTTGCGCAGATGCTTTGCATTCCATGCATTCTTAAACTCCTCCCCTTCTAAAGTTTCAATTCTATATGTCCCTGGTCGAACAACCTCTGTTACTCTGTAGGGCCCATGCCAGTTAGCTTCCAGTTTATTGTGCTTTTGAATTACTTTCTTCAGCACATAGTCCCCTTCTTTTAGGTCGCACTTCTTCACTCTCTTGTTATAGAATAAGACTGTTTGTTGCTGGTAAGCAACATTCCTGATGGCTGCTTCTTCTCTAACTTCTTCGAGCATGTCCAAGTCTAACCTTCTCATTAAGTCGCTGACAGGGGAGTTGAAGTTCAGCACTCGGTGTGTTGGGAGGCCCAACTCGGCAGGTATAACAACTTCACTTCCAAATGCCAGCATATATGGAGATTCTCCAGTTGCTGCTCGGGGAGTAGTACGATAAGCCCATAGTACTGAATGTAGCTCATTGATCCAGTTTGCTTTCGCTTCATTCAATCTTTTCTTCAAGCCATTTAACAGCGTTCTGTTTGTCACTTCAGTTTGTCCATTGCTTTGGGGATGACCTGGTGCCGAGTAGATCTTCAAGATATTTGACTGATGATAATAAGTAGCGAACTCCTCATTGTCAAATTGTGTTCCATGGTCGGTGATGAATGCATGGGGAAGACCATATCTACAAATGATATTTTTCCAAATAAATTGGTACACTTTTTCGTACGTCATGTTGATAAGAGGCTCGGCTTCCACCCACTTAGTAAAGTAATCCACTACGACGACGAGATATTTAAATCTTCCTCTAGTCGTTGGAAGTGGCCGAACCAAGTCAATTCCCCACATGGAAAATGGCCAAGGGGAAGTAATGGGTGTCAACAATTCTTGGGGAGTTCTTCGAATAGTGGAGAAGCGTTGACACTTGTCACATTTCTTGGCATAGGCTATACAATCAGCCCTTATCGTTGGCTAGTAGTATCCTTGCATCATCACTCTTTGCAAAAGCGTCCGTCCTGCTACATGGGCTCCACAGGACCCTTCATGGACCTCTTCAATCAAATCTTTCACCTCGGAGGGATGCACACATCTTTGCAAACCTGCCATAATTCCTCGTCTGTATAGAATACCATTAGTCAGTACATAACGAGCAGCTTTAAACTTCAATTTCTTGGCTGCGAGTTTGTTAATCGGTAATTCTCCCTCCTTAATATATGCCCTGATGGGATCCATCCAAGATGGTCCTAAATCAAGGGTAATAAAGCTCATCGTCAGATCTTCATCTATGCTTCGACCAGCTAGAACTTCAATTGGGATTATTCTTCATAGCTCGGTACGAGTAGCCGATGCTAATCGAGCTAAAGCGTTTGCTCGTGCATTCTCCATTCTTGGTATTCTGACCAGTTGAACAGTAACGAATTTCGATACCAATTCCATCGCCTTTGCATGGTACTTAATCATCAATTCTCCTTTTGCTGCATATACACCAAGCATTTGGTTTACAATCAACCATGAGTCACTGCATACGATTACCTGCTCTGCCTTCATGTTTTTTGCCAAACTAAAACCTACAATCATCGCTTCATATTCGGCCTCATTATTAGAAGCTTGAAATCAAAAGCGCAGAGCATATTCTATATCGACCTCGTCTGGACTTTTCAATACAATCCCAGCACCACTACCTGAGGTGCATGATGAGCCATCTATATATAGGTTCCATATAGGTATCTCGTCCTCAAACCTTTTATTAGACAAAGTTCCTCGATGGAATATTTGTTTCTCCTTTATCCCCATTTCTACCACACCTCTCTGCTCATCGACCATCTTCTCTTGCTCTCTAACCAACTTAAGTTGATCGGGGTTTAAATTTGATGATCCTGTAACATCCACAGGTTGGTCGGTGTTCAGCTTTTGCTCCCCGGGGGTATCAGGATAAGTGAACTCTGCTATAAAATCTGCTACTGCTTGCCCTTTTAGTGACGATCTAGGCTCATAAATTATATCATATTTACCGAGTTTTATTGCCCAATACATCAAGCTCCCTGATTTTTCTGGTTTATGAAGAGCTTGCCTCAACGGCATATCGGTATATATGACTATGGTATGAGCCTGGAAGTATGGCTTCATTCTTCTACTCGCTTCGATCAACGCCAGTGCCAATTTTTCCAATTTTGGATATCTTATCTCTGCTCCTCGGAAGGCCTTACTAGTGTAATAAATTGGTTTTTATACTCCATCCTCTACTCTTATTAATGCCGAGCTTACTGCATTTTCTGAAATTATGAGATATAAGTACAACCTTTCTCCCATCACTGGCCTGGACAACAGTGGAGGCGCTCCCAAATATTTCTTCAATTCTTGAAAAGCTTTCTCGCATTCTTCATTCCATTCAAAAGTCTTTCGGAGAGTTTTGAAGAATGGGAGGCATTTATCAGTTGCTCGTGATATAAATCTGTTAAGTGATGCTACTCTCCCTGTAAGACTTTGCACTTCTTTCTTCTTCGTTGGAGATCGTAGTCCCAATAGAGCTTTGATCTTTTCAGGGTTTGCTTCAATGCCTCGTTGATTGACAATATACCCTAGAAACATGCCTTCTCGTACTCCAAATATGCACTTGGTCGGGTTCAACTTCATTTGATATTTATCTAATTGATCAAAGGTATTGCCTAAGTCAACTAGATGGTCAGCAACTCTCTTGCTCTTTGTCAGTATATCATCAACATAAACTTCCATATTGCAACTGATTTGCTCTGGAAACACCTTGTTCATCAGCCGCTGATAGGTGGCACCTGCATTTTTCAAACCAAAAGGCATAACATTATAACAATAAGTTCCCCTAGGGGTAATGAAAGAGGTACTCTCCCTATCTTCAGGTTTCATTTTAAATCTGGTTATAACGAGATTAAGCATCCATGAAGCTCAGCAGCTCGTGTCCTGAGGTAGCACCCACCAATTGATCAATTCAGGGCAAGGGAAAATGATCCTTTGGACATGCCTTGTTGAGGTCGGTGAAGTCTACACACATCCTCCATTTGTTGTTCTTCTTTTCACCATCACTACATTTGCTAACCAGCCTGGATATTTAACATCTTCAATAAAGCTAGCTTTCTGGAGCTTCTCGACCTCCTCCTGTATAGCTTGGTTCTTCTCGGGGCTAAACACTCTTCTTCTCTGCTTCACTGGCGTGATCTCCTTATTCACATTGAGTTCGTGACATAAGAAATTAGGGTCTATTCCGAGCATATCATCATGGCTCCAAGCAAAAGTTTGTTTTTTGCTTTTTAGGAAAACTATCAATTCCTATTTTAGTGAGGCATCTAACGACGAACCTATCTGAGTTGTTCGTTCAGGGTGCTCGTCATCCAGAATGATGTTTTCAGTAGCTTCCACCACCTGACCTTTCACGAGTTGCGACTCGTCCCTAGGATCCAAAGTTTCAATTTCTGCACCTTCATCCACCTGATAGGTAGTAGTCTTTTTTTTAAATTCTTTCAGTGTTTCGATTGCTGGATTCAAGATTGTCACCTATTGGTGATGAATTGTTTTTGATGAAAAACGAAAATTACAGTCGTTTCCCACAGACGGCGTTAATCTGTTGATGTAAAAAATTAGATTATCTCTAATTATTCGATCACAGATAAAATAAATAAGACAAAAGAATTTGTAAAGTGGTTCAGCCTTGAAAGAATGGCCTACGCCCACTGTTTTTGTTATTGCTGAGTGTTTTGGGAATTCTCGATAACATGTTTTTACCAAGAAATTCCGAGTCCCCTTACAATGAGGATGATACAATGTATTTATAGCCCTGAGGCTGTACATGTGAAAGAGTAATACATAGCTGTCCAATAAGTGTATACATCTGTATGATAATAACCAGCATTTAATGCGCATTTAATCCTCTTAATTATCTAGTAATAAATGCTCTGATCGAGGTGCAGCTCGGACCGCCGAAGTATCTCGGTATCCATGAGTTGCTCGGTGCAATAAAGTTCCTCGGAGAGCACTTGCTTCTCGGAGTATCTGAGCTGGTTGAGGAAATTGAGTTCCTCGAAGTCAAGGTATTGTTCAGAAATGTTTGTTTGTGCCATGTAGATTGACACGTGTCTCCACTTAATTGAGCCATGCCAGCAGACTAAATTTGGTATCAACAATATATATATATGCACATCGTTTCCCTGTTAATGACTGTAACCCTCTTAAGGTATAATTTCAGCACCCAAGTACTCATTTACAACTTTAGAGGATATTTTAGAAGGTATTTCCATACAATGAGCTTGTATGACATGGGGTTAATGGACTTGTCATTGAACCATACAATGAGATTGATCATCAAAATATATTTTAGAAGGTATAATTTCACCTAAGACATGGGCTTAATGGACTTGTCGTTGCTCCATACAATGAGCTTGATCATCAATATCCTATAAACTAGTGAGTCACCTTTCTTACATCTTATATAATTAATGTTTTGGCAAATAGGGATTGGTTCATATTGAGAACTCATTTAATACTATGAATTTTTTTCTTTTCAGCTAGGTGAAGAATATTTAATCCCAAATGGAATATAACCTAAGTGTTTTTCTGTAATACGACTGAAACAGAGTACGTGAGTCAGATGCTAACAAAAGTCAACCGGTTTTCTCAACACCATTCATGTCATATTTGGTTTGTAGCACATCTAAGACAGGTATTGTCCTTAAATTCTTCTTTATAAAAAGAAAATAAAACTTCAATCTTTCCACATAGGAACATCCTTTGTCTGACATTTAGATATGTCTAATAGTTTCTTCAATGGGATGGAAGCCCTCCGAATTTGTATGACATCAGTGGAAGTGCACACTTTATAAACAAATGTGACAATTGAATTATTATTCATCGGAACAGAGATAAAGAAGTTGGCCCTATTGATCGAGTGCAGGTGATTCCTTTTTTTTTTTGGTAGTTTTTGTTCTTCATATTATTGTTTTTCTTATGTAGATGTGGCATTCTAATACATGCAGTTTATTAACCATATGCTTCTAGGTTTGTATGAGAAAAGTGGGGAACGAAGTTGTGGGAATAATAGGTGATGTTGTCTTGACATATAATAAGTACGTGATTGTCTTAATATAATTGGAAAATGCTTAGCAACAACATATTATTCCATTTTTAACATCAGTTAGATTTTTATGACTAAATTGGACTTGGCTCCAAAAGGTTTATTTTTCAAAGTTTTCAACCTTTGTTCAGGGAAAATAATAATAATAAAACATTGTAAATTCGTTTTGAGAGGAGTACTTGAAGTCCCTTTTATTCGAGGGGTATATATATATATATATATATATATATATATATATATATATATATATATATATATATATATATCGGATGGTGGAGGTTGCCGAATTTGAGAGGATTTCGGGACTACTGGTTGTGGCCATCCCCGATCCTCGCCGCGCGGGCGAGTGGCGTGGAGGAAAGGATCCTTCCGGTCCCGCGCATCCCTCTTGGGAAGAGCTTCGGTTGACATCGTTTGTGGTGTAAAAATGTAAAGAGATTCAGAGTCGTCAGTCTATTTTACTCAAAACAGACAAAAGAAAAGGGGGAGCCACCCCGAAGGATGGCATCCAAAGACATACGGGTGCGTGCGAAACCAAGATGATTCGAGAAGGGTTCAGAGGCTTAGTTACGAAATGGGAAGTTGTTAGGCACTCATTCCGCCCTTTCGGTCTCTCATGAATAGTTGCTATTTTCCTTTTGTTTCCCCCGTGATATGTGTGCATGTGTATATATATAATGGAGGTAGGAATCCTCGACTTGTATCATGGAAAAGATAAAGCGAGTCATCTGTAGGAAGATATAAGGGTAATATTAGAAGAATTAGATTTACGCGATTACCCCGACGTTGGTCGTTATAATGGAACGATAACGCATGTGGGGTAATACGCCACTAAGGGCAAATATATAGAATATAAGAAGATTAGATTTAGAGAAGATAGAAAATGAGAGAAAAAGGACTCGAGTCTCTGGTTTTACCCCGAGACGCCTACGTAGCCTATAAAGGCATCAAAGTCCACGTAGTTCGCATACAAAATGAGGGGTGGGGTTTATCCCATAAATCCAAATGGGGAATCTCTTATTTGTGAGTGTGTGTGTAGAAAAAGTGTTTTAGGTTATGAGAAAAATGTGGAAAAAGTGTGAGAATCCCTACTTGGAATTTATGAGCAAACCCTCTTTTTCTTATTTTTTGGGTTTTATTTATATGAAAATAGGAGATGTGCAATAATAATAAAATAAAAAAGTATATTAGGATGTGTGAGACGAGATGATAAAAGCGCTAAGAAAACAAGTTATTGAGAGATTAAGAGAATTTAAGAGAAGGTATAGAAAGTTGGACCTCCTTGAAGATCTTGAGATTGATCTTGAATGCTGGAGAGCAGATCTTGCACTTGGATGATGATGGAGAGTGGCTAATTCACCAAGTTTGATGAAAAGTGGAAGTAAAAAGGGGATTTGGATGTTGAAATCACGCTGCCTTCGAGAGAGGTTTCTGGGATTTGTTCAGAGAGATTTTTATCAGCTATGGGCTCCCCTTGAAAATGAGGTGAAGGCCTCCTTTTATAGGATCAGGTCACTGCCAATAGACATAGACCTGTTCCAGCCTATCGGCAGGTGCCGATAGGCAGGGTCTGGAACCTGCCATTTGGCAGTGCGCTTCAGGATTTTTTGGAAAATCGGCCGCCGAGGGCAAATCGTTGGTCAGAATCGCAGACAGGTCATACCGTTGGAAATTTAATTCAGATACCTTCGAAAGTCCTTTGGATCGCTCTCGGGTTCGGGAGTTAACTTTGAGTCAAATATGGCTCGGAATCATTTGTCGGTCCATTGGACGGGGAATCATTCGGACGCAAACGGATCGTTCGTCCGCATGGTAAGTTCGAATCGCGCACGGGGCAGACTGTTAGAAAGGTTAGGAGATGTAATTTGACATTCCAAAAAGTCTGACCCGGTTTGGAGAGTTAACTTTAGTCAACCGGGCTCGAGAAGCATTCAGTGACCTCCCGGAGTGAAACAGATCGTTCGTCCGCATGGAAAGTCAAAATCACGTACGGGATGGACCGTTGGAAAGGGTATTCGGTTCCCTTTGAAGATTCATTCAGCCTCAGTCAATCTGAAGAGTTGACATAGGTCAAACAGAGCCCGGGAGCGTCCGGTGGCCTCTAGGTCAGGTTTCGGACGCAAACGGATCGTTCGTCCGCATGGTAAGTGGGAATCGTGCATGGGGTAGACCATTGGAAAGGGTATTCAGTGACCTTTGAAGATTCATTCAGCCTCGATCGAGCTGAAGAGTTGACATAGGTCAAACAGAGCCCGGGAGCGCCCGGTGGCCTCTAGGTCAGGTTTCAGACGCAAACGGATCGTTCGTCCGCATGGTAAGTCGGAATTGCGCACAGGGTGGACCGTTGGAAAGGATATTCAGTGACCTTCGAAGATTCATTCAGTCTCAATTGAGATGAAGAGTTTGACTTTTGGGTCAAACTGAGCCAAGGAGTGCCCGATGGCCTCCAAGTCAGTACTCGGGACATGACCTGGGTTTATAGTGATGAAGGGAGGTACTAGGGACCTAAGGAGAGTTATTGGGTAACAAAATGGGGTGTCTATAGATCCCCTCGATGGGTGAGTTTGTAACAAATGATGACCGTCGAATAGACACCATATGATGCTTTTGAGGGAGTATGACCGATTCAGAGGGTCGAGGCCGATTTTGAGGACCTAAGGAGTATGCTGGGGATAAATGACGATTGGAGGTTTAGGTCGATTCTGAGGACCTGAAGTAGTGTTGGGGAGGGTGATCAATTCTGCAGGTCATAACCTAATCTGCGGGCTTAAGGTGAAGATTTAATAACCGAGGTCAATTCTGACCTAAAAGTGGTGATAACCGAGGACCGAGGTCAATTCTGACCTAACTCAAGTGATGATCCAAGACCGGAGCCAATTCTCACCCAAGAGTGGTGACGATCGAGGATCGAGGTCAATTCTGACCTAACCCAGGTGACGATCCAAGACCGGGGCCAATTCTGACCCAAGAGTGGTGACGACCGAGGACCGAGGTCAATTCTGACCTAACTCAGGTGACGATCCAAGACCGGGGCCAACTCTGACCCAAAGAGTGGTGATGACCGAGGACCGAGGTCAATTTTGACCTAACTAAGGTGACGATCCAAGATCGGGGCCAATTCTGACCCAAGAGTGGTGACGACCGAGGACTGAGGTCAATTATGACCTAACTCAGGTGACGATCCAAGATCGAGGCCAATTATAACCCAAAGAGTGGTGACGATCGAGGTCAATTTTGTCCTAACTCAGGTGACGATCCAAGACCGGGGCCAATTATGACCCAAGAGTGGTGACGACCAAGGATCGAGGTCAATTCTGACCTAACTAAGGTGACGATCCAAGACCGGGGCCAATTCTGACTTAAGAGTGGTGACGACCGAGGACCATGGTCAATTCTGACCTAACTAAGGTGGCGATCCAAGATCGGGGACAATTCTGACCAAGAGTGGTGACGACCGAGGACCGAGGTCAATTCTGACCTAACTAAGGTGACGATCCAATATCGGGGCCAATTTTGGCCCAAGAGTGGTGATGACCGAGGATCGAGGTCAATTCTGACCTAACTCAGGTGACGATCCAAGACCAGGGTCAATTCTGACGCAAAGAGTGGATAAAGATTGGGTTTTGATTCTGCTGGAGAAAGAGCTTTGTGATTTTGATCAGAGCTGGGGAAGCTTTTAGGAGACCTCACAGGGGGGAATAACCTATTTTGGGTGCTGTAAGAGAATTCCGCTGGGGAAGTAATCAGATGACCCTTAGAGATCCTTTGGAGCTTTGCCGGGAGGAGTTTTCACTTGGTTTTTGAGGATTCTACTGGGGAAGAGGGGTTCCGCTTGAGGGAATGCGCAATTTTCTTGGTAAAAAGGCTTTAAATCCTTCCTGGGATTTTTGGGAATTTTTCGGGGATTTTTCGAGGCTTTCTGGTATTTTTTGGGAATTTCTGTACGAAATTTAGGGGGGTGCCGGTCGGCATAGTATGAAGGGTGCCATTCGGCAGTGGCACAGACTTTTAGGCTACCTCGGGAAGGCAAGGGGACAGTGCTGATCGGTATGGTAGGGGGATATGCCGATCGGTATGGTGCTTGGAATCCTATATAAAGGGGCGAATCCCCTTATTTTGTTCACAGCTTCTTTTTCCTTCTCTCTCTCTGCAATTCTTCTACAAATTGTTCTAGTATTCCGATCTTCAAGAAATGGCCGCTTTCGTGAGCACTGTAGTCCACCGGGAGTGGTTGACCATTGATGATTGGGCAAATGTGGAGTGGAGGGCTAGGGCGCCTCTTTCTTTGGGGAGTGAGAACTCCTTTGATGCATTTGAGCCTGTTGCGGATGAGCGAACCTTGCTGCGGGAGCCATCACGTCATCGCTCTTCGAGAGTGATCCCCGGTGGTTATGTAAGTAACCCAACCTTTGGCATTCTTCTCCTTCCGGTGATTTTTCTTTCTTGACTTTTGATAAGACTTTTCTTTTTTCCAGTCTGATATTTCTTTGAAGAACATGTGCGCCCGCCGGACAACGGGGCTCAAGGATGTCTGGGAGCATCTCCCACCTGTGGTGCGCTGGGTGGTCTCATCAGCAGGTTTTGGGCGGTTGGCATCAGCGCTGGATGAAGACACCTCGTTCGACAGGGGTCTTGTACGCTTTGGGAGAGAGGTGGTGGGACACTACCCACACATTTCATTTTGGATTCGGGGAGATGACTGTGACTCCTATAGACATGCAACATCTGCTGGGGCTGGATTGTGATGGAGAGCAGATAGAGGTGGATCGCTCTTTAAGGGTGAGACCGGAGGCAGTGCGTGCGACACTTGGTGATGTAGGGAGGATAGTCTTTGGGGATTCTATCCGGTTGTCCCTGCTGAAGGACGTTCTGTCGGGTAGGGAGATCGATGTGGAGGACGGGCCGCAAGTGAGGCAGATGGACCGGTTATTCATTCTGCTAATTTTAGGAGTCTGACCTTGGCGACCCTTTAATTTTCTCTGGATGCATTCAGTCAGTGCTGTCGGCAAACCTTTACTGGGGCCACGTACCTTCTTGAGGTATTCTTCAGTTTGTGCATTTCTTTTCATGCATTCGCATTTTCCTTTCATGCACTCGCATTTTCCTTTAATGCATTCGCATATTCCTTATGCGTCTCTTTTAGCTTGTGAATTCAGACGTGGTTCTATGAGGTGATTGGGTGCAATACCCTGCTGATTTCTTCGAAGGACGACACTGTTGGAGACTTCTGCCGATTGTATCGATGGCGTAAGGCCAACCGACAGTCGAAAGGATCTCTCTCCCTGGAGGCGGTGCGTCAGGTCTTGAATGACCTGACCAGTGGTAGGGTAAGACTCTTTCCATTTTAATCTTGTTTTTTGTTCCTTTTGGTCTTGTATTGATTTATGTTCGCTCGGAGATTTTCAGGTGACCTTTTACCCGGCGGGGATAGCCATTCAGGATGCGGGGGCGACCGGGGTGAACGTGCAGATGAGGCATTTGCTGGCGCATGAGTTTGGCCATTCCTGGTACCTTGGGGAGAGGGTGGTTCGTCAGATTGCTGAAAAGGAGGTGGTGGTGCCACCCGCCCAACCTCCTACGTCTATGAGGCAGGAGCGACTGATCTTGGAGGATGAGAGGATCGCGGCGATGATCGGCGAGTCCTACTTGCTATACATCGATATGGCTGCGCCGTATGACTATATGGATTTTTTGACGAGCTGGTTGATGACACCCAACATATATGATGCACCGCCCTTCCCTCCGGCGGGTTCGAGTCGGGCGGTGGGATCTTCCCACATCGGTGGTGGTCCGTCGGCATCTGCGGTGGTGGCGACCTCGAAGGTCCCTTTTGTGCATTTGCACACTCCTTCATATAACATTCGACGGGCTAATGGAGGGACGACGCCTATACTGCACCGTCCTCATGCGATGGATCCGTAGGAGTTGGGTTTGACAGAGGAGGTCCTTCGACCTGCGGTATACCTTTCTGTTCCTCTCTTACTTTCTTTTTCTGTTTTGGTCATTTCTGCTTCGATACTGATTTGGCCTTTCCTTTCAGCAAGTTCGGGTGTCGACCACTTGGCTAAGGAACATCAGAGACTGGATATCTTCGACGACTGCCCATATTCGGGACACGATTCCTGTCCCTTCTTACTTGGTGTCGTCTGCCTCGTTTGGAGAGGATTCTGGCTCAGGTAGTGGTGGTGCGTCATCTCACCGTAGGGGGAAGAGAGCACGCCACAGGGGTGGAAGATCTTAAGAGAGAGAGAAAGAATGTGGGTTCGGGGTGAGTCCCGTTGTTTTTGCTTTTTCTTTTTATTTCCTGCAAAATGATGTAACACATAACACAAATTGATGCAATACAATGGAGTTTTTTTTTTTAATTATGTTTTATTTAATGATGAATGCATGCACATACGCTTTTTACTTTGCTGCTGAGACCGTAAAAAGGAATATTTTTGGAAATTCTTTTGAAGTAAAGTTTTTGATTAAAAAGGGAGAATTAAAAGGATTTTGAAATTCTGTTGAGAATATCAATTTATTTTTATTTGAATTTTCTGATTTGACAAAAGAGGAAAAAGGGAAATTTCTAAAAATGGGGAGGTTGCCGATCGGCAAGCACCCTGACCTGCATATCGGCAGTTCAGTTCAGTCCCATCAATTCAAAGCTTTGAATGGTACTCTCTTCAGCCTTTGGTACCTTGTGGGGTAGGATTCCCTCCGATTTCTGCAAGGATTGTGTCTCTTGTGAGGGTTCTCAAGTATAAAAAGGGGTAAGGGTGGAGTGTTTTCATCACACCTTGGCATTCTTACCTACTTGCCCACCATCTCTTAGCCTTGCAAGATAGCTCTCCCTAGTAGCACCGAGTTTTCCAACTACCTCGAAGCCTTGGAAGCTATATGCTCTTATAATGTCGACTACGATGCTTTCAACATGCGTCGAGTCTCCTTGCGGCGTAATCGGCCTATTGAGTGGAATATGGTGATGGCGGCGGTACAATTCTGGTACCCCGAAGACCATGTATTCCGCTTTGGGTTGGAAGAAGTTTTTCCTACCTACGAGGAATTTTCTGCCATACTGGGTGTAAATCCCAGTGTTGTTACGGCTTTGCTCGAATTTTCTCATTCTCCTAGGGATTTGTTGGCCGGGCTTCTTCATATTTCGCCTTCGGCGGCCAAATCATTAGTTGCTGGAGGAATGATCTCCCTCACGACGGTGCTGCGGTTCGTGCATTTACGGAAAGTAGGTGATGCTGGCTATGCTGGAGCCGTTGTTCTGAGCTTAGTTTCAAAATTGCTGCTGGTGACTGGGGAATTGCAGGTGGACCCACAACTTGCAGCCATTACTTCATGGATGTCATACCGTCGCAATCCTACGGCGGTGATATTGGCGGAGACTCTGAATGGCCTGGATGCTTGGAGAGAAGGCCGTTAATAATTTTTGAAGGGTAGCCCTGTGATGCTGTTCATGTGGTTGTCTGAAAGATTCCTCTTGTCGACTCCTCCAGAATATCCCTTGTCGTCCGTACCCAACTTCTTTTCACGCTACTTCATCCGCATTGGCCTGTATGTTGAGAACTGGGAGAATTAGCTTGTGGAGCATGGGGTTTGTGGTCTGTATTGGTCAGTGCCTTGGTGGGGGCCGTTACAGCCCGTTCTGGAGCTAGGAGAGTATTCATATGTGCGGCTAGTTGGTCTCAAACAGACCTCTTTTTATTTCCCTTGGCGACTTTTGCGCCAATTCGGCTGGGCGCGGGTCGTGCCACCTCGGATCTTAAATTTCTTTCCAGTAAAGGATTTGACTGAGCACCTGCATCTATTGCTTGGGTTTCTGTGGGAAAATCGTCTTCCGTCGACCCGTCCCTCTCAGTCTGTCGGGAAGGTTTTCCATGTCCCCAAAGATTATATGAAGTGGTTGTAGAGGAAAGTAGCCAGCAAGATGTTGGCAGTGGATACCGAACAAAGATGGTTTGCTTTATCTGACTCCATGGAAGGGGGTGTTGTGGTTTTTTCGAAGATGGTTAAGGATCATCGATCCATGGAATGTTTACGGCACTTTATTCAGGCAGGGGAAACTTGGGGTCCTCAGGATGTAGATGACAAGGGTGCAAGCTCCTCTGGTGGCTGTGGGTAGGACTTCTGGGGAGTTTATTTATGTGATAGGTGTGGAGATTTTTTTTGGCTTTTTATGATAGTGGGGAAGGGAGTTATCCATTCCTTTTTCTTTATGTAATCCGTACTGTAATTTCTTATTAATGAAATAAATAAGTTTCGGATCATCCAGCTGTGCCTTTCGATGAATTTTGCATTTTGAATTATCTATACTGATCGCTAAAGCATACATAATCCTTTTGTTCATGTAATTTTAGAATGAACCGCCGTTCTCGGAGGTAAGAAAAGAATAGTATTTTGTGAAAAAGAAAGGGGTCGCACTCATGTGAGGAGTATGAGTTGCGTACGTACCTCTGGAGTTTTTTAAAAAGTTTAAAAATAGTTTTTGTAGAGGATCAGGACCACGTAGTTCTGGTTAGAGGGAAATGAAGAGTTCTTTTTTTTGTTTTTTAAATAGAAGGGGGATGAGAAGAGTCGTAGCGCGCCGAGGTTTCGGACTAGGGGTAGAATTTCTTGAGACGGTCCAGATTGACTGGACGAGCCATCTCTTCCCCATCTAGGTCAGTGAGCATGGCCGCACCGCCGGATAAGATTTTCTTGACAATGTAGGGGCCACTCCAATTGGGCTTGAATTTCCAACCTGAGCCTGGAAAAGTGGGGGTCTTAAAATATGCAAAGCTACGGTTTGGACTTGTAACCAGGCTCACGGATATGGTCCCATTCTAAAAATGCATGAAAAATTGGGCAGTAGGCCGACCCGGAATTTCGGCAGAGTTTCGGGTTGAAATCGGCAATCTAAAGTGCGTGTCCTAGGTTTGACACCTATATGCGGGTATGCATTTGGTTGGGTGAATCAGCATGGGTTCCCCCCTTTGGCATGACTTCCACGATATACGTCTTGCTCTTGTGGGCAATCGGTACATGTGGACAAGCCATTTGATATACCTGAGTGTACGTGAATTGTCTCACCATATACCTCGTGGGTACGGTTCGTGTGAGAGCAAATTCGATATACTCGACATACGTGAACGAATTCCCTGGGATATACCTCTCTTCATGACTTCGGTCAAGCGATACGATGCGGGGGAACCGTTCGATATACGTCGAAGGTACTTGGCCAATGGAAGGTGAGAGTCATATCGCTTAGGCTAACTGCGACCTGCCGGACCAGCGCCCATCACGAAGTGACCCTCCAGTTACTGGATAAAATTTGGTCAATATCAATGCTCTTTGGTGATGTCCTGTGAATCATGCATGATTCTCTTATTAGTATCTTATGATGATAATGGCTTTCTTAATTATGCCAAACAGGGAGCAAAGCATGAGTACCCCAAAAAGGTACACCAAGTATGGATGGGTGATGCGTGCAACATGGGGATATACATGTGATCTTAGTTGCACGTGGTGTGAAGTGTACATGGAGAAATTTTTACAAGTGGGTGAACATAAGCATAAGCATGGGATACATATAATAAGGGGGAACATTCAAATATAGGGGGAAACATAAGCAAATATAGCATTCATGTAAATAGAGTCAAGCCCACAAAAGAAAACACAAATCCCCAGCAGAGTCTCCACTGTGGCCATCCCCGATCCTCGCCGCGCGGGCGGGTGTCGTGGAGGAAAGGATCCTTCAGGTCCCGCACGTCCCTCTCGGGAAGCGCTTTGGCCGGCGTCGTTTGTGGTGTAAAAATGTAGAGAGATTTAGAGTCTCCAGTCTATTTTACTCAAAACAGACAAAAGAAAAGGGGGAAGCCACCCCGAAGGATGGCATCCAAAGACATACTGGTGCGTGCGAAACCAAGATGATTCGAGAAGGGTTCGGAGGCTTAGTTACGAAATGGGAAGGTGTTAGGCACCCATTCCGCCCTTTCGGTCTCTCATGAAAATTTGCTATTTTCATTTTGTTTCCCCCCGTGATATGTGTGCATGTGTATATATATAATGGAGGTAGGAATCCTTGACTTGTATCATGGAAAAGATAAAGCGAGTCATTCGTAGGAAGATATAAGGGTAATATTAGAAGAATAAGATTTACGCGATTACCCCTATGTTGGTCGTTATAATGGAACAATAACACATGTGGGGTAATACGTCACTAAGGGCAAATATATAGAATATAAGAAGATTAGATTTAGAGAAGATAGAAAATGAGAGAAAAAAATGGTAAAAAGGACTCGAGTCTCGGGTTTTACCTCGAGATGCCTACGTAGGCTATAAAGGCATCAAAGTCCACGTAGTTCGCATATAAAATGAGGGGTGGGGTTTATCCCATAAATCCAAATGGGGAATCTCTTATTTGTGAGTGTGTGCGTGTGTAGAAAAAGTGTTTTAGGTTGTGAGAAAAATGTGGAAAAAGTGTGAGAATCCCTACTTGGAATTCATGAGCGAACCCCCTTTTTCTTGTTTTTTGGGTTTTATTTATATGAAAATAGGAGATGTGCAATAATAATAAAATAAAAAAAGTATATTAGGATGTGTGAGACGAGATGATAAAAGCGCTAAGTAAGAAAACAAGTTATTGAGAGTTTAAGAGAATTTAAGAGAAGGTAGAGAAAGTTGGACCTTCTTGAAGATCTTGAGCTTGATCTTAAATGTTGGAGAGAAGATCTTGCACTTGGATGATGATGGAGAGTGGCTAATTCACCATGTTTGATGAAAAGGATGATGAAAAGTGGAAGTAAAAAGGGGATTTGGATGTTGAAATCACGCTGCCTTCGAGAAAGGTTTCTGGGATTTGTTCAAAGAGATTTTTATCAGATCTGGGCTCTCCTTGAAAATGAGGTTAAGGCCTCCTTTTATAGGCTCAGGTCACTGCCGATCGACATAGACCTGTTCCTGCCTATCGGCAGGTGCCAATAGGCAGGGTCTGGAATCCGCCGTTTGGCAGTGCGCTTCAGGCTTTTTTAGAAAATCGGCCGCCGAGGGCAAACCGTTGGTCAGAATCGCACACGGGGCATACCGTTGGAAAGTTAATTCAGATACCTTCGAAAGTCCTTTGGATCGCTCTCGGGTTCGGGAGTTGACTTTGGGTCAAATATGGCTCGGAATCATTTGTCGGTCCATTGGACGGGGAACCGTTCGGACGCAAACGGATCGTTCATCCGTATGGTAAGTACGAATCGCACACGGGGTGGACCGTTAGAAAGGTTAGGAGATGTACTTTGACATTCCAAATAGTTTGACCCGATTTGGAGAGTTGACTTTGGTCAACCGGGCCCGGGAAGCATTCGGTGACCTCCCGGAGTCAAACTGATCGTTCGTCCGCATGGAAAGTCGGAATCGCCCACGGGACGGGCCGTTGAAAAGGGTATTCGGTGAAATTTGAAGATTCATTCAGCCTTGGTTGATCTGAAGAGTTGACATAGGTCAAACAGAGCCCGGGAGCACCCGGTGGCCTCTGGGTCAGGTTTCGGACGCAAACAGATCGTTCGTCCTCATGGTAAGTTAGAATCGCGCACGGGGTGGACCATTGGAAAGGGTATTCAGTACCCTTTGAAGATTCATTCAGACCCAGTCGAGCTGAAGAGTTGACATAGGTCAAACAGAGCCCGGGAGCGCCCGGTGGCCTCTAGGTCAGGTTTCGGACGCAAACGGATTGTTCGTCTGCATGGTAAGTCAGAATCATGCACGGGGCGGACCATTGGAAAGGGTATTGAGTGCCCTTCAAAGATTCATTTAGTGTCGGTCGAGACGAAGAGTTTGACTTTTGGGTCAAACTGAGCCGGGGAGTGCCCGATGGCCTCCAAGTCAGTACTCGGGACATGACCTGGGTTTACGGTGATGAAGGGAGGTACTAGGGACCTAAGGAGAGTTGGGGGGGGGGGGTAACAGAATGGGGTGTCTACACCGGTTATGTTTTGTGGGGTGCCGGGGGGGGGGGGGGGGGAGTAGGGGCTGCTGAGGAGTTGAAATATAAGTTTAACTTTACTCAATTAAAATTTTCTCATTTAACACGTTTAAATGCATTAACACTTTAGATTTCAATCCATTAATTCTGCTTCTCAAAGACTAAATCAATTTACCATACAAACATATGTTGTTCCTGCCTTTAAGCAGAGGGCACCCCAAATATTGTAAAGGAATAGCTTTAAATTTCAGACCTGAATAAGTTTCAATAAACGATCTTTTTCTAGAAGGTTTCTTTGAATCACATCATTAGCAAAAGAAAAATGAAAAATCGTAGGGCTGCCATTGCACTTTTCTTGACAATTCCTCTAATATTCCAAAGTAAAAAAATTATCATTGAGACATTGCATCAGATTTAGCTTTTGAGTTGGATCTTAGATTCATTTTATGGTTGCCTCCCCTTTGAAGAATTCTAGTAGGTGACATAGAGACTGATCTGCAATTGGTTTCTTTGTCCGTTATTCCTTCGTCTTGTCTTTGCTGTTACCTCTTTACATGTTTACTTTTCCTCCTCAATTCAAAAATAAATTAAAGGATTTTCATATCAAGTATAAGTGCTAGATGAATATGAGAAATGTTCTAAATGGATCATATGTGAAGAATTTTGTTGGTCCATTCATTGAGAGGTGAATTTTTGGTCATAACATGTAGCGCAAGTAATGGTGCTATAAAGAAATAAAACACTCTTCGCATTTGAACCGATCTTGGAAACTTTTGACTAACATCATAAGTATAAAGGATGAATTGCGTTTCTATAGTTTTTAAAATTAATTTTGATGCAGCCCGGTCTAAAAGTTTAGCAAGCAGAGCTACTCACACTACCCTCAAGACCTTTTCTTTGGCTGCTAGCTCTAGTGGGTGAAGGTTTCTAATAATTTATTGTATTGAGAGATGGTTAAAAGGCTGAATAAGAAATCTTTTCATTTTAATTATGAAAAATGTTGTTACGGAAAATGACTTTTTTCTACTATTTTCTTTTTCTGAATCTTATAAAGTTAATTCCGATCGGGACATTAAACCAAATCAGAGATTCCAGAATCAACCTCCCTAAAAGTTTTATCCTCTAAAAAAATTAAAACCCAACTTCCTCAACCGAGAGCCAAAGAACCCAAATTAATGTTCTTAATGGAGTCTAGATTGAGAGGAAGTGAGGCTTATAATGTTTTGGTCAGAGGATATTATTTTTCAATTACGTGTATAACAACACTACTTATTTTTTTTAACGGGTTTCAACTGTTTGTATCATTTAATAATGTTAGTGTCAGCATCTTCCGTCGAATATCCCAGTGTGAGAATGTTATATTACGAAAAAATTATTACATATTGTTATATTATCATCCAATTTGTCGAATATAACGATGTAACGGGGCTATATAACAACGTGATAATAGTCATATATTATGAATGTAACTGTTATTGTTAAACGCAGTATACCAATCGCTCATTTATAATATAATAACCTGAGGGACCTCAATTTATGCACTGAAAAGTTTTGGATTTCACAAGAAACCAAAACACATTAGAGGAAACTGGACAAATTCTCCTATTTCTTAAATTATGTTGCAGTTTCATTGACATCTTAGAAAGGAAAATTGAACTCTTAATTTTGGATGGAGAGCATCTACTACTTTGCACACGCATTTAGACGTTAATATTGCATCTAATAATCTATTTTCTAGATCTTGGTCCATTTCTTGATATATTCATAAATCCATTCTGAAACAGACTTATGGCCTTTGAACAAAACTTCAAAGAAACTTTCGAGTCCGACAAGAAAACTTCAAAAATAGCCGGTTCTCCTTTAAAATTGCTAACTTCCTTAAAAGAAACTGTGGATTGCGTTTGATTGCCTATTACTGATGCAAAGGATTTAGAGGGGTTGGTGAGGTTATGAGCGAGATTAGGAGGTGGAGGGAGGGTGACTGCCTTGGAGGCAGTATTAGCTACCATGCAACCCTAGGTCACCCTAGAGAGAGAGAGAGAGAGAGGAGTAATTTGTTTCTCCTAGTCTCTAATCATATAGATATTATAGGTAGTTGATGGTAATATTCCCTTGGAATTTTCTTGTGTACATCATGGTTTTTATAATGCCTCACCTCATTATATGTTGTATTTGATGAACTAATATATCCTTTAATTGTAACTTCCACCACGACAAAAAGGATACGTGGTCCAACTAAAGGAAAGGGCCTTGAGCCACTATATGTAAGAATATAACATATATTAGACAAATACCATAACTTCGATTTTATGAAATGATATATACTAATTTGTTTTACAGGTTGAGATGAAACAGTTGCAAGTTGAGCCTACTTCCGAGGGTAGCGAACCTTTGACTCCCGATGAGATAGCTGATCGAGTACTTGACACTAAATTGGGATATATCAGGCATGGTCCGAAAGCTACCAAATCAAAAACATCACGACGAGATGCAGAGTTAGAGGAGGCCCTTAGGGAAGATCAGAGAGTGAATCGTGAGTAAAAGGAACAACTACAGGCTCATGATGAGCATCTAGAGCGCTTAGAGGCTCGTCAATTTGGATTCGACAAGTTGTGTGATACTTTAAAAGCATTAGGTTCCCTTCCTCCCACATTTACTATATGGTGAGTTTTAATAATTTCAATGTTGAATTTATTGAAATTACATTGTTGGATTCACATCCTTTGAGTTATTTAATATCTTTATTGGTGATGCTATTACCTTATTTGCTGAATCGGTGGAAGGGATATTTTGGTGGATTGTCATTGGGTTTCTTGATTTTTTTATTTTTTAATTTAACAGGGTGGTTTTAGTCTATAAACAAAGAAAACTCTGTCGAGTTTCTTTTTTTAAAATATTGGCG
Source organism: Sambucus nigra (assembly GCA_949130495.1). Classification (NCBI taxonomy): domain Eukaryota; kingdom Viridiplantae; phylum Streptophyta; class Magnoliopsida; order Dipsacales; family Adoxaceae; genus Sambucus; species Sambucus nigra. The sequence goes on from OX422213.1 coordinate 153,848,659, forward strand.
ACGCTATTACCTCATCTTTTGAATCGATGGAAGGGGTATTTTGGTGGATTGTCGTTGGGCTTCTTTATTTTTTAATTTAAGAGGATGGTTTTATCTATAAACAAAGGAAACTCTGTCGATTTTTTTTAAAAATGTTGGCGATGCTATTACCTTATCTTTTGAATCGATGGAAGGGGTATTTTGGTGGATTGTCGTTGGGCTCCTTTATTTTTTAATTTTTTAATTTAACAGGGTGGTTTTAGTCTATAAACAAAGGAAAATCTGTCGAATTTTTTTAAAATATTAAAAATAAAATTGAATTTCGTAATTTTTTGGTGTTTAGCTCAATGTGTTATTTTTTAGTTGATGTTATTCTATTTATCAATTGTTAATAGACTTGTAAAGTTAGAAAATAATGCCTTGGAACTTTTTGAATTGCAGATTGGGACGTTGTGAGGACGTTTTTTTGAAAATTATTTTGGGATGATGAAGATGCAAGGAGAATTTAGAAAACTTGTTCGGAATTATTTTTTGGAGGCTACTTTGTAATTGATTAGAAATAGCATTAGGAAATATAAAGTTAGAAACTAATGCCTTAGGAATTATTTTTTGGAGACTACTTTGTAGTTGATGTGTTGTAATAAACGATGAAGGCTACTTTGTAATTCACCAATGGTTTTGAGATATTTGTATGAATGCTTTCGTATCAAGTATATAATCTTTTGAACCTTAATTTTGAGTATGTATATGATGGCAGTTGATTACTTATATAATGTTGATGAAATTTAGTTGATTTTTATATTTAAAAAAAATTAGTTGATTATATAATTAATATTTATTTGATTGAATAACTATATGAGAAATGCAAAAAAATATGAGCTCTAAATTTATAATTTTTTGACAATAAAATTCATTTCGTGACAAAAATATTTTGTCCCCTAAGTATATTAATTTTGTCACCAAATGGTAATCATTTTGCATATTATCATATACATTAGGTGACAAAATTGACCTTTTGCTGACAAAAAATAAGAAATTTGGCTACAAATAATTTTGTCACTAAAAGCCTGTTATTACGTGACAAAGCATATTTTGTCACCAAATGGTGTACTATTTGGTGACGAAATTTGTATTTCGTCACCAAAACCTTTAGCGACAGGGCTTTCGTGGCGGACGATTGGCGAAAAAAATTTCGTCACCAAATGTCTTTGGTGACGAAATTTGTTTATTTAGTGACGAATTTTTTTGTAACTAATTATCTGTTTTGTTGTGGTGATTCATCCCGTAGGCAAGAACCGGTTGTGTTATGCACTTTTACAAAAGATTGTTCAACAGTATATTGTTCACGCATACCACTTGAAACTTCACCCCCCCATGGTGTACCCGATGATGATCCGTCATTCCAAGTCGCACTAGCACTTGGTACGTCAAGATTATCAATCTCCCCCCAATCAATTGAGTTTATTATTGAGTCATCTAGCTGTAATTTTAGATAATAATAAAATGAGTTTAATATTAAGTCAACCCCAAGGTAAATTGTGAATAAGGTGATCCCGACCAAGATTAGCCGTGAAATAATTGAATTAACGGCCAAGGTTAACCGTGAAATACCATAATTCACGGTTATGATAAACCGTGAATGTGTATATAACGGCCATTCATGGTCGTGAATTTTCATCTTCTTCGATTACGGGAAACCGTGGAAAGGCATATTATCTTTTTTCCAACTTTTTTTAGTACTTCTTTTCTCATATTTTTTAGTGTGTAATGATTGAATACAATGTATGTAAGTATTTAGTACCTCAAATGAGTCCAATGTAGGAGTAAAATTTACACTTTGAGCATCTTTTGTATCTTGGATTTTTGGGTCATCTGTTGTCATTCTTGTTGGTATGGACCTATAAACATTGCAGCAAACAACCACACAAACTATCCCAAATACAATGTAGATGATAGAAACAAGATTGGATTGAGAACAACTAATTTTTGAGGGTTCTGGCCGTGATATAGGGTTTCACGGTTTGGGTTTGAATTTTTTGAAAGTTGAGTTCTTTAATGTTTATTATGTTTAAGGTTTTTTTTAGTGTTATTATGTTTAAGTGCATTTTAAACATTTTAGTAAGATTTTAAGTGTTAAATTTGTGGTGTTTAAAGGTAGGAAAAGTGGTTTTTTATTTTGTGGTGTTATGGAGATATTTTGGGGTGGGAATATCACCACCTATTAGAAAGTTACTCATGAGAAATAGTACCATGTGTGAAGGGCACCACGTGTTCGTGTTCAACATAAATAAGGACACGACATGTATGCACATTTAAAATTCATATCTCTATAATGGAAAACATGTGGGACACATATCGCATACGTGTCATGTTCTTATTTGTGTTGAGCACAAAAACGTTGTGCCCTCGAGACATGGTACTACTTCTCGTCACTCATCACTCACTATTTTTTAACAAATACTTGCACTTCCACCCCTAAGTGGGATGAGTTTATTAAAAAAGGTATAGAAAAATTAATACATCAAGTTGATATGAAACCTTGTTTTTTTTTAAATTGCAAATATGAAATTATTGGCTGGTGTATGCAAAAGATCCTTTAAGTTTAGCAATAAGTAATAAAGCAACAATGTTTCGACTTTCCGGGATGAAACCCGACTACGTTGTTGTACACAATTTGAAAACATACTAGTACCTGGCCATGTGAAGCTTGTGAAAATTATTTATGAATGACTTCTTTTATATGCATGGGCTCTATCTGCATGCATGTCTAAGGATTTTGATATATGACCAACGGTCAGCAAGAAATATTAGAAATATTTGACAGCTTTAATTTATTAATGCAAACAGGGAAATGAGTCCAAACAAAACACACCAGAAAACAGAAAAAGAGGAAGAGTAAATGAGGCTCCCCTTTAAGGTTTCATGTAACGCCCGTGGTGCCTAGTTTTGTTAACATTGATTCTATATAACTTTTTCAATTAAAAAAGGAGAAGAAGAGTCTGGTCGCTGTTCTCAGTACACCTGCGTGCATGAATCTCTGTATTGAATTTAAACCTCCATATAGCATGCAATTCGTGATACAAGCAAGTTGGTCCTAAAATCCTAATCCTTCTCAAACCTACTGAATATTACTACCAATTTGAAAAATTTTCAAGAGCCTTGTTTTCAAAATTGACCATATATGTTTACTCAAGAGATTATGGGGAAAGAGGGGAGAGGAAGAAAAGAGCTAAAACCACTCCTAAATTATGCATATTTTGCTTAATAATTATCTGCACTATATTTCTCTATATTATGCATTTATTGAAATGCCTGTAGCGAAAACATAGGGGGTCTTATAGCGAAAGGCACAAGTCCGTAGAGTTATCTTCATTAAAGATAATTAACTGAGGCCTTTCGCAAAACATGCATACTAGAGGAGAAATTTTGCAATATCATAATAAAAATCCAATTGAGTGAATTCAGTAAAAGAGGCTAGCTGAGTAGCTGGCGGTTCATTGCGTATGTACTCAATCCTCTCTATACTAAGCGTCTTCGTGATAGGTTTATCTTCATTTCAAGAAATTACAACATGTGATTCAATTAGAAGGAAGTGAATTTTGATTCTTATCCTAGTACTACATTTACTTGTTCAAAAATATACAGCAAAAAAATATAAACATTGTTCATTGGTAGCGCTGTAAACGGATATTCGAAAATCCGCATCCGTCTGATATTCGAATTCGAATTTGCGGATATTTATCCGAAAAAATGGAAACGAATACGAATATGGATACTCTATAAAAATATCCGAGAAAATGGATACGGATACGGATAGTACTAGTATCCGACACGGATAATCTGTATCCGTCAAACATATCTTTAAAATATTACTAATAATATTAGTATTAGCATTACTAATAAAATAATATTAAAAAAATCTTAATCGTTTATTCCCTAAAACAAAACAAACACAATACTCCACTCAAAACAAAAACACCCTAAAGTTATCATTTTATTGGGTATATTATAAAATGCCATGTATTATTATTTTATTGGGTATATTATCATGGAGTTACACTAAAGTTACAATACACCCTATCACACACCACATACACCACCTAAAGAACATATACTCCACTAAAAAAAACTAATTCATTTCATTTCTCTTTCGTACAAAACAAGAGAAAAGAAACCCTCATTTCACTCCACAAAAAACTCTCATCCCTCCACCTCCGCCGCATCAGCCCGTCGCTGCTCATCAACCCAGCCACCGCTTCTCATCAACCCCTCAGCGGCGCATCAACTCAATTAAATTTGATTTAATATAAAAGGTGCATATGTATTTCTACTGTTATGGAATGCTACTGTTATTTTTTTTGGATGGCTTGAAGCTTATAAGTTTGTAAAATATGAATGGCTTTAAGTCATATTATCATTATGGAATGCTACTCTTATAATGAAAACTAGGAGGTAGTAATTTTGTTATATATTTATTTGGATTGGATTGGATTTCGCTGGATTGGATGTTTTAATAGTTATTTTTGCGATGGCTGAACAATGTAAACGGATATGGATATTATCCGAATCCGAAGTATCCGAGCGGATACGGATATGAATAGTTGTTTTAACTATCCGGCGGATACGGATACGGATAATGCATCTAGATAGCGGATACGGATATGAAAAACATGGTATCCGATCCGTATCCGTCCGTTTACCATCCCTATTCATTGGTTAAAGAAAGGTACACAAGATTTACTAAAAATTACTACACGTATTTTGTTAACTAAAATCCTTCTTTTAAGACACAAAACATACCATAATGAAAACTCAAACAAGACTCTTAACCTCCGTTTGATTCGTGATAATATTTTAAATGGATTGTGATCATAAAAAAAGTGATTATTAGGAGTTTTTTTATCAGAATTCTAAATCCTTTCGTTATGCTTGATTAATCAAGAGATTCCTATTGAAAATCAAAATTTTGTGTTTGCTTCATATATGAAAAGTGACATGAGATTTTATAATATATACTAATAATACCCTTTAACAAATCATATATATAGACAGGTCCTGTGCACACTAAGTTTGCATATCATTTTTTTTAATTGCAAAAGTAATATTTTTGAGTTGATTTTTTGTGATATTTAAACATTTCTAGGAATCCATATAAAACAAATTGGCTCAAAAGAATGTATTTTGTTGTTTTAAAAAAATCGATCAAACTTTCGTTGCTTTTGAAGCACTGTAAAAGCTGCGAAAGTTTGATCGATTTTTTAAAGATAACAATTTTATTTTTTGAGTTAAGTCATTTTTTTTATGTGGGTCTGTTGATACGTTTAAATATTACATAAAAACTTCGACTTACAAATATTTTTTTTAATATTTAAAAAAAATAGGTATGTGCCAGCACGTGTGCAAACTTAGTGTGCACATGAGTCTCTCTCTCTCTCTCTCTATATATATATATATATATACACACACACACACACACACACACACACACACACACACACACACACAATATTATTGTTCATTATTTATAAATGTACAAACTCAAATATGCTTTATTTTAAAAAATATATATTTTTCAATATTTAACAAATATAATAATTTATTGTAGATATGTGTGTATTATATTGTAAGTTAATCAAATTAAATATTACATGAGTAGAAAAAAATGCCTATATAAATTTATTCGACTTTAAATTTAATGTAAACTAACGTAACAAAATTGTCTACACAAAATAAATATTTAGATTTTATGAGTAGCTTTTATGATTTAATATTTTTACAGGCCTTCATAAAAATTATTTGTAAAGATTTTCATGAAAAAGTAAAAATTCCATATATATTGGATGGATTTTGATTCTATCCACTTTCTCACAAAGGAGATAATCTGATTCCATTTGACACGATACCCATTTAAATATTACTTCAAATGATCCGAACATGACACGATTAACTTGTATAGATTTAAGAATGCGCAAAACTTATACTCAAATCAAAATCAACGCGACTCGAAAATGTCACAATTAACCCGAATTACAACCCCAACATCAAACACAATAATCTTATATTTTTTCAAATATATTCGAGAAAATCAGATTTCACCCAACATTATTAATTACCAAAGGGTACCTTAAGAGAAGATGAGAGATCAGCCTAATATCGCTTCTCTTGCACTCAAATAAAAGTCATGTCAACTCAATTGAGTCGAGTAAACTCGAAGGGACACAGTCACTAAAGGAGCTTAAATGAATGGCTTGCGTAGTAGTGTAAAGACAGCATTAGATGCTCTGCGTACATGGTGCAGCTTGCTTGATACACGAAGCAGTAACATAGAACATGCATCACAACTGTTGAAAGAAATGAACATGCATATATGGATTATATATTGAACAAACATGACTCATCGTCTTTTTTGGCCTTCTCTAGTCAAATGCAATACAGTAATCCTCTTTTTTCCATCCAATTCTATCATAAGTATTGTTGCTTATTAGATTCAATTCATTAATTAAGATCTTTTCCTCCAAGATAATTTAAGTATTCTTGTCTGAGTTTTTCTTTCTGTCTGCACAGCTGTGGGCCTACGAATTATATATCCAAACATAGTGCTAACAGGAGCCATGAGACCTTAAGAGGCACTCCTAACTTTCCTTTAGTTAATATCTTGTTTTTTAACATGTTCCTTTTCATTAGACATGGCATCCATCCATACTAACATCTTTACAAGAAAATTTGATATGGTCTGCAATAATGATCCATTGCGTACAACTTTCCTTTTAATTTTTGTGGTATTCTTTTATCACAAAAAATACCGCTAGTTTTTCCCATTTTATCAAAAATGGTGTTAGAAAGTGGAGATAGTGAAGACAAAATGGTGTTCCCAACTTTCAGTTTCGGTGGCTTTAATTGTCTTTTGAGAGCTTCTCTTGGCAATTCACTCCTTTCTCAACCAATTCTCTGCATCTGATGCTATAACAGGAACCATTCACCGGAAGAGAAAATACATCACAAACTAAATTCACTTGCTTGCAAACACGCAAGAGTAGAGAGAAAAATACGTTAGAAAGTGTGAGCCGGAAAAATACATAATGCATATTTTGAGAGTGCTTTGATACATGCTGTCAGGGGCGTAGCCAGGATTTTGCAGCTGGCCGCGCTGATATAAATTTATCATAGAGTTAATAAAAATAAACACAAAAATCAATACCATTGAGATAATAGCGATGCATTAATTTTATATTCAAAATAGACAAAAGAATATCATTTTGTTATATCTAGTCAAGTTTGATAGATTTGCACGCATACAAAAAAGAAGAAGTTAATAATAGGCTAATGAAATTGAACCCTACGATCCTTTCGAGAATCAAAATCATCAACTATCGAATCGAGATCAATATCTTGTGCGAGTTCTTTTTCAATGGTGAGTATCATGCAATCTTCAAGAAAGTCATCATCCATCTTGTTGCGAAGAGTTGTTTTGACAAGCTTCATAGCTGAGAAAGCCCGTTCGGTTGATGCCGTGGAAACAGGAAGGGTCAAAATAAGACGAATCAATCTGTCAACCAGATAATAGATCTCTCTCTTTTTTGTTTCAGCTAATTGAGTGCATAACTCAGAAATTGAGGATAAATTTTGAAAACTTGGGTGATGTGGGATATCAAGCTCATAATGTTTCAACTGACTCTTCAAACCATGCATATCATCTATGGTGAAATCTTAAGGATAGAATTTTTCGGCTAGCTTGCATATATCACCAATTTTAAATGATTTATAAGTATCACGTGGGTCCAAAGAAGCACTAAGAATAAGAAGTTCCATTGCACCCTCAGAAAACCTACAATTTAACTCCATTATCTGAAAATCAATTGCAGCATTGAATGTATCAACTTGATAATGATGATAAACTGTAATGGTGTCATACTGTTGACAAGAACGCCGCGTACCCACTGAATAACGAGCACTCATATCGGGGATCTCAATGCAAAAATCTTCATAAAATGATTTCACTTTCTCAAAGAAAGAACTCCAACCATCTTCTCTTAACTTCTGAAGCAATGTTTTTGTACTTGAGACGAGACTCATAGCATTTACAATGTCTTGAGATTTTCTTTGAAGTGCTTGACAAAGCAAATCTGTGATTCCCATAATCTCATTTAATAAATGTAAAATAAATACAAATTCAAATGAAGTCATCGCACTATAAGCACCCTTAGCTTCCGAGCGTATAGGATGACTAGGGCCATTCTTCCAAAGATTTTCAACAACTTGACAAGATGGACCAAATAAATCAATCAAACTTCTGACGGAATTCAAATGGGAGCTCCAACGAGTTGCTCCGGCTCGATGCAAGGTCTTAAGTTGGTTAGCACCTCTTCCCGTCCGAAGTTCACCACGAGCAACCTTATTCGCAATTTCAGCAGCTTGTCTCGATTGTAATTCACTATGACGTTTGGGAGAAGCATCGACAAGATTCATAACTGTATTCAACTTTGAAAAATATAACCATATATCTTGCACATCTCTAGATGCCGAGACTAAAGAAAGCTGCAGTTGGTGGGCGAAGCAATGCACATAATAGGCATATGGGCACTATTTAAGAAAGAGTGCTTGTAACCTATTCCAAGCCCCACGCATATTGCTAGCACCATCATACCCTTGACCACGTATTTTATCAATATGCAGATCATAAAGAGCAAGTACGCCGGATATTTCCTTTTTCAGTGTCAAAGCCGTAGTGTCTTCAACACTCACAATTTCAAAAAAACGTTCACGTACCACACCTCCCCCATCAACAAATCTTAAGACAATGGCCATTTGCTCTTTAGTAGATGCATCTTGTGCTTCATCAACCAATATGCAATAATTTCCATCTCCAATTTCAGTACGAATCTTACTTCTCACATTATCACCCAAAATATTCAAAATTTCCTTTTGAATAATTGCAGAGGTATACATTGCATTCCCCGGAGCATTTTGTAAGACAACTTCGGCAACTTTGTTATTATATCTTGTAGTGTGCTTTATCAATTCAATAAAGTTTCCACGATTTAGTGATTGAGGGGATTCATCGTGAGCTCTAAATGCACATGATTGAAATGCAAGCCACCGCACACAATCGATGGATGTCTTGAGACGCAATCGATTATTCTCCACCACTTCTTTAGATTGTGAGTCAAACACTCTACGAATGTGTTGTAAAGGATTCATTAAATCTTCTGCAGCATTGACACAACTCATATGCGTTGAAGGGGGAACTCCCATGTGTTTCAAAAGTGCACATTTAGGGCCACTAACTCGTTTCCATCTTTGAAACCCTTCAACTGTAAATGCAGCCCGAGTCGGTGGATTACTTTCAAACAAGAAGCAATAAAAACAATATGCTCTATTTTTTTCAACGGAATACTCAAGCCAAGGATATCTTTTAAACCAACTACTTTGAAAGCGAAGAAATTGTTTTCCGTCTTGGGTGAGTGGGTACTCTTTTAGTACGGGTTGATAAGGCCCCAATTTGAGATATTTTTTTCGAAGCTCATCACGGTCTTCAACGGGTGCTTGCCATATTTGAAGACGCAAGCCAGGATCTCGAGTAAAAGAGTCATCTTTTTCACTAGGTTCGGTCCTTTGAATTTTACAAGGAGGTGGTGACTCGATGGAGGTTAAAGGAGTATCATCGGGTAATATAGAAGGCGAATCTTTACTTGCTTTGTCATCACTTTTTGGTTTAAAAAATGATAATAAAGTTTTCCTTGACATTGTAACCTAAGAAAATGCATGAGTAATATATTTTAGTCAACATAATAAAAAAATTAACACTATCAATTTAGGGATTGAAATTATAATTTAAATTTGTTCAAGTTATCAATAGGCAAGAAGAAATGAGACTACAAAAATTAAAAATTAAAGAGAAAAAGTTAGGGTTTTCAATATTTAGGTTTTACAAATTAGGGATTTTAAAACTTATTATTTAGGGATGTTTATAGTAAGAAAAAAAAAACGGATTTAATAAATGAAATAAAATTACCTTGTATGCAAAGCCAATTTGACAAAGTAATTTTATTTCATTAGTCAACATAATAAAAAAATTAACACTATCAATTTAGGGATTGAAATTATAATTTAAATTTGTTCAAGTTATCAATAGGCAAGAAAAAATGAGACTACAAAAATTAAAAATTAAAGAGAAAAAGTTAGGGTTTTCAATATTTAGGTTTTACAAATTAGGGATTTTAAAACTTAATATTTAGGGATGTTTATAATAAACAAAAAAAAAACGGATTTAACAAATAAAATAAAATTACCTTGTATGCAAAGCCAATTTGACAAAGAAACACTTTCTCCTTTGGTTGGTTGGTTCCCTCCCCCGTTTTCTTTTGTTTTGTTCCCTTTTGTTTTGTTCTTGCTTTTGTCTCCCCGATCAACTTTTATTGTTGGGAGGTTTGATGGTGGGTTGGATAAATATTTTCTTGGGTGGACTTTGAGTTTTGGGCTTTATTATAAAAGCTGTTTTTTTTTAACATGACCCCGGCTTGATCCCGGTCAAGCCCACACACAGTTACACCCTTGCACGCTGTGTATTTTCTGTAAACATCATCATTATTATAATGAAAGTGAGTGTGAGTTGAGGACTTAGTTAAATTGGCGAACCATGTAAATATTTGTATTGTGTATTTGTGTGTGATTTCCTACACTTGTACTCTCCATTTATTTTTAGCATTTAGTATATTTTCTTGACCCATTAAATCTCAAGGTCCTGAAAAAATTATTGGCAGATATTAATTTCCAATAATATTATTTAGCAGAAATTATTACGTCTAATTTCATAATCAGAGCTCTTGGTTTGACAACCTTGAGTAGATGGAGCTGTTTGACAGAAAAAAATATGCGTAGTTTTTTTTTATATTTAGTATATTTAGTTGAGTGGGAGCAATGGCGCCAGAAAGGGAAAATTCCAAAATCGAAAGATTTGACGGTACAAATTTTGGATTTTAGAAGATGCAAATAGAGGACTATCTCTATTAGAATGATTTGTACTTACCACTAGAAGAAAATTCAGAAGATATGGAGGAAACGAAACGGAAGTTGCTTGATCGAAAAGCTCTCTTGGAACCATAAGGCTCTCATTATTGAAGTTCGTGGCGTATAACATAGAAAATGAGAAGACAACGACGTCTCTCATGGCCGCTCTTTCAAGTATGTATGAGCAACCCTCTATAGCAGATATAGCTCATTTGATTAAAAAGTTATTTAATATGAAAATAACAGAAGGCGGAAAATTTAGAGAACATCTAAACGAGTTTAAAAAAGTGATCAATTAATTAGAATCGGTTGAAACTGATTCTAATGATGAGATACATGCTACTTTAATTCTGGACTAGTTGCTCGAAAGTTAGAGCGGAACAGTTACTGCGATCAGTAGTTCTATAGAAATATGCAAACTGAAGCTCGATTATATCGTTAGTATGATTATGACTGCAGGAATCTGAAAGCAATCAAACGGAGCTTCCACTTTGGCATCGACGTTGAACTTAGAGAGCAGAGGCAGAGATTCAAGGAGGTGGAATGGGCATGGAAGGTTCCAGTCAAGGAATGACGGGTTGTGGCCTCAAAATCCCAGAAATTTCAATAATCAGAATAAAAAAACAGATTAAATGTTGGAATTGCCGTAAGATTGGACATTTCAAGAACTAGTGCAGGTCTATAGAGAAAAACACAAAAGAGAAGGTTGAAGAAAATGTTGTTTCAGAAGAAGATAATGATGCGCTAATATGATCTTTGGAGAGCAAGACAGAGTCCCGGGTTCTGGACTTTGAAGCATCATTCCATGCTACCTCAAACAAAACATTGTTGGATTGCTATTTATCGAGTGATCTTGGCAAGGTGTATCTTGGTGATGACTAGTCGTGCGGTGTGTTTAGAAAAAAGGTTAAGTCCAAATAAAATTAAATGGGACAGTGTGATAACTGAATGATGTTAGACACATTCCAGACTTAAGAAAAAAATTGGTCTCGGTAGGCCAGTTAGCAAATGACGGCTATGTCATAACCTTCAATGGTGAATCCTAGAAGATTTCGAGGTGCAATAACCATAGCACGTGGCAAGAAAAGTGGTACACTCTACATGAACACATAAGGTTGCGGGTCAATTATAGTTGCAGATAGAAACGGCGACTCATACATGTGTCACCAGAGATGCACATTTAAGAAGTAGAAGCGGGTAAGTTTTTAGAAAGATAGGAGGACCCCAAAGCAAGAAAGTTTGAGCTTGTTCACTCGAATGTCTGGGGGTTAGCATGCTAGGCAGGATATTTGAGAAAGTGGGAGCTTGAAATGGAGTATGAGAAGGAGTTCCTCATCTCCTACTAGTAATGGGAGCTAGTTAAGCTGCCCATCGGTGAAAAGACTCTACACAATAGATGATTGTATTGAGTTAAAGAGGAACATAATAATTCCATGAGATACGAGTTAAGGCTTGTGGTTAAAATCCTTTAGCAAAAAGAAGGGATCAACAGAGACAAACAAAATGTATTTTATAATTGTCTCAGGCAGAGTACATCGTCCATATCTTGTGAAGGTTCAGTATGAGTGATGTTAAAGCTGTTAGAATGCCCATGACTAATCATTGTCAACTATCCAAGGATCAGTCACCAGAAACGAAAAATGAGAATAAGATCATGGTGAAGTTTCTGGATGCCTAAAAATTTAGAAATTTGATCTAGATTGTGGTCTGCACGAGACCATATATTTCTCATGCAGTCGAAGCAGTGAGCAGATTCACTAAGAGGCATATTGGTGAAGAAATTGCTCCACTATCTCCAAGTGGGAGATTATTAAAAAGTGGAGATAGTGGAGATAAAAGTGGTGGCCTCCCAACTTTTAGTTTCGATGGCTTAGGTTGTTTTTTATAACCTTTATCAATTTATCCTTAATTATCTCCGCAATTAACTCTTTTCTCAACCAACGCTCTCCATATGATGCTATAAAATGAACTATTCAGCAGAAGAGAAAATACACCACAAACCAATTCACTTGCTTACAAACAAGAGAGAGTGGAGAGAAAAATACGGAGTGCATATTTTTTAAAGAGGCGTTGTGAGTGAGAGCCATAAAAATACAAAGTGAGTATTTTTAGAGTGCTAAGTGTGAGCCAGAAAATACAGAGTGCGTATTTTCATAGTGCGAGTGATACACAATGTGTATTTTGTAAACATTATCTTTATTATAGTAAAAGTGGGTGCGAGATGTGTATATAGCCAAATTGATAAACCACGTAAATACTTGTATTATGTATTTGTGTGTAATTTTCTACACTTATACTGTCCATTTATTTTTTTAATGTAGTATATTTTCTTGACCCATCAAATCCTTAGGTCATGAAAAAATTATTGACATATATTAGCCGCGTCTAATTTTCAAAAATATTATTCGAAAAAAATTATTGCGTTTAATTTCCTAACAAATGATTGCTATTATATTGGTTATGTCCACATATATATCACCGTCACTTTGAATTACAAAGCTTAAATATCAAAACTTACTATTTTGAGTTGTCATTTTCTTCTCAATTTTTATAAATATATTTTTACATCATTAATGAATTTGCCTTACATATATTCAATTTTTTCTCTTTTCCTAAATACGGTAATTGATTCCCTTTAATAGAGGGCAATCCACTGAAAAACTTGTCTTTGTTTTTTTTTATCTTTAACCCCATATACATAATTTTCAAAATAAATTAGTTGTGGGCTATCATCATACAAATGGTTGACCCAAAAAATACCCTAGAGGGGGATGAATTAGGCTTTTATAAAATTAATGGAAAATTATTATATTTTTGTTTACTTAATTGAAAATGGAGAGTCAATGTGTGTGAGAAATTAATTAAACAACAATATAAATAATAAAGAGAAAGATAGAGAGATTTTACAAAATGATATGCTACATCGTTCGACTTTGCCCGCATTCATGCTCAAGACAAGACTTGATAACTTAATTATCTTCGGTTCACTTAGGAGGAACCAAAATCTTAAAAGGATTTATCACACCTTCCAAGTGCTACAAAGAAGGGCACTACCGTCTTCATTATTAGAGCGTATACGAGCAAGCTCAAGCAGACTACATTATTTCTTACATTCTCTTAATTCATCATTGTGGCCATCCCGGGCTTCCCTTCAAATTCCCTCTTGCACCCGCGCGACCCTTTTTCAGAGCACTCGACCATCGTCAATGTTGGGGATAGTTTGTAGAAATAGAGTCTCCAGCGTATTTTTCACAAAACGGGCCAAAGAAATGTGGCCACCTCGAAAGAACGCCATCAAGGATAATACTGATGCTTGCAAAATGAAGTAGTTCGAAGGTCCAGGGACTAAGTTACGAAATGGGAAGGTTCTAGGTACCTATCCCGCACTTTTGATCTCTCTTGGGCATGTGTTAATCTTCTCGTGTTAGACTCCGTCAAATGTGTGCTTATGTGCATAATATTGGTGAAGAATGTAATCATTTAACTCGCGTCATGTAAAAGGACGGAGTGAATTTATCGTTAGGAATGTTTTCGAATAAAATAATTTAAAATATAATATGAGTGTTTGCTAAATCATGAGTCGCTATGGAAGAGCGAATGCATATATCGGACGAAGCACAAGCATATAAGAATAAGAGATTCATAAAAAATACATATATATGATATAATGGAAACATATAAATAGGCATAAAGGAGGACTCGAATATCGGGATTAGCCCAAGATGTCTGCATTGCTCAAAGGGCATTAAAGTCCATGTACTTTGAAAATGGCATAGGGTGGTATTTAATGCATAAATCCAAACGGGGGATTTCTCTTATGTATGTGTGTAGAGAAAATGTGTTTTAAGAGTGAGAGTGTGAGATGAGAATCCCTCTTTTGGAATTTATAGATAAATCCTTTTTTCTTCTCATTATTTTTTTATGCAAATAGAGTATGTGCAAGCACTACTAATAAATATTTGAGATTAATGTATGTGGGGTAATGAAACAAAATGCTAAAGTAGAAACAAATAAAATAATACTAAAATGGAAGAATTAGAGAAAATGATGGAGAATTTGACCTCTTTATGAGTCCTTGATATTGATATTGGATATAAATATACTAATCTTACAAGGGTATGAAAGTGGTATGGAGAGGTGGGGGGAATTTATCGAATGAGGTAAGAAAGTGATCTAAGGGAATGTGGGAAAATAGATTTTTTTAGGAAAGGAGCAAATCTGAATTTGAGAGAATGTTCTCTGACTTGTTGAGAGGGGTATTCTGAGTGTTGAATTCAAAATGATATCATGGACTCTATTTATAGGCCCAAGGGGGGTTCCGATTGGCAGGTGTATAGACCTGCCTATCGGCATAGCACCTCAGGCACACTGCCGATAGGTAGGGTTCCTAGGGTGCCATTTGGAAGTCTAAAATAGGTTTTTCTAGAAAAATGGGCATAAAATGCAAATTGTAAGTCAGAATCATGCATGAGATGGACCTTTAGAAAGGTTATTTAGAGCACTTCAAGAATCCATTGAACGTTCGGGAGTTGACCAAGGTCAAACGGAGCTCTGAATCACCCATTGGTCACTAGATAGGAAGTTTTCGATCGAAAATAGATCGTTCGTCCAAACCGTAAGGCCTATTCATGCACGGGGTAGACTGTTGGAAATGGTATTCAGTACCCTTAAATATTTCACTCGGCTTCATTCGATTCGAAGAGTTGACTGAGGTCAAATGGGGACGAAAGTGCCCGACGACCCTTCGAAGTAAAATGGGTTGTTCGTTCATACTGTAAGGCTGATTTTCTCATAAGATGAACCGTTGTAAAGGGGATTCAAAGAAATTCAAAGATTCATTGAGCTTTGCTCATGCTAGAGAGTTGACCAAAGTCAAACGGGGCCTAGTAGCACCTAGTGGCTTCCAAATCAATTTTTAGAGTAAATTGGACTGTTCGTCCAAACCGTAAGGCCAATTTTTGCACAAGGTGGATCGTTAAAAATGGAATTTAGGGCACTTTGAATATTCATTGAGATGTTACTCAAGATGGAGAATTGACCAGAGTCATGGAGTCAAGAGCTCGATGGCCTCCAGATTAGTTTTTGATAGTGACATCGATCATTCGTTCGAATCGTAAGGCCGATTCACACACGGGGTGGGACATTAAAAAGGGGTCTGAGAGACCTTCAAAGATTCATTGAGATTTTGCTCAACCTAGAGAATTATCTGGAGTCAAAAGGGTCCCGAATGAGTGCTCGGTGGCCTCCAGATTAGTTCTCAGAGTATGACTTAGCGTTAAGGACGTATGAATGAGTGCTAGGGACTTAAGGTGGTGTTTAAAGTGGTCTTAAGATAGGGTGTCTGTAGATCCTATCAACGGGTGATCTTGGAACAAGTGAAAGCCATCGAATAATAGACACCACATCGACACCTAAAGGATTTTAAGTCAATTATGTGGACCTGAAGGATGAGAGTAACCGATTTAGGGGGTCGAGGTCAGTTTTGAGGACCTAAGGAGACGGGGATGATCGATTCAGCGGGTTGAGGTAAATTCTGAGGACCTAATGGGACAAGGATGAACGATTTAGTTGATTGAGGAGATGTTAAGGTTGATTCTAAGGGTCTTTGGTTACCAATTCAGCGACCTGATGTTAATTATGAGGATCTAAGTAGACAAGGATGACCGATTTAGCGAGTAGAGGCCAATTCTTAAGACTTAATGATACGATGGCGATCGATTCAGCATATTGAGGTTAATTCTAAGGACCTAAAGTTGTGATGCCTAATTGTGTGGGATTAGGTCAATTCTGAGGAACTAAAGTTATGACGATCAATTTTGCAGGCCGAGGTCAATTATGAGGATCTAAAGTTATGAAAGCCAATTCTGCGAGTCGAGTTTAATTTTGATGACCTAAAGTTGTGATGACCAATTCTACATGTTGAGGTCAATTCTAAGGACCTAAAGTAATGGAGACTAATTCGACGGGTCGAGGTCAATTCCAAGGACCTAAAGTTGTGACAACCAATTCTATGGGTTAATGTCAATTCTGAGGAACTAAAGTTTAGAAAACTGATTCTGAGGGCCGGGTCGAGGTCAATTCTGAGCAGCTAAATTTGGGGTGATCAATTCTTCTATTCGAGGTCAATTTTGAGTACCTAAAGTTGTGATAACCAATTCTGTGGGCCGAGGTCATTTATGAGGACCTAAAGTTGTGGCAATCGATTCTGCGGGCCGGGGTTAATTTTAAGGACCTAAAGCTTGGATGATCGATTCTGAGGGCCGGGGTTAATTCTAAGGACCTAAATTTGTGACGACCGATTCAGAGGGCCAAGGTCAATACTGAGGACGTAAAGTTGTGACAACCAATTCTGCGGGCCGAGGTTAATTCTGAAGACCTAAAGTTGGGAAGACCAATTCTATGGATCGAGATCAAATCTGAGGACCTAAAGTTTTGACTGGGAGTAATTTCACTGGGGAAAGTGTATATGATTTTGGGTACAGGTGTACTTTCCACTTAAGGATGGCAATGGGGGCAAGTTTGGGGTGGGTTTTCAAAAACCCAAACCCACCCAATTTAATAAACTGGGTGGGGCCGGACGGTTTTATTTAAATTTAAGTTCTAGTCCTTCCTATTTAATAAACGAATTTTTGTTAAGGCCCATACCCAATCATAATTCATTAATCGAGTTTTAAAATCACCCCATTAGGGTCTGGTCGGGTCGGATCAGGGCTCCTATGTGTTCCAATCTGTGAGACAGTTCCCCAATTGTTAATCCATGTTTCCACATAGATCTTTTTCAAAATTAAACAAAACAAATATTAAAAATACCCTGAGTAGTATATGTGTGTGTACATATATACATTAGGGCCTGGTCGGATCGGATCGGGGCTCCTATGTGTTCCAATTTGTGAGACAGTTACCCAATTATTAATCCATGTTTCCACACATATCTTTTTCAAAATTAAACAAAACAAATCTTAAAAATACCATGCACAGTATATGTGTGTGTGTGTGTGTGTGTGTGTGTATATATATATATATATATATATATATATATATATATATATATATATATATATATATATATATATGGTTTAATTGTAGTTAACATACATATAAAGGGTATTTGTATAGGCATAAGTTAAATAGGGTGGGCGATTTTATATAAACTAACTCTTAACCCGCCCCATTTAATAAATGAACTTTATTTTAAAGCCTATACCCACTCCTAATTCATTACTCGAGTTTTAAAACCCACCATATTAGGGTTGAGCCGGATTGGGGCTCCTACGAGTCGGGTAAAATTGCCATCTCTAATTTCACTAAGGATGGTGTTGTCTTGAAATTCTATTGGGGAATGTTTAGTTTTGAGGTTCCGAATGGGTAATTGTAGTAGGCATGGATGAGGGCACTTCATTGGTTCCACTATGGAGTATGATGGGGATCAGAGTGTAAGATTAATCGAACTAGGGATTTCAAAAATTTGTAAGGGGTTTAGTAATTCAAAAATGATTTTCTTGAGGAAAAATAATGTTCAATATTTTTTAAGTATTTCTAGGAATTTTCTGGATTTTTCGGGCATATTCTGTACAATATTTGAAAGGGGCTGCGGATAGGCAGGCTTGGGAAGATGCTAATCGGAAGAGTCACGAGTATACAGGGGAATTTAGAACTGTTCTTTTTTGTTCTTCCTTCGGGGGCCGCAGGGACTACATGTATACAGGTGTAGTTAGGGAGGTTACCGACGCATAAGGTGGTGTGGCAGATGAGGTGACATCTATTTCTGGTTCTTTTCTTTTGAGATTTTCTTGTAGATCTGTCGTTGTGACTGGAGGAGCTTAGGGTTGACCATGATGTATGCTTAATTTAGAGGCTTTGTACTTGAAAAGAGATTCCAAAAGGCAAAAAGAGATACGTCTTTTTTATTTTATTATTTTGATTTAGTGACTTACTCTACATGCACTTAATTTTCTGCTGAGATTATTTTATTTTGTGAAGATAGAGATGAGAATGAAAATGATTTTGAGGAAAATGTTTATTAAAAGAGGAGTAACAAAAAAGGAAAAAACCAGGTTTACTTTTTCAAAATGAGGATTTTTGGAATTGATTTTGGGCAAATGAGGAAAAATGTATTTTTTTCTAAAATAAGGGGTTGCCGATTGGCATACCCCTTGACCTGCCTATCAGAGTAGGGGTAAAGTCAAATAACTATTGGGATTTTATTTCACTTTCATGCGCTTCTGTGGTACTTTGTAGGGTGGGGAGTTATATGGAATTTCAGATGTTTTTTTTGCAAGGGTTTTTGGGTATAAAAGGAGAATTTAGGGGGTGTTTTTCACCAACATCAATATTTATTCACTTGCATCTTCTTTCTGTAACACCCCGCCTAATTAAATCCCGAGTGATCAGTCCTAAATTAAATTAGAACATGTTTCTCGTTGGTTCATTCCTAGCATCATTGTCGAAACTTTTTAATTACTAACCACCTAAGTGAAATTAGACTGGTGCCAAGTTTTATCTTTCATTAACCCAATGAAATACTCATGCGGAAATAAATAATTAACAATCATAAGCTAACTGAATTCAACCTTCACATATAAATAAGAATCCGATCGAATAAATAATCGGCTAAAATCCAACACGAAAGTAAAGACAGATAACAATAAATCTCAAAGTATCTGAAATAAATACTAAATAAAACATGAGCAACATGCTCGAATATCTGATAGAAAATCCCTATCGGAATAGAAGGAATAAAGGCGCCTATCCAAATCCTGCAACATCCACATATGTTGCAGCAGCGAATCCCTAGAATGAATCAAGCCTGGCGTCCCCGTGGCTGGACACCTAAAAGGTTTTGAAAATATTTTATAGCAAGGGTTAGAACCCAATTTTTTTTTTGAAAACATTTAGCAAATGATTAACCTGCAGTAATAAAATATGCATGAATGCGCTTCATATTTTAGTTAGTGTCGTACTCCCTTGAGGACAGACTCACCCCTCAACTAATGTGCACACCTAACACCTTCTTTATATTCTACCTAGTCCTCTACCTCGAAACTAGATACTTAATATAACTCTTGCCAACCACCCTACATAATCCCGAGTTTTTTAATGGATGACTTATAAGCTATTTATCACCTTAACTTAGTTAATCATCTTTCCTTGAAAGCCATATAACATTCACAAGTTATATAAATAATACACTTTTCTCCATGTATTTAAATTTCCCGTATATAATTATTCACCCCATTATGTACGTACAGTTATCTTACAACAATGACACTTGTGGAATGTCAATATAACCCATATATAATTAATATAATTCACTTCATGTATTTAATGACCTGTATATAACTATTTATCCCATTATATACGTAGAACCATATTACAACATCCACACATATGTTGAATATAAATATAACCCATCCTCCCAAGTAATAACTCACCGGATGTATTCTCTAAAGTGCTATCACACTAGGTGTACTCGCATAACCCAGTTACACCAAGTTAGAATCGCTCACTAACTTGGCCAAAAATATAAACATAATGGAGGCGGTCATATTCCTTCCCTGAAAGTGAGATAAGCCCCTCACCCATATAGCGGATGCTGTAATGTGGGGATATACTCGCCCTACTCCTCAATCTAGGGGATTCACTCACTACGCGCAACTTCCCTTGATAGCACTAGAGTATATGTATTAATAATATCAAACCACTGATATTTATAAGCACACACCATATATATACAATCACACACCTTATATATATAAACATAAAATATCCCGGCTTTACCGTGTACTGAATTCGTAACACTAGCCTATACTTAGTATCTCAAGTTTATGGTCCAACTCTGATTATTATTTAATTTTCACATTAATTAAATTAAATTATTTTTTGTGTCGCCCAACCAATATACTCGGACTCACTCTCGTCGCCCGAAATAAATATAATGCCTGAGTCGAATCCCCGACTCCGAATTAATTATTTTTCATCCATAATTAATTTAAGGGAGTAGTGTCGCCCTACTACAATACCCTAACTTATTCACTCAGTCCGTTACATTACTTTTCATAATTTATTCTCGAAATTTACATTCGTGTGTCGCACTAAATTTCCCCACACCCCTCGTAATTATTATTCCATAATAATTGCGGGGATATAAATTTTCCTAATTAATTTTCTCCCTTAATTAGACTTGGTGGCAATTAAACTAAAAAGGAAATTCCACTTAAAACTCCCAAGGTCGAATTGCCAAAAATCCCCATCCATCGACCCCCAACCATCAATCGATCGATCGAACTGGTTCTCTTATTCTCCGACCTCTTGTTTCTTCCATTAACGAAAACCTCCATTCTATAATCTTGTATTTGTTTCATCTCAAGAACACACAACATTATGACTATATGGGAATGTGATCAGGACCTCCCCTAGAACCTTAAATACAAATTAAATTTCACAAATCTCTACTTTTCCGAATTTGGGGAATTTTCGGGTCTTTACTCGTTCAGTCCCAATTTCATCTGTTTATCCCAAACTCGTTCATAAATTTCTACTCTATTTTCACATCTGAATAAATTATCTCAGAACTATGTAAAACAATGAATTCCCACATTAATTTCCCATTAATTTCATTCAAGTGTTCTATATACAAAACCCCCCTTTTTGTACCCTTTTACACCCAAAACAAATTTTAATTTACACATCACAAAAATATGAATTGGATATCATAAATAAACATCACAGCAAGTTAACCACTTGCCTTTTGGATTTTTAGAGTCTGATCCATTAGTGTAGAGGCAAGCTTGATGATGAACTCCCAAATTTGTTCATTGCCTTGTCTCCAAAAGATCCCCAATTTGCACTATAACTACTCCCTATAGTTTTCTCTTAATACCCTAGATTTTCACTTCGTGTTTCTGCCGTTTCCCTTCTCTTAGAATTAGGTATTAAACATAAATCCCATTTTTAGCCTAGTGGGCCAAGGTCGAGTGGCACAAATACCCCCGTGTGAGCCCGACTATGCCTAAAAATGCTTTGAGTCCATTTACTACCCCCGGGTACTCTTTTTCGACTATCTCGGCCCATTCGGACTCAACCATGCACTCAGAATTTGCATCCGAATTAATTTATAAATTTTTTTATCTCACTCCCAAATTAGTCTATACCGGCTCCCTGCTGAGATAAATAAATGCCATGTCACTAATACACGTTATGATGTAAATAAATTATTACTATTTACTTAGTAATTAAATTTCCCTAAATATTAACCTTTTACCTTGGTTAATATTTAAATATATATTACCATAACTAATTCAATTAAATTACGACACACAAGTAATTTAAAATTTTCTCAAATTGATTAAATATTAAATGCACGGAAATACGGGGTGTTGCATACTCCCCCCCTATAAAGGAATTTTGTCCCCGAAATTTGGTCATAACTATGGTGAATAACTCTGAATACTGCTCTCACATATGCTCCTCCCGCTCCCACGTTTACTCATTACTCCACTACACTCTAACTAGTAGTACTACCTTAGACTGCAGCTTGTGCTCACATAGCTACTAGTCTCTACTCATATGAGATGTCTTATTGCAAGTCATCCTCCTTGAGTGGAACGTGCCCAAAATCCCTATCACTCCTCCTATATCCCTCTAGCTATGCCACGTGGAACACATATCGTATCTGCTGAAGATGTTCTGGAAAACCCAGTCGATAAACTACCGGTCCCACCCTCTCAAAGATTGGGAAATGACCCACATACCTCGATGTTATCTCCCCTTTATTATCGAACTTCATCACTCCTTTCATAGGAGATGCCCAAACCAATACCTAGTCACAAATCTTTAACTCGATGGTCCCTGACAACATAGTGCCCCAGAAGATGAGCCTATACTCCACCGGCTCCACTATCTCTCAGTTAGGAAATTCCCCTCCTATATGGGTGTCAATTTCCTTATTGCCAAAATGCGTGACTATCTTCCGGGTAATTACCCGTATCATCCCTGATTAATCATGTCAGACTTGAACCTTTAACTCACGATGACGTACCCCTCCTTACGTCCCTAAACTATACGAAAGGTAACAACTTACTTAATTCTCGCTGATGGACCATAACCCATTTCGGGTCCTAGCATCTTGTTATATCCACGCCTCTTATCTACCAAAGGTGGATAATGAAACTGTTTCCATAAAGTTTCCCAAGGTTTCACGCAGACTAAACCGTTACGAGGCATCACCCATAACTATACATGTGGTAATTACTACTCCCGAATTACCCAAAAATCTAGAATGCACAATCCTTGCTTCCCGTCTACCCATCGGCTTATGGGCGACACGTTCAACCAACTATGTAACTTTGTCTCTATCACCTCATGACACTTTTTACCAGAGGTGGAACGGAAGGTCTCACCCAAATTTCCAACAATATTGGACGACACATTGCTCTATTTCACTCCTTCCCGTTAATAGTAAAGTTGGGTATACTACTCGATATTATAACCCATTCCAAGATAACAATTCATGTTTATGGAACTCCATACAGCAACGTGATGTAAACCTTGACCTCTCCACAATTTTTTTCCAACCTGAGCATTAATTCCTTCACTGGAACCATAAAATTTCAAAATTTTTTTGGGTTGATACCCTCAAATCAACCTTTTTCCATCCTTAAATGGCCTACCCGGCGATAAATTCACCATGTCCCACTCAACACCAATTCCCACGCTCAAGAACTCTATTCCTCGTGCAGTTTTCATCAGGCACGAATCTATACCTTGTCTATGCGTAAAACCACTCTAGGTATATGACTAAGTGATACTCTTTTCTATCTTCCAAAAAATGTGGATTTCTCCCTCACCTAGGGATATCTTATTACATAGGTCTCCCCCACCTTTCCACTCCCTACGGTGGAGGTAGTTCTCCTTGATATACATATAGTCAGACCGTTTCCTTTCTCAAATGGATTTCAGTTCACTACACTTTTTCACTTATTCTCTGACTACCCCGCAGGCGTAAGTTCAATATGTTTATTTACACATCCTTTTTATTTAAGACGACTATGAAATCACACTAACCAGGGTGCCCATACACCCTATATACCGTGCTTAACCACACAAAAGTTACCCTAATTAACCAGGGTGCCCATGCACCATGTCCCCATGCTTAATCGCATGAAAGTTACCCGACTATGCTAGCCGTAAATATAACTTCCAACCCGTAGTCATATCACATACCTGAATTATAACCGGGGTACCCAACCTAGGTACTAATGACCAAACGTATCCCCACTTCCAATGTTGCGGTAAGTTTCATGCGTTGGACATCTCGCAAAGCGAAATCCAATTAAAGAACCCCCTGATACACTACTACCTAACATTGTCGGTTGTTGAGATCTGTCAGGTCCTCAGTCCATCGCACGTACCCCTGAATACCTGTTTCTTAACACAAAATCATACACGCCTACTCTTATGGTACAAAAGACAACATAAAAATACCGCGCCTTTACTATCACTAGTTCCTGCACAAAATAAATCCCGAGCTATTTCTCCTCGCTAAAAAATAATTCTGACTGCCCTGAATTGCTTCAGTATACATCCCTTCTTATCGGGAAAAATATAATAACACAAGACATTCTTACATGTATATCATAGCACACAATACAAGATATATACACGTATATATATAGGCTAGGCTCCCTCTCAGGTGACACCTAGCAGAAGTCATTCATAACCTGGTGTCACGGACACCCAAAACTTACTATCGCTATCCATAATAGTTCACACCCATCGCTAACCAATCCATACCCAGGAAAGACCATTCTTTCATAACACCCCTCAAAATGAGTAAATATCATAAAATATACCCTCTCGGTTTTCACACCCGCTCCCCTGCAGATAAGACAAAAGAGATCCCTATTACCCCGTGGTAACCATATACTTAATAGTAACACTATATACACCCACTAAACTCGTCCCCCATGTGAATATAGTGCTAACAAGAATATTGTGATCACTCGTGTCATAAAATTCACTCTATCTATCCGAGGATAAAATTCATACTTCCACTCGCCTATACACTGGCGGCCCAAATGGTTCCTGGACATAATATTCTCATCCGACCGAACCAAAACTTTGTAATTGTTGTCCCTACTGGGCATCCCACTTCTATCCCCTATTTCACTGAATATAATCAATTGTTGTGGTTGCACTTTCCACACATAAGACACCTCTATGTGTCAATCCCCTGCCTCTGGCTCAATGCCCATATTGGGGTTGTCCTTCTCGTGTACTTGGTAGTGTTGACCCTAAATGCTACCCCCATTGTCCTTTTGGCTTCCCTAGCCCTATGGAACTCGTTATTGGCCTCGACGACCCGGATCACATCCACCGTCAATAGGTAGAAATTTACTTAATTTAAAACATCACAATAGATCCCTTACCAGGTGTACCCTTTCGTCGTGCTTCACTAGCACTCTAAAGTTTTATTCCATTCTTAGGTTAAACTCTCTAACCTTATTGGCTCCTGTATCTTAGAAGCGTTAATGTAAGCTGGAAAACAAAAGATGTTGACGACCTCAACACTAGTTATCCTAGTTGGATTTCCCATCCATTATTGTGTATTCTCACACGGTTCATTATCCATTTACGGGTTCCTTTATCGTTCTACGTATCCCCTTCATCGATTACGAAGTTTGCTTATACAATTTATCATCTCGCTCACGATCAGTTACGATCTTACCCGTTTCATAAACTCTAAAATTTCACTCGCATCCCTATTTAAATAGCGAATGGACGATCTTATGGTCACACCGTACCCAAAATTTCTCATTTGACTCCATATTTTCTTCCTCATACGTGGTGACTGACTCTCGTCCCCCAACACTGCTCTTATGGGCTAACAGATTTCCCCAATTCAATTATGGTGCCGCTTCACTCTACCCCCCACATTTGCCTTGGTTTACCTTCATCCGTGGATCAATCACACTTCCTTTCTTTCCAGGACTCCTTCAAGTGACTCCTCGATATAATCCTCCCCGACTCTCTTTCCCTGCCAACTAATATTGAGTGAGTTTGAAGTTGTATCACCGTTCTCTACATAGTGTTTAGGGAAATTACTTCTCCCAAGTGATTATCCTATTCCACGAATACTCTACATTGTTCATCTCTCCTCTCCTCCTGTCGTACTTCTTATGACCCTAGCTGGTCGTCCGAACTTGTTCGATGTATAATGCCCAATTGAACTCGTATACGAATCACATCAACTATACTTGATAGCAGGAGAACGTAAGTCTCATACGTAGAGGAATATAAGAACCCTATCATAAGGCTCTACATTAAAGAACGCTAAGCTCAAGCGTGAAAAGCCGCACAGATCCTAAGGACACTAGAACAAGACGCTCTGATACGATCGGTGACACCCCACCTAATTAAACCTCGGGTGATTAGTCCTAAATTAAATTAGAACAGGTTTTTGAGTTGGTTCATTCTTAGCATCACTGTTGAAAATTTTTAATTACTAACCACCTAAGTGAAATTAGACTCGTGCCAAGTTTTATCTTTCACTAACTTGATGGAATACTCATGCGGAAATAAATAATTAACAATCATAAGCTAACTCAATTCAACCATCACATATAAATAAGAATATGTCCGAATAAACAATCGGCTAAAATCCAACACGAAAGTAAAGACAGATAACAATAAATCTCAAAGTATCTGAAATAAATACTAAATAAAACCATGAGCAACAAGCTCGAATATCTTATAGAAAATCCCTATACTAGGAATAGAAGGAATATATGCGCCTATCCAAATCCTGCAACATCCACATATGCTGTAGCAGCGAATCCCTGGAATGAATCAAGCCTGACGTCCCTGTGGTTGGACACCTAAAAGGTTTTAAAAATATTTTATAGCAAGGGTTAGAACCCAATTTTTTTTTAAAACATTTAGCAAATGATTAACTTGCAGTAATAAAATATGCATGAATTCGCTTCATATTTTAGTTAGTGTCGCACTCCCTTGAGGACATACTCACCCCTCAACTAATGTGCACACCTAACGCCTTCTTTATATCCTACCTAGTCCTCTACCCCGAAACTAGATACTTAATATAACTCTTGCCAACCGCCCTATTCAATCCCGAGTATTTTTAATGGATGACTTATAAGCTATTTATCGCCTTAACTTAGTTAATCATCTTTCCTTGAAAGCCATATAACATTCACAAGTTATATAAATAATACACTTTTCTCCATGTATTTAAATTTCCCGTATATAATTATTCACCCCATTATGTACGTACAGTTATCTTACAACGATCACACATGTGGAATGTCAATATAACCCATATATAATTAATACAATTCACTTCATGCATTTAATGACCCGTATATAACTATTTATCCCATTATATACGTAGAACCATATTACAACATTCACACATATGTTGAATATAAATATAACCTATCCTTCTGAGTAATAACTCATCGGATGTATTCTCTAAAGTGCTATCACACTAGGTGTACTCGCATAACCTAGTTACCCCAAGTCAGGATCGCTCAAAAACTTGGAAAAAAATATAAACATAATGGAGGCGGTCATATTCCTTCCCTGAAAGTGAGATAAGCCCCTCACCCATATAGCGGACGCTATGACCTGGGGATATACTCGCCCAACTTTTCAAGATAGCGAATTTCACCCACTACATGCAACCTACCTTGATAGAACTAGAGTATATGTATTAATAATATCTAACCACTGATATTTATAAGCACACACACCATATATATACTATCACACACCGTATATATATATATATATAAATATAAAATATCTCGGCATTACCGTGTACTGAGTCCGTAACACTAGCCTATACTTAGTATCTCGAGTTTATGGTCCAAGTCTGATTATTAATTAATTTGCACATTAATTAATTAAATTACTTTTGGTGTCATCCAACTATTATACTCGGACTCGCTCTGGTGGTCCAAAATAAATATAATGCCCGAGTCTAATCCCCGACTCTGAATTAATTATTTTTCATCCATAATTAATTTAAAGGAGTAGTGTCGCCCTATTACTATACCTGAACTTATTCACTCAGTCTGTTACATTACTTTTCATAATTTATTCTCCAAATTTACATTCGTGTGTCGCCCTAAATTTTCCCCCACCCCTCCCATATTATTATTCCCTAATAATTGTGGGGATATAAATTTTCCTAATTAATTTTCTCCCTTAATTAGACTTCGTGGAAATTAAACACAAAATGAAATTCCACCTAAAACTCCCAAGTTCGAACTACCAAAAATCCCTAGCCATCGATCGATTCATCCCCAACTATCGATCGATCGATCGTACATGTCCTCTTCTTCTCCGACCTCTTGTTTCTACCATTAACGAAAACCTCCATTCTCTAAGCTTGTCTTTGGTTCATATCAAGCACACAAAACATTATGCCTATATGAGAACGTGATCAGGACCTCCCCTAAAACCTTAAACACAAATTAAATTTCACAAATCTCTACTTTTTCGAATTTGGGGAATTTCCAGGTCTTTGCTCGTTTCGTCCCAATTTCATCTGTTTATCCCAAATTCGTTCATAAATTTATACTCGGTTTTCACATCTGAATAAATTATCTCAGAACTATGTAACACAATGAATTCCCACATTAATTTTCCATTATTCATTCAAGTGTTCTATATACCAAAACCCCCTTTTTGTACCCTTTTACACCCAAAACGAATTTTGATTTACACATCATAAAAATATGAATTGGATATCATAAATAAACATCACAGCAAGTTAATCACTTGCCTTTTGGATTCGTAGAGTCTGATCCGTTGGTGCAGAGGCAAGTTTGATGATGAACTCCTAAATTTGTTCCTTGCCTTGTCTCTAAAAGATCCCCAATTTGCACTATAACTACTCCCTACAGTTTTCTCTCAATACCTTAGGTTTTCACTTTGTGTTTCTGTCGTTTCCCTTCACTTAGAATTAGGTATTAAACATAATCCCATTTTTAGCCTAGTGGGCCAAGCCCAAGTGGCCCAAATACCCCCGTGTGGGTCCGACTATGCCTAAAAATTCTCCGAGATCCATTTACTACCCCAGGTACTCTTTTTCGACTATCTCGGCCCATCCGAACTCAACCGTGCAATCAGAATTTGCATCCGAATTAATTTATAAAAATCATTATTGCTCACCCAAATTAGTCTATACCGACTCCCTACTGAGATAAATAAATTCCACGTCACTAATACACGTTATGACGTAAATAAATTATTAGTATTCACTTAGTAATTAAATTTACCTAAATATTAACCATTTACCCTGATTAATATTAAAATATATATTACCATAACTAATTTAATTAAATTTCGACACACAAGTAATTTAAAAAAAATTCGATTTAATTAAATATTAAATGCACAGAAATACGGGTTGTTACACTTTCTCTTTCTCAAAATGTCTCTTCCCATATATGAAGAAGTCTCTTTTTACCTCGAAGGTTTAGAGGCCATGTGCTTTTACAACGTTGATTATGACACTTTCAGCTTGTGTCAAATTTCTGTGTGGTGTAATCGGGCCATAGAATGGAACTTGCTAGCAGTGGTGGTACAATTTTGGTACCCTGAGGATCATATCTTTTAGGTTGGCCAAGATAATGCCTGTCCTACCTATGAGGAATTCTGAACAATGTTGGGGGTTATCCCTAGTGTTAAAGTGATTATGACCGATTTTTCTCATTCTCCCCAGGCATTTCTGGTTGAGTTGCTCCATATTTTTCCATCAGTACTATTTCTCTTTCGATGGTTATATATTTGGTGCGTCAGAGGGAGTTTGATGATGCTGGCTTTGCTGGAGCTATTACATTTGGCCTGACTTCGAGGCTATTACTCATGACAGGGAACTTAGCAGTTGATCCCCAAGTGGCTGAGGTAGCATTGTGGATGTCTTATCGTCGTACTCCTGTAGTGGTAGTGTTGGTGAAGACTTTGAAGGGTCTTAATGCATGGAAAGAGGGTCGTTCTGATTTTCTAAGAGGGAGACCAGTGACATTATTTATGTGACTTACAGAGAGGTTCCTTCTGTTGGCTCCTCCTAAGGATCCCTTGGCGGGTGTGCCTAATTCTTTGTTCGGCCTTTCTTCAGCTTTGGACCATCAACAGATAACTGGGTCAATTGGTTCGTCGAACACGGTGCTCGGTGTCGTTATTGGTCAGTTCCATAATAGGGAGACTTGCAGTCTGTTTTATATCTAGGAGAGTATTGGTATGTGAAATTGGTTGTCCTCCTTATGACCCCCTTTTATTTCCTTTGGCGGCTTTTGCGCCAAGGTGGGTGGGAACAAATAGTGCTCCCTCACATAACGAACTACTTTTCGGTGGAAGACCTGACTGAATTTATACGAATAATACTTGGACCCTTATGGCAGCACCGCCAATCGTTTACCCGTCCATCATAATTTGTAGGAGGGGACTGGCATGTGTCTAGGGACTACCGGGTAGTGGGGAAGATTATAGATGAAGAGACTGGGCAAAGGTGGTTTGTTGCCTTCGACACCATAGAGGAGGGTGTTGTGGCTTCGTCCAAACTTGTCAGGGTGTATCACTTCATGTAGGACATACATAGTGTTAACCAGGAGTGGGAGACTTGGGGACCTCCGGGGGCAGGAAATGATGACGAAGCGGGGCCGCCTGGAAGTTGAGGATAATGCCTATGAAGTTAGGATAACATTTTGTGGAGCAGGGATAATTTGTATTTTTGTTCATTTTGTGGTGGGATAATTGTTGTGAAGGTGGTATGGATTAAGTAGGTTTGTTTAAGATGGTTTTGTCAGTGGAATAGGGGTGATCTGTTTAACACCCTTCACTGATACTTCATGTAACAGTTGTATTCCTTCATTAGAAATAAAAATAATTTTGATAATATTTTATCGTGCCTCTTGATGAGTTTTGCATTCTAATTATCAATACCAATCGTGAAGGCATACATAATCATTTTTTCACGTAAATGATAAGATAGACCGACATTCTCAGGGGTTAAAAAGAATTACATTTTGTGAAAAAGAAAAGGATTGCGCCCATGTATGCCATATGGGTTGCCTACGTACCTTGGGGGGTTTTGAAAATTTTCATGAGTTTCATTTTGAAAAGAAATGTTTTTTAGAGGATCAGGTCCAACTTAGTTCTTGGTAGGGGAAATTAAGACTTCTTTTAATAATAGAAGGGGGATGAGAAGAGTCGTAGCGCGCCGAGATTTTGGACTTAAGGGAAAAATTTCTTCAGACGGTCTAGATTAACTGGACGCGACATCTCCTCTCCATTACGGTCTGTGAGAATAGCAGCACCGCCTGACATAAATTTCTTCACAACATAGGGGCCACTCCAATTTGGTTTGAATTTTCCTCTGGGGCCCAGACGGGTTCCTTAAAGGCAAGGTCTCCTTCCTGGACACTGTGGTCCTTGAATTTTTGATTGAATGATTGGTCTATCCAGTGATGATACCCTTGTATATGATATAGATCATTGAGTTTCTTTTCATCCAAGAATAATAGTTTGTTAAAGAGGCTTTAATGACAGTCTTCTTCGCTGACTCTGTTTTAAAGCATGACGCGTAAGGAAGGTATTTATAGCTCAACGGGTAAGACCTCTCTCATGTCGTATACCAAATAATATGGGGTAGCCCGAGTAGGTGTTTTGATTGAAGTGCGATAGCCCTAGAGGGCATACGGGATCCGATCAACCCAATCTCTGCAACTCTTTGAGAACACACTATATAATTGACTTACTTGAGTCTACATTATATAAGAGTTCCAACTATTTTGGATATTGAGACAAAGTAGGATTAGATTTTATGAGTTACTCAATATCCCAAAGGTTCAAGAAGAAGGAAGAGGAAGAAGCAATCAAGTCCAAGCAATCCTCATAGGGAAGTTATTTCTAACCTTAAAACCACTAATAGGACACTCTCACTACATCATATATTTCTCCTATTTGCATTGATGGTTTTACAACACTTTCAGATTTTTCAAAATCAAATTAATTCAGTTAAAAACATTTAATACAATTTTAAAGTAATTTTGAATTAATTAAAACTTGATTTTAAAAGTGTTGAGGTTGAAATTTGAATTTCAGAAAGTGTTTATTTTCGCTAAAAGTTATCCTGGGTAGAATATAAAAGCGTTAGAGACTATAAGGTGTGTTAGTAATTATTTTTAAAACACGTGTTTGTAGATTAATCTGCACCGTACACGTGTTAGTGTCTTAGGCCTTCGATTTTTGTTTTCTCACAGATATAAACTCAATCACCAATATAATCCCTTGGATTAGTGTTATCAACGCCCTGCATGTGTTGTGTTATAATCCCCGTGTTTACCATTTAACCAATGAGATTCTTTCATTTCACCGCTTGGTTATAAACCCTCGGATCATTAGTCAAAATGTGTGGACTAAATCTCAGTCATTGATTGCAAACGAAGTTTGAGATCCTTCCTTCACCACTATAAAATTGGACTTATTCTCAACATTTTGAGACTTTTGATCAATTTGTCCCAGAGAGAACATCAAAGAGAGAGAAGAAAAAAGAGAAGGAAAGGGAAGAAATTTGAGAGAAAAAGAGAAGAAAATAAACCCATCTTCGGTCTCTAACACTTCTGAGAAAATTCCTTCAACCCATACATAGTTAACCTTTAAAGACCATTTACCAGAAACCAAAATAATGAGAGTTAGAGCCAATCTAGGGTTTCTGTGAGTTTGGTGGTAGGGTTGAACGTCTGTTGAAGACCTCTTTCTGTTTGAGTCTCTCTCAAAACACCTCTTTGAGAAAATAACAAGTTTCACATATTAAAACTTGAGATTTTCTAAAGAGAACATTACACGCTTATTTTTTCCAGTTCTCTTTTTGTATCCCTATCTTAAGATCCATTTGATTCCAAAGTTTTTGAAAAATAAACTTCTAGGTTTCAAGAAAAAATCAGATCCTTAAGAGCATTTGTGTCTCTTGGTATATATTTCACATTTTGTGAAATAAACGTGTTCAAAAATAAAAATGAGACACATAGGACCTTTGCTATTTTTGAAAGTAAGGGTGTTCTTCTAGATCTGATCTTGATTAAGAAGTTACTTTTACAAAATCATTTGAATCATATCTTGCATGTCATATTAAAATTATTGATTCATTGGAAACTGTTTGTATAAATTATTTGAGAGGGTGAGTTGCATAAATTTGCATATATATCACCTCACAGACACTTCTCACATGAAAACTTAGACACAATGGTTTGTTTGAGACTTAAAAGTTGAAAGAGTTGCTGGAGTTAGAATTCAAGGAGAAGGAGGTCAAGGAAAAGGCAAAGGAGCAACAAAGAGGAGATCAGTTATAGTCAGAAACCTTTGGAGTGGAGTAGCTCATGTAGGTATAATTCTGAACTTAGATTTAGGATCCTTGTGTTATTGTTTAAGTGATGTAACTTGATTCTAAGCCATATATTCAGAATGTTTTTACAACACATCTTGTGTTTTTCGAAAAGAGTTTTACCCAAAAAGTTTATTCAGAGTCTACACAATTTATAACATTTTGTTATTAACCTTGTAACCAAGATTTTAGCATTAAAGCTTTTCTTCACTCTCGGATCAGAGAAGGAACACCTTTTGTGATCCTGAAACTTGTGAAATTGTTTTTGAAACTTCTGTCTGAAAATTTCTGAATGTGGAAGAGAGATTTGAGAAGTTAGGTAACCTGTCCAGACCACCACTCTTTGATGAAAACAACTTTTTATACTGGAAAGTACGAATGGTTGCTTTCATTCAAGGAACCCTTTGTGATGATGTCTGGGAAATAATTGAAACAGGATATGATTATCCTACTAAACCTACCTCTGAAACTGATCCAACAAGAATTAACAAACTTCTTAGTGAATTTACTAAGGAAGAGAGAAAAACATCTTTAGATAATAACAAAGGAAAGAATGTCATTTTTATATCCATTAACAAACATGAATTCAAAAGAATATCCATATGTTCTACTTCAAAATAGGCATGGGACACGTTAGTCATTTCTCATGAGGGTGATGAACGTGTCAAAGTTGGAAAAACACAAATGCTCATCCAACAATATAACACCCTGATTATGAATGGTAATGAATCACTTGACGACTTCTACATAAGGTTAACTGATATCTTTACAAAACTTCATGCAAATGGTATAACCTACAGTAGAAAGGAAATTGTTCAAAAGATTCTTAGGTCATTGCCATCTAAATTTGACAATAAGAGATATGTTATTGAAAAATGAATGACCCTAATATGACTCCTGAATTACTTAGCAGTAAACTGAGGACTGTAGAATTGGAACTAGACTTCAAAAGGTAATTAACCAGACATAATAATAAAGCCTCTAGTTCAAATGTTGTGTTTTCTTCTAAATTGCCAGTGCCTAAATGGAAAACTTTAGATTTTGACACTGATTGTCTTGAAAATTGTGATTTGGAAAACCTTGACAATCAAGTAGATTTTATGAGCAAGCATTTCAAAAAGATTTTGAAATATAAAAATGTTGTAGCCTCTCAACAAGGCAAATCATATTATCAAGGTAATTAATTTCACATACCTCATGACAGAGATAATACCAAACATACTTATGACAATAGGAAGAACTATGACCCCAACATACCTAAGCCTGACATAAAAGATGTTAAATGTCACCGTTGTGGTAAACTTGGTCACTATGATAGTATATGTCAGTCCACACTTAATAATAATAACAAGGCCAACATATGTAAGACATGGGACGACTCTAGTGGTTCTGATAAGGATGAAATAGTGTCAACTTAGATAAATGAGTAATGCATGTCTTTCTTTGCTAATACAATATATAGTGATGATGCATGCTTGCCTGCTCATGAATATGCAATCCCTATTGTTGTTGTTGTTAATCATATTACTGATAATTATGTTCCTATTACTGCTGAAAAACTGTATGCGAGTCAAAGTGGTGATATTGATGGCGAATTGAACGTGTTCATGAGTAAAGAACCTATAAAAAACTTAGGGGACACTCCACACGATGCATTTAGCGAGCCAGATGATGATCTGCCTGATTTTCATGAGTTATACACGAAAACAGTTACGAAGAGTGATTGCTTAGAAAAAATGATAAAAACCTTAAGTGTGCGCATCAATTTTCTTAACCGGACCATTCGGAAGAACACTGAATATCATACTGCCCAATGTATTTCTCACGAGACTGAGAACTAAGACTATGACTTGAAAATAAAAGATTTGACTCGAAAGAACTATGAATTTGAACAAAAATACAAGGCAACCCTTATTGAACTAGAAAAGTCAAAGCAAATGGTTTTAAATGTTTTTAAAAAATTCTAACACTTTGAAACACAAACTAAGTCTTATGAAAAAAATGTTATTGGAAGAAAATTTGACTTTGAAGATAAGTTTGGCCTAGGCTTTGGAGAAATAGTGCACACAAGTAAGACTAAAGTTTCTCCTGAAAATGTTACTTTTTGTAAAACAAGGCCACACTTGTCAAAATATTCAAAAAGGTTAATCTAGTCTCAATATCTCTCAAGCAAAAATAATCAGTGAATCAATAGATGAATCCAAATAGTCAAACCAAATATGTTTATCCTTTTTCCAGAGACCAAAGACAGAAACCTAAACCCAATGACAACTGGACTACTATACCCAATAAAGCCAAGCCAATTTTCAAAGACTTTAACAATAAAGGCAAGTCCTATACCCATCAGTACTGTTCCTACTATGACATTTTCGACCATACTCTTGATGAATGTTTCTGGAAATGGTTATACACCCCAACCTACCTTACATTTAACTATTCTAGAAAATCAAGAAATACTTATGTACTCCCTAGATAGGCCACAAACCACTCTAACTCGAAAAAGAAAAGGGGAGGCTCCAAGACTTAGAAAAAATCATTTATGAATACTCATCAAACCTTTTATAAATCAAAAGGTCACAAAATTTTTAAAACTAGGCCTATTTGGATTATAAAAGATGATCTATTACCCCAGATCAAGTGCAACATTGTCATTTCTATTTTAAAGGCACAAAGCACTACAACTGGATGGTATTTAGACTCCGAATTTTCTAAACAAATGACTGGAGATGAAACTAAATTGAAAAACAAGACGACTTCCGTGGATGTAGTGTCATGTTTGGGGATGGTGTTTCATGTCAGAACATAGGTAAGGGAACATTGAGTAATCACGGGCTTCCTGGACTATATATTGTACTCTTATTTAAAGGGATTAATGCTAATATCTTAAGTATATCACAATTTTGTGACTCCAATCACTCAGTTACCTTTTCAAAAAATGATTGCAAAATTATGGATGAAAAAGGTAATTGTATTTTAATAGGAAACATGACTCCGAAAAACAGTTACACAGTAATCCCCGATTCTGAATCTTGCCATGTTGCTAGATTAGAGAATTCTGATCTATGACACAATAGATTGGGACACACAAATTATGATAATCTTAGAAGAATGAGCTCCTAAGAGATAGTTAGAGGTTTACCCAAAATTAAAAATTCTTTTAATCCTATATGTGGACCTTGTCAGGAAGGCAAAATAAGTAAATCCCCTCATAAGAAAGTTAAAGATGTTCTGACAACTAAGCCTCTAGAACTTATCCATATGGACCTTATGGGTCCCTCAAGAACTGTTAGTTTTTGTGGAAACTATTACATCCTAGTTATAGTGGACGATTATACAAGATATACATAGGTAGCTTTTATGAAACAAAAATTTGATACCTTCAATGAATTCTTAAGAATTCTCTTGAAAATTGAGAATGAGAAGGATACCCAGGTGTGTCTAATTAGGAGTGATAGAGGTGGAGAGTTCAAGGACTCTGATATTTCTGAGTATTGTGTAGCTAATGTCTATAAACATGAGTTTAGTGCTCCCAAAACTCCGCAGCAAAATTGTATTTACTGAGCGTAAAAATAGGACTTTACAGGAAATGGTTAGGGTTATGTTACATGCTAAGAATATCCCTAGATATTTTTGGGTAGAAGCTGTCCAAACCGCGTGTCACATTATTAATCATGTATACTTCAGAAAAAATTCCAAACAAACCTCTTATGAGCTTTGATTCCACAAAAATCCTAATTTAAAATATTTTAAAACCTTCGGGAGTATTTGCTACATCTGCAAAGATAGATAGCAACTTTCAAAATTTGATACCTGAAGAGAAAAGGGAATTTTTCTGGGTTATTCCCAAAATAGTAGGGCTTTGCGTGTTTTTAACTTTTGCACCAAAACTATTATGAAATCAATTAATGTAATTGTAGATGAAACTAGTGTAAGGAGAAGTGACATGACGAACCTAATTTATCCACTGATCCTCAAATTGACACTGATTCACTGCTATCGGAGAGTCCTTCAGTACCCACTTGGGTTTTTAAAGATCATCGAAACCATTATTTGTAATACTTTGAAACCAGTTCGAACTAGATCCTAACTTTGACAAGTGGCACAATTTTCCACTTTTGTTTCTCTTGAGGAACCTAAAAATGTTAATGATGCCCTTTCTGACTCATTTTGGATAAATGCTATGAAAGAAGAATTAGTAAAATTTGAGAGTCACGATGTGTGGAATCTTGTTCCTAGACCAAAAGACTAGAATTTTATTGGCACACAATGGATTTTTAAAATCAAAACCGATGAAAATTGGGAGGTCATTAGAAATAAATCTAGGTTGGTCGCACAAGGCTACTCCCAAATTGTGGTAATTGATTTCGACGAAACCTTTGCACCTGTTACTCGTCTAGAATCAGTTTGTCTCCTTCTTGCCATCTCTTGTCATATGCAATTCAAATTATTCCAAATGGATGTTAAATCCACTTTTTTAAATGGAATATCATCTGAGGAAGTATATGTAGAACAACACAAAGGATTTGTAGATCTTGTACACCTAGACTACATTTTTAGACTTAAGAAAGCCTTATATTGATTGAAACAAGCTCGTAGAGCTTGGTATAAGCAACTGTCTACTTTTCTAGTGTCTCACCAATTTGTCCGAGGCGGAAATGATCAAACGTTATTTGTTAGAAAGGAAAATCACCATGTCTTAATCGCAAAAGTATATGTGGATGATATTATTTTTGGTTCCACCTATCGTAAAAAAGTCGATAATTTTTTTGATATCATGCATACTAAATTTCAGATATCACTTATGGGTGAATTACAATATTTTTTGGGGTTACAAGTAAAACAATGTAGTGATGGACTTTTTATCTGTCAATCTAAGTATGCTGCAGATCTAGTCAAAAAATTCGGATTAGAAAATGCTAAACCTTCTAAAACCCCCATGAGTACTTCAACTAAAGTTTTTAAGGATGACAATGGGAAAAGTGTTGATTCCACTCTATATAAAAGTATGATAGGGAGTTTTATGTATCTTACAGCATCTCGACTCGACATTTCCTTTGCCGTATGTATCTGTGCTAGATATCAAAGTAACCCTAAAGAATCCTACCTATTAAGTGTGAAAAGATTCATTAAATATATTAAGGGTACTCTAAAATTTGGCATTTGGTACACGAAGGATACAACTAGTTCTATTTTAGGGTACACCGATGCTGATTGGACTGGTTGTTCTGATAATAGTAAAAGAACTTCTGGTGCTTGCTACTACGTAGGCCATAATCTCATAGGTTGGTCGTGTAAGAAATAGAATTATATTTCCTTATCTAGCATCGAATCTGAATATATAGCGGCTGGTAGTTGTTGTTCATAATTATTATGGATTAGACAAATGCTTAGATTATGGTATCACCGAAAATTAGTTAACCATGTTTTGTGATAACCAGAGTGCTATTAATATTTCCAAAAATCCTGTAATGCACTCTCGAACTAAGCACATTAAGATTAGACATAATTTTATCCGTGACCTTGTCGAATACAAAGATCTCATCGTTGAATATCTGAACACTCAAAAATAGCTCGCAGATCTCTTTACCAAACCATTAGACAACATACGATTTGAGTATTTGTGAACAGCTATAGGCATGATAGCTCTCAATTAATTTTAACACATTTATCATAAAATGGGTAGTATCTTTCTTATAATAGGTTTCTGAGGTTTTAGGACATGGTTGTTTGATAAATGACTAAAGACACCTCTTAACACTGTTTTATGTAGGAGATCCCTGATTCTGCATGTTCATGATATGTACTGTGACCGACTCTATTTTTTCTTCTGATTTACACC
This sequence comes from Sambucus nigra, assembly GCA_949130495.1. Lineage (NCBI taxonomy): Eukaryota > Viridiplantae > Streptophyta > Magnoliopsida > Dipsacales > Adoxaceae > Sambucus > Sambucus nigra. The sequence continues at coordinate 153,887,892 of OX422213.1, forward strand.
CCTTGTATATTTGAGAAAAATTAGGGGAGAAGATCTTGAGTATTACTAAGAGATTTTTCTATCTATTCATGATTCTAACTCAACTAATCTTCCATTCAATGTTTATTTTGTTATAGGCATTTCAGACCCGTTGTATAGCTTCTCACACTTTTGTAGGGTATTGGCCTGTATTTAGTTGAGTAATGTATTTTTTTCATCTTATTTTCCGTTCTAGGATGGGAATGGTTAGTTAGAACCATTGTATAGGACAACTAGGATTTTTCAGTTTTCACCCACGAGTTCAGAATACTCAAGGTAATTTAGTCTCTAATATCCAAAGTGGGAGATTAAGAACGCACTATATAATTGAATTACTTGAGTCTACATTGTATAGGATTTCCATTAGTTTGGATATTGAGACAAAGTAGTATTAGATTTTATGATTTACTCCATATCCCAAAGGTTCAAGAAGAAGGAAGAGGAAGAAGTAAACAAGTCCAAGAAATCCTTATAGGGAAGTTATTTCTAACCTTAAAACCACTAATAGGACACTCTCACTACATCATATATTTCTCCTATTTGCATTGATGGTTTTACAACACTTTATTTTCAAAATCAAATTAATTCAGTTAAAAACATTTTATAAAATTTTAAAGTAATTTTGAGTTAATTAAAACTTGATTTTAAAAGTGTTGAGGTTGAAATTTGAATTTGAGAAAGTGTTTATTTTCGCTAAAAGTTATCCTGGGTAGAATATAAAAGCGCTAGAGACTATAAGGTGTGTTTGTAAATATTTCTAAAACACGCGTTTGTAGGTTAATCTGCACCGTACACGTGTTAATGTCTTACGCCTTTGATTTGTGTTTTCTCACAGACATAAACTCAATCACCAATATCATCCCTTGGATTAATGTTATCAACGACCTGCATGTGTTATTTTATAATCCCAGTGTTTACCTTTTAACCAATGAGATTCTTTCATTTCACCGTATAGTTATAAACCCATGGATCATTAGTCAAACTGTGTAGACTAAATCTGAGCCATTGATTGCAAATGAAGTTCTATATCCTTCCTTCACCACTATAAAATTAGACTTATTCTTAGCAATTTGAGACTTTTGATCAATTCGTCCCGGAGAGAAAATAAAAGAGAGAAGAGAAAGAAGAGAGATAAATGGAAGAAATTTGAGAGAAAAAGAGAAGAAGATAAACCCATCTTCGGTCTCTAACACTTCTGAGAAAATCCCTTCAACCCATACATCATTAACCTTCAAAGACCATTTACCAGAAACCAAAATAATGAGAGTTAGAGACAATCTAGGGTTTCTGTGAGTTTGGTGGTAGGGTTGAACATCTGTTGAAGACCTCTTTCTGTTTGAGTCTCTCTCAAAACATCTCTCTGAGAAAATAACAAGTTTCACACATTGAAACTTGAGATTTTCTAAAGAGAACATTACACGCTTATTTTTTTCAGTTCTCTTTTTGGATCTCTTCCTTAAGATTCATTTGATTCCAATGTTTTTGAAAAATAAACTTCTAGGTTTCAAGAAAAAATCAGATCCTTAAGAGTATTTGTGTCTCTTGGTATATATTTCACATTTTGTGAAATAAACGTGTTCAAAAATAAAAACGAGACACATAGGACCTTTGCTATTTTTGAAAGTAAGGGTGTTCTTCTAGATCTGATCTTGATTAAGAAGTTGCTTTTGCAAAATCATTTGAATCATATCTTGCATGTCATATTCAAATTATTGATTCATTGGAAACTGTTTGTATAAATTATTTAAGAGGGTGAGTTGCATAAATCTGCATATATATCACCTCACAAACACATCTCACATGAAAACTTAGACACAATGGTTGGTTTGAGACTTAAAAGTTGAAAGAGTTGCTGGAGTTAGAATTCAAGGAGAAGGAGGTCAAGGAAAAGGCAAAGCTGCAATAAAGAAGAGATCAGTTCTAGTCAGTTACCTTTAGAGTGGAGTAGCTCATGTAGGTATAATTCTGAACTTAGATTTAGGTTCTTTATGTGCTTGTTTAAGTGTTGTAACTTGATTCTTTATTCTAGTGAATTTTTGTTTTATGCCGTAGAGGGCACCGTGGATGTTTGCTTGATTAAGGGTTTTACCATGTTAAAAATTCATGTGTCTATTCCTTTGAATATTCTTAATTGTTGTTGTGATTGGGACTGCATGGTAACTTTAGTAGATGTTCCTTAAGCTTTAAAAAGAAAGGTATTCAACTATCGAATCTAAACCATATATTCAGAAAGTTTTTACAACACAACTTGTGTTTTTCGAAAAGGGTTTCGCCCAAAAAGTTTATTCAGAGTTTACACAATTTATAACATTTTGTTATTAACCTTATAAACAAGATTTTAGCATTAAAGCTTTTCTTCACTATCGGTCATCTTGCACATGATAATTTTGAGGCTTTTATTGGCGGCTTTGACAAGATAATTGGTGTAGTGTCGGTAGGAAGAAGATTTGTGTCTCTGAATACCGTACTCGTCAACCAATTTTATGACCTCGACTTCGAATTGGAGTCCATTATTTGATACTAACTCATAGGGAACTCCGTGTCGACAAATGATGTTCTTTCTGATGAAGTTGGCCACTTTCTTGGCATTCAGCACTGCACATGACTCGACTTCGACCCACTTAGTGAAGTAGTCGATGGCGATCAAGATGAATTCTTGACCATTAGAAGCTTTGAGAGTTACCTTCCCTACGATGTCTATTCCTTAGGTGCAGAAATGCCAGGGAGAGGTCATATTGTATAGTTCTCGGGGAGGTAATTGTCAGATATTAGAATATTTCTAGCATTTGAGGCATCTTCAAATATAAGCAGTACAATCTTGAACTATGGTGGTCCAATAGTACCCTTGACGAATGATCGTCTTCGCTAGCATATGACCGTTCATATGGGGTCTGCATTACCCCTTGTGGATTTTTTGAATCATTCATTCAGTATTAGCTCCTGCTATGCAATAAAAATGGGTTCCATTGAAATTTTCTTAATAAGTGCTTTATCACAGATAAGATATTGGGAAGCTAGTTTACGATGGGTCGCATGGAATTTCTTATCTGCTTCTCGAGGACACCTATAATGTTTGAGGAGGCGCTAAATGTAAAAGTATTATAACCTGGCCATGTCGAATCTTCCTCAGAGTGATGAGCTTGATGGGATAACAGTGAGTGGGAATAGCTTGTTTCTGAACCAGGAAAGGGTCCATTATTATTCCTTTAGGCATGTTGACCATGGAGGCCAGGTTGCAAGGTCGTCAGCTAGACTTTGCTTTATACAAAACATGTAATGGAAGGAAACATCTTTAAACTGGGAGGCAAACTCTTCTGGGTGGGTGTGAAAGGGTAGGATCTTCTCGTCTTTAACTTTCCATTTTCTAAGGATTTATCCAATAATGAAGGTAAAGACCCCGTAGACATCTAGGGGAGGGATTCTTTTTTCAAAGGAGATCTTGAGGCCTACAGTTCATTCCTCATACTCAGTCATGTTGTTGATGCAAAGGAAATCTAATTTGATGGAAATATGGGTGTAAGAGTCATTAGGGGCGATCAGGAATATCCTAATGTTGTATCCTTTCTTATTGGCAGCTCCATCAAAGAATATTTGCCATCTAAGGTCCTCCTGAGAGGTGTAGAGAATGCCTTAATCTTATATGTATCCTCTATAGTGACCTTTACCTTTTGGGATCGTTCAATATCTCTCTAGAGTTGAACCACATGGGCTTCGAGTTCACTATTTCCCGATCTATGACAATCAACTACTCATAAAAAGAAACCTCCATCTTGTTGAGTTGACTCACTGACACCTCAAATCTCCTTAAAACTTTTATCTCACTCTAGAAGTCTAACACCTTAAGACCTAAATCCTTATTCAACTTATTTGTCTTTATGATCTCGGCACGCAAATCTCTAAATGCACTTTGGAGTTCACTTTCATTATTACTTCCAACCTCGCTCTCACACTCACTAGAAATACTCAAATTATCATCGGGGATTTCGCGTACACAACTATCGTCAATGTCGTGGGACAAACTAGGTGTTCTCATGTGACTTTCCATAAAGTCGACACACATACCATGCGATGACTCATCCCCGGAATCATTTACCTCTTCATCACTATCACTAAAAGTGGTTGGCATAAAAACCCTTTCTCTTTATCATAGTGGGACATTCAAATGGTTTGTGCCCTTTGCCCTTACACTCAAAAGAACTCTTCTTTTCCTTTTTATCTCTCTCTCTCTCCCCGTTTTCTTTGGCCTCTTCTTTATTTTTATTTCCCCAAAAATCTTTTTATTGGAAGAATTTTTGAGGCAAAATTTAAGAAACTTTTTAAATTTTTTAGAAACCAAGGGTGCATCATCAAAATAAAATTCGCACTCAAACTCGAACTCGCATACTTTCTCATTCTTTTTCTTCTCTCTCTTGGACACTTCCTCACTTTTTATAGACTAGGCTTTAAGTGTTATCCCTCTATCCTTAGGCTTGATAGTGTTAGGAAACATGTTAATTCCATATGTCTGGAGGTCTCCTACTAGTTCTTCTAACTTACAATTACTTAAATTTCATAAGGAGTTCAGCACAGTGACTTCAGGACAAAACGTTTAGGCAATGATCTCAAAATATTTTTAACTACTCGTGCATTAGGAATATATTCACTAAGATTGAAACTAGTGTTGACAATATCAGACAAACGTGCATAAAACTCATCAAAACATTTTGATTCAAGCATGGTTATAGCTTCGAATTGAGTAGTTAAATTTTGCAATTTAGATTCTTTCCCTGAATTTGTGCCTTCATGGGTATATTGAAGAACATCCCATGCTTTCTTTAGCTTGGTACACATCATGATGCGTCAGAACTCATCGGGTGTGACGATTCCAAAAAATTCACTTAGCCCATGAGAATTATATATGCTCCATTTCATTCGTCCTCAGTCCAGTCTGACACCGGTTTGAAAAATTATATATGCTCCATTTCATTCGCCCTCATTTGAAAAATTATTAATGGTGACAGTGGGAGGAGTCCACCCTCTTGCACAAACAACCCAAACACATTCATCGATAGCCTTTAATGAAGATTTCATATGAGCTTTCCAATAGGCGTAATTAGTGCCATCAAAGACGGGCATATGATTATATAAGTTATCCATCACAAAAATTGCAAAAATATTTCAAAATCAGATTTTAAAAAAATCGATATCACAAAAAATTTACGGAAAATGATCACTCGATAAATTAGAGTAACCTGCTCTGATACCAATTTTTAAAGGGGGTTTGCGACATCGATTATTAATTTAATTTAATTCAATTCGCAAAATTTTAATTTTAAACTTATTTAATTAAATGTAAATTTTTTATCCAAATTAATTAGGATCATGCATCTAGGTGAATAAATTACTCATTCAATCCACGAAATAGAGATTTAGGAAAAAAAAACCTTTCGAGTAAAACCTTTATCTCACTATGAACAGTAAATCATAACTTACAAAGTACACAATCAAATTCCCAATAAATCTCCCACAAAAAATTCACATAGACCGCAGCCTAAATCTGCAATGGACTCCCTCAAGAACCCACAAGAACTTTATCTTTTCCTTCAGTAAAGAATACCCTCGAGTTTTCTCAATGACCTCAGTCGTCAGCCAGCAACTCCCTCAAGAGCTACCAATCCAACAGTGGAGATCTCGTCTCTACAAGAGTAACTTGAACAAAATTGTGTCTTGGGTTCCAAAACGATTCACTAAAGTAATTGGGATGATTTGTGAATAGAAAACAAAGTTTTGAAGCCCTAAAAGTGAAAACAAAATTTGTGTAATTATGCAGTTTTCATTCAGCAAACGTCTTAAGGAAAAAGGACTCATAAAATAGGTATTTATAAAAAATCTGAGTTGGCGGGGTCATTCAAACGAGTTGTCAAGGTTGTTCGAACGACAACTGATGTCATTTGATCCATGATCGAACGACCTATCTTACGACCTTAAAAAATGACACAGTAGCTTGTCGTTAGATGAAAATATCAAACGACCTTAAAAAATTTGAAGTTATTGTTAAAACGACTTCTTCCTATCCTTTGAACAACATATCAATGTCATTTGAACGACTGAAACAGAATATCTATTTTAAAACTCCACCTACAGGTCTTTGAAAAATAATTTTGACTCAATAAAACGCTTCAGGTTGATAAAAACATTTTAGAAAAAATATTCCAACACTTAAATGAAACATTAATGAACTTTAAACACAACCTTACCAAAGTCAATCTTGCGGAGGCTCGTTGTTGAAGAAACTTGATATTCGAATTCGTCGTCATGACTAAATGATCATGAACATTCTTTGATGGGTGTAACGGTATACGAAATATTCAATGTAAAATGGACTATGCAAAAATATGTACTTGAAAATCTCCCCTATGTCTATACCGGTACAAATTAAAAATAATCCAAATTATCAAATCAAATATTCTATACAAATCTAATACCCTCCCATGAACCCAAAAGTGGAAAGATACTTCAAATGTAAGTCTTTAAAAATCTTCAACTTTGACATATTCAAATCTTAGACATTTCTTTGTCATCATCAGGGTGTGCAAAATAATGATCCTCTAAATTTGTACCTACACACATGAGACAAGAAACAAATACCTTTATGATGTATCGAGTTTGAAATGAGATAAACATATAAATAAAATCAAAGATCAAATATCTAAAATCTCCCCCATACTCCAAAATCTCACTCCCCTATAATTCATAATTTATTATCTCCCTTTTTATTTGTCTGAAATAGACAAGGAAAAGAATAAACCAAAATAAATACGGAGTGTCATAACATGCAAATCATGACGAATAAATCAACTATGATCATGCAAAGATAAACTCGAAAGCATTCACAAATTGTTTTTGACTTTTTAATTTTTTTTAAGCAAAGAAAATTTATAAAAATAACACACACGATGAATTTACACTAAGTTAACCAAATCATAGAAACGTAATGAATGGGTGTGAACATATTCAATAGGTAAATATACTCAAATATACTAACAAATGTGCATGATGAATATGAATACTCCTAGCAAATGAACTTCACAATCATCCTTAGGTGTAAAAAATATTGAATTTAAATGACATCGACTTAATCAAATCAACAAATCAAAGTCTAAAATGATTTCCACACTAATAATGTCTATAACTATTTAATACGTTTTTAAGACTTTGTCAGGACGTGCAAACACATTGAATCATATTTTTATGTTCAATGCTTTTCTTTTTTTAATGATCATATTAAACTAAACTAGTTTGGCCTTGACTACTTTTTTCAATGCCACACTTTTTGGGTCTCTTTTTAAACTCTTTGGACCTTGACTACTTTTTACAATGTCACACTTTTTAGATCCGATTTAAACGGTGGCTTAATAGCAAAGGATATGTGTACCTTTCATAGCCCTTCCTTGTGTTCACTCACCATTTTTTTCAATTAAACAAATTCCTCATGGGTAACGGTTCTTACATGCACTACTTTTATTGTAAAGTTTTATTGCATATGGTTCGTTTTAAAAATAGGATGGAGATGGAAAAACTTTGACCAACATGTGATAGATAATTACAATAATCAAAGAAATTCGTGCAAGTGTGCATTAAAGGAAATCATGAGTCAAACTTATAGAAAGTAATCTCAAATCTCATCTTAATGACTCCCAACATTATAAGTCACATGGATGAAATGATGTATCGTCTCAAAACACTATCAAATAGTCACATGGATATAGAATAAAGTTGTGACTTGGTCATGCTAAATGTCCATCCATAAATGGTGTAAAAAAAATCTTTTTGTCTTTTTTCAAAAAAATATCAAAATAAAATCTTTTTGGCTTTTTAAGTTTTTTCTCAAACAAATAAGAAATCTTTTTGTATTTTTACAAAAAATTTAAAAAAACAAAAAATCTTTTTGGGGTATTTGAAAAATATATCAAAATGGAAAAAGAATAAATACAAAAGTGGTACCACTAGTAATAGGCATAAGTATCATCATAAAAATTAACCTATGCTAGCAAACAAGTCTAAACCTCAATCATTAGGTGCGAAGGAGTTTTTCAAAGGTGGTGACATCATTTGAATAACATCCATCAGATCATGTGAAGTTTTGACTAAAAACTTAATTTGCTCTCGAATATGTGCGAACTCTCTCATGTAATCTCCCGGAGCAAGTAAAGTATTATGTGTGTGTGTGTGGGGGGGGGGGGGAATATGTGGCAAAACTCTATGTGACACACTACCCAACTTAAAATAGAATTCCCTACGGTGTCTTATCTTCTTACAATGGGACCAAACATACACGGGACGCATTCTCCTATTTGGAGAACCGGACGCTTAGGTGGGTTAGGTTAAGAGTCTTATGGATCTATCACAAACTCGAGAACCTGCTCTAGTGCAACATGGGAAGTGGATGCACCGTCATGACCTATTCCTAGTCTCTAAATATTACCCAAAGCAATACTAAGGAGCATCTTTCCAACCTTCTTAGATGTATCCTCTACAATGACCTTTACCTCCTGGGCTCGTTCGATATCTCTCTCGAGTTGTACTACACGGGCTTCAACCTCACTCTTTTCACACAAAGAAACCTTCACCTTCTGGAGTTGACTCGTCGATGCCTCAAATCTCCTCAAACCTTCTATCTCTCTCTACAAATCTAACACCTTAAGACCTGACTCCTTATTCAACTTATTCGTTTTTAAGGTCTCGGCATACAAATCTTTAAACTCTCTTTTGAATTCATTTCATTCTCACTTCTAACATCGCTTTCAGACTCACTAAAAATACTCAAATCATCATTGGGGGTCTCATATACACAAGTAGACAAACTAGGTGTTCTCACATGACTTTCCATATAGGCGACACACATACCATGTGATGACTCATTCCCCGAATCATTCACCTCTTCATCATTATCGCTAAAAGTGGCTAGCATAATAACTTTTTTGCTCTTTCTCTTTAGCATAGTGGGACATTCAAACGCATTGTGCCCTTTGACCTTGCACTCAAATTGCCTCTCATGTTCCTCTTTCTCTTTATCTTTCTCACTGCTTTCTTGGGACTCTCCTTTCTTTTTATTTTTCTCAAAAATCTTTTTATTGGAAGATTTTTCTTTAGAAAATTTGAGAAACTTTTTAATTTTTTTAGCCAGCGTGGACACATCATCAAAATCAAATTATTCCTCAGACTCGGACTCACAAACTTTCTCTTTTTTTTTCTTCTCTCTCTTGGACACTTCCTCACTTCTTCTAAACTAAACTTTAAGTGTTAGGAAACATGTTAATTCCATATGTCTGGAGGTCTCTTACAAGTTCTTCTAACTTAAGATTGCTCAAATTTCGTAAGGATTTCAACACAATGACTTCGGGATAAAACGTTTCGGCAACGATCTCAAAATATTTTTAATTACTCATGCATTAGGAATATGTTCACGAAGATTGAAACTAATGTTGACAATATCAGACAGATGTGTATAAAACTCATCAAAATATTCTGATTCAAGCACAGTTATTGTTTCAAATCGAGTAGTTAAAATTTTCAATTTAGATTATTTCACTGCATTTGTGCCTTTTAGGGTAAGTTGAAGAACATCCCATGCTTCCTTTGACTTGGTACACGTCATGATACGTCAAAACTCGTCGGGTATGGCAGCTCCAAAAATTGCACTTAGCCCACGAGAATTATATATGCTCCATTTAAATTCATCCTCAGTGCAGTCTAACATCGATTTAAGATTTGTCACTTTATTAACGGTGACAATGGGAGGAGTCCACCCTCTTTCACAAACAACCCAATCACGTTCATCGATAGCCTTTAATGAAGATTTCATGCGGGCTTTCCAATAGGTGTAATTAGTTCCATCAAAGACGGACATTCGATTATAAAAGTTATCCCTCAAAAAAATCGCAAATTTTTTGCAAAATCAATTTTTTTTTAAAAAAATCGATATCACAAAAATTTTGCGAAAAAAGGATCACTCGCTAAATTAGAGTAACTTGCTATGATACCAATTTGTAAAGGGGGTGTGCAATATCGATTATTAATTTAATTCAATTCGCAAATTTTCAATTTTAAACTTATTTAATTAAATGTCAATTTTTTATCCAAATTAATTAAACTCTAAAACATGCATCTAGGTGAATAAATTAATCTTTCAAATCCAACAAATCGAGATTCAGGAAAAAAAAATTTTTTTGGTGAAAACCTTTATTTCACTATGAACAGTGAATCACAACTTACAAAGTACACAATCAAATTCGCAATGCATCTCTTATGGAGAATTCACATAGACCGCATCCTAGATCAACAATGGAGTCCCTCAAGAACCCACAAGAATTGCAATTCTTCCTTCATCAAAGAATATCGTCGAGTCTTCTCATTAACTACAGTCGTCAGCCAGCAACTCCCTCAAGAGCTACCAATCCAGTAGTAGAGATTTCGTCTTTACAAGAGAAACTTCAACAAAAATGTGTCTTGGATTCCAAAATGATTCACTAACGTAATTGGGATGATTTGTGAATAAAAAACAAAGTTTTTAAGCCCTAAAAGTAAACACACAATTTATAAAGTTATGCAGCTTTTGTTCTGCAAACGTCTTAAGGAAAAAAGACTCATAAAATAGGTATTTATAAAAAACTTGAGCCGGAAGGGTCGTTCGAACGAGATGTCAAGGTTGTTCGAATGACAACTGATGTCGTTTGATCCTTGATCTAGCGAATTATATTATGACCTTAAAAACATGAAACAATAGCATGTCATTAGATGAAAATATCAAATGAGCTTCTGGATACCTATCGCGTGACATGAAAAGTCGTTTGAATGACTTTTTCCTGTCGTTTGAAGATTGACACAAAAATAAAACTCTGCCTACAAGTCTTTGAAAAATATTTTTAACTCAATAAAATGCCTCAGGTTGATAGAAACATTTTAGAAAAAATATCCAAACATTAATGAACTTTGAACACCATCTTACCAAAATTAATCTTACGGAGGGTTGTTGTTGAATAAGCTTGATATTCATATCCGTCGTCTTAACCAAATAATCGTGAACATTCTTCGATGGGTGTAATGATACACTACACCAAATCTGCTGAATTGTCACGGTCATTGACCTTGACAAGTTGGACTTGTCAAGGTCAATGATCATGACAATTCTAGGGGTGACAACTTTTGTTATCAGGAACTTGTCACGGTCATTCACCGTGACAAGTTCATTAGAATTGTCATGGTCATGTCACAGACTATGACCTTGACAAGTTTTGTCACGGTCATAAACCGTGACAAACTCGTGACACTATTTAAAAAATTGTCACGGTCATTGACCGTGACAAGTTTTCTTTATCACGGTCAATGACCGTGACAATTCTGGGCAGAATTGAAAAAAAATCTACTGGGCAGTATGGCCACTGCCACTGCCCAGCAGTATATTTGTACCTATTATAGCAACGTTGTACCTGTTCAAACATCATATATCCAAATAAAATAGAGATAATGCAAATATACATTCGAAATAATATGCATCACGATATAATCCAAATATAATTCAAATGTAACAACTTAAAATAATTCAATTCAAATAATGTCACTACATGTCTAGGGTAAGGTTAGCTTTGAGGAGGTGAGTAGGCCACACGATATACAAATTGACACACCTAGTAATATACATCATGCCGCATTATTCGCACAACCATAAGGGGGAGTTCTCCATCCCGGGTATCACATGCGTGACGAGCACCTTGGACTCAATGTCTTGAAGAAAACGTCCATAAACTAGCATAACCTGGACAGTATTCGGGTCCCTCAACCCCTGCCCTATCTGCTGAACATCAAATATGTCCAATAAAAACATGCTCGGCCAATCAAGTGTCGACATCGGTCGGTTGAACGGAGCCAAATAGGGGAGTGGATCATCAAAGTTTGCACGTGTCGGCGATAAAGCAACGAGGTCCACATCCTCTTCATCCTGCACCTCCTCCTCCACCACCTTATCCTTTCCTTTCCCCTTACGGTTTTTGCCCAACGAACGCTTCATGAATGAGAACATATCTTGGACCGTCGCCTCCAAACGGGACAACTTTGCGTGATGCGAGTCCACCGTTCGAGCCAACCCGGTGTCGCTCATCTCCAATCCAATGATCCTAGATTTGGACACCCGCGAGCTCACCCCCTTGTTCTACACTTGCAATCAGTGCCAAGCACTTGGCTGAGTGCGTCTGTGGACAAAGATGTCTTGTCGGCATCAGACTGCGACTCATGCGCTTCCTTAAGCTTTGCCTGAAACGACGAAAAGCACATGATTAGTAAAATAAGTAAATAAAAAAATTATAACGTAATTAACAAAAAGTAAACTGTTGGATTACTTACAATCGTGGCCGCGATGCTCGGGGACACCTCCTTATCCTTCCCCTTCTTCGTCCGAATAGCCACATAAGTATCAAGCCTATGTGGCCTACCCCCAGGGCCACTCCCTGTCCCCTGAAATAAAATAAAGTAAAATTAGTATTGGTCATACAAAGTAAAATAATGCAGAATAATATATTCCTGTAGTTATAGAAAAATTAAATCTTACCATTATCCTATGCTCCACCTCGGCATAAGACGTCCGGCCGGAGTAGTGTATTTGCCCGATTTTCCCTCCCCAATTGGCGAGATGTCAATTGTCGCTCCCGATCTCATTATCAATGAACTTTTGCCATTGTGCCAATGAGATCGACTCCTTCGACGGGACGGATTCACGCATTCGGATAATGGACTCTCGGGTCTTCCCAAAGTACCAGGTCCGCATATTTTTCTTCCAGGTCTTGTGTTGCTCCCTCAACTGCTCCAAGACGGAATCGCGTAGCTTTGGATCCAGGCTGAATTGTTCTTGTCCAACAAATATAATGTTAGTTACGAATAAATATAAATATAAATATAAAATGAAATCAAAATCGAAATGGAAATTGAAATTGAAATTGAAATTGAAATTGAAATTGAAATTGAAATTGAAATTGAAATTGAAATTGAAATTGAAATTGAAATTGAAATTGAAATTGAAATTGAAATATAAATACATTACCTGTAGTGCCACCCAAGTAGCTAACTTGAGCTCATTTGGCACCTCCCTCCAACTAGTGTACCCTGGGCCGATGATCATCTTTAACAGCTCGAGAAATCTCGCTAATAGCCTCGTCTTGTTCCCGATGGCCATCCCCAATTTTCCATATTTGGGGAGCCTAGGGGCCGAGGAGCCCTCGTCATCTCCGCTACCACCGAGCCCAGACGACATCATCATAATCAGCATCGTTATCCTCGCCTTAATACCTGAAGGAGACATTTGTTGTAAAAAAATGTTGTTATTTATACAAATCAAAATGAATTAGAAGAAGACATGCAAATATGTACAATCACTACAAATCCACATGAATTGTTACTGTTTAATACCTCAATTTTGAATTCCAAAACAACAACATCTAGCTCATAATATGTACAATTACTAATAATCTGAAACATCCCCACCCCCACCCCTACTTCCCACACACACGCACACTACACAGGAGTGAAAGTGATAAAGTGAAAATCAATTAAAAGCATTAAAAATGGATTGATAAAGTACAAATTGGAATATTTATTACAAATTGAAAAATTGTTTCAAATTCGGGATACCCTAAAAAATGGATTGATATTTGGTAGGAACAACCAAGTCATTCACACTTATTGAAGGTTGTTGTGAAGTTTGTTCAGGGACAAAATGAGCTTTTAATTCACCATAAAAACTCCAAAATATATAACTATCTTGCATACTCGATCTTAACAAATGTAGTTAAACTATTTTCCACTCAAACACCTTACCACTCTTACACCTCGCACACGGACACGAAAACTCTTCATAATTATGACATCTCTTTGCGTATTTCTCAAATTCATTAGCACCTCTGCAAAACACATCCTCCACTGAATACGAGTAGTATTGTCCTCCTATGAATTCTCGAATATGAGGAAAAAAGTTCTTCTTGGCAACACTGATTTGTTCTTACTGGAGGGCCTATTGGTCACGGGGGCAACTTTCTCTCTCCACCTTCCGATAAAGCTACTGAATGATTTCCCAGGATTTTTCTTAAACTACTCTTGGTCTCAGCGTGTGACCTATAAATCCTCATTATACTTAAACTAGGACATGAATTCCCGGGCAACATCTTCCCAACTAAAGATCCTAGATTCTTTGAGGGATATAAACCATCGGAGGGCTCTTTCTTTCAAGGTCTACTAAAGCTTTGGGGCCATTATCTCTTTGGAGGCACCAAGAAGGGTCATGACTCGATGGCAGATTCAAAGGTGCATAATTAGGGATCTACTTCCCCCGAACTTCTTAATGTCTAGCATCTTGAACTTTTTTGAAAATCTAGCTTTGGGATAAGGAGACATATGGGTGTAATCCATGTAGTTTCCAAATATCTTGACTTGGTCAAACTTCTATGATAACATTCTCAGGTCTTCCTTGACCTTGTTAAGTTCATCCTCATATTAGCCCCAAGCTAGGCAATGTTTGAAATTGAGAGTTGAGCTGATGGCGGCCCATTGGCAGGTGGGTCACGTAGAACATGATGGTACTCTTTTAAGACCTAAACAGGCTCGAGAGCTGGTGGACCCATTGCACGAGAAGAGGAGGCCTCAGGTTTTTTAAGAATCTGGGCATGGTGTCACTGAATTTCTTTGAACTCGGTTTGAAGGTTACCAATCTTGGCATTGAGTTGGGCTAGGATGGTCTGCCTAAACATTCGGTGCTTGATCGTTGTTCTCCATATAGAGATCACGGAGGTAAATCCCAAACTCGAACGAAGTAGAAGAAGAAATATCGAATCTTCGAGGCGATTTAACAAAATATCGAAGCCAAGAGTGAGCCAGGATAAAATCGGGTATGCGATCGACCTAAGAGGGAAAACGGTTCGAATTTATTTTGAAAGAAGGAGGGAATTTTTTTTTGTATTTTTTAGAAAATGAGGGAGAAATATTTTTGGTATTTTAAAAGGAGGAGAAAAATATTTTTGGTATATTTGGTTTTTTTAAAAAGGTGGAAAAAAGGAGGGAAATCTCAGCATGAGTATTAGGTTTTCACTTGTTTTAGGTTTACCTAAATGAAAAATAGATGACAGATAAAACTCGAGCCTGGAAAAATAGGGGTTAAAAATGTAAGACGCGATTTGACTTTCTTCCAGGCACACAGATGATGTCCTTCTTTAAAAAAGGTGAAATAGCATGAAAATTTGGGCAGTATGCCAACCCAGAATTTTGGTAGAGTTTCACATGGTAATTGATAAACTAAATGTAAGTGCCTTACGGTTGTCTCTTATATGAGGTTTATGCACTTGTTGGGTTAGTGGAAGGGTTCCCCCCTTGGAATGACTTCCATGATATACCTCTTACCTATAAGGGCAATCATTAATCGATATGTGTGGATAAGACATTTGATATACATGAGTGTACGTGAATTGCCTCATGATATACTGCACGGGGACAGTACATGTGAGAGAAAATTTGTTATACTCGACGTACGTGAATGAGATCCTTGCTATATACCTCCCATCGTGAGTTCAGTCAAGCAATATGATGCGAGGGAAACCGTTTGATATGCATCGAAGGTACGAGGCTAATAGAAGGTGAGATTCATATCTCCTAGGTTAACTTCACCCCGTAGGACCAGCACCTATCACAAAGTGACCCCCCAATACGGGACAAAATTGTAGTCAATATTGCCTTGCTCTTGGTGATGTAGTGTGCAAAAATGCATGAGTCATAATCAGTATATTATAGAGAGGGAGAATTTTTTATTTGTATGAATATTAAAGGGAATACTACTAATGAGGGAGTATATACAAGTATTGTGAAAAGTAAATCTTGAATGAAGCATGGAGACTATATTACGCATGGTGATGGGCATATATACATGTGAGTGAATGACATGTGACTAATTACAGGTGAGTGTGTGTGGTAGTAAGCCTATTCATGAATCAACTATAAGTGGTGTGTAAGATGTGTAAGTGATCATGCAGATATTTACAAGTGTGGGTGTGTGCTAGTGAAGCCTGAACATGGATAATCTAAGTGGTGTGTGGAGCATGTTAGTGGAAGTGAACCTATTTACAAGTACAAGTGTGTGAAGTGGACGGGGAGAGTATATACAAGTGTGTGAAGTGTATAAGTGAGTGAAAAGTGATATATACATGATATATATAAGCATGAGGTAGATATACACATAAAGAAAATATATAAGTAAAGGGAACATACAGGTAAGAGCATATGCATAAATATAGAAAAATATAACACCCATACGGGAATAGAGTTTAATCCTCTTAAAATTCATTACTAGCAGAGTCCCCACTATGGATATCTCGGGGCTTCCCTTCAGATTCCCTCTGGCACACACGTGTGGCTGCGCCCTTTCTTGGGGGCGCTTGACCGTCGTCAATGTGGGGGATAATGTGTAGAGATAGAGTTACCAGCCTATTATGTACAAATGGGGTAAAAGAAATTTCGCCGCCTCGAGAGAATGACATCAAGGACAATACTAATGCTTGCAAAACTAAGTAATTCGAAGGTCCGAAGACTAAGTTATGGAATGGAAAGGTGTTAGTTACCCATCCTGCACTTTTGGTCTCTCATGGGCATGTGTTAATCTTCTCCCGTTAGACTTCATGAAGTGTGTGTTCATCTGCATAATATAGGTGAAGAATAGAATCATTCAACTCGCATAATGGAAAAGGATAGAGTGAATTCATCCTTAAGAGTGTTCCCACTAATAAGAATTGAAAATATAATATGAGTATTTGTCGAATCACATATTTCTATGTAAGAGAGAATGTATATATCAGACGAGACACAAGCATGTAAGAATATGATATTCATAAAGAGTACATATATGATATGAGGGAAACATATAAACATTCATAAAGAAGGACTCGAATCTCGGGATTAGCCCAAGATACCTACATAGCCCAAAGGGCATCAAAGTCCACGTAGTTCGAAGATAAAATAGGGAGGGGTTTAATCCATAAATCCAAACTGGGGAATTCTCTTATGTATGTGTGTAGATAAAATGTTTTTTAAGAGTGAGAGTGTGAGATGAGAATCTTTTTTTTGAAATTTATAGATAAACCCTATTTTTATTTTCTTTTTATGAAAATAGAGTATGTGTAAGTACTACTACTAAAGGTTTGATATTTATGTATGTGAGGTAATGAAACAAAATGCTAAAGTAGAAACAAAACAAATAATACTAAAATGTGATAATTGAAGAAAATAATGGAGAATTCAACCTCTCTATGAGACCTTGATGTTGATCTTAGATGTAGATATGTTGATCTTGGAATGGTATGAAAGTGGTATGGAGAGGTGGGGGGAAATTTACCAAGTGAGGTAAGAAAGTGATGGAAGGGAATGTGGAAAATGGGTTTTTTAGGAAAGGGAACAACTATTAATTCGAGAGAATGTTCTCTGACTTGCTGAGAGGAGTGTTTAAGGGTATTGGGGTGTTCTGAGTGTTTCTTCAAGATGATATCATGTTTTAAATTGATAGGGCCAAGGGGGATGCCGATTGGCAGGTGTTTGGACCTGCCTATTGGCATAGCACCTTAGGCACACTGCCGATAGGTAGGGTCCCTAGGGTGCCATTTAGTAGTCTAGGACAGATTTTTCAAAAAATATGTGTAAAATTCAAAACGTAATTCAGAATATGCATAGAGCGGACCATTAGAAAGGGTATTCGGAAACCTTCAAGAATCTATTGAACCACTCCCAGATCCAGGACTAACCAAGGCTAAAAGGGGCTCGAAAGCGCCTATTGGTCATTAAATAGGAAGTTTTCGGAGGAAAACGGATCATTCGTCTTAACTGTAAGGTTGATTTGCAAATGGGGTGAACCATTGGAAAGAGTATTCAACGCCTTTTGAGATTTCATTCAGATTCGAGGAGTTAACCGAGCTTAAATGGGACCTGAAATTGCCAAATGACCCTTCGGAGTAAAATAGGTCGTTCGTCTGTACCGTAAGGTTGATTCGTGCATGGGATGGACCTTTGGAAATGGGATTAAAATCGCTTTGACAATTATTTGAGATTTATTCAAGATGGAGAGTTGATCAGAGTCAAACAGGGCCCGAGAGTTCCCGGTGGCCTCCATATCAATTTTTGGAGTATGAATTAGGGCTTATAGTGTATGGATGAGTTTTAGGAACCTAAAGAGGTCCTTAGTGTGTCCCTAAGATGGGGTGTCTACAAGCATTACTACATGAGAAGAACTGCATGAGAAGATAATGATAAGAAACTATAAATGGATTTTTGAAGCTAAAGAACTAGGACAAACTTTTCTCAAGAAATAACTCTCTTTAAGTGTTATAGAACTTCTTTTAATGATATAATTATCGCTCAAAGAGTGCAAGTGAAGTTGTGAGGTTTTGTCTTATTTTTTTCTTTTAAAATCTCAATGAAAATTTTGAATTGAGTATTGTGAAGTTTCTTTAATCTTTAGTTGTTGTTTGAAGTCTTATGTGTGTAAAATGTTGTTTAGAATGGTCAAAATATATCCATTAAGAGTTAATCGGGGAAATTTTCTTTCATGTTTTTCAAAACACTAAATGTTATTATGTCGGAAAGCTTGACATAGTCGACCATATCTAGATTTAATCAATTATTTTTGAATTAGTCAACTCATTTTAGAAATAATCGACTCTAAGTGTTAGTTTTTTGTCCATAAAGTGAGTCGGTTCATGGATAACTAACACATTCAACTCCAAACTGGATTAGTCGATTATATTAGATCATTTGGTTATTTTGTTGTGAAAAAATATTTTAAAGATGGAAAAATTATTTTGATTATGTGTCAGTGTTTAAGCTAATAGATTGATCATATTTATGAAACGTTATACGTATATTTACATCATTCCTAAAGCTCTTAAGTCACTCTTAAATCTTAGTACCTTGATTACTTGAATATTGTTGATGATGTTTTGATTGCCTTGGAACATTGAATAATGAGTGATCTTGAATAATTTCTTTCTAGAAAAACTGATCTTCCTTACTTGTTCTTGGCTTGATTGTTGATGTTGAAGTATCTATTTATTAACTTCAAATTATTAAATATCCTTAAAGGTGTAGTTTCCCCATTAACTAATTTCGATTACATGAGTGTAATGCTTGATTTCCTTGTAATGATTCCCATCGTGTAGTTAGAGTATTACTCTTTGACTTAAGAACATTAGAGAAAATGATAGTGAAGTATGTAATTGAATTGTTTTCATCAAAAGTCCTTTATTTTTTTTTAAATTTCTAGGTTTCACAATCACCTACTTGATGATGATAAAGACTTAATTCATATGTTTTGAAAACCATTTTGAAAATTTTCCCCATTCTTGGAGACACTTTTTTAAACAGTTATTATCCCCCTTTTTTTATGATTGAAAAGAAACGGGGAGTAGGGAAGGCATGTTGTTGTTGATATATCAATAACTCTTGAATAATATTAGAGATTATAAAGAGTGTTGATAGGAAATAGAAATGGTCAATAGGAGGGACTAAAGTGGAGAACAATCTTCATAATAAGTTTACTTTATGTGGCATAAAATGAGGATATCTAGTGAATATTGCTAATGACATTCAAAAATTTCTAAGCACCGGCATCGTAGATATAAGGAATTAAATTCAAGAATCGTATATAATCGAACAATGATGGAACTATCAAAGAACAAATAGGTAACTTATTCCACTTTTGTAACATGTGTTAAGGCTCCGTCAAAGAGAAGCATGTGTGCAAATTTTCATAAATGACAATTATCACATAACATTATATTTATATTTAGAATAATGTGTGAAAACATTCAAAGACTAGTCATAGGAGCATGTGTGTTTTATTGTTATGGGGTGTGTGAATTTATCAAGTGAATAATTGCTTAACCTTTTTCAAAAATTATTTTAAATTCTTATTGTAAGTTTTTTTCATTTTTAAGACTATATCTTAACATGTGAGTTATGTGCATACCTACGTTGTTGGGCGAAATCAGGGGATACAAAGTTTTTTGAATTTATATTAAGTGCTCAAGTCTATTTGTTTGGGACCAAATGTTTGTGAGTTTCAATATTTCTAAAGTTATTAAGTTTCTCATGTCATGTGATCGTCAAAATTTTCTTTCTAAAATCCATTACCTCTCTCTAACTTCCATAAATTGAGCAACAAGTGCATGTCATGTTTTGTCTTTGTTTTAATTTTCATAACTTTCTTATATGTGAGAAAATAGGTTTTGAACCATATTTTCTCGACTTTGATTTTGTAAGTGATTTGCAAAGGATTGATTCTATGTTAAATGTAATGTATAAGTTTAATTATAATAAAAAAATTGGGACATATTTCTCAGTTTTCAAGTTTATAAATCCCATTGTCATCTCTCATGTGAATTAAATGGTGACACCTGATCTTCCACGTGGGATCAATCTAATATCTTCAAGTTAATGTGTGTTCAATTTATGGTGGCACATGAAAAAATTTCAAAAGCACTTTGATAAAATCATGTATGAATCATCTAGTTGTGTTTCATGGGTATTTTTGAATGTCAATTTGATAGTTTCGTGAGATAATATTATTCAAGTGAAATTTATTATATCTTGTGAATGTCTGAGTTTCAAGTAAGATCAAGGTTGTACAAATTTGTGACAATCCTAGCGTGAAAGTGTTCAAATATGTTCATAAATTATTTAAAGGTGTAATGTGCATGGTGTGTGGGATATTAGCAAGTTCAATAATAATCATACTAAATCAATGAAAGCATTTTTTTCACATCAAGGTGAGTGTAACAACACTTTTCATAATATTTTTATTTTCACTCTCAAAGGCATTTATATTATTAGAAGACGCCTTCTTTCTCAAATACATTTATTATTTTTAAAGGTGGTAAGATACGTTTACTTTATCTTCATTAATATTTTATACTCGTGATATTCATATTTTACAAGTTCTCTTTCGAAATTAGTTTTTAGAAAAACATCAATTTTATGGGATGAATCATCCTAGATGTTTGAGTCAATGTCATGGGTAAGTGTGGTCTAATTTTTTCCATTACTAACAAATTATTATAAGCTAAGTATTTCAATTACGTCTTGTGTTGTGACAAAGTGTAAGAATGTGTACGATTTTTTTTAAGTCTATTTATTTAGGGATTGATATTAATGTGACATATTCATTGAGTTCAAGAGTGACTAATGGAAAAAACATCTTTAATGTGCGTTCAAATTTATGTGCTCTTTTGAGCATTAGTCAAGTTAGATTGATTCAAATTTTTTTTTTTAAATTTTAAAGAGGGGTAAGAGAACATTGAACGTTAATCATAGTGAATCAGAAAATACATCCCTTCACATTTAATGCGAGTGTATATTATCTAACTTAATTTCTATTTTAAATTTTTTTTTGTGAACAATATTTTAATGTATCAAATTTTATTATGTTAAAAGTCAATTTATTGTGAAAGTAATAAAAAAGATCTTGTGCGTTTTTTTAGAGATGATTTGGAAGATATCTATATTATTAAACTGGCATGTTTAATCATTTAGATTCTCATATTGACTCTTACAATTCATTAATCGTTTCTTTATAGTGTCAGTTTTGTGCGTATATAAGGCATATCATCATATAACTAACATAGTATGAAGGCCACGCGATGCGTGGCTGACTTTATCTAATCTATATTCTTTTAAATAAGAAGGAAATGTTGATGGGTGAAGGGAACAAAATAAAAGAGTAAAGAATAAGCTGGTTAGAGTAAAAAACTTATAATAGTGAGAAAATTTACAATATTAACAATATAATGTAAAGCTTCATATATTAAAAACATAAAATTAGTCTTTGTAGAACCATAAAGTATAAATATAAGTAAAAAGCACAAAGTTAAAGAAATGAAAATGTTCGATGATTTTTTACTCCTTTTTGAGATATACAATCAATAATCCATAATTAAGATCTGAGAAATTCAAATGAGCGTTGTCTTCACAAAAACATACAAAAAAATTATGATCCAATTGAATAATTGTAAATAAATAAATTTGTCATAGTTTTTCACATATATACAACCATCAGTTGTGATTATTACCCATTGACATAAGCAATCAAAATTCAATCGCTTTAAGTAATTAATTAAAATACGATGAGTTAAACAACGAAAAGCACAACTAAAATCAATGTGCATGTAGAAAGTTTATTTTAAGATATGTTATTCCTAATTTGTTGAAGTTATACAGGGAATAATTTCATGTTCACAGCTTACTGTGGAAAGGTAGATATGCTCCATATATGCCTAACAAATCTTATAAGATATATTTTTAGCTAATATATCATTTGTTGTACTCATCATCACCTGAACAATATAGATTAGTGACCATCATCTTTATCAAACCCAACATGTGAAGATCCAAAACTTCATTCATTTGAACTATATATAAGTCAATATCTTATCAAAATATACAATTCTTCACATAACATGGGAAGAAAAGATGGAGTAAACGGAATCGGAACATGAAAATTGCAGAATCACATGTATGTGGAGGTAAAAACCCACATATATACAAACATGACAAAACAATACAGAGTACAAACCAAAATATTCTCAAACCTGATTTCAAAAATAAAAATAATTCCTAGGTGAGAGAGATACCTTCAGAAGATGGCATAAATTGGAGATCAAAGTTAGGAAAAAAATATAACCACCGAGAAAACAAACTAAACTACCTTAGAAATAAAAAAAAATTACATGTTGAAAATATAAGCATCGGAGGAGCAAACTATTTTGTTTCTACTGTTTTATTTTCACTGGGATAAAACAAACTATTGGGTTTGCTTCTTTGGTTTGTATATTATGGGGTCTGCTTGTTTGGTTATATTACAGGGCCAAATTGATTTATGATATGGTGATAGTTATTACAAACCACCCAAAACAAAGATAAAATAATTTGATAAAGTAACTCACCAGTACATGAAATTCTCTTGCGTGCAAATAAAAATGAGAGACAATAACTGGATGATTAAAAACTGATCAACAAATTATTTTCCTATCGTGACTTGGCATAACAACAATTGGGATGAGTTGTAATTGATTATCCCCTCTAATTAGCTACTTTATTATCATATCAAACTCTGTCTCAGTCTCCTTCCCATTATCTATTTTCAAAAAAGAGCTTTGCAAATCATTGTTGTTCTTATCATCATTTTTCTTTTGCACCTTGTAACTGTGAATACGTCCAGTAGATATTTTCGTTTTAATGACCAAACCATCCTCATTCTTGGATGTTGAACTTTGAAAATGAGTTGGATATTTGTTTGGTAATCTTTTTTTTTTGTAATTTCAAATAAGACTTGAAGAACCTTTGATATTTCCCAAAAGAAATCTACAATGAAGAGGAAAGTTTAAAGTATCTAGACACGTAAATATTCTGGAAAGCCTAACTCATATTTAAGTGAGTTGCCATATGACATACTCACACTTAAATGCATTTATGATATGCCACGTGTCAAGTTAAGAGACTTTCAGGCTACAATTTTAGTTATATACTATAAACTAGGTGTAAACCCGCGCGATGCGCGGCGAAGAGATTTTGATAGTCGATACACACCTCAAGTGTATACCTTATCTTTGATATTATTGCATGTAACAATGTTGTCACTATATTTGAAAAAAAAATCTTTTATTTCACATACAAAAAATTTCTAAAGTTTCAATTATTAAGGAACTTTTTATAAATAAAATGTCCAATCAATATAAGATTTGACCAATAAATTTTTTGAAAAATATGAACATAAATTAGGTAAAAAAACAAAACCGTAACCAAAGTACAAACTAAATAAGATCACAACACTACAAAATGAGTAACAATATTTGAGTGAACATATATTTATGAAAGCGAGTATCAATACCCTCTAATAGAAGTAAACACACTTTGTACAAAAATCACAACATGGGACAGGGTTCTTTAATATACTAAAATCACAACAATAGTATTCATTCTTTTAATCCACACTATGGGGATGACCTACTAAGCAAAGCAATTTAAGAGCTCATGTGACCAAATGCATTCTCTATGTCAAACTTTTAGGCCGACACAGAGTGGTGCGACACAGTGATGTGTCGCACTGATATTGACTATTGCCTTATGGATGTGGGTATGCACCAGCAACACTAATCAATACTGATGCGACACGTCATTGTGTCGCAAATCTGTATCGGTGTAGAAGGGCTCCTATGATATATAAAAAAATTGAAACCTACCTTCGTAAATTTGAAAGAATATCTTGACTAATGAGATATAACATGAGCTAAGATCAAAATAGATAACTACACAAATGTATAATATATATTTCTTAACTTATAATCTGAAATTTTGTTAACAAAGCATCATTGATCCAATGGTAAAAAAAAATGCATTATTTTTACTCCATTACAACTCTATCTTCCTCAATCATGTTTTTCTCATATTATATGCTAAATAAAATGCAAGCATAACAAAAACCTTAAAAAATGTGTATAAAAAAATTAAACGAACTTTTGTTGATTTTTTTAATGTTTTTAATGGAGAGAGGCTAATTACCTCAAGAGAGAGTACAGAGCGCCACTTTCTTTTTCTTGGTGCCTGAATAGATTTAATTGAAAAGCCATTATCTAAAAAATAATAAATAATATATAAACTAAAAGCGGGGGTTGAGCCCTCGGATTTCAAAACTCTTACCTGTTGGTTTGCAATAGATGTCTAGATTAGATCTATAAAATATGAAAAAAGTTAGATGGATTGAAACAAAAGATACACCAAATTAAATATGAACTGATGATAAAAATCCAAAAAAAATTCAAACTTTTTTACACACAAATAAACAAACACAAAAACTCATTTATCATTTATCTTTTCTACACACATAAACTTTACATTTCTCACTCTACTTAACACCACCGCTAAAATGACGGTCTTTGGCAAAGAGCTTTTTTCGATCGATTACGAAGACAATATCTCACAATTTCTAATAGAAGCCGATATCTCATTTCTTACGAAGTCGAGATCTGAAACTAACGCTGGAGTTCCTCTCTGATTCGATCGTTGACATTTATTGTTTCAGAGCTCCTGTTTTGAAAGTTACAAACGTTGTGGTTTGTGTTTGGAAAACCAAAAGAAAACATAATATAAAGAATAGAGAGATGAATCCAGTTATGAAAATAAAATAAAATAAAAAGATATATGAGATCGAAACTGTGCATACAAACACAGATCTCCGAAGAACCTTTACCTCCTCTTTTGGTCCTAGACAGAACGTCAACAATGATATCCCAATCCAGATCGTATGTGTGGTTGAGAAGAGGAGGTTCTGTTCGAGTCGACATTCATAGAGTTGTCTTACTTTAGTTGTGAACTGAACATCGTAGGCTTCGATATCAAGGTTTTTCTCTTCGAGTTTAGATATGAAGTAGGCGCTTTCGTCTACGAAGACTGTTTGATCGTTGTGGTTGAGTGAGTCCTAGAAGAGGGTTTCAGTTGGGGACATGCGACTGCTGGTGGAGGTAGAATTGGAAACGGTAGAGGTGCAGTGGAGGAGCACATCCAAAATATGGGTTTGGGAAGTAGTGAGTTTGTGCCGTTCATTTTGGGTATTTGAAGAAAGATAGCCAATTTATTTATTCATAAAAGGAAAACAAAAAAAAAACTATTTTCTCTCTCAAAAGATGCGGAGGATAAAGAGCCCCATCGTGATGTGGGCGATTCCACTCTCAAAAGAGAAATGGACACGGACATAGAGTAAAGAGAGCGCGCTGTCAGCAGACCTAGCTTGCATACGTGGATAGGTTGGTCGATGAATGCATGTATAGCATTTTATAGTAGTATAGAGATGTGCCACGTGGATAAACTAATTGCAAAGCATAATAAATGCTTTGTTTTGCATTTTATAGTATATAGAGATTACAAACGGAGTGCCAAAGTGAAAGAACCTATCTCACCGATGACACGTGGCAAGCCATTAAATATGATTAAAGCCTCTACTTATCTATTTATCCTTCAATATTTTCATGCCTCTTCAAGTACTCAATCAATCTTCTATGGGTCTCCTCTTATACCCACACTTTTTCTCTCCCTCTCTCACGACCCTTTTGTGTTCACCGTCTCTCTCTCTCTCTTCCTCTTTCGTCCCACCTTCAATTCTTTTTAAAACCCTATATAACATATCTTAAATCATAGTTAAAAGAGAGGTTGTTTACATCCACAGTGTAGAAAAGTTTGGTTGAGATAAAGAAATGGAGGAGGCAAAACATCAGGGGAGAGAGTTAGAGAGAGAAACGAGGCAGGGTCGGGGAATCAAAAGAAGGTGAAGATTGAAAGGACAAAAGGAACGGTGAAGATTATATATGCTATTTAGATAAAGTTCTTGAGGGTAGGGGTCTATTTTTCTTCGTTATTTATGTTTTGTTTATGCAGCTTTAGTGAAAAATTACAATTAGTTCAACATTTGTCCAATTTGTCTCATTTTTTACAACATAAACGACATATATTTTCTTCATTGAGAGTTAGGGTTTTATTTCCCTTTTTTCTTGAGTTTATAATTGTTTTTTCAGATGTGTTACAAAACTAAAATCATTTCTAACTTTTCCAGATCAATTTCATTTTTTATATTCTTTTGAAGGTTTAACTAAAGGTTTCGAGATTTTACGAACATATGGATTTTTTTCTTGTGATTCACGATCGTGGTGTTTGCAAAAAAGTTAGATATTATTTCTTATTGAATTCCCTATTGTTTTATGGGTCAATTATTTAATAGTCCCTACTATAAATATATATTTTTTAAAAAGGACACATATTTTTAGTTTAACCCATTTAGTCCCTCAAGCACTCAATATTCTCTTATTTTTAGAGGTCCGCGCCAGCGGCACTCTCTTTCCAAAATATGTGGCAAAGGACTTTTTGAGGCAAAATAAAAAAGCTTGGACTAAATGAGTATTAAAAAATGTTTGAGGGACTATTTGGTATATGTCCCTTGTTTTATTCAATGTTTAGTTGTATTTTCTTATTCATCATTCATTAAGAGGCCGTTCATTTTAAATAGAAAAGATGAAGATTGGTTGAATTTGTTATTACATTATGTATTCTAATGTGCGACGATGTGACAATATTCGCATATGAGATCATTATAAATTAGAGTCTTATGAATTTTAGATTTAACAAACTATTTTTGGTTGTCGTGGCCTAATTTGTTATTAGATATTTATGTTTGGCAAATTAAGAATATGATGTTGATAGGTGTGTTAATTAACTCTAAAGTGTATTGTGTATTAAATTATCAATTTTCTTCCTTATTTGGGATCTCACATTTGAGTAAAGGGTCCACCAAAATAAATGATTGCTTGATTAATATGACAATTCCAAAGTTACTCAATAAATAGAGAATAAAATACCGATGGGTGGCATGGACCATACAATGGTTTTTTTGTCCTTTACATTTTCAATCTAATTTTATGGTTGCCTGACAATATGTCGCTTTTCTCGCTTCTGTTATGTTATGTTTTTTTAAGTTATCTTCAATTTGAATGTTACAAATCCGAGACATGTGTCATAGGTCAATTTTATCCCTCTTAAAGATGGTAAATACCTTGGAATGAAAAATATGCACTTTAATCATTGTTCTTTTAAATATAACTATTAATTTAGGAGGAAATAACAAAATATTTTTCTTTGCAGTTTTATAGATTCACGAGTAGTAATTTATTTTGTAAAATTTAGTAACCTCTCTTAATATTTCTTTCTATCTAGAGGAGTACATATCAAGGATTTAAAGTGATATTAACTTTTCTACGTGTTGTTATGTGGCAATACTTTCTTACACTTATTTTTTCATATTATTTGAAAATATTTAATTAGAATTATAAAAATGTATTTTTAACAAGACCGCGCATTGCGCGGGGTTTGAAACTAGTACTTCAAGATTTACTAGTGTCATTTGGGTGTGGAATCATAACGTGCCAATATATGTGATCAAAAAGCACCTAAATGTGAAGGTGTATCAACAATGTATTAGTGGTAATATTTAGACTACCATGTGTAAGATTTCATAACTTTATATTATAACTAGTTTGTTAGCGTGTGCAATGCGTATATATATATATATATATATATATATATATATCATTTCTATTAGAACATATCTCTTACCTATTATCATATCCATTATTATATTATATTATATTATATTATATTATATTATATTAGTAACTTTACAACATAACGTTATATTATTATTTAATAAGAAAAATGGATGTTCAACAAAATTAGTTATAGCAGATTTCATTTTATACTTCTCTAAATAAGATGGTTAAGTTTACCGCCCTACATATCAGATTTGTTTTTTAAAAAGAATATAAATATATATATGAAAGTCCACATAAACACACCCAAAATAAAAAAAAATAAAAAGTCATATGTAAGTGCCTTAGTAAAGTGAATATAAATGATCAAAAAGCACCTAAATGTGAAGGTGTATGTCCCTATTCACACTTGGGCATTTTCAAATTGGTATCATAATGGGTTATACTAACTTATCGTGTTTGATCCATGTTTTGTGTGTTTAGGATTCTTTAGATGGATTTTAACCAATAGTGTGACGACCCGGATATAATTATGATAAACCATGTTTAAATCATGCTTACCGTATGGGATGGGGACAATAGGTTATTAGAATATATAATGTTAAGTTATTGTGTTTAGTCTAATCCTACCTTCATAACTTATGAAATATTGAATTAGTCACAAACACAAATTTGTGAAGTCTTCGGTAGGAATGTTCAAGTTCGGGACTAGTTTTGGCCACTATAATATGATAATTGACTTGGGGAGAAAACTAGATAATTGTAGATATATGAGTTAAGTTTGTAACACAAAAAATGGTGTATAAAACAAATGTCCGAGGAAGGAGTTATGCTGAAATTACGAATAGGGGGTAAAGTAGTCATTTAGCTTTAAATGATATTTTGTCTTATATGGCGATGTTGATACCAAAATTAATATGCTGATGTGGACGAATAAGACGAAGACACGTGTCAATCTACGTGGCACAATAGCAGCGAGGAAGATCATTTCTCGACCAACCATGCTTCTTTCCGAGCAACGAGAATACACCGAGGAACTCTATCACACCGAGGAACTCTATCGCACCGAGGAACTCTAATGCACCGAGGTACTCTAATGTTCCGAGGAACTCCTGATCAGCGAACAGCTATGGCGGTCCGAGCTGCATCTCGGTCGTATCATTAATTGCCAGATAATCAACAGTTCAGATATTCATTGAATGCTTATATTCTTGGCACGCACTCTGCATTAAATGTATTACCCTTTCATATGTATGTCATTTAATGAATCGAACCTTTCATGTATAGCCTCAAGGCTATAAATACCTTGTATCATCCTCATTCAAAGGGGACCGAAATTTCTTGAGAGAACTTGTAATCAAGAATTCTACAAACACTCAGCAATAACATAACAGTGGACGTAGGCTTTATTCCTAGCCGAACCACTTTAAAAATCTTTGTCTTGTTTATTTATCTGTGATTAAATAATTAGAGCAATCTAGTTTTTTACATCAACAGATTGGCGCCGTCTGTGGGAAACGACTGTTGCAATCATTTTTCATCAAAAATCATTTTTTATCAATGGCAGATAATCCCGAATCCAGTAATCGAAATGCTGTAAATATTGGAAATCTTCCAAATCCATCTGCACCTCCAGATCTGGCTGGAATTATGACAAATCTGGCTCAAGGACAAACCGCCATGCAAGAATCTGTGAGGCAACTCATTCAAACTCTTCAAGGCGGTGCACCTAACTATTCAGGGTATAGGAGTGATCGTGGGCAATCACAATCCAGACGTACTGGGTCATATCGCAATGGGGAGTCTACTAATTCTACGTATCAACCTGGGCGAACATCATCGATACGGGCTACGGATACAGATCAACATATCACTCTTTCTCCGGAGAGAACTAGCGCTTTGGAAAGATTAAGCAGGGTGTCTCCTTTCAGTCGGTTAGGACCAAGGAGGAACATGAGTCCACCTAGGGCTCCATCAAGAAATTTTCGACCACCACCAGGTTTGAGAGAAGGATCTGCACAATCGCGACCAACTACTCGTCGAGATAAATCTCAGGAAGCTACGTCAGAGCGATCAGTTGCTCGGACTAAGCGGCCCGAGGAAGGGAATGAAGCATGGAAAGGTTCCATTCAACGGTTGGAGGATAGACTGGGAGAAATGGCTAAGGCGAGGAACCCCTTACAGAGAACTTTTATTCAAGGAACACCTTTTGTGCAAGCCATTGTGGATTTCCCTACACCGTCAAAATTCAAAGCACCTGTAGTGACCCCCAAGTACGATGGAAAGACAGATCCCGTACTTCATATAGAACAATACCAAGCTGCTGCAGATATCTACGCTGTCCCCGACGAGATGAGGTGTAGAGCATTCTCGGGAACTCTTACCGGATCTGCACAGATATGGTACAATAATCTTCCTCGGGGTAAGATTTCAACTTTTGTTCAGTTAGCCGAGTTGTTTATTGGCAATTTTTGTTTTGGAGCAAAGCCGGTAAAGCGAGTAGCACACTTGCTAAGTGTTAAACAAAAATCAGGTGAAAGTACTAGAGATTACATAACTCGTTTCAGTAACGAGAAGTTGGAAGTCATAGATTATGAAGAAAAGACAGCAATCACTGCTCTGATGAGTGGTTTGCTGCCTAATAAGCTGTACTACACTTTGGCCAAAGATCCACCTAAAAATATGTCGGAGTTGATGGCAAAGGCGGCCAAAATCATGAATGCCGAGGAGGCTATGGCTGCGAAGAAGAATATGGATAAAGAAGTTAAAGTGGAGGTCGACAACTCTAAGAAGAAAGATCAGAAAGGTAATGATGGTGACAAACATTCCAGGAATAACAGGATGAAGTTGGAAGTCCTAAAGAAGTATGATAATTATACTCCATTGAAAATGGGTATTAATCATGTTTTGGAAGAAATCTGGAATAACGAGGAAATTAAGTGGCTAGAGAAACTGAAGACAGATCCCGACCTGAGGAATAAGGCCAAATATTGCGAGTTTCACAAAGATCATGGCCATATGACAAAAAATTGTATAGCCCTTCAGAACGAGATTGAAACACTCATCCGAAGAGGAAAATTATCAAAATATGTAGATCGAAGAGGTGAAAGGAAGAATGATGATAGAACTAGAGAGAGATCTAGATCTCCTCGTCGTGCAGAGGAGAAAAAGAGGAGGGACCATGAAGAGGATCCAGATGATGACCCCGATCTTCCCAAGAAACCAAGGAAACCTGAACGAGAGGTATTTTCCATACGTTTTGGGTCATTTGATTGTAATGTTATTACAGGAGGAGATGCAGGAGGAGGAGACCTTACTGTAGAAAGAAAAGCTTACCTCGGAGAGGCTCAAGCTTGTTCATACATTCAGCGAATAAACCTGGCCGAGGATGATCGTCCGAGGAAGGTAAACAAAGAGAAGCTAGTGATTGGTTTTTCAAAAAATGACCTGGCAGGTGTTCTTTACCCTCATGATGATCCTTTGGTGATCAAAATGAGGATGAAGGATGTGGTCATTTCAAGGGTGTTAGTAGATAATGGTAGTTCGGTAGACATCATGTACTATTCATGCTTTGATAGCCTGAACTTAAAATTATCTCAATTGGAACCTTATCACAGACCCCTTCTGGGTTTTGCTGGCGAGAAAGTTTTTCCACTTGGGACGATCAAGTTGGATATACTCATCGGAACTTGGCCTGCTTGTCGAGCAGAAAGAATACGTTTCTTTGTGATGGATAAGAATGTGCAGTCAGCCTACAACATCATCATGGGAAGAGTTGGATTGAAGAAATTCGAAGCAGTTCCATCTACAGTACATCAGTGTTTGAAATTCCCAACGAATTTTGGAGTAGAAATTATGAAAGGTGATCAAAAAGTAGCTCGGGAATGCTATTACTCGTCTGCCGAGCAAGAAGAACTTGAAGAATCAAGGAAAAAGACTACTACTTATCAAGTAGAGGAGGGCACAGAAATTGAAACTCTTGACCCTAGGGATGAATCTCAACTTGTAAAAGGACAGGTGATGGAATCTACAGAAACTGTTATCCTGGACGACGAGCATCCTGAACGAGTAACTCAGATAGGATCGTCGTTGGATGTTTCAATAAAATAAGAGTTGATAACTTTCTTGAGAAGCAGGAAGAATACTTTTGCTTGGAGTCATGAAGACATGCCAGGTATAGATCCAAACTTTATATGTCATGAGCTCAACGTGAATAAGGAGATCAAGCCTGTGAAGCAAAGAAGAAGAGTGTTTAGTCCCGAGAAGAACCAGGCCATACAAGAGGAGGTCGAGAAACTCCAGAAAGCCCAATTCATTGAAGATGTGAAATATCCAGATTGGTTGGCGAATGTGGTGATGGTAAAGAAGAAGAACAACAAATGGAGAATGTGTGTTGATTTTACTGATCTCAACAAGGCATGTCCAAAAGATCATTTTCCATTGCCCAGAATTGATCAACTAGTGGATGCTACCTCGGGACACGAGTTACTCAGCTTCATGGATGCTTATTCTGGCTACAACCAGATCAAAATGAAACCTGAAGACAGGGAAAGTACTTCTTTTATTACCCCAAGGGGAACTTATTGTTATAATGTTATGACTTTTGGTTTAAAAAATGCAGGTGCAACATATCAGCGGTTGATGAACAAGGTTTTTACCGAACAAATCAGCCGCAATATGGAGGTCTATGTCGACGACATGCTCACCAAAAGCAAGAGAGCTGCAGATCATTTGATTGACTTGAGTCAAACTTTTGATCAACTGGATAAATACCAGATGAAGCTTAACCCGACGAAGTGTACCTTTGGAGTACGAGAAGGAATGTTCCTCAGATACATCGTCAACCAACGAGGTATTGAGGCAAATCCAGAAAAGATCAAGGCTCTTTTAGGGCTGCGATCCCCGACGACGAGGAAAGAAGTGCAGAGTCTTACCGGACGGGTTGCAGCACTCAACAGATTTGTATCCCGAGCAACTGATAAATGCCTCCCATTCTTCAAAACACTGCGAAAAAGTTTTGAGTGGACTGATGAATGTGAGAAAGCCTTTCAAGATTTGAAGAAATATTTGGGAGCCCCACCATTGTTGTCTAGGCCAATAACTGGAGAGAAGCTGTACTTGTATTTGGCAGTATCAGAAAATGCAGTTAGCTCGGCGTTGATCAGATTGGAGAATGGAGTCCAGAAGCCAATTTATTACACAAGCAAGGCCTTCCGAGGTGCGGAAATCAGATACCCAAAGCTGGAAAAATTGGCACTGGCATTAATTGAAGCAAGTAGAAGAATGAGGCCATACTTCCAGGCCCATACCATCATTGTGTATACCGACATGCCGTTAAGACAAGCCCTTCACAAGCCAGAAAAATCAGGAAGATTGATGTACTGGGCAATAGAGCTCGGTGAATATGATATTGTGTATGAACCCAGATCATCGTTGAAGGGGCAAGCCGTGGCAGATTTTATAGCAGAGTTCACATACCCTGATACCCCCGAGGAGCAAAAGGTGCTTGCTGACCTACCTGTGGACGATACAGGTTCAACAGACACATATCCAGACCAACCAAGGTTGGTAAAAGGACTTGTGGATGTAGAAAAATCATCATATTCAAACCCCGACCAACTCCGGTTGGTAGAAGGGCGCGAACAAATAGCCGACGAGGAACGAAGGATACCCGGGGATGATGAAAGAAAACAGATGATATTTCATCGAGGAACTCTAACAGATAAGAAATTTGAAGACGAGTTACATACATGGAGATTATATGTAGATGGATCATCTTGCACGGCTGGTTGTGGAGCAGGGATTGTTTTAAACTCTCCAGATGATATTGACATGGAGTATTCCTTGAGATTCCAATTCAAAGCTTCCAATAATGAGGCTGAATATGAGGCTATGATAGCAGGTTTTCATTTGGCGAAAGTTATAGAGGCACGTCAAGTAATTGTTTTCAGTGATTCTCAATTAATTGTGAATCAAATGATGGGAATATATGCAGTGAAGGGAGAATTAATGGTGAAGTACCATGCAAAAGTGATGGAGTTATTGACAGAATTTGATGCTATTCAATTGGTGAGGATACCGAGAATGGAGAATGCTAGAGCAGACGCATTGGCCCGACTAGCGTCAGCTACGCGCACCGAGCTGCGAAGAACAATACCAATTGAAGTATTAGAAAGTCGGAGCATAGAAGAAGATCTGACGGTGAAGATTATTAGCCTTGATTTAGGACCATCTTGGATGGATCCTATCAGAGCATACATTGAAGAAGGAGAATTGTCGGAGGACAAACTAGCTGCCAAGAAATTGAAGTATAAAGTTGCTCGGTATGTGTTAACTAATGGTGTTTTGTATAGACGAGGAATTATGGCAGGTTTGCAGAGATGTGTGCATCCATCAGAAGTCAAAGAATTGATTGAAGAAATTCATGAAGGATCTTGTGGAGCTCATGTAGCAGGTCAGACACTTTTGCAAAGGGTAATGACACAGGGATACTACTGGCCAACGATGAGGGATGATTGTATAACCTATGCTAAGAAGTGTGACAAGTGCCAACGTTTTTCCTCCATCCGAAGAACTCCACAGGCATTGTTGACACCCATAACATCACCTTGGCCATTTGCCATGTGGGGAATTGATCTGGTTGGACCACTACCGACGACCCGAGGAAGGTTCAAGTATCTCGTCGTGGCAGTAGACTATTTTACTAAGTGGGTGGAAGCTGAACCACTAATTGATATGACGTATGAGAAGGTGTATCAGTTCATATGGAAGAATATCATTTGTCGATATGGTCTCCCCCACGCTTTCATCACAGACCATGGAACACAATTTGATAATGAAGAATTTGCTGCCTATTGTCATCAGTCGAACGTTTTGAAGTTTCATTCAGCACCAGGCCATCCCCAAAGCAATGGACAGACTGAGGTGACGAACAGAACATTACTAAATGGGTTGAAGAAGAGGTTAAGTGAGGCTAAAGCAAATTGGATTAATGAGCTGCAGTCAGTTTTGTGGGCTTACCGAATAACTCCCCGAGCAGCAACAGGAGAATCACCATATATGCTAGCATTTGGAAGTGAGGCTGTGATACCTGTCGAGTTGGGCCTACCAACACACAGGGTGTTAAATTTCAATTCTCCGATCAGTGATTTGATGAGAAGATTGGATTTGGATATGCTCGAAGAAGTCAGAGAAGAGGCAGCCATTAGGAATGCTGCTTATCAACAACGAACAGCTCTGTTTTACAACAAAAGGGTAAAGAAATGTGATCTAAAAGAGGGGGATTATGTGCTAAAGAAGGTCATTCAGAAGCAGAATAAACTGGAAGCAAACTGGCATGGACCTTACCGAGTTATAGAGGTTGTTCGACCAGGAACTTACAGAATAGCAACTCTAGAAGGAGAGGAATTTAAGAACGCATGGAATGCTGAACACCTGCGCAAGTATTATCAGTGATGTCAAATGTAAAACATTTCTTTCATTATGAATAAAACGAGGATGTTTCGCCATTTTCTTTCTGGTTGAAAGTTTTTCGGGGAGTACTAGTGTAATACA
Organism: Sambucus nigra; assembly: GCA_949130495.1. Lineage (NCBI taxonomy): Eukaryota > Viridiplantae > Streptophyta > Magnoliopsida > Dipsacales > Adoxaceae > Sambucus > Sambucus nigra. The sequence goes on from OX422213.1 coordinate 153,923,600, forward strand.
CTACACAACAAAGTGCTATAAGTAGCCAACCTCCTTTGGTTAGGAGGACAGCTCTAAGGAGCAAAAGTGCTATAAGTAGCCAACCTCCTTTAGTTAGGAGGACAGCTCTAAGGAGCAAAAGTGCTATAAGTAGCCAACCTCCTTTGGTTAGGAGGACAGCTCTAAGGAGCAAAAGTGCTATAAGTAGCCAACCTCCTTTGGTTAGGAGGACAACTCTAAGGAGCAAAAGTTCTATAAGTAGCCAACCTCCTTTGGTTAGGAGGACAGCTCTAAGGAGCAAAAGTGCTATAAGTAGCCAACCTCCTTTGGTTAGGAGGACAGCTCTAAGGAGCCAAAAAGTGCTATAAGTAGCCAAAAGCTTTAAGGAGCCAAGAAATATTCCTTTGGTTAAAAGGTGTACACCAGCATGATCAACTACGGTTGGTAAGATAAAAATATATTCTTACATCACAACTTATGTTGGTCGAGAGGTAACATTATTACAAAAAGTTCTTTGAAGAACAAAATATTCCAAAATACACCAAGTATAGTTGGTCGGGGATAAAAACCCACTAACTGTAGTTGGTCGACGAGGACAAATTATTGACCTTAGTTGGTCGAACACTTTTTATGAAAATATTTGAAATTGAACCAAGTATGGCTGGTCGGGGATAAAAACCCATCAACTGTAGTTGGTCGACAAGCATAATTTAACAACCTTGGTTGGTTGGGTGATCGAGCAACGTTACTAATACTTGTAACTTCTTTATTACTAAGTTGGTCGATGAACAACACAATATTGTTATACATATGCACACATATAAAGGTGTTTGATAAACACAAAACAATAGCAAAATTGGCAAAAAGAAAATGAAAATCTTTTCATTAATCTAGAATAAATTACAAGTTACATAAATGTACTAACTGTTACATTGAAAACCTATTCTATTGGTTTCTTTCCTTTATTTTGTGAAACAGGCTCCTCGCCAGCAGGAGGATCCTCTAGGCAAAGAGGAGAATTGATGAAATTAACATCCCTGAGCATTCTAACGTTCATCACGGAAGGTGTATCCAAGAGATGCTCAGGACGAGACAATTCAACCTGAGAATGAAGGCTATAATCGCCAAGGTATTTTGAAATCAAGCTACGAGGAATGGAACGAGCTGGGATCCATGCCATGTCCAATTTGAAAGGTGGTACAGGCAGGTTTAATAATGATGGAGCATGATAGTCCCATAAAAAATGCCCTTGCTCCAATTTTAACACACCCAGTGCGTTTAACCATCCTTGCTTGTAACCTTCATTGTTGGCATGTTCAATACGAGCATCCAGGTGAACAAGGGCTTCATTGTATCCTGCCATCCAGAATTCCCTTGGCTGTTTATGGAATTGGAAGGTTAATCTATCCAATTGTTCATGAAGACTTTTGTCAAAAAGATCCTTATTATGCAAGGCAGATTTCGTCGATGTAAGCTGATCTTCCAGAGACAGATTTTTATTGGACATTTCAGTCAGAGCACGGTCTTTTACTTTCAACTAGAATGCTTGAGTTTCCAGAGTAGACTGAGTGCGAGCCTCTTCAACATTTTGGCTGAGGACTCTTCCTCGCCCCCGAGAACCTCTTCCTCGTCCCCGAGCAGTTCCAGAAATGGCAGATCTTCTTAAGTCCTCCAGCTCTTGCCTTAGTTTGGCGTTTTCGATCTCTAAGAACGAGAAGCCTTCATCAGTAACTGGTATTAATGCAGTAGAAGATGAAGCAGCAGATTCATATTGAGCCAATTTTTTCTGTAGATTATTATTTTCTTGTTCCAGGATCTCGGCAATCTGCCTACAAGCTTCAACTTCACCTTTTAGGGTTCTCTCCCTAACGTCGTACCCAGCAATGATCTTTTTATGGCCTGTTTCTGAAGAGAGCTGCTGGTATCTATTTTCATAACCCTTATGCAACGAAGCCATTGATTCGTTGTGTTGATTTTGAAGATCCTTTATGGAACCATGAAGCTCTTCAATCAACTCATAGTAAGCGACATTGTTGGCCACTGCTCGGTCAAGTAAAGCTTTCAAGTACTGATAAGCTTCAATTGCCCGCTCTGAGGCACCATGGCCAAGAATATCAGCAATTTCTGATGTACTAAGGATTGTATGACCAGCCTTATAGTATTGGTGACATTGCTGCATCAGCTTGGTATCATGTGAAGAGATCAATTCCATTCTAGCAACAAACTAGAGATGAGAAAAAGACAACAATCAACAAATATAAATCATCAACAACAGAGATGAGCAAAGATATATTTTATTAGATCATCAAAGAGTTACATTGTTCGATTACAAGGAAATATAGAAATGATACCGAACAACTTCACACCTTTTCCTTGTCCCCCAAGACTTTCTCGGGAGGCTGGGACGAGGAGCTCGGTTGCTCGGTGGTAACAACAGCTTGATCGGTAGGAATCTTCTCGGGAGGAGGAGGCATGGAAGAAACGTCCTCGGTGGCAGAGGGTTGAGAGGCAGAAACTTGATCAACCATAGCCATAGAAGACTCATCTGAGGCAGGCTCATCTTCTTCTTCTTCCACAATTGGTGGAGGAGGACCAGGGAGATGCTGTTGGAATAGCTCAGAATCGTCTTGGACCTTTAGCTCTTGCAGAGCAGCTACCCAGCCATCATGGAAGTATTTCAACTCCCCATATTGAACTTGGGATGTCATTGCAGCTATCCCTCTCTCCCACCCTTTCTCCCAACCAACACTGAAATGTTTCTTGATTGCAACTTTTCTCCTCGACTTCTCCGAGGAGAGCTTCACCTCCAATTCCTCTTTCTTGACCTTGATATCTCGCAGAGTAGATAATTCTTCCTCTGCCTTCTTCAACTTATCATCAGATTCCTGATGTTTAACCTCCAAAACTTTAACTTTCTCCTCCAAATTCTTGGAGGTTTCGGCCATTTTCACCTTCTCAGCCTCAACCACAGCTAATTTCTTCTCCCAAACAGCTTTTTCGTCAATATGCTGTTGACGAGATCTCTTTAAAGATTGGGTCAAACCCAAAAAAGCATCATCTACACATGACGAGGAGCTTGAAGCTTTGATAGCTTCATCCTTCTTCACAATGTTATTAAAACAGTTCACCAACTGAAAGATGAGAAAAAGAGCAAAGTCAATACAAAATGCAAGCTTTCAGAGAAAGAAAGAGAAATCATAAGTATGAGAAACTTACTGAAGTAAGGTGACGAGCAGCTAGGGATGTCAGCGTATCCCTAGGAATTCTTTCATCAAGACCATGAACCTCGGGTACAACCGAGCTCATTGCAGAGCTTGGAAGAATGATGTTTGGAACATCAGTACTACTAGCAGGTAAAGAAGAGGCAATTTCAGCCGGAGTAACCAAGGATGATTTCCTCAATCTCTTCAACGGGCGATCAGAACCTTCAACCAGAGAGGTCTTGGTCGGGGAGATTGTAATTACATCTGCAGGAGCATTTTTCTTGCTCGGGGCCACTGGGGGCTTCTCGGCAGCTTTGGAGGACCCAGCATCTACTTTTTTAGTCCCCTCTGGGACATCAGTTTTGCCTTTCTTGGCTCCCACAGCAGATGAAATTTCATCAAATAGAGCAGGAGGAGCTCTTTTCTTGCCCATTCTCTGAGATAAAGGGATATGAGAATCTGAAGATGAACTTTCTGGTGTTGAAGCTGGTTCAACAGGGCGAGCAGTATAAGAGGTTGTGTAACTCTTATACTGTAGTAAGTATGAAGCAGATCTGATGTGTTCGTCTGCAATGTTCTTATGCAAACCCCAGATAAGTTTCAGATGTTTAATATTCACTTCTGATTCCTTTGGAATTTTTCTTTTGCTATCAACTGCAAATAAATACACGTTGAGATATCAGTCATACATTTTGTCAAACATAATGAAAGCATAATTTCATAAGTAAAATAAAATGAAAAATAAACCTATCCCATTGCCGTATGGGGGGCATCTGGGACCGTTGTATACTTCATTCCCAGATAAAGGCGCATGTTGCCAATTTTTTATGACCAACCCATGCTCAAAATAATCCCTATTTGAGTCAGGGAGATTAACTACAAGATCCCTATTCAAATACCTAGTTTTTAAATAATAAATATTATCTAGAGTGGCCCATTTATAACAAAACATAATTTCAGGGATCCCAATACGAGTCCCATGAGTTAGATTTAATTTGTGCACCCCGTTAATTATTCTCCACGAATTGGGGGCTATTTTTGCAGGAACAAGATCAAAATATTGACAAAACTCAAGACATAATGGGTTTGGTGGAAAGGAAAAACCGCATTCAGCAACAAAAATACTGGGGAACCAATGTCCCTCAGCCAATCGAAAGTAATCTAAAGGCTCAGAAAGAACCTCTAGAGTTACCCACGAAGGAATGGAAAAATCAGAACGGAATTTCTCAACAGACTCCACAATATAAACCATATTGAATAAAAGAGATACAAAAGAAAGGAAGAATATCTTACAGAAAGAAAGGAGGTATGTTGGCAACGAACGGAAACAAGGATGAACGCACAAGAGAGAAGAAGAGAATAGAAAGCTTGAATGCAGAAAATGGAAAACGTAGACGACGGTATGGTTACCAAAGAAGTTTAAATACTTTGCATTGGGAAGCGGCGAAAGAAATGATTACCAAAAAGAAACTACTGAACTTCCGGCGGCTAAAAGGACAAAAATTGCACGAAGATCGAAGCGCTTATAAAAAAAGGCGGAAACTGCGAAATAAGAAGGAAATTTGAATACAATGTTCCTGAGACCCAGGAAGGACATTTAATATTGCAATATACCGAGAAAGAATGTTCCATACTCCTCAAAGTTCGAAATATGAAACATTGGGGGCTTCTGTTGATACCAAAATTAATATGCTGATGTGGACGAATAAGACGAAGACACGTGTCAATCTACGTGGCACAATAGCAGCGAGGAAGATCATTTCCCGACCAACCATGCTTCTTTCCGAGCAACGAGAATACACCGAGGAAATCTATCACACCGAGGAACTCTATCGCACCGAGGAACTCTAATGCACCGAGGTACTCTAATGTTCCGAGGAACTCCTGATCAGCGAACAGCTATGGCGGTCCGAGCTGCATCTCGGTCGTATCATTAATTTCCAGATAATCAACAGTTCAGATATTCATTGAATGCTTATATTCTTGGCACGCACTCTGCATTAAATGTATTACCCTTTCATATGTATGTCATTTAATGTATCGAACCTTTCATGTACAGCCTCAAGGCTATAAATACCTTGTATCATCCTCATTCAAAGGGGACCGGAATTTCTTGAGAGAACTTGTAATCAAGAATTCTACAAACACTCAGCAATAACATAACAGTGGACGTAGGCTTTATTCCTAGCCGAACCACTTTAAAAATCTTTGTCTTGTTTATTTATCTGTGATTAAATAATTAGAGCAATCTAGTTTTTTACATCAACAGGCGACACATGTCATATTTTGATTGGACCAAGGGGAGGTGACTTATGCCGACTTTAAAACCTTGAAATGACCTCCTCCTTCATCCAAAATCAGGCATGAGAGATTTTGTCTTGAGGAGAGAGAATCGGGAAGCTCGACAAGTAGAAAGTGAGGAGAAAAATTGAGAAAAATCTTGAGGAAATTACGAAAAAGTCCCTAAGGGAAGAAGAACCAGTTGAGCAAGTGCCAGACAAAGGCAAGGGAAAAACAGATGAAGTGGCCAAGGTGAGTGTACCCACTGTAAAAATATGTATTATACATGGCTATGGGGATGATCTAAATATCACTCATGGGTAAGTTGTATTACACATGGTTATGGATATGATTTGAATATCACTCACGGGTAAGATGTATTACGCATAGTTATGGATAAGATCTGAATATCACTCACTGGTAAGAGGTATTATACATGGTTACGGATATGATAAAATATTATTGAATATGAATTTTTTCATTTCGGTTTAACGAAATGGGAGGTTACTCCCCGACCCAAAATGGGGGAGATTCGTCTATTAAAGACAAGGGGTTACTCCTCGACCAGGAATGGGGGAGAATTGTCTATTGCAGACAGGATATGTGAATCATGATTCAGATAAGTTGGTCATTCTTTATGAATGAGCCAGATAAGTATATAATTGGTCATTTTTTTTGAATGATCCGGACAAGTATATAATTGGTCATTCTTTATGAATGAGACAGATAAGTATATAATTGGTCATTCTTTATGAATGAGCTGGATAAGTATATAATTGGTAATTCTTTATGAATGAACCCGATAAGTAATACATAATTATGAATGGGTCGGATAAGTATACATAAATTACCACATGAATATGATTTATTGCATTTAATTATATGCAATAGTTTAGTAGTGATGCATTCACTAGGCTATTTTGCTCACGGTTACTATGGTTATGTGTTCCAGGTAACGTGATGTCACTGCCAAATCTAGGAGGTCAGGTTGGGTTATCAAAGGATGCATAAAACCATAATTTTGGTCAAATACTTATCCTTTAAGCAAGTTTGAATAAGCATAATTACTTTAAAATTGTGAAAGGTTCTAGTTTTATTGCTTCATGTTAATAATTGAAAAAGGATACTCTTGTTTATGGTTTGATTAAGGTAATTATGATTTGACTCACTTTGACTTTCAAACTTAATTATAAGTAACTGGGTTGGGGTATGTCAAATAGGGGAGTTCCAGTACCCGACTTCCAATGTTTGACGGTTCTAACTATCCTTATTGTAATGAGTGAATGCGGCCTTTGTTAAAATCGATCGATGAGAATGTTTGGAACTTGGTTGAGCAAGGGTTGTCTCATCCCGTCGAGGGTGATTTCTCGAAAGTATACTCTATTTAAAAAATGACTTAAAAGAATGCCTTGACGTTTAATTCCACAGGATTTAACGTTATTTTCTGCGTGTCACGAATAAAGAGTTTAGACGGATTATGACTTGTGAGAGTGCAAAGGATGCTTGCGAGATTTTGGAATCAACACACGAGGGCAATGACACTGTTAGGGTTTCTATGTTAGAAAATTTGACAACTAAATTTAAAACGATAAAAATGTTAAGAGCACGAGTCTTTTGATGATTTTTATGCTAAGTTGTCAGATATCACTACAAAATAACTAACTTTTAGTAACGGTATTTTACCATTACAAAAGTAACTTGGTTAATTTTCCATTAGAAAAATGGCTTAAGGAAGAAAATTAGTAACAGATATCTACCAGTACTAATACTAGATTTAGAAACGGTATTTTACCTTTACTAATAATGGATTTACCAATGTGTAACACCCCGTATTTTTAGTGTGTTAAAAAATTATGGGATTAATTAATATTGTTGGAGTAATTAAATTAAAAATGTGAGAAAATTGATTATTAATTGATCCGGATTAAAAATAAATATTAAATAGCGTGCCAAGAGTTAATACTTATTGTTGAGAATTATGGAATATTACTATGTGAATACGTAATATGCAATTTTGAAATTTTATAAATTGTTGAGAGTGAGAAATACAACAGTTTGGTACATTAAGTCGGGACGCGTGTTTGAACCGTATCGGGACTAATTTAATGGGTTAAAGAAGTAAATTATTTTTAAGTAACTCGTATGGTAATTTCGAGCACACCATTAATTCCGAAAGAGTTGAGATAGTCATAAAACTCTACCCGGGTATTTTATTTGGACTCCGGGATGTTTTTAGGCCTAACCGGTACCCCGTAGGGGTATTTTTGTCCTTTGAATTTTTGGGGAAATATTATGGACGAAAATTAGGAAATTAAATATAGAGGAACGTGGGCTAGAGGGGATTTATCAGTTCTAAACCTACGAGAGAGAAAAGAGAAAGGCATAGAGGAAGGAAGAAGAAGCCATAGGAGTTCTTGGTGCATAATTCAAGAACACACACCGAAAATCCAATCAAAGTGTAGATCGTGATACAAGGAACACACCTATACCAACATCACCAGGAGATCAGACCTTCGAAATTGAGGCAAGTGTTTAATCCTTGCAAAATTGTAGCAACAATCATGTTCATGTTAGTATAGATGTATAATAACCATTTGTGATTCATAAATTTTGATGAAATTGGAGAACTAAGGACATTAGTTAAAATATGGTATCTGTGGTGACAATTGTATTCAACACAAATTCACAAGAAAAGGCAATCACCAAAGTAAATAAAGAATGCAACGAATGCCAATCACACAACACAGTATGTACGTGGTTCAGCAAGAATGCCTACGTCCACGGTGATGCTCTCAGTATTATTTTTATATGCTCTGGGGAGTGTTTTACAGAGAATACAATATGTGTATTTTTCCCCATGCTTAGGGTTTGTTATATACATGCTTGTTGTCGGGGAGTGGGGGTGTAGGATTCCCCCACATTAGTCCATCACTTCCTAGAATATCTCCTTACGATATTTTAGGAAGACACTAACTCATAACTAATTTCGATAGGGATGCGGGCTCCTAGACTTTGGGCCTTTACTGGGCTACTCGTATGGGCCCGTGGTTGCTAAAATGGTACCCACAATTGCCCCTAAAGTTTTTGGGCCACAATTGGGGCTCAATAAATTTACTTGATTTGTTATAATGGCTTCCTTGTAAATTGTGCAACTCTTCACAGGATTGAAAACTGATTTAGGCGGCAGCTTGCTTCGTGTCCTGTGCTCTATGATTGGAAGCATTTAAAGGTCCTTTGGAGCAACAATTTGTTGTTGTTGCTTTAAACTTCTTCAAATTTTCTCATCTTAGCCAAGCTCCCACTGTTGCTCTCTCCTCTCCAGTTCTTCATTTTTCGCTTTCAATCTCCTTCAACATCTGGGTTTGTGACCTTGCGTCGTCCCAAGCCAAACTTTCACTCCGTAAGTCTTTTCTGCTCTCTTTCTGTGTTTTTTCTGTTGAGATTTTGTCGAATTCGTAATTAGGGTTTATAAATGGCGACGATAGGCAATAGATCAGTGTATGAGTTTAGGAAGTTTTATAAAATCCTAGACTGGGTAGATATTGAGTGCACCTCTGTCCCTAAGAATTTTCGAGAGATAGAGGGCGCTCATTGGATTCACGTCCTTTTGTTGTCTCGGGGGGGCTCACTTTCCCTCCAAGAAGTTTGTTTCTACACTTATTCGGTTATTTCAACATTGTTCCTGCACAGTGTTCTCCAAATTTTTGGAAGATAGTTAATGGTATCCATAGAATAAACCAACTTTATGGTACCAATATAGGGATTGCTGAAATATGCTTCTGCTATTCTTTCTCACGAACAAGTTCTGGTCTTCTTTACCTCAAGGCCAGGAGTCCTGACAAGGTATTGGTAGTAAATATACCTGATTCCCACAAGGATTACCAGCGAGAGGGTTTTTTTGCTAGAAATTGGTAATTTCCTCCCCATACCAAGGGGTCGAAGTCTGACAGGTTCACAGTTCCCTTTTATAGGGAGGAGTACATAGGTAGGATTAATTTTTATTCTGCTCTTTGATCTTCTTGTTAATATATGATTTCTCTGATATTCTTCTCTCTTCTTTTCAGCGAGGACAAAGAATTTGGAACCTGCTCTTAGTGAGGTTCGAGTTGTCGAGTTGATCAAAGCTTGGAACATCAGAGAACCTTTAGCTGATGGTGAAAATCCTCGGTCAACTACTTTTCTTTTAGAGTATAAAAATATTGGGTCTAGTTTCATCGCACGACCTGTAGATAGTATCCCCGAGCTTGATATTACTGAAGAAGTTATTATAGATCTTATCCAATTAGATGAGGAAGAGAGCATCTCTGGTGAGGATAGTGGGTGTGATAATAGGGGTGCTGCTGAAGGTGGTTCCAGTGTAGAGAGCTCTGGTGAAGAGTCTTCCAGCACGGAAGAGGTTTTAAAGGCTCGAGAGACTTTCAGCGAGTCGAGCAGTTCTAGTGAGGAAAAAATGGTTCCTCCTAGAAGAAATCTGATCAGGGATGATGATAATGAGGATGATGTGCTTCTCTATAGGTGGTCGAAGAAGCAAAAGTTTGATTGGGGAGAAGTTGCCACTGTTTCTTAGCCTACTGCCATTAAGCAGGAAAAGAGGAGGAGGGAGGAAGAATAGTTGATAGAGAAAGAGAGAAAGAGGGAAGAGGAGAGGAAGAAGGCTGAAGAGAGAAAGAAGGCAAAAGATAAGAAGAGAGCTGAGAGGGAGAATAAGGAGAGGGAAGAGGAGAGAAGTAGAGTGGAAGCGAGGACGAAGGCTGGGCAAGCTTTGGTGCCTGTCTTCGCATTACCTAAGGGGGTCTCCGTCACCATCTCTCATCAGTTGGCTCCTGCATTGCTCGAGCCAACAATTTTTCCTGCTGATCTATAGAAGGCAATGGGGATCGACCAGTTAGCTCTCCAAGCAAGTCAGAGGCTAGCCTTGGTAAGTCTGTTTCCATTCTTCAATACTTGTAATATTTTGTTCAATGCTTTCTTTTAATGATCTCTCTTTTTTTGCAGTTCGTGACCGAGTTTGTTGTTCTCTATTGTACTCGCAATGAGCTGGTGAGCAGGAATGCGGATTTAGAGAAACAAAATGTTGAACTGAATGGGAAAGGCATCGAGCTGGAGGCCGATTTGAACGCAGCCATTGATGCCCAGAATTCTTCTGATCTCGCCCTCGTCGAAGCCAACAGAGGAAAGGAAGTGATGATCAAGGAGCTAAATGAGTTGAGGAAGTCCTATGATCTGGTCTGTACAACCAAGTTGGCCGTGATCGAAGAGAATAAGGTGCTGGCAAAGAAGGCGGAGTCCGAGGCTGCCACCATCAAGGAAAGCTCATATAACTCCAGGTGGGCTATTGCATATGAGGATGCTGACGTTCAGATTGGCTATATCAGCCATCTGAACTTCAAGAAGGGCTGGAATAGGGATCTTCTGGCTGTTGGGGAGGATATTGATTCGCCCTTGTTCCATGAGCATGATCCAGGCCCAAAGCCCATTGTAGATGATGCACCTTCCCCTTGTCGTTAAGGGTGTAGTCCCTACCACTCAGACTATTCCTGTTGGTGCTCCTCCTGTTTGGGGAATAATAGTTGTTCCTTCTAAGGGAGATGCTTCTACTGCTGCTAATAAGGGAAAGCAGCCAACCACCTCTGGACAGACCAAGGCTGCCAGCTAGCCTCCTCTTAGGACCTCTCTGTATGTTTTCTTTGTTTGCACTGTTCCTTTTTGTTTATCGATGTAATTTGGACCTCCACTAATGAAATGAGAACACTTTCCCTTCAGCATACTGATTCTTTTGTTTTTTACTACTCTTTATGGCTTGTAGTATTGATTTTTTTATTCTTTACTGCTCTCTATGGCTTGTAGTCTAATGATGTAGATTAGTATATACCTCCCACTTCTCAACTAGGAAGGATTATTGGTCCTAATGTGAGAAATCAAGTTCGTCAAACCTTCGTAAGGATTTGCAAGTTGCTGCGATCGAGGAATAAGTGCTTTATAGACCAGTCTGAGCTCATCGCCAAACTGAAAGATAGACTTCAAGAGATGGAAGAGGTTGGTGCCTCTATTCAAGAAGAAGTGAACATTCTGAGAACTAGACTTCTCAACACCACTGAGATTAATCAGGCCGAAGAAGTCCTGCAACAGGAGAATGAGACTCTGAGGAGAGAGGTATCATGACTCAAGGAGCATATATCGAGCATCGCACCTCGAGTTCTGTGAGGTCCCTCTTCATCGGCTATTTCGCGAGATGGAATAGGTGTAGGGGTCTAGCTAGGGATATGGATGAGCTTTGAGAAGATGTTTGTCAGGCATATGTGATTGTTGCTGGGATATAAAGAGATGTCACACGGCTAAGGAATCTATCCAAGAAAGGACCTCGGCATGTATGGGCTGATGGTTACGACCAAGGTTAGATAGATGCTCTGACAAGGTTGACAGAGTTTGAAGAGCTATAATTTATTAGGGGATGGTTGAGCGCCCTCAGGGAGATCCAGGTTCCCAGGAACTCAGTACTCTGGTATCGTCACTATATATCTCCTTTAATTCTGAGGCCTAATACTTTCAGGAAGGATGACCACTGGATCCCTATAGATGCTATCCCTAGGTAGATATTAGAGACAGATGTGAATGAGGTCGAGGAGGAATTGGCTCCTCATCCGGATGATGGCCGAAGAGCGCAAGTGGTTGATTATCTTATTTAGAGGCCTAATCCTCATTCAGTTTTTACCAAATGTAACTCATTGTACATGTAATGAAGTAATGTAATATTTATGCCTTGGGCAATTTTTCCGACTAAACATGCGTTGTATATTTATTCCTTTATTTATTTCCCACTTGATTATCTTGGGCCCTTCGTAGCCGACTAGATTTATAGGGTTATTTCTTTGAGTGAGTATCCTCCCAGTCCAGTATGCTTTTGGGATACCATTCTACCTCACCTTACCTTTTAATTCGTTTCGTCACACTACCTTAGGCCTAAGTGTGGCAATAGCGAGGACACACCTGGAGTTGGAAGCTCTATCCGATCAGGTTTTCTGAACCAATCATAGTTTGGTGACCAATTTGATTTGGTCAAGCGACCTAAGGGTCCCCTGTAAGGCTTCCTTTATTTCCAGGGCAATGCTAGGAGGTTGTTTGTGTTTCACAACGAAAACCTGAGGAGGGTGAGACCTTGCTTTTATGCTTTGAGTAAGGGGCCTGTCGCTTAGGAAAGATGTGCAAGTTATAAAGTTCCTAATAAAGAATTAACACTTCATAAAATGCTATTGCCAAAAAGTCTTTTATTAATGAAAATAAAAAATGAGTTGCCACTTCAAATGATGTAATAAAATATAAATGAAGAAAAACTAGAAATATAATTTTTTTAGGTTGGCAGCATTCCAAGCTCGAGGTATCTCTTTGCCCTCCAGAGTTTCTAAGTGATAGGCTCCTTGTAGATGATCTCTTGTTATCTTGAAAGGTCCCTCCCCGTTCGGTCCTAACTTACCATCGGATGGTTTTACTGCGCTACCAAGGACTTTCCTTAGGACGTAGTCCCCAACCTGGAATGCTCTTGGATTGACGCTCTTGTTTCGCGAGCTGTTGCTAATAGCTCGCTAGTCTCACTAAGGCTAATTCTCTGTGTTCATTAGCTAGGTCAAGTTCAGCGAGCAATGGTGCATTATTCTGGCCCTGGTCGACCAGGTTGGACCTTATGGTTGGTAGGCTAGCTTCCAAAGGGATGATTGCTTCCATTCCATACGTTAATGAGAATGGGGTTTCCCCAGTTGCCCGTTGTGGTGTAGTGCTGTAGGCCCACAGAATATGTGGCAGCTCGCTCACACATGCGCCCTTGGGTTGCTCTAGTCATTTCTTCAGCCCATCAATCACTGATTTGTTGGACGCCTCGGCTTGACCATTACTCTGGGGGTAGGTCACCGAGCTAAAATGGTGCCTTATCCCGTATTCATTGCAGAAGTTTTGGAAGGGGCCGCTCTCGAACTGCGTTCCATTGTCAGTGATGATGGTTCTATGGATTCCAAAGGGGTAATTATTTTTTTCCATATGAATCTCATCATATCTGCATCTATGATGTTCGCTAGTGGCTCTACCTCGATCCATTTGGTGAAGTAATCTGTTGTGACCAACAGATACTTGTGATTGTCGATAGCGGTAGGAAGAGGGCCTACAATTTCCGTTCCCTATTGGGCGAAAGGCCAGAGTCTTGTAAGTGATTTTAGATCGCTGGCAGGTTGATGGAACATAGGAGCATGTAGTTGACATTTCTCTCACTTGCGAGCATATAGCCCAGAATCTCTCTACATGTATGGCCACCAGTAGCCTTCCTTTATTGCTCGGAAAGCTAATGACCTTCCTCCAATATGGCTTCCACAAATTCCTTCATGAAGCTCGCAGAGAACTTGCTCGATGTCCTTCGAGTGAACGTATTGAAGGTAAGGGTCGATGAATGATCTCTTATATAGTTTGCCCTCGGGAGATAAGTAAAAGCAGGCAGCTTTGACTCTTATCTGATGAGCAACCTTCTTATCATCTCTAAGTGCACCATCCTTCAAATAGTCCCTCAAGGGGTCCATCTAGCTGGGAACTGACTCAATCTGGAGCATATGTCCCATGTTTGGTAACTCATTGCTCTGGTTGATGCTCGTATGGGCGAGGAAGTCGATGGGGATTGTTCTCTTTAAGTTAGAATCGAGTGCTGAACTCAGGGCTGCCAGGGTGTCGGCATGGTTGTTCTTTCCTTTAGGGAATTATTGGACACTGACTTCCTCAAAGCTGGATATTAACTTCTTTGCCAATGCGAGGTAATTTGCCATTCTTTCGTCTCTTCCATTGAAGTTCCCACTTATCTGATTGGAGACTAATTACGAGTCATTGAACACCTGCAGCTGCTTTGCCCCCAATGCCTGTGTTTTTCTATAGGCCGTCTATCAGAGCCTCATATTCTGCCTCGTTATTGGAGGCTTCAAATCCAAGTTTAATTCCCTGCTCGAGGATTGTATCTTCTAGAGTAACAAGTGCAATGCCTACTCCTACCCCCTTTGAGTTGGAGGCTTCACCAACAAATAGTCGCCAAACTCCTTATGATGAGTGATATTCCCTTTGCTTCATGGACTGAGACTGGTTGCAAGGATGCTCACCCGTGAACTCTGTGATGAAATCAGTGAGGACCTTCCCCTTGATTGCATTCCTGGGTTGAAATTGGATGTCAAACCATCTGATCTCGACTAACCACTTGGATAGTCTGCCAGATATATTCGCTTTCCGCATGATTTCTTTAAGGGGGTGTGATGTAAGAACGATGATAGTGTGAGCTTTGAATTAGTGCTTCAACTTACTCGAGTCTATCACTATTGTAAAGGCGAGTTTTTCCAATGGTAGGTACCGCATCTTAGAGTCCAATAAGGTATTGCTCGCATAGTAGACTGGGTGTTGGATCCCTATTTTTTTCGCAGACCAATGCAGAACTAACGGCGTGGCTGGATACGACGAGGTATAAGTACAGGGAATCATTTTCCTGAGGTATGACGAGCAAAGGCGGTGTGCTGAGATAGGCCTTGAGCTCTTCTAATGCCCTCGAGCAATCTTGATTCCATTCTACTGTCTTGTTTCCTTTTAAGAGCTAGAAGAACGTCTTGCACTTCTCAGAGTACTTTGAGATGAAATGATTTAAAGTGGCGAGCATGCCTATGAGCTTTTGTACACCTCGTATCGTGCGAGGGGTCTGTACCCTATTGATCTCATCGATCTGGTCTGAGTTGGCCTCAATGCCTCTCTCGCTAACTAAATACCATAGGAATTTTCCTGACTAGACACCAAAAGAACACCTTCTCGCATTGAGTTTCATTTGGTATTTCCTGAGGATCTCGAAGGTATTTGATAGGACTGAGAGATGGTCCTCTTTGCGCTTACTCTTGACGAGCATATCGTCAATGTATACCTCCAAGGTATCTCCTATTTGGTATTTGAACATCTTGGTGACTAGCCTTTGATAAGTTGCTCCTGCATTCTTGAGCCCAAAGGGCATAACTTTATAACTGTATAAGTTGATGGTGGTAATGAATGATGTCTTTTCTTAGTCTGGTGCATATAGAGGAATCTGGTGATACCCCGAATATGCATCTAGAAAAAGCATCCCCTCATGAGCTGCTGTAGCGTCTACTAATTGGTCGATCTTTAGGAGAGGGAAACTGTCCTTAGGGAATGCCCTATTTAAGTCAGTGAAATCGATACAAACTCTCCATTTCCATTATTCTTCGGAACCACTACTAGGTTGGACAACCATTTAGGGAATTAAACTTCCCGTATGGATCCTGCATCTAGCAGCTTTTCTACTTCCTTCTCTACAACCTTGGCCTTTTCTGGCGTAGTTCGTCGTGCCTTCTACGCGATAGGTCTGAAAGTGGGGTCGACGTGCAACCGATGACAAACAACACTGGGATTAATTCTAGGCAGCTCGTATGGTTCCTATGCGAAAACATCTAGGTTGCTCCTTAGTATCATTGTCAATTCTTTCTTCTCTTGATCTGTGAGAGATGTCCCAATCAAGAAATTCCTATCTTTTTTGTCACCACCGGCTGCGACTTCTTCCAGGTTCTCAACGACCCGCTCAGAGGGAAAGAGCCTGGTTTCCTCCACTCTGGGCCTTCCATACTTTAACTGCTATTTCGAAGGTATCAAACCTTCTTGATCCTCGTCTTTTTCCTTAGCCTTCTCGGCCTTCTTCTCTGGTTTTGGGTGGATGGCTTCTATAAAGCACCTTCTTTCCATCGCTTGATCTCTGTGGATCTCCATCACTGCTCGCTCAGTCACGTACTTGAGTTTTTGATGGTAGGTCGAGGGGATCGCCTTGATTGCATGTAGCCACCCTCTACCGAGGATAGCTTGGTATGGTGAGTCAATGTCGACTACCAGAAAATCGATCATCTTGGAGTGATTTCCTATCCGTATCGACAGCACGATCTTTCTCAATGTAATAGTTACTTTTCCAGAGAAGCCAACTAGAGGGATAGTGGCTTCCTTCAAGTCGGTGATGCTTAACCTCAATTTTCGGAATAGGTCGAGATACATTACCTCGGATGAGCTCCCCTGGTCAACGAGCAACTTGTCAATGTCATAATTGGCTATCTTGAGCGTAATGATCAAAGTGTCATGATGCGAGGTTCTTACCCCCACAAAATTTTCTGCTGTGAACACGATGTGTTTTCTATAGTCGATGTTACCTGCTCGTCGATGCTTTCCCGACTATGTCTTTGCTGGATCAATTTGAAAAGCTTGCATTACTGTTGTAAGATTTTTTACTACCATCCGAACTGAATTCCCTTGAATCTGCTTGATATCAGATGCCCCATGAATTACTGGAAATTCATGGCCAACATCGTCCTTGAGTACGTTGTCAGGCCTTGTGTCTCCATTGGAAGCAACCTTTTCTGCCTTCTTCTCCACAAACTCGTTCAGATGCCCAGATTGGGCCAACTCTTCAAGGTGAGACTTAAGAGCCTTGCAGTGCTCAGTCTTATATCCTCCCTCCTTATGAAAAGTGCATCTCAGCGCGTTGTTTCTATTTGAGTGATCTCCCTCCATCTTTCTGAACCATTTAACAAATGGCTCGTCTTTGATCTTAGCTAGGAGCTTGTATATTGGTTCTTTGAAGATAATGTTTACTACCTGGAATGCTTTCGAGACATCATTGTTTCCTCCATTCTTGGGGCCACTCTTTCCCCCATTATTTCCTCCTTTCTTTTGATTTTCGGCCTTATCATTGCCTTTGGTAGCAAGCTTAGTTCGTCTATTGTCCCCTGCACTGAGGCGGGTCACATCCTCCACCTTAGCGTACTTCTCGATGCGATTCGTCAGGTCATCGATGGTCGTGGCCTCCTTCTTTGTTAGGGATTGGTGCAGAAGGCAAGAGCTGGGTAGGCTAATCTTGAAAGAGTCCACTGTCACCTTCTCTGAGCACTCCTCTACCTCATTGAACAACTCCCAGTACCTCTTTGCGTAGTCCCGGAGGCTCTCTTGAGGCATCTTCTTTATTGTTAGTAAAGCATCCGTCCTCTTTGGATGGAAGTTGCTGGTAATGAAGCGATCCATGAAGAGCTCGTCTAGGGATTCAAAACTTCTTATGGACCTGTGGGGGAGCCTCTCGAACCACTTTTGGGCCACATCATGCAGATTCGAGGGGAAAATCCAGCACATTAGTGCATCACTGTGGTTCCAGAGAGTCATGGCCTGCCTGTATTGCCTAACGTGATCGATAGGGTCAGTCTTTCCGTCATAGATCTTAAATCTCAGAATTACAAATTTCTTCGGGGCTTCTTCTTCTTCTATCTCCCTTGAGAAAGGGTATTTCATCTAGATCCTGAGAGCTCACCGAGCAAGCTCTCTGGTCGATCTGGCACCTCGATGTGCTGGGTGTTGGTCTATCTCTCTCTGGACCAAATTTCGTATATCCTCATCACCTTGAGCTGGGCTCCTGTAACGGTGATCTGGTTGCTGTTAATCGAGCAAGTCATCATCCGACTCGTGATTCCCACTTCTTTAGGATCTGCGTCTGGTGCTCCTTCTTCGGATGCAAGACTTGCTCGCCTGAGGGCTAGGAGTGCGTTATGGACGTCGCTTAGTGCTGTAATGGAGTTCTTTCTCCATCCTCTCTAATATCCTTTTGAAGCGAGCATTCTCAGCCTCTTTCTTACCAACGACCTCTCCTTGCTCTTTGAGCCTTTCCTCATAGGCATCGATCAATCTATAGATTTTTGTGGACTTCATTGGTCCTTGACTTTCCTCTGAGGCCTACCGCTCTGGGAGACCCTCTGATCCAAACGCCGAACTTCAAATCTGATCCTTTGAGGGGAAGGTTGTTCTTGGATATCCCCTGCTTGAGGGGCATTGCTACTGTGATCACACATTCCAGCTTCTTTGTTGGTGAGGACTTCCTTAAGGGAGACAAATGTTCCCATAGACGGCGAAAATTGTGGTGACAATTGTATTCAACACAAATTCACAAGAAAAGGCAATCTCCAAAGTAAATAAAGAATGTAACGAATGCCAATCACACAACACAGTATGTACGTGGTTCAACAAGAATGCCTACGTCCACGGTGATGCTCTCAGTATTATTTCTATATACTCTGGGGAGTGTTTTACAGAGAATACAATACGTGTCTTTTTCCTCAGGCTTAGGGTTTGTTATATACATGCTTGTTCTCTGGGAGTGGGGTTGTAGGACTCTCCCACATTAGTCCATCACTTCCAAGAATATCTCCTTACGAGATTTTAGGAAGAGACTAAGTCATAACTAATTTCGGTAGGGATGCGGGCTCCCAGACTTTGGGCCTTTACTGGGTTACTCGTCTGGGTTCGTGGTGGCTAAAATGGTACCCACAATATCTAATTAGGATGAATCCCTCATGTAGATAGGTTAGAGGTCATGAATTGATGATTAATTATGATGGACGACTCTGATTTTTAGTTCTTGTGTATAAATGTGAAGAACTAGGGTTTATTTGATTAATTTTGGGGATTCTCAGAATTTATTAAGGTTTATGCATGATTAAATGATTCTAGGTTATTAGATATTATCCCAACGTGTTTAATTAATGTTTGGAAGTGATTGCTGGGAGTTGCAAAGAAATTTGTAGAGGTTTTAGGGTGGGAAAAGGTTGGAAAATGTAGTAGGTAATAAAATGGAGACGACGACGTCTCGTTCGAACGAGATGCAGGGTCGTTAAAAATGACCTGTTAATTCGTTCGAACGAAACCAGTTTTGGTTTGAATGACAGGTCCCAAAATTTTAGAAATTCTAATTTTCCCCCCAAATCGTGTTACACAGTTAATTGAGTTAGGAAAATTGCCATTTATTGATATTAGCTTAGTGCATAATTAATTGGGAAGCATTCTTAGGATAATATCTTAAGGATTGGATAGGTGAATTAACCTTTGAAATTTTAAAAGAATGAATAATCGAGTTAATTGCATAATAATTAGTAATGAGAAGTATAATATGTGTAGAAATATAAGTATGGGTTGGGTGGATACCTAAATTTTAATAGGGCTTACGGAATGCCTATTATTATTATTATTATTATTATTATTATTATTATTATTATTATTATTATTATTATTATTATTATTATTATTATTATTATTATTATTATTATTATTATTATTATTATTATTATTATTATTATTGTGTGTATAGCATACCTACGCTGCTTGCTATCGGGAGAAGGTTATCGCGCAGTGGATAGTCTTATCCTGGGTGACCCAATGTGGGGATATTTGACTTGTAACCAGAGCATATGAACTTGGATACGTGTTATCTGAGACGTAGGATAGTTTCGACGGTTGAATGGGAGCATAGGTATGGGCGTGACCCATTTGGCTGCTGAGTATGATCGCCTCAAATGTTTGTGTTATGAGATTTATGGTTCGTGAGAGACGTCGATCCAATTGTCCTTTACGCAGTGAGCGATGCATCGGGACACGATAACAGAGTATGCATTGCGCCAAGTGGTCCTAACCAAGGGGCGCAAGATTTGTATATATATATATATATATATATATATATATATATATATATGTACTTGTGAATGATTCTAATGTGTGAAATTAGCAAGTTTATAAATGTTGGTAAGTAAAGTGATTTTAGTGGATAAAAGATTTTCTATCATAACAGTGAATTTAAAATATGGTTAATTGGCATAAAAGAATATTAATAACGTATTGTATGGGCGATATTGGTTACTCCTTTGAGATATATTTAGAAGTATAAGTCTATGATCTAGTTGGGAACATTATGAATAACTAGGCTAGGATAGACGTACGTTAGGCGTTCACAATAGTGGAGAGGGGAGAATCTCATGTGAGAGTTCGAAACTATCATGCACATATCAGGCTCTGACACGTTTCTTGATATTCTTTTCTCTTTTTCTATATATTATTATTTATCAGGTGCCCAGCCAGAGGATTACCAGACTTATATGAGTGGATCATTTAGCAAGCAGCAGCGGTTGAGGGAGTTGCAAGCCTTTGCACTTAGATGCTTCTATCATTTCTTTCCACTCTATTCAGATATTCCATTTAGGGCATGTTTCGCCCCTTTCTCAGTCATTTACTAGAGATTGTACTCAGATCATTTAGTATTTTATTTCTATTACATTTGAGGATATTATGGTTTGTTGGTTTGTGACTTTGAACTGGAATGTTTTATCCAGTCCGATTTATTTCACTATTTGATTCATGTCCAGTATTTATTTTATTCTTGTGGAATGTGAGTACCTTATATTTTAAGGGATGGAAATTTATAAATGGATTTATTGGGTATAATTAAATGGAAAAATGTTTTGGCACTTAGCTTAATTATTTATTAGGTGATTAATAATATTAAATGTTTTCGACAGTGATGCTAAGAATAAACCCACCGAACCATCTGTTTTAATTTTAATAAAGGACTGATCATCTGGTATTTAATTAGGCTGGGTGTCACACAACGGTATTTTATCGTTACTAATTTTGATTTAGTAATGCACTTTTCTGTTATTATTTCTACCCTATTACACAAATTTTGTAATGCCTTAGTCTGATTTTGTAATGGTAAAGGTTTGTTAGTAATATTAATAGATAATATAAATTATATATATTGTGACACCCCGCTTAAAATAATAACGGGTGGCCAGCCCTATACTAAAATAATCAGGAATCTCAAGTGGATCATTCTCAACATGTACTGACGATACTGAAATAAACACGGCTAACTACCCAATACTAGAAAAAGAGGGTGCAAGAAAAATTTAAAACATACATGCAGTAACTAACCAAAAACATTACAACTACTGAATATGATAAGAGACACACACATGCTAAGATAAAAGATAATAATACTAGAGTACAACAAAGTCTACAAAATGAAATACCCGAATAAGTTGTCGGGTCAGAGACAATACAACAGTCCTGTTAATATGAATACAAACAAAATGCTACAACTACAACTATTGGGTATAAACCCGATATACAAACTGAATCCTAATCTAGATATACAAAAGATAGGAATCGGCTATATCAAAATCCCATAACAGTCCGCTAGTGCCACAGCTCCACGAATACACTGGATAGATAACATAATTGGCGTCCTTGCAAAGGAACATCCAAAATAATATAATATATACATAGAAAGAGAAAAATATAAACGGGTCAACGCCCGAGGTGTGAAAACATTTTAGCAAGTGCATTAAAATGTATAATAATTATAAATGCATTATAACATGATTAAAGTGGGGTTGCACTCTCCAGAAAATCCAACTCACCTCTCAACTAATGCGCGAACCTAAACGTATGCACATGATCCTCAAAATAACTGCCCAACACTATCTAGGGGAAATTCAATCTAACCTATGCCAAATCCACACTTGCGTAAAACTTCATCTAAAATATAACCACCGACCTCCAATTCTACCATAACCCACATATGCATCTAAACATTATTTTAACTAAAAAAAATATACATATACATATACTCTTACTAGAATTATCGTATTCTAGTTATTTACATACACGAGTTATTGGCATCTAAATGCTAAGGACTAAGCTTCTCCCAATTCTCAACACTGCACTGCGTTTCGTGCGTGGGACGTCTCGCAAGCGAAATCCAAACAAGGAACCCCCCCCCCCCAGATACACTACTCCTTCACAGTGTTGATTATCGAGATTCATTACGCCCTCAATGCATTACGCATATAACCCTAAATTACTTATATGATATATATGATTAACGATTCCCAACTCTCAACAGTGCACTGTGTTTCGTGTGTGGGACGTCTCGCAAAGCGAAATCCAAATAATGAATCCCCAGATACATTACTCCTTGACAATATTGATTATCGAGATTCATTACGCCCTCAATGCATGATGCATATAACCCCAAATAACTTATATGATATATATAATTAACAATTCCCAACTCTCAACAGTGCACTGTGTTTCGTGTGTGGGACGTCTCGCAAAGCGAAATCGAAACAAGGAACCCCCCCAATACACTACTCATTGACAATGTTGGTCGTTGAGGTTCATTATGCCCTCGGTACCCAAATTAAGATATATATATACATATCATACTCACTTAAATATACCAATCGCAATTTAAGTCCAGATAAAATCTCCCGGAATAAGATTCAAACTTTATTCTTAATCATGTATCTCTTTACGCTAGATAAAGATATATGATATCTCATCCTCATTTACAAATAATATACTATGCACACAAGTATAATAACCATCCCAGCGAGCTATAACTCGAGGATGCAGTCTCTAAATGCTATCATTAACCAGGGGATCGCTCACATAACATCCTAGGTACCAACGGTCGGAATCTCACACCGCCTTAATAAAAACAAAATTACAACGTATGGGAAGCGGTCATAGTTTCCCCCCAAAATGAGATGAAACATGCCCACCACGTCTCACCCCCTAATAAAAATCACACAATAATAATGGACGCTATGACGTGGGTACTATACGCTCCCTGCTACTCAAGCCAGGGGCCTCACCCACATCGCGGAACTTTCCATGATAGCATTAGAGGGGGTATGCTTCACATAAATATACATATAACATTCACACTAGATATGCATATATTATCACATCATATAAATACAAACCATCGCACAAGGTCTATATATCACACTATATAGATATACATACTCTTCTCACGCTCGTATGTTTGAATGAAATAATTTCATTTTAAGTATATATTACTCTCGATATACTAACCGTTGCTAACTTGCTCACTTTCCCACTTTATATACACGATACGATCTCTCACTTGAGCTCACCCATCACTTCTATTATTATGATGAATCTCCCAATTCAACAAACATTAAGGATACTCTCTATATCCATATGCACATCGATCAACAATCATTATTCCTCAAATATTAACCTCAACACTAAGAGGATTTCCCACTAAATCAATACGATAACTTAAATTTGCACTCTCTCTAAATCAAACAATAAAACCCCAACATTTCCATCCACTCACCAACTAATTTTGCTCTCATTCCCTTAATGCTAGAAACACCACACAATTAATTCCTTTTATTATATAGCCCCAAATATCTCCTCACACTTCTAAAGTCATTAGTCCCCTTATATAATCACGTAATCCTCTATGATAAAATAATTAGGAAGGTCCATAAATATAAACCCAAAGAAAGGGGATAAACTTGAATTCTCAAACTTGAGCGAAAAATTGAGGCCCGGTCGATCGGTCCCCTAACCGTGGTCGACCGTGGTTTTCAATTATGCCTAAAATCGAAGACAATGTGTTTTTCCTTTGAGGCGCGGTTGACCGCCCCCTGGCCGCGGTCGACCGGCCTTACTAGTAACCTCGGCCAAACTCCATTTTTACCAAATTCCAACTTTCCAAAAAAAACTCCAAAATACCTTCTTTCAACTAAAATTCTTCAACCTACTCATATTACTAACATTAGGACTCATCAAATATCTCAACCCAACTAATTTACAACCTCAAATTCATCATATACACATCAAATGTAAGATTTACCCAAAATCTAGGTTTTAATAATTTTAACCCAAAATCCATAAATTTATCAACAAATCAGGAAATAATTGATACACAACAATTATTTAGCAAGTTTAATCACTTGCCTCAAAGTTGTAGAGTCTGAATCGCCCTCGAAATCGTGTATTTGCTGGAATCCCCAAGATTTTCTTCTATTTCTCTTCTTTTCTCTTTTCCTTCCTTCCTTCTTCTCTCTTTCTCTCTAGGGCTTTTCTATTTCTCTCTAATGAGATTGTTATCTCACAGAGGCTTAATAAGCCTTATCTCCAAAATACCCAACTTTAAATGATAATATACACTTTAAATGACTCGGTTACTTTAATTCAAGCCAAATGAACTTAATATATTCCGGAACCCAAATAAGACCTAAGTACAGTCATTTCAACTATCTCGACCCTTCCGAAAACAATCGCACACTCAGAATCGTCATTCAAAATACTTTCTAACATCTTCAAATTTGACCTCAATTGCCAATTTAATTATTCTCCAATTAAAATAATATTTATTTCTCCCAAAATAATTAAATTATTAGTCCCAAAAATTACGGGGTATTACAGACTTCCCCACTTATAAGAATTTCGCCCCCGAAATTAAGCTAAGCCTAGTACTCTAAATCTCAACTAGTTCCTACGACACCTATCCTCACGATCACTATACCTATTCCTCCCACTTCTCATGGCGAATCATTTTAATTTATAAAACCAAATATGCTAACTAGGGCGCCCATACACCCTGTACTCGAGCTCTAATCGTATAATCATAACTCGGCTTCACTAAGACTCAAATCGTACAATAACTCGAAATAAATAGATCCATATTAACATACTAATAATAATAAAATTTTGAAATGTCCAAAGATGTAACTCCTCTCAATTCCTGACATTATCTACTTTCATGCGGGGGAGGTCTCGCAAGCAAAATCCAAAAAAGGAACCCTGCCAATACACTACTATGTAGCTCTGTCGGGGATTGATATTAGTTAGATCGGGACTAAGGTTTAAAAATATTTTAAAAACATTTTTGATATTTCCCGAAGGCCCATAAAAAAATTATTTTAAAAACAGTTTATGTCTTTAGACACCCAAATAAAATACCTTATGCCCAAGACACAAGGTTCTAACAGTTACCATACTATTACTACCATATAGTTCTCCAAACTAGAATAACTATGATCTAAATCCCTCACTCAACAATAATCCACTCAACTCTGAATCTTTTCATTAACAGTAATTTCTTTACCTCACAGTAAAGCATTCCCATTTACTAGGCTCTTCCATAACTGGAACACTACATATACATAAGGCTAGAACAACTATAAAACTATAGCTTACCGTTACTACCCAACGCGTTTCAACGATTCCTAAGATCAAAACAAAGTCATAGCTATCTACTAGCACATCACAAGATAATCTATTCTCCCAAAATACAATCATACAAGAGCCTCATTTGCTCACCCCTCCCTACCGGGTCATTCCATACATAATAGGTTTATAACAACTAACCACTCATTACAATATTACATACGATACTCCCAAAGCCGCACAAAGCATAATTCTAATCACAAAGGGAAAAAATAAATTACATCATACCTCTCTAATCCGACTGCATCTCTTCATCAATGGGTTCCCACTCAAAGTCCCCTGGCCTAAAATGGCCTCGAACCTGCTTTAAGGGTTTCACATCCAAAACTTCCTTAAAATGTGGCCCTCTACTTCTTTCAGGACAATATCTCTTCCTATGGACTAATTCTTTGCAAAAGAAACATCTACCAGCAATTCCTCTCTGCCCATCCCAAGGAACAAAACGTTGTTGCGACCCTCAATAATCCTGCTTATACCCTCTTGTTTACTGGCATTCTCTTCTCTAGTCTTACTAGATGAACCCGAGTCTCTAAAGTTCTTAACTTGCGAATGAAGGCGATATTCCTGACACTGTAACAGTGCCGCATTCACTACCTCGACAAAAGTCACTAACGTTGGGTTCCCTAACAAATGCTGTCGAATTCGCCAATCTAAACCTCCCATGAACTTTGATATATGCTTCTCGTCTGTATTTACCTCATCGGGCACTAAATTCTCCAATCGAGTAAATTCTTCCTCATACTCGACCACCGTTAGATCACCTTGAAACACATCCATCAATTCCCTCCTCATTTCCTTTTGGATTACGGAAGGAAAATACTTTCGATCAAAGAGTTCCCAAAAATCTTATATGGGCAATTCATCTCTCTGCTCCGATGTGGTGATTGATTCCCACCATTGGAGATCTACTCCCGTTAACTTAAAGGTGGCGAGAAATTTCTTCTGCACCTCGCTACATTCAACCATACGAAGGTTCCTTTGCATACTCTTCTTCCAACGACTTGCAACCATGGCATCAGCTTCCCCTGAAAACTCTGGAGGATGCCCCTTCCTAAAATCTTCCCGTACTCTTTCCCACGTAGAAAACCTTGGGTGGGTTTGGGCTGCTTGAACTGCAGGTTGATGTGCCATCGCAGAAATGGCAGTAGTTACTTCTTATGCCACAATATTGGCAGCTTCGACTGTGGTCATAATCCCTTGAGGCATTTGGGGTTCCATATTCTCAACCCCTTTATTTTCCCTACTTAGATGACTTCTCTTCGGTGGCATCTGAAACAAGAACAATTGCATCAGAACGGCTTTTAAATGATTACACGTCGCAGAAAAAAATATAGATGTGTGAACACAACATTCCTAATAAAAGGGCTCTATATTAAGAACTCTTACAGAAGAACGAAGAAAACCCACACAAATCCTAAAGACACTAGAACATAATGCTCTGATACCACCTGTGACACACCGCTTAAAATAATAACGGGTGGCCAACCCTATACTAAAACAATCAGGAATCTCAAGTGGATCGTTCTCAGCTTCTACTGACGATACTAAAATAAACATGGCTAACTACCCAATATTAGAAAAAGAGGGTGCCAAAAAAAATTTAAAACATACATGCAGTAACTAACCAACAAGATAACAAGTACTGAATATGATAAGAGACACACACGTGCTAAGATAAAAGATAATAATACTAGAGTACAACAAAGTCTACAAACAGAAATACCCGAATAAGCTGTCGGGTCACAAATAATACAACAGTCCTGTGAAAATGAATACAAACAAAATCCTACAACTACAACTCTTGGGTATAAACGCGATATACAAACTGAATCCTAATCTAGATATACAAAAGATAGGAATCGGCTATATCAAAATCCCGTAACAGTCCGCTAGTGCCACAGCTCCACGAATACATTGGATAGATAACATCAATGTCGTCCTTGCTAAGGAACACCCAAAATAATACAATATATACATAGAACGAGAAAAATATAAACGGGTCAGTGCCTGAGGTGTGAAAACATTTTAGCAAGCGCATTAAAATGCATAATAATTATAAATGCATTATAACATGATTAAAGTGGAGTCGCACTCTCCAGAAAATCCAACTCAATTCTCAACTAATGCGTGCGCCTAAACGTATGCACATGATCCTCAAAATAACTGCCCAACACTATCTAGGGGAAATTCAATCTAACCTATGCCAAATCCACACTTGCGTAAACCTTCATCTAAAATATAACCACCGACCTCCGATTCTACCATAGCCCACATATGCATCTAAACATTATTTCAACTAAAAAAAATATACATATACATATACTCTTACTAGAATTATCGGATTCTAGTTATTGACATACACGAGTTATTGGCATCTAAATGCTAAGGACTAAACTTATCCTAATTCTCAACACTGCACTGTGTTTCATGCGTGGGACGTCTCGCAAGAGAAATCCAAACAAGGAACCCCCCGATACACTACTCCTTGATAGTGTTGATTATCGAGATTCATCACGCCCTCAATGCATGATGCATATAACCCGAAATTACTTATATGATATATATAATTAACAATTCCCAACTGATAAGCACCCAAAACTATACATTTTATACCGCGAATAGACGTACTTTAGTTTCTAATTCTTGGCAATATGGGTCTTATGTGCTTAAATATTTATCTTGTAGGTCAAACATTCGTTTGCGGTGTCAAAAGCTATATATCGAGGCAAATACGCGTTGAATGGAGCTAAATACCCTTGTCCCGTATCCTAGCCTACCCTAAACCGTCCCTAAACCTACCTAAACCCTCTGTGTGTTTTGTTTGTCCCTTTTTAATATTTTTTAGATTTTTAGTTTGAGTCGTTTTATTTTTAGTAATTATTTTTGAATTATTTAGTATTTTCTAGGGTTTGTTTTCTATTTTTCTATTTTATCTTTATTAGTGTAATTTTTTTTTTAATTTTTATTAGTTTTTAGTTTTATTAGGATTAGATTTTTTAGAATTTCATTTATTTTTTTAGTTTTATTTGATTTTACATTTATTTAGGATTTTAGCTTTAGTTTTATTAGATTTTATTTTTATTTTTATTTCTTTTTAGTTTCATTTTTAATTGAGTCTTTATTTTATTTTTAGAGTAGGATTTTATTTTTAGATTTAAATTTTGAATTAGTTTGTATTATATTTTTAGGTGTCCAAATTAAACACACACACACATAACCCATGACAAACACATAAACTCACTCACACCCATCTATCCTACACTCACATACACCCCATTCAACCCCTCACCCACACCAATCTCCCCTACACCTCACATACACAATAACCCTACCCACTTCATCTTCTTCCCCCATATCTCTCTCTCTCCCAAACTCCATAAACAACAAAATCACCACCTCCCATTTTCAATACAAGAACTAGCTGAACGCCACGACCTTAACTCCCCAAACCCGGTGCTTCCATTCTAAACCACCTCTGAACTCGGAGCCCGATCTAAAATGACACCCACCTACCCCTTTTCGCCCCCAAGCCCCACAACCATAACCCCGACGGCGCCGGAGACCTCCAACTTGTCACCGATCCGGCACTGTCCCACCTCCCGCCTGCCCGGTTCAAAACCCGTAATCCATGGACCCCAGCTCCGACGGCGACACCCACTTCTCACTCAACCAAACCCGAACCCGTGTTGCTTCCACCCTCAACCCGAGACCGCTAGTGATACCTGCACCAAACCCATCTGCCCCTTAACAAACTCAAACCCGGTGTCAAAACCGCTACCAAACCCGCAAGCTCAAACCTCATTAATCCAAGCCCTACACCCATTTGAGACCCAAAAGCCAAACACGATTCTTCTCCTGTCAAAATCTCAAACCAAAGCCAAATAAGTCTAAATGCCCACATGTGCTTAATAAACCCAACTTATTCCCTTTTTACCCATTTACCCAAAATATCCCCCAACTACCAACTTTAAACCATTTCCAAAAATACCCCTTTAGCTCCATGTTTGCCATGTATAAATAGAAGACTCAAGACCCCAAAGGAGAGGATCAAATTCTAGAGAGAGATAGGTTAGATTAGAAAATAAATTAGAAATTTTTTTGTAAATAGTTTTTTTATTTTTTATTTTCAGAGATTATTGAATGATAAATTGTGAGTATCTCAATTGAGTATTATATTGAGTTGATTATTGTTGGATGCTCATATTGGATGGATTGTGCTTGATTTCAAGCAAATAAGAGTTCAATTTCACTTCAATAAATTGGGTTTGATTGTTCTCTTCTCTTCTCATTTATTTTATGCCTTTGATTATTAATTTGTCAAATTTCATACCATGTTAGGCTAAATCCCCTTTCAAGGGGTGAGAGGAAACCTTTATTTGATGTTATTTTAGTTTAATTAGTTTGATTACTTGAAAATTCCCTTTGAATGTTACTTTTGATCCCTCACCCTTAAATTTACGCCTCGAGAGAGGGTAAATGATTTTCGAGAGAAAATCGAAATTCTAATTATAATACCCATTTTAGATTTGAACTAGAGATAGGGGTTTCTTAAGCGGGGTATTATAACTTGAATTTTAACTCTAAATTTATTTTCTAAGATTTACATAAATTTTAATTGATCGATCCTAGCGGGTGATTAATTAAAAGGAGTGTAGATCTATTTTCTAGAGTTGTGGGGTGTTAAACTTAATTTTCTAAAAGGTTACTATTAAAATTACATTTACAATGAGAGTTGGTTTGTGATTTTGAATTAATTTGGGAGAATTCAAATAATTAAATTAATTAATTAGAATAGCTAAAATTTGTGGTGTAGTCCCACTCCTTGATTGTTCTCACATTTATTTACCTCACTTTAT
This sequence comes from Sambucus nigra, assembly GCA_949130495.1. NCBI lineage: Eukaryota > Viridiplantae > Streptophyta > Magnoliopsida > Dipsacales > Adoxaceae > Sambucus > Sambucus nigra. The sequence continues at coordinate 153,953,835 of OX422213.1, forward strand.
CTCTTATTTTAGTGTTAGACTTTATTTTTCACTTTTACTCACTTTTTAGTTAGTTGTTTTCATCTTCCATATAGTTTAGTGTTATTTCACCTCACCTCACCTCACCTAATTGTTTTAATATTTGAAAAGCTAAAAAAATAGAAATAGAAAAACCCAAAAAGAAAATTACAATTGAGTTTGTCTCTCACTTTACTCCCTTGATGTGGATTGAGACCCTTACTTACCTATACACTTGAGTTTATATATTTTTTTAGGTAATTGAGGTTTTGATTAGAGGAGCTTTTCAAGCAATGACGAAAAATACACACAAAAGTTCATTCTATCAAATGGTGCCGTTGCCGTAGATATAAAAAAGTTTACTCTATCAAATGGCGTCGTTGCCATTCTTGAGAGCGTGAAGCACTTGGAGCGGATTTCATATTGTAGTTCATTTATTTTTCACACTTTGTTGTTTTTAGTATAATTTTTTCTTTATTTTAGAAGGCTTGTATTTAGGATTATTCTATTCTTGGCTTGTATTGCGGTGCATAGAGACACCTCTATTTTATTTTTTATTTTTTAAAATTGTAATAATCAAAAAGTGTGATAGGAAAACCGAACACGGTAGAGAGAGGGCGTCCAAAGGCGAGGAAACGAAGCCTCTCTACCTTGGGTCGGTAGGACTCCCGGGGACAACTGAGGTAGGCGTGATCTCCCCCCAATCGACTCATTTTTTTGGCACCCCACGGCGTAAAAATCATGGGAGGTACATCTCTTGAACACTCGTGCCTCTCCTGTTAGCGAGTCAATTATTTTGTGTGGTTTGTGTGATCTTATGTTATTTTATTCTCGTATTTATTTTCGAATGGTGTGATGAATTAATTGACTAAGACCTACACCCGGTCACTCACGAGAAGGGATTTCATCACCCGACTCACTCGCTTACCAATTGTGTGCTACCCTAGCCATCATTAAATTTAAAATCAATCAACTAGGTAGCCCAATAGGAGAACATTTTGCAAAGGCGTTCACTCAAATAATTTCGTGATTTTTTTATCGCCCGCGGACTTAATTAAAATTTGACTACCCTTTCATTAAATTTAAAGATAAAAATTGGCTATGTGATAGTTAAGATTTCACCTTGACTTGCGTGTGTCCAATTCATTTTTTCGGTAGTCGGTTTTAATTGGTTCGTCAAATTCAAAGAGTCCACCTATTTTCCCCACCTTTTCTTCCAAAAAATCCAAAAATATTTTCTTTCTTTCCTTTTTCAAAAATCCCGAAATATTTTCTTTCCTTTTGAATTTTTTTTTAAAAAAACTCCAAAAAATATTTCTCTCCACATGGCCGAAGAACGCCCCTTACGAGACTACTTTGATCATTTTCCATTGACACGCGACACATGTGAGAGTGATCCCGATATGATATTCTTAGTGGTCTCAGATCTCTCACGAGTACCGTTGGTACTCTTGACCCATCTATGCACTCACCTCATATTCCATCACCCTCGTTGTCAGGAGTCGACGTGCCTCATTCTTTGTTGTGTACCCAATGTTATTATGCCGATCACATGTCCCATGAGTGCCCTTCATTCCATATTCATCCGAACCCACCGTGGAACATGTGTATCCATTTGACACTGTTTCGAAACCTACCTCGGCCTACTATCCCGATATACCTAATCCTGAGTTGTGTGAGTACCCTAGTTATTCATGGAGTCCTGATCACCCTTCCACGCAATATGAATCCCAACCCGATGTTGTGGATCCTCACACATTCCAACAATCGTCATGGCAAGCTTGTGCACCCATTCACGATCAGTTCTCTCACTACACACCCCATGAGTCTCAACCATTTGTCCCTCACGAAAGAGATCCTTTCGTGTATGATGAACTTGGTCCCACTCCACCCACTTCATTTGAGTATTCTCCATATAGTCCTGATCATAGTGTGTTGTGTCCACCTCAACCACCACCACCACCCGTCACTCCACCACCGCCACCCACCACCACTTCACCACTATCATCCACCTCCGCTCTCGAAAACCTCTTGCAACAATATATCATCGAGCAAGAGCAAGCCACTCAAATTCAAACTCAAGCTCTCCAAAGGTTTGAACAACGATTAAATGAACTTGAGTGTGCGAGAGAGTTGGACATTCCCATGGATCCATCCATTTTTTCACCCGCGTGTGATGATGATGTGTCCTCTTGTGACACGGATTTTTAGTGTGACCAGCCCTACAACCCCGAGAATCTCGAAGTTGAGACCATTCCATGGTTCGAGCCCCAAGTCGACAATTGTGTTGAATTACCTTTCATTAGTGAGACTGATCAAATCCCACAATGTCCACATGAACCCCACTTTAAGGTTCCCATTACCTTTCCCGACAAATACAAAAAAATGCACGAGTCTACACCTATTGATCCCACTGCTTGTGTTCCCTAGGAACCACTTTATCCTAGGTTAGCTTTGTCAACAGTGCACGGTGTTTCGTGTGTGGGACGTCTCGCAAAGCGAAATCCAAACAAGGAACCCCCTCGATACACTACTTCTTGATAGTGTTGATTATCAAGATTCATTACGCCCTCAATGCATGACGCATATAACCTCAAATTACTTATATGATAAATATAATTAACAATTCCCAACTCTCAATAGTGCACTGTATTTTGTGTGTGAGACGTCTCGTAAAGCGAAATCCAAACAAGGAACACCCCCGATACACTACTCCTTGACAGTGTTGGTCGTTGAGGTCCATTATGCCCTCGGTACTCAACATAATATACATATACTCATACTAACATACACATATCATCCTCACTTTAATATACTAATCACAATTTAAGTCCGGATAAAATCTCCCGGAATGAGATTCAAACTTTATTCTTAATCATATATCTCTTCACACTAGATAAAGATATATGATATCTTATCCTCATATACAAATAATATACTATACACACAAGTATAATAACCATCCGAGCGAGCTATAACTCGAAGATGTACTCTCTCAATGTTATCATCTACTAGGGAATCGCTCACATAACATCCTGGGTACCAACTGTCAAAATTTCACACCGCCTTGGTAAAAATCAAATCACAACGTATGGGAAGCGGTCATAGTTCCTCCCCGGAAATGAGACGAAACATACCCACCACGTCTCACCCCCTAATAAAAATCACATAATAAAAATGGACGCTATGACCTTGGGACTATACGCTCCCTGCTCCTCAAGCCAGGAGCCTCACCCACATCGCAGGACTTCCCATGATAGCATTAAAGGGGGTATGCTTCACATAAATATACATATATCATTCACACTAGATATACATATATTATCACATCATATAAATACAAACCATCGCACAAAGTCTTTATATCACACTATATAGATATACATACTCTTCTCACGCTCGTATGCTTGAATGAAATAATTTCATTTAAGTATATATATTACTCTCGATATACTAACCATTGCTAACTCGCGCACTTTCCCACTTTCTATACACGATACGATCTCTCACTTGAAGCTCACCCATCCCTTCTATTATTATGATGAATTTCCCAATTCAACAAATATTAAGGATACTCTCTATAACCATATGCACTTCGATCAACTATCATTATTCCTCAAATATTAACCGCGACACTAAGAGGATTTCCCACTAAATCAATACGATAACTTAAATTCAAACTCTCTCTAAATCAAACAATAAAACCCCAACATTTCCATCCAATCACCCACTAATTTTGCTATCATTCCCTTAATGCTAGAGACACCACACAATTAATTCCTTTTATTAAATAGCTCCAAATATCTCCTCACACTTCTAAAGTCATTAGTCCCCTTATATAATCACTTAATCCTCTGTGATACAATAATTAGGAAGGTCCATAAATATAAACCCAAAGAAAGGGGATAAACTTGAATTCCCAAACTTGAGTAAAAAACAGAGGCCCGGTCGACCGGTACCCTAACCACGGTCGACCACGGTTTCCATTATGCCTAAAATCGAAGACAGTGTGTTTTACCTTTGAGGCGCGGTCGACCTCCCCCCTGGCCGCGGTCGACCGGCCTTACCACTAACCTCGGCCAAACTCCATTTTTGCCAAATTCCATCTTTCCAAAAAAACTCCAAAATACCTTCTTTCAACTACAATTCTTCAACCCAATCATATTACTAACATTAATACACATCAAATATCTCAATCCAACTAATTTACAACCTCAATTTCATCATATACACATAAAATGTAAAATTTAAACCAAAATTTAGGTTTTAATAATTTTAACCCAAAATCCATAAATCTATCCACAAATCATGAAATAAATGATACACAACAATTATTTAGCAAGTTTAATCACTTGCCTCAAAGTTGTAGAGTCTGAGTCGCCCTCAAAATCGCATATTTGCCGGATTCTCCAAGATTTTCTTCTCTTTCTCTTCTTTTCTCTTTTCCTTCCTTCTTCTCTCTTTCTCTCTAGTGATTTTCTCTTTCTCTCTAATGAGATTGTTATCTCACAGAGGCTTAATAAGCCTTATCTCCCAAATACCCAACTTTAAATGATAATACATACATTAAATGACTCGGTTACTTTAATTCGAGCCAAACGAATTTAATATACTCTGAAACCTAAATAAGACCCAAGTATAGTCATTTCGACTATCTCGACCCTTCCGAAAACAACCGCACACTCAGAAACGTCATTCAAAATACTTTCTAACATCTTGAAATTTGACCTCAATTGCCAATTTAATTATTCTCCAATTAAAATAATATTTATTTCTCCCAAAATAATTAAATTATCAGTCCCAAAAATCACGGGGTATTATATATATATATATATATATATATATATATATATATATATATATATATTAAGATCTGACATCCTTCTTTAAATCAAGAATCCTAAATTTATACGAATGCAACTATGCTTACCACACAATATTCAAAAACCCAAGAACATAAACATACAAATAGCCCATATAAACGGGGGTACTATATTTAACATTTAACTTTTTAATAACCTTATAGATATCATTATATAATAAGATGTAACTCATAGGATGATCCAAAAAATTACACTAGTGTTCAAAAGTTGAGTAGTTTAAAAGTAACTAAAAAATTATAATTATCATTCCTAGACCAGTATGTAGTTGTAAACAACTTGACCTCCACCTCCTTGTCACACTCATGTTCATTGTCTATATCAATTGAGCCTCCAATGCTTACGTAAATATAAACTTCAACTGACGTAGGAAAAAATAAGAATGTGTGTATAAGGAGGAATCGAGGGTATTAAGATAACGTTTGATAAATCTACTAAAAGTTTATATACCTTTTATATAACTTATGCCTGTAGTGAATGGGGATCAACTTCTTTCCTCTGCTTGGTATATAAAGTCTGCAAAAAACTCATAAATAATTAAATTATTTTTTACAACTGTATATGAAATAATTTATATTAAATATTTTATTAATTGAAAGATAATAACAAATGTATGGTCAAGACAATAACTTAAATAGAACTTAACATACTAACTAAGGATTTATTGATCAAAATTTTAGTACCCTGAAACTAAAAAATGGGCTCTAGTGAACCATACCCTGAAAATAAACAATATAGAAAACTCCACATTCCTAATTCACTTTTATAATCACAATGCACATCACCACTTGATCCTAGTGCTTTCTCACAACCCATCTTCTAGAATCACATTACTAGCTAACAGCCTTCTCATCATATTATCACTTGCAATCACATGATTCACACACCCACACTAAAAATTCATTAGCACAACACATTCCCACTTAACCCATGAACTATTACACAATTGCACATGCCAAACATCACTCTAATTGAGAATGATAACCACATAATCACATGTACTACACAACAACAATCCACTATAATTTATCAGTGTTAGTTGTTAATTGATTTATTATAGGACAATTGTCAATAAATTAACTTAGCATTAAAAGGTAGATATATTATTCAATTATATGTGGGATGTCAGTTTTAGACAAGACATGATTACACAAAAAGATGTTAAATTCGCGTTGGAATTTTATGACTCGAACTTGTGTCATGTGCATGTCAAAATTACTTAAATGAGGAACTCACAATCCCTATTAAGGTATGTATTAAATATTATGTCTGAATTAAGCTTTATTATAAGAATCAATATTCGTGTTAACTATTATGTTTATACTGTTTGCTTGCATATTTCTTTTTTAATTAGACTGTGATACATTTGTAATATAGCATAAATATTTTAATTTTTCACTAGGTTTCTCGCAAAACCCATGTACCTATTTGTTGATACCAAAATTTATCATCCTACATGGACCAATTACAAACCAGCACGTGTCATCCTATGTGGCATGTATCCAAGTCAGCATGATAGAGAAGCCCGACCAACTTAGTTACCCGACCAACTGGGAAGCCCGACCAACAGTCGAAAAGTCATTATTTGCAACCAACTAAGCGCCAGCATTCTTACAGCTTGTATTGTCTATGAAGCGATAGCGTTCACATAATTAATTCTCATTATGTATTGATGTAAATGTCTAACAAATAAAGGCATTCCATCCTTTCACATGACCACGAGGAATACCCCCTTGGGACTATAAATACATTATATCACCCTCATTATAGGGGATCAAAAAACAACTCAAGGCAGTCAATACATAATAGTGGTCGTAGGTTATTCCATTGAGTCGAACCACTTTAAAAAGTTTTCTTGTGTCTTTTTTATTTTAATTTAATTAATTTGTCTTTGATCAATGAATTAGGCTTACTATAGTTTTTTGCATCAACAGATTGGCTCCGTCTGTGGGAACGTATTGCTAAACGTTTTCACTCATGCATCATTCATCACCCATGGCAGAAATTCTAGAATCGAGCACTAGAAATGAGGGAATCCCACCCAATCCCTCTGCCCCTCCTAACAATAATGATTTGATAGGAATTTTGGCTAGCCTGGCCAAGGGTCAAGAATGCAGGATACGATATGACAGTTGGCTCAAACTCTGCAAGCTGTAATACCGAAGCAGTCTAATCACGGGAATATGTTACCGCCGCCAACCGTTCCAAAACTTTCAGAGATCCTTCATATCTACTGAGAAACCTTTTCTATCAGGATCCCTAATTCCACTGATGGATAATCTCTCATTCCAGAAGGATTAATTTCCTTAGAAAGGCTAAGTAGAGCCTCTCCTTTCTATCATTTGGGACCCCAGGGAAATGCCGAGCGGGTTGCGTCGAGAAATACTCGATGACCAAATGATCTAAAGGAAGGCTCAGCCCAATCCAGATTAAATACCCGACGAATTGAAAGTTCTAGTCAGAGAGAAGGTGTAATACCCCGTACTTTTGGCTATATTTATTTTTGGGATTAATTAATTAAATGCGTATTAATTGGAAATTAATCCGGGTTATAAATACTAATATGATGCGATTTGGTATTTGTTTATGTACATATAAGATTATATATGTATTTGGTATTATGAAATTTGTCGTGGGATTTATATACGGCAATTTGGAAATTTTGTTGAGACGCGTGGGACCGCCGCGTCACGGTATAATATTTTAATATTAAAAGTGAATTTAAAATCTACAATCCGTATGGTCGTTTTGAGTGCTCCAACGCATCCGTAAGGGTCGAGATAGTCAGAAAACACTAGCCGGGGGTATAGTTTGGGTCCCGGGGTATTTTTAGGCCATACCGGTAACTTAAAGGGTATTTTAGTAATTTGGTATTTTTGGGTAATTAAAAGTGACGAAAATTGAGAGTTGTAATCTGATAAGGATTGACCCCAACCAACCCTTATTAACCCAACTAGCTACGGAGGTTTATCAAATTAGGTTTTCATAAGTTTCCCCAAAGCAAACCCTAGCCACCATAGCCTTTTGGAGAAGAAAGCTTGGAGAAGGAGAGAGAGAGAGGAATTCTGCAGAAATTCGACACCAAATCCACACCAAATTCAGAAATCAAACCAAGGCAAGTGACTTTATTTCATTTAAATTCGAAGAATGTCTTTTCCATGTTAGAAATTGAAGAATCTTGATTGTTCTTGAAAGATTAAAAGAAAACCCATGAAATTTGAAGTTATTATTGAATATTGGGATAGGATTGCATGTAGAAATATTGTGGGGAGATTTAATTTCGGAGATTTCATATCTAGGTGATGTATAAACGAATTAAAATCTGGGAATTTATGATGAGAAAAAGTTAGGGTTTATGTTCTTGAAGAAAATTGGGAATTAATGTAGAAATTGTGATTTAATGATGTTTAGAAGATATTAAACCCTTTAATGATGTTAGTATAGTCCCTTATCATGTTTGAGGATGATTAGAGAACTCAATATATTGTGGGAACGAATTTTAGAAGAGGTTTGAGGAGTAAAAATGGTGAAAAATGAATTGGGGAAAAATCTGGGCCGAAACTGGCCACTCGTTAGAAGCAGCCCCCAGGTCGTTCGAACGAGCTCGTTCGAACGAGCTTCTAACGAGTTGACCAGTCGTTATTAACGAGTAGGGATTTTCGTTCGATATCTCGTTCGAACGAGATATCGTTAGAAGAGTCAGTTCGTTCGAACGAACTGGGACCTCGTTCGAACAGCCTCGTTCGAACGAGACTTCTAACGACCTGACAGTCCAAACTCGTTCGAAGCCTCGTTCGAACGAGACTTCTAACGAGTTGACAGTTTGACCCTTTTTGGACTGTTTTGACTTTTGGAGTTCCGGGAACTGGTTCAAGGGTAGAGTTAGCATTCCTTTGATGATATAGTGATTGATTTGGGACTTTTGGGTTATTGAGATGAGTAAATCATATACTAGAGTTATATTCATTGAACCATTTGGGTTGAGACGTGAGTGTCTACTACGATGTGAGGATGAATCATGGCGAGTATAATTACAAACCGGAATAGTATGAATTATGATAAGTATAAGCTAGTACGAGTATGCAATATGAACTACGATTAAAATACGGTATTACTAAGATGTGTGTTTACTTAGTAGTAGTATATGGATTGTTTGTATGACATACCTACCATACTTGCTATCACGGGAGGTTGCATTCGCTTAGGACCCTCTAATCCTTGTGTGCCTACGGGGGGGATATAGACTGGTACCTTGATGAACATAGGTCATAGAAAGACTTATTGTGATATTAATAAGTCCGCTGACCATGGGAGCGTAGGTATGTGCGTGACCCATGTGATGGTGACTGTGTTCGCCTCCATTATTTGTGATGTTGTTATCGGTAAACTATTCCTGAGAGATTAGGAATATGTAATCCTTATGTACGTGATGTACCGGGATGGATAGCAGAGTATGTGTGCACTACAGCTTAGATTGCGGGGTGCTTGTATCGTATATTTATGATGTGAATAATATACATTTAAATAATGGGAATCCTCATGTTAATGTTGTAACTGTATTACGGTATTGTTTCGAGATATATAAGGAGTTACTGTTACTTATATATATGGCATATTTAGTAACTGAGTTTACGTTAAACCTCTATTTAATCACGAGCGTTGTCATGTTAAACGGAACCAAGTATTATGGGTAGAACCTTTGGTAGTCTAGCTAGTTACGTTGTCTCTTAGCTAGTGGAAAGGGTAGTTATAGATGGGTACTTACGTTAGGAGTGCACAGTTAGACGAGAGGTGAGAATATCATGCGAGTGTACGTCCTAACATGTACTTTGCATTTAATGTTTTAAATGTTTTTAAAGCACTTGCAGGTTTTTAAAATATAACTCCACATTCGGGCTCTGACCCGTTTGCTTTTCAAATCTTTTTCTCTGTAAAACCATTTTAGGTGCCCAGCCACAAGGACACCAAGCATAGGTACTCATTCAGGTGACGAGCTGTAGCTGTTTGTGGAAGCTACAGGGATTTGTTCATAGACGCTTCGATTCTTTGGATTCCAGAGTCACTATCTATCAGTTGTAGGGCATGTTGCCCATTTCTATTTAGAGCATCTTTTACATTTCAGTTTTCAGACTATAGCATGTATTGTTTCAGTTTATTTATTTCAGTTATGGGATTGTTATGAGGGGTTTCCTCCAGACTTTATTTACTCTATTGTGATGGTTATTCGTTTTACTTCAGCATGGTGAATGGTGTTATTTAGTTATCCATTACTTCTGTTGCATGTTAATCAGATTTAATAAAATTTGGCACTTGCTTTTTAAATACTAGGTGGTTAGAAATAATAAAATGTTTTCGACAGTGATGCTATTAACTGAGCCAACTTGGCATTTTGAATTAATTTTATAAAGGAGTAGCTACCCGGTATTTAATTAGTCGGGGTGTCACAGGTGGTATTAGAGCATCAGGTTCTAGTGTCCTTTAGGATCTGTACGGCTATTATGTTTCCGCGACATTTCTTTGATATAGAGCCCTATATTTTAGGACTGTTGTACTCTTTTTGTGTATGCTTCGTTCTTCAGCTATTTTAAGTTTATAAACCGTGAACTTATAAACTTTGTTCTTATATCAGATGCCTCCACGATGTGCACGACGAGTTCCCAGGGATGCTACGCCCGAACCACAGCCCGCTCCAGTTCAAGGCATGTTGAACGCCGCTGAGGTTGCAGCTATAGTAGCTCAAGCGGTGAACGCCGTGATTACCGTGATTCAGCAGGCACCACCTCAGGCGCCGGTTGCCGCGCCAGTACAAGTTAATGCATTCCCGTCTGCTTGGGAGCGTGTACGTGACGCTTTTCAGAAAGCGCATCCGCCAGAGTTTGCTGGAAGCTCAGATGTGGTAGTCTCGAGCCAATGGAGGAAGGACATACAGAGGCATTTGAGGATGCATGAGTGCACTGACGTTCAGAAACAGGTGCTAGCTACTTTCAAGCTAGTGGGATCTGCGCTGCAGTGGTGGGAGTCTATTACCACCGCGGAGGAGAGGGATACCCTCACGATACAGGAGTTCTGGGTGCGGTTCGACCACAAATACTTTCCGTCCGTAGTTCATACAGAGATGAGGAGGAAGCTGATGAGTTTGAGGCAAGAGGGCAAGACCGTGGCCGAGTATGAGGCCGAGTTCACTAACATGTTGAATATCGTTCCAGACGAGATTCCAACAGAGAAGAAGAAGATAGAGAAGTTCACCGACGGGTTGAATTGGAGGATCCGTCAGCATCTGCTTGGGAACCTATCGTTGGCCACATATTCTGATGTGGTTAACGCTGCATTATTACAGTGCCAGGACCACCATTTTCATATGGCCGAGGGCAAGCGGTCAGGGGAGTCTAGCCATCAGGGCAGGACTGGAGGACATGGTGCCAGCGGGGCACAAACCGGTTAGGGGCAGAGACAGACTGAGCAGGGTACCCAGCAGGGGGACAATAAGAGGTTCCGATCAGGGAACTTCCGGCAGGGACAGGGAGGTTTCCGCCAGAGCCATCAGGGTCCAAACGGCCATCAGGGCCAACAAGGACAGAATGGGCAGCAGTTTCATCAGGGCCAGCAGGGCCAAGGGAGGAATGGTAACGGCCACCAGGGCCGGGGACAGCAGGGGCAGAGGGGAGGGAACTTCCCAGGTAAGTGCTTTACTTGTGGCAAGACTAGCCATAAGAAGCAGGATTGTCCTGATAGGGGCAGGGCCCCACAGCAGCAGCAGCAGGGTGCTCGCCAGGAGCCACAGAGACCTATGTTTCCCGCCGCTCTTCCTGCACCGCCACAGATGGCAGCTTTGCCACCCATTCCAGCAGTCCCAGCTCAGCAGGGGCAGCTACAGTATGGACGTGTCTACAACGTTCACCAGGCTGCAGCTCCACAGGCACCGCCCGCGATCGAGGGTACGTTTCCTATCCATGGCACTATGGGTCGGGTGTTATTTGATACAGGTGCTACACATTGTTTTATAGCTACACACTTCGCGAAAGCTTTAGGATTGTTAGCTACGGCAGAGAGCACAGTGACGTGTGTCGACTCACCATTAGGGAATGGGTCACTTATTTTCTTTATATGCCGGGGAGTGGGGGTAGAGGTTGGTGGTTTGGTATTGCCTGCGGACATGTTAGTGTTAGACATGCATATTCACGATGTGATCATCGGTATGGATTGGCTCGTATCATATAGGGCCATGATTGATTGCTTCAGCGGGAGCATTGTTTTTGCCATTCCGGGGCAGGAGATGTTTATAGTGGCGATGCCTCGCCCAGAGGGAGGATCGACCGCTCATCTGTACTACATAGAGGAGGATACCTCTAAGGAGGTTGTGATTCCTTTGGATTCGATCCCGGTTGTCAGAGAGTATTCAGATGTGTTTCAGGAGATACCAGGCTTACCACCCAGTCGAGAGATAGATTTCGTTATTGATTTGCTACCGGGTACGAGACCTATAGCACGTGCACCGTACCGTATGGCTCCAGCTGAGATGCGAGAGTTACGGGATCAGATAGAGCAGCTGTTAGGGAAGGGCTTTATTCGCAGGAGTACCTCACCTTGGGGCGCTCCAGTTTTGTTTGTAAAGAAGAGGGATGGTTCACTGAGATTGTGTGTGGACTACCGAGAGTTGAATAAGGTCACGATACGGAATAAGTATCCGTTGCCTCGAATCGATGACTTATTCGACCAGTTGAGAGGAGCTTCTTTCTTCTCGAAGATTGACTTGAGGTCAGGATACCATCAATTGCGTATCAGGGAGGAGGATGTCTCGAAGACCGCATTCTTGTCGAGATATGGTTCTTACGAGTTTTGGGTTATGCCTTTCGGCTTGACCAACGCTCCATCAGTGTTTATGGACTTGATGAACAGGGTGTTCAGGGATTTCCTAGATCAGTTTGTCATTGTCTTCATTGATGACATTCTGGTTTACTCTCAGACAGAGGAGGAGCACGCCGAACATTTGAGGCAGGTTTTACAGACACTTCGTCAGAACGAGTTGTATGCAAAATATGAGAAGTGCGGGTTTTGGCTGAAGGAAGCACAGTTCTTGGGTCACATTATTTCCGATCAGGAAATATCTGTCGATTCGGGAAAAGTATCAGCGGTGAGGGAGTGGGGGCAGCCCACGACACCAACAGAGATTCGTAGTTTCTTGGGCTTAGCAGGATACTACAGGAGGTTTATTCGGGGTTTCTCGGAGATAGCAGGTCCTTTGACACATCTTACTCGTAAGGGTGTGCCATATATCTAGAGTGATGCCTGTCAATTGGCATTCGATGAGTTGAAGGACAAATTGACCTCAGCACCTGTGTTAGCATTGCCGAGACCGGGAGTTGAGTATTTGGTTTACACCGATGCGTCTTTGCAAGGACTGGGAGGTGTGTTGCAGCAGGAGAGACATGCCATAGCTTATGCTTCCCGTAAGCTTAAGCCTCATGAGGAGAATTACCCCACGCATGATTTGGAGTTGGCGGCAGTGGTATTTGCCTTACGGATTTGGAGGCACTATCTTTTGGGGGAGAAGTTTCAGCTGTTCACGGACCACAAGTCCCTACAGTATCTGTTCACGCAGAAGGAGTTGAACATGCGGCAGCGCAGGTGGCTTGAGTTTGTGAAGGACTACCAGTTCGACATCCAGTACCACCCGGGTAAGGCTAACGTGGTAGCAGACGCGTTGAGCCGCAGGCCAGCAGATGAGGTGGCAGAGGTGTGGAAGGCTAAGTGGAAGGAATTGGGACACCAGGATGCAGTAGCCCGATCTTTCATGTCTGTGATGACCGTTACACCGCAAATTGTCACGAAGGTAGTACGGGCATAGGCTAATGACTCGTTATGTCAGGAGCAGATAGTTCGATTACTTGCAGAGGGAGCCGAGTCCTATACCGTTAGCTCAGATGGGGGATTGCGCTTCAATGGGAGGTTGGTAGTTCCGGAAGGGGAAGAATTGCGGCACGATGTGATGGCAGAGTCGCACGGCTCACGGTTCGCGGTGCATCCCGGAGGGGACAAAATGTACCAAGACATGAGACGGCAGTATTGGTGGAGCGGTATGAAGAGAGATATCGCTGAGTTTGTCTCAAAATGCGCCACTTGTCAGCTTATAAAAGTGGACCATCAGAGACCAGCAGGATTTCTACAGCCGTTGGAGGTTCCGGTGTGGATGTGGGAGAGCATATCCATGGACTTTATCACGGGGTTGCCTACGTCGCAGAGGGGTCACGACTCCGTTTGGGTAATTATGGACGGGTTGTCCAAGGTCGCTCACTTTTTACCCGTTAGGACTGATTACACTACGGGTCAGTATGCCCAACTCTTCATTTCAGAGATTGTGAGACTTCACGGTGTGCCCCTGAATATCGTGTCTGACAGAGACAAGATATTTGTTTCGAGGTTTTGGGAAAGTTTCCAGGAGGCCATGGGCACGGAATTGCGGTTGAGTACGGCTTATCATCCGCAGATCGATGGGCAGACAGAGCGCACCAATCAGATGTTGGAAGACATGCTACGCATGTGCATTATTGACTTCGGGGGTGGATGGGAGCAGTACCTTCCACTGGTGGAGTTTGCTTACAACAACTCCTACCAGTTCACGATTGGCATGGCTCCATTTGAGGCATTGTACGGTAGGCCTTGTCGTTCCCCAGCATGTTGGTTGGAGGTGGGGGACAACAAACTACTTGGGCCGGAAGTGATTCAGGACACTTCGGCAAGGATTGAGTTGATTCGAAGTCGCATTCGGGTAGCTCAAGACAGGCAGAAGAGTTATGCTGATGCGAAGAGGTTTTTCAGAGAGTTCCAAGTGGGGGACCAGGTTTTACTCAGGGTTTCTCCGATGAAGGGGATTATGCGATTCGGGAAGAAGGGGAAGTTGGCACCGAGATATGTGGGGCCGTTTCCTATTATTGAGCGGATCGGACCGGTTGCGTATAGGCTTGGACTACCGGAGCACTTGCATCGGATTCACGACGTGTTCCATATTTCCTCACTGAGGAAATACCTTAGAGATAATTTGGCTCATTCTCACATTGTTGTGGAGGACATCGACCTCCATCCGGATAGCTCCTACGAGGAGGGGCCAATTACTATTTTGGACCGAAGCGAGAGGAAACTGCGGTCAAAGATAGTCCCGTTAGTGCGTGTTCAGTGGCGACATCACAATTTCGAGGAGTCCACATGGGAGCGCGAGGATGAGATGCGCGAGCGTTATCCAGAGCTATTTTTAGAAGGTACTTTCTAGTTTCGAATTTCGGGACGAAATTCAGTTATTAGGGGGGAAGTATGTAATACCCCGTACTTTTGGCTATATTTATTTTTGGGATTAATTAATTAAATGCGTATTAATTGGAAATTAATCCGGGTTATAAATACTAATATGATGCGATTTGGTATTTGTTTATGTACATATAAGATTATATATGTATTTGGTATTATGAAATTTGTCGTGGGATTTATATACGGCAATTTGGAAATTTTGTTGAGACGCGTGGGACCGCCGCGTCACGGTATAATATTTTAATATTAAAAGTGAATTTAAAATCTACAATCCGTATGGTCGTTTTGAGTGCGCCAACGCGTCCGGAAGGGTCGAGATAGTCAGAAAACACTAGCCGGGGGTATAGTTTGGGTCCCGGGGTATTTTTAGGCCATACCGGTAACTTAAAGGGTATTTTAGTAATTTGGTATTTTTGGGTAATTAAAAGTGACGAAAATTGAGAGTTGTAATCTGATAAGGATTGACCCCAACCAACCCTTATTAACCCAACTAGCTACGGAGGTTTATCAAATTAGGTTTTCATAAGTTTCCCCAAAGCAAACCCTAGCCACCATAGCCTTTTGGAGAAGAAAGCTTGGAGAAGGAGAGAGAGAGAGGAATTCTGCAGAAATTCGACACCAAATCCACACCAAATTCAGAAATCAAACCAAGGCAAGTGACTTTATTTCATTTAAATTCGAAGAATGTCTTTTCCATGTTAGAAATTGAAGAATCTTGATTGTTCTTGAAAGATTAAAAGAAAACCCATGAAATTTGAAGTTATTATTGAATATTGGGATAGGTTTGCATGTAGAAACATTGTGGGGAGATTTAATTTTGGAGATTTCATATCTAGGTGATGTATAAACGAATTAAAATCTGGGAATTTATGATGAGAAAAAGTTAGGGTTTATGTTCTTGAAGAAAATTGGGAATTAATGTAGAAATTGTGATTTAATGATGTTTAGAAGATATTAAACCCTTTAATGATGTTAGTATAGTCCCTTATCATGTTTGAGGATGATTAGAGAACTCAATATATTGTGGGAACGAATTTTAGAAGAGGTTTGAGGAGTAAAAATGGTGAAAAACGAATTGGGGAAAAATCTGGGCCGAAACTGGCCACTCGTTAGAAGCAGCCCCCAGGTCGTTCGAACGAGCTCGTTCGAACGAGCTTCTAACGAGTTGACCAGTCGTTATTAACGAGTAGGGATTTTCGTTCGATATCTCGTTCGAACGAGATATCGTTAGAAGAGTCAGTTCGTTCGAACGAACTGGGACCTCGTTCGAACAGCCTCGTTCGAACGACACTTCTAACGACCTGACAGTCCAAACTCGTTCGAAGCCTCGTTCGAACGAGACTTCTAACGAGTTGACAGTTTGACCCTTTTTGGACTGTTTTGACTTTTGGAGTTCCGGGAACTGGTTCAAGGGTAGAGTTAGCATTCCTTTGATGATATAGTGATTGATTTGGGACTTTTGGGTTATTGAGATGAGTAAATCATATACTAGAGTTATATTCATTGAACCATTTGGGTTGAGACGTGAGTGTCTACTACGATGTGAGGATGAATCATGGCGCGTATAATTACAAACCGGAATAGTATGAATTATGATAAGTATAAGCTAGTACGAGTATGCAATATGAACTACGATTAAAATACGGTATTACTAAGATGTGTGTTTACTTAGTAGTAGTATATGGATTGTTTGTATGACATACCTACCATACTTGCTATCACGGGAGGTTGCGTTCGCTTAGGACCCTCTAATCCTTGTGTGCCTACGGGGGGGATATAGACTGGTACCTTGATGAACATAGGTCATAGAAAGACTTATTGTGATATTAATAAGTCCGCTGACCATGGGAGCGTAGGTATGTGCGTGACCCATGTGATGGTGACTGTGTTCGCCTCCATTATTTGTGATGTTGTTATCGGTAAACTATTCCTGAGAGATTCGGAATATGTAATCCTTATGTACGTGATGTACCGGGATGGATAGCAGAGTATGTGTGCACTACAGCTTAGATTGCGGGGTGCTTGTATCGTATATTTATGATGTGAATAATATACATTTAAATAATGGGAATCCTCATGTTAATGTTGTAACTGTATTACGGTATTGTTTCGAGATATATAAGGAGTTACTGTTACTTATATATATGGCATATTTAGTAACTGAGTTTACGTTAAACCTCTATTTAATCACGAGCGTTGTCATGTTAAACGGAACCAAGTATTATGGGTAGAACCTTTGGTAGTCTAGCTAGTTACGTTGTCTCTTAGCTAGTGGAAAGGGTAGTTATAGATGGGTACTTACGTTAGGAGTGCACAGTTAGACGAGAGGTGAGAATATCATGCGAGTGTACGTCCTAACATGTACTTTGCATTTAATGTTTTAAATGTTTTTAAAGCACTTGCAGGTTTTTAAAATATAACTCCACATTCGGGCTCTGACCCGTTTGCTTTTCAAATCTTTTTCTCTGTAAAACCATTTTAGGTGCCCAGCCACAAGGACACCAAGCATAGGTACTCATTTAGGTGACGAGCTGTAGCTGTTTGTGGAAGCTACAGGGATTTGTTCATAGACGCTTCGATTCTTTGGATTCCAGAGTCACTATCTATCAGTTGTAGGGCATGTTGCCCATTTCTATTTAGAGCATCTTTTACATTTCAGTTTTCAGACTATAGCATGTATTGTTTCAGTTTATTTATTTCAGTTATGGGATTGTTATGAGGGGTTTCCTCCAGACTTTATTTACTCTATTGTGATGGTTATTCGTTTTACTTCAGCATGGTGAATGGTGTTATTTAGTTATCCATTACTTCTGTTGCATGTTAATCAGATTTAATAAAATTTGGCACTTGCTTTTTAAATACTAGGTGGTTAGAAATAATAAAATGTTTTCGACAGTGATGCTATTAACTGAGCCAACTTGGCATTTTGAATTAATTTTATAAAGGAGTAGCTACCCGGTATTTAATTAGTCGGGGTGTCACAGAAGGTTCCCAAGAATAAAGCTCAACCAGATCTGGAGGTCGGTATAAAAAAGCTGCCACCCATGGCGCTAGTAGCGATGCTTGGAAAGGTTCCATTCAACATTTGGAAGATAAATTAGGTGATATGGCCAAAGCCAAGAATCCCCTTCAAAGAAGTTTTATTAAAGGGTCCCCTTTTGTGCAAATCATTGTGGATTTACACACACCGATCAAGTTTAAAGCCCTAGTAGTCACTCCCAAATATGATGGGAAGACTGATCCGATTCTCCATATAGAGCAGTACCAAGCAGCTACTGATATCTATGTTGTTCTGATGAAATGAGATGAGATATAGGGCGTTATCAGGAACATTCATTAAATCTTCTCAAATCTGGTACAACAACCTTCCTCGGGGGCAAGTTTCTTGCTTTCAATAACTAGCAGAGCTATTAATTAGTAATGAGCAAAACCAGTGAAGTGAGTAGCTTATTTACTCAGTGTGGGATAGAAAGAAGGAGAAAGTACTAGAGATTATATCACTCTGCAACAATGAGAAACTGGAAGTGATTGATTATGAAGAGAACACAACAATCACTACTCTCATGAGTGGTTTTCTCCCTGATAAATTATATTATACTCTCGCCAAAGATCCACCAAAGATGTTGACAAAATTGATGGCCAAGGCAGCAAAGATTATGAACGCCAAGGAAGCTAAGGCTTCCAAAACGAATTCATGCACGAAAGCGGAAGAAAAAGTATAAGGGAAGTAAAAAAAAAGGAGAACAAGAACCATAATGATCGCAGGAGTTCTAAGGGAAAGGAAGGCCTAGATCGGCTCAAGAAATTCACTAATTACACCCCTTTGATGGTGGATATACATCATGTGCTGGAGGAAATTAAGAACAACAATGATTTGAGTTGGCCTAAAAAGTTAAGATCGCTTGCTAATAAGAGGCATAAGTCTAAATATTGTGAGTTTCACAAAGATCATGGTCATACCACTAACCGATGCATTGCCCTCCATAATGAGATAGAATCACTCATCCGAAAAGGAAAGATGGACAAATTTGTAGGTCGATAGAATGGTGGAAGAAATGGAGGAAGAGGTCGACAGAGATCTAAATTGCCAATTAAGGCCAAGGAAGATAAGAATAGGAACCACGAGATGATCCAGAAGATGATCCAGATCTCCCAAAGAAACCTAGACAACCAAAATGTGAGGTATTCACACTCATTTTTAGATCTTTTTATCATCACATGATTAAAAGTGGAGATACCAGAGGAGGAGACCACACAAATGAAAGGAAAGATTAGCTCAATGAGGCTCAAGCTTGTTCCTATATCCAGCGTATCAACCTAGCCAAGGAGGACCGACCAAGAAAAGTTAATAAGGACAAGCGCGTAATTTGTTTTTCCAAAAATGATTTATCAGGAGTTTTGTATCCTCATGACGATCCTTTAGTGATCAGAGTTGGGGTGAAAGAAGTATTAGTAGCAAGAATATTGGTAGATAATGGTAGTTTGGTACACATCATATTCTATCCCTATTTTGATAGTTTGGGAAAACTCAGTCAATTAAAGCCATATCATAGACCACTCATTGGATTCTCATATGAAAAGGTGTTTCTACTGGGAACTATCAAGCTGGATGTGTTGATTGGGACTTGGCCAGCGAGTAGGTCAGAGAAGATGAGATTCTTTATAATGGAAAAAATATTCATTCTTCTTATAATATGATTATGGGGAGAGTTGGTATAAAAAAATTAGAAGTTGTACCCTCCACTGTTCGTCAATGCTTGAAGTTCCTGACCAACTTTGGAGTTGGAGAAGTAAAAGGAGACTAGAAAGTAGCTCGGGAGTGCTACTATTCCTATGCTAAGGAAGAAGACATGCTGGAAGCCAAATTAAAAACAATCACCTATCAAGTGGATACAATTGAGCTGAGCAATGAGTCTGAGGTGGAAATCTTAGATGCACGAGATGAATCTGAGCTTGTAAAAGGTCAAGTGATGGAGATTACAGAAAGCATTATTCTAGATGATGATAAACCAGAATGAAGAACTCAAATAGGAGCGTTGTTGGAACCTGCTCTTAAGCAGTAGTTAGCATCTTTCTTGATGTAAAGAAAACAGGTATTCGCTTGGAGTCATGAAGATATGCCAGGCATAAATCTAAACTTTCTGTGTTATGAACTTAATGTTAATAAGGAAATCAAACCCGTAAAGCAGCGAAGAAGAGTTTTTAGCCCGGAGAAGAATCGGGTTATATAGGAAGAAGTGGAGAAGGTTTAAAAAGCATCCTTTATTGAAGATGTGAATTACCCTAAATGGTTGGCCAATGTAGTTATGGTAAAAAAGAAGAAAAACAAATGGAGGATGTGGTGGATTTAGTGACTTGAATAAAGCGTACCTGGATGATCACTTTCCTTTGCCACGAATTGATCAGATGGTAGATGCTACTTCAAGGCGTGAATTGTTGAGTTTCATGGATGCATATTCTGGTTATAACTAGATCAAAATGAAGACAAAAGATAAAGAAAGTACTTCCTTTATCACTCCCCGATGAACTTATTGCTATAATGTTATGCCATTTGGTTTTTAAAATGCAGGTACTACTTATTAAAGACTAGTGAACAAAGTATTTGAGGGGCAGGCAGGTAAGAATATAGATGTGTATGTTGATGATATGCTCACTAAAAGAAAAAAATCTATTGATTATATTACCTACCATAGTTCGATGTTTGATCAATTGGAAAAGAACCAAATAAAGTTAAACCCCACCAAATGTGTATTCGGACTGCAGGAGGGAATGTTCCTTAGATATATAGTGAATCAAAGGGGAATCTAAGAAAATCCAGATAAGATTAAAGCTCTTATCAAAATAAAGTCCCAAGCCTGTAAAAAAGATTTTTAAAGGCTAACTGGGCGTGTAGCATCACTCAACAGGTTTGTGTCAAGAGCAATAGACAAATGTCTTCCATTCTTCAAGGTACTCAGAAGAACCTTTAAATGGAATGATGAATGTGAAAAGGCATTCCTAGAGTTGAAGATGTACATGGGAGAACCACCATTACTTTCTCGACCGATGTTAGGAGAAAATTTGTATTTATATCTGGCAGTATCTGAATCGGCAATTAGCTCCGCATTAATTATGGAGGAAAATGGAGTTCAAACGCCAGTTTATTACACCAGCAAAGCTTTCTGAGGAGAAAAAGTAAGATATCCCAGACTGAAGAAATTGGGACTAGATTTAATTGAAGCTAGTAGATGAATGAAGCCATACTTTTAAGCCCATACTATAGTGATCTACACTGATATGCCATTAAGGCAGGCTTTGAATAAGCCGAAGAAATTTGGAAGACTCATGTATTGGGATGTGGAATTGGGGGAATATGACCTTGTGTATGAACTAAGAACTTCTCTAAAAGGCCAAGTTGTGGCAAATTTTATTACATAATTCATTTATCCAGAGGTCCCCGGGCCACAAGGGACTCAAACCAAGCAACATACAGGAGTCAATAAACCAACTGGAGATACCCCGGACCAACTCCAAGCGAGGGAAATCATAGAAAAATACCAACCAGAACCACTCAGTGGAGTGCAGGAGATGAAGAATAAATATGAGGAGGCGAAGGATAAAATTTTCCATCAAGGGACTCTGATAAACCAAGCATTTGACCGTAATATCCCCATATGAAATTTATACGTCGATGGGTCATCTTGCGCAACTGGATGCGGAGCTGGAATTATTCTTTATATTCCAGATGAGCTAGACACATAGTACGCTCTACATTTCCAATTTTAAGACTTTAATAATGAAGCAGAGTATGAAGCTGTGATTACTGGTCTAAATCTAGCTAAATCATTGAATGCTGAGCAAGTTGTGGTGTACAGTGATTCGAAGTTAGTTGTGAATCAAGTGTTGAGTTTATATGCAGCGAAAGGATAACTGATGACCAGATATTTGGCTAAAAATTTAGAAGTAATTGATACTTTGCTAGTAGTTCAGATGGTCATGATTCCAAGATTGAAGAATGCCCGAGCAGATGCACTTGCTTGGTTTGCTTTAGCAACCAGAATGGAGATACGAAAAAATATTTCTATTGAGCTACTAGCTAATAGGAGCATTGATGAGGATCTAATGGTCAACTTTATTACAGTTGATATGGGGCCATCTTAGATGGACTCCATAAGAGCATACATTGAATATTGTATTCTCCCATTCGCTCTACTTGAAGCTAAGAGGCTAAAATATAAAGCTAAAAGGTATGTGCTAGATGGTGGTATGTTATACAAAAGAGGATTAACTGTCGGTCTAAAACGATATGTGCATATAGCTGAGGTGAAGGACTTGATTGAAGAAGTCCATGAAGGGTCCTGTGGGGCTCATGTAGTAGGAAGAACATTGTTACGAAGAATACATACACAAGGATACTACTGGCTAACCATGTGAGCAGATTGTGCAGATTTTGCCAATAAATGTGATAAGTGTTAGAGGTTTTCTAGCATATGCAAGGATACCCAAGATCACTTAACACCAATTACTTCACCTTGGCCTTTTTCCATGTGGGGAATTAACTTCTTCGAGCCCTTACCAACCACCCGGGGAAGGTTCAAGTACCTGGTTGTAGTTGTTGATTATTTTACAAAATGGGTGGAAGTTGAACCATGGTTTGATATGTCTTGTGAAAACGTTTATCAATTCATCTGGAAAAGTATCATATGCAGGAATGGCTTACCTTATGCCTTTATCACTGATCATGGTACACAGTTTGACAATGAAGAATTCTCTACTTATTGCGCCCAATTAAATGTCTAAAAAATCCACTCTGCTCCTAGCCATCCTCAAAGCAATGGCCAAATAGAAGTAACTAATAGAACTTTGTTGAATGGGCTAAAGAAAAGGTTGGAAAATGCAAAAAGAAATTGGATTAATGAGCTACATTCAGTCATGTGGGCCTACCGAATAACTTCCAGAACATCTACTGGAGAAACCCCCTACCTATTGGCATTTGGTACTGAGGTTGTGATCCCTGTTGAGTTAGGTTTACCTATGCATAGAGTTCTTAACTTTAATACACCAGTTAGCAATTTGATGAGAAGGTTGGATTTAGACATACTGAAAGAAGTCGGTGAAGATGCAGCTTTAAAGAACGCAACTTATCAACGAAGGACTGCACGTTTCTACAACAAGAGGGTCATGTTGAGAAACTTAAAGGAGGGAGATTACGTTTTGAAGAAGGTTATTTAGAAGAATAATAAGTTGGAAGCCAATTGGCACGAGCCTTATCATGTTACTACAGTAATCTGACTAGGCACATATAGGATTGAGACTTTGGAAGGGGAGGAGTTCAAGAACCCATGGAATGCAGAGCACTTGAAGAAGTACTATCAGTAAGCATAGCTTTGTTGTACTCAGTTCACTTTAATAATAATGAGAACATGAATTTATGGAAAATTGTTATTTTGTTATTTTCTTTTTGGGAGTAGTAGTGCTATGCACTTGCAACATTATGATAGAAGTTCTAATCATAAATCACCAATAAAGTTGGTCGGCATCAATAAATACCACCAACAAAGTTGATCGGTATCCACCAAGGCTACCAATAAAATCGGTCAGTAACATTATAAACCACCAACAAAGTTGGTCGGTATCCACCAAGGCCATAAACAAAGTTGGTCGGTAACATTGTAAATCACCAACAAAGTTGGTCGGTATGCAACAATGAAACCACCAACAAAGTTGGTCGGTATCAAACTTATAAAATCATCCAAGGAAAAATTGTAAGTCCCAAATGCTTGGTTAATGAAGACCCGGATAATAAATGTTCATCAAAATTGGGATAAAAGATGGACAAATGTTCCACTTATGCTTGGGAACCAAGGTAACTAGTGAAATTACCATAAAATTCGGGTACATCAGTAGAACGATGGTGAAGCATCAATAATTGGTATAAAACTTAGGATAATCCTAAGAATATCAATAGAACTAGTGAAAAATAGAGATTAACTAAAACAGTTGATCCATTTATAATCAAAGACAAGAAAAATATTCACAGAAGTTTAAAGATTAACTAAGAGTTGATCCATTCAAAAAATAAGATTTTCATTAAATTTTAATAATTACATCTTGTTTCTTAAATCTAGAGAAACAAACAATAAAAAGTTATTCTACATGACGCTTTCCTTTAGCTTTAGAAACAGGATCCATTCAAGCTGGAGGATCATCCAAAGTAAAAGGAGAGTTGATGAAGTTAAGATCTCGAAGCATTCTGGTATTGCTGCTACTAGGACGGTCAAGTAAATGCGGAGGATGAACGATCTCAAGCTCGTCATACAGTTCCTAATCCCCCAATTACTTTGAAATCAAACATTGGGGAACACGGTGAACAAGTTCCCAATTAACATCTAAATTAAATGGAGGATTATCAAGTTGCGACAAACCTGGATCATACCAATCCCATATAGAGTCATTCTTATCCACCTTTAGCGCAGTTAAAGCATTAATCCAACCCCATTTGTAGGACTCGTTTAGGCCTGTTGGAGTCTATCATCATAAGGTCCCAAAGCTTCATTATAACCACTCATCTAAAATTCTCTGGGTTGCTTATGGAATTGGAAAGTTAATCTATCAACCTACTATTGCAGCTTCTTTAGTACCCCATCCTTAGCCTCCAATTGAGAAGATTGAGTAGATAGTTGTTCAGATAAAGTTTGTAGCTTTTGAGAAATTTCAACAATAGCTCGGTCCTTTGCTTTTAACTTTGCAACTTGGTTGGCTAGGGGCTGTTGAGTCCTAAGTTCCTTTGTAGTTCCTTTGCCAGCCCTATTTCTATCTCGAGAAGAAGAAGCGGACTCAATATTTTTCAAGGCCTCTAATTCATCTATCAATGTGGCGTTCTTGGCCTCTAAAAAGGAATGAACTTCATTTGTAGTAGCAATAATAGCTCCAGAGGAAGACTTCAGAAGATTTAACTCATTCCTCAAATTACTATTCTCCACTTCCAGGAGTCTGGAAATGGTCCTAGTTTCTTTAATTTTAAGCTTAAGTAAGGCCTCCTTCTTATTATAAATAGAGACAAACTTATCAAAGCCTCGACCTTCGCTCAAACTTTGATACTTCTGCTCATAGCTCTGATGCAGCAGCGCAGTGGATTTCTTATACTGATTTTGAAGGACTTCTATCATTTCATAATATGCAACATTATTTGATATCACCTGATCAAGTAAGTACTTCAAATATTTCTAGGATTCTATGACTTTCCTTGAAGCATCATCACCGAGCAACTGGGTAACTTCTTCATTGGACAAGTCCATATGGCCAGCTTTGAAACAAACATTGTATTTTCTCAGTATCTCAGTATCATGGGAAGAGAGTTGTTCCATCTTCGTAATAAACTAATAAGAAGAAATAATCACCAATGAACAACAAGAATGAAGAACGGGTGTAATCAACAAGAGATAGAAAGGAGCAATAAAAGGTTCTTTTATTGATAACAAAGAATTCAAGTGCAATCAAAATAAAGAAAAAAGAAATAACACAAAAGAGAAAAATGCCAAACAACATTACACCTTCTCCCTATCACTCTCAACCTTCTTACTCTGCTCAGAAGAAGGAGCTGCAGGTTGGAGTTGCTCGATTTGCTCAGCTGGAAGAATAGAAGACTCAGGGACCTCGGGTTGTTTGGCAGCAGATTTAACCATAACTGAAGACTCATCAGAAGAAGCTTCATCTTCAACCTCTTCATCAATTACTGGAGGAGGCCCATGAATATACCTCTAAAAAAGTTCAGAGTCTCCATTTGTGTTCAACTCTTAAAGGGAAGTGACCTAACTATCTCTGAAGCATTTTTGCTTTACATACTCAGTCTGAGTCGAGGCAGTAAAAATGGCTTTGTTCTATCCCTTGTATCAACCATCACTGAAGGAAGGCTACACAACAGACTTTCTCTTAGCTCTGGCCGAAGACACAAGCTCTTCAATAGCCTTTGCCCTGCGCTCAGCTTCCTTGACCCTGTGCTCAGCTTCATCTTTCTCGCGCACAGCTTCATCCTTCTGGAGCCCAACTTCCTCGGCCCTGCTCTTATCTTCAATGTCATTCGTATCAGATGATAGGCGAGCAGTTCCAGCTGCCTTCAGCTTTTCAGCCTAAGTATTCCTTACAGTCTCCAAAGCTTGCTGGGACTTAAGTAGAAATTTCTTCAAACCATACAAAGCTTCCTCCACCTCATTATAAGAAGAAGCCTTGATTGCATCATCCTTCTCCAGCATATTATTGTAGTATAGCAAGAACTACAAAAGATGAAGATAAAAAATTAGTATATGAGAAATCTAAAAGACAACCAAACTAAGAAAAAGGAAATTGCTTACTGATGCAAGGTTCAGAGTAGCCAATTCAGAAACCTTTGTTCTGGGGAGCTTAGCATCCACCCCCCTATGGTCTGGAAGAGTACTAGACTTGATCAATCTCCTAGACAAACTAAGAGTAAGGGCTGTTGGAGGAATAGCATCAGATGAGGGCAAATCGACCAAGGACAGTTGGTCGGTCACTTAATCGGCTTGCTTCTCTGCAAGCCCTATCCTAAGTCTCTTCATAAGAACTTTAACCTCTTTTGTAGCTACACCCTTAGGATCCAGGTCCTTGGGGGCTAGATCTTGGGGTACTGGATTTTGGGAGCTGGGGGCTTCATAACATCCCTTATTTTATTCTTAGATCCTTCAGCAGATGATTGGGGGCCAGAAGTAACACCACTGTAGAGATCAGGAAACTTCCTCCTCTTCATAACTTTAGACAAAGGAGTGTCAGAATCAATAGCAACTTCTTGGTAAAGATCGATTACCCAAGCAGGAGAGGCAACAGGTCTAGCAATAAAAGAATAAATAGTATTCTTGTACTAGAGCAGATAAGAGGCAGACCTCACGTGCTCCTCAGTAACTACTTTGTGAAGTCCCCAGATAAACTTCAACTTTTTCAAATTTACTTTGCTCTCTTTGGGGAACTTTCTTTTCTGCTCAACTACAAAACAATTTATAAAACAACAGCTAGTATGACATTTTATCACATATAAACAGGAAAGATTTAATAAAACACAAAACAACCTATTCCATTACCAAAGAGAGGACATCTAGGTCCTTAGTATTTAGCATTGACAAGTAAAGGGCCATGTTGCCAATTTTTTATAACTACCCCGTAATGAAAATAATCCATATTAGAATCATGGAGATTAACTACCAAATCTTTACTAACATCTCTAGTTTTCAAATAAAAAGTTGTATCACTAGTTACCCACTTACAACAAAATATAATTTCTAAAATCCCTAGATGGGTTCCATAAGTTTGATTCAACTTATAAACTCCATTAACAACTCTCCATGTGTTAGGAGCCAGTCTTGTAGGTACAATATCAAAATATTGACAAAACTCCAAACACAAGGGATTGGGAGGAAAGGTGAAGCCACATTCAGCGAAAAAGATAAAGGGAAACCAATGACCCTCGGCAAGAGAGAAAAAATTAGAAGGAAAAGTGGGATGTTCTAATATGACCCAAGATGGAATATTAAAATTGGCTCTAAACTTATCAAGTGACTTGATAGAGTAAACCATGATGAAGAAAACAAAGAAGAAGAGAAGAAATATTCTT
This sequence comes from Sambucus nigra, assembly GCA_949130495.1. Classification (NCBI taxonomy): domain Eukaryota; kingdom Viridiplantae; phylum Streptophyta; class Magnoliopsida; order Dipsacales; family Adoxaceae; genus Sambucus; species Sambucus nigra. Next base: position 153,981,612 of record OX422213.1, read on the forward strand.
ATAAAGATTTAAGGATTCAGCAAGAAGTGAAGACTAAAAAGAAAACGATCCCACAAAAGAAAAGAACACATCAGCATAAGCAAAAGTAAGAGGTAAAGAATGATCGAAGTTTTTATCGCCCTTTTTATAAGATGCATCGAAAACTAGTCCAAGTAATGATTAAAGCGAACGATGGTTGGATTTACTATGGCTAACAGATGAAAAGACAAATATACCCGAAAAGTTTTCACAAAAATTCAAAATATTTACAAAATTGCCATTCGCACTCAAAAACTGTCAAATGAATAAAATTCACAAGCCTAGAAGCTCTGTAACCAACCAAACAGCCCAAGCTACTGCTAAAGTATAATGTTCCACACTTTAGCATAAACTTTAAGTATGAAACATTGGGGGCTTCTGTTGATACCAAAATTTACCATCTTACATGGAACAATTACAAACCAGCACGTGTCATCCTATGTGACACATATCCCATTCAGCATGATAGAGAAGACCAACCAAATTAGTTACCCGACCAACTGGGAATCCCGACCAATAGCCGAAAAGTCATTCTATGCAACCAACTAAATGCCAGCATTCTTACAGCCTGTATTACCTTTGAAGTGATAATGTTCATATAATTCATTCTCATTGTGTATTGATGTAATTGTCTAACAAATAAAGGCATTCCATCCTTTCTCATGACAATGAGGAAGACCCCTTGGGACTATAAATACATTGCATCACCTTCATTGCAGGGGATCAAAAAATAACTTAAGGTAGTCAATACATAACAGTGGACGTAGGCTATTCCATTTAGACGAACCACTTTAAAAAGTTTTCTTGTGTCTTGTTTTTTTTACTTTACTTAATTTATCTCTGATCAATTAATTAGGCTTAGTTTAGTTTTTTGCATCAACAATATTTTTTATTCAAAGCCCATATTTCCATTTTCCGATTACAACTACAGTTAGCTAAAGGCTTTAAGGAACTTGGTCTTAGGCGCCTGAAATAATATAATAGGAGGTCTTAAGTACTAGTGAGGAATAAAATGAGAAAACAAGATATTGATGCTCTGTTACAATGTTTGGCTCCATGGTTAAATAAGGAAGCATCTATGTATAATCAAAGCTTGCATATTAATAAAAAATCTGAAGATGATATTAGTAAAATAAGTACTACTTAAAATGGTTTAACTGATATAGTTTTTGGATGGGTTAAACGAACTGAAAAACAACATTTCGTAAATCAAAACTATATAGAAAGAAAATTAGATAGTATAGAATTCAACGTAAATAAGGTTGATCAGAAACTCAGTCAACTCGAAACAGTCTCAAACCTAGACTTAAAAGAGGAAACTAAACAAAAAATTGAAAATCTATTAACAAAAATAAATGCTCAAAATAATCCAAAACAAACTGGAATGAATTATCCTGGAGATAATAAAATCCCTAGATTGTACTATGGCACAGAAGAAATCAAAGCTCTTCAAACAGAAGAATTTAACTATACTGAATCCTAAATGTTCGTGAAATATTAAACTATTGGAGAGATCTATATAAAGATCCAACGTTAAGTATTTCAGAACATAATAAACTTATTGAACAAATACAAAACACATATTTGGAAGATGAAAAATTATTATAACACTATCAGTATGAATTAAATCAATATTCATCTGATGAAGAAGAAAATCCTCCTCATGTAGTAAACACTAGTGATGGAAAAAGAAAAGATGAAGAACTATTTCAGGAATTTCAAAACTGGGAAGATTTTGAAGAATTTATGCAAACCCCTGCACATGAAAAATAAGATTTTGTTAAAACTAGCAATGATTCTATACCATCTACCAGTGGTGTTAAAGATGAGGAATCAAATCCATTTTTCTTAAGAAGAGATAATTTGAATAAACATAATATATCTCAACATGGCATTTATCTTGATCTGAGGCATGTACCCTTTAAAGACCAAGAACAAACTATAGAGGAATGGGCACAATCCATGCCCATATTAATTTCTAATTATAAAAGTACATGGTCTAAAGAAAAAATTTTAGACTACCTTGCAGCAACACTTCAAGGTGATGTACTACAATGTCTACAACAATGGAAAAAATCAGAAAAATGAACTCAGCAAAAATTTGAACTCCTACAAAATTTCAAAACTTTTGGTGAAGTACTAAAAGGTTTTGTTGATATGATTAAAGAAAATATGATTGGATATACTCGACAACCCAGAATCCAAGAAGATGCATGTTACATATTATCTAAACTAGAATTATGTAATATTTGTCAATTTGAAGAATTTGTTGAAATATGTAAAAAATATTATTTCAAACTTAATCCTCTAGAAAACCTTGAATGGATGGATCAGTTTTTCCACAAATTCCCAAATCTATGGAATGAATTGTCTTTAAAAACCTATCTTGATTGGCTAAAATAAATCACTAAGGAAGATAATGTTGGATTTCGTATTAATTGGGTATTAAGACAAATATCTGGTACGTGTATTGAAATAAAAGCAAGAAAGCAAGTCAAAAATCAAATCACCAGGTCACAAGTTGGATATAAATGTTGTGATAAAATTTTAAAACAAGTTTGGTAGATAGGATGTAATCCACCTCCTAGATTTTTCAAAAATTATCGAAAACGAAAATTTAAGTGGAAATCTTGGAAAAAGAAATCATCTTTTTCGAAAAATAAGAAATATATTAGGAAGAAGAAATTTTCTAATAAAAATGCAAAAACAAATATAAAAAAGAAGTTTAAATGTTATATATGTAATGAAGAAGGCCATTATGTACCTGGATGACCAAAAAAGGGGAAAAGTGCACAAAGAATGATAAAATTTCTTGAAGAACAAGAATTTGAAGTATGCTTTGGTGATGATTTTACCGATATTTCTAATAATGAAGAAATATTATATGAATTAGAATCTGATTCAGAATCATCCGCTGATGAATTTGTATTTATGTATAATACTGCAGAAATACGAGAAAGTTACGAAAATGAGTTACAAACAATAACTCTTCGTGAAATTATTGGTGAAGAAATAACTTTTACCAACGAACAGTTATAAGAAATTGATAATCAAAGACAACTTATAAAAAAGGAAGATATCTATAAATTATTTAAATTCAAGTTATTCTCAACAAGAATATTTGAACAATTTAACGGCAATACCACTGCTGGGTCAACCGATGATGAAACAACAGATATAAAAATCATTGATTTAAATAAAATCAAAAGATGGAAGAAAAAACATTCGAATATAAAATAGATTCATATTTGATTTATTCAAATATGTATCACTGCATTATTTAGACAAGATATGGACACACCTGTAGTAATACTGGTCTTAGACAAAAGATTCAGTAATCCTATGAATGCTAAATTTGGAGGAGTCCAATCCAATTTAGTAAATGGAGTTATTTGGTTTAACATAAAATCAAATTTCTTTATATCTATTGATAATCCAAATATTGAAGATTCTGTTATTATAAAAATTCAAACCAAAGAATATGAATGAAGGATACCTCTAAGAATATGTCAATACATTGGAAAATAATTCATGAATTGACAACTCTATCACAAACTAATACACAAAATGTGGATAAAAATATTGTAGAAATGATATTAGTAAAATAAGTACTACTTTAAATGGTTTAACTGATATAGTTTTTTGATGGGTTAAACGAACTGAAATACATCAGATCTTAAGTCAAATATCATTTCCGTTCGAATTGATTAGTAGTTAAAAAACGTGAGGGGAAACCATAGATATATAAGACTACTTAAAAAATAATATATCCCTCTTCAATAACCTCAATGTTGTTTGAAAAATCATTGAATAATACAACTAAGGTAATAGGAGAGTGCATACAAAATTAGCATTGCTTTTCATATTTCAAGCAAATAATCATGATTTTAACTCAATTCCGAGCTTAAGAACAATTTAAAATCTATTGAATCAATTATAATGATCTATTTGTTCAAACCAAAATCTTTATTCAATACAAACATCTAAATAAACATGCCCAAGGCTGTCCCTGGTTCTCAGGTGATAAATTGCTTACGGATTATGGTAATAACAATACAATCAATACATATTATACTAAAGTCCAAACAAATAACACAAAGATACATTCATTTCATGATATATTACAAAACTTCATTCATATTACGAAACTTCCTTCGCATCAACTATAGAAACAAGTAAATATATGATAATAAGTGAAAACACGTATTTGCCTTATTGAGACAAGAGACTAAGAGACGGGGAATCTACTTAATGACTGCTTTAGATGCTACGAAGCCATGGTACTTCTTGGCAAGTTTTTTGATAAATTACTTGATTTTTAAAGTTTTTTTACCCTTCCACATCCATATACTCCAATCTTATATTCTCTTCCTGTAGCACTCAATACAAATAATATTAATAGAGCAATAGTCCATGTAATAGAGTTGCTTGATTGTATAATAGGTTCTTAATTGATGGTATTAAAATTTTAAAAATGTATATTAAGATTGTTCAATTAAACATTATGAATGGACAATGAGCCTTAGGTTTTAGATTATATATGCATCTACTCAAATAAAAAATTAAAAGAAGTAAATTTTAGTTTCACAGGCAAGTGGAGACTCCCTAAAAATGAATATAAACAACTGGTTTCACAAACAAAACAATAGCACTACAAGTACACAAATTCCATAAAAAGAAAGTAAATAAATTATTTCAAATGTTGAACGAAATCAACATATATTATTGTACACAAACTTCTTCAATGATTCTAAGGTACATATATCCATTAAACTTGTAAATGTACTCCAGCTCATGTTTTGAAATTAATATGTTGAATTCAAGCTTGTTTATGTTCTAAACTATTGTGACACCCCGACTAATTAAATACCGGGTAGCTACTCCTTTATTAAATTAAATCAAAATGCCAAGTTGGCTCAGTTAATAGCATCACTGTCGAAAACATTTTATTATTACTAACCACCTAGTATTTAAAAAGTAAGTTGCCAAATTTTAATTAAAGTCTGATTAACATGCAGTAAAAGATTTAAAGCAAGAATAATATCACCATTCACCATAACGAAATACTAGAATAACCATCACATGATATAAATAAATCCGGAGGAAAAACTCCTCACAATAAATCCCACAACTGAAATAAGTAACGAAATATTGAATACTGAATTAATACATGCCAAAGTCTGAAAAACTGAAATGGAAATGTCTCTAATAGAATTTGGGCAACATTCCCTACAACTGAGGATTACTGAACATGGAATCCAAATGATAGAAGCGTCTAAAAGCAAATCCCTGTAACTTCCACAAACAGCTACAGCTCGTCATCTGAGTGAGAATCCTATGCATGGTGTCCTTGTGGCTGGGCACCTAAAATGGTTTTACAAGAAAATAGATTTGAAAGCAAACGGGTCAGAGCCCGAATGTGGAGATATTTTAAAAACCTGCAAGTGCTTTAAAAACATTTAAAACATTAAATGAAAAATACATGTTAGGACGTGCACTCACATGAAATTCTCACCTCTCGACTAAATGTGCACTCCTAACGTAAGTACCCATCTAAAATGACACAAACCACTAGCTAAGTGACATCATATCTAGCTAGACTGTCATAGGTTCTACCCTTATTACTCGGTTCCCATTAACATTATAACGATCTCAATTAAAATAGGGGGCTTAACGTAAATTCAGGTTCTCATATAAAAGTAATACAACTCGTTTTAGATTATCCCTTTTATGTTATTCCATAGTTACACACAATACCATATGAAAGTTCTCATTTTACTAAGTGTATATTTTCCACAACATAAATATACAATATAAGCACCCCGTGACTAAGCTGTGGTGCACACATACTCTGCTATCCATCCCGGTACATCACGTACATAAAGATCACATATTCCGAATCTCTCAGGAGTAGTTCACAGATAACAACATCACAAAATAATGGAGGCGAACACAGTCACATCACATGGGTCACGCACATACATGTGCCCCCACGATCAGCAGACTTATTAACATCCCAATAAGTCCTTCTCTGACCTATGTTCATCGAGGTAACCAGTCTAAATCCGGGCAACACAAGGATTAGAGGGCCCTAAGCGAGCGCAAACCTCCCGTGATAGCAAGTATGGTAGGTATGTCATACACGCAAATCATATATCAATACTAAGTAAACACGCGTCTTAGTAATCACCGTAGTTTAATTGTAGTACTTATCGCATTCTCGTACCAACTTATAATTTATACAATTTATATAATCCCGGTTCATAATCATACACGCCATAATTTATTCTCACGTCGTAGTAGGCACTCACGTCTCGACTCAAGTGTCTATTTGATTCGTTCCACAATTATAATTTACTCCTCATTATATCCCACATGTCCCAAGTATACCAATACATCATCAAAGGAATGTTATCTCTATCCTCGAACAAGTTTACGAAACTCCCAAAATCAAAACAGGCCAAAAAGGCCTAAACTGCCAGCTCGTTAGAAGTCTCATTCGAACGAGGTTATTCGAACGAGATTTCGTTCGAACGAACTGGGCTATCTAATGAGATCTCGTTCGAACGAGATTATCGAACGAACATCCCTCTCGTTAGAACCCCAAACTGTCAACTCGTTAGAAGCTCGTTCAAACAAGTTCGTTCGAACGACCTGGGTAGGTCTTCTAACGAGTGACCAGATTCAAGCCCAGAAATCCTATCTCGTTTTTCCAATTTCTCTACACCTCAAATCTCATCCAAACCTCAATCTAACAATTGTTTAAGGTCTCTAATCGTCCCTAAACATGTTAAAGTTACATACTAACGTATTATAAAGGATTAATTCTTCCTAAACATCATCAAATCACAAGTCTCTACTCTTTTCCCCAATTTCTCAAGAACATAAACCCTAGAATTTATCATCATCAATTCCCAGAATATAATCCATTTTTATATCACATAAATTTGTAATTTTCTTAATTCAATCTTCCTATAACGTTTCTACATGCAAACCTACATCCAAAATTAAACTAACAACTCCAATTTCATGGGTTTTCCTTTATCTCCCAAACAAGAATGATTATAAAGATTTCTAACATGGAAGAAACATTTACTGCATAAAATGTAAATTAAACCACTTGCCTTGATTCAATCTCAGATTTTGATGACGATTTGAAAAAGTTCCCTCTCTCTTTCTGCAAAATTCCCTTCTATCTCTCTCTCTCTAAGCTTTCTTCTCCAATGGCTATGGTGGCTAGGGTTTGCTTTGGGAAATTTTGGAAAACCTAATTCTAATAACCTACGTAGCCTTTTAGGTTAATATGGGTTGTTAATGGGTTTAGTGGGTCAAATCCACATCAGATATACTTTACTAATTTTCGTCACTTTTAATTCCCAAAAATACAAAATTACCAAAATACCCTTTATGTTGCCGGTATGGCCTAAAAATACCCCGGGACCCAAACTAAACCCCCGGCTAGTGTTTTCTGACTATCTCGACCCTTCCGGACGCGTTGGCGCACTCAAAACGACCATATGGTTAATAGAATTTAATTTCACTTTTATAATTAAAATAATTATATCCTGACGCGACTGTCACCCGCGTCCCAATAAAATGTCCAAATTGCCGTATATCAATCTCACGACAATTTCATAATTCAATATTCATATATCATCATATATACTCAATATAGTCAGATACCAACTCACATCTCGCTAGTATTTTATCCGGATTAATTCCCAATTAATTCTCATTTAATTAATTCATCCCAAAAATAAATATCGCCAAAAATACGGGGTATTACAACTATGTCCACATACATATAGATGCTGGAAATTGAGAGGGGTGCACATAGATTCAATATCCCTACAAGTAAAGACAACCGAAAATCGGTTTCTTCTATTAATGGAGGTCTACCAATCAATTTTGTTTGGTTTTCAGTCTCGAGTGGAGCCTTGAATAGACACAAACAACAAACAAAACATTTGGTTATTTTTCTTTATCTTGTGGGTCAGCTCAAGCTTGCCTCAACATTGACCATTGGCATGTTGTGAAATGTGACTCGGACCCAAAATAGGAACCATCTCAAGCGAGCCGTTACTAGCTTCGTGACACTAGAAACCCCAAGTGATGCTAAAAAATGATTGGTGGGCCCACCATGAGTAATGGAAGGTTGAACAATGGATAACAGGAGAGTATCCATTATGTGTGTGCGTGTGTGTGTATGTGTGTGTGTGTGTGTGTGTGTATGTGTGTATATATCTGAGAACCCAATTTCACTGTCCATATCGATGCTTTACAACATAACATCAAATTTACTAAATTATATGAAAAATAATCACCAATATATTTGTCCTAGTGGCGGAGCCACTTTGTCACTGGGCTAGGCCTGTGCCCAGGACATGATTAGTTTTTTTAAAAGTTGTAGATCATATCAAGCCTTGAACCATATTAAAGTTAATTTTTGACAATTTGAGGAACTTGGGGTTTGCATTATCCCCTTTTTAATGTCCAAGTATGTGTCTCTTGGCATTATACCACTCCATTCTCCATTGCAATGTAAGCTCCAAAGAAGTAGTGACTTGTTTGGCAACACTATCATCTTTGTTTGGGATGATACATTTGAGATAATGAGTGGTAAAGTTTTTAGCCCCATCCAATATGTTTTCACCATCCCAGGCCAAATGTGAGTGGTAGATTACACTTTTGAATTTGGATACTGTTATTAGATCACGTGCTAGGTACTTATATTTAGATGAAGTAATCAACAAAACAAATCATTATTATACTTTTATAGTGCCTCCAGCGGAAAAAATCTATGCTTGTCAAATCTTATTTTTTATCCTAATAATGAATTGTTATTGTATTCAATGTTCTTTTATTTGAGTTATAATTTACTAAAAGTACAAATTATCAATTAAATATTCGTAAAAACATAATAATAACCCTATTTTTTTCCCGGGGGCTACCGCCACCGAACCCCTGTCAATGATTTGTGCCCCACCCAACATCGAATCCTGGCTCCGCCTATGATTTGTCCCACCTATCTTGATCTCAAAAACATGATATCAATTTATAGACACATCAAGGTATACCTTTTCCCACATGCACAATCAATTCAAATATTTCTGACTCTTTTTTCTTGCCTAAACCCTATTGAAAAAAAGTCAAAAGTGTTTGTATTCAAATCCTAAATTTCAATATAATATATATATATATATACACACACACACACACACACACACACACACACACACACACACTACAGACTCCACTCTGTTTCAAACAACACATAGAGATGGATTACAATTAAAATGTATTGTGACAAAGTGAGAGTAGTTAAATTCAAATTCAAAACAAACAATTCAACCATTACTAAGAGCACTCTAATTTTCACTGATTTCTTAGTAATTTGTATTCAAATCCCAAATTCTAAAGTTACTGTACAAATTATTGATTACTTAGTAATTTTCTTACTAAGAAATCAATATCATGTTAGATCACCAATTAGAAACAACGTAAAATACAATGGATTTTATCATAACTGAAAAATCTATCAGATTTAAGAGGTAAACAACATAAAAAAATTATCAGAAATAGAATGTATTCCAGAATAAATCTATCACTACTCATCAAATTAAAAGGTAAACAACATAACCAGTCATCAGATTAAGAGGTAAATGACGTAAAAAACTTATTCATAGTAGAATGTATTCCAGAATAAATGTATCATTACTCATCAGATTAAGACGTAAACAACATCAAAAAAATCTATCACTACTCATAACATTAAGAGGTAAACACCATCAAAAACTTATTCGAAATAAAATGTATTCCAAATAAATCTATTAATGCTCATCAGTTTAAAAGGTAAACAATAAAATAAATCTATCACTACTCATCAGATTAAGAGATAAACAACTTACAAAAACTTATCGAAAATAGAATGTATTCTAGAATAAATATATCACTACTCATTAGATTAAGAGGTAAATAAGATTAAAAAATCTATCACCACTCATGAGATTAAGAGGTAAACAATATAAAAAACTTATCCAAGATAGTATGTATTTTAGAATAAATATATCACTACTCTCCATATTAAGAGGTAAACAACACAAAAAAATCTATGAATACTCGCTAAACAACATAAAAAAATCTTATCCAAAATTTAATGTAATCGAGAATAAATATATCACTACTCATTAGAAAAATCTTACCTCGAGATCCCTGAATCGGGAAACCCACGATTCTAAAAAATCCTAGGAAACCCTAGTCCACGAGTCTGAAAATCCCTAGACCGTGAGTTTAACAAGAATGGAGTTTGACAACGATGAGTGCGAGATAGGAAACCCTAAAATGATTTGGAGTTTGAGATGAAAGCAAGAGAGGAAAATTTTCTTTAGGTTGATTTAGAGTGACGATCTTTTCATTTGGGTGTATGGGAGTCGAGGAGAGTTTATTTAGGTTGGGAGGAAAAATATATTTTCATTTTTCATTATTTTCACGTTTAAATAATTAAATTAGAATTAGTAACAGATATATTAATATTAATAACGGTATTCTATGGTAAGAAATAGTAATGGTATAATACTGTTAGCAATCATAAAATCAATATGTTACAAATAGAGAATTTTGGTGTAGTACATTATTAACTCCTCTTTTAATTTAGGTGAGCCTATCCTTGAGTCGAGAGTGGTGCAAAAAATATTAAGGTCATTGCCTAACGGATTTGATGTCAAGGTCACGATGCTAGATTCTCTTGGTGGTGTTAATACTATGTGGGTCCAAGAACTTTTAAATGACCTTCAAAACTATGAGATGAACAAACATCCTCTTAATAACAAGGATGAAAGTAAAAATAAGGGTGTTGCTTTGAAATCTCACAAGGGGGATGTGTCGAATTTCGATAGTGACAGTGATTTAAATCTCGAAGAGATAGATAGTTTTTTTAAGAAGTTTAAAAGCTTTCTTAATCTTAAAGAAGATAATGGCTTTGAGAAGAAATATAAAAACTTTGCGAATGACTATGATAGTAAGAAGAGGTATAAACCTACGAAGGTGGGTGATTGGGACAAATATTTTTAATACCAAAGGTTTGGGCATTATTTGCGTGAGTGTCCCACTAAACTAAGGAAGAATGGAAATAGGCACACAACATAACATGACACCCTTAGTAATAAGGAGTCGAAATAGGAGAGTGAGTATCCCATGGAGAATAACTGTACATCTTTCACGGCTAGCCATGTGTGCGAAAATTAGATGTCTTCGGATGTTGAAGATAATCATATGCATAATGGTTTTGAGGTTTAGTCTGGCATTTCCCAAGCTAGTAAGGAAGAAGAAGATAGTCATGATGAGGAGGATAATAAGCTTCAAGTGTACTTTTGTGAGTTGTACACTAGTTCGTTCAAGTTAAAAAGGTTAATTTCAAGATAAAAGCCAAGTTGAAGGAGTGTGCCGCAGGTAATGATGATGTTAAATTGATTGAGGATTTGAGGGAACGTGAGAAGACTCTTAGGAATAGGATCGAGTACATTAAGGGAGATAAAGATAACCTTCATAGATTGTTTAAAAATCTGAAGGATTCCCTAAAATTTGATAAATCTCGTGTTTTTCTTAAATATAGGATTTTAGAGTTAGAGGAGAAATTAAAAGACTCAATTCACGTCAAATTATATTTTTAATCTAAGTCGGAGAAGTTGGATAATATTTTAGGCACCGTCCAAATAAAAAATGGCAAGGTTGCTTTGATGATCCAAGTGCTTTCGCTACTAAAGCCAAGACCAACATTTTGAGAGGATCAACCATATCCATGGACGTTGGAAAAGATCAATACAAAGGTAATATTCCTCTTTGTGTCTACACTTGCACTCATCGTGGTAGGAAAGGTCACCTTAGGAGTTTTTGTTATGATCTTAAAAAAGGTCATAGCAAGTCTTAGTCTACTATCACCAAGGCTCCCAAAATCCAATATCATCACGTTATACCTATGTGGGTTAGGAAATCCTATTTGGTGTCTCTAAATGTTAAACTTATTGATTGACAAATGCTTGCACATGATTCATCCATGCTATATATTACGAGCTATTATGTCTGCATATTTTTCTTACACTAGTTCTTATTATTCATGTTATATAATTTGACCACTTGTATGATGTTTGTGTAATTTATATTTTGATTTTCCTTTTCCTTGGTTTATATGAGAAAACTACAAAATGATTTTGTTTATCTTTTGAGTCATTTTGGGATTTTTTTGAAAAACTCTAAAATATTTTTATTTTGTTTTTTATAGTAGTTTTACACATTTTGTGTGGCATATTGATGTATTTCAATCCCATTTGTACCATATTTTCCGTGTGGCTAAGACATTTGGTTAAGGTTTATAATTTGGATTGTCCTTAATCATGATTTAATGAAGTTGTTCAAATTTGATTTACTTATTAGATTCTTCTTTACATATGCATCCGCACACACTTGCACGAGATCATTTAGATTTTAACTACTTATGTTACATGAGATAAATCAGGTGTTCTCCTATCAATATTATCATATACATATCTATTTAATTAGGCGATTTGTGCATGTAAGAATCGTTGACTATAAGATTGGTTTAATTCAAAAAGAAAATATGAGAGTTCAATGGAAAAGGGATAAGAAGGGAGTAAATATCCTTTGCATGAAAGGTCACTATTGGCAAGAGCCTAAAAGAAAATAGAGACAAAAGAAAAGAAAAAATGCCAAGGTCAATTTTAGCATTGATCTTTAAAACGAAAAATAAAAGAGAAAAAAAAATTAAATATATTTATTTTTTAGGATGTTAAATTGAAGATAAATGGATTTGCACAATGAGTCCTAGTTCATTCTTAATGTTTGACATTATTGATCCAAAAATCATCAATATTCTCTAAGCTAGTGTGCATTATATACGTTTGTCCATTATGAGTTAACACTATTTTTCACTTGAGAATAAATCGAAGTTTGATAAGTTAACGCGATCAAATAGAAATCGTTGGATTATCTTGAGTGGTTGGGCTATATTTTTTTTTACTTCCTAGTCCATGCCCCTTCACTCCACACCACATTTGGTTTAGACACATTTATGGCATACAAGTGTGGAAAGCTATGTTTTATGTCTTTTGTGGTGTGTTTAAACCTATATATTCTTGTGCATTATTCTTAATATATACCAAACAAAACATACCACACACACACACACACACACACACACACACACACATATATATATATATATATATATATATATATATATATATATATATATATTTATATGGTATGTTTTATTTTGAGTCTTTTCTTATATTTAATTCATGTTTTTCATATGCTTAATAATTGTATCAAATTGACATCATATATGATCTTATTGGTATCATTTGTTTTATAATTTGGATTATTTGAGCTTGTGTTGTAGAGTTTGTTTATCTTCTTGTGGGGGAATTATCCAAACTATCCGAATAACCTAGATTAGGTGGCACCTACCCGGTAGCTCACGATAAAGGATCACAGTTTGGGATAAGAACAAAAGGGAGTCTGATCAATGGTAATCTCGAGGTTGGAACTATTTGATCATACCGCAACTACATTTAGGACCTCTAGAGTCCTATATGGCTCACCATCCTTATGTTCTCCATAAATGTAATGCCCACCCCTGGGAAAAAGGGAATGTAATTCTTATTAGTGTGAATTGATTAATAAGAAGATAGAGAAACACCTCATAGACGTATGCATAATGTCGAATCACGTAGACCTTATCTTGTGTGATTGTCTGATTAACAGTTACGGTTAGGCTGTGTTTGCATGGAAATAATCTCAATAGGATTTTAGCACCTACAATTTGCGCCATCTTTGGGAATGAGTGTCCCTTTTCTCATCCATTTATATCCAACGATCATCCATTTATCACCCGTAAAGTACACCTCCATCATTCAACGACAATCATTAAAACGGTCCCCCTAGGGGTTAGGTTTGAGTTTTACCCCAATAGGAGTCATAACTTTACTAACTCATGGTATGATCCCCGAGAGGGACACTTTGAGAAAAGTAATGAATATCGCAAATCATTAGATTATTAACGGTTATGAACTATGAATCCATCAATAGGTGGATGCCACACATCTCCAAGAGGAGGAAAATGCACCATTGCAATGTTACGTAGGGAGAATGCAACAAGAGATCCACTAAATAAGTGTAAGAATTACGCCCAAAACCCTAGCCCTCAAGCGAGTATACTCACAATCGAGGAAGGAGTTTATGGCATGATCAAGAATGCTCCATGCATAGAAGTTCGATTACGAGAGGAGCACCCATCTCATCTAGGGATAATCTTCACGATCTCATTAATAAAGATATAGATGAGCACCTTGCTCATCGTGATGATAGTTCCACCAAGGAACTTGATGGAAAAGACATCATCAATTAGATAAATTCTTCGTTTCCCAGAGAAATTGAAGAATCGGAGCCACCTAAAAAGTTTTCCACTCCCAAATTCAAGATCTATAATGGGAAGACAAACCCCATCATCCATGTCCTCCAATATATCCAGGCAATGACCCTATGAAATAATAATGATGGCCTCATGTGTCGCATATTCCCCTCCAACTTGGTGGATTTCCCACAAAAATAGTTCAAAAGGATACCACATAGGTCGTCTACAATTCCAAACAGCTAGCAGAGGCATTCATTACCCTGTTCATCACTAGCAACGCCCCCGGAAGAGGATGGTTTCACTTATCACTATGAGAAAGAAGCCCTAGGAAACCTTGCATGAATACACTAGGCGATATTGGGAGACTTGTAATGAGATCAGAGATCGTTTTGAACAAGTCATTGTGGCCTCATTTAAGATCGGGCCCCCAATAACTCTATATTGCACTAGTTCCTCACCAAAGTGTAGGGTAACACCGTTGGTGATATCTTGTTAATTCTAGAAAACTATGAAAAGATGGAAGATTTAGTCATTAGGATTCGCATGACAATGGTCATCTGAAGACGATAGAAAATGTCGATAAGGAGAATGTCCCCAGGAAGGGAGATAAAAAGAAAATGATGGACCCAAGAAAGGTGATAAAGCATATCCTATGAAAGCCTACCATGCGATCAATACTATTTTTAGGGAGCCCATCTATGAGACCTGAAAGGAAGATGATGGGAGATCCGTAAAAAAGGAACACCTCCTTGAGATGTGATTATCACAAGTAACATGGGCATAAGACGAAAACTGCAAGGCTCTCAAGTCTTATGCTGAAGAGTTGGACTAAGCAGCACACCTATGACACCTCGCTTAAAATAATAACGGGTGGTCAGCCATATACTACATTTAATCAGGAATCTAAGATGGATCATTCTCAGCATGTACTGACGAAATAAAATAAGTAAGGCTAACTACCCAAAACTATAAAAGCGTATGCCAAAATTAAAATAAAACATACAATTAATATCAACCCAATAATATAGAACTACTAGAAAAGGTAGAATGCACACAAGTACCATGATAAAAGAAGGTGCTAGAATTAAAATAAAATGAGTACAGAAAAGGAAATATACCCGAATAAGTTATCGGGTCACAGACAGTACAACAACCATAAAGGAAAAATATAAACAGCTACAAATAACTCTTGGGTATAAACCCGAAATACAACATGAATACTACCTAGATTTTCAAAGGAATAGAAAACGACTACAATCTAAATCCCACAACAATTCGGAGCTGCTACGGCTCCCAAGACTCTGGATAGAAAAGCATTTGGTATCCATGCGGTGGGACACCTGTAGTAACCAGTCTATATATATATATATATATATATATATATATATATATCAAAAGAGAAATATAAACGGGTCAGAGCCCGAGGTTTAAAAATGTTTATAGCAAGTGAATAACAGTGCATAATAATAATAAATGCAATATTTCATAATTAAAGTGGAGTCGCACTCTCGTGAAACCCCAAACTCACCTGTCATCTACAGCGTGCACCTAATCGCGTCTCGAAACCTTAATTTAAGCTACCCGACACATATACGAACAACCTACCAAACTATACGCACGGCCTATACCCGCATGACCTACCATCCTAACATAACCCAAGAATCCTTTCCATTATAATCATCCTAAATATATATACACATATATGCCTTACTAGGCTCTAGTTGTTCCAATTATTAATTTAAACCAGTAATAAGTCTTAGTACGTCACACATTAACATTAGGCTTCAACATAAGAGTTTATTCTCTAAAAAACATACATTCGAGTACTAAGGACAAAACATCTCTTCACTCTTAACATTGCACTACGTTTCGTGCGTGGGGCATCTCGCAAAGCGAAATCCAAACAAGGAATCCCCCCGATACACTACTCCTTGACAATGTTGATCGTAGGGATCCATTAAGTCTTCTACACAAATCCTATTACTGCAACTACTTAAATTATTGAGTAATATATCTAAGAACATAATTGGAATCTCTATCTAACTCCTTGGGGTCGATATAACCGCAATTGTCACTAAGTACGATCTTTCGACCCTGATAAACTAGTACACCGAAATCACCCAAGATGTACATACTAGAAAATGCATATCACCTTCACCTATATATATATATATATATATATATATATATATATATATATATATATATATATATATATATATATATATATATATATATATATATATATATACTCTAAATATATATATAAGTAATCATTCATTACTATAACCACATATAGATAACATACATAATGTACACTTTGCAATACACATAACATGAACGGTTATAGGATACAAAATACTGCACCATGCTATCATCTTCCAGGAATTACTCACTTTCTCCAGGGGTCACCACTTATCGAACTATTATCACACCTCCATGGCGATAAAATCAATCCTAACGTATGGGAAGCGGTCATAGCTCCTAACCGAAAAGTGAGAATAAATCATACCCAAGACTTCTCACCCCCAAAATAGAATCACACAAATAATAAGGGATTACTATGTAATAGGGACTATACGCACCCTGCTCCTCAAGCCAGGGGCCTCACCCACATCGCGCAACCTCCCATGACAGCATGTGTCGGGTATGCTCACACAATAAGTATATATATCATTCACACATCATGTATATACAAGCAATCACATCATATGTATAAATCATCACACAAGAATTATACATTCGTGCCATATTTATATATCCATTCAAAAATATATAAATCTCTCTATATAAACATACTTTATCTCCAATTTTTATTCATCTTGTAAGATAAGTTGCAAAATGTATACAACTCTCGTAATACTCACCCTTGTTACGACACATACTTACTCAAAGCATTCTCCCTTATACAATGCCTCACTTGACACATATTCATCCATTACCCCTATAATATGAATAGTCTTCCCATATATACCACATTAAGGTTACTTACTCAAGTTGAACGTATGTAACAATCACTAAACATCCCATCTATATCCGAATACACATTGATATATCTAATAATAATCCCAACTATAGGTATACACTCAACTAATAGTCTGCAAGCCTCAAGCTTAAACGTAAATTCATTTTATGATTTCATCAAGTATTGGAATCCCCATTGTTACTCACAAATAAATATATAGTAACTGTCCCGACTACATTTACAACACAACCTATTCTAATTGATAGTATGATCCAATCGTTCACAATTTTGCCTACGGTTCAATTGCTCCTATGAACCCTTAACCTTAGCGTAATTACAAATTTCTTCCTTGATTTTATCATCACTAAGGATATGCGACCTTTACTTCTTATTGGTCCCCAATCATATCTTAAATAGAATCCTATCGCTATAAGGATTCGACACAAAAGTCGACTTACAATTTCCACTCCCTACCCTCACAACTCTTTCAAAGGGTCCTCAACCTTACGCCATATCTAAGCTCACTTATGAACTCTAAATGGAACTCCCATCCCTAATGAGGTTTCCCTACTTCCTCGATACAACAACTCCAATGCATATGAGCATAAGTTCCTCAAATAGCTTAATTCGTCCCCGCAATCATAGCTTATGAGAAACTCCCAATAAATCTCCAAAACGTATCTCTCACATCATATAATAATGTCCCAAATCAATAAACTCAATCGAAGTGGATCAAAACTCACTTTAGAAAAACCTCACCAAAACAGCCCTGTTTTTTAATCAATTCGGCCTGGTCCGAATTGATTCAGTCTCAAGGGCGAATCGATTCGCTCCCAATGCGAATCGATTCGGTTCGAAGGTCCTGAGAGACTGTCCTAGGCCGAATCGATTTGCCTTGGGTCCTAATCGATTCGGTCACACAGACCTGGGAGACTGCAACATTTCGAATCGATTCGGAAGGGGGCCAAATCGATTCGGCCTGTTCAGTAGGCTATGAAATGGTTCTTTTCTCACCAAAACCTAAATTTCCCAAAATCAGTTTAATCATCTATTAAGCCTCAAAATTCAACCCTAATATGTTTTCTAACATAAAAATTATTATATAATCATCCCTACACTTCATACAACCTCAAATCCCTTTATAAAACTCAAATGCAAGATTTATTTTACAAAATCTAGGTTTTGACATATATACCCAAAATCCAATTCTTTTGCCCACAAATTATGAAATAAAATACACAAATGAATTATTTAGTAAGATTAAACACTTGCCTCGAAGTTGTAAAGGTTGAATCGTCCTCGAGATCGTGTATGGGTCAGAAATATCCAAGCTTTCTCCTCTATCTTTCTTCTTCCTTTCTTTCTCTTTCTCCCAAATTAGATAGGCTGATTTTGTAAGCCTCCTTAGCCTTTAAAACACGAATCCCAGTTTTAAGTGATAATACACGCTTTAAATGACTCGCTTACTCCATTTCGAGTCAAACTAACTTAAAAATATTTCGAAATCAAAATAAATACCAAGGACAGTCATTTCAACTATCTCGATCCATCCAGAATCGATGGCGCACTCAAAATCATCATTTGAAATACTTTATAACGTCCTCAATTTTTGGACCTCAATTTCCAAATTTTAAAATTCTCCAATTTATATAAGTTTTATTTCTCCCAAAAATTTTATTTCTCAGTCCCAAAAATCGTGGGGTGTTACAACACCTAACCAATTACCTGGAAAAGAAGGGTGTAAAACCCATCGTGGAGGACGACTAGAAGCTTTACAACATCCTAGATGATGATATGGGACATGAATTCGTAATCAACCATGCCTCAACTCCGAACCAAGTCCAAGGAAAAGTTATTTGTAAGTAACTAAAGAAAGTAACTGCAGTGATAGAGGGCTTCCAAATTGACTTTGTTAAAATTCCAGCAAATAAACCTAATGTTCAGAAGATATTGACTATATAAAACAAATAGTCTTTACCTAGGACGACTTGGTCGGAGTCAGAACTTTGCATCATGATGTGCTAGTAATCACTCGCAAGATTACTAAGTGGGATGTGAATAATGTGTTAGTTTACCAATAACACTCCTCTTGTTGCCCAGATTATACTCAAGAGGGGGGTGAACTCAGTTTAGCAAATTTTTAAGTCAAATTAAAATTTTAGAAAAATATTTAATTACAACATCTTAAAAATTTTAAGATCAATAAATTGTTAAGGATTAATACCAAGAATATCAAATAAACATAACCAATTAATTTAAACAAGCTAAAATGCACACTCCACAAATAATAAATTAATTTTCGTATTTGATACTAATTAATTAATTCAAAAATAATTATTTTAACCATAAAAATAATTTTGTTAATTTTCGGAATTAATATATTTGCAAGTTAGTGTGTTGAAAATATAAATTCAAGATAGCATAGATAAATACGCATATAAAGTGCGAAACAATAAATGACACCGAATTTAACGTGGTTCGGCCAAAACCCGACCTACGTCCACACACCTAGAGCTTCCGACTCCCTTGCACTTCACTACCGTGATCCACTTAAAGGTAGTATCAAACCACCGTGTACAACCGTTTGCAAGCTAATCCCGAGCTTCAAACCCCGATGCTAACTCGCGGGTAGGAACCAATCATCGTTATAACCCCAAGCTTCAACTAAGCTTCAAACAAATTTGAATTTTTGGTACAATAGTTGAATAATAAAACTCCTTAAAAATACAATTTGTAATATGATTTTCTTCTTCTTTAACAAGACTTCAATAAATGATGTTGAAGTAGGCTCAAGTCTTCTTCTTCAATGATTGAGCAGATTATAAAATTAATTCCTCTCTTGAATGATTTAGTAGTTGAGTAGTAAATTCTAATGCTCTTAATAAATTCTCTAGTTCTTGCTCATAGTCTCAATGTTGTGTATATCTTCAATGGAGCTCTTTGAATGCTCTTAAAATTTCTTTAAGAACTAGCTGTTGGACACATACATTATGAGCACTAAATGCTCTGATTTTACTGAAATGATGTAGCTTGAAAAAATGATCTGCAAATCTTCATTTTTGCTTCTCAATAAAAATGGCCGTTGAGACATGATAATAGCATTCTCAAAATAAATTATTGAAAGGCTCTTGTAGATAACCTCATATAGGTTCTGTAAAAAATATGTTAGTCCAAGAGAGAGAAATACAATATTGTGATATATAAAATGATGTAATTAGTCATTTGGTGTAGACACAGATGAAGTGATTTTGTCAAAAGGTTTTTAACCATTGTGTATAAAACTAACATAAAATAAATATATTATTAACACTGCCCAAGGCTTATCACACAGTGATTTTCAATAAATGACGGATTGGAAAAAAATCTCTTAAAATTGTTATGAATAGTAGAACAAATAAGTTGTATGGATCAAACTTATGTCTGGAGAGTAAAAAAATGTTTATATGATAACACAGTCTTGACAACAATGGACAAGGCATGGTTCAGTCCAAAAACTTGACGTGAACAACAAAGATTGATAGAAGTGAATCACACGCCTCGAAATAAAATCACAAGCTTCTTAACACACTCTCAAGACAACTCCCAAGGGTGAGAAGTGCTATATAAAAAAATAATATAGAACTGAGTATATATATATATATATATATATATATATATATATATATATATATATATAATCACGTGGTCCTAGAGAGAAACGTGTATGCGTAACAATGTTTATATATATAATAAAAAAAATCTGTACTTCAATTTTTTAAGGTGACGTGACCCAAGGCAGTGAACTGTCAGTCAAAACAAATAGCTAAATTTCAACTTCTAGTGTAAAGTCAAAAGAAAAAATCTATTTCAAAGCTGCTTATACAAATATATAATAACATTTAAATAATTTATGCATCCAAAAAAATATTATAAAATAAAATATTGTCCTAGGCAGTTCCGAACTGACAGGAAAAAAAATGCTCACTAAACAGTTACAAAAATACATTGAAAAATTTCATTCGTGTATAATTAAACAAAAAAAAATTATTTGTGTATAAAAAATCATCCAGTTAAAAAAATATAAGAATTGTAAGCTTAATAATATATATCAGCATTAAAGATTAAAACGTGAGTATTTTTTCTTTTAAAGGATGAGCAAATCAATTTGCATGTAAACAAAGAAAAGAAAGGGACTGACTTAAGTCTACACAAAAGGTGATGGGATTAGGCCTGGTGAATAGGTTGAAACAAATCCTTTCATATTTGATAGTATATGCACGAAGGTTGAGGCAAAAACTATTTATGGGTATGAGATAAGTAAAACAAAAAGGTGTCTCCCAATATATAATATAATATGGATAATAGTAGCCCTTTATATAAATCAAAGTTTTGTGTCCAAGATACTCATAAAGGATGAGTGCATCACCGATCAGGGGATAATAGAGATAAGGGGAAACTAGGTCATTACTCAGTAATGCTTTATCGCTGCTATCAAGCCTAAGCAAGAGAAGAAAGAAAAATTGGTCTTGAATGAACCGACCAAGGACGGGGCCACTAAGTCCAAATAGAAATTAAAGTATGGCAGACCAGTGGTGGAAGAAACTAGGGTGTCCCCCATAGTTAGAGTCATGGAACCTTTATAAGAGGTGATGTTCAATGAGTCACACTCGAAAAATAAGTTTCTAATCGGCAGTTCACTTATCGTTCAAGAAAATGAAGAATTGATCTTTCTTCCTAAATAGAACCATGACATATTTTCCTGGTATCCCTATGAATTATTTGGGATTAATCCCAAAGTGATGTGCCACGGGCTTCACGTGGACCTAACATTCCTGCTGATAATATAAAAGGTTCATCAAACAACCCAGAAAATAGAGCAAAGGTTGTGGAAGAAGAAATGAGGAAACTTCAGGAGGTGATGTCCATTAAATAAGTTCAATTCCTAAAATGGATATCCAACCCATTGGTCATAAAGAAAAGAACTTGAAATTGGAGAGTTCACATGGACTTCACCGATCTTAATTAAGCATGTCCTAAAGATAGTTTTCCTTTACCAAAGATCGACTAATTGGTCGATGCCACGGATAGTCACAAACGAATGAGATTACTGGATGTATACTCTGGGTACCATCAAATTCATCTGTATGGTCTACAAAGTCATGAAATTGGTCTCAACAACGAAAGAGCTACATACCAACAGTTGGTAACCAAGATGTTTAAGGATCATCTAGGAGAAACCATGGAACTCTATATAGATGACATTATCGTGAAAACCTAGCGTAAGTCCAACCACCTATAGGACTTGACGAAGACGTTTGAGGTCCTCATAAATTATAGGATGAAACTCAATGTATATTTTGGTGTTTAAATTTGGTTTACTGATTTGGAATAATCTTAACTCAATTAAACCAATAATTATAACCACATATGAAGAAATAAGCTAAAAAGGTATGAGAGTCAAAGAAAGACATAAAGGTTTACGTGGTTCAGCTCAATGAGATGCCTACATCCATGGGGAAAATGCCAGTATATTTTAGGGTCAAGTACAATCCTCTCAAGAGCTCTTTAGGGTTTTAATAAAGTGTTTTCAGTTTCCCCCACTGAGAGAGGTCATGATTTGTTTATAGTAGATGGAAATTAAAGAGATCGAATACCTTTATACATTAGGTATTTACATCTTTACATGAGAATTAGCTTTTAGATATTATTCCCGTGAATGTGAATGGTGACTGTTGAGAGTCCTAAGTGTGTTTGTTCGTATTACTAACTGTTCATATTCTTAGGGGTGATCGACCATCTAGATGACCAATGAGATACGCCGACCACATTTGTTTGATGTTTGTGGGTCCACTGAGCATGATGGCAGGTGTCACATTTTTATTAGTCCACATGGTATTATTATTTTAGGATACAATAAAAGCCCCCAATACTTCATTCTTTATTGGAGTGATATAGTGAGTGAAAGAATGGAGTATTTTCTGTTAGGAGTTACTTAGTTGTCTGGAAGAGCCTGGTCGGCCACCAGCTTCTGGGACTTGTAAATCTTAGACTGTCATATTAAGGCAGTGGAAAATTCATAAATAGTGGAAAAAATAGCGAACCGCTGGTCATTTTGATTTTTGGGGAACTGAGATACTGTCGAAACCTAAAGTGGTGGTACACTTATTCATTTTAAATTTCGTATCCCAAGAGACGTCATGAATCCTATAAAGAGTCATTTCCCTCTTAGTGTTTTCTCACCTTGAATTTCAATCTCATCTTTTCATTCTTGAGCTTTCACTCCGCCATTTGTCAGAAAACTGCTATTGTGTCTTGATCTTACTTCTTTTTATTTTCCTTTATTCTTTTTCACGAGGGTGTATATCGTAGATGAGATATCTTTGTAATCCTTTAGGAAAAAAACATAGGATCATTAACTATGTGAAAACGGAGTTAGTGACGGGCCCTTATGACCGGTGTTCATTAGACCAGGGTTATTGGCTCCTAACTACATTTATTACAGAGTGTGGAATTACTTTTACACCCAATCATTCATTGCTTGAGTTATACTAATATTTTTATGTGGTCCTAGCCCAAATGGAACCTAATACATGTACGTTAGTAAATGGGTTCAATCGTATTAATTAGTAGTTTGAAACCTATGTAGGAATAACATAACTGATGTTTTGCTACAGTTGGGGGACCATAATCGATAATATTTTTTATTTGAAGACTAGATACTCAAATAGGTATCTAGTAGTAAATTTATCTGATCATAATAAAGATTATTAAAATTATGGACTTATAGTAAAAGATTCGAAGTTTGCCCCTCTTCCTGAGGCTGAGGAATACAATGGGCCCTAATGCTCTCAAGAAGGGCATGGAATTGGTCGGCACTTTGTTAATTCTTATATATTTTTCTCTGTTTGTTCTTTCATCTCATTTTGTTACTAATCAGTGCTTTTTTCTGTATGCTTGCCAGAGAAGAGAAATAAAGTTACCCCCCACCTGTTTGAAGTCAATTTTGCTAACTTAAAAATTATTTGGGCCATTCATCAAAGAATTGGAGAAAGCCACCCTCGCTCGGCATTTGTTTTGTTAGGTTACCATATCTCTATCGTGCCTTTTGTTACTCGTCTAACTGAAGATATTCCCTTAGCCCCCAATGATTTAGATGATCCAACCTTGTCCTCTTCGACCATTGATTCAGACTCTTTTCCTCAAATGGAATAAGATTTCACTACTAAAGGTTCATCTTCCTCCTTTGAATCTTCAAATATCAACCTTGTGCCGACCATAACTTTATCTTTAGAAATGGTTAAGAGGAAGATCCTAAACTATAACACCATGCGTAATCCTGACGTCGACTGCCACCAAAACTATGTCGGTTGTTAACTACATAAAATATCATTCTTAGCACGTGACAGATATGAGACATATTAAATTCATTCCACAAGGTAATGTTGAAATCAATTTCAATAAATAATAACCAATTATGAGATATAAAAATCCATCACCATGTCAATCTCCAAATTAATCCAATATCCAATATATATAAAACTGAATAAAAGATAAACTATGAATATCTAAAAAAAATGTAACAACTGTGGAACCGAATAGACGACCAAATACATAAAATGAGTGTCAATATAAGTGCGAGGGAATGGAAACTAAACTAAACAACTAAGCATAAAATAAATAAACTCCAGCTGCACCTCCAAGATGTATCTCCAAATATTCCTACGCAACTACTCCCATACTAATACCCAAAAAAGGTTAGTCAACGCACAGGGTCAGAGCCCTGAGCACGAATACACACTACTCTCCCTAATTAGGGTTTGTGAACCCAGACAGTATCATTATACATGATAAATATCACAATAGAATATTTTAAATTAAATGAGATAATAAATAGCGATGCGAGTAAATAAGCAACCTATGCTGGAAATACTCATTTATGCCATATCAACATCTAAGTCTCATTATCCAATCATTTAACTCAATTTAAGTTAATCTAATTATTAAATTTTCATCGTCACTATAATCATATATGGGACTCCTACTTACATCTTTATCTCATTTTATTTGTTTGCTTTCGGTACTCCCGTTGTTCTACGCTACACACACATTCCCTCGCCATAGCCAGCCAACACATTTAAACTGTTAGCCCTGCACGTTATGTACGACATTACACGCATGACACGTCTTCATAGTGTGCCAGCCCATTTAAACTGTCAACCCTACACGTTATTTGGATGCCACACATCCGCACATCGCCATAGCCAACCAACCTATTTTTAGCTGTCGGTCCTGCACGATATTAACTATGCCAATGTATTTTAATACCCGTTTTATTATCGTAGGTATTAATTCTCATCTTCTCATCTTTGTCATTATTTCACTTATTTATTTACCCCACCCTTATTATCGATGTGAGATCCTCAAAAACACCCTTAATCCCATACCTAAAGGTCCCCAAAACGCAAATACGTCCTACCCTATGTATAGGATAAATTTCTATCAAAAATATATTCCTAGTCTTATGACTAGCCTAGCGAATCGACTGCACGACGTAAAAATCAGCCCCACCACGAAATCACCCATTCGTAAAAATCTGCACTCACTAGTCCTATACCTAGAAAGAGTAAATCGCAACTAAGGCCTACCCACTAGTCCCATACCTAACAAGTATCCTAAAATATAGGTGAGATCATACTACCAAAAATATCCCGTCATACCCACGATGATAAAAATAAATATCAAACAATCACATAATCCAACAACACATATAAACAATATCACAAATTTACTCATGATGGAACCATTTAGTTTAACTTACTTAATAAAACTAGCGTCGTTCTTAACACAATTATTTCCATTAAATCGTTTAAGATTAATCAACATGCAAATTTATGAGATACCCCAATGAACTTCACTTTTATCAACTAATAATTCTTATGCGTGTGTACACGTTCTGATTTCAATTAAAATAACCCCCCATAAATTCTACATGCGATCCTACACCCATAATAATCAAAATCCACTACTCTGTCCTACGCACCCAATGGTTTCAAATCTTATTCCACATTAAAAATTTCATCGAAACAGTACCAAATTTAGTTTTCACTTTTTCAAATTAGGTTGCTAATTTATTTTAAGAAAAATATATCATTAAGGGTTTAGGTGACACTTAAAACGCATAATACTAAAGGAAGAGAATATAATATCCATGCCCGAGTAAAAATTGATTAAGAATTTTGATCTTCAAGATGTATTCCTCTCAAAAAGTGGATAAAATGTCCGTTCTTAATGATTCTTGAGAAAACCCAGTTTATCTTAACAAATCTTGAGTTGAAAGTTGTGAAAAATGGGGCTAGGGTTTGTAGGAGGAAGAAGATGAAATTTAAAGGAGGCTACTCATTTTTTAGAAGGATAAAATGTGTTTTAAAAGTGCTAAACCCGTCACTTTATGATTATATACCAAAAAGATTTTGAGTCCTAATCAAACACAAACACTTAAAAAAAATTACGGATGATTGAACTGTCGGAATTGGTCGAAACTTACGTATGTTGTAGAGAATGGAGAGACGGAGCTGTTGTGAAAAATTCAGCTCGATCAAATGGTCGAATTTTTAATGTTTTTATTTTTATCCTCCTTAGTTCGGATCCTCCCCCAATTTTTGTAAAAACCGTTATAATTTTCAAATTTTTATCCCGATTTAAATTCCTCTTAAAACCTAATTTTTATATATATAAATCAATAATTTTTTATATACCAAAACTAATATAGATTCTATTTTTTTTTAATCCGAATTAATTTAAATAAATACCAATTTAAAAATTACGGGTTATTACATATTAAATAAATAGCAATTTAAAAATTATGGGCTATTACATACCTTCTAATAAGATCCAAGTCTCCTCCTCCTATATAGAAGTGAAAAGGTAATATTAGGATCTCCAAACACCCTGTGGTTATGGATCATGTTCAAATAAAAACCCAAGATCCTCAGTTCAATAGGATGAAGAAAAGCATTTCTCCTCAGCTGGAATTTCCAGGGATGGACCAAGCCGACCAAGGTCATAGTGGTGCCTCTTCTCTTGCAGTGAACCCTAGTCTTACATGAGGTTTGATCGGTTCAGGAGTCCTTCCTTCTGATGAAGTTGTTGTTTCTACCCTCTCTATGGATAGGTTGTTGGAGAGGTCCAATAACAACTTGGCTTTGGTAACCACTGCTTTTACTATTCCCTTTAATTTGTATATTCCTACTATCCATTTACTTACTTCAATAATTTTTTAGACTATACAGTCTTTGGCTGATTATGATTAACTGTTGAAGAGGATGCTTAATTGAAGGAGTCTTTTATGAATGTTAAGGTTGATTTCCAAGACATGAAGGAGCCTTTAGATTCCGAGAAGAGAGCCTAAGAGTAAAATAATAAGAAGTGGGAAGATGCTTCCAGGAAACTAGAGGGAGGAGAGAAGAATTCTGAGAAGGCTAGCAGTGATGTAATGAAAAAGGCTGAGCAGGCCGAGAAGGCTTCTCAGGATGCGAAGAAGATAGATGATGATGCCAAAAATAAAATTCAGAATCTAAAGGCTAAGGTAAAGAAGGAGAAGGAAGATGCCTACACCCGGGGATAGGACAAAGCATTTTCCACTCCCACTATGCAAGTGGAGTATTTGAATAAATCCTCCCTTAAATAAAAATGTAATGCTGCCCTGACCCTGATCGACACTACCTTGAATTTTGAATCATTCCTCTAACATAGCCCTAGCACTCCTCCGGTGATTAAAGATGAGGTTGATGATGAAGAAGGGATGTCCAAGTCATCAGTGCCTAAAAATGGCCATAGTTATTACTTGTCTTGAGGATGAAATCAACCAGGACAAAGAGAAGGCGAAGATATTTAGGATCCTTTCTGTGGGGTTTAGCTTGTATTTTTGGTTTTTTATAATTTGAACAATTTCTTCTTGTAACTTTCCTTTACTGTTCTGATAAAATTATTTTTTCTTCCACTAGCACTGCTGTCCAGTATGAACTTCTCTCTTGAACTTTTCATTTCAGTTTAACTCTAGAAAGGTTGTTTTGACATCTTTCGAGAGCGAACTCAGTAGAGAAGTGTTTAATTATTTAGGGCAGGTCACGAAGAACTTGATGAAGAGGATCTGATAGAATTTCTCGGCGTAGGAGTTGCTGATTAAGTGAAGGAAGCATATCTCCATTTGCACATATTGTTTGGTCAAGCAGTGGTAACCATTATATTATGAAATAATACTTCAGATGTAGAGAGATCATAAAGAAGCATTTATCAGTATGCCAACTATGGTCATCCCATCCCAATCAGTGTGTGCGCACGGGGGTCTCGTGCCCTTCCTCAGGGCACTTCGGTCGTCGCCAGTTGGGGTGATGTTTAGAGATAGAGTTGCCAGCCTATTTTGCATAAAACAGGCAAAAGATATGTTTTTGCCTCGAGAGAAAGGAATTAAAGACATACTGATGCTTGCGAAACTAATTAGTTCAAGGATTCGTGGGAATTTATGGAATGGGAAGGTGTTAGGCACCCATCTCGTCCTTTTGATCCCTCATGGGCATGTGTTATTCTTCTCTGTAAAAACTTTGTGAAATGTGTGCGTGTATATATGAATGGAGAGTGGATTTACTCGACTCGCGTCATGGATAAAAGCAGAGTGAGATCATCCTTAGGAGAGTTCCCAAAATAGTAATTAAAAATATAATGTGTGCATTTGTCGGGTCACCAATCATTTATGAAAGAACGATGGTATAGGTTGGACAAAATGCAAGCATAAATTACGAATATAATATATCGAAATAAAATATGAACAAAAATAAGAAAGGAGGAGTCGAATCTTGGATTTTACCCGAGACGCCTATATAGCCCAAAAAGGCATCAAATACCACGTAGTTAGCATGCAACATGGGGTTGGGGTTTATCCCATAAATTCAATCGGGGACTTTCCTTATGTGTGGGTGGGTGGGGGGGTGTTTTAATGTGAGAAAATGTAGTAAGAAATCATTGTTTGGAATTTACAAGCAAACCCTCTTTATCTTGTTTTGGGGGATTTTTATAGAAAATATAGTATGTGAAATACTACTAAAAAAAGTTTGATATTATTATGTATGATATAATAAAGATGAAATGCTAAAGTGAGAATTAAATAACTAAAAAAAATAAGAGAATTTAAAGAGAGAGTAAAAGGTTTGGACCTTCTTTGGAAGCTTTAAGGTTGATCTTGATTGTTGAAGGGCTGCTCTTGCAAGTTGGATGAAGGTGGTAGGAAGATAGGTGACCGGGCGAAAAAAGTGTGTTCGTGTGAGGACACAATCGTTGTGTGTTTCGCCGCCGCGATACAAAGAAAACCTAAGCTACTACTACACTTGACAAGCAAGCACAGTGGTAAGTCGGGTATCGTAAGAAATCCACAGGGAGTGATTAAATTTTAGATGTTAATTGTTTTAAAACTTCAAGAATAAAAATGTAAAAGATGATACGTTGGAAATGGTGATAAAAGAAAAAAATAAGTTACGCTACACAAAAGTAAAGCGAGGATCGGGATCGCATCCTACCAAACTGATCGAAACAACTACTATTCAAGATTCCGGCTCGAAAGCAATTTAATCGAGCATTTACAATTAAGCATAAACATCACACAATAAGGAATTTAACCCAAAGTTGCGAGATTAAACATTTAACGGAAAATGGTCACACGCGGATTAAATTCGGATAATCGCTATAAACACTAACATTGCATGACAAAGAAAGTTAATCGCATAATAATCCGACTTTAATACGGGCGGTTTCAATTAAATGCAATTTTACACGAAACCCTAAATTTCGAGGTCCGAACCCGAAAATGGCGGAAACGCAATCCCGACCCTATTTATCTAGGGGCGCATAATGAATTAAACTAATTTAAACTAATTAACTAAGAAAGTAATAAATTAAAGAAAGAAAACCTAATCAGAAAGCATGGAAATTATCTAGAAAGCAAGGGAAATAATGAAATACAACTAGATTAAAGGAGAGGGAAGATGAATAGTACCAATTACAACCCAAGTGGATGTCAAACCAAGATGAATTGAAGAAGAACCAAGCAAAAACCCTCCAACCCTAACTAAACTAAGCTAAAATCGTATAAGGGCTGGTCTCTCTATTACAAAGCCAAAATTTGGCTTATATAGTAAGTTAGAATAAAAGAAAAGAAGAAAGAAAAGAAAAGAAAATATCTGCAGAAAAAGAGGGGATCGATCGATCGACCCCTTTGGTCGATCGATCGATCAAGGGAAAATTTCAACAATCCTGAAAGGTCGATCGATTGACCAAAAGCGTCGATCGATCGATCAAGCAGGGCAGAATGCAGCAGCAGCAGCCCCTGCTTCTTTTCTTCTTCTTCTCTTCTCCTCTTTTGCTTTCTTGTATTTCCTCCGCAAAACTTCTTCATTATGAATCGGAATCGCGCACCGTTCGTGGCCACGCGAAGCTAGCAAGATGGGCTACAACTTCCGTGAGATGTCGGGCCAGGTACCCAAGCTGTGAAAAGACTAAAATGCCCCCGAACGTGCGATAGTGTTCGGAACTTCGCCGGAATGCATCCGAACTTCATACTAAGCATCCAAATACCTACAAAAGCTCAATTAACCCCTGCAAAACATGTTAACATAAAAATCCAAGGTTGTATGGTTAACGAGCATAAATATAGGGATTAAGATACCCGAGGGGGCTAATAACGCGTAGGTTAACGGGTGAAATACGCAATATTTGCGGCGTATCAATAGGGAAGGGAATTTTCCAAATTGGGTAAAGAAAAGTTGGAAATGGAATGTGGGAGAGAGGTTTCAATATGTAAAAACCATGCTGACTTCGGGAGAATGTTGTTGATATCACTGAGAGGGATGTTTCTGAGGTGTATTTCGAAGTGAGTTCAGGATCCCTTTATATACGATCAAGGGGGTACCGAACGACATTGTCCTTGACACGCCTATCGGCAGGTAACCCCAGGCACACTGCCGATAGGCAGGAAAATGAGTTTGCGATTCGTTGGTCTTAGGCAGACTTTTTAGAAAAATGGTCGTAAAATGTAATCCGTAAGTCTGAATCGCACACAGGATGAACCGTTAAAAAGTTTATTCATAGCCCTTTAAGAATCCATTGGGATGCTTCTGGGTTAGAGAATTGACTGTGGTCAAAGAGGGCTCAGAAGTGCCCATCAATCTTTTGGATAAGAGGTAAACGGATCGTTTGTCCATACTGTAAGGTTGATTTGCACACGAGATACACTATTAGGAAGGATATGCAGGGATCTTCAATGTTAAAAAGAGCTTCGCTCAGTTTGGAGAGTTAAATTTAGTCAAACAGGGCTGAGAAGCTCCCGGTGACCCTTCGAAGTAAAACGGGTCATTCGTTCATGCCGTCAGACTGATTCGTGCAAAAGGAAGACCATTGGAAAGGGTATTTCAAGCACTTCGAAGATTCATTCAATCTCATTTGAGCTAAAGAGTTGACGGGAGCCAAATGGAGGTCGTGAGATCCCGGTAGTCTCCGAATTAGTTTTTAATAGTAAATGGTCCATTCGTCCGAACTGTAAGGCTGATTCATGCACTGGATGGACTGTTGAAAAGGGGATTCAGAGCCCTTAAAAGATTAACTGAGCTTTCACTCAAATGAGAAAGTTAATCTGAGTCAAACGGGTCCTGAAGGTTCCCGGTGGCTTTGGTACCTAGAGTATGACCTAGGGTTTTATAGTGATGGCGAAAGTGCTAGGGGGACCTAAGGAGATGTTCAGAGGATCTTAGAATGTGGTGTCTACACTAGCCGACTATGAAAAGAAGTTTTCCCTAAACTATAGTGATAATGGTGTGGACAAAAAAACTACAAGATATATCCTCGACATTTGTAAAAAAGAAGTTTATTCTTAAATCTGAGGTGAAAAGTTCTCGGGAGGTTAATGGTCTTCTAGAATAAGAGAATAGTATACTAACGGGTGAACTTGAGGGTTTAAAGAAGTTTGTTGATGCCGGTCAAAGTAAGGACGCCTCATTTTTGGAGTAGGAAAATGCTCGTCTAATGGAGGAGGTATTGAGGTTAAAAAAATCAACGGGTGGTCAGTCATCCAGGCAAGCCATTATTTCTAATCCATTTGTTAAAGAAGAGAGAACAAAAAAGACTTTGGCTGACCACGACATTCTGATGAAGAACCAATCTATAATCTTTAAGAGATTGAACGAGAAGGTTGGTCATCCCACCTATCACTTTCATAAGCAACCATACACTTTTTGGATGAATGGTCATAATGAAGCCTTATCACACTTAGGTGAAGAGATGGAACAAGCCCGAAAAGAGGGTTATAAGTGAGAATTAATCAATTCTCTCATTGTCTTGAAAGTTCCAGGAAGGATTCTTTATGGTATTGGCATAATCCAAGGTGCTTGGACCAACTAACTCCTTCATTCAAGTTGGAAACTAAGTGGATTCCTACTAATGCAATCCCCATCAGTCTAATTAGAAAGTAACTAGGATATTATGGCCTTTATGGGGATGATGTACTTAGTCAGCCTCTGCATTTGGTAAATAAATTCAATTCTAGCAGGCAAACCAGACTTAGAGAGTTGGGGTCCACTGTTCTTCCTTTAGATTTGGATGTTCCTCCTGTACGGATGGAAAAGGCACTTGGGAAACATCCCGCTAAATGAGAAGTTTTAATTATTTTCTTGTAATAAACTATTTTTATTATCATTGTCTTGAAATAATATTATGGTAATGAGAAGTTGAAATAAAAACTTTGCATCGAATGAAACTTGAATTGTTCCATTATATGATTGTGTCCTACCAATAGTTTATTCTTATGATTAGGTGGTTGGCAGTTGGTCGACTAATCTGCCTTACTAGTTACCAATTTCAACGAGCATATGTTTTCCATCCTTAGGTTCAACTAACGTGTTTATGGTCGATCGAATGGTTTTTCTCATTCTAACGAAGTGTTTACCTTGGTTACCATAGGCGACCAAATGTTTTAGGATTTTTCCTTAATTAGATCTGATAAAACTTCTTGTTTTTAGTGTTAAGGAGTCATACATGAAGTTATAGGTTTCACAACTTCTTATTCATGACTTGTCAAAGACGAAGCCATATATGAAGTTTTTTGAATTTATGGTTGTGAACTTTGGGGACTATTTACAATTAGTCACTCTTTGTTTTTTTAGATTTGTGCATCTCCTACCCCTAAAAAAATTGAAAATAAATCATGAAAAAGGAAATCAATTTATGATGAACTGGATGTGTTTTTATTGAAGTTGAAAAAAAATGAGTTACATAAATATCGAAAGTTTACATTCCTCATGATTACTAATAATACTTCCTCAAATACTCAGCATTCTATGGGTTCTTAAATTGTTCTCCTTCTATGATTTCTAGGCGATAGGTACCTAGTCGGATAATTTCAAGAATACGATACTGACCATGCCAATTTGCCTCCAATTTATTTCCCTTTTGGAGTAGTTTATTTAAAATGTAGTATCTCTCTTTCAGATTACTCATCCTAACCCTCCTTTTGTAGAATCGAGAAGCTCGTTGTTGGTGGGCTGCCACATGTAGTGTCGCATTTTATGTGACTTACTCAATCAAATATAAGTTCAACCTTCACATGAGGTTGCTCTTGGGGAAATAAAAGTTTACTCTATGACTAGGAAAACCAATTTATGTTGGGACCACAACTTTCGTCCTAAATGCTAACATGTAAGGTGCTTCGCAGGTAATTGTACTCGATGTGGTCCTATAATCCCAGAGTACACTTTGTATATTATTGATTTGTTCCCTTTAGCCTTATCCAACCTTTTCCTTATCCCATCGAGTAGAGTTTTATTTGTTACCTCTATTTGGTCGTTGCACTGAGGGTGTCCAGGAGGAGAATACAGATTTTGGATCTTGGACTGGATATAATAATCTTCAGATTTTTGGTTGTCAAACTATGTGGCGTGGTTAGTTATAAAATCATATGGAATATTATATTGACATATGAATTTCTTCCATATAAATTGGAAGACTTTCTCATAGTCCATATCAATAAGAGGCTCAGCTTCCACACACCTGGTGAGATAGTATATGTCAACAACTAAGTATTTAAACCTTCCTTTTGTCTTCAACAGAGGGCCGACAAAGTCAATTCCCCATATGGCAAAAGGCCATAGAGATGTGATTGGAAAAAGCACAGCTACACGTCTCCTGTGAACTGTTACGAACTTCTATAATTTGTCACATTGTCTCACGTAAGAAACATAATCTTCTTTCATGGTTGGCAACTAATATCCTTGGGTGGCTACTCACCTGATCACCAAACTTCTTACCGAATGGGCCCCACAAGATCCTTCGTATATTTTTTTAATAATATTTTGCACTTCGACGGGGTGGACACATATGAGCAATGAGATAATAAATCCTCTTATGTATAGAATTCCTCCTTCCATAATGTAGCTAGTTGCTTTGTACCTCAGCTTTCTTGCTTCCTTTGAGTCGGCTGGCAGGATTCCTTTCTCAATATACTCCTTAATTGGATCCATCCATGAGAGACCGAAATACAACGTGAACAAGTTGATGATTTATTCATAAATGTTTCTTTATATGAGGAATTTTATTAGAATGGTCCTCCTCAATTCAATTCGTGTTACAAAATTGAGCCGAGCGAGTGGATCTGCTCGAGCGTTGTCAATCCTTGGAATTCTGACCATTTTGAATGCCTAGAACTTGGATATTATATCCTATGCCTTGGCCAAGTACCTTGACATAAATTGTCCTTTAACCCCGTATACTCTCAACACTTTATTTACAATCAATTGGGAGTTACTATGATCCAATGCATTCCCGGCGCCTAAGGATAGTGCTAATTCAAACTTTGCGATCAGCGCCTCATATTTTGCTCCATTGTTAGAAGCTTTGAATTAGAATTTGAGCACTTAATCCAAGTCTATATCATCCATGGTATTGATTATCATCCTAGTGCCACTCTCTGTGGCGTGTGATGTTTTGTCTTTATACATCTTCTATATGGGCGGATCCCCTTTGAAGTCCCCTTAAACCAAGGATCCATAGTTGAATATTTTTTGGGTTTGCTCCAGGTAGTGAGCAATAGTTTCTCACGCATCATATGTCACTGGTTTGTTTCCTCTTGATTGGTCATCTCAGTAATGGAGTTATCTATTGGAGAAGTCTACTCGGTTGGATTTATTATTGAGCTCTCTTATGAAGAAGTATGCTCAGTTGTCTTTGCTACTGAGCTCTCTCATATAAGAGTCTGCTATGTAGGTTTTTCTTCTTATGTAGACTCGGTTATGAAGTCTTCTATCGCCTAGCCTTTAAATGTTGTTTTGGGTTCATAGTGTATATCATACTCTCCAAGCTCTATATCCCATGCCATCAATCTCCCTAACTTCTCTTATTTGTGAATGGCTTGTGCAATGGAAAGTCAGTGTAAACCACGATAGTATGAGCCTGAAAATATGGTTTCATTCTTTTTAAGGCTTCAATAAGAGCTAAAGTAAGATTTTCCAAACGTAGGTAATGAATTTTTGTTCCTTAGAAGGCCTTACTGGTATAATAGACTGGTTTTTACACTCTATTCTCTAGTAGGATAAGTGTTGAGCAAATTATCGACTCAGATACCACCAGGTATCAATATAGTTTCTCTCCCTTGAGTGGTCAGGAAAGCAATGGTAGAGATCCTAAATATTTCTTCAATTCAAAGAAGGCATTCTCTCATTCTTTATTCCACCCAAAAGTCTTCCTTAACATTTTGAAGAAGGATAATCACCTATCAGTAGCTCGAGAGATAAATTTTTTGAGGGTTGCCACTCTTTCAGTCGACTTTTGCACATCCTTCTTTTTTTAGGAGACTTTATATTTATCAGTGCTTGAGTTTTGTGAGGATTAGCCTTAATTCCTCTCTAGTTTACTATCAATCCCAAGAATATTCCTTCTTGTATGCCAAACACACACTTGGTCGAATTGAGCTTCATTTAGTACTTATCTAACTGGTCGAACGTCTGACTCAGATCTTTAATATGGTCGGCTAATTTTTTACTCTTGGTGAGCATGTCATTTATATATACCTCCATATTTTTGTCTATCTTCTCTTCGAAAACCTTGTTCACTGACCTTTGTTATGTCGCTCCAGTGTTTTTAATCCCAAAGGGTAAAACGTTGTAGCAATAGATACCCCAGCTAGTGATGAATGAGTTATTTTCCTTGTCCTCTGGATTCATCTTGATTTATTTTTACACCAAGTAGGCATCCATAAAATTGAGTAATTCATGCCCGGTAATGGCATCGACCAACTGATCTATCCTAGCACTACACCAAAAACTGGAAATGGTCACGAAAATGGGGTCACGGCCAAGAGTCATGACTGGATGGTCACGCCCCAAAGTCGTGACTAAAACCAAAATAAGCGTGACCAATTCCAAGGCCCAATGTGGCCATGAATTGACTTGTAGGTGGCCATGACCCTTAACCGTGACCCAATTATAACCATTATGGTGCCAAGTTTCCCGCCAAGTGTGGTTATGGATGGGATCACGACTAATAACCGTGACCAGGTGCCCAAATACACACCACAATAGTCACGGCTTAAGACCGTGACCATTGTGAGGATTGAGTCACGACTTTTGACCGTGACCACGGTCTTGTTTCCACGATGACGTGTTAAAAATAAAGTGGTCACGTCAAGTGGTCATGGCCCTAAGCCGTGACCATGGTCTTTATACTTAAAAAACACAAAACATGTTTTCATTTCTCTCGAAAACTTCTAAACACTTTTCCCTCCCTCTCTCCGGGGATTTCATTTCCCTCATTCTCTCAGCCTCTAAAGGTAATCCAAACCCTAGTTATTTCATCGTATTTCTGTATTTCTGTGTCTATTTATGTGTGGATTTTTGTGTGGATATATGTGTGTGTGTATACATGTGTGTGTGTATACATGTGTGTATTTATGTGTGTATTTATGCATCTGTGTGTGTATACTTATGTGTATACGTGTGTATATAATCCCATACCCTTATTAATTATTTCATTATGTGTGTGTATTTCCAAACCCTTGTTATTTAATTCATTGCATGTGTGTGTATTTATGTGTGTGTGTGTATTATGTACGTAGGTGTGTATAAATTATCATTGTGTATTGTGCCTAAAAAAATACATATATATGATTAATGTTGGTTTAAGTTTCAAACTAGGGAAAATTTTAATTTGATAGATATTGTTGGTTTAATTTTCAAACTAGGGCAATTTTTAATTTTATGGATATTGTTGGTTTAAGTTTGGGGCTGAAATATCAAAAACTCTCTCCATTAAACAAATACCGGACCATTACAAAAATACCAAACATAAGGGTTAATTTTAGGGATTGTTGGGTTAAATGACAAAAGTAGGTATTCAAAACATAATAAATTAACAGTTGATGATTCATTAGAGCCATTATTTATAGAAATCATATCCACGCCCTCGTATACAATAACTAGTTAATGATTCATTAGAGACATTATTTATAGGAATCATATTCACGCCCTCATTCATTATTCTAGGGGGAAAATGAGTCACGGTGATAATCGATGGCAGCAAGAGTATGAAAGGTTGCAATTGGTCCGTAATTGTACCTCTTTCATTAATGATCCTCATAAAGTGGGTACTCCGGTTTATTTGTATGAGAATAGGAAGATCGAAAAATTTAACTAACTTGTAAACCGTGGAGTTCATTTCTAGCAAGAGTATTTGTTCGATCGTATTCTGTTTTCCCTGCCAAAATGTTGGGATGAAGCTGTACAATATATATATATCGCGTACATAATCTCGATACAGCACTGACCTTGCTTACGCTGTTAGAGAAGGCCGGAAAAAAATTCACCCATTATGGATAAATTATGTACAAAGAGCATTGACGAAGACTGTGATATCTCACGACATATGCACGTCAAACTAGATCTTGCTAATAGGCCGAAGAGGATAAGATTTCGAGTTCATGTCGCTGGCATATATGCATCCATTATAGATACGCTTCCTCCTAATTGGACATGTGCAAAAATCCGTAGGTTTTTAAACACAAATCCAGATTGGATGGAGATCAAACACATTAAACTTTTGTTAAAGTCTTACCATGAACAGGTACATTATAATATATGGTCAACAAATTTATTTTGTTATTTATATTTTCATATTGAACTTTGAAATTATGCATCTATTAATATAGATACGCGTTTAACTTTTATTTTTTTTGTAGATAATATCGGGCAGTAATGGAACTAACGATGCACCCAACAACAACCAACAACCACAAGGAGAATTTTCATCACCAATTTGTGAGAAATACTCAACTCCACCAACTGTTCACGGGACCCCTTCTCCATAAACTGTTCACTTCCCTACTCCGAGTTGTAGTAGGAAAGGTACTCCTCCAACTAATCCAACAGACACGCCCAATGCTCCTGAAACTGTCGGGTCAGTTGAGAAGAAACCCATTGGGTTCTCTCTTTTAGGAAATAACCCCACGGGGGGATAACAATCACGTTCAATAGTTTAAAGCCCAGTGTTTGTCATTGGAAAAAATGAATGTGGGAGTGGGAGGAGCTAACAATTGGAATCTCGTAGATAAAGCTATTAAAGATGACATCTACGAGCAACTCATCAAACGGTTTTCATTTTCCTCCAACTCCAAAATTAAGGAGCTTTCTCGGGTTGCTGAAGAACACCGAACATATCGGAGAAACCTTAGGCAGAAGAATTTACCTAAAGGAGCATCAAGCTCCAATATTTTGGCGCTCAAAAACAAAGTCCCTTTGAACGTTGAGATGCCAGTCTCTCAAAGGAATGATTTTATGGAGAATGAGGCGAAGGACTCCAAAATGGTGCAAAGGGAGAAAAACAAGCAGAATAGGGCCAAAAAAACTGATGTCCATCGTCTTGGCTTATAATTTTATGAAGATTTAAAGAACGAGTGGACGATCGTTAGGAAAGGTAGCCTGAATGAAGGAAAGACACCGAATAGGGTCAACTTGTACGTGTATGCTAGATGGGACAAAGATAATAAATTCCCTCCTCACTTGGCCAAGACTCTAGAATCAATAGAGTCTATCAGTAGTCAGTCAGATTCAAGCCCGATCGAGGACATTGACAATGATGCCATTGCACAAACCTTTGGGAATGACCACAGAGGGAGGACAAGAGGTTTGGGGTCACATATGTCAAAAATAATATTCAAACACACCGCACCTCTCGCGGACGAGATTTCTTCGGTTAATAAGAATTTTTTGTCCAGCGATGATCGTCAATCTAGGAATGAAGGGGATATAGTGGGGCTTCAAAATGAATTGGGAGGTGTGAATGATAAACTTTCATAGATTGTGTCCGTTTTAACCGGTTGTATGACCCTACAGCCCCCGATGCATCCCGATTTCCCTCCACAGATGCCAGGGATTCCTCAAAATTTTCCTCGTTCTCCATTCCCCCCACATATTCCGGTTCCTCCTTCAACATTCCCTTTCTCGGCGCCTCAGCATGGTACAGGTTTTGGATCATCATCAATAACTTAGGGTGACTATGGGGAGAAATACTATGTACAGGACCTGAGTGGTAAATTTGTCGTTGGGATCTACACGCTCATGTCCACTATCGTATGAACT
Source organism: Sambucus nigra (assembly GCA_949130495.1). Lineage (NCBI taxonomy): Eukaryota > Viridiplantae > Streptophyta > Magnoliopsida > Dipsacales > Adoxaceae > Sambucus > Sambucus nigra. The sequence continues at coordinate 154,021,663 of OX422213.1, forward strand.
TTAGTACATAATCGACCTTTGCAGGAGGGTGAGTGTCAGATCGTGGTTGATATCGTATATTAGGCTTATGAAACTGTTCTAGCGCACGTCAATAGTGGAGAAGGGAGTTTTTTAAAAAATTATGTAGACTCTGTTACCACTTGGCTAGTTTATGGCTTGATGAAGATGTAGTAATATTTTTCTTATGTTGTAATAATATCAGTAGACAAATTTATTTAATTTGAGTTTAAGTGGTTTTGTAGTATCATTGATTGGCGTGTTCTTGTATTTAAGTTATTGAATAGTTTGATTGATTGGCGCGTTGTTGACTATATTAGTGTTTTGCTTTGATATTATATTAGTGATTTACTATTCAACATGATATTTATTTTATCATGTTAACACAGGACTACAATTTGAAGATTATTAAATGGATTTTCCACAACACAAAGAGTGGATGGGGGGACTGACCGAATAGCTAATAGTTATGTTAAAGGCGTTCAAGAATTTATTAGATACGCTTTTAAGAACCTTAAAAGTGAGAAGATTCTATGTCCGTGAAGCCATTGTACAAATGGAAAATATAAATATTTAGAAGATGTTGAGTTACATTTAATAATATGGGGATTTTGTCAAGATTATAACAAGTGGGCAAACCATGGTGAACAATATGTACCTTATGTTCCCAAAGAATTATCGGTAACTGACCACATTACAGAACACCAACGAGTGGAAGTGGTAAATGATTCGCCAACACATCGTCCATTGACTGACCTAATTGATGATGCTTACGGAGTCCACCATGACCAAAACCACCAGCATATGGAGATAGATAATGCACACAATGAATAATTTGATACTGAACTACCAGGAGATCGATAATATATACGATTGAAAGCCAATGCGGCTAGACCGTTGTATAAAAATTGCGATGAAGATCATTCGGTATTATATGCAATGAATGGTTTTCATAACTTGAAGATTCAATTTATCTTGTTTGGGAACAGCGTAACCAGAATTCTTAACTGGGTTAAAGAAATTCTCCCAAAAGAGAACACGTTACTAGACAATTATCCTACCATGAAGAAGAGCTTGAAAGGTTTGGGATTGAAATACAAATCTATTCATGCATGCAAGTATGATTTCATATTGTATCACAACGAACACATAGAGAAGGATGAATGTCCAGTATGCGGTGAGCCTAGATATGTCGTTGGTGAGAAGGTAAATGACAAACCTACAAAATATCAAAAGATCTCGCAAGTCCCACAAAAGGTTTTGAAGTATTTTGCACTTGGGTCACGATTAAAATGATTTTTTAGTGTACCATGGATAGCGGAGGCCATGACATGGCACGCTCGATGCGAGGTGGGTGGGAATATGATGCGTCATCCGGTTAATTCACTCGTCTGGCAACTTTCAAATGCACGACACCGTGAATTTTCAAAAGAACCACGCAAAGTTCATCTGGCAATCTCAACTGATGGGTTTAACCCTTTCGGTAATTTAAGTAATAGTCAAAGTTATTGGCCAGTTCTAATGGAGCCTTTAAGTCTCCCTCCGACACTGTGCATGAGAAAAGAGTTCACATTATTATCTTTATTGATACCCGGGCCGAAGGCTCTGGGTGATGATATTTATATATTCTTAGCCCCGTTAATCGAAGAACTTAAAGAGTTGTGGGATAAAGGTGTGACGGCGTTCAACTCTCATAAGGGTGAAGAGTTCACACTTAAAGCAATGGTGATATGGGAGAACAACGACCATCCTTCTTATGGGACCTTGTTCGGTTGTAATGTTCATGGTTATTATGGATGTCCCATATGTGGGGAGGAAATTGAAGCCATTTGGATACAACATAGTAGTAAGATGAGTTACACGAGTCATCGTAGATTTCTGAAGACCAGTCACCCTTTCAGGAATGATAAGTCTAACTTTTATCCTATTTGTCACGAGCATCGGATGCAACCTGCTCAACTTTTTGGTCAGTAGATCGAGGAGAAGGAGGCAACTACGACTGCAAGGAATAGGTACATAGGCAAACATCCCAAGTTTATAAACCTGAAGTGTAAAGCAAGGGGAGATCCTAACGACCCTAATAAAGTAAAACATGGTCCAGACGATCAATATTTTTTATTTTCCATATTGGAAAGATCATCATGTAAGGCATGTAATTGATGTGATGTACACAGAAAATAATATTGTAGAACAACTGATAGGAACATGTCTGGGTGGATCTCATTCCAAGTATGGAGAGCGGGCCTACCGAGATCTAAAAGATATGAAGCTAAAGAAAAAACTCTAGTTAAAAAATGATCCTAAAACAGGAAGAATTTCTACCCCTCCGACTGCTTTCACTTTAACTACTACTGAGAAGAAGATCCTTTTAGACACGTTGTTCAACTTGAGACTCCAACTGGTTATTCTGGTAAATTATGTAGGGTCGTTAACTACCAAGAAAACGACTTAAAATAGTGCAAGTCTCATGACTGGCATGTAATCATCCAATTAATCCCTCTGTTAATTCGGCATTGATTCTCTGAACACAAAGATCTCCATAGGGAAATTATACAAATCAGCTTGTGTTTTACCCTAGTTTGTGCAAAAGTGGTAAATAAATCAGCGCTAACACCTCGCACAGGACCAATGTAGCCCGCATGAGCCGATCGCATGGCCACGGGACTCCCGATTTGAGAGCACACCTCGCACGGGACCAACGTAGCCCGCACAAACCAACTATGTGGCCACAGGACCCCCGATTTGAGAACACGACCTATATTTCAGAATGCCCACACAGGTCCCATGACCGAGTGGTCATAGGTCCCCTCGATTTAAGAGCACGGGGCCCCCGATTTGAGAGCACAGGACCTCCTCGAGGTCACCCAAGGAGCACTTGAAGCAACTGTCCTATTAGCATCCCGATTCGAGGTTTTTTTATTATTATTACTAAAACTGGTCACGGATTAAAGTTGTGACCATATTTGATACACAGTAACTACAGTCACGGCGAAGAGCCCTAATAATATTTTCTGCACAACAAGGATGGTCACGGCCTTGAGCCGTGACAATATTTTATGCACAGTAAGGATGGTCACGGCTTTGAGCTGTGACAATATCGTATATACATTAATTTTGGTCCCGGCCTTTAGCCATTACAAATACGGAAGGCATATAGAAGTAGTCACGGTCTTAATCTGTGATAAATATGGATGGAACAAATTTTTGGTCACGGTGCAAGTCCATGACCATATGGTTTTTTAATCTGGATGTGGTCACTATTTTGTCCGTGACCACACAAACAATTAGGGTCAGGGTTGTGGGTCGTGACCACATCTATGACTATGAGGGATTTGTGACCATCCTCTGGGTCAGGGATCTGGGCCGTGACCACCACAACTGGTCACGCCCGATTTGGCCATGAACAAAATCCATGACCCACCCTTCCTGGTCAAGGATAAAGTCCATGGCCATTAGCCCAGTTTTGGTGTAGTGTAGGCAAGGGAAAATGATCCTTTGGACAAACCTTGTTAAGATCCATGAAATCAATATAGATGCGCCATTTGTTGTTTTTCTTCCTGACCATAACTACATTGGTCAGCCATTTTGGATATTTGATGTCTTCAATCAAACATACTTTCTATAGCTTCTCCATTTATTTTGGATGGCCATATTCTTTTTTAGGCTATATACATGTCATTTCTATTTGATCGTCTTGGCATCCCTAACAATGTTGAGTTTTGGCATCTGAATCGTGGGTCAATCCCTGACATATCTTCGTGGCTCGAAGTGAACACATTCTTCCGTTGTTTGAAGAAGTTTATTAACTCATGGTTAAGGCATGTATCCATGGATGAGCCGATCTATGTTATCCTTTTTGGGAATTTATTATCAAGGACTATAGCCTTCATTATCTCTACAACTTGTCCATTGACTAAGTCAGCCCTCTCAAGAGGGTCTAGGGTCTCAATCTAATAGGTAGTTGTAAGTTTTTTCACTCCTTCATAGTTGGATGAAATGTAATAGCAATCCTTGGCTTCAACTTCGTTTCCAGTAACAACACCAACCCCATAATGTGTATGGAACTTTAGGCACTGGTGTACAGTGGATAGAACGGCTTCAAACTTTCTCAGGCCAAGCCTACTAAAGACGATGTTGTATGCTAACCAGATGTTCTTATCTAAGATGAAGAAATGAATATTCTCAGTTCGACTAATCGACCAGGTGATGATTATGACTTCTAACATGACCATTCCTAAAGGATACACTTTTTTCTCCAGAGAAACCTATGAGGGGCTTGTGATACGACTCTAATTTGTTGTCATGTAATCCCAGTCCTTCGAGGCAGTCATAAAACATGATGTCGGTTGATTGTCCACTAATATTCGAACAACTCTTGCTTCGTGAACCATCATCTTTGTTGAATCATATCACAAACTGTCTTTGTTCACTTTCCTTAGGCGAATATCAACATCGTCGGGCAAATTTATTTGTTGAATGTAGGATCACCCTTGGCTTCATTCAGGTCTGCTTTCCCCTCGGCAATTTCATCACCTCCACCAGCATCACCACCTGCAATGATATGACAACTAAAAGAAATTATTTTTACCTCGTGTATAGGATCCCTAGGTCTCTTCGACTAATTCAAATTATCGTCGGTGTCATCACCTCTACCTCTTTTTCTATCATCTCCTCCGTTATAAGAGGATGTTGATCGCCTACTGGCTTCTCACTCTTCTGAACTGCCTTTTTTGTCAATGAATTTAGAGAGTTTTCCCCTTTGAATTAGACTTTTTATTTCATTCTTCAAGTATATATAATTTTCTGTGTTATGCCCATGATCAACATTTAAATTTATCGATTCGATTCGGGGGTGACTTCAGCTTCCCGGGACATTTTAAATCCCTACTTCATCGAATTTACTCCCAAATGTGATGTATGCCAATAGTGATTGGAGTATACTCATCATACTTCTTGGGTTTCTCTACCTTCTTATCATTTTGTTCTTTCTTCTCGGAGCCTTTATTGTTGTTGGTTTTGGTGTCGTGAGACTATATCGTAGTCATGACTTCCTCGACATTCATGATTTTTCCTACTTATGCCATCAATTCAGTCATGTTCTTAGGGGGATCTTTAGCTAAGCCATATGATAACTTCTTAGATAATAGACCACTCATTAATGCAATGATTACTATTTTTCTTCATAGTCTATAGCTTACAATTTTTTGTTGTTAAATCCAGTGATGTATTTACAGATAGTTTCTCCCAGGCGCTAGCGAACACTCAACAAATAAGCTACCCCTTTGATTGGTTTGGATCCAAAGTAGAAGTTCCTAATTAATAGCTGTGATAATGCACTAAATAGCACCACTAGATGAGGTGTTGATAAGCTTAAGCTAGCAATAACAATGGCAACACTGGAGTGGATAACAAATAGAAGGAGATGAGGAGAAGAGGAGTTAAATCAATATATAAGTGGTTCAACTAATTTGGCCTACATCTACTGTGAGTGTGTGAGTAAGAATTACTAAAATGAGGGCATTAATGGCATGTGATACAATGGCTCACTTTCTCTCTCTATTGTGTATACAAACAGAGTTTTTGCTAGGGTTCTCATTTCGGATCCCCTCCAAGGTAGGGGAAGACATGTATATATAGTGCTTGGGGGGTGTAGTGTACCCCCCCAATCATGCAATGAGCATGTATATGAGGATCGAACCAGTATCCTATTGACACCTAGATGATCTCATGTATATAATGATGATTAAATATTCCCTCACGTGAGGGGAATGATTTAGTTATAACCGCCTTGCTCACATGTTCCAAGTCTTCCATGTGCTTATGTATTCTCAGACCTGTGACATCATCTGATGGAACCTTGGCCTAGCCGAGTACGACGTTGTGAAGTCCGATAGTTGCCTTTTCCTACCAATCTTAAGTATGACCTCTACCAGAATGATCAGCCGAGGTTAGGTATGAGGTTGGATGCAGTGTCGGCTTAAGCAGAGGATATTATTGGCAGTAGTTTGAGCCCACAAGATGTTGTTGACCTCGGCTGCTAACCGACCGAGGTTGTTCAATGAGGAGCCAACCTTATAGAAGATGACATTTCTGACATCTGCTGTAATCTTCATAATAGCTTGACTGTGAGACAGGTCGAGGGTAATGACCCCAAGTTCAAGACTACACTTGGGGCATATCAATCACCCCCCCAGCCCTGTCTTTTATACGACATAGGTGACTGAGGGGTATAAGAGTGAGGTTAATAAAGAGACGTTTTGATATCTTGGGGTTTGGAGTGGTGCCTTGGACACATGTCATTCGCTGAAGTGGCTAGAATTTTCCCTAAGGCATGCAGCTCTAACGACATCTTTTATACTTTCTAGGGCAATGATGAGTTCCTCGATATTTGTACCTCATCATTGTAAGGATATTTAAACCCTTTTTGTCTTTTCATTCTCTTTCTTCTTTCTTAGCTTTCCCGCCTGTAGCTTTTCTGCAACTTTCTCCTCAAAAACTCCATACTTCATTGCAACTCAAGGTTCTTGCTTCTAACTTCTTCTTCCTTCCTTCGAACTCCATCAGGTATTATTCTTCACCTTCAAGCTTTTCATTTCTGGGTATTAATTTACATTTTTGGTTTTTTGATGACTTTTCCCTTTTTTGGTGAGGGTTTCCACCACTACCAAGTGGTTATATGGTTAGGATTGCAGTGGTTAGGTAGTAATGGAGCCATACCAGGCTACTCCGAGGTTGTTTTAACCATAAACTTCCCTCTTTTAGGCTTTCCGATGACCTTTCGGTCATCTTCTCTAGTGACCTAACTTAGGGTGTTCTTGGTGTTCATATTTGAAACCTATCAATTTCCAACCTTTAATCTTTAGTTTAGGTAGCATAAGTTGTATACCTGTTTACAGTTTGAGTTTTTCCCACAAGTGTAGTATCGTCTGCCATATGCTCAGACCTTTGTATAAACTTATTGAAGAGTTACCATCTCTGCATGAGAAGACCTTTGAAAAGATTAGGCAGATAGAGTTATCCCAGAAGGAGGCTCGTAGGGCTGAGGCCTTTCCCCTAAGACCAATCATTCCTCCACCCTTGAAGGTCATATACCCTGAGTCTACTAAACCTACTGAAGTTCCTGAGGTTCCTGAGCCAATGCCTGAGTTATCTTCTTCAGACCCTATGTCCACCTCTGAGGATGTTGAGTCCGTAAACTCTTTCCAAGAGGCTATGGATTTCTCTCCCAAGGGAAGTGTAGTTTCTGAGGAAGCATAGGTTTCTGGTCGTTCCTCATCACATCGAGAGGCTAGCACCTCTCATAGGTCTCCATCTGTGGAGGTTTTAGAACCAACTATAGCTTTTTATGGTCCAATTGTGGTCGTTCATATAACGGCTTTTCCTGGTGCCCCCTCTGAGGCTCAGGCTCAGGCTCAGACTATTGATGATAATGATGATGATCAAGGGAGTTAACTTGAAACCTCCAAAGATGATAGACTCGAGAGCTCCATCACTGAATACAACTTTCTCCTTTTTCGACATCTATATGTCATTCCCTCTTTTGTAAAACTAAGGAATCCTCTGAAAGATGAGAGGGACTTTGACGGTCGTGAGGGAGAGACCAAGTCATCTACCAGCAGATGACTTGGATTTCGTCTCCCAATTCACACCACTATCTGAGCTATCATCTCTTATATCAACCTCTCTCCTTCTCAGCTTTCCCCCAACGCTTAGAGGGTCTTGGTTGGGTCTATCGTTCCTTGGAAGGTGGTTTATCATACTGACCTTCCAGTTAGGGTATTCATAGCTTATTACATACCCTCGTTCGCTAAAAATCATCTTGGCTACTACCACTTCGTAGCCAGGAAGTCTGAAAAGAAGATATTATTGGTGACCCAAACCTCTAACCACAACTGGAAGACTCTATTCTTCTTTGCCTCAGGGGCTTGGGAGTTTGTCCCTAACGAGGCTTGTGGAACATCTGTTCCAAGAACTCCCTTGAGGTGGTCCAAGGTCTCTTTCTCTGCCAAAACTGACCCTGGACTGAGCCAGGATAACCATAAGAGTGTTGAGGACCTTCGTAGTGAGGGTGAAGATGGCTATCTCATTAAGTACGAGCATTTGATGACCCCTTACTATTTATCTCAGACAGGTCTTGGAGGTGGCCCATTGGCCGAGCTTCGTAAGTGCTATAGAATAAAACTTTTTTACTCCAAGTTAGGTCTCATACCTATCATGTATCTAAGCTTCTAACTCTGATGTTTTCTTTTTGTAGAGAGACTAGAAGGAGTTTCAGATGATCTTTGGAACATATCTGCGCTAAGTATTACAAAGTTATTGGAGAAGTGTGGTGGTAATAACGTACCTCCTCCTAACCAAATAAAGAAGGGGAAGTCCCCTGCCGACACTACAAAGTAGAGGAAGGAACCTACAGACCCTTCTCGTACAAGGCCTAGCAAAGCTCAAAATACTGAGCGTGGTATCCCCATTTCCTCAGAAGATGCTTTAGCCACTCGGCTCTCTCAGCTGAACATTGGTGATAGCCTCATTGTCAACAGTGTACAGGCCTCTGATTCTCTCGGTCGTACCATAATCGAGTATGCAAACACTTATTGCATTCAATGGACATTGATATGTCCCAAGTGTCACCTCGGATCCAAGACTCCAACCTCGACCGAGGACAGGGCTGACATTGGAAGAGCCTTGATCGATGACCAGCAGCCTCGGTCATAGAAGGGTCGGCCCAGGCCAACACAATTACAAACCTTATCAAGAGGGAGATGCACATATCACAAGGGTCAGTAGCTCTTCAGATCACCTGGGAATGACAACCTCGGCCATGGGTAGGCCGAGGTAGCAAGGAGGCATACCTCTACCAAGGTCGACCTCATCAGCAAATCAGTCGATGTTCCAGGAAGGATCCAGCTCAACCTCGACTTTGGCCGACCCCAAATTCTTGTGTCGGCTTATCTTAAGCCAATACCTTCATGGTCCATCTCGGTTTGAACGATCAACTAGACTTTATCAACCTCGACTTCTCCCAGGCCGAGGTCATGACCAAGCACGATGGACGAGCACCTAATGACATTTGGATAAGGACACATGGACACAAGTCAGTTATAACAAATCATTCCCCACACGTGGGGAGAATATTTCATCATCATTCTCTACATGTGACAGTGACAGATGTATTCTTCATATTGGCTAGATCAACACACACACAAGCGCATTGCATGCATGGGGGGTATATTACACCCCCCAGGTACTATATATAGAGGTCATCCTCTACCTTGCAAAAGATCCAAAATTAGAAACCCTAGCTGAAACTCTGTTTAAATACACAGTAGAGAGAGAAAGCTTGAGACATTGTATCTATGGCCATTAGAGCCCTCATACAGTGATAAACATCATACACTTGCATAGTGGACGTAGGCCAGATTGGCTGAATCACTTATATTCCGGTGTGAATCCTCTTAACCTCATCACCTTCTGCTATATGTGTGTATACCCATATGCTGCTATTGTTGACATTGAATTGAGCTCACAAACACCTTGAAGGGTGGTGTTATTTCCAGCATCATCATTTTGGTGCCGTCTGTGGGAAGAGAAGCTATCTCTTCGTCTTTATTCGCTCAACCTCGCCGGAGACTTTGGTGGTGAACCATGCCCCCCCCCCCTTTTGTGCGGAGCTGTTTTACCATTGAAAGAGGTCATGTAAGGTATTAAGCTCATCTACTACTCAAGCTCTTTATTGTTCACACATGGCACCAGAGTTGCCACCGCGTCTTCCGCTGCCTGATGGGGGAGGGCCCAGTTCCATCCAGGCACCGCCTCAGTCCAAAATGGCAGAGGTGGCTGCAGCTTTGAGGTCTTTAGCTGCAACGCAATAAGCTATGAAGGAACAGTTTGCATAGCTCAGTCAAACTATGATGAGGCCACCTGGAGTCTCACCGGATATGATCACTCCGGCGGCTTTCCAGCCTCATCCTGACGCTAGGGGACCACCCCAGGCACCAATGAAGTACCAGCCTGCACCCGAGTGGAGGAGGGACATTACTAACCCTAGGCGCTCATGCCTGGGGAGGCAAGGAAACCCTTGCCCAGAGGACAGGTATGACGATCTAGAGGCAAAAGAGGTCCCAGAAGATTGTTGAGAGCTATATGAGGTTTAGAATAATACAGTTCGTCCTCTTCAGCAGAGCCGAGGATGTGATGGTCGAAGAGCTGAAGAGGCCCAACAGTGAGGATCCTCTTTTGATCGATTGAGCAGAGGGTCAGCCTTTAAGAGGTTGGGCCCTGTGAATGACCTAAGGCAGAGGTTATCCAGGTCAAGAAGTGCTACCGGCTCGCAAAGAGGGAACAGACCAGATCGGCCAGACCAAGGCTGACCCCATGAAAGAAGGGACAGAGACTAGAAAGAGGTCAACAGCCGACGTTGTGCTACGGCAGGGGAACCCTCAGTCCATCCCTTAGAGGTGGATGGGGACAACCTCGGCCAGGCCGATGGCAGGAGACCGTGGAATGACTCTATCCAATGCCTTGAGGAGAAGATAGGAGACCTCATCAAAAGTAGGGACCCGTTGCAAAGGGGTTACTCAGAGGGCTCTCCATTTGTGGCTAGGATAGTGAGCTTCCCAACTCCCGCTAAGTTCAAGCCTCCCGTGGTGTCTCCCAAGTATGATGGCAGCACCAACCCTGTACATCACATCGAGATGTATCAGTCGGCAGCAAATATCTACTCAATACCTGATGAGATGAAGTGTAGGGCCTTCTCTGGGACCTTGACAGGATCAGCACACAGCTGGTTTACTTCTCTTTCGAAGAACTCAATTGAGAACTTCAAAGGCTTGGCCGAACGATTCATCCACAACTTCTGCTTCGGGGTAAGACCTCAAAAGAAGACCACTCACTTACTGTATGTCAAGCAAGGCAAGGATGAGAGCCTCAGAGACTACATCGCCAGGTTCAATAAAGAGAAACTTGAGGTTGAAGACTATGAAGAGAATATTGCCATGATCGCCCCCATAGGAGGTCTTCAGAAAGGGAAGATGTTGTGGAAACTCGCAGAAGACCCTCCTAGGTCTATGGCAGAGCTATTGGCAGCTGCGGGAAAAGTCATGAATGCCGAAGAGGCAATGGTCACTAAGTATGAGGATGAGAACCGCGGTAGTAACGGGAAGTCCCAAAGAAAGAAAGATGGAAAGAAGAGGTCATCCGATGATAAGTTCGCTCACTATACTCCTCTTAATGTGAGCTGTGAGCATATCCTTAATGAGATCAAGCATGACAGGACTCTGAAGTGGCCAGAAAAATTGAAGGCTCCGCTACATAAGAGGAACAAAAACTTATGGTGTGAGTTCCATCAGGACCATGGTCATATCACAGACAGATGCTTCGCCTTGAAGGATGAGATTGAAAAAATGCTAAAATTCGAAAAATTGAGGAAGTATGTTGATGGTAAGACACCTAAAGGGGGAAGAGATGACCCTAGAAAGAGGCGAAACGGCATATGCCGTGACGATATCCCAGCTAGAAGAGACAATAATTCAGAAGGTGATGATAAAGATGATCCGGACCTCCCTCCGAAAGATGATAACACCCCAGTGAAGAGGGTTGGCATGATCTCCTTTAGTGTTGACACCATATGCGGAGGACTTGTAGGAGGTGGCTCTGAAGTGGCTGATAGGAAAGCTCATGTGGCAGAGGCCAAGTCAGCGGCCAAACATGAGGTCGTCAATCTAACGTCTTCTGAAGCAGTGCAGAAGAGAAAGAAGGTGTACATGGACACCCTTATAGTTGGGTTCTCTCAACTCGACTTTAAAGGTATCTTAGCCCCCCATGATGACCCTTTGGTAATAACAACAAGGGTGCATGGGTGCGAGGTACAGAGGATCCTCGTGGATGGGGGGAGCTCAGTAGACGTGATGTTTTGGCCTTGCTACAAGAGACTAGGTCTTAGCAGAGCTAGGCTGGTACCCTATCATCATCCTTTGATGGGATTCAACGGTGAAAAGGTCCACCCATTGGGCATGTATGAGATGGACATTCGGATAAGTGATGAGTGGCCTAAGAGGTTGACCCGGAAGATAAATTTTTTCGTGATGGACGAGAACGTCTTCTCGGCCTATAACCTCATCATAGGAAGAGTGGCCCTTAAGGAGTTTGAAGTTGTGCCATCGACGGTCCACCAGATGCTAAAATTCCTGGCCCCCTATGGGGTAGGGGAAGTGCAAGGTGACCAGACCATAGCGCGAGAATGTTACTTCAACTCGGCTGAAGAGAGAGAGGCCTATAAGAGGGCAACCACCACCTACAGCATTGATATATTGGACCCAAGGGATGAGACAAAGTTGAAGAAAGGAGAGGCCGCGGAAGAGGTAGAATCCATCGTCCTCAATGAGGACGAGCCGGAAAAAACTGTCCAGGTCGGCAAATCCCTGAAGGCAGAAATCAAGGAAGAGCTGATAAATTTCCTCAGGAAAAGGCAGAGTGTCTTCGCTTGGAGTCACGCAGACATGCCCGGCATCAACCCTGAGGTTATGAGTCACAAGCTCAACGTGACCAAAGATGCTAGGCCAATCAAACAGAGATGAAGAGTTTACTCCAGGGAGAAGTACGATGTCATCCGGGAAGAGGTCAAAAAATTAGAAGAGGCTGAGTTTATAAGAGAAGTCATATATTCGGAGTGGTTATAAAATGCAGTCATCGTGCCCAAAGCCAATGGGAAGTGGAGGATGTGTGTTGATTTCACGGATCTGAGCAGGTCTTGTCCAAAAGATAGCTATCCCTTACCTCGAATAGATCAGATGGTGGATGCTACTGCAGGAAATGAGCTCTTGAGCTTCATGGACGCGTATTCAGGCTATAACCAGATCTTTATGGATACAAAAGACGCAGAGAAGACAGCCTTCATTACCGATAAAGGGACGTACTGTTACAAAGTGATGCCCTTCGGTCTGAAAAATGCAGGGGTAATGTACCAACATCTTGTGAATAAGATGTTCGAGGATCAAATAGGCAAGACTATGGAGGTGTATGTAGACGATATGCTAATGAAGAGCTGAAAAGCTTGCACTCATGTGGAAAACCTCGAAAAGACCTTCGATACTATGGATTTATACAGGATGAAGCTCAACCCAGCGAAGTGTGTCTTTGGGGTTGGAGCTGGGAAGTTCCTGGGATTCATTGTCAATCAAAGAGGAATTGAAGAAAACCCTGAGAAAATTAAGGCTTTGCTTGATATGAAGACACCGAGGAGTATCAAAGACATCCAAAGACTCACGGGAAGAGTGGCTGCACTTAACAGATTTATTTCCAGGGCAACGGACAAGTGTCTTCCATTCTTCAAAGTTCTTAAAAAGGCCTTCCAGTGGTATGAAGAGTGTGAAGAATCATTCAACCAACTCAAGTCCTACCTTGGGTCTCCCTTGCTACTGTCTCGGCCCATAATAGGAGACAAATTGTATGTGTATCTGGCAGTCTCCGAATCGGCCATCATCGCAGCCATAGTATGGGAGGATGCTGGGATCCAAAGGCCTGTGTATTTCAACAGTAAGGCCCTTCAAGGGTCTGAATAAAATTACCCTCGTATGGAAAAGTTAGCTTACCCTCTGATACATGCTTCAAGGAAGATGAAGCCCTACTTCCAAGCCCACTCCATGGTTGTCCTTACCGACTCACCACTAAGAGAGGTCTTGCATAAACCTGAGAAATCTGGAAGGTTGATGACTTGGGCCATTGAGTTGGGGGAGTATGACCTTACCTACTAACCTAGGACAGCCATCAAGGGGCAGGCCCTCGCGAACTTTGTTACTGAATTCACTTGGGAAGAGGCCGAGGCCAAGAATGACCTAGAGGGTGCTGAAGGGTCAAATAGCAGTGTCTTCCAGGACCAGGAAGAGATGACACCCAACGTCTCCCTAGATCAGGAAGAGGTCACGTCCAAAAATACCAGGAATAGAGTAGTGGAGAACGAGGAGGATCGGTACCTCTTCAGACAGGGATTCATATCGGAGGGGGTTTCTCATCGGATACAGATATTTGGAACCTCTTTGTTGATGGTTCCTCGTGCGACAGCGGAAGCGATGCAGGGTTGATACTTTCAGCCCCAGATACTACCAACATTGAATACGCATTGAGGTTCAACTTCAAGGCATCTAACAACGAGTCAGAATATTAAGCTATGATAGCAGGTCTATCGTTAGCAAAGACTATGGGTGTAAAACGACTCCTACTTCATAGCGACTCAAGGTTAGTTGTCAATCAAGTATTGGGAGTCTATGAGGCCAAAGATGAAAGGATGGCCAAGTATCTGAATAAGGTGAGAATGATGTTAGAATATTTTGAAGAGACAAAACTGAAGAGAGTACCTCAACAAAGTAACAACCATGCAGACGCATTGGCAAGGTTGGCCTCGGCGATGAAGACAGATGTCAGAAGGACAGTTTCGGTCGAGGTCTTAGAAAAAGCGACCATTGAGGAAAAAGAGGTATGTAACCCTTGTCTCAATCTAAATATAGGAGACTCATGGATGGACCCCCTCGTCAGGTATATCAGAGAGGGAGAGCTACCCGAATCCAAGTTAGAGAGGAGGAAATTGAGATACAGGGCTGCCAAGTTCTCGATAATAGGAGACGTCATGTACAAGAAGGGATTTCTATTGCCTCTCCTCAGATGTGTGCATCCCATCGAAGTTCCCCGGGTCTTACAGGAAATTCATGAGGGTTCTTGCTCCAATCACATAGGAGGAAGATCCTTGGCCAAGAGAATCATTATACAGGGGTACTGGTGGCGAACCTTGGCCAAAGATGTTGCAGCTTACGTAAAGAGGTGTGATAAATGTTAGAGATTCGCCACTATTCCACATCAACCTCATCAACCTATGACTTCAATCACCTCTCCATGGCCATTTGCAGTATGGGGGATCGACTTAGTAGGACCTCTACCAAGAGCTGCCAACAGTTACCGGTTCCTGATATTTGCTATTGACTACTTCTCAAAGTGGGTGGAGGTAGAGCCGATGATAATGATCACAGAGCAGAAGACCTTCCAATTTATTTGGAGGGACATCATACGCAGACACGGCCTCCTAAACACTCTCATCTTAGATAATGGAACCCAGTTCAAGAACTCCTCTTTAGAGAAGTATTGCGTAAGAGTTGGGATAAAGCAGTTCTTCTCATCTCCTGGCCGACCTCAGGTAAATGGTCAGACCGAGGTCACGAACTGAATAATCCTCGATGGTATCAAGAAGAGGTTAGAATAAGCGAAGGGAAGATGGACCAAAGAGGTCTACGCTGTGTTATGGGCCTATAGAACCACGACAAGGACACCTATAGGAGAAACCCCGTTCATGATAGCACATGGCTCGGAAGCCGTCATACCAACAGAGGTGGGGCTCCCAACTCATAGGGTTCAGACTTATGACCCTGACAAAAATGGGGAAGAAAGTAGGCTAGACTTAGATCTGATTGAAGAGAAAAGAGAAGACGCAGAGATCAAACAAGCAGCTTACCAGCAGAGAGCAGCAAAATTCTATAATCAGAGGGTGAAGTTAAGACCCATCACTGTGGGAGACCTAGTGCTGAAGAAGACCTTGCAGAAAACAAACAAGCTCCACCCAAAATGGAATGGTCCCTACAAAGTGACTGAAGAGGTTGTGCCTGGCACCTATAGGCTAGAAAACCTAGAAGGGGAACCTTTCGCTAACCCATGGAATGCTGATTACGGAATGCTGATCACCTAAAGAAATATTATATATGATGTTGCAAAGAGTTTATGTAAATGTACCATCTTATTATGAAGAGGTTATTAATGAAAGATCAGTTTCCATGATGGATCTTGCTTCGTTGTGCTCTAGTGTCAGAAATTATGAGGATAACATCTTAGGTGATGACCTCAGACCCATATAACATCACTCAGTGGTGACAAAGTCTGAGGTCAGACACCATAATGAGATGGCCTCAGACCCTTAACATCATTAGTTTGGTGAGATTAATTGTGAGGATAACATCTTAGGTGATGACCTCAGACCCTTTTAACATCACTCAGTGGTGACAAGGTCTGAGGTCAGACACCATAATGAGATAACCTCAGACCCTTAACATCATTAGTTTGGTGAGATTAATTGTGAGGATGACATCTTAGGTGATGACCTCAGACCCTTATAACATCACTCAGTGGTGATAAGGTCTGAGGTCAGACACCATAATGAGATGACCTTAGACCCTTAACATCATTAGTTTGGTGAGATTAATTGTGAGGATAACATCTTAGGTGATGACCTCAGACCCTTATAACATCACTCAGTGGTGACAAGGTCTGAGGTCAGACACCATAATGAGATGACCTCAGACCCTTATAACATCACTCAGTGGTGACAAGGTCTGAGGTCAGATACCGTAATGAGATGACATCAAACCCTTAACATCATTAGTTTGGTGAGATTAATTATGAGGACAACATCTTAGGTGATGACCTCAGACCCTTATAACATCACTCAGTGGTGACAAGGTCTGAGGTCAGACACCATAATGAGATAACCTCAGACCCTTAACATCATTAGTTTGGTGAGATTAATTGTGAGGATGACATATTAGGTGATGACCTCAGACCCTTATAACATCACTTAGTGGTGATAAGGTCTGAGGTCAGACACCATAATGAGATGACCTCAGACCCTTAACATCATTAGTTTGGTGAGATTAATTGTGAGGATAACATCTTAGGTGATGACCTCATACCCTTATAACATCACTCAGTGGTGACAAGGTCTGAGGTCAGACACCATAATGAGATGACCTCGGACCCTTATAACATCACTTAGTGGTGACAAGGTCTGAGGTCAGATACCGTAATGAGATGACATCAGACCCTTAACATCATTAGTTTGGTGAGATTAATTGTGAGGACAACATCTTAGGTGATGACCTCAGACCCTTATAACATCACTCAGTGGTGACAAGGTCTGAGGTCAGACACCATAATGAGATGACCTCAGACCCTTAACATCATTAGTTTGGTGAGCTTAATTATGAGGATAACATCTTAGGTGATGACCTCAGATCCTTATATAATCACTCAGTGGTGATAAGGTCTGAGGTCAGACACCATAATGAGATGACCTCAAACCCTTAACATCATTAATTTGGTGAGATTAATTTTGAGGATAACATCTTAGGAGTTAACCTCAGACCCTTAACATCATTAATTTGGTGAGATTAATTGTGAGGATAACATCTTAGGTGATGACCTCAGACCATTATAACATCACTTAGTGGTGACAAGGTCTGAGGTCAGACTATTTATTGAGTTTAAACAAGACATCGTTGCAACCAGACTTCAGAGTTAAAACATCATAAAGAAAAAAGAATTCAACAAATAAATGAAGTGAAAGATCCTCCTCAGAGGTCGCCATACAGTATTAAGATTCAAAAAATAAGAGTTAACCATGTTCTTCAAAAAGTAAAAACATTCAGGGGTTACAAAATAAAGCTTCACAAAGTCTAAGGGTTAGAAGAAAGAGTGCTAGCATCCTCAGCCTGATTTTCTTTGGCCATATTTATCACCTCGACCCCATCTTCTATGTGGTCGGCTGCTACCTCCGTGCCGTCCAGTGTTACAGTCTCTACAGGCGCAACAACCTCCTCTTCTCCCTCCTGAAGGGCTTGGGCAAGCTGAGGATTGGCAAAGCCGAGGCCTATGAAATTAGAGGCCTTCAAACTTCCAGCCTCCTTTTCCTTGACAGCCGCCTATTTTATAGTAGCTTTGATACCTCTTTCGAGATACTCAAAACCGAAACTAATGAATTCATCAGAGGTTTTATATTCGGATAATATCCCCTCAGAGGCATCTGCAAGAGCTGCCTTCACTGCTGAGTTGACTTTTTGCTGAAGGACATCGTCCTTAGCCTTCAGAGCCAGAGCATGATCCTTTTTAAGTTTGGAGCTCTCCTTCTCCAACCCCTGCACCTTCTTCTCAGACTCCTTCAACTCAGTCTTCAGGCAGTCTATTTCAGCATTCAGAGTGCTTTGTACCTTCTCAGCCTCTTGACCCTTATGGATGAGGGGTAACTTCCTCAGAGTCCAGTTGGAGAGATAATGCATTACATCCAGACCCTGCGAAACATGTGGATGTGTGAATAAGTTTAAAATCAAATCAGAGGTTACACTTGGAAACTACAAAGAGATATGAAGTCATACCTGAATGGACCTATGGAGGCCGAACTCAATCAGTAGGGGTGTGTCCATGGAACAGCAAAAACGTTTATCTGCCTTGGTTATGGAAGAGCCGATAGCATCCAGAGCCTGTAGAAGGTGGCCTATGATGCTGTCATAAATCTTTAATTGCTCTATACGAGACGCCAACGCGTCTGCAGAGGATATGGGGATGGCAGAGTCCCCCCCTTTCTTAGTCGGCCTCTAATCTTCACGGGCATGGTCGGTATCCCCCCTCTTCTTTGAGGTCTGAGCCTTTGTGGTTGAGGGAGCAGGAGGAGGGGAAATTCAGACCTGCTTTCTTCACGAGCTTTGTCAAACTCGGCACAGCCATTTCCCAAAGCTCATCTGAGATATCCTTTGAGCGCTCTGCAAAATTGAAAGGTCTGAGTTACAGAATCAGATATGCGTAAACTTAGAGGTTCAACTTGGAATAAAAATCGCTTACCAAGCTCGACAAGAGTACTTCCACCTAGACCAGTCTCAGAAAGATAGTGGGGGGTCATCAAGTGTTCGAATTTAACGAGCAGACCATGCATCCCCTGATCTTGAAGGGCTTTCACCTTCTAAAGGTTCTGCAGGCTCAGACCAGGTTCAGCCTTCGCAGACATTGTTACCTTACCCCATCTTAGGGGCATCCTCGGCTCTAGCAAGGAAGAGGGAACACATGGACCAAATTCCCATGGCCCTAAAGCGAAGAAGTATCGAGGCTTCTAGTTGTGGTTGGAAGTCTGAGTTATGCTGAGCTATTTCCAACATCATCAAACATCCCTTTGTTGGCTGAGTTTACAGTCCATAGGGTGGTTCAGGTATTTAGTTGTAACTTTGGTATTAACTCTGTAATCAGCTATCTATTATTATTGATGTGTATAATTCTTCTTTTTGTAGAGTGACTCCTTAATTATCTGGACAACTATACATTGAAGAGGTTGCCTCTGATCGAGAGAGGAAGGAATGGTGAGAGGCATGAAAAGGATCTGAATAAGCAGATTGATGATTTGAAGAAAAGTCTGAAGAACCAGGGTGACGAGATCTCTCAACTGAAAACTAATCATGCCCAGGCCCTGAAAGTAAAGGATGATAGTGTTCAGTCCAAAATTGATGCTGCTGTTAAGGCTTCTATGGAAGATGATTCAGAGATTATCATTAAGGAGTATCAATCCTATGATGAGTTTGTTAGCTTCATCCTTGAGTATCTGGAGAGGGGTATCAAGGCAACCAGTCGACGGGCTGCCATGAAGCAAGAAATTTCTAACAGTCTATCGACTGAGGACTTTATTAGCCTCGGCTTTGGAAATGCTCAGCTTGCTAAGGCCCTGTAAGAGGTTGAAGAGGGTGGTCTAGCCGAGACGAGCCATCTTGAGGTGACTGAGATCGAGGATGGTGGGCATCAGGATGACGAGGTTGAAGTTATTAACCAAGTCCCAGAGTCAAACAACCCTGTTGCTAATAGGTCGGCTGAAGCCGAGGGTGAAGCTGAACTCTAAGCATCTCTTCTGCATGCCTGAACTTTTGTGAGTCTTTTTATGTAACCTTTATTTAATGAATCGTAACCTCTTCCCTCGAAATGATGTAATACTTTTTGGTTCAAATTGATGCAATTTCATTTCCTTCATTTGTTGCTTTGTTGTTTCATGTCTACGATGTTTCATTTATCCACATCACAAAATTTAAATAATGGGAATAAAAGCAAGTAATAACAGACATATAATTCACCAAACAAATGATGCTAAAAGTCTGAGGTCACCAAGTTAATGATGTTTCACGTCGTAATTCACCAAATACATTATGTTAAAAGTCTGAGATCACCAAGTTAATGATGTATCACCTCGTAATTCACTAAATTAATGGTTTAAAGGTCTGTGGTCACCAAGTTAATGATGTTTCACCTCCTATTTTCACCAACTAAATGATGTTAAAGGGTCTGAGGTCACCAAGTTAATGATGTTTCACCCATCATTCATCAAATTAATGATGTTAAAGGGTCTGAGGTCACCTAGTTAATGATGTTTCACCTCATAATTCACCAAGTTAATGATGTTAAAGGTATGAGGTCACCAAGTTAATGATGTTTCACCTCGTAATTCACCAAATTAATTATTTAAATGTTTGAGGTCACCAAGTTAATGATGTTTCACCTCCTATTTTCACCAACTAAATGATGTTAAAGGGTCTGAGGTCACCAAGTTAATGATGTTTCACCTCATAATTCACTAAATTAATTATGTTAAAGGGTCTAAGGTCACCAAGTTAATGATGTTTCACCTCATAATTCACCAAATTGATGATGTTTGAAACATACATTGTAACAAATTTATTAGCACAATATTTTTATCTTTTCATTAACATCCTCTATATAAACTGATACATGTATTACAAGAAGATAAGGATAATTACAACATCATAAGTAATATTTCTTTTAAGTGATCGGTATTCCAAGGGTTGGCGAAAGGTTCTCCTTCAATATTTTCTAGCTGATAGGTACCTAGTACGACCTCATCAATGACCCTATAAGGACCATGCCAGTTAGGATGGAGCTTATTAGTTTTCTTCCAGTCTTCTTCAGGACCAGATCTCCCACAGCTATCGACCTTGACTTTACCCTTTGATTATAGAACCTTGTAGTTCTCTACTGATAGGCTGCCTATCTTATCTCCGCATCTTCTCTTCTTTCCTCAATTAAATCAAGATCAAGTCTTCTTCTCTCTTCCCCATTCATCTGAGGGTCATATGTCTGGACTCTATGAGTGGGGAGCCCTATCTCTGTTCGAATGACAGCTTCTGAGCCATGGGCTAATATAAATGGAGTTTCTCTTATGGATGTCCTCACTGTCATCCTGTAAGCCCAAAGCACATCATATACTTCTTATATCCACCTTCATATGGCCTCTTCCAACTTCCTTTTTATCCCCTTAAGGATTATTCGATTTGTGACCTATGTCTGATCATTTTCCTGGGGTCGGCCAGGGGAAAAGAAGAATTGCCTGATTCCTACTCTTTTGAAATACTTTTCTAAGGAACATTATTGAATTGGGTTCCATTGTTTGAGATGAGGGTGTTTGGAAGGCCATATCTGCATATGATGTTCTTCCAGATGAAATGAAAGGTCTTCTGATGTTCAGGGATTGTGATCATTGGCTCGGCCTCTACCCATTTGGAAAAATAATCAATTGCCATAATTAAGTATCGATAGTTATTTACAGCTCTTGGCAGGTGTCCTACCAAATCAATGCCCCATACTGCAAACGGCCAAGAGGAACTGATAGAAGTCAGAGGTTGGTGTGGCTGATGGGGAATGGTGGAAAACCTCTGGCACTTATCACATTTCTTCACATACGCAGCTGTATTTTTGGCCAAGGTCGGCCACCAGTACCCCTGAATGATTATCCTCTTAGCTAACGACCCCCCTCCTATGTGGCTTGAACAATATCCCTCATACACATCGTGTAATATGTATGGAACCTCTGAAGGGTGGACACATCCGAGGAGAGGGAGCAGGAATCCCTTTTTGTACAAGACATCTCCTACAATAGAGAATTTAGCAGCTCTGAACCTTAGCTTTCTTGTTTCTAAATTTGACTCTGGTAATTCTCCCTCTATGATGTATATGATAAGAGGGTCCATCCATGAGGGACCTAGACTTAGATTTAGGCAAGATTCAGCAACCTTTTTATCTTCAATGGTTGGCTTGAGTAGAATCTCAATTGGTACTGTTCTCCTTATGTCTGTTCTTATTGGCGAGGCCAACCTCGGGAGTGCATCAGCTCATTTGTTATCTAGCTGAGGTATCCCCTTCATCTTTACTTCCTTAAAGCTTTCTAGCATCGATCTTACCCTCCTCGGGTATCTGACCATCCTCTCATCTTTAGCCTCATATACCCTTAGGATTTGGTTTACGACTAATCTTGAGTCACTGTGGACTAGGAGTTGGCCGACACTGAGGGCTTTTGCCAAAGAGAGACCCGCTATTAATGCCTCATACACTGACTCGTTGTTGGAAGCTTTAAAGTTGAACCTCAGCACATACTCAATATATGTACCATCTGGTGTCGACACTATCATCCCTGCTCCACTTTTGATTTCACAGGTTGACCCGTCAATGAAGAGGTTCCAAATGGTTTCATTTGAAGAGAAGTTTCCCTCTAATATGGTCCCCTGCTTGAAGGGGCATCTATCTTCTTCATTTTCAACTGTTCTTTGTCTGGCTGTACTTGAATCAGCCTCATCCAAAATTTGGCCGATGTTTCTTCCTACTGGCTCATTTGTGGCCTCGTGACTCTTCTCAACATCTTTCTCATCCCAGGTAAACTCGGCCATAAAATCTTTGAGTGCTTGTCCCCTGATGGCAACCCTGGGTTGATAAACAATATCGTACTCCCCCAACTCGATTGCCCAGGTTATTAGCCACCCTGACTTCTCAGGCCTATAGAGGACCTATCTGAGTGGGGAATCAGTGAGGATGACCATATAGTGGGCCTGGAAGTATAGCTTCATTTTCTTAGAAGCATGTATTAAAGCATAGGCTAACTTTTCAATTCGAGGGTACTTCTGCTTAGACCCTTGGAGTGCTTTGCTATTGAAGTGCACTAGTCTCTACTCTCCAACCTCTTCTCTTACTACTGCAGCACTGATGGCTGACTCTGAGACAGCTAAATATACATACAGCTTCTAACCCTGAATTGGCCGAGATAGGAGTAGAGGGGATCCAAGGTAGGACTTAAGATTTTTAAAAGCTTTGTCACATTCTTCATTCCATTCAAAGGATTTTCTAAGAACTTTAAAAAAAGGAAGACATTTGTCTGTAGCTCTAGAGACGAACCTGTTAAGTGCATCCACTCGTCTGGTTAGCCTTTGAATGTCTTTGATGGTTCTGGGTGTCTTTATTTCCAGCAAAGCCTTGATCTTCTCAGGGTTAGCCTCTATTCCCCTTTGGTTGACGATGAAGCCCAAAAACTTTCCATCTCCGACCCCAGAGACATATTTGGTTGGGTTGAGCTTCATTCTGTATTTTTCCATGGTATCAAAAGTTCTTTTGAGGTCGACCACATGAGTGTCGGCCCTCAGACTCTTCGTCAGCATGTCCTCAATGTAAACTTCCATGGTTTTGCCTATCTAATCTTCGAACATCTTATTTACAAGACATTTCTAAGTAGCCCCTGCATTCTTCAGTCTGAAGGGCATGACCTTGTAGTAATAGGTCCCCTTATCTGTAATAAAGGTTGTCTTCTCTGAGTCAGCTGAGTCCATGAAGATCTGATTATACCCAAAATATGCATCCATGAACCTCATGAGCTCATGTCCTGCTGTGTCATTCACCATCTGATCTATATGAGGCAGGGGAAAACTATCTTTTGGGCCAGACTTGTTTAAATCGGTGAAGTCTACACACATCCTCCATTTCCCATTATCTTTAAGCACTATGACAGGATTAGATAGCCACTCAGGATATATAACTTCTCTAATATACTCGGCCTCTTCAAGCTTTCGAACCTCGTCTCTGATGACTTCGTACTTCTCTCTTGAGTATATCCTTCTTCTCTGCTTAATGGGCTTGGAATCCTCTACAATATTGAGTTTATGACACATAATTTCAGGATCAATACATGGTATGTCTACATGGCTCCCGGCAAAGATACTATGTCTCTTCCTTAACAACTTCACTAGCTCCTCCTTGATCTCAGGCCTTAGGGCTTTGCTGACTTGGATGGTTTTTTTCAGCTCGTTCTCATTACGGATGATGGATTCTACTTCCTCTATAGCTTCTCCCTTTTTGAGCTTTGTTTCATCTCTAGGATCAAGGGTGTCAATGTTATACGTGATTTTTGCCTTCTTATGAGCCTCTATCTCTTATGCATAGTTGAAGTATCATTCTCGTGCCGAATTTTGGTCATCTTGCACTTCCCCTACTCTATAAGGAGTCAAGAATTTTAGCATTTGGTGGATCATTAAAGGTACGGCCTCAAATTCCTTGAGGGCCACTCGTCCCAAGATGAGGTTGTCGACTAAGACAACATTTTCATCCATCACAAAGAAATTTATTTTTTGGGTTAACCTCTTAGGCCATTCATCTCCCATTCTCACATCCATTTCATACATACCCAATGGATGGACATTCTCACCGTTGAAACTAATCAAGGGATGATGATAAGGGACAAGACTAGATCTGTTGAGTCCCAAGCTCTTGAAATAGGGCCAAAACATAACATCTGCAGAACTTCCCCCATCAACAAGGATTATCTGAACTTCACACCCATGCACCCTTGTTGTGATGACTAAAGGGTCATCGTGGAGAGCTAAGATACCCTTGAAATCAAGTCGTGAGAATACGACTAGGAGGGTGTCCATATCTACCTTCTTTATCTTCTCATGTTTAACCTCTGTAGAAGCTAAGTTCATGACCTCAGCCTTAGTCACTGCTTTGGCCTCTTCCACATGAGCGTTACGATTATCTACCTCTTAGCCACCCCCTGCTAGTCCTCCACAGATAGTGCTCACACCAAATGAGATCATATCGACTCTCTCTACTGGGATATTATCGTCCTTTGGTGGGAGGTCAGGGCCATCTTTATCATCATCATCTGAGGCATCATCTCTTCTGGAAGGGGTATTTTCCCATAATTTATCATTTCTTTTCTTTTTAGGGTCGTCTCTTCCCCCTTTAGAAGCTCTAGTATCCACATACTTTCTGAGCTTTTTAGACTTCAACATTTTTTCAATATCATCCTTCAGGGAAAAACACTTCTCAGTTAAATGGACATGATCTTGATGAAACTCACACCATAAGTTTTTGTTTCTCTTATGTGGGGAGCTATCATCTTCTCTGGCCATCTTAGAGATCTATCATTCTTTATCTCTTTGAGGATGTGCTCGCAGCTTACAGTTAGAGGACTGTAGTCTAAAAATTTATCATCTGCAGATCTTTTCTTACCATCCTTGTTTTTCTTCTGAAATTTGACTCCATTGCTGCTCCCTTTTTCATCCTCGTATTTTACAACCATAGCTTCCTCTGCGGGCATGACCTTTCCAGCTGTTGCCAATAACTCGGCCATTGACTTGGGAGGATCCTCAGCTAGTTTCCATAAAAGTTTTCCCGTCTACAAACCCCCAATAAGAGCTGTCATGGCTATACTCTCTTCATAATCTTCTACCTCTAAATTTTCCTTATAAAACCTCATGATGTCGTCTCTGAGGCTTTCATTCTTCCCTTGCTTGACATAAAGCAGATGGGTCATCTTCTTCTGAGGTCTTACCCCAAAACAAAAATTGTGAATGTGCTGCTCAGCCAACTGTTTAAAGTTTACTATGAAATTTTTGGGAAGAGAGGTGAACCATACATGCGCTGCCCCAGTCAAAGTACTTGAGAAAGCTCGGCACCTCATCTCATCAGAGATGGAATAGATGTCAGCTGCAGACTGATACATCTCAATATGGTGGATCGGGTTAGTACTTCCATCGTACTTGGGTGTTACCACGGGAGGTTTGAATTTGGTCGAGGTCGGAAAACTAACAATCCTTGCCATAAAAGGTGAACCCTCTGTAAATCCCTGTAACAACCCGCGTAATTTTGGGCTATTTTAATTAATTTTTGAAAATGGAGGAAAATAAAGTTTTTCATAGAATTATTTTTATTGCTCAAATATGTTGGTTATTATTTTTAAAGGCGAAATTTTCAAACGGTTTCGAAAACGGAGTTAAAACGGATTTTTAAATGTTTTTAACTCTTGGAGTTGTTTTGACTTCCAACTCTTCACTTCTTTGCCTTATTTAAAGGAGTCTTTTGGATTCCAACTCTTCATTTCTTTGCATTATAAAAGGAAGTCGTGGGCAACCCTTTTAACCCACTTTTGGCACAAATTTTGGTAGCAAATATATTTTATATTCCTCTTCTTTTTATATACACATTGTCCCTTGAGATTTGTGAGTTCCAACCTTAGATTAGAGGTGTTCTTGGGGCTATTTTTGTTGGAAGTTCTTGGAGGAGATTTTGTAGATCTTTTGTGTTGATGTTGAGGATGTGATCATTGGTTTCTCATTATGGTTTGAGGTATGGGGTTTTACACAATATGCTCCTTAAATCTCGCGAGTGTCATTCTCTTTGAATTCTTGTTAATTGAACTCATATTTGAATTGATAAATTCATTGAAATATGGAAAATAATTGTTGAAATTATTTTGATTCATGTGGTATCATTATATTATTGATGAGCACGTTGTCATGAGATTTTAATATGGCACGGATGTTGGGCATCCGCCAAAATTCCTGTTTCCCGGGTTATGGCTTGATAAAGAATATACGGATATGGTGAGGCCTGGTGACCAATTTATGTGTTGTTGAGAAATTTATTGATAAATCCTATTGAGATTTGCATTTGATTTGAATATTCGTACTCGTGTTGTTACGCCTTATTGCTAATATATTTATTGAGCATCTTTCCTGTCGTATTGTGTACTTCCCCATATTTTCTTTTAGTTGGCAGGTTAGCGTGGATTGGGATGCTATGGACCAATTAGGATGATTTTTAGCTTGGACATTTTGAGAATAATATTCGAGAGAAGATTTGTATTTGATGTATAGAGCATTTGAGATTTCCTTTAGTTGTATTTCTCGAGAGACTTGTTATATTTATTTAAAGATTTGATTAGTGGTTTCTCGTTTGTTTATTGTGGGTTTTTAGATGCTCTATACCTTGTTATATTGTGGATTTAGTTTAGTTTTATCGCATTAGCGCTCCGTTCGCTCTCTCCAGGCGGGCGGGGTGTTACAGATGGTATCAGAGCTTAGGTATACGTCAACCCTCGGGGCTTGGGTTTTGGGGTTCATTGCGTGGATAACAAGTTTTGGAGATAGAAAATTTTAGGTGATATTCGTGTTAGGCATCTAGATTAGATGTGAGGAATTTATTTTTGGAGACGAAATTATTTTTGGAGATTGTTAGCCTGATTTTTTAGAGTTAGGCATTCGGCGAATTTCGAGGGCGAAATTCCATTGTTAGTGGGGAAGTGTAACAACCCGCGTAATTTTGGGCTATTTTAATTAATTTTTGAAAATGGAGGAAAATAAAGTTTTTCATAAAATTATTTTTATTGCTCAAATATGTTGGTTATTATTTTTAAAGGCGAGAATTTCAAACGGTTTCGAAAACGGAGTTAAAACGGATTTTTAAATGTTTTTAACTCTTGGAGTTGTTTAGACTTCCAACTCTTCATTTCTTTGCCTTATTTAAAGGAGTCTTTTGGATTCCAACTCTTTATTTCTTTGCATTATAAAAAGAAGTCGTGGGCAACCCTTTTAACCTACCTTTGGCACAAATTTTGGTAGCAAATATATTTTATATTCCTCTTCTTTTTATATACACATTGTCCCTTGAGATTTGCGAGTTCCAACCTTAGATTAGAGGTGTTCTTGGGGCTATTTTTGTTGGAAGTTCTTGGAGGAGATTTTGTAGATCTTTTGTGTTGATGTTGAGGATGTGATCATTGGTTTCTCATTATGGTTTGAGGTATGGGGTTTTACACAATATGCTCCTTAAATCTCGCGAGTATCATTCTCTTTGAATTCTTGCTAATTGAACTCATATTTGAATTGATAAATTCATTGAAATCTGGAAAATAATTGTTGAAATTATTTTGATTCATGTGGTATCATTATATTATTGATGAGCACGTTGTCATGAGATTTTAATATGGCACGGAGGTTGGGCACCCGCTAAAATTCTTGTTTCCCGGGCTATGGCTTGATAAAGCATATACGGATGTGGTGAGGCCTGGTGACCCATTTATGTGTTGTTGAGAAATTTATTGATAAATCCTATTGAGATTTGCATTTGATTTGAATATTCGTACTCGTATTGTTACGCCTTATTGCTAATATATTTATTGAGCATCTTTCCTGTCGTATTGTGTACTTCCCCATATTTTCTTTTAGTTGGCAGGTTAGCGTGGATTGGGATGCTATGGACCAATTAGGATGATTTTTAGCTTGGATATTTTGAGAAGAATATTCGAGAGAAGATTTGTATTTGATGTATAGAGCATTTGAGATTTACTTTAGTTGTATTTCTCGAGAGACTTGTTATATTTATTTAAAGATTTGATTAGTGGTTTCTCGTTTGTTTATTGTGGGTTTTTAGATGCTCTATACCTTGTTATATTGTGGATTTAGTTTAGTTTTATCGCATTAGCGCTCCGTTCGCTCTCTCCGGGCGGGCGGAGTGTTACAATCCCCTCTACAAGGGGTCTCGGCTTTTTAAAAGATCTCCAATTTTGTTTTCCAGCCTTTGAATAGAGTCGCTCCATGGTTTAGCAACATCGTCTTGGCCGAGGTTGTCCTCAGCCACCTCTAAAGGGTGAACTGAGGGTTCCCCAGTTGCTACACAATGTCGGGTATTGACCTCCCCCCGACCACAGTCTCGGCCATGTGGGGGTCGTCCATTATGGGGACGACAGTCACCTCTTTCTCTTCTAGAGCCAGTGAGACTCCTTGATCTGTATAGCCTCTCCATTAGATCATTAATTGGGTCGTGACTTTCAAAGGCCGACCCTCTACTTAAGCGATCAAAATATGATCCTCTTTGGCGTGCATCACAATCTCATCTTTCACATTGACCTCTGCTCTGATGACCTCTGCTCTGATGAATAGATCTCAATGTGTTATTTGAGATCTCATATGGCTCCCAACAGCCTGTCGGAGCATCCTCTACATCAATGTCATCGTACCTATCCTCAGGGCAAGGGTTTTCTTGCCTCCCCAGGTGTAAGCGCCTAGGGTCAGCAACGTCCCTCCACCACTGAGGCGCAGGTAGGTCCTTTCGCGGTGCTTGGGGTGGTCCCCTGGCCTCATGATGTGGCTGAGCAGCGATCGGAGTAATCATCTACGATGAGACCCCAGGCGATCTTATTATTATATTCTGGCTTAGCTGGGTAAATTGCTCCTGTATCGCCTGTTGAGTTGCAGTTAAGGACTTCAAGGATACCACCACCTCATCCATCTCGGACTGGGGTGGAGCTTGGCTGGAACTGGGACCTCCAACATCAGATGGTGGAGGTGGTAACTCTGGTGCAATGGAAAGGACTAGAGAGCTTGTAAATGAAAACACTATAGAGTTTTATACCTTTAAGGATCTCTTTCAATGGTGAAGCAGCTCCACACAAAAAGTGGGAGGAGTGGTTCACCACCAGAGCCTCCGGTGAGGCCAAACAGTAAAGGATGAAGAGAAGAATCCTTTCGTTCCCACAGACGGCACTAAAATGATGATGCAGTAAATAGCACCACCATATGAGGTGTTGATAAGCTCAAGATAGCAATAACAATGGCAGTACTGGAGTAGATAACAAATAGAAGGAGATGGGGAGAAGAGGAGTTAAATCAGCATATAAGTGGTTCAGCCAATTTGGCCTACATCCACTGTGAGTGTGTGAGTATCAATCACTAAAATGAGGGCACTAATGGACTGTGATACAATCGCTCACCTTCTCTCTTTACTGTGTATACAAATAGAGTTTCTGCTAGGGTTATCATTTCGAATCCCTTCCAAGGTAGGGGAAGACATGTATATATAGTGCTTGGGGGGTGTAGTGTACCCCCCCAATCATGCAATGAGCATGTATATGAGGATCGAACCAGTATCCTATTGACACCTGGATGATCTCATGTAGATAATGATGGTTAAATATTCCCTCACGTGAGGGGAATGATTTAGTTATAACTGCCTTACTCACGTGTTCCAAGTCTTCTATGTGCTTGTGTATTCTCAAACCTGTGACATCATCTGATGGAACCTCGGCCTAGTCGAGTACGACGTTGTGAAGTCTGATAATTGCCTTATCCTACCAATCTTAAGTATGACCTCGGCCTGAATGGTCAGCCGAGGTTAGGTATGAGGTTGAATGCAATGTCGGCTTAAGCAGAGGACGAGATTGGTAGTAGTTTGAGCCCACAAGATGTTGTTGACCTCGGCTACTAACCATCCGAGGTTGGTCAACGAGGAGCCGACCTTATAGAAGACTACCTTTCTGATGGGTGTTATAAGCTTCATTACAGCTCGGCTGTGAGACAGGTCGAGGTTAATGACCCCAAGTCCGAGACTACACTCGGGGCATATTAAGCTCCACGAGATGTTGAAAGCTAGATATTTGTCCTCACATAAAATTGTTGTACCAAATCTGTGTTGACACAGTAATAGTGATAGAAAATGCTCTACAAAGCATCTCGTCTGAAACTGAATATATTTCGGTGGCAGCTTGATACTATTCCACATGAAGGACATGATCAGTTTTCCCATCGTACTTGGGAGTGACCACAGGTGGCTTAAACTTGGCTGGTGTAAGGAAGTTCATAATTACCAGAATGAAAGGTGATACCTTCAGAAAACTCTTGTGCAAGGGGTTTTTTGATTTGGCCATATCTCCCAAACGATCTTCCAAATGCTAAATAAAACCTTTTCATGATGCTCTTCTGGATTAGTTTTATTAGAAGCAGTCTTAGATACTCGACAATGGGTTTGTGCTGAGATCTCTTCCTAAGAAGTCTTATCACCATGTACAGATCCTCGCACGCTATTTCTTGACCAAACAGATCCTTCTCAGTGCTCTCTGTGATTATGGCCCCTAGCAGCTCGGCGACCCAAACAATCAAACGCTAAGCCCTTTTCAAGGCGTTCGGCCTCTCTTAAAAGAGTGAATGTCCATCATAATAATCATTAGACCTGATTGACGATGTCTCTTTATGACGATAAGATCGGTCGTTGGTATATCTGTAGTATCTAAACCTACTCATTTCTTGTTTGGGTATTGGGGGAAACATTTCTCCCCCAGTTGCGAGGACAACAACTGGCCTGGTTTGAAGCATTTAGGAAAGTTGTCTCATGATCTCTTCCATGGACTCTTGACCCTTGGCTATATTCAGTATGATTCCTTGAAGATCTCCCATACCAAGAGGGGCATAATTACTGAAGGCACTGCCAGCGGCGTGGCTACCTTTTGGAATTTCTGTCATTTTTTAATAGTGTGACTAAAAAAATGGTTACTTAAAGAAATTAGGTAAAAAAACAACAACATGTTGTTTTCCACAGACGATGCCAATCTATTGGTGTCTAGATTTGGTTTGCTAAGTTGGAATAATCATAGCTCAATTAAACCAATTATTATAACCGAAAGTAGAAATAAGCTAGAGAGGGATAAGAGTCAGAGAGAGACAAAAAGGTTTACGTGGTTTAGCCCAATGAGGTGACTACATCCACGGGTACAATGCCACTATATTTTGGGATTTAGTAAAATCTTCTCAATAGATCTCTAGGGTTTAGATAAAGTGTTTTCAGTTACTCCTAGGTGAGAAAGGTCTTGATCTATTAATAGTAATTACAAAAGAAAAAAGATGAAATACCTTTATACATAGGTATTTATATCTTTACATGATAATTGGAAACTGGATATTTTTCACATGCATGCACAGGGTGACTGTTGAGAGTCCCACATGTTTCTATTCATATTCTTGGGGGGTGGTCAGCCAGCTAGCTGACCAATGAGATAATTGGGCCGACCACATTTGTTTGTTGTTTATGGGTCCGCTGAGCATGATGACATGTGTCACTTTTTATTATTCCACGTGATCTTATTATTTTCGGCTACAATAGAAGATAAATGCTCCTTCATAGTCTAATATGGAAAGTTCCTAAGATATTTGGTCAACCAAAGAGGGTTCGAGGTGAACCCCAACCAAATCGAAGCAATCAATAATGTTCTACCACCTAGAAGGCTTTGCGTTATTAAAAATCAAACCGAAATGTTAGCGGGATTAAATCATTTCATCTAGAAATATTTTGAATAGTTCCAACCATTCTTTCAGTTGTAAAAAAAACAGAAAGGCATGACCTGGAATGAAGAGTGTTTGAAGGAACTTTAATAAATAAATTCATATTTGAGTCGACCACCACTGCTTACATTCCCAGATCCAGGAGATCCAATTTATATGTATCTAGCAGTGTTCGACCATATTTTTAGTTCAACCTTAGTGTGCAAAAAATATAGGCACGAGGTCCCTATCTATTACGTTAGAAAGATATTGTTAGATGCCGAGAAACACTATATACCTGTGGAGAAGGTAGCCTACTCTTTGGTCATCACTTCATAGAAATTGAATCTCTATTTTGAATCCCACTCGATAATAGTCATCACCTCCTTTCCACTCAAAGAAGTCCTTAAAAAAGGTTGACCTATCTGAACTAATGTATAAATGGTCGGTGGAACCGGGAAGATTCAACATTCACTATTAGCCAAGGACTAAGATAAAGGGGCAAGCACCAGTGGATTTTATCACCGAATTCTTTGGAGGGAATGATCCTACCGAAGTAGAGCTCACCTATCACACAACTAATAAAGGGATTTACCAACTGAAATAGTGGACGCTCTATGTTAATGAAGCCTCGAACTCAAAATAGGGGGCAGTATGAGTCGTCATAATCACTCCAGAACAAACCGTGATCGAGTAAGGGATCAGACTTGAATTCTAAGCATCCAACAATAATGTCGAAAAAGAAGCTCTCCTCGTCGAATTACGAAGAGACATGTCTCTTAACAAAAGTCACCTTGACGTCTACTACGACTCAATAATGATAGCTAACCAAGTGTTAAGAGACTACAATACCCGAGATGAACAAATGTCAACATATTTACAGGTTATCCATGACGTGGTCACCAAGTTTAAAAAATTTCACATTCAATAATTCCCTTATGGAAACAATAGTCAATGTAAATACTTTGGATACTCTAGGTTCAACCATTAATTCCAATCTCGTAAGAACCATTAAGGTGGAGTACCTCGCCTAGATAAGCTTCATATAACCAAAAGTCATAGAACAAGTCCTCTTCATTCAAAAAACTCTAAGATGGATGGACCCATTCATAGTTTATTTGTGAGAAGATATTTTTTTAATCGACAAGAAGCAGGCCCAAGACAAGGTAAAAACAACTCGAATCTACTTATCACTTGAGAGTAAACTCTACACGCGATCGCTCATAGGTCCATACTTCTAATACGTACACTCAAACGATGTCAACTCAGTTATGTATGAACTTCAAGATGGGATATGTGGGAGCCATTTAGGGAGAAGATCTTTGGCATTCAGAGCAATAAAATTTGTCTATTATTGGCCTTACATATAGACACATGTAGTTTCTTACATTAAAAAGTGCAAGAAGTGTCAAGAGTTTTCGAATAGGCTTCACCAGCCAGCCGCCGACCTAAAGTCATTAACGAGGCCATGGTCCTTTTCTCAGTGAGGTTCGGACATTATGGGTCTCCGACCTACAACATTGGGAAATCTAAAGTATCTCCTAGTTAGCATAAGTTACTTCACTAAGCGGATAGAAGATGAACCTCTAGCGAACATCAGGGATACTGATATTATAAGATTTATCTGGAGGAAAATCGTGACTCGCTTTCTCATACTGAGAACGATCATCACTATTAATAGAACACAATTTAAGAGTTGACAATTTTAAGACTTTTGCAATAACCATAGCATCAAGAACTACTTTAGTTTGGTGGCCTACCCTTAAAGCATTGGGCAGGCTGAGGCCTCTAATAAAATAGTTCTTGGAGGGATGAAGAAAAGGTTGGAGACAACAAAAGGTTCTTGGGTGGATGATCTTGCCCACGTCCTCTAGGCACATCATACTATTCCTAAAAGGTCGACAGGGGAAACTCCATTTGCCTTAGCTTATGGAATGGAAGTCATAATGACTTTAGAAGTTGTTTTGTCGACTATAAAAATCACTATTGTTGATAAAAACCTCGGTGAGGAGATTATAAGGATCATACTTGACTTGGACGAGGAACATAAAAATAAGTTTTGATCAAATTAGCTTCTTACCAACAATAGTTGGCTAAGAAATACAACAAAGGCATCAATTTGAGAATGTTCCAGGTTGGAGATTACGTCCTCAAAAAAGTTATCGATAGTGCGAAGAAACCATCAGATGTTAAGTTAGGTCCCAACTGGGAGGGACCCTTCAAAATTATTAGAGCCAACCTCGAAGGAGCCTACCACTTAGAAACAATAGGGGTCAAGGAGATCCCTAAGGCCTTGAATGTAGTCAATCCTAGGAAATTTTGTTTTGAGCTTTGTTAAATTTCCAAGTTCTATTCATCCAATGATTTAAAGTTCAGTTAATCCAATTAGTTGTCTTATTGTTACAAGTAGTGGGACAATTATGTTTATTTATGAGTTATCATTATAGTAATAATGTTTAGTAATTCATCCTATTTATCCGATAAAGTTATAGTCGTCGGTTTAAGTACTCGATCAAACACTAGTCGTCACTGTGAATATCTTAGCAATATTACACTTACTCAAAACTCAAGGTTATATTTTTTCATCATTTATAAAAATAAAAACATTAGGAATTTCACATACAAGAAAAAGACCTACGGGGGATTCCTAGGCACTAAGTGTTCCTACATAGGTCAGCTAAAATCATGAACGGGCGGATAACCCTGCGACCAGGGGTATTATCTCCATAGTTTGTCCCTGGTCCAAGATTGTGTGATGACATTTTCTAAAGGGTAATGCAAACGATAAACACATATTCGACATGCAAATGGGAAAATACAAAACATAAGTTAAAATTTCATTCATGAGGTGTCCATTTTTCAAAAAGCCCACTCCGATATAATTACAAGATGGTTATAAGCAAACATAACAAAGATAGTTGTCATCACTGGTGACTTATCAATTCAACAACTTCAGCTCTTCATTTATCATGCGAATTGAGCTGAAACTCACAATCATTATTATGAGATAGCAAGTAGTTATTCACTAGTTGAAGAGAAATCTCATAAGGAGGAATCCAAGATTCATCACTCTTAAAATGAGGATAGCTATAAGCAGGGCACTGCACTTGGTACCAGTACCAAAGTTTAGAGTACTTGGGAACCTTCATACGGAGAGAGCATCAAGCCATCCATGCTTATAAGCCACATTCTTAGCTTCGTCTTGACAGAGAGGGGAATCCATTCAACCCTTATGGTAACTAGCAACCCACGATGCACGAGGACCCTTTCTGAAAAGATATTTCAACTTCATTATTTCACGACCCATGACTTGCCTGATCGCTTTATTTTTATGGAAGTCCTCTTTGGCCTTTTTGAGCTTCTCTCTTCAAGAATTATTTTTATCTCGCAGTAACTTAACAATGTTGCCAATCTCCTTAACTTTGATTTGTAGACTAGAAACCAAATAGGTTTATTGATCAAAATTACTTGTCATCTTATGAAGTTCATGTCGAGCAATAGCAAAGCCTTCGTGACCTAGGCTAGAAGATCCCTTACCAAGCACTAAGTCCAAATCTTCATTCTCTTTAATGGTTGGTATCAAAAGCAAGTTACTATCAGGCTAAAAATTAAAATAAAGGCATTCAAATACAAGAAAGAAAATTAAAAGCATCCGTAAACATTCAATGATTGGACGAGCAATGATAAAACGAGAATTGAGTTTTTTTATTAAGAATTAAAAATATGGCTTGTGCCCTTACAACATTTTAAAAAAATGAGTAAACACAAGGTACAAATAAACCTAAGCTAAACCTAACTATATTAGCCTTACTTTTCTTTCACCTGCTCTTGATTATATGGAACCTTGCCTTGGTCGGCATCCACTATCTCTTGTTCGACCCCATCATTTACTTGACATCTACCTAAAGCCTCGCCCACTTCATCTTCCTTCGATAGAGAACTTGGATTATATTCCTCGTAAAGTTCAAACTAATAGGGGACCTCAATCTTTATCAAGGATGCATCCCAACCTCTTGAAATTATACTTACGGATGTAAGCCAACAATTTTTTGGCCTGATCAAAGGCATATCTAAAGCCTTAATTATAGTCCTTGCTCATGGCCGATAGGGATTTGTCCAGAGTTCAGGAGTTTTCCTTGGCATCTTTCTTCAATTCTCGTTCTCCTTCTTGACTTCGTCCATCTCCAGGCTGGCAGGCTTCTTCTCGGTCTCACAGGCCTTCTTGGCTTTCTTGCATGCCTCCTCAGAATTTTTCAAAGCGAGATCAACTTCATCATAGGATTTTTCCTTTTCGGCCCGCCTATCAAAGATGTTGAGAAAGTCGACCAATAACTACAAAAGGAAAATCACAAGTTAAAAATATACAAAAGCTGCAACTGAAATGTCAGAATAAAATTCAGAGGCTTACCAAAGATAATGCCTGAGCGGTATGGTATACCAATTGGTCATAGGTTAACCTGTCGACCTACTCCTTATCAGATGGTAGAATGAACCCCTTCGGCAAGCTAGGGGACAAGTCAGTATTTTTGGCCACTTATATTACAACCTTCCTCTTGTTTGGGGCATCCACCTTCTTGATGTAAATGATAGCAACAAAAGTAGAAGCCCCAGTTTTGGTTTTCCTCTAGGCTTGATATTTTTCATGGGAATTCGATAGGTTTACAAAGTCAAATGGCCCTCGACATCTTTCCTCTTAGGAGGATGTACTTTTGGAGAAGTGAGGAGATCGTCCTCATCCACCAAGGTGGGAATCCTATTCCTTGGGGAATTTATTTTTCTATAGGAAGGAGAGAAGAATAAATAGAATTCATATCCATAAGCTCAAATAAGGAAGAGGTGGATGCGTGTGAATACCCTTCACTGCTCAAAGGAATTTGGATCTCAAGAATTGTATCCACAATATAGGAAATGAAAGAAGCTATGATGTTTGCATACTCAAGTAGAAAAGATGTCGGTCTAGGGTGTTCGTCACCAGGAGAAAATGGTATTCTCAAATTCTAAACTTTGAGAAGTTCGGACCAATTGACGTGAGAAGCGACAGGTTCTTTCTTTTAAGAATCTTATGCACAAAGCCAAAAAAAACATTTGCGAGCATTTCATGCAACAAATGATCAACAATAATAAAATATAATCAAGAAATCAATCAACCTATCTTGTGCCCCATATTGGGGCATCTGAAACCCCTATAGGTCTCACCACCCTCAAGAATTGGTGGATTGTTGGAGACAGGAAAATTGACCACCAGCACTCTACCCATCTTCCTCGCTTTCGGATAAAAGGTATTGCCATTCATTTTAACCCACGAACAACAATACCTTATTTCAAGAATTCCAATCTGGGTTTCATGAAAATCATTGATCTCATGAACCTCATTCATAATTCTCTATGTATTTAGGCTGTATTGAGCCGGTATACCTATGAACTATTCACAAAACTCCAGAAAAATAGGGTTAGGGGGAAAGGTAATATCACCCTCAACTACAAATTAGGTATGTATTCAATGACCACCGGGGACATTATAGTAGTCATTTGGTTCCTCGGTGCATTCAATTACCACCTAATTAGGAATAAAAAAATTCTACCTAAACTCTCCTGGGGTTCTCTTATCAACCACATATACCATGTTTTCCAGTCCAAGAACAAAAGATCATAAGAAAAATCAAAGAAAAAGTAAGCAAATGGCAGTTAAAAATAAATTATATAGAAAAATGGAGAATGGAAAAAACTTACAAGTATTAATGTGCTTCAAATCTCAATGGACAATTAAGAATCATTACCGATAAGAGTCAATTCTCACTAATAATCAAACCTCTTCACTTCTTTTTGGCTGCAAAGCTTTGGAGGTTAAGGGAATTATCTAGACTATATGAACATCTTAGATTGGGTGACACCTACCCAACAGCTCGTGATAAAGGATCAAATCTTGTGATGAGAATAAAAAGGAGTTCGATTAGCGATAATCTCGGGGTTAGATTTATCTAATCACGCCGCAACTGCATCTAAGAGTCCTAGAGTCCTACATGGCTCACCCTCATTATGTTCTCTGTAAATGTAATCCTCACCCATGGAAAAAGAGGAATGTAATTATTATTATTATTTCTAACTAAATAATAGGAAGAGAGAGAAACATCTCATGGACGTTGTCACAATGACGAACCATGTATAACTTATCATGTGTAATTTACACTTAGTGTTCATCTTTGTTTTCTTATAAATAATTTCATGAGGATTTTAGCGCCTATAGTTATTGTTTCACTTCACATCATTTCATAATATTGCTTCTTTTCCTTTTATGTTCACATGTGTTACATGTAGGGGGAAAGCTGTTTTTTATTATACCTTTAAACGTTTTATATTCCCCCAAAAAAGGGGAGAAATCTAACCTAAAGAGGATGCATACTCTAGGGAGGCGATGTTTAACAAAGGGGAATTTTTGTGTTCTTGAGCAGTTTATATATTGTATATTCTCTTTTTATTTTTGAGGTGTGTTAAGTGTGTAAGTTTAGCAATGATGCGACAAAGATTCAAAAGAGAAAAGCTACTCAAGAGTTGGTGTCTATTAAGAGTGTACTTTTCCTTTTGGAGTTAGGATTGAGTTTTAGAGAGTTTGATAGCCCAGTAGATTTTTTTTTTTTTGAGTTTTTTTTGGGAATATCCAAAGGGGGAGATTTTTAAGGAACAATTTCACATCGAGTCAATTTGTATATATATTAGATTTATTCCGTTTGGACAAAACCGTTTTAGTCATAGGTTAGGATTTGAGTCAGTTTATCCTTCAAGCCTATGATGCTTATTGAAGACCATATCGACCAAGTAAAGCGATAAAAACATCGTTCTGAGTTTCATGTTGATTTTTGTCTTCAACATCTGCGGGATCTAGATGAGTTATGAATGGATATTTTGTTTGATCCCTGGATACATTTTGGGTGTTATTATTTTCAAAACTTCTTGAGGATATTTTTCGTAAAAGTTTTCTAAATATATAATACTTTTGGCTTTTCTAGTCATTTAAACGCATTGTCTTTATTATTCAAATGAGATTGCATATGTCGTTCGAATGGGTGGTTTATCTCGTTGTAACGAGGTAGGTGTTTTCATTCAAACAAGGTTTGAGCAAGCTTCGAGGGAAATGTTTCTACCTAGGCAGAATGTTGTCGTGCGAAGGTCATTTGATAATGGTTCAAATGATTTTGGCATGATCCTTCGAATGACCTTGTTTGGTTTGAGCAAAAATTCATAACTCATCCGAATGACCTACCTTTTTTCATTCGAACGAGTTTTCTCAAAAATGTGTCATCGACTTTTTATAGTTTTCTATAAATAAGAGGGTTGGCAAGGTTATTTTTTAGGGTGAGGTTTTGCAAAAATAAATTTCAAAGACAAATATTGAGCCTCCCAAAACCTAGTTTCACACCCAAAGCTTGAGATCCATGGTTCAACATCTTATGTCTATTTGAGATCTCGTGTATTTTGCACTTAGAATGTATACTCTTGATTGAGTGTTGTTTCGAGCGGTGAATATCGTGTTTGGCGTTATCCGACTGATGGACCAATCAAAATGCAAGTAAGATTGGGGATACCGAGATATGGGAATGCGTTTGAGTTATGATTAATATTGGAAGGTGACCAACAGTGATTGTGAATAAGGTAGCAAGGAGCAAGGAAGTGCGTCAATGCTTGAAGGCGGTGGGTCATTGAGTGAGTTCAAATCGTCCTTGTGTGTGGACCTATATCATAGTGGACTTGTGTGGCTAGGTCGTCCGAGATTTTTTCATTTGTGGAATTTCCTCGTACAACGCTGTGTTGTGTGACTGTTTATTTTATGCTTACTACATCACCTAGATGCATACTTAAGGCAAGATAAAATTGGGCTAATTTCTTACTCAACTTGGTTTAATTAATGCATAGATTAAAATTGGTTAATTAATTTGGAAAATTAAAATTTGATGTTTTCTTTGCAATACATATATCTCTATTAGCACTTGGGCATTTTCAATATCGCTTTTTCTATTTTAAGGCCCCAATTTTTTAAATTTATTTTTTTAAAATTAAATATTAATTTCATAAAAGTGCGGAATAGGATGGTTCAACACAACACACACAACCTTCAAATTTTAATTTCTTTCAAATTAAAATTAAACTCAACTAAAGTGAAATCAAATTAATCCAACTTGAATACTCACTAAAACAAATTTAATTTTATCTGATTTCCTAAAATTCGCCTAACACGATTAATTCATTTTTCAATATTGGTCAAACCAAATTTTATTAAATTAAATAATCTATAAATTGATTTTAGGACTTTGTATAAAAGTTTGGACTTAAAATGAAAAAATTTAGAATTTTTCTTTTTTTGTTCGAAGAATCGTTCGAACGAGAATGTGGTTTGAACGAGTTTACCAACGAGATTGCTAATTTTTTACTGTTTTTTCGTTCGAAGTTTCGTTCGAACGAGTTTTTCCAACGAGATTTTGGCCTATCTTTCTTCTGAAATCTCATTCGAACGACCTGGGAAAATCGTTCGAACGACTTTGGCGGGAAGGCTAAATTTCTGGCAGTTTTTTGGTAACCTCCCACTAACCCACTTTTTGTACCTGCTTTTAATCATTTTCGTGGAAACATTTTTCAGTAGAACTTTTGGGAGTTTTCACCTACTTTGAGAGCACATCTTTCTATACCAAAAGCTCCCTTTTGTGTTTTGATGTCTAAATGATTTGATTTCATAAAAACAGATACACAGCCATATGTTTTAGTTTTAATTCCAAGGTCTTCATATACATATATATATATATATATATATATATATATATATATATATTTGCTCGGATTGTTTGGCACCATTGGTTCACCTCTACTACAAAAGGAGAAGTTTGGGTTTTATTCTCTACCCATAAAGGAGAGTAATAGTTTGTTGCGGTGTACACATTCGAAGAAAGGCTTCGCGTGAGGGTGACGGAGACCAAAAGCCTCATCGGTGGATTTCGAGACCATGGAAGAGTTCATGGTTGTCGACTAGGCGGATGTAGTTACAAGAAGACTCCTCAAGGCTTAGACGAATTCAACTCATGTGTAGTGAGTCATCTGTCTTGTAATCATAAAACCATACTTAGTGGACTTAAGGCTAGGGTCGTCCGAGGCTTTTTTCATTTGGGTTTTCCTCATACATCGGCATGTAGTGTGATTGGTTTATCTTTAGCTTGCAAAAAT
This sequence comes from Sambucus nigra, assembly GCA_949130495.1. Lineage (NCBI taxonomy): Eukaryota > Viridiplantae > Streptophyta > Magnoliopsida > Dipsacales > Adoxaceae > Sambucus > Sambucus nigra. The sequence continues at coordinate 154,062,849 of OX422213.1, forward strand.
CACTTAGAATGCTTGGTAAGGAAAATTCAAGATAAAGTTGGTTTAATTATCACACTAATATAATTTGGTGCTTAAAATTAGTTTGGGTGAAGTTTTACTTAATTTAATTTAAGTTTAGATTATTTAGCCTTAAATTCAAGTCTAGATTACTTTAATTTCAAGCCTTAATTTAATTCAAGTCTAGATTACTTAATTTTAAAAAGTGGGTTAGTGGGAGGTTACCAAAAAACTGTCAGAAATTTAGCCTTCTCGCCAAAGTCGTTCAAACGACTTTCCCAAGTTGTTCGAATGACATCGTTCGAATGAGATTTCAGAGGAAAGATAAGCCAAAATCTCGTTGGAAAAACTCATTCGAACGAGTTCGTTAGAACGAAACTTTGAACGAAAAAATAGTAAACAATTGGCAATCTCGTTGGTAAACTCGTTCGAACGACATTCTCGTTCGAAATCTCGTTCGAACGACTCTTCGAACGAAAAACAAAAATTCTAAAAAATTTCACTGTAAGTCAAAACTTTTATACAAAGTCCTAAAATCAATTTCTGAAAATAAAAAGTCATTTTAGACAAAATTACAAAGACTACACCCATAAAAATATTCCAAGTCTCCTACATAAATAAAAGTTTATTCATACCTTTGGTGACTATGGAATCCAATTGTTGTTGATGTAGAAATGAGGCACTAAACTCGGCAATGATGAAGCTTTAATTTCTGGACCGCTACGTCTTCAACACAAACTTGTTATAGGCTTAGATGGATAGTGATAAGCACCCAAAAGTGTCTATTTTATACCCCGAATAGATGCATTTTAGTCACTCATTTTAATTAAAATTGGTCTTATGTCGTATTTTATTATTTTTCAGGTCAAATAGCAGTCGCAATATCAAATAATGCTAAATCAAGTCAATTGCGACTCAGTAGCGGTCAAAAGTGTTAAATGAAGAAATTCAAAGCGGCCGTAAAGTCAGAAGTCAAAGTTTGACCTTGTACCGATGAGTTCCGATGTCCCAAACCCTATTCCCGGATCAAACCTAAGCCTACACCGTGCCCAGACCATCGCTCGAGCCTGTGTGTGTTAAGTTTGTACCTTTATTATTTTTCTAGATTTTTATTTTGAGTCGTTTTATTTTTAGGATTTATTTAGATTTATTCTAGGATTCATTTTCTATTTTTTTATTTCTTTATTTTGATTTTGGCTTTATTTTATTTCATTTTATTAGGATTAGTATTTTTAGGAATTTATTTTATTAGATTTTACTTTTTACTTTTTATTTTTAGCACTTTAGTTTTTATCTTTAATAGACTTTTAGTTTGTATTTTTATTTTTATTTCTTTTATTTTATTATTTGAGCTTTTTTTATAGATTAGGATTTTACTTATATTTCTATATTTTAAAGTTTTTAGTTTTATTAATTTTATTTTTTTAGTTAAATTGTATTATATTTATTTTATTTACAAATTAAACACACACAAAACTCACACACCTATCCTACACCCTCACACACACAACTACACCTCCATCATTATTCATCATCATCCCCACTCACCATTCTCTTTCCTCTCTACCTCCATTAACCCACTCACTCGCTATCTCTCTCCAAACTCCATTAGAAACCCATATAAAAAAAACACCGCACGAACCCAACTCCATTCCGGGAGTTACTCAAGATCTAACCTACCAAAACCCATGGTCGGACCACAAAAAAAATCACCTATCACCGACCTCCAAGGAAACCCGACCTGCCTTCTAATTCGACAAACCATAAGCTCCAAAACTGGAACCACCTTTGGAGCCAAATCGAATACCCAAATCTGATTCAACATGGGTTTAACCCGATTCAAATCCAACAACCACAAACCCAATACCCGAACCATTTAACCCAAGACCCTTTTGCTTCCAACTCCACCTGTCATTATCTCCTTTAAAATAGGAACCCAAAACCCATTTTCAATTTAAGCCAAAAGTCAATCTTCAAATCCTAAAAAATTCTCTACACCCAAACAAAGCATCGTGGGTCATAAAAAGTAGGGGTGGCAATTTTAGACACGTCACGACAACACGACACGACACGACACGAAATTGACCCGAAATTGAAACGACTTGTCGTGTTCGTGTCGTGTTCGTGTTCGTGTTTTTTGACACGAAGTCGTGTCGTGTCGTGTTCGTGTCTATAAATTTGACACGAAATTAACACGAAAACACGACCCAATTGACACGAAAACACGACCCAATTAAAGCCACGATAGCAACACGATTTATACACGGTTAAGATTGTACCCACCCACTTGCACTTTAATACCCTTGATTTATGCCATTTGTCACCATCTGAAATCAACACACTTTTAACAAATTAGACCTAAATGGTTGAGGTCTTTCATTTCCAGCCGCAACCACAAATGAAGACATCCCTTTCTCTATATCTCCATTCATCTTCCATCCCTCCCTTTTGATTTTCACCTCCATTTTCCATCTTCCATCTCCATTTTCCACCTCCATCCATCTTCCATCTCCATTTTCCGTCAAAGAAGAACAAAAGGGTCCGATCACTTTAACAGCAAAAACAAAAGGATTTGCTCACTCTACAAGGCTACGAACACCATGAATGCGAAGAAGAAAACTAAAGTCAGCTTTGACACAACAAATCTTGTTGAGATTGAACCAGATCTGGATGAAAATGACGAGGTAAAACCTAAAACTATTATATATTTTTACTCTCCTATTTTTTACACTCTCCTATTTTTTTATACTCATATTTTTTGACACAAACAAACCTGATTTTTTTTACCGATCTAAATTTTTTTTAGAGTGTATATTTTTTTTTACCTAAACGATCTAAAATTTTTACACACGATCTAAAATTTTTACCCAATCTGAATTTTTCTTAACTATGTAGAATTTTTTAACTATGTAGAATTTTTTGGTTATTTATTACACCCATCCTTCCTGTTGTATCAATATTCTTGCAATTTTAGTTTTGTCCAATGGTCCCATTTACGTTGCTGAGTAGTCATCCTCAGCTTTGTTTCACTCATTGCCCCACTAGCTTTGCTTATGTGTAATTCTAATCTTATTGCAACTAGAAAGTAGTAAGTTTTTTTTCCCCAAAGACATTTTTTTTTTAAAGATTTAGTATGCTTTGCCTTGTATTGGTTTGAAATTTGATTCAATTCGCAACTTTTCAACTGACAAATAGAACCATTTGATCGGTATTATATCAAGTTCATATTGTTTTTTTTGGACCAACTGTATGTGTATTTTTTAGAATGTTGGTGTTTTGAACATTGAGATGCTATATTTTTTTTAACTGTATGTGTATATGTTGGTGTTTTTTTAAGTGTATGTGCATATGTGATATGCAGAATTTGCAAAAAAAATTTAAAGTGTATGTTTTGTTGAACACTGATATGCAGAATTTTTTTAGAGTGTATATTTTTTTGACACTCGTATTTTTAATCTTTTAACACTTAGATATTGGTGTTTTAAATATGTAGAATTTTTTTTTAGAATGTTGGTGTTTTGAACATTGAGATGCTATATTTTTTTTAACTGTATGTATATATGTTGGTGTTTTTTTAAGTGTGTGTATATGTGATATGCAGAATTTGCAGAATTTTTTTAAAGTGTATGTTTTGAACACTGATATGCAGAATTTTTTTTAGAGTGTATATTTTTTTGACACTCATGTTTTTAATCTTTTAACACTTAGATATTGGTGTTTTAAATATGTAGATTTTTTTTTTAGAATGTTGGTGTTTTGAACATTGAGATGCTATTTTTTTTTAATTGTATGTGTATATGTTGGTGTGTTTTTAAGTGTATGTGTATATGTGATATGCAGAATTTGGAGAATTTTTTTAAAGTGTATGTTTTGAACACTGATATGCAGAATTTTTTTTAGAGTGTATATTTTTTTGACACTCATATTTTTAATCTTTTAACACTTAGATATTGGTGTTTTAAATATGTAGAATTTTTTTTTAGAATGTTGGTGTTTTGAACATTGAGATGCTGTATTTTTTTTAGAATGTTGGTGTATATGTGATATGAAGAATTTGCAGAATTTTTTTTAAGTGTATGTTTTCAACACTGATATGCAGAATTTTTTTTAAGTGTATGTTTTCAACACTGATATGCAAAATTTTTTTTAAGTGTGTGTATATGTGAGAAGCTGTATTTTTTTTAACTCTCATTATTTTTGTTATTGGCGTTTTAGATGGAGGAGAGCGAAGAGGACAGCTCGTGCGAAGATGACAAGGAAAATGCAGTTGAGGTTGAGGTGAAAATTGAAGGACAAGAGGAGCATGGAGTCAAACGTCAACGAGAGCGTTGGTCTGAGGTATGGCAGTTTTATGATTTGCTTCCAATTGGGGATGATGGGAGGGAAAGGGCTAAGTGTAAAAAGTGTGGAAAACGTTATATATGTGAAACTAAGACCGGAACTGGAAGTTTGAAAAAACATTTAAGTAGGTGTCCTAGAAGGGATAGGACTGATATTGGTCAATTAGTTATGAATCCCAAGAAAGGGTCTTTGACAGTGCGCTCCACTAAATTTAATGCTGAAAGATTTCGTGAATTAATTAGCGAGGCCATCATTCGGCATGACCTACCTTTTCAATTTGTTGAGTATGATGGTATTAGAGCAATTTTTCAATATTTGTATGAAGATGTAGTTACCATCTCTCGAAATACGGCGAAAGCCGATGTGCTAAAAATGCATAAGAAAGAGAAGATAAAACTTAAAAAAATGCTTGAAATTGCTCCCGGTAGAGTTTCTTTGACATCTGATTTATGGTCATCCATAAACACTGATGGATTTGTGTGCGTCACTTCGCATTTCATTGATAAAGAGTGGAAATTACAAAAAAGGATTCTCAATTTTCAATTTATGCCACCGCCACATAATGGTATATGCTTGACTGAAAAAATATCATCATTGTTATCTGAATGGGGGATTGAGAAAAAACTTTTCACAATTACATTGGATAACGCATCTAGTAATGATACTTTTGTGGAGTTGTTAAAGAGTCAGCTAAACAATGAAAATTCACTGTTGAGTAATGGTGATTACTTTCATGTTCGTTGTTGTGCTCATGTTTTGAATTTGGTTGTGCAAGATGGGTTGAAATCAATTGATGAGGGGGTGGGAAAAGTTCGTGAATGTGTGAAGTACGTTAAAGGTTCACAAGTACGGAAACAAAAGTTTATGGAGTGTGTCAAATTTGTTCATTTAAGTCCTAAGAAAGGCTTGCGACAAGATGTTCCAACTAGGTGGAATGCAACCTTTCTTATGATTGAGAGTGCTATCTTCTATCGCCGTGCGTTTGTTCGTTTAGCACTAAGTGATTCAAATTTCATACATTGTCCAAGTGAAGATGAGTGGAGTAAAATTGAGAAAATATTTAAGTTTTTGGAAGTTTTTTATGAAGTTACTTGTATTTTCTCGGGAAACAAATACCCCACTGCAAACTTGTATTTTCCTTCGGTTTCTATGGTTGAGTTAACTCTGAAACAAGAAATGAAGAGCATGGATGGATTCATGAGGGAGATGGCTTGTAAGATGTATGCAAAATTTTCAAAATATTGGTCTGATTACAGTTTAATTTTAGCCATGGCAGCTGTGTTAGACCCTCGTTACAAGCTACAATATGTCGAATTTGCATACAAAAAACTTTATGGCAACGATTCATACCAAAGTGTTATTGTTCGGGAGAAAATATTTGCTCTTTTCGATGAGTACATGAGTAACTCCTCCACTACTCCAAGCCCATCTAACTCTCTAAGGAGTGACAATCCTAAGCTTGTTTTGAAGAATAAGAATGAGACTGTTCTTAGTAGGAGCACACAAAACATGTTTAAGGTAAATTTGAATTTAAATTGAGTTTAATTTATTTTTACTTATCAAATCTATAACTTAATGTCATTTGTAATACAGGAATTTAATGCTTATGAGAGCCTAGAACTTTCTTGTATGCAAAAGTCCCAACTTCAAATGTATTTGGATGAGCCAAGGAGTGATTTAGAAGAAAATTTAAATGTGCTTAGTTTTTGGAGAGCACATCAATACCGTTATCCAGACCTTGCTTGTATGGCGCGTGACATTTTGAGCATTCCGGTTTCTACCGTAGCGTCGGAGTCAGCATTTAGTAATGGAGGTCGTGTACTTGACCAATACCGGAGTGCATTAAAAGCTGATACCGTGGAGGCCTTGATTTGCACTCGTGACTGGTTGTTTGGAGTGAAAGGTATATAATTTGAGTTATAACTTTCTGAAATTTAATAATTGCAAGTTGTTCATTTTTTTTATTCTTTTTTTTACCTTGTAGGTGATGAGGAGCTGAGTTTACATGAGCTAACTGAGGATATCATTCAAGTTGATGAAAAGAGTGATAAAAATCCGTCCGAAAATTAAGCCCGGGTAGATATCATTATTTTTAATAGTTTGGCCACTCTATTTTTGACATAATAATAAGTGTGATGTATATTAACTTTCTGTATGTTTTTTGATTTTGCAGGGCTGAGGAGGGATAGGGGGAGCTGTTATTTTGGACTGTCACTTTTTTAGAATTGCATATTTGTTGTTTGTTTTGGACTATAATATGCAGAATTCTATTTTTGTCTAACATGTCATTCTTATGGGAGAATGGACTTTTTTTTGTTCTTTTTTGTACTTATTTGGACTGGATAGTTAATGCCAAATTGTATGTTTAATGGATTTGAACATACAATTCTCCCACAAGAATGTTGTTGGTTTTGAACTGTATGTTTAATGTATGGATTTTATTTGGACATTGTGCAAATGATACAAGACTTATATAGACTTATTTGGAATTGCAAGTATAACAGTTAATTCCAAATTTTTACTAAATGCAGAATTGTTAATGCAAAACTGTTAATGTATGATTAATGCAAAATTTAATGCAGATTTTCAATGCAAAATTGTTAATGCAGATTTTCAAAGCATAAATGTTAATGCAGAATTTAAAATGCTCTAGAATCTAAAGCAGAAAACAAAAATTGCTTTAGAAATTATAATTCGTGTTTCTCGTGGCAAACGTGTTTTTCCTGTTAAATGGGATGGAAAATTATAATTCGTGTTAAACGTTTCGTGTCGTGTTTTTCATGGGTCGTGTTCGTGGCATTCTAAAAAAACACGAAGTCGAGTCGTGTCGTGTTCGTGTTTAATATTTCCTTGTCGTGTCGTGTCGTGTCGTGTCAGGCCAAAACACGACCCAAATACACGAATTGCCACCCCTAATAAAAAGAGGAGGACATCTCATTTTAGAGGAGACTCTCACAGAATATTAGAGGGACGAAATAAGAGAGAAACACTGTGTATATTATGTACATAAAAAAATTCCAAAAAAAAAAAAAAAATAGTTTAGTGTTAGAATAAATTTTAGGTTTAGTTTTTATTTTTATTTTTGTAATCAAGTGCTGAAAATTGTGAAGAAGTTGGACGCATGTCGAGGTGCATTTCAAGACATATTTGTGAGAAAAAAATTACGTATCGTATTTCTTCCTTCTCTTTTCAATTTATATTCTTCTTGACATATTCTTTATTGTCGTTTATGAATACATGAGAATGTTTGGCTAAACATCATGTTCAAGGGGTGGGATGCACTGTGTAGGATATTAATTTAATTAATTGATTTAGGGTCATTAATTTTATATTTCTAGGGTCATTAATTTAAACTTGTCACAAATTAATTTATGTATCGAGAGATAGTAAATTAATTTTACAAATTAATGTTTGATTTTATGAATCGGACTAGAGATAGATTTTTCCTAAATCTAAGTATTAATTTGGTGTTGAAATTTGATGATTGATACTATTTTTATTAAATTGATCCTGACGGGTAATTTTCTTGAAAATAATATAATTCTTAATTTTTCATCGTGTAACATTTTTAAATTAGTTTTCAGAAAAATATATTATTAAATTTATAATTATAACGAGAGTTAGATTATCGATTTAATATTATCTCGAAATATTTCAAATTAAGAAATTAAAACAACTGAATACGTGGTGTAATCCCACCTCCTGACATTCTCACATTTTTCACACTCGATTGCACTTTATTTTTCGTTATTTAGTCATTTCATAATTTTAGCATTTATTAGTTAATTTTCTATTGAAGTTGTTTTAAATAAAATTAAAAATTAAAAAAAATTAAAATATATATTTTTTCAAAAAAAATTGAATTGCAAGCATTCACATTAATTGTTTCACCTTGGAAGTTGGATTGATACCCATACTTACCGCAATACGAGTTGTTTTAGACAAGTTTTATAGGTAATTCAAGGGATTTGGAGAGTGACTTTTGAAGACAACAACTATACGCAAAAAGCCAATTATTAGATACAACTTGATACTATATCCTATGACTCAGATTATTTTATCCGGAATTGAGCCAACACTACATAAGACTCAATTAGAAATTGGTGTCCTTACATATTTTAATCTTCTTCAATTAATATGTTGAAGTTCCCTCTTTTACGTGTAAGTTTAGTTTTTAAAATATTATTTTTGACATATAAATTTAGTTTTTTAAAACAAGATAATATATACGAATGTCCACGTAATCACCCAAAAAATTAACTTAAAAGCTCATATGTCAATACCTTTTATAAAATTTCAAACTAAAAATCTGTTTTTTTAAATAATTTTGAATGTAAATCTCTTCAATATCAATAAAAAAAATATTTTCATAAAAAAACTATAATTGAAGAAACACCTATTTTTGTAATTTTTATGTAGTTAAATTATTAGTACGATGAGTTATTATATTCTATCTCATTTAAGTGCATATATATAATGTATAAAGGTTATTATTCAATGAAAACATTGGCGGGATGACTCGTTTTATTCTATCAGATTTAAATCATTATACATTTTATGTATAACATGTATAAAAATCACATCGAAAGAAAGATTTATATATTATACTAGTTTTTCAGCCAGCGTGATTTGCGGGCATTGTTTAGTTATGGATAATCCATATGACATTACAATTTTTAAAACTACATTACTTTGTGTAAAAATCGTCAAATAATCATTATGTTGATAAATAATTATAATATAAGTTGACTAATATAATTAATCATTAAATATAACGTACAAATTACAAATTATATGTACAATTATCTCAAGTCATTAAACAAACTCAATTAGTAGATTGCCAAGTCCAATCAATTCAACAATGATATACGGCCAAACAAAATAGAAGCAAATTCATAAATGTGCAGGACTTGAGTGAAAAAGTGTAACAGACTAATGAGTCAATGAAGTTAGATAAATTAAAGAAAAAGACATGTGATAAATGTTAAAGGCAATATAAATTATTTCCATAACAAATTTGTAAAGATGTTGTATTTTAGTGGAAAAAAGTGTAAGAGATTAAAGAATATATGAAGTTCAAGAAATTAATTGTAATACCCGTATTTTTTATAAACGGGTTAATTAATTAAAGAAGATCATGTTTTAGTTAAGTGTTTATTTTGGTGCATTTATGTTAATATTTTGGTAAGTTGGGAATTTGGTTTAAACCTACGGGGGTTATTTTGGACATTTTACATCTTCCCTGAATTGAAAATTTTGGCTTTTGTTTTTGAAACATAATTTCGAGTAGGATTTAATTAGGGTAGAGTTTATAATGCTTTTTTATTTATCCATTTTTTTATCATGGTTGTATGGTGCTATGAGACTCCTAATAAGCTTAGGATTCTATGGTCAGAAAGGAGAATAAGAGATTGAGAGAGGGTTGTGGAGGTGAGAGAGAAAAGAAGAAGCAAGAGAGAAAAACAAAAAAAGAAATAACAAAAGATAAAGAGAAGAGAAGAACTGAATGGGAGAGAAAGAAACAACGAGAGAAGAGGAATGTTGTCTTGCGGCTAAGCTGTTATGGCTGGCTTGCTCCCCACTATAGCAGATGGTACCACTGCTATAGCGGTTTGGTACCCACTGCTATAGCGGATGGGTATGGTAGTTAGTGGCACATGTGATTTACATGGGTTTTCTTTCGGGGTGTTTTGCATGGGAATTCTTGAGTAGCTAAAACTATTTTACATCTATTTTTTTACTTAAAAAGTTAAAGCCCTCATTAGTTTCATAAGCTAGATATCTTTTTCACATGACTACCTGTATCAACCAAACACATAACAGACCCTACACATAACCCCAATACACCATTGTTATATTTTTTAACCCTATTTTTGGAAGACCTGCTGCTTGGAATTTGGAGAAAACCTGAACATGAAAGTTACTTATTTTCGCGAGATGAATGTCGTGGTGCCCTCAGATTTTTAAGAATACTTCATTTCAGGCAAGAACATCAGTATTTTTATCTTGAAGTATTATTTGATTTAAATGTTGCCTAAACATTAAATACAAGTGTTTTATTAATACGATTAGCATGTTAATTAGGGAAAGTGATAACCTAATTATAAATATGCTTTTATTAGATTCTGAAATTGATTTTAAAACTCAAAATATCGCATGCTTAGATAGTTGTACCGTATTATTTTGGATTGTTGGGACAAATCACATGTTAATTAAAAATATGTAATTCGATAGTATGTTTTTACTCGTAACACCATGTAGACAGTTTATAAGATGTAGAATGTATTAATTTATTACTGAAAATTGTCAATACGCATTTTTGAATTGATTTATAATTTAATTCGATTAATTATCACTTGTATTGATAAATTGAATTTGGGCAACTTGTTGAATTGTTTTGTAGAACTCGTTTTACCACATGATATAATTAGTTTAATATGCATGGAATCAGATTTGTATAATTGAGAAATAAATAACTGTAATGTCGAATTAAGAATGTGATTAATGTAGAAATCGTTCGCGTTAATAAATTGACACCATTGGGACTTTAGGATTTACGTGGGTAGTTATATCCTCACCCTTGAATTAGTATATTACTCTATAGGTATGGGACTAGCGAGTAGGCATATTAATTATAGTTGATGCCTTTTAGGTATGGGACTAGGGAGTGTGCACTTATACGTTTGGGTATTTTCTAGGTATGGGACTGGATAGTACGACATTACGCTTTTTATCCTAGGTGTGAGATGGTTTAGGTATTCTTAATAGGTGAGGGACTCGGTGATACATATGGTTTGGTGATCTCTAGGTATGGGACTGAGGATAGGTTATTGTTGTGATGCACAAATTATAGGTGGGGGTAGTTTTAATAAGGAAAATATGATAAAGACAAGAAAATTAAAACATAAGATAATAAACAGGTATTAGATATGGATTGATTATGTGTCACAATATATGTGGTATGGGTAGGTTGGCCATTACGATGATTGTAAGACCCGTATTATCTTGGCTATTTTAACGATTTGTATATGTTTGCATCACGGGTATGTGTAATGTCTAGTGTGGGTCGTCCATCATGATGATTGCAGAATCTAGACTAACTGACTATATTTATGTGTCGTGTGTGGAGAACATCACAGTATGTGTGGGCTAACTAAAATTAGCCTGATAGGCTATTGTGATGTTTGTGGTTTTATGTGTTGAGACGTTAAGCGTACCATGAGTATGTGCAAGGCCTATGGAACGGAAAACTTGATATAATGGTGTTGTATCGATATTATGATTAATATTGAAAAATTATTTAAATTAAGTAAGATAATGGAATGAGATTTAATTAATATGGGTAGTGATAACATGTGCCCTAAGGGCACATGATATTAGCTGAACTTAGAAAGTGTAAAACAAACATAACTCCTAGGCACTTAAATTTCCACCTCCTCCACTATCTCGGTTATACACGTACTCACTCTTGAAAACAAAAGAATAATTAATGCCTACATTCTCTCTCTCCCCCATTAACTCCCCACTTTAAATTCTTCTTGTTTTTTTAGTTGAACATTTTTTTACAGATTTAACATTAGCAATAGTTTGTACAACTTTTTTTTAATTATTTAAAAACTTGTTTTGTATATAAAAATCGTTTTACAGCTTTTTTATTGCAAATAAAATTGTTTTGTCTATATAAAAAAATGTTTTTAAAACAATTTTTTTTCTTAGAAATATGCTTTACAGCTTTTTTTTTTTTAAACAATATGTTTTACAAAAACTGTTTTTAGACAAAAAGATTTTCTATTAATAAAAAGATATAAAAGCGGGCTTGTAAACAGGTTTTTTTAAATAAACAAGTTTTTAATATAAAAACAGTTTTTTATATAAAAAAAATAGTTTTTCTATTGAAATAAAAATAAAAAACGTTTTTTTTTAATTAAAAGCAATCAGTTTTTTTATTTTAAGTAAACATTTTTTTAATTAAACGTAAACAGTTTTTTTTAAATTAAAAAAATATTTTTCATAGTAAAAAAATAATGTTTATTGACATGATATCGCGATTTATTAGTACCGTTGGCGTGGACCCACATTCCCAAACTCGCATCATTTGTTGAATGTGGGTCCGCACCAGCGGTACTAATCAATCGCGAGTCTAAGGCATCAAATTAAACAGTTTTTTTATTAAAATTAAACCGTTTTTTATTAAAATTAAAATTAAAAAATTATTATTTTTTGTAAATAAAAATATTTTTTATTAAAACAGTGTTTATTGTTTTATACATTTTTATTAAAAAAAATCTGTTTTGTCTAAAAACAGTTTTTGTAAAACATATTTTTATAAAAGAAAAAACTTTAAAACATATTTCTAAGAAAAACAAATTTGTTTTAAAAACAGTTTTTTATATAAACAAAACAGTTTTGTTTACAATAAGGTAAAACAATTTTTATATACTAAACATGTTTTTAAATAATCAAATAAAAAAGATGTAAAAACTAACACTTTTGCTTACAATAAGAAAACTTTAAAACAATTTTTATATACTAACCATGTTTTTAAATAATCAAATAAAAAAGATGTAAAACTATTTTTAATGTTAAATCTGTAAAAAACAATATCTACTAAAAAAACAAGAAGAAGTTAAAGTGGGGAGTTAATAGGGTAGAGGGAATATAGGCATTAATTGTTCTTTTGTTTTCAAGAGTGAGTATGTGTATAACCGAGATAGTGGAGGAGGTGGGAATTTAAGTGCCTAGGAGTTATGTTTGTTTTACACTTTCTAGTTTTAACTAATATCATGTGCCCTTAGGCACATGCTATCACTACCCAATTAATATTTAAATAAACATTATCCGACTTCGGTAATGAGATCGTTTGTCATATGTGGGTAGTTGTTATAGATTTACATTACTCGCCTCGTTATTATTAATGCTTAGTTAATTAGAATCCTCTACTGTGATATTTATCACTTATAATGCTAATCAATGGATTCATGGATCCTATTTGGGAAGAGTACATGGTATTCTTGCAGTGAGCCCTCCTAACCCATCGTCGTTGATTAACCTTTCAGGATACTTTGTTGTGTAAGTAGATTGTTTTAGAGATTAGTGCGACTTGTAGTTGTAGATTTACTTTATTTCATAATTTAGTTTCCTTTCCACTCGCTTTTATTATGAGACAGTTGTTTTGGGATTTGGTGGGTCATTCGACTCTACACTTGTTTATGATTTTCAGTTGTAAAGATTTTATGTAGTTGACTTTATTTCATTTGAGTTTTCTGTGTATTGGAGTTGAGATTTATTATTGGAGGTTGGTGATGGATTTTATTGTGGTGAATGATTAATATTTATAGAATTATCTTGATTTATACCTTGTGGAAAAAGTTTTAAATATCTCATATTTCTCTCACATGCTAAGAATGGTATTAAATTTTAATGACCGACGTTTTTTGGTATTGGGATCTGGCCAGCTTCAATAATAGAATGTGTGGGTTTTTACCTTAATGAGAAATTTGAGTAAAATAAGTGAAATAGAATAAAGAATAAATGATGTTCAAAATATTAAATACGATGACATATACATTATATGAATTTTATAATTATTATATATGATAAGAATAATTATTTAAATAGAGTATTTTATAATTATTAAAGAATGATTATTATATATGATAAGAATAAATGATGTACATGATCCTTTAAAGAGAGTATTTTATAATTATTATATATGACAAGAATTTTTTTCAATATTAATAAGTATTAAGATTTCAAAAACTACACATTCATGTTTCCAAATTGAATATTTCTTAGTGAAAAAGATTCCTCGCATTCTTTGAAATAAAAATGTCTATTTAAAATACTGTAATTTTTTATTTACTTTTCATTTTCTACTACCTTTCTTTCTTATTAAATGAATGTTTGGATCACTTTTAAGTTCTTTGAGTTGTTTTTTCAATTCTCTTATACTTTCTCATGACATTCCCTTTTTCGAAAATTTAGTTCATTTCTTCATCTTCCTTCGAATCTGAGTCACATAAAATATATTTAGCGTTTCCACTATCCTCATCTTAGTTGAGTCATTCTGATATATAAAAAATATGAGTTTTCCAAGTTAAGTGGTGATTTTCGAAAATATACATCAATATTGATTTGCATTTGAAATATCGTCATACTTTCTTTGAGACTATTTTCCACACCACTCCACTTTGGTGAAGAAGATAAATCAAGGATCTAGTTGTATCGACATTGAGGGATTGAATACTTACAATGGTATTTTCACGTTCTTGGGAGCCCAAATCTTTATTGAAGCCGTGAGATGGATATATAAATTTGATCATCTTCTTAAACTGTTAAGATTTCAATATCCTTTTGTTGTGATAAGTCACTTAGGTCTTCATTAGTTTACTATAACTGTGTTGTAGCTTCATCTTGATCATTTATATTTGATATTGAGCTTGAATCAGTTTTGTTCTCATCTTGTGAGTGGTTATATTGCTCACATCGCTCCCTTAGCCATACCTTTGGCAAATAAGTTTGAGAGTATCCCAATGTCTTTAGTTGTACTGCAATGCTTGAATAAATTGTAAACATGCAATATAATGGCACAATAAAAAATGTGTATTGCTTTTGATTTCAATTGAATAGCCTTATATCATTTTCATCAAATTCAATTTCTTTTTCCAAATTCAGTTTCTCCTTCAGTTTGGGGCCGGCTATTCCCACTCCCCCACATTCTTCCCACAGTCCATTTTAAGATTCAATGACTATAATGCCCTTAAATCCATTAAACCCATTAACTCATTTTCATTTCATTTCAAATTCATATTTATACCCAAAATTTATATTCACTTTTTTATCCCAACAAAAATAAATATTTTATTTATTTAATAAAAAAAATTTATTTATATTAAAAACTGTTTTGAATGTAAAAAAATGTTTTTAAAAAAAAAACACTTCTTAAAAAAATAAAAAAATAAATTTTGTATAAAAAATTGTTTCAACTTTATATAAAGTGAAAAATTATTTCCGCTGTTAAAAAAATTAACTGTTGTTTTAAAAAAATTGTTGTGTAAATTATTTAAACAATTTAAAATATACGCAAATAAAAATTGTTTTGATTACGAAAAACTATTTTTAAAAAATAAAAAATATTTTTTGTATAAAAACTGTCTTAACTTTTTATATAATACAAAAAATATTTTTTACAAAAGTAAATTGTCTTAGCTTTTAAAAATACGAATTATAAATAAAAAAAATTGTACATTTTATTTTTAAAAAATCATGAAAAAATTAACACTCTTTTCTATTAATATAAATAAGACACTACAAAAAATGTTTAAATCGTTTTTTACAAAACAGTTGTTAAATAAAATTTACAGTTTATATATATAAGAGATAGATTTTTAATAGCTAAAACAGTTTATATTAAAAAAACTTGTCTTTCATATTATATAGAACGTTGTATAAACATTTTTTTTATCACACATGTTTTATCAGACACATTTTTTCTAGTGTTTTATTTACATTTATAGACTTTTTATTTTAATGTATAGAGTGCTTTATTTCTAGAAAAAATGTAAAAAATCATTTTTCACAAAACAGTTGTTAAATAAAATTTACAGTTTTTATATATAAAAGACACATTTTTAATAGCTAAAATAGTTTATATCAAAAAATTGTCTTCTATATTATATAGAACGTTGTTTTAGTTTTTTATAAACAATTTTTAACAATAACAGTTAATTTTTTTTAAGTGTGGAAATAGTTTTTTTTACTTTTTAAAACGGTTATATAAAGTTAATAAAAATTATACAAATTTCTTTTAAACAAACAATTTTCAAAAATAAATATTTTTTATAATCAAAACGGTTTATTTATTTTAGACACTCAAACTTTTTATAAAATGTTTTAGCTATTAAAAATCTGTGACACCCCGACTAATTAAATACTGGGTAGCTACTCCTTTATTAAATCAATACAAAATGCCAAGTTGGTCCAGTTAATAGCATCACTGTCGAAAACATTTTTAATGATTACTAACCACCTAGTATTTAAAAAGTGAGTTGTCAAATTTTAAATTAAATCTGATTAACATGCAATAAATGAAATATAGAAATGTAACACAACCATTGACGATAAAGTTCAACTATAATGAATCAACAATTAAAGATGAGTCTAGAGGAAATACTCCTCACAACAATCCCAATATGAAAGGAAATAAAACAAGTCTGCAACCTGAATTAATTACAAACCAAAGTCTGAATAACTGAAATATAAAATGAAATGTCTCTAAAAGAAATGGGCGACATGCCCTACAACTGATGAAATCTGAATATAGAGTCAAGGCAAATGAAGCGTCTAATAACAAGGCCCTGTAACTTCCACAACAGCTACAGCTCGTCACCTGACTGGAAACACTATGCATGGTGTCCTTGTGGCTGGGCACCTAAAAATGGTTTTTATAAAAAAAATAGATTTGAAAGCAAACGGGTCAGAGCCCGAATGTGGAGAGTATTTTAAAAACAGCAAGTGCTTTAATAACAATTAAAACAATGAATGCAAGATACATGTTAGGACGTGCTCTCACATGATATACTCACCTCTCGTCTAACAGTGCACTCCTAACGTTCCTGTACCCATTCATGTGTTATTTATCTAACTAAACCATCATAACTTCTAACCCAACTACTCGATTCACAATATGAATTCCCAATGTTATTACTTAAATAGATAGCTTTACTTGAACTCGGATTCTCAATTGTTAGCATTACCGTTTACTGGAGGTTATCCCCTTATTTATCTTCTCATGTAGTTACTATAATGATTCTCATAAATAAACATCACAATTCCTTTTCATTCAACCGTATATTATTCGCATCATAAATATACAATATAAGCACCCCGAGGCTAAGCTGCGGTGCACACATACTCTGCTATCCATCCCGGTACATCATGTACATAAGGATTACAAATTTCGAATCTCTCAGGAATTGTTAGAATAAACACCACACACAAAAATGGAGGCGAACATAATTCAACATATCCATGGTCACGTACATACCTACGCTCCATAGTCAGTTGGCTTAATAACTCACAATTAAGTCATTCCCTTGAACTATGTCCTCTAGGTACCAAACTAAATCCGGGCACACAAGGATTAGAAGGCCCTAAGCGAACGTAAACCTCCCGTGATAGCAAGTATGGTAGGTATGTCATACACATAAGATCATATACTAAGCATGCACACATCTTAGATATCTCAATATTAATAAAGGTATTTTCTACATCCTTATACCATTATCCCAATTGTATACATTTTTAGTCTTCCGATAATATATAATGTAGATTGTCGACACATCTCACGTCATAGATTCTTATACTTAAAACCTATCTCAAAGGGGTTATTAAGTTTCCTATTATTCCCACATATTACATCATTATTCTTAAGGTCCTTACTTCTGCCCCAAACCTCAATTCATCAACTTATTCAAAATTACTCTATTAATCCTAATATTATCTCACTCATCGAGCTTCATTAGCTTTTAGAATAATTCCTCAAATTAAATTCTAATTAAGGTCCAAACTTTATAACCATACCTACTGGTCTTCCTTAAGTCTAAGGATATTCATAAGGTCTCCAATAATATTTTCCAAGGGTTAACATCATTAAAATTTAACTAGGGGAAATTTTACTCTTTATGGGAAGGTCGATCGATCGACCTTGACCTTCGATCGATCGATAGTGGTCGATCGATCGATAGTGGTCGATCGATCGACTGATGAATGTCGATCGATCGAACGCACCAGGTAGGCTGCGGACTGCTTCGTTTTGCAGTTTTAAAATCATCTCAAAACACCATTAACAAGCATGAAACTCCAAGAATACGTTATAATATCATCATACAACCATCCTACAACAGTATTCACGTTCTAAAACCAATAATTCATCATTCCGGGGCTTTGTTTGGATCAAAACTTCATCAAGAATTCCAGTTTTCTATTTCTTTCAAGAACATTAATAAACTTCTTCTAAAATCCGTTTTTAGATCATCAATGGTTCTGTTTTGAATACATAATTCGTCCAGAAAGTTTCTACATGCAATTCCTAACATAGTTCATAGTTTTAATCCTCAAATTCATGGGTCTAATCAATCTTCCAAGATAAATTTGATGATTATCCTAAACATGGAAAAGCATAGCATTGAATCAATTATAATTAAACCACTTGCCTCTAATCTTTCTCTGAATTTGATGTTGAATCTTGAAGGTTGAGTTGTTCTCCCTCTCTCTTTCTGCAGAATTCTCTTCTCTCTACAAGTTCTTCTCTAAGGGTGATGACAATGGAGGTGGGGTTGGTTTTTGGTAAGTGGGAACTATTTCTTAACTTCTCCCGTAGCCCATTAAGTCCCTTAGTGTAGTTAGTGGGTTTAGTGGATAAAGAATAAGTCAGATTTTTGTTTCTAATTTTCGTGGGTTTTAATTCCCAAATTTTCCGAAATTACCAAAATGCCCTTTTAAGTTATCGGTATGGCCCAATAATGCCCCGGGACCCAAACTTAACCCCCGGCTAGTGTTTTCTGACTATTTCGACCCTTCCGGACACGTTGGCGCACTCAAAATGACCATAAGTTTAATAGAAATAAAATTCACTTTTTAATTAAATAATTACTTTCCGGACGCGACTGTCACACGCGTCTCAACAAAATTTCCCAAATTGTCGTATTTCAATCTCGCGACAATTTCAATAGTTACAATATTCGTATATTGCCATATAAACACATTATAATCAAATACTAACTCACATCTCGTTAATATTTTATCCGGATTAATTCTCAATTAATTCACATTTAATTCAATTAATCCCATAAATAAATATCGATAAAA
Organism: Sambucus nigra; assembly: GCA_949130495.1. Taxonomy (NCBI): domain Eukaryota; kingdom Viridiplantae; phylum Streptophyta; class Magnoliopsida; order Dipsacales; family Adoxaceae; genus Sambucus; species Sambucus nigra. The sequence goes on from OX422213.1 coordinate 154,082,055, forward strand.
ATGCGGGGTATTACATACTTCCCCCCTAAAAACAGAATTTCGTCCCGAAATTCGGAACTAAAAAGTACCTGGTAAAAACAACTCTGGATAACTTTCGCGCATCTCTTCCTCGCGCTCCCATGTGGACTCCTCGACATTATGATGTCGCCACTGAACACGCACTAACGGAACTATCTTTGACCGCAGTTTTCGCTCACTTTGGTCCAAAATAGCAATTGGTCCCTCCTCGTAGGAGGTAGCAGGCTGGAGATCGATGTCCTCCAAATCAATGTGAGAATGAGCCAAATCGTCTCTAAGATATTTCCTTAGCGAGGAAATATGAAACACATCGTGAATCCGATGCAAATGCTCCGGTAACCCAAGTTTATACGCAACCGGCCCAATCCGCTCAATAATAGGAAATGGTCCCACATATCTCGGTGCCTACTTCCCTTTCTTCCCGAAACGCATAATCCCCTTCATAGGAGATACTCTGAGCAAAACCTGGTCCCCCACTTCAAATTCCCTGAAGGATCTCTTCGCATCAGCATAGCTCTTCGGCCTGTCCTGAGCTACCCGAATGCGACTCCGTATCAGCTTTATCCTTGCCGAAGTATCCTGAATCACTTCCGTCCCAAGTAGTTTGTTGTCCCCCACCTCCAACCAACATGCTAGGGAACGACAAGGTCTACCATACAACGCCTCAAATGGAGCCATACCAATGGTGAACTGGTAGGAGTTGTTGTAAGCAAACTCCACCAGTGGAAGATACTGCTCCCATCCACCCCCGAAGTCAATGATGCACATCCGCAACATGTCTTCCAACATCTGATTTGTAAGATCGGTTTGCCCATCGGTCTGCGGATGATAAGCCGTACTCAACCGCAATTCCGTGCCCATGGCCTCCTGAAAACTTTCCCAAAACCGTGAAACAAATATCTTGTCTCGGTCGAACACGATATTTAGGGGCACACCGTGAAGTCTCACTATCTCTGCAATAAAGAGCTGGGCATACTATCCCGTAATGTAGTCTGTCCTTACGGGTAGAAAATGAGCGACTTTGGTGAACCTGTCCACAATTACCCAAATGGAGTCGTGACCTCTCTGTGACGTAGGCAACCCCGTGATAAAGTCCATGGATATGCTCTCCCACATCCACATCGGGACCTCTAATGGCTGTAGAAGTCCTGTCGGTCTCTGATGGTCCACTTTTACCAGCTGACAAGTGGCGCATTTAGAAACAAACACGACAATATCTCTCTTCATCCCGCTCCACCAATACTGACGTCTCATGTCCTGGTACATTTTGTCCCCACCGGGATGTACTGCGAACCGTGAGCCGTGCGACTCTGCCATCACCTCGTGTCGCAATTCATCCCCTTCCGGAACTACCAGTCTCCCATTGAAGTGTAATCCCCCGTCTGAGCTAACGGTATAGGACTCGGCTCCCTCTGTTAATAATCGAACTATTTGCTCCTGACAGAACGAGTCATCTGCTTGTGCCTTTACTACTTTCATGACAATCTACAGTGTAACAGTCATTACTGACATGAATGATCGGGCCACTGCATCCTGGTGTCCCAACTCCTTCCACTTTGCCTTCCACACCCCTGCCACCTCATCTACTGGCCTACGGCTCAACGCGTCTGCTACCACGTTAGCCTTCCCCCGGTGATATTGGATATCAAATTGATAGTCCTTCACAAACTCAAGCCACCTTCGCTGCCTCATATTCAGCTCCTTCTGCGTGAATAGGTACTGTAGGGACTTGTGGTCTGTGAACAATCGAAACTTCTCCCCCAAAAGATAATGTCTCCAAATCCGAAGGGCAAATACCACTGCCGCTAACTCCAAGTCATGGGTAGGGTAATTCTTCTCGTGAGGCTTAAGCTTACGGGAAGCATAAGCTATGGCCTGACTCTCCTGCTGCAGTACACCTCCAAGTCCTTGTAAGGACGCATCGGTGTAAACAAGGTACTCAACTCCTGGTCTCGGCAATGCTAACACAGGTGCTGAGGTTAACTTGTCCTTCAACTCATCGAATGCTAACTGACAGGCATCACTCCAAATTAACGGCACACCTTTACGAGTCAGATGTGTCATGGGACCCGCTATCTTGGAGAAACCCCGAATAAACCTCCTGTAGTATCCTGCTAAGCCTAAGAAACTACGGATCTCAGTCGGTGTCGTGGGCTGTCCCCACTCCCTCACCGCGGATACCTTCCCCGGATCAACAGCTATTGCCCGGTCGGAAATAATATGCCCCAAAAACTGAACCTCTTTCAGCCAAAACTCGCACTTCTCATACTTTGCATACAGCTCGTTCTGACCTAGCGTCTGCAAAACCTGCCTCAAATGATCGGCGTGCTCCTCCTCTGTCTGGGAGTAAACCAGAATATCATCAATGAAGACAATGACGAACTGATCTAGGAACTCTCTGAACATCCTATTCATCAAGTCCATAAACACGGCTGGAGCATTGGTCAAACCAAAAGGCATAACCCGAAACTCGTAGGAACCATATCTCGTTAAGAAAGCAGTCTTCGAGACGTCCTCCTCCCTGATATGCAACTGATGGTAACCAGATCGCAAACAAATCTTCGAGAAGAAAGAAGCTCATCTCAACTGGTTGAATAAGTCATCGATTCGGGGCAACGGATACTTATTATGTATCGTGACATTATTCAACTCCCGGTAATCCACACACAACCTCAACGATCTATCCCTATTCTTAACGAACAACACAGGGGCACCCCACGGCGAAGTACTCCTCCGGATGAACCCCTGACCCAACAACTGCTCAATCTGATCCCGTAACTCTCTCATCTCAGCTGGAGCCATACGGTAAGGTGCGCGGGCAATAGGCCGAGTGCCCGGGGTCAAATCAATCACGAAATCTATTTCCCTACTCGGAGGTAATCCAGGTATATCCTGAAATACATCGGCAAACTCTCGAACAACTGGAATCGAATCAAGTGGTATCACCACTTCCTTAGAGGTCTCCTCCTCTATGTAGTACAAATGAGTGGATGATCCTCCCTCAGGACGAGGCATCGTCACTAAAAACATCTCCTGCCCGGGAATGGCAAAGATAATACTCCTACTAAAATAGTCAATCATGGCTCGGTACGCTACTAGCCAATCCATACGAATAATGGCATCATACTCGGTCATCTCTAACATTAACATATCGGCGGGTAAAGTAAACCTCCCGATATCTATACCCACACCTCTACACATAAGCGAAATCATGGAACCCCTACTCAACGGTGAGTCAACATAAGTAGCGTTGTTCTCTGCGGTGTCTAATAACCCAATGGTGCGTGAAAATCTCATAGCAATAAAACAGTGTGTAGCCCTCGTGTCAAATAAAATGCGCCCCAGAGTCCCCTGAATAAAGAACATACCCTCAATAGCTGGTGGATTCTGTGGGGCTGCGGCCTGCTGAAGCTGATACACTCTCCCATACTGAAGTTGTCCCTACTGAACTGGGACCGCTGGAATGGGTGGTAATGCTGCCATCTGGGGTGGTACTGGGAGGGCGGCGGGAAACATAGGCCTCTGTGGCTCGTGTCGAGCACCCTGCTGCTGCTGCTGTGGGGCCATGCCCTTATCAGGACAATCCTGACGTTTGTGGCCAATCTTACCACAAATGAAACACTTCCCCGGGAAGTTTCCCCCTCGCTGTCCCTTCTGCCCTCGGCACTGGTGGCCGTTACCATTTCTGCCCTGGCCTTGCTGGCCCTGGTGAAACTGCTGTTGTTGACCATTTTGACCCTGCTGGCCCTGATGGCCGTTATGACCCTGCTGGCCATTCCGAAATCCTCCCTGACCGTTCCTGAAACCCCCTGATCGGAACCTCTTATGATCCCCCTACTGGGAACCCTGATCACTCTGCCTATACTGACCCTGAGCTGATTGTGCCCCGCTGGTATCATTTCCCCCTGTCCTGCCCTGATGGCTGGACTCTCCTGATCGCTTCCCCTTTGTCAAGTGAAAGCGGTGGTCCTGGCAATGGAGCAATGCAGCGTTAACCACGTCAGAATAAGTGGCCAACGAGAGGTTCCCCAATAAATGCTGACGGATCCTCCAAGTCAATCCATCTATGAATTTCTGAATCTTCTTCTCTTTCGTCGGTATCTCATCCGGTACAATGTTCAGTAAATTTGTGAATTCGGCCTCATACTCAGCCACAGTCTTACCCTCCTGTCTAAGGATCATCAACTTCCTCCTCATTTCCGTGTGAACAGCTGATGGAAAATATTTGCGATCGAACCGCACCCAGAACTCCTATATAGTGAGAGTATCTCTCTCCTATGCGGTGGTAATAGACTCCCACCACTGCAATGCAGCTCCCACTAGCTTGAAAGTAGCTAGTATCTGCCTCTGAACATTGGTGCACTCATACATCCTCAAGTGCCTCTGAATATTCTTCCTCCACTGACTAGATACCACAACATCGGAGCTACCTGCGAACTCCGGAGGGTGTGCTTTCTGAAAAGCATCTCGAACTCGTTCCCAAGCAGACGGGAATGCATATTCCTGAACTGGCGCGGCTACCGGCGCCTGGGGTGGTGCCTGTTGTACAACGACGAGAGCTGCATTTACCGTTTGGGCTACAATGGCTGCAACCTCGGCGGCATTCATGGTGCCCTGTACTGGAGCTGGCTGTGGCTCGGGCTGTACATCCCTAGGAACTCGCTGCGCACGTCGTGGAGGCATCTGATATGAGAATAAAGTTTATAAGTTGGCAGTTATAAACGTAAAATAGCTGAAGAGCTAAGCATACATAAAAGAATACAACAGTCCTAAAATATAGGGCTCTATATCAAAGAAAGCTCAGCGGAAACATAATAAGCCGTACAGATCCTAAAGGACACTAGAACCTGATGCTCTGATACCACCTGTGACACCCCGACTAATTAAATATCGGGTAGCTACTCCTTTATTAAATCAATACAAAATGCCAAGTTGGTCCAGTTAATAGCATCACTGTCGAAAACATTTTTAATGATTACTAACCACCTAGTATTTAAAAAGTGAGTTGTCAAATTTTAAATTAAATCTGATTAACATGCAATAAATGAAATATAGAAATGTAACACAACCACTCACGATAAAGTCCAACTATAATGAATCAACAATTAAAGATGAGTCTAGAGAAAATACTCCTCACAACAATCCCAATATGAAAGGAAATAAAACAAGTCTGCATCCTGAATTAATTACAAACTAAAGTCTGAATAACTGAAATATAAAATGAAATGTCTCTAAAAAAAATGGGCGACATGCCCTACAACTGATGAAATCTGAATAGTCAAGGCAAATGAAGCGTCTAATAGCAAGGCCCTGTAACTTCCACAACAGCTACAGCTCGTCACCTGACTGGAAACACTATGCATGGTGTCCTTGTGGCTGGGCACCTAAAAATGGTTTTTACAAAAAAAAAATAGATTTGAAAGCAAACGGGTCAGAGCCCGAATGTGGAGAGTATTTTAAAAATAGCAAGTGCTTTAATAACAATTAAAACAATGAATGCAAGATACATCTTAGGACGTGCTCTCACATGATATACTCACCTCTCGTCTAACAGTGCACTCCTAACGTTCCTATACCCATTCATGTGTTATTTTTTTTAACTAAACCATCATAAGTTCTAACCCAACTACTCGATTCACAATATGAATTCCTAATGTTATTACTTAAATAGATAGCTTTACTTGAACTCGGATTCTCAATTGTTAGCATTACCGTTTACTGGAGGTTATCCCCTTATTTATCTTCTCATGTAGTTACTATAATAATTCTCATAAATAAACATCACAATTCCTTTTCATTCAACCGTATATTATTCGCATCATAAATATACAATATAAGCACCCCGAGGCTAAGCTGCGGTGCACACATACTCTGCTATCCATCCCGGTACATCACGTACATAAGGATTACAAATTTCGAATCTCTCAGGAATTGTTAGAATAAACACCACACATAAAAATGGAGGCGAACATAATTCAACATATCCATGGTCACGTACATACCTACGCTCCATAGTCAGTTGGCTTAATAACTCACAATTAAGTCATTCCCTTGAACTATGTCCTCTAGGTACCAAACTAAATCCGGGCACACAAGGATTAGAAGGCCCTAAGCGAACGTAAACCTCCCGTGATAGCAAGTATGGTAGGTATGTCATACACATAAGATCATATACTAAGCATGCACACATCTTAGATATCTCAATATTAATAAAGGTATTTTCTACATCCTTATACCATTATCCCAATTGTATACATTTTTAGTCTTCCGATAATATATAATGTAGATTGTCGACACATCTCACGTCATAGATTCTTATACTTAAAACCTATCTCAAAGGGGTTATTAAGTTTCCTATTATTCCCACATATTACATCATTATTCTTAAGGTCCTTACTTCTGCCCCAAACCTCAATTCATCAACTTATTCAAAATTACTCTATTAATCCTAATATTATCTCACTCATCGAGCTTCATTAGCTTTTAGAATAATTCCTCAAATTAAATTCTAATTAAGGTCCAAACTTTATAACCATACCTACTGGTCTTCCTTAAGTCTAAGGATATTCATAAGGTCTCCAATAATATTTTCCAAGGGTTAACATCATTAAAATTTAACTAGGGGAAATTTTACTCTTTCTGGGAAGGTCGATCGATCGACCTTGACCTTCGATCGATCGATAGTGGTCGATTGATCGATAGTGGTCGATCGATCGACTGATGAATGTCGATCGATCGAACGCACCAGGTAGGCTGCGGACTGCTTCGTTTTGCAGTTTTAAAATCATCTCAAAACACCATTAACAAGCATGAAACTCCAAGAATACGTTATAATATCATCATACAACCATCCTACAACAGTATTAACGTTCTAAAACCAATAATTCATCATTCCGGGGCTTTGTTTGGATCAAAACTTCATCAAGAATTCCAGTTTTCTATTTCTTTCAAGAACATTAATAAACTTCTTCTAAAATCCGTTTTTAGATCATCAATGGTTCTGTTTTGAATACATAATTCATCCAGAAAGTTTCTACATGCAATTCCTAACATAGTTCATAGTTTTAATCCTCAAATTCATGGGTCTAATCAATCTTCCAAGATAAATTTGATGATTATCCTAAACATGGAAAAGCATAGCATTGAATCAATTATAATTAAACCACTTGCCTCTAATCTTTCTCTGAATTTGATGTTGAATCTTGAAGGCTGAGTTGTTCTCCTTCTCTCTTTCTGCAGAATTCTCTTCTCTCTCTCTCTCTCTCTCTACAAGTTCTTCTCTAAGGATGATGACAATGGAGGTGGGGTTGGTTTTTGGTAAGTTGGAACTATTTCTTAACTTCTCCCGTAGCCCATTAAGTCCCTTAGTGTAGTTAGTGGGTTTAGTGGATAAAGAATAAGTCAGATTTTTGTTTCTAATTTTCGTGGGTTTTAATTCCCAAATTTCTGAAATTACCAAAATGCCCTTTTAAGTTACCGGTATGGCCCAATAATGCCCCGGAACCCAAACTTAACCCTCGGCTAGTGTTTTCTGACTATTTCGATCCTTTCGGACACGTTGGCGCACTCAAAATGACCATACGGTTAATAGAAATAAAATTCACATTTTAATTAAATAATTACTTTCCGGACGCGACTGTCACACGCGTCTCAACAAAATTTCCCAAATTGCCGTATTTCAATCTCGCGACAATTTCAATAGTTATAATATTCGTATATTGCAATATAAACACATTATAATCAAATACTAACTCACATCTCGTTAATATTTTATCCGGATTAATTCTCAATCAATTCACATTTAATTCAATTAATCCCATAAATAAATATCGATAAAAATGCGAGGTATTACAAAATCTATCTTTTATATATATAAACTGTAAATTTTATTTAACAACTGTTTTGTAAAAAATGATTTAAACATTTTTTGTAGTGTTTTATTTATATTAATAGAAAAGTGTGTTAATTTTTTTATAAATTTTTTTAAATAAAATGTACAATTTTTTATTTATAATTCGTATTTTTAAAAGCTAAAACAATTTACTTTTGTAAAAAACAGTTTTTATATTATATAAAAAGTTAAGACAGTTTTTATATAAAAAAAAAATTATTTTTTAAAAATTGTTTGTCATAATCGAAACAATTTTTATTTGCGTATATTTTAAATTGTTTAAACAATTTATACAGCAATTTTTTTAAAACAACAGTTAATTTTTTTAGCAGTGGAAATAATTTTTTACTTTATATAAAGTTGAAACAATTTTTTATACAAAATTTATTTTTTTATTTTTTAAAAAGTTTTTTTTTAAAATAAACATTTTTTTACATTCAAAACAGTTTTTAATATAAATAAAACTTTTTTATTAAATACATAAAATATTTATTTTAGCTGGTATAAAAAATGAATATAAATTTTGGGTATAAATGAAGAGGGGTTAATGGATTTAATGGATGTAAGGGCATTATAGTCATTGAATCTTAAAATGGAGTGTGGAAAAAATGTGGGGGAGTGGGGATAGCCGGCCCCCTTCAGTTTTTGTAATTGAAAAAGGTTCATATTTATTGATTCCACATATTTCATTTGCCTTGACTTTTTTTTAATAAAATTTGTTATTTTATTTTTCCAAATATGGTTATTGATTCCCTTAAATAGATGAGGTAAATCCATTTAAAAACTTGTCATTGAATTTTATCTTCAAACTCATAATATACTTTCCAAACTAAAGAGCTAGGTTATGATGCCAATTGTTGGAATGAAAAAATACCTAAGAAGGGGGGTGTAATACCCCGTATTTTTATGACTTTTAAAATTGGGGATTTATTGAATTTAATTGCGATATTAATTTAATATTAATTCGGCATTTTATTTTAAATATTTATTAGCGTGACGAGAGTTAGTAATTATTGGGAATTTGTGGAATATTACTAGATGAGAAGAGTAATATATGTGATTGATTTTATTAAAATTGTCACGAGTGAATAAAATGGCAATTATGAAAATTTAATTCGGGACGCGCCTGTGTCGTGTCAGGACTAAATTATTATTATTAAAGTGAATAAATTATAAGTCATCTCTATAGTCGTTTTGAGTGCGCCAAAGTGTCCGGAAGGGTCGAGATAGTCAGAAAAGTGTACTCGGGGGTTTAGTTTGAGTCTCGGGGCATTTTTAAGCCTAATTGACACCCTGGGAGGGTATTTTAGACATTTGGTATTTTTGGGTAATTAAACCCATGAATTTTCTTATTATTTATTAGCCATTTAGAGTTGTCTCTTGGGGTTAACAAACACAAAGCATTAGAGAAGAAGGTGAAGTGATTAGAGAAGAAGGTGAAGAGATTTGAGAAGAAGGTGAAGAGTTTTTCAAGCAATCCAAGGCCTAGAACTCACCCGATTGCACCGCCACCACCACTAAAATGTAGATCGCATGACAAGGAACGCAACCATATATTTTTCATCAACAAATCATACCCTTCAATCCGAGACAAGTATCTATCTTGCTAATTTCCAAGTTAATATACCTTTCATGTTAGTCTAGGAATGAAAATCATATGTTTTAATGGAAGAATTATATATTTTGGAAGAGGAATTATATGTGTTGTAGGGAGAACCCATGTAGTCTAAAATCTTGATCATATGTAGAGGATTACCCATGAATTTATTACGATATTTAGGAAGAAAATCTTGATTAAAATAGAGGGTGGTGATTATTCATGCAAAATTTGATTTTATAAAGAGATTTGAGATTAAACCCCTTTTTGATTGATTCGTTGAGGATTTATTGATGTCGTTACGTTAGAACTTGTTTATGCACATTGCTTATACACTTGGATTACTTTGGTGGGAGTTTAGGATGAAATTATAGAGGTTTGGAAGGGTTAAAATGGTTGAACCCGTAGGTTGAATATTACAGAAAGCTGGGCAAGAACTGTTTGATCGATCGATCAACCCCCTTTCCTCGATCAATCGATCCCTCCTGGAAAACTGCATATTTTTCTCCTTTTTGTTTAGTCCGGTTAAAATGCGTAGGAACCCTTGATCATCCTTAATAGAGTATAATGGATTATGAAGAGGACCAATAGGGTCTAAGTAGACTCCGTTGAGTGAAATTATTATGAGATGAAATTGTGGGTTAACGGGGAGTTATTTATACATTGGGAATTGTGCGTATGTGTACTAAAAGATTGAGACTCGTGAAAGATTTAGACTAGAAGGTAAGTGAGGGTATACCTACTGAAATTTATACTTAGTGAGAAATAATACTTCAAGAGATAAGAAGTAAGAACGAAGTAAATAATAAATGAGAATAAAAGAGACGAATCCGTTATGCGAGTTAATTAAGTAAAATTTGTGCTAAGCACGGATGACAATAATTATGGGTCATGGGCGAACCTAATTTGGAACATATGAATATTTATATGTATGACTTTGTGATTGTGCATATATTATGTATATGTGTATGGCATACCTAGCTTACTTGCTATCGATGGGAGGTTTGCGCATGAGGACAATCATATCCTGATGAATCCATGGGATTTTTTATTTGTCGCTCGAGAACATAGGACTATGAAAGACTTATCGGAAAGTTGATTAGTCCGCTGACTATGGGAACGTAGGTATGTGCGTGACCCGTGGGTATGAGAACTATGTTCGTCTTCATTATTTGTGATTTGATATTTGTGGTTCGAGGAATCTTTATCGAACCTATAGTCCCCTATACAGCGACGTGATGTATTGGGACAAGATAGCAGAGTAATGCAGCACCGCAGCTGTGTCTCGGGGTGCAGTATAGTATATATATAAAATAGTGAACATATATATATATATATATATATATATATATATGTGTGTGTGTGTGTGTGTGTGTGTGTGTGTGTGTGTGTGTGTGTGTGTGTGTGTGATGATACCTACTATGTGGCTAAAGTAGAAATGTAAGATAGTTATGTATGAAAACACTTAGTTGAATTGAATTAATAAGGGCATGTTGAATCTAAATGGATATATATATGTTTATAACATCATTATATGTATTATAAGGTTAATACGTGGGAATATTTTGGGCTATAAAGAATGGATACATGTGAATAATCTAGTTAGCGTGGGAACTATAACTAGGATGTCCTATAGGTACGGTAGGAGTGCACACTAGATGAGAGGTGATGATTCTCAAGAGAGTGTCTCATACTAACATGGTTGTGATATTAACCGGTAAGCATTTTAAATACTTGCTAAGCTATTTTAAACTATTTTACACTCGGGCTCTGACCTGTTTTCTGTCATTTCTTTCTCTCTTGTATATATATGTATGTATTACAGGTGCCCATCCACAGGGGCGTCATGCTTAGGTTCTTTGGATTGGACGTGTTGTAGCTTATGTGGGAGTTGCAGGACCTTGCTTTAGACGACTTCGTCATTGAATCAGTTCCTACTTTAGATCTTCATAGTTAGGGCATGTGTCGCCCGATTTCCTATTCCGTTTAGATCTTGTCAAGGATTTATGTTCATTTATATTTTCGGTATTCAATACTCCTTTGGAGTTAACTCTTATCAGGATGATTTCATGCATGGTTCTTAAACTTGGTTTGGATTATATAGATGGTTTAACTCTTGTGTGTAAATTGGCATCCTTAGTATTTATGCAATTCTTAACTGTTGGGTATTAAAAAGGTTTTATTTGTATTGAATAAAGGAAAAATGAGGCTTTAAATGGTTTTGACACTTAGCTTAATTGTTTAGGGTGTTCAAATTGGAAATATTATTTTACGACAGTGATGCTGAGAATGAACCAACCATTCACCTTGATGTTAATTTAATAAAGGACTGATCACCCGATATTTAATTAGGCGGAGTGTTATAGGGGGTAAATTGGGTCTCTATAAAACCAATGTAAAATTAAAAAAATACTTGATTTAACTATGGAGAGTAATGTGCGTGTGAGAAATTAAATAATAAACATAATAAATAATAAAGACGAATTTAAAAATTTTGCAAACTAATATTTTATGGGGTTCGAACTTTCCTACATCCACACCCAAGAGAAGACCCTAGAACTTCACTATCTTCGATTCACTTAAGCGGGACCAAAACCTTATAAGGGTTTATCACACCTTGCAACCTTTACTAATAATAAGATTACTTCCTTACTTTACTCATCAATATGTACCAATGAAGTTTATATAGTAACAAGAAAGTAAAATGAATTATTTAAAGATCAATAACTAAGAGAAAATTTTCTTGAATGAAAATTTTCAGGTGTTATAGAGTTCCTTTTGATGATAAATTAATGGCTCAAAGGGTAAGTGAAGTTGTGACATTTTTCTTCCTTTTTCTTTAAGTCTCAATGACATTTTTTAATCAATTGTTCTGATATTGCTTTTCTGTTTGGTTGTTGTTTGTAAGCTCTTTTGTGTGTAAAATTGTTGTTTAGAAAGGTATATATAGCATTGGAAAACAAATATAGCCATTGGGATTTAGTGTGAGAAAGTTTGTTTATGTTTTCAGAAAACTAGCAGTTATTGTGCTGAGAAGCTCGATATAGTCGACTATAGCGAGATTTAGTATACTCATTCTAGAAAGAGTAGACTCCCATTACAATTTTTCATCCCCAATGTGAGCCAGTTTGAGGATACTTAGTCGACTTTAAATCAAATCATTCGATTATAATAGGTAATTTGGTTGTTTTTTCTTTGAAAATTTGATTTAAAGATGGAAAGTTGTTTTGAATGTTCATGAGTGTTAGGATCGATAGTTTGATCATGTTTAGGAAGTTTTATACCTTTACATCATTCCTAATTCTCTCAAGTTTCTCTTGAATCTTTGTGTCTAGATTACTTGTATGTTGTTGAAGACTTTATCATAAAGTTTCAAGTTCTATCGAATAATACGTGATGATTAAGCTGTTGGATGTCTTGCTTAAATTAATGATCTTTATACTTGATTTTCCCTTCATGTTCTTAGATTGATTGTATGATATTGAAGTAATCTCCTTAGCGGTGTAGTTCTCTCGTTGACTAGTTTCGGTTGCATGAGTGTGTTGCTTGGTTTCCTTATAATGCTTCTCATCATGTCTTGAGAGTATTGAAGTAATCTCCTTAACGATGTAGTTCTCCCGTTGAAGTAATCTCCTTAAATTGATTGTGTGACATTGAAGTAATCTCCTTAACGGTACAGTTGTCCCGTTGACTAGTTTCGGCTGCACTTGTAATGCTTTTCATCATGTCTTAAAAGTATTGTTTTTTAACTCAAATGTAGCAGGGTAGTAAGACTGGGGTCTATGAATATCTGGAAAGGGTGAGGCGTGACCCACTCCAATGGACACTGCCTGCAGGGTCTTGAAGGTCTTCTGGTGCAACTTCTCAAGAAACCTTCTCCTTCTGTTAATAATGAAACTCAAGATTCAACTCACTCTCTGCAAGAAGATGAACTTTGACAGCAAAAATAGTAATTTTCTCAAGGGAAACACCTAAGAATGATGGTTGTCAGTGGGGAGTGAAGGAACAAGGCACTCAGCACTAAGAGAATGAACAGGGAGAGAATACTAGGTAGGTCTAGTGAGATTTTAGCAGAGTAACAGTGCAATTTCAATTGTGTTCCTATTGACATTGCCCAGAGGTCTATTTATACTTGAGGATTAGGGCTGAGTTGGCATTTTTAGGCGCCAAAATTGAGAGGATTGGTGGGGAACAATGTCTGAAGTGTATCATTTGTCCCTACCTGTAGGCAGCCCTGCCTGTCCCCTCCTGCAGGCGCCACCTGGCGCCAACCAAAGTCAAAAAGCACATATGTCTCCTAATAAAGATAAGATATCTGATTTGGTAATTATCTTTTGAAACGGTAACTTGTGGTGCAATTTTGCAAATCTTGAGAGAGGAGGCCTTAAGGACCCCTCTCTTCTAAAATTATTATTTTTTCTTGAGAGGGACCTCGAGGACCCCCTCTTCTGGAAAAGTCATTTTTTTTATAAAGAGTTTATTCCTTGTGAGCAGCCAACTCTTTGGCTGATCACTTCACTTGTGACCAAGTGTGAAGTGTGTGTAGTCTTGAGTGACTTCTGGGTCTTCCTACTAGTATTCTCTCAATCCTATAGTGCTAAGTGGTTGATCTTGCTCAACATACCTTGTCCCTCAGTCGCCAAGCCAAAACTCCCAGGAGGTCCCAACTGGCCTATTTGAGCCCTGCCGACTCAACTAGGCTACCTGTACAAGAAAGCAAAGTGTTAATACTGTTGTTCTTTTAAAGAATAACGTGCCTATTTTCTGAAAGCTGAGGGGGAGAACCTTGCCTGCTCCTCGCCCTGACATTTTCTGTTGTTAATGGACCTTGAGGGTTCCTTCTCAATATGATTTTCTATCGGGACCCTGGGGTGGTTCCTTCTCAATATGAGTTTTTGTCGGGACCCTGGGGGATTCTTGCTCAATATGAGTTTCTACCAGGACCCTGGGTGGGTTCCTTCTCAATATGAGTTTCTGCCGGGACCCTGGGGCGGTTCCTTCTCAATATGAGTTTCTGCCGCGACCCTAGGGGTTCCTGCTCAACATGAGTTTTTGCCGGGACCCTGGGGTGGTTACTTCTCAATATGAGTTTCTGCAGAGACCCTCAGGGGTTCCTTCTCAATGAGTTTCTGCAATGACCCTTGCGGCGGCTCTTCTCAATCTTGGACTTCTGCAGTGGCCCTTACGCGGTACTTCTCAAATGTCATTTCTGCAGTGATCCTTGCGGTGACACTTCACGAATGTCATTTCTATAGTGACCCTTGCGGTGGCCCTTCTCAATCTTGGACTTCTGCAGTGGCCCTTATGAGGTACTTCTCAAATGTCATTTTCGCAGTGACCGTTGGGGTGGCGCTGCCCGAATGTCATTTCTTCAGTGACCCTTGCGGTGGCCCTTCTCAATCTTGGACTTCTGCAGTGGCCCTTACGCGGTACTTCTCAAATGTCATTTCCATGGACTTCTACAGTGGCCCTTATGCGGTACTTCTCAAATGTCATTTTTGCAGTGACCGTTGCGGTGGCGCTGCCCGAATGTCATTTCTGCAGTGACCCTTGCGACGGCCCTTCTCAATCTTGGAGTTCTGCAGTTGCCCTTACGCGGTACTTCTCAAATGTCATTTCCGCGGTGACCCTTGCGGTGGCGCTTCACGAATGTCATTTATGTAGTGACCCTAAGCGGAGGCCCTAGGTGAGGTCCTCTCAATAGCTTCAAAAAAAGTATTTTAATTAATTTTTTTGTATGTAGACACCCTTCTACATTAGCCCCTCGTGCAAAGTTTTTTGGGTTGGGTAGACCGAAAAAGCTTTGTATGCCATAAAGTCGATTTCGACAGCTTTTTTATTATTATTATTATTTTTAGAGGGATCCCAAGATCATTAAATGCAGTGTCCCGTCATCTGAGGTTTTTATTTTCGAGAAACCCACGTGTCAGTATGGGAACTATCTTCTCATCATTTGGGAAAATAATGTCATAACCTTTTTGCCTTTCTGCACGTTTTTCCACTTTAGTGTAAAAATAATAATGCTCATTATTTTTTAAACTCTTTCATCTTCTTCAAAACCCTCATAGAGAGTCTTTAAATTTGTAGTGAGAGAAAGTGAGAGGAAAACACCATAGCCCCCCAAAATTTTTTTTTTTTACATTTGAACCAAGTCCACCATTAATGGACTCTACATCTTCAGACGTTTATTCCCATATCACCAACGGCTTGCTTCCTATGATGATAGGGTCGATCCCCACTTCCCCTTTTATGTCTTCACTGTCACCATCTAATACCGTTGATATGGCTACCACTCATGGTGGTTCTGTCTCCGAGGCATTCGTTAATCTTCTTTCTGAGTTGAGGATTTTTGCTGGGAATGATTGCAAGCATGGGGGTAAAGATTATGGTGGTCCCTCGCCATTTATGATAGGAGGCGAGGGTTCCTCACGTGCTGTTAATATTTTTTAGCACAACTTGTCGTGCACCATTCAAAGCCCCTCGAGCGTGAAGTCCACACCCTAGGGTTCCTCGCACGCTGTTTCTACGCACGAGGGTCTCTCGCAAGTGATCCATTTTTCTGGAGATTCCTCGTACAACAATTTCCCCTCTAAGGGTATCTCCACACATAACAGCGTTGGCAGTGGCTCCTCGCGCGTTGCCCTAAATATGGGGGGTTCCTCGCCGAATCAATCATTTATGGCTAGAGTATTATTAGGGGTTCCTCGCCCTTTGATATTTCTGCGTCGGGTGTCTCGAGACCTATCAATGGGGGGTCTTCCTCTAGCTATGATAAGGGGGATTTGTCAGATGGTCAATTCTTCCTTGGGCTCTTCGCACTTCGTTTTGACCTCTAAGGGTGTCTCGGCCCCCACTTATGCTGGTATTGGTTCCTCGTGTCACATAATCGAGGGTCCCTCGCCAAATCCACTGCTGGCGTCTGGTGATATCTTGACCCAAGGTGTTGTTGACGGTTCCTCGAGTGTTGGACCTGAACCCGAGGGTCCCTCGCTGAATCAATCATTTACGACTGGGGGTGTCTCGATGGTTGCAACTATTACGAGGGGTTCCTCGCCATTTGATTATTCTGCCTCGGGTGTCTCGACATTTACCACTGGTGAGCCTACTACCAGCTATCATAGGGAAGGTTCCTTGCACGCCGACACTACCTCTAAGGGTGTCTCGACATCCACTTCTGTTACTGTTGGTCCATCGCGCTTTGCGCTAAACATGGGGGGTTCCTTGCGTTACACATCCAAGGGTTCCTTGTCGAACCAGCTAGCAGCGGCTGGGGGTGTCTCGACCCCGTGTGTTATTGACGGTTCCTTGGCTGGTCGTGTTGAGTTTAGGGAAATGCGCAATTCACAATTTATTTCAGGTTGGGGTGTCTCGACCTCTTATCGCGTCGAGGGTTCCACGACCCAGGGTATCTCGCCAATTGATGGCGTTATGGGGAGTATGCCGCTGACCAGGGGTTCTTCTACCAAGATGAGTTCTTTTCTTGAGCCAATGGCTTTTGGTAGTTCATCAGCTACGTCATCCTCTTCTCAGGCATGGAAGGATTATATGCGCATTCGCCAAGGACGGGATTTTGGTATTTATCATCGTGCTCCATTTTTTGGTCCCACTGACAACTTCATGGTGTCTCTTTTTGAATTTGAGGAAAAATTTTCTGACACTGCTCTCGAGCGCCCTCACGTGGGGTTAAGTGATTCTGCCGATCCTCCTACTGTTTCTCCAGACTCTATTCTTCGAGTCCGAGTCGATCACGGTGATTTTCCCTATTCCAATATTGAAGTTAAAACTGTGGGGTGTGCCACGGAGGAGTGGGTTAGCTGGGTCGACTATGTTCTGAGCGTTCCTGCTTATGTGGCTATTCTTAGGGAAGTGGGTCTTTTAACAGCCATCAGTAGCCTGAAGTCCTGCACAGTGTCTAAGAATATTTCTTCACTCAATCTTTTATTGTCTCGGTGGAGTATGGAGTCTCACACCTTCGTCACAGGTTGGGGCGATTTTACCGTCACCCTAGAGGATGTATGTGAATTGTACGCTCTTCCTTTCTTTGTAAAACATGTGTTTTCTAATGACTACGAGGATCCTTTAGAGCAGGAGATGGTGGCGGAGCTGCAGTCAGCTCTCGGGGAGTGCTCGAAATAGGTAGCTATAAATATAACTGGTCATTCCAAGCATTCCTTTGGCAAGTGGCAAAGGTACTGGTTCAGAGATTTCGAGCAGTTGTAGAAGGGGGAGACTTCCCGCGCATCCCCCAGGTCCCAGGATGGCCCCAAGCTCCATTCTCCCTCACATCTAGCTGCTTTCTTAGTTATATTTCTGACTCGGTTCCTTCTGCCAGGTAAGCCCGAAGATTCTCCTCACGAACTTCTTTTTAAATTGGCTGTACGATTATCTCACGGTAGGTCAATACCTATGACCGCCTTGACTTTGGGTTCTCTTTACACTTGGATGGACCGAGCACATATAGATGTAGAAAGGTCTTGCGGTCGGTATGATGTTGCTAATTACACAAATGCCGCTCTCTTAATGGCCTTTTTATTTGATCATTCCCCCACTTTACTTCAAGGGCTCATGCCAGTCATAGCGATGTTGCGCGACTTCTCCAATGGTACAAGAAAATTCCCAAGAAATCTTTAGGAATATTGATTGATGATATTGAGAAGTTTGAGTTTAGGCCTTATACCAAGCACCCTGGGGGAACTTTCTGCTGGCTTTCTTTCTCTGGCGATGGCGGGACTTTCTATTGCCCTTCAGCAGTGGGGTATGTTTCTACCTGTCCTCATATTAATGTGGTGATAATGCTCTTACCATGCCACCTCCCTTCTTGGACCAAGTTGGGTCCGCGCGTTGAGTTTTATCATTCTGAAACGGCAAGACGACAGTTTGGCTATGATTAGGGAATTCATTCCCCTCCTCTGCCTACCTACAGCGATCCTTCGGAGGCATTTTTAGAGGCGTACGCCAACTTCACTCTCCAGGGATTGTTTCGTAGAGTCAGCGGTCTAGGGGGCCTCTATGTGCCTCCCTGCGATTATCATCCTTTGTTTACTTCGTCATGGTTCCTACTTTGGCAGTGACAGGTCCATCTTATCCAAAAATGTGTAATTGACCCCCCTCATGAGACCTACCCAGTTAAATATATCAAAGCTCAGTTTTTGGTCAGGCAGACGTAGAAAGATCCTTGGTTTCTCAGCACCACTCCCAGGCCACCCTTGGAGCAGGCCATTACCATTTTAGTGAGGCCTCTTCTCGACGAGTCACTTCAACCTCTGCCAACTGAGCTTCCCCCTGTGACGTCTAGGAGTCGATCAAAGATCAAAGGGAAAGTGAGCACCTCTACCACAAACAGAATGAAGCACCCTGACACAGATGTATCAAATTTCATTCTTGCTACTACCGTTTCTCCTCCCTCTTCTCCTGTGAGGACCCGGGATGCAAAAAAGAGGAAAGGAAATGGTGCTGGCATGACTGCCTCCTCTACGGTGGACCGAGGGTCCGATACTGATTATCTCGGGGTGGAGGAGACCTACCAAGTTGTGAAAGATAAAGGTTACGGAGCATTGGGACTTTCTTCCTAGGAGGCACGAGTTGAATCTATTCCCATCACAGAAGGTACTATATCCCAATATTCTTTACTTAGTGGAACTAGTTTTCTCGGAGTTTTACCTCCTGGATCTACCTCCCCTTCTTTGGAAGAGGAACTTTGATTATGGAAGCACCCCTTCCTATGATGACCATAGTTCTTCTTCAGGTGATATGGGCGACCCGGGTTTCCATGGCAAAAGCACTACTGACACTTATGCTTTGTTATCAGTCTCGAGAGAGTCTTCTAGTGATGATGAGGCATCCCATTCTTTTGGGGGAGTTATCCCCACCACCCGACATCTCCCTTATGGCCAGACTATGCGCCCTGCTGCTGTAAGTGTCCCCTTTGTTGGAAATTTTATGTATATGGTTTTCTTTCTTCCCCCTCATTATTTTATTTATTAATGAAAGTATTCTGTCGCACTTTGCAGGTCATTTCTATAGAGGCAAGTATTTCTCCTCTTCCCCCACTGCAACTGACGCCTTTTCAATGGGAGAGGAACTCCATGCTCGTTTCTTCCCGAGGCCTTTTTAGAGAGGTTTGTCATCCCCTTATTTCTTTTACCATCTAATGTAATTTGTTAATCTGCCAATTACATTTTGGTTGTGTATGCTGGCTTTTCTCTGCAGCTTTCATCTGTGCACCTTACCAGCACCAGAATCACTTGCGTGACTTCTCCTTCTTCTCAGGTATACCTCGCCATTTTCAAAATTTCCGTTGTTCCCTTTACCTCTTTACTTCTTCCTTTTACTTACCCATTTACAACGTGTAGGGGGTTGTGCCTTCCGGCGTTGTCACTTCATCTTCTCTTATTTCGGCGGTGAGCACTTTTACAGTTGAGCCCCTGGGTACCTCCTTATCTAAGGTATGTATTTATTTATTTATTTATTTTTGAATGTTTGTTTCCTTTCAGTAGTAGGTCCTAACATCTTTTGGATTTTCTTCTCAGGGAACCTGATGTTATTATCCCCGGTTTATCCTCTTCGGGGAGGATTTCTATCCCCCGGGTCCGCATATCTATGGACGGCAGACCCTTGGTTCAGGAAATTTTACGCGGCCCTATATTTATTGTGGCCTCAACTAGTGAGCCCACACTTCAGGTTAGACCTTTTCCACTCGAGTAATGAAATCTCTTTTCCCTGGAACATGTGATGAATAATATGTTTCTATTCTTTGCAGTCTATCAGCACAGCCCCTGCTGCGCCGGCCGTCCTTTTCCGCTCTTCCCCTATGGATGGGGCCCAGGTATTTTCATACTTGCTTAGTTATAGATTTCTTCTCTATCCAGTTTTCACTTATCATAGACCTCTATCTCTTTTGTTGCAGTTATCCCTTGATGCTATTTCGATGGCAGCTCTTGCTATTGTCTCTTCAGCAGCCCCTATACACGGGTCCGCTTGCCCTGTTATCTCGCCCCTTCAAGTAGCTATCTTTGTTGTGCCAAAGAGGAATTTCCCTCTCCCCTTTTTTATTTAAATATTTTTTATTCATGAGATAGGTGATTTATTAACTCTTGCCCCTTCTTCTCCTCCGCAGCCTCGCATGTCCATTGCGACTGCCTTTGTCGAGGTTGTTCTTTCGGAAGCGCCCGAGGTTAAGGTAGCCTCTTTAGAAGCATTGGTTACTGAGATAGCCCCTTTAGGAGCACCCCCTGCGACTACCGTCCTTAGGGTATCTCTTTTAGGATCACCCGAGACTGAGGCCGCCTCTTCAGAAGCACTGGTCGCTGAGACAGCCCCTACAGGAGCATCGGCCAGTGTGGCGGCCCCTGTGGGAGCCCCCACACCTCCTCCCTTGACCGTTATGGAGAGCGTTATTAAGGTATAGTGTATAAGCGTATCCACTTCCCTTATGTCATTTTTTATGCCTTTATTACTTTGTTTAAATTGTGCAAGCATTCCCATCTTCGCCCTTGTTGCATTGTTTCTAGGTGAGTGAGGTTGCTCCGATGACTATGGAGTCTGATGAAGTTGCTCTGATATTTATGGAGTCTGAGAGTGGGATGGCTGCGAGAGAGGTATTAAACTAGCATACTCCCTCTTTTTACTATTCCCCTCTTTTCTTCTTGCGTATACTGTGCAAGTGTTCTCATTTCACCCTTGTCTCATTGTTTCCAGGTGCATGAGACTACACCGATGACTGTGGAGTCTGAAAGTGGGGCAACTGCAAAGAGAGGTATTAAACTAGCATACCCCTTCTTTTTACTACTCCCTTCTTTTCTTCTTGCATATACTGTTCAAGAGTTCTCATTTCACCCTTGTCTCATTATTTCCAGGTGTTGGAGAGTACTCCGATGACTGTGGAGTCTGGCATTGGGGCAACTTCGAGAGAGGTACTAAACTAGCATACCCCCTTTTTTTACTATTCCTCTCTTTTCTTCTTGCGTATATTATGCAAGCGTTCTCATTTCACCTTTGTCTCATTATTTCCAGGTGCATGAGAGTACTCCGATGACTATGGAATCTGGCAGTGGGGCAACTGCGAGAGAGGTATTAAACTAGCATACCCCCTTTTTTTACTATTCCCCTCTTTTCTTATTGCGTATACTTGGCAAGCGTTCTCATTTCACCTTTGTCTCATTGTTTCCAGGTGCATGAGAGTACTCCGATGACTGTGGAGTCTGGCAGTGGGCAACTGCGAGAGAGGTATTAAACTAACATACCCCATCTTTTTACTATTCCCCTCTTTTCTTCTTGCGTATACTATGCAAGCGTTCTCATTTCACCTTTGTCTCATTATTTCCAGGTGCATGAAAGTACTCTGATGACTGTGGAGTCTGGCATTGGGATGGTTGTGTAGAGAGATCATAGTTCTGAGGCTACTCCCCTGGTCAGTGACGCTGATTCTGGTGGAGAGTCTTCTTTTCTCCCTTCTTAGGTAGGATCTCGCCACTCCGACGGCGATGGTGAAGTAGAGGATGCTGCGACTATTGCGGGTAGACTATGGGGTGAGGAGTTACCAGGACGATTCAGGACATATGAGCGTCAGCTCTTGGATCTCACCTTGGAGCACCATCCCGAGACATTCACTTCTCAGAGTATACTTCAGATTGACAGTTTCACGGCCTTCAACCTGAAGGCTCTTGCCAGCCATGTTTATGAGTTCTTAGCTACCTCCCCTACTAAGCTGACTAGCTCTTCTATTTCACTATTCTTGGATGCTCTCCGCGACTTGCAGCAGTTCTATCATTTTCGTTTGGATTGGATTGATACGGGAGTTCGCCCCTTTCTGAGTGTTGCTTTCCCGAAGATAGTGAGATTTCACACTTCCCGACAGTCTAGAGTTGAGCAGCGGCAGGCTGAGGCCACGAGAATCCGTAATCAGATCGTATTACTGCAGGTGAAGCTTTCCAGACTCGATTCTGGCGATGAGGAGGACGAGGCTAAATTCGTCAGGTTGGAGGAAGAGTTTTTGCGGGAGACTGGTCCATCGTATACGGGTGCCATCGCTCGTGATGATTTATTTTTTGTAGTTTCTAGAGGATAAGCTACTTCTTGCTTTGTAGTGCTCATAATTCTATGTGTACATCACCGATCATTCATGAATGAGGCACTTTGTTTCTTCTGCACTTTTCTTTTCCCTTGTTCTCCATTTATATTGTGGGTGTTTGTTTTATATGACTTGCTCTAGTTTCTGTGAGCATTTAGTCTACTGATGGCTGCCCCATATACTGCGGGGTACTTTCATAAATATGATAAGTTATGTATATATATATACACACTAGGGTATGCCCGTGCCTGAAGGCACGCTGAAAATTTTGAGAAGTATAAAGTCGTGCCTTAGTGCGATGGTAAGTGCTCTCCCCCAAGTTACGGTTGGCATCAGGTTCGAAACATGGGAGCATCCTCTCCATATATGAGGGTAAGGCCAACCGATTGCACGATTGTAAAAACATTTCGAATATTTCACAATAGCTATTAGGTCTAAAAAAAATATGACACACCCGATAATATGATACGAATTGACACGAAGTTATAAGCTAATATGTGGACCCTTAATAATTTCAAATCATATCAACACCAAACCAAATAAAAATTAAATTCAAATCATAACAGGTAAAGTTTGTGTTACCCGCTTCAGTCTTTAATAACCATTATGATTAAAATAGTATCAAATATACATGTGCATAAAGGCACTAAAATTATAAATTTAATATGGTAAGAAATAAATTTTATGCGTCTTTTGTACTTCATGCAAGTATTAAATAAAACGTGTATATTACACTCACTTTTGTGTATTCAATATTGAATCTAGAACAAAAGTGTAGAGATAGATCTTAGTTTATTCAATAACATTGAACCACATTATTGAACATTAGTGTATTCAATAATGTAGTAACAACCACCTTTTTTGTAGAAAGAAAAAAAAAACTCATAAAGTTTTCGTAAATTATAACTTCCTCGCATAAAAATATATACAAAAGTAGGCATGTTCAAAAATGTGGGTAGAAAAAAGATGGAGGAAAGAATTTTAGAGAAAAGAAAAAGATGACAACTAAGGCACCAAATCTTACAACAATATGAGTTTCATTTGACTATGTAAATCGAAGACATCGTATTTTTAAAATGGGTCAGTGAGTAAGTCTCTACATCTAATTTTGGTCATTCAAAGTTTCAATTAGAAGAGGAGCAAATTGAGCAGATATGATGGTCCACTCAGTAAACCTCGAGAAAAACCGAGACAAATAGTAACAACCACCTGATAATAACTAAACCTAGAACAAAGAATATGAATAAAAATATATACAAAATAAACAGAACCATAACTGAATTAAAGGCAAACACACTTGTTCTCCATTTTTTCTATCACAATTCACATGAGAAAATTCACTTCATTTATCAAAATAGAGACGATCCAAGTCATCTAGATATTGTTGTGCTACAACAGCCCGTAGGGGCAACATCAGTGTTGTTAAGAACTATATGCTCTACATCACCAGTATATCGAATCCACCATTCAATTTTCTAATATTGAACAGTTATCAGCAACAGCCCCTATAAAGTTCTTCACTATGCTCACGTTGATGTTGAAGAGGTCATCACGGCATACCAGGCTTCCTCGAAACAGCAGCAAGTATGATAACTACATCGACGCCTTTCAATGAATCAACCAAGAGTGTCGAAGAGCTGCACTGCTTTCCTTACCTAAGAAGCATGACTCTACTTCACAACTTATAGATGTTGCCTAAGAATGATGACCCCGATAGCTCCGAATCATTTTATGTGAAATTAAACAAATCACATAAATTTAAACACAAATGGAGAACAATAGAATCATTAGTTTTAATGTCTTATAATTTGAAAATAGAACCCCAGCTGAAGTATCAGAATCAAGATTGGAGCATATTACCAAGCCTTCATGTCATCATCCCATTAAAGAATGAAAGGAAATAACTAACCTCATTAGAAGAAATGGATTCATTTTCTATAATTTTTTATTCACATACTTTCTCGCGTCATGAGGGTGATTGTGCCAAAATTTCTGGTAAAGTGCAATCATTGTGTTAAAACTTCATAGTCAAATAACCATCGACACAATTAACATTCAACAAACTTTCAATAAAGAATTAAAACAAACTAAAAATGCAGGGATTCCAAACATAAAGAATTAAAAATAATCCCAAAATAAATTATATATTATAGATATGAACACAATGCTGGGATCATAGTTTAAATTCACAACTGAAGTGATAACACATACATATGTTGCACATCACATATAGAAGATAACGATGACATCTCATCAGGTATAGACACTTGAACAAAACTATCATTGTAGTACAAAACTCAAGTAATTGAAACAGAGCTATTTGGGAACAAATCTGAAAAGTACATTAAAGAAAGGAAAGAAATAAAATGATATTCATCTTGAATTTAAATTTATAAACAGAACATGAAAATCACTATAAAGTCCAGTGCATAACTTGGTTCCTTATAAATGTGTTATCAATGAAAAAAATCTAGATAAAAGGTGTTATCATAGACAACTACAACATATGGCCATCATAATTTGAACTGGGCAATCTAAGAGACACCAAAATTGTTCTACTAACATAATTTACTCACCCAAATAGTAGAATGAAAGAGTTTCAGGTAGCACATACACTGTAATTTTCAATTGATGCATAGTAATTAATTATTTAATGGAGTAAGGAAGAGAAAAATCGTATCGGCACTGTCAAATATGGAGTAGAGGTTCAAACAAACAAAGGAGGATATAACAATTGCATCGCCACTTCTAAATAATGAAAAAAATCAAATTAAATACTTGCGAATAGAAATTAACCAGTGGAATACGAAATTAGTTTAGATAAGGATAAAACATAGATATTGGCATATCTGCGAACACAAAAAGTGAGAAGTTGAGTGTGGTAATGTCCAATTTATTGGACGGGGAGATGGTAGGATTAGGTAAAACTGTTGCAGGGATAGAAGAATGTTCAAACTATGAAGATGTGGTTGGCCCACTTTGCTCGTAAATGACAGTACCCTTATCAATCCAGGGAGACATAAAAATGTGGGCACACGCACACCCAACCTTTCAAACCGAAAGTACCAAGACTTAGGCCCGATGATCCCATCCGAATTAGAAACACCATCAACAGTAGGCACGTGATCATAAAAC
The DNA here is from genome assembly GCA_949130495.1 of Sambucus nigra. Classification (NCBI taxonomy): domain Eukaryota; kingdom Viridiplantae; phylum Streptophyta; class Magnoliopsida; order Dipsacales; family Adoxaceae; genus Sambucus; species Sambucus nigra. The sequence continues at coordinate 154,107,765 of OX422213.1, forward strand.
CCACTATGCTCATCATACGTAATCAACAACGCCATTTGATGATGTTCCCTTCGTCCAATGGTCTTAGTAATGTCATAGTCATGACAACATGAAGCCCATAACTGAAAATATATCGAAGAACAAATCAGTAAGAATGCAAAAATACAACATATTATAGTTGAAACTGAATGCACGAAGATACTTTTCTTTAAGATACACATGCATAAAGCTTATAAATTTTTAATAATAAATCATGTGACATACTATTTTTTTTACGCATATAATCATAATTTTCAACATCATTAAAGATTTGTTTTTGAATGGAAGATAGGCATAACCATAAAACCCACCATATTCAGTGATCAAGTGGCCACAGCCCTGATAAGCTAGCACCACACTTACAAAAATCACATGAAACACAACCAGCATTCGGAGAGTAACTCACCATTCTCAAGAAAGCCGGAAACACCCACGCATGTCATGTCCCCATCAGTTCATCTGATGCACCTTCATGATAACCACCAAAAGAACAGCAGCAACAAAAATAATAATAATAATGATGTCAATAGCCTTCAAAACTTACCCAATAAATCCAGCATTGAACTTTAAGGTTGGGGAGTCGAATGTATTTCAAATCACCACGAAAATAATAATGACAATGTTGATAGCCTTCGAACCTTACCCGAAAAATCCAGCATCGAACTTGAAGGTTGGGGAACTGGATGTATTCCAAATCACCACGAAGCTGGTAATCATCCTCCAATTAATAACCATCAGCCATAAAGGGAAATTCGAGAACTCCTCTTATATGCCTCAATAGGATCAGAACCAGGCAGTGATGCACCACCTAAAGTATAGCCTCCGGCCCCATTAAAAGTTTTTGATCTTCTACAGAACATTTGATCTAATATCGAAGCAATGGGATCGATTACTGGTCTCAAAAAATCAGGGAAGAATGAAGAGAATGAAAATTCATCACTTGGATCGCCTTTAAGCTTTGTTTCAGTCTTCCTTTGGAAGTATCTGAGATAAATCTAGTTGATATATGTGCCAAATATCAGGATTGGAAGGTATGTTATTGAATCTGTAGTAAAGAAGCTTATGGCAATGGACAACAACAGTGTTGTTCATCTGCAGGGATCCATTTTTCGTTGAACCGTCGTTTGTACTGTGTTGTTCATCTGCAGGGATTAGATTCACGATCAAAACAGAGGTCATTAAGACTTAATAATAATGTAAATATGCCCAAAATAAATTATAATGACAATGAATCAAAATAGCAGTCATTAACACTTACTAATAATGTGGCATCCAATTGTTTATGTGATCGCAATCAATTTTCGATGTCGATGGTGTTTCAAAATATTTCCTTTTCATATATAGGCCTAACAAAAACATAAAATAAAAATAAAATTTACTTTAGCTAAAACAAACACATGAGTATATACCTTTGGTCCAATAACACATTAGAATGGCAGTTTCGTAAAAGACAGCTATGGCTTTCGAGTCTTACCAAAATCATGCTAAGGACAATTTCTGATTCTTAAGAAATACTCAGGTAGTACACTTGTTTTAGCATAAATCACAAACCTAATCACAAACCTAAACTTATTTAGACTATGTTTATTAAGCAAACAATTCAGTTACATTGCACCACGGATCTGAACATGTAATAATAATGGACCAACTATTTAGGACAAAGCATTTAAATTTTTGCAATTGTAGAGAACAACCCCAAGGGGCAATATGAAAAAATAACTAAGTATACACCCACACACATAGGACCTACATACAATACTCCATTTCAAAGATAACTCAGAAGCTGTTAAAATAATACAAATAAACTTACTCCTGTATTTAACACTCCATTTCAAGTTTTCAATCACTTAAAACACAAAAATAAATACCTAAGTTGCATTCAAAAGGTGAACGACATATATTAGTAGCAATCTAAAACGAAATAGGAAGAAGTGAGCAGTTCATGTGAAATTAAACTACAATGCGTTGAAACACATACATGAACATAATACCTATGTACCTAACATTCTTTCGGCAATGCGTCCTTTACTTCTGTTAATTGATCTTTCGACAGTCCATTTATTTGTCAACAAAATTACAATTAAAATCTAAAAATCAACAAAATCCCAATGGTATTATGAACATACATGAACAATAAGAGTAGAATGATACTGTTGATGTAAAAAAACTAGATTACTCTAATTATTCAATCACAGATAAATAAAATGAGACAAAGATTTTTAAAGTGGTTCAGCCTTATAAGAATGGCCTACGTCCACTGTTATGTTATTGCTGAGTGTTTGAGAATTCTCGATTACAAGTGCTCTCAAGAAATTCCCGTCCCTTTAAATGAGGGTGATACAAGGTATTTATAGCCCTTAGTCTGTACATGCAAGGGTTGATACATTAAATGATATACATATGAAAGGGTAATACATTTAATGCAGCGTGTGCGTCAAGATCATGAACATTCAATGAATAATTGAACTGTTGATTATCTGGCAATTAATGTTATGGTCGAGATGCAGCTCGGACCGTCTTAGTTGCTCGTTGCTCAGGAGCTCCTCGGAGCGCTAGAGTACCTCGGAGTGCTGAAGTTCCTCGGTGTATCCATGTTGCTCGGAGAGACAATGAGTTGGTCGGGGAAATGAACTTCCTCGTTACTATTGTGCCAAGTAGATTGACACGTGTTCTGATATTATTCGTCCATATCAGCATATTAATTTTGGTATCAACAGAAGCCCCCAATGTTTCATATTTCGAACTTTGAGGAGTATGGAACATTCTTTCTCGGTATATTGCGATATTAAATGACTTTCCTGGGTTTTAGGAGCCTTTTCTTCATATTTGAATTTCTTTCAAATTCATAGAATCCGCCTTTTTCGAGTTTTTATGAGTGCTTCGATCTTCGTGCATTTTTGTCCTTTTAGCCGCCGGTGGCGTATTAGTTTCTTTTGTGTAATCATTTCCTTCGCAGCTTCCCAAGGTAAAGTATTTAAACTTCTTGGGTAACCATACCGTCTTCTACCTTTTCCAATTTTCTGCATTCAAGCTTTCTGTTCTCTCTCTCCCTTGTGCGTTCATCTTTTCCTTCGCTAGTTGTCAGCTCTTCCTTTTTTCCTGTAAGATTCTCTTCTTTTCTTCTGTATTTCTTTTATTCACTATGGTTTATCTTGTGGAATCTGTTGAGAAATTTCGTTCCGATTTTTCCATTCCTTCCTGGGTAACTCTGGAGGTTCTTTCTGAGCCTTTAGATTATTTTCGATTGGCTGAGGGACATTGGTTCCCCAGTCTATTCATTGCTGAATGTAGATTTTCTTTTCCGCCAAATCCCTTATGCTTAGAGTTCTGTCAATACTTTGACGTTGTTCCTGCAAAAATAACCCCCAATTCATGGAGAATAATTAATGGGGTGTATAAATTAAATCTAACTCATGGAACTCGTATAGGGATTCCTGAAATTATGTTTTGCTATAGATGGGCTATTTTAGATAATGTTTACTACTTAAAAACTAGGTTTTTAAATAGGGCTCTTGTAGTTAATCTCCCTGATGCAAATAGAGATTATTTTGAACATGGGGTGATTATTAAAAATTGGCAATATGCCCCCTTGATTGGAGATGCAGTATACCAGGGTCCTAAATGCCCCCCTTATGGCAATGGGATAGGTTTATTCTCATTTTCCTTTACTTATGAAATTATGCTTTTATCATGTTTGAAAAAATGTATGACTGATATCTCATTATGTATTTATTTGCAGTTGATAGCAAAAGAAAAACTCCAAAAGAATCAGAGGTTAATATTAAGCATCTGAAACTTATCTGGGGTTTGCATAAGAACGTTGCAGACGAGCACATCAGATCTGCATCATATTTGCTGCAGTATAGGAGCTATACGACTTCTTATACTGCTCGTCCTGTTGAGCTAGCCTCAACTCCAGAGGATTCTTCTTCAGATTCTCACATCCCTTTAAGTCAAAGAATGGGCAGGAAAAGAGCTCCTCCTGCTCTATTTGATGACACTACTTCTACTGCTGAAGCCAAGAAAAGCAAAATTGATGTCCCAGAGGGGACTAAGAAGGTGGATGTTACGCCTTCTAAAGCTACCGAGAAGCCCCCAGTGGCTCCGAGCAAGAAAGTTGCTCCTGTGGAGATGACTGCTATCTCTCCGACCAAGAGCTCTTCCTTGGTTGAAATTGCTGAAGTTCCTTTGAGGAGATTGAGGAAATCGTCCTCAGTCAATTTGGCTGAAACTGCTAATCTGACTGAAACCATCTCTTCTCTACCAGCTGGTAGTGTTGGTGTTCCAACCATCATTCCTCCGAGCTCTGCCATGAGCTCGGTAAAAACTTGGATCATACCCGAGGTCCAAGGAATTGATGAAAATATTTCTAGGGATATGATGACATCCCTAGCTACCCGTCACCTTGCTTCAGTAAATTTCTCACACTCTGAATTTCCTTTCTTTGAATACTTGTATTTTTGTACTGACCTGTTACTTTATCCTTTTTAGCTGGTGAATTGTTTTAACAACATCGTGAAGAAAGACTAAGTAATTAAAGCTTCCAGCTTCTCGTCGGGGGTAGAGGATGCTCTGCTGGGTTTAACCCAATCCTTGAAGGATTCTCGTCAGCAGTATAGTGAGGACAAAGCTGTTTGGGAGAAGAAGTTGTCAATAGTTGAAGCTGAGAAGGTGAAGTTGGCTGAGACCTCCAAGAGTTTGGAGGATAAGGTGAAAAGTTTAGAGATTGAGCATCAACAATATGACGACAAGCTCAAGAACTTTTGTGAGCTTGAAGATAAGCTGAAAAAGGCAGAGGAAGAGTTGACCGTTCTGCGAGATATCAATCGCCAAAAAGAAGAATTGGAAGCGAAGTTAAAGACTGTCGAGGATCTTCTATCCGAGAAGCTCTCCTCGGAGAAACTGAAAAGAAAGCTCCCAGTTAAAAAATCCTTCAGCGCTGGCTGGGATAAAGGATGGGACAAAGGGATTGCTGCGATGACATCCCAAGTACAATACGGGAAGTTGAAATACTTCCGAGATGGCTGGGTAGCTGCCCTGCAGGAATTGAAGATCAAAGAGGACTCTAACCCATTTCAGTTACACCTCCCTGGTCCTCCCCCACCAATTGTAGAAAAAGAAGAAGATGAGCCTATCTCTGATGAATCTTCCATGGCCATAGGTGATCAAGTCCCTGCCTCTCTACCTTCTGTAAACGAGGACATTTCTTCCATGCCTCCTCCTCCTGAGAAAATTTCAACTCCTGCTGATCAAGCTGCCGTTACCACCGAGCAACCAAGCTCCTCATCCCAGCCTCTCGAGAAAGTCTTGAGAGATAAGGAAAAGGTGTGAAGTTATTCGGTATCATTTCTATCTTTCATTATTTGTAATCAAACAATGTAATCTTTTTGTGATCTAATAAAATACATCTTTGTTCATCTCTGTTGTTGATGATTTGTTTTTGTTGACTGTTGTCTTCTCTTCATTATTAGTTTGTGGCTAAAATGGAACTGATATCTGCACATGATACAAAGCTGATGCAGCAATGCCACGAATATTATAAAGCTGGTCATACAGACCTTAGTACATCAGAAATTGCTGACATCCTTGTTCATGATGCTTCAGAGCAAGCAATTGAGGCTTATCGGTACTTGAAGGATTTACTTGACCGAGCTGTGGCCAACAACGTGGCCTACTATGACTTGATTGAGGAGCTTCATTATTCCTTAGAAGATCTCCAAGGTCAGCACAATGAATCAATTACTTTGATGCACAAGGAATATGAGAATAGGTATCAACAGCTTTCATCTGAGATAGGTCACAAAAAGATCATTGTTGGGTACGATATTAGGGAGAGAACCCTAAAAGGTGAAGTTGAGGCATGCAGACAGATCGCCGAGCTGCTGGAACAAGAGAACAACAATTTGCAGAAAAATTTGGCGCAATACGAGTCTGCAGCTTCATCCTCTGCTGCCTTGGTACCGATCAATGATGAAGGAGTCTCCTTCTTAGAGGTTGAAAACGCCAAATTAAGGCAAGAATTAGATTCTTTAAGAAAGTCTGGTGTTTCTGCTACTGCTCGGGGATGAGGAAGAGGGTCTCGTGGGCGAGGTAGAGCTGTTCAAAATGTTGTCGAGGAGCAAAATTCTCCACCTTCTCGGAGTCGATCAAGAGTTCTCAGCCGTAATGTTGAAGAATCTCGTACTTTGTCAACATTGGAAACCCAAGCGTACCAACTGAACGCCAAAGATCGGGCTTTGTCTGAAATGTCCAAGAAAAACCTATCTTTGGAAGATCAACTTACTGCAACGAAGTCTGCTTTACATACCAAGGATCTTTTCGCCAAAAACCTTCATGAACAATTGGATAGATTAATCTTCCAATTCCATAAACAGCCCAGGGAATTTTGGATGGCAGGATACAATGAAGCCCTTGTTCATTTAGATGCTCGTATTGAACACGCCAATAATGAAGGTTATAAGCAGGGGTGGTTGAACGCCCTGGGTGTATTAAAATTGGAGCAAGGGCGTTTTTTATGGGATTATCATGCTCCAGGGTTACTAGACTTGCTTGTGCCACCTTTCAAATTGGACATGGAATGGATCCCAGCTCGTTCCATTACTCGGAGTTTAATTTCAAAATATCTTGGTGACTATAGTCTTTATTCTCAGATTGAATTATCTCTTCCCGAGTATCTCTTGGATACACCTTCTGTGATGAACGTCAGAATGCTCAGAGATGTTAATTTCATTAATTCTCCTCTTTGCCTAGAGGATCCTCCTGCTGGCGAAGAACCTGTTTCAAAAGCTAAAGGAAAGAAACCAATAGAATAGGATTTTCAATGTAATGGTTAGCATATATACATGTAACTTGTAATCTATTTTGATTTTTAATGAAAGACTTTCATTTTCTGTTTGTAAATTTGTATTGCTATTGTTCTGCGTTAAACACTAAGTATGTATCTGTTAAAAAGATAACAATTTTGTGCTATTCATTGACCAACTTAGTAATAAATATGAGAAATGTTGCTCAATAAAGTAATGAGTATAAAGATGTTTAAAATTTGGCCAACCAACCAAGGTTGTTAAATTGTGCTCGTCGACCAATTATAGTTAGTGAGAGCTTATCCCCGACTAACCATACTTGGTAAATTTTTGTCTTTTTTATAAAATGTGTCCGACCAACTAAGGTCGATAAATTCTTCTTGTCGACCAACTACAGTTAGTGGGTTTTTATCCCCGACCAACCATACTTGGTACAGTTTGGAATATTTTGTTCTTCGAAGAACTTTTGTAATAATCTTACCTCCCGACCAACATAAATTGGAATGTGAGAGCATATTTTCAAATCAAATAATATTGTTCTTCCCTCAACCGTAGTTGATTATTGAACTATCAGGTTCTTTCGAACTATCTTGTCCACTAGTTATTTTACCAACTTTAGTTGATCACGCTAGTGTACGCCTCCTAACCAAAGGAGTATATTTTTTGGTTCTTTCGAACTATCTGTCCACTAGTTATCTTACCAACCTTAGTTGGTCACGCTAGTGTACGCCTCCTAACCAAAGGAGTATATTTTTTGGTTCTTTCAAACTATCTGTCCACTAGTTATCTTACCAACCTTAGTTGGTCACGCTAGTGTACGCCTCCTAACCAAAGGAGTATAATTTTTTGGTTCTTTCGAACTATCTGTCCACTAGTTATCTTACCAACCTTAGTTGGTCACGCTAGTGTACGCCTCCTAACCAAAGGAGTATATTTTTTGGTTCTTTCGAACTATCTGTCCATTAGTTATCTTACCAACCTTAGTTGGTCACGCTAGTGTACGCCTCCTAACCAAAGGAGTATATTTTTTGGTCTCTCCCTTTTACCAACCGGAGTTGGTCGTGGGTCTGAACTATCGTCTTCTTTTTGCTGTCGAGCAGCGTAGTGTACAACACTAGTATTCCCCGAAAAACTTTCAAACAAAGGAGAGGAAAATGGTGAAAACATCATCGTTTTATTCATATTGATGGAACTGTTGTACATTTTACATCATTGATAATACTTGCGAAGGTGTTCAGCATTCCAAGCATTCTTGAATTCTTCTCCTTCTAGAGTTGCTATTCGGTAAGTTCCTGGTTGAACAACTTCTGTAACTCGGTAAGGCCCATGCCAGTTTGCCTCCAATTTATTGTGTTTTTGAATTACCTTTTTTAGCACATAATCTCCTTCCTTTAAATCGCATTTCCTCACCCTTTTGTTGTAGAAAAGAGTTGTTTGTTGTTGATAAGCAGCATTCCTAATGGTTGCCTCTTCTCTGACCTCCTCGAGCATATCCGAATCCAGTCTTCTCATCAAGTCACTGACAGGAGAATTGAAATTCAGTACTCTATGCGTTGGAAGACCCAACTCGGCAGGTATTACAGCCTCACTTCCAAATGCCAGCATATATGGTGATTCTCCAGTCGCTGCTCGGGGAGTTGTTCGGTAAGCCCACAATACTGATTGTAGCTCATTAATCCAGTTAGCTTTAGCTTCACTTAGACTTTTCTTCAAACCATTTAGCAGTGTTATATTCGTCACTTCAGTCTGTCCATTGCTTTGAGGATGGCCTGGTGCTGAATGAACCTTCAAAATGTTCGACTGATGACAATAGGCAGCAAATTCCTCGTTATCAAATTGGGTTCCATGGTCTGTGATGAAGGCATGAGGGAGACCATATCGACAGATGATATTCTTCCAAACGAACTGGTATACCTTCTCGTATGTCATATCAATAAGCGGCTCAGCTTCTACCCACTTAGTAAAATAGTCCACTGCAACGACGAGGTACTTGAATCTTCCTCGGGTGATCGGCAGTGGTCCAACCAAATCAATTCCCCACATGGAAAATGGCCAAGGGGAAGTTATTGGTGTCAACAATGCTTGTGGAGTTCGTCGGATAGAGGAAAAACGTTGGCACTTGTCACATTTCTTAGCATAGGCTATACAATCAGCCCTCATCATTGGCCAATAGTATCCTTGAGTCATTAACCTTTGTAAAAGTGTTCGACCTGCTACATGAGCTCCACAAGACCCTTCATGGATTTCTTCAATCAATTCTTTCACCTCGGAGGGATGTACACATCTCTGCAAACCTGCCATAATTCCTCGTTTATATAAAATACCATTAGTTAATACATACCGAGCAGCTTTATACTTCAATTTTTTGGCAGCGAGCTTATCCTCTGGCAATTCTCCCTCTTCAATATATACCCTGATGGGATCCATCCAAGATGGTCCTAAATCAAGGGTAATAACATTCATCGTCATGTTTTCATCTATGCTCCGACTTTCCAGTACTTCAATTGGTATCGTTCTTCGCAGCTCGGTACGAGTAGCTGATGCTAGTCGGGCCAGTGCGTCTGCTTGTACATTCTCCATCCTCGGTATTCTCACCAATTGAATGGCATCGAATTCTGTCAGTAACTCCATCACCTTTGCATGATACTTCGCCATTAAGTCTCCTTTAACTGCATATGTTCCTATCATCTGATTTACAATTAATTGAGAATCACTGAATACAATTACTTGTCGTGCTTCCATAACTTTTGCTAAGTTTAAACCTGCTATCATGGCCTTATACTCAGCCTCATTATTGGAGACTTTAAATTGGAATCGCAAAGAATATTCCATGTCAATCTCGTCTGGGGTGTTCAAAACAATTCCTGCCCCGCAACCTGCTGTGCAAGATGAGCCATCTACATATAATCTTCATATGGACAACCCGTCTTCAAATTCCTTATCTGACAGGGTTCCTCAGTGAAATATTTGTTGTTTCTTTTCATCCTCCCCTGACACTTTTCGCTCCTCTTCGACCATCTCTTCTCGCTCTTTTACCAACCAGAGTTGGTCTGAGCTCGAAGTTGATGATCTTTCTTCATCCATAAGCCCTTTTACCAGCCGGAGTTGGTCTGGATTTATGTCTGTTGATCCTGTAACATCCACAGGTTGGTCAGCGAGCACCTTTTGCTCCTCGGGGGTATCAGGGTATGTAAACTCTGCTATAAAATCTGCTACAGCTTGCCCCTTTAATGACGATCTGGGCTCATACACAATATCATATTCACCGAGTTCTATTGCCCAGTACATCAGTCTTCCTGATTTTTCTGGCTTGTGAAGGGCTTGTCTTAATGGCATGTCGGTATACACGACGATTGTATGGGCCTGGAAATATGGCCTCATTCTTCTATTTGCTTCAATTAATGCCAATGCCAATTTTTCTAGCTTTGGGTACCTGATTTCTGCACCTCGAAAAGCCTTACTTGTGTAATAGATGGGTTTCTGAACTCCATTCTCTAATCTAATCAATGCTGAGCTAACTGCATTCTCTGATACCGCCAGATACAAGTACAACTTCTCTCCTGTTATTGGCCTGGACAACAATGGAGGTGCTCCCAAATATTTCTTCAACTCTTGAAAGGCCTTTTCACATTCATCAGTCCATTCAAAAGTTTTTCGAAGTGTTTTGAAGAATGGGAGGCATTTATCAGTTGCTCGGGACACAAATCTATTGAGCGCCGCAACTCGTCCTGTAAGACTCTGCACTTCTTTCTTCGTCGTTGGGGATCGCAACCCTAAAAGAGCTTTGATCTTTTCTGGATTTGCCTCAATACCTCGTTGGTTGACGATGTATCCGAGGAACATTCCTTCTCGTACTCCAAAGGTGCGCTTCGTCGGGTTGAGCTTCATTTGGTATTTATCTAGTTGATCAAAGGTCTGACCTAAGTCAACTAGATGATCAGCAGCTTTCTTGCTCTTTGTTAGCATATCGTCGACATAGACTTCCATGTTGCAACTGATTTGTTCGGCAAAAACCTTGTTCATCAGCCGCTGATATGTTGCACCTGCATTTTTTAAACCAAAAGGCATGACATTATAACAATAAGTTCCCCTTGGAGTAATAAAAGAAGTACTTTCTCTGTCTTCAGGTTTCACTTTGATCTGGTTGTAGCCAGAATATGCATCCATGAAGCTGAGCAACTCATGTCCCGAAGTAGAATCCACTAGCTGGTCTATTCTGGGCAATGGAAAATGATCTTTCGGGCATGCTTTGTTGAGATCAGTGAAATCAACACACATTCTCCATTTATTGTTCTTCTTCTTTACCATCACCACATTTGCTAACCAGTCTGGATATTTCACATCTTCAATGAATTGGGCTTTCTGGAGCTTCTCGACCTCCTCTTGTATGGCCTGATTCTTCTCGGGACTAAACACTCTTCTTCTCTGCTTCACAGGCTTGATCTCCTTATTCACATTGAGTTCATGACATAAGAAGTTTGGATCTATTCCTGGCATGTCTTCGTGACTCCATGCAAAAGTATTCTTCCTGTTTCTCAAGAAAGTTATCAACTCTTGTTTTATTGAAGCATCCAACGACGAACCTATCTGGGTTACTCGTTCAGGGTGCTCCTCGTCCAAAATAACATTTTCTGTAGATTCTACCACCTGTCCTTTTACAAGTTGGGATTCATCCCTGGGATCAAGAGTTTCAATTTCTGTACCTTCCTCCACCTGGTAGGTAGTAGTCTTTTTCCTTGATTCCTCAAGCTCCTCTTGCTCGGCAGATGAATAATAGCATTCCCGAGCTATTTTTTTTATCACCTTTCACAACTCCTACTCCGAAGTTTGTTGGGAATTTTAAGCATTGATGCACTGTAGATGGAACTGCTTCGAACTTCTTCAAACCAACTCTTCCCATGATGATGTTGTAGGCTGACTGCACATTCTTATCCATCACAAAGAAGCGTATTCTTTCTGTTCGACAAGCAGGCCAAGTTCCAATGAATATGTCCAACTTGATCGTCCCAAGTGGAAAAACTTTCTCGCCAGCAAAGCCCAGAAGGGGTCTGTGATAAGGTTCCAATTGAGATAATTTCAAATTCAAGCTATCAAAGCATGAATAGTACATGATATCTGCCGAACTACCATTGTCCACCAACACCCTTGAAATCACCACATCTTTCATCCTCATTTTAATCACCAAAGGATCGTCGTGAGGGTAAAGAACACCTGCCAAATCGTTTTTTGAAAAACCAATAACTAGCTTCTCTTTATTTACCTTCCTCGGACGATCATCCCCGGCAAGATTTATTCGTTGAATATATGAGCAGGCTTGAGCCTCTCCGAGATAAGCCTTTCTTTCTGCAGTAAGGTCTCCTCCTCTAGAATCTCCTCCTGTAATAACATTACAATCAAATGACCCAAAACGTATGGAAAATACCTCTCATTCAGGCTGCCTTGGCTTCTTTGGAAGATCGGGGTCTTCATCTGGATCATCTTTATGATCTCTTTTCTTTTTCTCCTCCGTCCGACGAGGAGATCTGGAACGATCTCTAGTTCTATCATCATTCTTCCTTTCACCTCTGCGATCTACATACATTGACAACTTTCCTCTTCGGATGAGCGTTTCAATCTCGTTCTGAAGGGCTATGCAATTTTTGGTTGTATGGCCATGATCTTTATGGAACTCGCAATATTTGGCCCTATTCCTCAGGTCAGGATTGGTCCTCAGTTTATCTGGCCACTTGATTTCTACGTTATTCTTAATTTCTTCCAAAACATGATTAATACCCATTTTCAATGGAGTATAATTATCGTATTTCTTCAGGACTTCCCATGACGTCCTATTATTCTTGGAGTGCTTGTCACCACCATTATCTTTTTGCTCTTTCTTCTTAGATTTGTCAACCTCCACCTTGGTTTCTTTATCCATATTCTTCTTCGCAGCCATAGCCTCCTCGGCATTCATGATTTTGGCTGCTTTTGCCATCAACTCCGACATAGTTTTAGGTGGATCTTTGGCCAAAGTGTAGTATAACTTGTTAGGCAGCAATCCACTGATCAAAACAGTGATCGTTGTCTTTTCTTCGTAATCTATGACTTCCAACTTCTCGTTATTGAAACGAGTTATGTAATCTCTAGTACTCTCACCTTATTTTTGTCTAACACTTAACAAGTGCGCTACTCGCTTTACCGGCTTTGCTCCAAAATAGAAATTGCCAATGAACAACTCGGCTAACTGAATAAAAGTCGAAATCTTACCCCGAGGAAGATTGTTGTACCATATATGTGCAGATCCGGTAAGAGTTCCCGAGAATGCTCTACACCTCATCTCGTCGGGAACGGCATACATGTCGGCAGAAGCTTGATATTGTTCTATATGAAGAACAGGATCTGTCTTTCCATCATACTTAGGGGTCACTACAGGTGCTTTGAATTTCGATGGTGTAGGAAAATTCACAATGGCCTGCACAAAAGGTGTCCCTCGAACAAAAGTTCTCTGTAAAGGATTCCTTTCTTTAGCCATTTCTCTGAGTCTATCCTCCAACCGCTGAATGGAACCTTTCCATGCTTCATTTCCTTCCTCAGGCCGCTTAGTCCGAGCAATTGATTATTCTGACGTAGCTTCCTGAGATCTATCTCGACGAGTAGCTGGTCGTGATTGTGCTGATCCTTCTCTCAAACCTGGTGGTCGAAAGCTTCTCGATGGGGCTCTAGGTGGACTCATATTTCTCCTTGGTCCTAACCGAGTGAAAGGAGACACCCTGCTTAATCTTTCCAGGGCGCTGATTCTCTCCGGAGAGAGAGTGATATGTTGATCTGTATCCGTAGCCCGTATCGATGAAGTTTGCCCAGGTTGATAAGAAAAATCATTAGATTCTTCATTACGATATGACTCAGTACGCCTGGATCGCGATTGCCCACGATCACTCCTTTGCCCTGAATGGGTAGGGGCACCGCCATGAAGAGTTTGAATGAGTTGCCTCATTGTTTCTTGCATAGCGGTTTGTCCTTGAGCCAGATCTGGAGGTGCAGATGGATTTGGAGGATTTCCAGCATTTCCAGCATTTCGATTACTGGATTCTGGATTATCTGCCATTGATGATAAATGATTTTTGGTGAAAAACGATAGCAACAGTCGATTCCCACAGACGGCGCCAATCTGTTGATGTAAAAAACTAGATTACTCTAATTATTCAATCACAGATAAATAAAATGAGACAAAGATTTTTAAAGTGGTTCAGCCTTATAAGAATGGCCTACGTCCACTGTTATGTTATTGCTGAGTGTTTGAGAATTCTCGATTACAAGTGCTCTCAAGAAATTCCCGTCCCTTTGAATGAGGGTGATACAAGGTATTTATAGTCCTTAGTCTGTACATGCAAGGGTTGATACATTAAATGATATACATATGAAAGGGTAATACATTTAATGCAGCGTGTGCGTCAAGATCATGAACATTCAATGAATAATTGAATTGTTGATTATCTGGCAATTAATGTTATGGTCGAGATGCAGCTCGGACCGTCTTAGTTGCTCGTTGCTCAGGAGCTCCTCGGAGCGCTAGATTACCTCGGAGTGCTGAAGTTCCTCGGTGTATCCATGTTGCTCGGAGAGACAATGAGTTGGTCGGGGAAATGAACTTCCTCATTACTATTGTGCCAAGTAGATTGACACGTGTTCGCATATTATTCGTCCATATCATCATATTAATTTTGGTATCAACAGATACCTTAACTGAACCCCAGTGGAAAATTGTACTCCATTAACCTGCAATATTATTTTTTTAGGATCCTCGGTACTTTGATCTTCACCATCATCCTCTCCAGTTTTCAACAAATATACTCATTTGATAAAGAAAGAAATGAAGCAGGTGGATAAATAAAGAAACAATACAAAGATAAAGGATGATATATGTACATTGAATTAAACAACACTACTATCAGTTAATACAATGAAACCAAGAGATCCATAAGCATTCTAAAAATAAAAGAAAAACTTTTAATTTATTGTCTAGGACCTACATTAGAGGATGAAATCTCCCTACCTTGAATAACCGAGGTGTACAGAGAGCAAGAGAGACAATTTTTGCAACCTAAAAAAGAAAAATAAGATCAAATTTTATTGAAATGATTTGGTATTGTATTGAAATCACTTGGTATGAATGATAGAGGAAGAAAGTAATCACCTTATTAGCGTCACCGCAGCTACCGCAGCACCCGTGTGCTTTGTAGTACAGTAATTAGCCTGCGCAGCATTGCTGAACAAACCAACGTCAGATGCTATGTTGATTATGCAACCTGAGTTCAAAGAAATACTCCCGTAAGATTCAAATTAGCTCCAAATTCAATCCCTCGCTAATCTTAGAAGGTGTCCTCAATTTAGAATTAGAAAGCAATTGTTATTTCAAAAAAGTTTAAGGAGACAAAAAATTAAAGTTTAAGGAGACAAAAAATAATAATGAAAGACGAATACTCAAGTTTAAAAAACAAATCACTGCATGGAGAACCAAATGATTTATTAATGAACAAAGCATGTACAACCCGAAACCTAAGTTGCTAAATTATTTCTTTCTCATCCATTCAAAAATGCATCCAACCACAAATATGTGTTTTGTCAAACATCATTCATGAATTATGTAGAGTGGAACAATATATAAAAAGAGGAACAACCCCCAAATAAATAATTTTCTCAGTAATCACAAAGTGGTATACCTGAAATTTGGCCACAAAGTATAACATGAGCCCTATAAACCCCTGAAATATGGAAACCCCAGAAATTTTCTCAACAATCACAAAGTGGTACACCTGATTTCAACTGAGATGTGGTGAATCAAAAAAATCAATAGGAGTGAAAAATTAGAAGAGGAAGTGACCGATAAAGATCGAGGAACTGATTGTTAGACCTGCAAAATAAAATAGCTCAAGATCAGATCATATATTGATAGTCCAACTGTTGTAGTCTAACAAATTGAAATAAAGCCCTAAATTACATTTGAAGCCCTAAATTACATTCAGATCATATAGTGATTGCGAGATGAGGAACATTCGAAGCCCTAAATTACAAAGCCTACAGGAATCCCTAAACAAACATTCGAAGCCCTAAACTACAAAAGCCAACAGCAAGTCGTGATTTTAGACACACCAAATCGTGCTTCAAAAAAATCACCTTACAGGTAAAACTCCAACAAAGAACAAATTAGCTCATACATTGAAAGAGAGAGAAGGAGAAATGTCACATAAAGAAGCATGTTGGTAGAGAAGCCGAAGAGAGGGAAGAAAGAATGTAGGGAAAAATAGTAAGATGAGAGAGCGGGAGAAGAGAGTGAAGGAGAAAAATGAGATAAAAATGGTATAACCCTATTTTACCCTTCATTTTGAATTATGAAGGAGAGGGGGAATAAATTATAGTGTCTCAAATGAGGGGGAAATCAAAAATTTCAAGGGTAAAAGAGGTAGTGCAAGAAAAAATCATAAAGATGACATCATACTTCAAGCTTATGACATACATAAGTTTCCTAATTTATTATATATATATATATATATATATATATATATATATATATATATATATATATATATATATATTGTATATATTGTATATATTTTTTGAAAATGCACCTCTTGTAACTATGAGGTATTTGCATGTTACTCTCTTGGATTTTCCCCTCCTGTCTGTGGGGGTATTCCTACACACTACTACTTGTATTCGTAAAGGCCAGGTTGGAGAGGGGGGTGACCCCTGTCCCCTTCCAGAAAGTTTGGTTTCATTGAAAACTATTTGAATTAGCTAGCCCTTAGTCTTTGGGGTCCTTGCTCTATATTCTCTTTAATAGTTTCATTGTTCTTTAAAATATTAAAGAGGAGGAATTTGACCCCCACTCTATATTTTCTATTAATTTATGTCAGGGGGACTTTGCTCAGTATACTTTCTCTTAGGATGGATTTACCTCCCAAGTGTAGTGAGCAAAGTTCCTGATTTTTGTGTACTCTCTTCTAACTTAGTAAGGAGTGTATATATATTTATGTATATACATATAAATGAGGTAAACAAATCAAGCATCAACAATGATCAAAAGTGTTGCTATTTTATTTCTTTACTTTTGTGTGATGTTTACAATGTGGTATTACTCTAAAAAAAATTCACAAAAAAACTTTTCTGGTATAGGAGCAATCCTCAAAATCCATTACAGACATGACAAATAAAAAAAAATTGTTAGCTGTTACTAAGCATAGTACCTCTTCAGCCACTTGCAGTTGATGGACTGGAGGCAATCACTCTCTAGTTCTGAGATTTGACAGTAGCCCGACTTCCCTACTCCTCTGACGATAAAGGGGCCTTCCCAGTTGGGTTTGAACTTTGAGGCCGACATGCTGCGGAGATGGTGAGTGGATGCTCGCAAGACTAAATCTCCCACCTGGAACTCTCTAGGCTTGACCAAGTTCTCGTACGCCCTAGACAGTTACTGGGTGTAGACTTTGAAATTCTCCTTCGCCTTGTCTCTGTGCTCGTCCAGTGCCTCTAACTACACATGCCTTGGGTCAGGGATGAGCCCGTTGCTAAGAGAAATTCTGGCTGAAGGTACCGCCAGTTCCACTGGTAGGATAATTTCGGTCCCGTATACTAGGGAGAAGCGAGTGAACCCTGTTGGCTTTCTTTTCGAAGTATGATAAGCCCATAACATCATAGGCAACTTCTCATCCCATGCTCCCTTCATGTCCTCTAGCATTTTCTTCAAAATGTTTATCAGGGTCTTATTGGTAGCCTCTGCTTGGCCATTGCCCTTGGAGTAGGATATGGTTGAGCTATTATGCATAATTTTATATCTGTCTGTGAGGAGGGCCATTTGCTTGCATACGAATTGCTTCCCATTATCTGTTAAGATCACCTTGGGTATACCAAACCTGCATATGATATACTCCTTTATAAACTAGGTTACCACTTGTGCGGTGTCTCTCCTTAGAGGAATGGCTTCCGCCCATTTAGTGTACAATTCTGTAGCGACAATGATAAAAACCTTGTCGTGAGATGCCGGGGTGATCTTTCCCACCAGATCGAACGCCTATGTATAGAAGGGATAGGGAGCTTCCAAGCTTTGCAGACTGACGGAAGGAGCGTGCACCATGTTTCCATGCACTTGACATGTTCTACACTTCTTCACATACCCAATGGAGTCAGCCTCCATTGTCGGCCAGTAGTATCCCAGCGTCATCAGTTGGTCATACAGTTTGGCGCCGCCATGTGGGAGGGCTCATGAGCTTCTTTCAGCACTCTCTCCGCGTCTTCTTTGGCTACGCACTTTAATGCCTTCTCATTGTATCCCTTCCTATATAACTCTCCTTCGACCAAGTAGAAACGAGCTATTCTTTTTCTAAGATAAATTTCATCCCTTCTCTCTGCGGGAAGCTCCCCATCTTTCAAGTATGCTATATATGGTTGTCTCCAATCTTCGAAGGCTTTCACAAAGTTAGCCTCCGCCGACTGGTCAAAATTAGTTTGGCACTTTAAACAGCTTTGTTGCAAATGGGTCGCCTCTGCGCTCATGGTAGGCCAATAGTACCCACTTCGCTGCAGTCGTCTATAGAGGGGAATGTCGGTATCTCCGCAATGCCTTTGGTGCATTTCTATTAACCTTTCCTTGGCTTCTTGCTCACCGATGCACCTTGATAGAAACCCTTCGGAACTCTTGAAGTAGAGAGTTCCCTAAAGCACATAATAGTTGGCTAACTCTAACATCTTCATTGCCTCTTCTCTAGTTTCAAGTTGCTTCTCCACTAGACGCCTCCAATCTTCCAACTCGTTACTTGGTAACAAAGATTTTACAGTAGTGGTTACTGTTCTCCATCGCACTGTGATGGTTGCTTCTGACTCCTCCATGTCTAGCTTTTGCGCTATGGTGGCGAGCGCGTCAGGGTACCTGTTCATCGTTCGCACCTGCCTCTCCACAGTTACTTCCAATAACTGTCCCAGCAGCCTTTGGATGATGTGCCTGTAAGGTGCCAAATTGGCATGCTTAAGGGCGAACTCCCCATTAACCTGCCTCACTACTAAATTGGAGTCCCCCAGAATACACAACACTCTAACCCCTCTTCTGAGTGCTTCAAGCATCCCTCAAATTAGGGCCTCATATTCAGCTTCATTATTTGAGCATTTGAAATCCAACTTGAAGGAGAGAGTGATCTTCTCTTTCCCATCTGACAGTATGATGTCGGCTCCCCCTTTTCCTTGAGCACTGGAACCATCAAACTCCATGGACCACTTCTTCACCTCCTCTTCCATGCATCCTTGAAAGCTCTCTCCGAGTAGCTCTTCACTACGTGGTTCAAAAACTCAACTTGGGAAGCGGGCAAGCAGATCTACTACTGCTTGGATTTTAATGGCCTTAGGCACTATACATTTTAGATCATATTCTGACAAGATCAAAAACCACCTTGCTGCTCGTCCTACGAGTATAGTCCGCGCGAGGAGGTACTTGATGGGGTCACACTTGGTGACTATGTGAACTGTGAAGGCTAGAAGATAGTGTCTCAACTTTTGGGCCACAAATACCAACGCCAGGCAGTGTCTCTCGATGCTGGTGTACCTCAATTCTGTCCCAGAGATCACTCTTGACAGGTAGTAGAATGGCTTTTCCACTCCTTCTTTCTCTTGCGCTAAGAGGGCCCCTATCGATCTCTCTATAGAAGTGAGGTAGAGAAGCAGCGGTGCTCCGGCTTCGGGGGGGATCATCGTGGAAGGAGAGGCTAGGATTTCTTTAATCTTCTCAAACACTTTCTCCTGTCTCTCTCCCCAAACCCACTTGACTTTGTCTTTTAGTAGAGGCGTGAACGGATGAGTTACTTCTGCCAGTGCAGGTATAAACCTCCGCAGGTAGGATACCTTTACCAGGAAGCTCTTAAGTTGCCTCTGACTCTTGGGCGGTGGCATCATCACAATGGCTTGTGTTAAGTGTGAAAAGTCAATAGAACTTATAAGAATGTTGACCCGACAAATGGGACCTAAATATAATTATCTCTTAATGTTGTTATCGTTTTCAATATGCTTGTGTTAAGTGTGAGTAGTCGATACTATAGGGGATTAGTTGTTGGGTTTTTCAGATTAGGGCGGCGACCCATAAGCCCATATATCTGGGGGCAAATGGGGTGACAAACCACTGCCTCCCAAGGTTAAAATATGCACGTAGGCTTTACTTTTCAAGTTCATTTATTTTTGTAAATTTGAGATTTTGACTATTTTGTTCTTGCAAAATGCTTGAACGCATGAAGATGGTCATAGTAACAATAATTAATATCATTGTATATACTAGGGGTTTAAAAAGCATCTATAAAAAAAGGTTAACAACTAAGTATAAATAAATGCAAAAAATTCTCTACTAATTGATGCTCCCCCTTTTATCTCTCTTGTGAGAGCCTCTCTCTCTGGACTCTAGGGATTCTCTTAGGGTGTTATCTTTCTTTTTTATACGCCTATTTTTCCTCTTTCATAGATAGGCCTCTCTCCAATCTCAATCTCTTTTTTGTCTATCTAAAACCTTTTCACTCTCCTCTTCCAGAGGTCTCAACCATCTCATCCTTTGATGTCCTTGTTAGTAAGAAAGCAAGGAAGTTATGATCATCACCAGAACCACCGCCTCATTCTCCTTAATTCCCGGTGTTAGATGTTGTCTCCATTGGGGTTTTATGGCAAATCTACTAATAATGCGCAGATCGGTGTGAATTCTTCATTTTTTGGTGTTTTTGTGGTAGTTCTTGCTTGAAGAGGAATGATCTTCTTCAAGGGTTTGTTGCTTAGGTCAAGGTCGGGTTTCTTTCAACACTTTGAATTTTTCAGCTTGGAGAGGTCCTTTTGTCCATATTTTAATTTATGGGTTGTCCTTTTCTTTCTCATTTTTTAAATTGTATACCTTAGCCTTAGACTATCCCTTGGATATGATGTTTTTGAGTTACATCTGTCCCCCTTTGTTCTTTTGTGTCTTGCTCGTTGGGTCCCCCATTGGATTTGTTGGTGGTGATGGAAGTGATCACTTAGTTGGAGTTGTGCTTTGCCCATTTGCATCATTTGGAATCTTAATTTTCTTTTAAGTTATCTTGCCTAGAGGGCTTATTTTGTAAAGTTAAGGTTTGTTCTCTTTCTTTATTTTGTAATATTCTGAATGTGTCTTTTATTATGTTTGTTGCTATGGAGTTTTAATGCTCTTGGATGGTAAAAAAAAGTATAAATAGATGCGTATTAAATCATGTCCACACTAGTTAAGGTTAAAGGAAGACGCCTAAGGACAAAAAGGCACTAGAAGAATTTTAAACACAAGATTTATTACTCTTATTACGAGACTAAAGATTTATTTGGGCAATTAATGAACTATACAATGAAGCAAGATTAGGAAGTGCTAAATTAATTTGCTTGTCGGATTTTAACATGAATTCTAGTAGAAGTGAATCAATGAAATTCAATGAACAATTTTATTCTTTTGTATTTCATTTGAGGCAAGGTTCTAAAAGGCGCGAGGCGTGGTCGAGGCGTAGAGGTCAAGCCTCAAGCCTTAGGAGCCTAGGCGTAAAAAGGCGTTTTTCCTTTTTTTATTATTTTAATTATTCTAAGGCTAGTAATATAATAAAATAATACATACCTTGAATTTTGAAAATATATTCATATGTTTGGTAGCCATCTTTCTCATATTCATGCTCTATAACCAATATTTGTTAACTAATCCTTCGTTTTTTTAAAAAAAAGTGTGCCTTAAGCCTTTTACCAAGAATAAGGCGTGGGCGATGCGTTTCTCCCAAGCCTCAAGCCTAGGCGGGCCTAGGCGGAGCCTAGGCGGGCCTTTTAGAACACTGATTTGAGGTAATAAGGCTATGTTTGTGAATCTTTAATGACTTGTCCCGGAGAGTCAGAATTCTTATTATTTAATTAGAGAATTATTATTGACTACTTAATCTCCTTAGATTATCAAGAAATTGGATAAATGATAGACTATATATTGGACTCAAATGTCAATTGAGAACTTTTCAAAGTGTATTGTGATTAATTGAAAATTATTGAAAATTAACATAAACTGAATCGAAAGTTAAGAGAATAATTGACTACAAACATTATTGAAACTTTAAAAGTGTGATTACAAGATATCACATCGATGAAGGTATATCAAAAGAATATTTTTGTATTTTGGGATGTTTCGATGTCTTTGAACGATTATGAAAAAGTTTCTATGCATCAGTGTTCTAAAAAACGCGCCTAGGCGGCGCCAAGGCGCGCCTAGGCGCGAGGCTTTTTAGATACGCCAAGTTTGGCCCTAGGCGTGGATCAAGGCGTGGTCAACGATGGTCAACGTTTTTTGGGGCAAGGCGTGAAAAAACGTGCGTTTTTTGGGGGTAAGGCGTGAAAAAACGCGAGTTTTTTAGAAGTAAGGCGTGAAAAGATGAATTTTTTTTGTTTTTTTTTGTATTTTAAAAAAATAGTATTTTAATTTACAAATATTTAGACATATTTTCAAGGTATGTATCAATTTAGTATTTTAAATAGCCTTGTCATAGTCAAAAAATATTAAAATATATTAAAAAATGCCTAAACGCCTTTTCACGCCTTTTTACGCCAAGACCCGCCTAGGCTTGTAAGGCTTAAGGCTTGGCCTCCACGCCTTGGTCACGCCCCGCGTTTTTTAGAACCTTGCTATGCATTACTTAATTGACGTTTATAAACACTAGATGTGGGTCCATAATTTTGCGTAGTATTAAGCATGTGCAAGTCACGAGTCAACATGTTAAGGGGGACACATACAGTGGGATACCCCCCCCCCCCCCCCCCCAACACACACACATAGTGGACAACATACTTTCTATAAATTGAGATGTTAGCCCTCACAATGGGGAGGTAAAATACACATTAAAAAAATCACACACAAATGCCTATTTAGTTATCAATTATAATTCTATTTTTTATATTTAAATACAATTTTAATAAGAATTTACGTTTGACGCACATATCTTTAAATACTGAATTATAATATTTTTGTATTATAATTAAGTTTTTTAAAAAAAATAACCAAAAGCTGAAAAATTCTATTTTTTATTTTTCAACTCTGAATTATTCATTCTTAATATTTTTATGCATTTATACCTTATTATATAATATACATACATAATAAATTAATATGTGTGTAATTCTGATAAATAAAGAATATATATGTATATGTACATAAAATTACATATATGTATATTTTATTAAAGTATATAATATAATATATTAATATCCATATGTTAAATAATATTATCAATACATATATGATACTTATATATAGTTTTATACATGTATTATTAATGTATGGAATAATATATAATATACATATAGTACATATGTATTAAATAATATTATCAATTCATGTATGTATATAATTTTATTGTGAACTATACATACAATATCATGATATATCAAGATTCCAAAAAATACGGGGCGTGATCGAGGCGTGGAGGCCAAGCCTTAAGCCTTAGAAGCCTAGGGGGCCTTAGGCGTAAAAAGGCTTGAAAAGGCGTTTAGGCCTTCTTAATATATTTTAATATTTTTTAACCATAACAATGCTATTAAAATACTAAAATTGTACATATCATAAAAATATGTCTGAATATTTGCAAATTAAAATACTTTTTGATTATTTTGGATGAGATAATGGTCCGGTTTGTAAAAAAATTCTTTAAAATGCGATATCGTTTCACTAAAGCATTGTTATTTTTAGAAAAAAATGCACCTCAAGGGTTTTACCAAGAATAAGACGTAAAAATCTTAAGACGGAGCGTTTCTCCCAACCCTCAAGCCTAGGCAGATTTTTTAGAACAGTGTGATATATATATATATATACAGAGAGAGAGAGAGAGAGAGAGAGAGAGAGAAAACCTAAAAGTCGAACTTTTTAATGAACCTTAGTAAAAAGCACCTAACAACCAATTAACTTTAATTTATATATTGTAATAGGTTCGCGTCAGCGGCAACGAAGACACACTTGTCAACTGAATTTTTTATTTACAACCCCTATCCCCCCCCCCCCCCCCCCCTGTTTTTATAATATACCCACGAAGCTTGTTCTTGGAGAGATATTTGGAGAGTTTGTGGGATTCTCCTAAACCAAGTCAAAGAAGATTTGTACCTGGGTTTTTGTTTAACGCTTGGTAGGTGGCTGGGATAATAAAGCCCCGATTTCTGCGGGATCAGGTTTGATTTGTTGGTTATGGAGATGGGTTTGACCTGTTTAGGTAAGGCTGTCTGGCAAGTTTTGAGGTTGAAGGAAGTAAGTATACGGGTTTTGCTGTAATGGATCGCCGGCTATGGTTTTGGGCGATGGAGGTTAGGTCCGGTCGAACCAGGATTTTAGTTATGGTAGGGCACTGTCAGTTAGTTGATAATAATAGGGCAAGTTATGTTCGATTTTGGACGGCGTTGGCCGCCGGCAGGAGGGGTAAGGGGTGGGGTTGTAAAAAAATATTCAGTTGACGCGCGTGTAATCGTTGTTAGGTGCTTTTTATAACATATGAATTAAAGTTAATTGGTTGTTATGTGCTTTTTATTAAGGTTCATTAAAAAGTTCGATTTTTAGGTTCACTAGAGAACCTCTCTCTCTCTCTCTCTCTCTCTCTCTCTCTATATATATATATATATATATATATATATATATATATATATATATATATATATGTATGTATATGTATGTATGTATATATATATATACGTATGTATGTATTGTAAGGATTTTTTATGGTGCAGACCCCGATACACATCATTTTTTTAAAATAGTAAAAAAATGAATTTTTTGATAAAATTTCATAGATATGATATCTACGATGAGAAGATCATCTTTAATTTTTTTTAGTCAAAAATTCAATAAAAAAAAATCATTGATATGAGGTGATATGTATAAAATGGTTTAAGTATGCATTTTCAACCGTTGAAATTTTGGGTCACGCCAACCACTTGATTGATTGGATTTTTTGATAAAACTTCATAGATATGATCTACTCACTGTCGAGATCATATTTATGAATTTTCATCAAAGAATTCAATCAAAAAGTCGGTGAGATGATCGCAAAAATTTCAATGGTCGAAAACGCATATTTATATCCTTTTTTTTACATATTTCCTCGTTCAACTATTTTTTTATTGAATTTTTTTATGAAAAAATTGAAGATGATCTTCTCACCGTAGAAATCATATCCATAAAATTTCATCAAAAAATTCATTTTTTAATTTTAAAAAAATAGTATTTACCAGAGTAGGAGGGTCTCCTCTCTCTGTGTGTATACACACACGCACACATATATTATAAATATACATGTTTGTCAAATTTTCTTAAAACTGTATTTAAAAACAAATTTACCAAATGCATACTAATATTCATAAACACAGAAAACTGCATTTTAAAATTGTATCTAAAAACAATGTTTAAATTGAGTTTTTTGAATACATAACCAGACGGGCCAACATAATAGAATTGTCAAACTACGTACATAGAATGTGCTTTGCCTGTGCGATTTATTCTTGTTACTTCCGTCATCGCGATTGTGAGATTGTCATACTTGGTGAATAATTTTGCTCGTACCATACTATTTTGTTATTAATTTAATACAAATTTTTTTTTGGGGGGGGACCCCAATATTCTTTATATAGCCCCACTTTTTATTATACCCACATTAAAGGGTTGAAATACAATTAACAAACCCATTTTAACAGTGTATAGGGGGGGAAGGGGAAAGCCTTGGATTTTAACACGCTAAACTTTAGAAAGCTCATTTCGGAGAATACTTATCCCCCTTATTTTAGACATGGTTCTTCTCTTCTTTCCGTTTCACAGAGATCCATGTTGGAGCTTCCCCAAATTGTTGATCAAAGTTCTTTCGGGACTCGCATTGCTTCAAATAACACTCACATCAATCACACGGGATCATATTTCACAAAGATAAACACAAACACGTAAACAGACATAAATTTAAATTTTAATTCAATATTAGATCGAATGAAATAATTGATGATAGGTTATATTTTACCAGGTCAAGATAAGCGAAGATCAAGCGAGTGAGACCACAGTTCGGGATTCCACAAACAATACATGCAGTGTATGCCAGGTGAGTACATCTCGACCTTGACCGGATTGAAATCACAAATTTATTCTTCAATGACAACCCTCAATAATTGTTGGTGATAGCTAGATTATTGTATGAGTAGAGATCCCTATGAGAACACCATGAAATATAAAGATTGAAAAAGGGAGCAGTTCGTACAAGTTAAAATCTTCAATTCGGATCATCGGTGTGTACTAAAAGGGATATAAATGTATCTTCATACGAAGTTCATCCTTGAGTTGGTTCAACTCCCAACAGTGTCTAGAAAAAGGTAGGTAGGGTTGATACAAAAAGACCTTTTTTGCTGTTGAAAAGGGGTTTAATTGGTATTGAATTTGTTATTAACTGTGGTGAGCGCATTTCAGACATAAATGTTAATTAAGCAGCATATGTGCTTTAGCACGTCACCCTTTTGTGCTAAGTTTCGGATGGAAATCTAATGCAAGGGTTTAGAGCGTATACGGAATATAAAGAAGGGTGTTTAATGTGAGAATTTTAACTTTGGTGCAAAGTGAAAAACAGTGTTAGTTAGAGTAGATTTGCTGTAATTTTGCCCAAAAAACAATTATTCCCGTCTCTGTAAAGTATGCAGATAATGTATCAGATTTGATTAAGCCAGTGCTACTTAAAACTCCCTCCACACACCCCCCCCCCCCCCCCCCCTCCTCCACCCTCTCTTGTGCTGATACGTTCATCTCCAAACTTAAATGGATCAATTTCTTCCAAATGTGCTAGACAATCCCTCCATATTTGGTCCTTCAGCTATTTTCTCTTCTCTACTAGAAGATTCATTGGAAAGCTAAGTTAATGAGACTCAAAATTTTGGCAAGGAGAATTTCGTTGCAACACCTCCTTGTTATATCCAGTGTCTTTTTTTTTTTTTTTTTGGATAGCAATTATATCCACTGTCTGATGTTGTCAATTTTTAACACAAGATCATAGGAAATAGTTCACAGATGACACAAGGCTCAGTGATGGGGGTTGATCATTTCTTGATACGAACCTATAGTTGACACGCCCCACCAACACTAGTAAAACAAGTTAGGTTAGTGTCAAACAAGTTAGTTTTTATATAAAGTCTTGTAGAACTATATAATATTTTACTTATTAATTAGGGGCATATACTAAATAGTCCCTCGAACTTTTTCTAATACACGTTTAGTCCAAGCGTTTTTATTTTGCACCAAAAAGTCATTCCCCATGCCAAAAAGGTTTTACCATGCCGCTGACGCGAACCTTTAAAAATATGAGAATAAGGGACTTTTTGATACAAAATAAAAGACTTAGACTAAATGTGTATTAAAAAATGTTTGAGGGACTTTTTGGTATTTGGTCCTATTAATTACTAACATTGATAATTTACAAACTATAAATTTATGAAGGGCTTGTTAGTACTATGCTTGGTTAAGAGAGGACGATCTTAATCTTGTGATTTATGTCACTGGTTGTGAGAACCCAGGGACAACAAAACAAGTGAGGTCATTTGACACGATTAGTTAAACATGTCTTGGTAGTGTGGATTAATACTAGACATAAACCCAAAATTATATACCCGAAAAGGATAATAAGACGCACAAATGGCCACCTCTACCACTATCCACAATGACGCAAAAAAAGTCATCCATCTTTCAACGTTTTAAAATGGCGAGTACATCTAAGAGTGCTATTCGGCACAAGACACAAGCCCCTAAACCTGACGAATGCATATTCTTCTACTCTTATTGCTGAAGCCAAAGCAACTCTCTGACTGTGGTAAGGCTTCTCCACTGCAACGATGTGACATCATATTTAAAGGTCGTTCACGCTGCTTTCGGTAACTATAAACAAACTCAGCAATTTCCTTCATTGGTTTACAATTCATTCTATTAACAGATCAAATCTTACTTAGCTGATCCAACCAAGGGCTCATCTACTGGCCAAATGGTGATCCTCTTCTAGTTTTAATGGTGTTCTCCATCCTCGTCAGATTCCTAGCTCTGTACTTTCAGACATCTTGCTTGAAGGATAGAGAACCTATTATATTTATTCACATTGGTGTTTTTCCGCCCTTTACCTTGTGCTATCTAAATAAAGCAACAATGAATAACATAAACAAATAAAGCCACACACACAAATATAGTGTGCATTATCTATGATATCATGAAGAACCCATTTACTCATTACCTCTTCATTCCAAGATCCTACATTACACCAAATCCACTAAGAGCATATTTCTGAATGTCAATTGCTACCAACTCATTTAAGGTCACACCTAGTTGCCAGGATGTGACGCAATAAAAATACTAGTTAAACAATAGGGCATATATACTATTTTCATAAAATGAAAATCCATAATCGCATCTTCGCATAAGAAAAAAAATTGAGTGGTAGTAGTGGTGGGTGGGTGGGGTGGGGGATAACTCATGGTATCTTGGCCGCCTCTTAGAGAACCCGACAATCCCCACGGGCACATATCAAACCTGCAATCTGAACTGTCGCGACAAATAAAGGGAGGTGGCTCCACAGGGATGTTTCCATCAGGTATTCAAACTCTTGACCTTGAGAAAAAGTATCATGCAGTTAGAGCACCGCGTGTCCGTGCACAACACCAATAAAAACACGATATGAATATAATACGTGTCCCACATGTCCCCACTATAAAGACAATTTTTACATGTGCAAACATGTGTCTTTATTAGTGTTGAGCACGGACCCGTTATGTCCTAAGTGCATGATATTTTTCCTCATTGACACATGCTTCATGAGTCACTTGCCAAGGCCTGTGCTACAGCTGCATTAACCCTTGGGAGTTTTTTCACCATACAACTGTATAGTCTTTTGCTCCAAGGTAAAAAGTGACCAACTCCACTGCACCCTAAACCTTAACCCAGAAAAGTAGGGCATTTATAATGATATGATAGAACAAAGATAGCAGTTGAAGCCAACAGCCAGCTTGTTGTATATGGGTAAATATACCCTACCAGAAAAGTAGCTGAAGACGTATTCAAAGAGCATGCATGAACATGCAAGAGAGTTATAAGTAGAAGAAAGGAACGTGTACTCATGAAGGGTGGTGCTTCGAAACGTCAAGTTTCTCAATAGGAGGTCTAAGATAGTATTTAAAGAAACCAAAATTCACTTTCTAATCTCGCCTCTTTCCTCTTCCTTTTTTGATCTCAAGAACAAGAATATTATTAAAAATCAGAAGAAAATACAGAAATGGGAGGGATAAGATGTTCCTCAAAGATACATGAAAAAGTACAAAAGAAAATAGAAAGGATCCAGTAGGTTTGGTGCAGGCTATCTTGTAGAACATAGAAATTTGGAAATCTCTTGTATGACCCAAGTCAGTCACATCTTAACAAATTTAAAATGACTTGATAAGAGAGAATATAAATCTTCAAGCTTGAAACAGGCATGGACAAATATATAATCCATCTCATCAATAAGGACAAATAATGACATATGGAGATAACAGTAAAGATGGAAATTGCAAACAGATTTATGTGATTAGAATCAAATAGGCCTACGTCAACAACGAGGTCCCATTCTCCTCGCTAGATGTGCAATACCAATGGTACAAAACACATAAGGTCTCAGCCAACGGAAGGCATTACAAGCTCTCCTCTATTAGCTCACAATGAAGTGTGAGAGATGCCAAGCTAGAAACACTGAGGTTGTTAGGCCCCACTTATGAGAGTCAATCCGGATCAATTCAATGATGAGTCCGTTAGCCATGTAGTGTAGAGAAAGATCTTGCAGATTGGCAGTTATGCCTTTTGACTATATCGCCCCTGATCACGCCAACACAGATCAATGAAGATGCCTTCCAAGGCTGATGTCTCCAGAAGTCAGATCTCCAACTAGGCACCTATAAGGACGAGAACTCGCAAGCAGCTAAGAGGCCAGGATCTCCTTAGGCCACATGAAGCAACACCTGGCTAGGATACTCCTGGGCCGAGATTCTCGGAGGCATATGCTGGGGGTACAGTCAAGGCTCATACATGAAGCATATTTTCGTGGAGCAGCATGTCTAAACAACGTTCCTCATGGAATGCCACGTGGATGACATGTCTATTTAAGGGTCAGAGGAATGCCACATGGATGACATGTCTATCCAAAATACCCTATATCACTAAAGAAAGCAAAATCTCATCAACCATCTGTGCGATTTGTAGGGAGGAAACAATTTTCAACCTTAACAAATGCTCGTTTAATATTTAACATTTCTTATTTCAAAATATTGAAATAAGAAGCAGAAAACTGAAACTGGAGAGGCAGTATCCTATTTCCAGTTATCCAGAATCTGTAGGACATCTTAAACTCATAGCACAAATTGTCATAACCAAATGGAAAAGGAAGACTATTATTTCAAGGCACCAATATCATGCCTTAAATCTCAAATCAGATTTAGCATTCTGACTTTACAGAACTGATAAAATATTATACCAAACAAGATAGTCCACATCAGTTACTCAGCCGCCAAAACCGATTAAAAAAATGTATGAAACCATTCAATTGAGTTTTAGGCTTAAACTGCAAGGGAGAAGAAGTTGGAACACACTCCGAACAGCATAAGCGAAGCTATGTACTGTGAGAAACCTTGTTTATAATGCAGTGAGAGATTAACCTTGTTGGTTTTAATAATGGGATTTCTTTGCCTAATGCAATCCTAATAGCACTTTTAACTTATAAGAGGTATCTGTGACAGCTACATCAGATAATATGCAATAAAGTGTAATTAAAATTATAATACCTTGTAAGATCAGATTGAATAAATAAAGGATTGAGAGATTACGCTGACCTAGTGAGGCTACTATCCCAAGAACTATATTGCATAACACGAAACATAAATCAATTGAGGCACCAAACACTACATGGAGGGTAAAATGACAAAGAAAAATATCCCAAATATGTAAACGAGAACTTGCCACCATAAAATCATCGTTTTTCTTGGATCTCATAAACAAAAGAAGTTAAATGAGACACGAATTTGAGCATAAATACATCTCTTTTTATCCTTCATCCAAAACCACCAAACTGAAAAGTGATGTGTTTTGTGATACGCAACAACACGTAGCACTTGGTCGTTCTCCCGGGAGAAGATTCTCTTTCATTTTGTATTTTAGTTTATGGTAATATTGACATTTTCTTTTATTTTTAGTCTTTAATTGCTCTCCAAGCATGTTGGGGACTAATTAGTCATTTTTAGTTATTAGTTGTCCTTTTTAGTTTTTTGGGTCATTACTTGGTTACCAAATAATTTTTCTCCTATAAATAGGCCATTTACATTCATTTGTAATTACACTTGGAATATTGAGAAAGAGAATATATAGAGAGAGAAACCCATTTTCTTACTTTAGTTTTATTTGTTATTGGTGTTGGTGTTGTGTAGTTGTAATAACAACGCTTCCGCATTCATAGATTCACATCAAATTGGTATCAGAGCTGCATTTGTTCTTGGTGTTCGTCGTGGTGCGTGAAGTGGGTATCAAGTTGTGATTCCAACTCGAGCAACCCATCATTCGTTAGATTGATAAATGTCCATATAGGAGTCGCGTGAATGGAAACCCTAGATTCCATCATCAGAAATTGGGGGGACACCAACCCTTTTAGCCTCCACCACCAACTTCCTCCACCTCCATCTCTTGTCACCACACAACCGCCACTTTTCCAAAATGCAGCACCATCTTCTATCTCACCCCCAAATGAAACCCTAACTCTAACCATAAATCCACCCCCTCTGCCTACCTTCCTACCCTAATCACCTTTTCTAGACTCCATGACCATTGCCCAGAAAACTCCACCTGCTGCCGCCCCTCCGCCACCACCAGAAAAATTCCAACTTCCTCCGATCAACCTCAAAATTTACCACTAGAGTCGCCTTGGGACGATCTATCAATGTCTCTAAAGGAGCGACGCAAAAATATATCGGAAAAGGTTCAAAAATAGCGACGACGACCGGTAGGCAGAGTATACCCTCCCCCCCCCCCCCCCGGGAGAGTATACCTGGGAGAGTATAACCCCCGAATCCATCATCCCATACCTGGGAGAGTATAACCCCCCCCCCCCCCCCAACCCCATATGCCACATCCGGCGGCCAGTCCAACAACCCTCCGGCCGGCCGAAAACTGCCATAGCCCCTTTTTCGCCCTCTTTTTCAAACCCTTTTACCCCTAAAATACTCCCCCATCATCCCTCTCCCTTCCCCCTTTCACACCACCCCAAACCTTAGTTCCCCTTCCCCCTTTTCTTAGCCCTAATCTGCCCCACCCCTTTTTTACCCTATTTTCATCATTTTCCCGCTCATCTATGTCCAACCACAATCAAACTCGATAAAAAATGGACTTCCTTACTTTGACCCGATCCCCTACCCCCCATTTTGACCTCAAATCCGATCAAAATTAGTCTTATGGTCTATTTTTTACACAACTCAAGACTTCCATGAAAAATGCGTCCCACTTGAGATCCATTTCCGACTATTTGCCATTTTTTGGTCTGGCTTTCCGGAATGTGCCTTCAATCCACTTATTTCGCCTTCTTACTTGCAAAGGTACGATCGCCAGAGTTTCTATCCGGTCAGATTCAAGGGTCCACGAAGCCAAGTTGCAATCATGTGCTCGTGGTGTTGAGAAGGCGAATTTGGTTGTCCATTTTTGGTAGCTCGGATTTTGTAGGGAATATTGCCGAGATTTGAGTATATTAGACCCATTATAAATGAGGTTCATACGCATGGAACTAATTAAAGTTTGGTCCGCCCACTTTTAGTTGATTTTGATTGGAGTCCAAAATTTTTCAAGAATAATATCATATGGCATTGATGAGTCACCCAACACGCTTGGGGACGAGCTTTTTGAAGACGGGGAGAATGATATATTTTTTGATACATAGCAACACGTATCACGTGATTGTGCTCCCGGGAGAAAACTTTCTTTTATTTTGTATTTTAGTTTAGGGTAATATTGTCATTTTCTTTTATTTTTAGTCTTTAATTGGTCTCCAAGCATGTTTGGGACTAATTAGTCATTTTTAGTTATTAGTTGTGATTTTTAGTCTTTTGAATTTTCCTCCTATAAATAAGCTTTTGGCATTCATTTATAACTATACTTAAATATTGAGAAAGATAATATATAGAGAGAGAAACCTATTTTCTTAATTTAGTTTTATTTGTTGGTGGTGGTGGTGTTGTGTAATTAGTAGTTGTTGTTTAGTTGTAATAATAACGCTTCCGCATTCATAGATTCACATCCGAAAGCTTGGACGGTGTATCTTGACAGTATGTTTTTTCTGCATTTCTGTCCCTTTTTCTTGTTTGTGTGTGTGTGGGAGAGGGAGGGGGGGGGGTATATATCATAGATTAGCCAATGAGGTGGATCCTAGGACAATATATTATTCAGGCAAAATTAGCACAAAAATTATGAGACTGCCACAAAGGGAAATGATATACATATTATAAAACCAAACTCTTTGTGAAACAACCATAAGGGGAGGAGAAAAATAAATACAAATTATTAACATCTTCAGTAGACAAGTCCAGACTATAGTCTATAGAGGGTTGCTGATATATATCATAATGATTGAACAACCATGTGGATTCTAAAGGACAGTATTATACATTCTTAAAAGCATAGCTGGAAAATTATGAAATTGTGACAACGAAGAAACATAAACAAATTACCAAGGGGGGTTGGAGCCCTCTCTTACAGAGGGTGACTTAGAACCCACGGTACTTTCTCTTCCAAGCCTTGACATACTTCTTCCCGATTTGGGAGTGCCTATCCCAGGGCTCGAACCACGGTAACTTGCACGGAGAGACTCATCAACATCGCCAGAGTGTGAAGACTTGGCAATTGCATTCCTAACAAACTTTTGAGCAGCAGGGGACAGCCTCCGTGCAGCCGGGCTAGCGCTTCCCCCTCTAACCGGTGAAGGCAATGGTGGCTTCTGAAACATCTTAGACCTCTCCCTTATTTTACGAGCAGCCTCCCTCGACAAAGAGTGAGCCTTCAAATCTCTAGAAGGCGGCAAAGGGATATTAAACTGTGGCCCATTGCCACTACCACCGATATCAAATGGGGTGTCCTCCGTGTCCAATCTCATTGGTGTCCCTTCAATTTCCCCCCACGTAATAAACGGCGACTCATCCACACCCGGAGCAGGAGACGGAGTCTTAACATAACTATACCCATTGTCAGCTTTTTTAACCGATTCCACATAAAACGGATTCGGGGTCTTCCTCAAATCTTCCAAATCGTACTTCTTCTGTTTGTCCCCATATCTATCCCCCATCGACATTTGAACCGGAGTTGCCCCAGCAACAGTCGTATACAACACCGCCGCTGATTCATCGTCATTCGGCCTAGAATCCATCAATTTACCATGAAAACGTGTATTCGTCTTAACAACTTCCCTTGTCAAGGCCTTAATCCGATCGAGCTTTTCGTCATCGGTCAAGGGAGCTTCACCCAAATCAGCGGGATGATACATCAACAAATTCTTGGGCGTATAATTCCAACCTTGTAAAGTACTAGGAGGCTGATCAGACGTTCCATAGCCATCGGTAATCCTATCCCTCTTTTGATCCTCCCCTTCCTTGTCACCTTCCAACAAATACCCATATCTCTCTTTCCTCTTCTTATTGACCTTGTCTATAATTTTCGAAAAACTGTCATTATCCTCACTAGTATACCTCCTGAAAAACTCATCTAACGAAAAGGGTACATCAGTAGAATCTTGTACAATTTCAGTTTCGTCGTTAACAACGACAGGGGTTTTATCGGATCCAAAAGGAGTGGTGGATCTTAAAAAAGTAGATCCAGGTGTTCGGAGTGTGTCAAAATTGGAGGATCTACCGGCTCGGCGCTCGAGAATCTTGAGCTGGGCATCGCGAATTTGAACGGGATCGGCGGTTCGTACCGCTTGGAGCCAGTCGAGACGGTCACGGAGTTTAGGGATGTCAGGGAAAAAGTCTCGTTCGATTATTTTCTCAATTGCAGCGACGTACGAGTCTTCGTCGAGAACTGCAGAGCGTTTTCTTGGAGCGGTTGATGAGTTGTTAGGGTTTTCAATGGATTTTTCGGGTGAAGAGATTTGGCGGGGTGACTCTCCTGGAGATAACAACATCGTAAAACAGAAAGGTGGAACGGAAAATAAATAACTCAAAGTTAGGGTTGGGGTTATACCTTGTTGGTGGAACTGGAACAGGCCGACTTGGATTCCAAAAGGAAAAGGGCAAATAACGCCTTCCAACACGACGCAATATCGGCTACAATGTTATTTAGGCCTCGTTTGCGAGTTCTATTTTTGAAGAGAAAAGAAAGGAAAAGAAGAGAAAGTGTGTTTTCTTTCCTTCGTTTGAGAGTTTAAGTAGAAAAGAAAGTGACTTTCTCTCGTTTGGGAGTTTAAAAGGAGAGAAAAGAAAGAAAAATTTTTAAAAAACTTTCTCTTCATTTCTCTCCAAAACTTTCTTTCCAAATCGGAAAGAAATGGAGAGAAAGGAAAGTTTTTTAATGAATTGTTCCTTCTTCCTCTTAAAAAAATTATTTTCCTTCCAAACTCCCAAATGCAGAAAGAAAATTATTTTCTTTTCTCTCCCAAACTCTTTTCTCTTCTCTTCTTTTCTTTTCTCTCCCAAACTCTTTTCTCTTCTCTTCTTTTCTTTTCTCTCCTAATAAAATTTTCCTTTCCTTTCTTTTCTCTCTCAAACTCCCAAACGAGGCCTTAGGCTTTAGTAGGCTTTAGCCCTAATAAATTTTAACTTATTTCATATTGCATCCAATAGTTTGTACAATTTGCCTTTAACTAAGTTTAAGAATGCATTTTTTAGTTTAAGCTATAGTAGTATAAAACCAAACGCAAGCAAGGTGGTTCTTTGGAAATTGTTATAATTATATAATCACATGCTTAAAGTCGTTTGTTGTTGGGTAAATAAAAAACGTTATTACGGAGTTTCATTTATTATGTCAAAGATGAATAAAATTTCATTCATTTTTTAATGCACTAAATCTTTTTTTATTTTAGATCACATATATGTATATATATATATATAATTGTAGCCTGAAAGTATGTTAAGTTGACACGTGTCATATCATAAATAAAAATAGTCTCTTCACTCCTCTTCTTTTAGAGTGTAGTCCATTTAATGAGCACCAATTCATTTAGACTTTTCATTTGAACCTAGGTGTCGATTGAAGTTTTATCTTTCCCAGTACCTTCTCTCTCCTCCATCGCCTTCCTATCTTCCCATACTGTTAAGGTCAAAAGCACCAACGATATAAAACAACCAATCAAACCAAACTGAATTTAATTGATTTGAACAGAAGAAGTTTGCATCTTAGACATAAAAAAAGTACAGAAACTAACGTGGGGACCCAACAATCGAATTGGTGGCTGTGAGTGATACTAATTCTTTAAACTTTATCAACCCCTCTGCAAGACTTTCACGCATTTGTCAAAATTTTCCATTTTAAGTAACAATGAAGTCTTCTTTTTCTGGTCCTTTTGTTTCCCACTGAAAAATCGGAGCTTTTCTCAATCAATACTCTCATACCAATTTGAAAGTGCGCGAAGGCCCTCAATTTTAAAATTCTTTTACTTCAAAAAGTAATAATTTCCTTTTTATATATGCGGAAGCGTGAGATGATGGTTCAAATTAAAATAAATTAACAAATTTTAATTTCTATTCAAAGTAAAATTAAACCAAGTGAAATATGATGGAACACACACACAATTTTAATTTCACTTAAACCTAATTAATTAACCCAAGTCCTATAAATTTGCCTAAGTCATATTTTTCAATTTTACTCAAATTAGGCCAAACCAAATTTTAACAAATTAAATTAATGACTTGAATTAACTACACATTTATCCAAATAATTATGTAGCACCAAATTAAACATAAGTAGTTATATAAAATAAATTTTATCTTTTTACCTAAGCATGCGTTCTAGGTGATATAGCAAGATAAAATTAAACAATGAATCACTACGTCGCAATGTACGAGGAAAAATCCAGAATGGGAAAAAACCTCGGACGACCCTAACCTCAAATCCACTAAGTATGGCTTTACAAATACAAGACAGTAAGACTTACAACACTCGACTTGATCCCTCTCAAGCCTCGACGCTCCTTCTTGTATACACCTCCGCCTAGCGAATAACCACGGAGCTCCACCGCAGTCTCGAAATCCACTCATCGAACTTTTTATAATCACCGCCACCCGAATAAGGAGCCTTTCTCCAAGTGGGTAAATCAATGCAAACTTCTTCTTCTTTATGGAATGTAGAAGCAAACCCAAACGAACTCTTCAATATGTAGAGTAAACCGGTGCCAAAACTCCAAGCAATGTATATATATATATAAAGGAACTTGGATAAACAAACTTTGGGTGTGAAACAAGTGTTTAAAAGATTTTTCTTGAAAAACAACAACACTTAAACAATGAACTTTTTTCCTTTTGGAATTATGCTCTCAAACTCTCTCTTGGAGGTTGTATGATATGAAAAAGTTAGTTCCCGCACATATTAAGACTGCCCAAAAAGTTAGTGGGAAAGTGGGAAAAACTGCATAAAATTGCCAAATAAAATGTTCCCCCAAAAACTCGTTCGAACGATATTTTCGTTCGAACAAAGTCTCGTTCGAACGAGGCTTCTAACGAAGTTCCAGTGTGAACTCGTTAGAAATCTCGTTCGAATTTCGTTTGAACGACACTTCGAACGACATTTCAGTGGCCAATGTGGGAACTCGTTGGCAAACTCGTTCGAACGACATTATTGTTCGAATGACAAACTCGTTCGAACGAACTTCCAAAAAGCTGAAAATTTTAGTTTTAGCCCAGAAACTTTATATACTTTATTTTAAAGTTTTAATAAAATCTTTCTGAAAATAAATAACAGTTTTAAATAAATTACACCCAATATAAAAATGTTCCAAGTTCCTATATATATATATATATATATATATATATATATATATATATATATATATATATATATATATATATATATATATATATAGCATTCATACCTTAGGAGTAAACGGGACATTGTTGATGACGTAGAAACGAGGCACAATAAACTCGGCATTTGATGAAGCTTTAATATCTTGGCCGCTACGTCTTCAACTTTAGTGTGTCATAGGCTTGAAGGATGATCAATAACTCTATCCTATGACTCAAATATTTTTGTCTGGAATCGAGCTAAAACTACAAAGGATTCAATTGGAAATTTGTGTCCTTACAAATCTCCCCCTTTGGCTATTCCGGGACAAAAACTAAACAAAAATCCTAAAGGGTCGTCAAGCTCACTAAACTCAAAAATAATCCCACCCAATACTTGACACAAGACCTAAGGATTAAAATCTTTGCCGATGAAAGTTACCACTTAGAATATAATTCCTGCACACTTAAGCAAACACATTAAACGCATAGGTAATATCAAAATATTAAATGCAATTAAATAATTACTCCCCCTAAATTAATTCTTCCCTTTATCAACTATGATCAACCTAAGAAGATAGCGACTCCCCCTAAGTTAAATCTCCCACAAACTAAGATACGATTACGATAGGATTAGATACCATTTCTCCCCCTATCATTCTCCCCCTTTTTGTTCAGGAATAGACAAAGGATAAAACTAATTTAAACATGATGCATAAAGTGATAAGAACATGAAAGCATATAGGCAACAAAAGCAAAACTAATCCATACAAATGAATACCGACTATGATGCAAAAAAAAATGATACCAAATTGACACATAAGATTCTAAGCATGTGATATCAAACAAACTACGCAACAAACAAGGTACCAATTATGAATTGAAACATAAATAGACTAACTAAACATGGCAAAGACTTAAATAAAATATCATATATATGTATACATAATATATACGTAATAGATTCAAGTACACATATATAGATATAAACAACAAAATGACACAAAACAAAATAACATAAGTTTTCATACCCTTATAGCATAAATGTGTCATATGAAAACGAAAGTGTTGGGATGTGAACAAGATACCAATGAATTAAAACCCAATCACTTAAACGAGTTCACGTAGTATGCATTTGATTGCAAAACTTTATCAACTAGACTTTAGCCTTTATGTGACAGGATAAAGTGAACTAATGAAAAAGTAAACACAATGCATACAAGCCTAGCATGTTGATGATTCTACAAACCAATAGAGTCATGACATTGAAAACTCAACTAGGATAAACGGACATTGTGCAAACCGTTGATATACCATACAATCTCCCTCAATAAGCATATATTAATTTTGAATGATAAATCAAATAAACATAAGCCTTGGCAAATATTTTTCTTTTAATGCCATAATTTTGTTTTTAGGCCTTTGGACCACGTATTTCTTTTAGGTCCAAACAAACGGTGACTTACTATTCGCAAAGGATAATAAATCCTTTCGGAGCCCTTCCCCGTGCACATTTATATATATTATTTTTTATATCTCACAAATCTCACGTGCAACGAATTTTGACATCCACTAGTCCTCCTAGGTCACAAATATGTAGATAACAAGATTAGTAGGAGAACACCTCACAAAGCTCAAATATACATATGAAGTTAAGGTTCAAAATGCTCTTGCATGTGTGTAAAGGCATATAAAAGTGAATCCATTAAGCAAGTCAAACTTAAGCTACTCCGCGTAAACATGATAAAGAACATTTTAAGGATTAAAATTCTAACCAAAAGTTCTAGTCACATGGAAGCAAAATGAGGATTCAAACACAAACATATGCCACAAAATGTGTGTAAAATCAAAATACACACAAAATAAAATCTTTTTGAGTTTTTGAAATTTTTAACCAAAAATAAAAATATATACTCAAAAGACAAACAAAAATCATTTGAATTTTTCATTAAGCTTAAATTACCAAGAAATAAAAACCCAAATGATAAACAAAAATCTTTTTGTATTTTTCATTTAATGCAAATAAAAGAAATATAATACAAAAGATAAAAAAGTCATGATTTCTAGCATTAGATATGAAATAAAGCAATGACTAGAACATGTCTAAACATGCATACACCTAGCAATGATATATAATATGAAGCACAAAAAGCTAGAGTATGCAAAGAAAACTAACACATTTAACCTTTAGATTTTGCAAGGGAGGTTTCATGTGAAAGCAAATGAGAATCAATAAATATAATATCTAGCGCGTCTAAAAATGATTTCCGAATCCATATAGATGTATATTTAAAATGATGGGATTTGAAAACTAATGAAATGCTAGACATAGACTTCCTAGGACTTATTTTAATATCAAAACAAAATGACCTAAGGTGACCTTTCCTACCACAATGCAAGCATGTGAAAACACAAGAAATGTTACCTAAGGTGAGACCTTTTCTAAAGTCTTTGGTTTTAGCTTTAGCAACGGAAGTATTTGAACTAGATGAGCTAGAACCATCACAATTACTACTCGAGTCGTGTAAGTCATTTTTCATTTTTAAAATATTGGACTCAAGTAATAAATTAGACTCCTCAAATTTACGGGCCTCCTTCTTTAAATTTTCAATTACACCTTGAAGGTTATCACGCTCCCCCTCAATGTGAGCAAACTTGTCCCTAAGAGTCTTTTCACGACTATCACTCTCTTTCTTGGACATTTCTAAAATATTATAATTGTAATTTATGTCCATGAGATTTTCACGAAAAATATTCTTTTGAGATAGCAAGGTTTGCAAAAGTTCAATTTTAGCTTTAAAACAGGAATTTTAATTTTCAAGAAACTTAATTCTTTTTGCAAATCTCAAATTTAATTCTCTTACATTTTCGTAACACTTTTGAAGCCCATCAAATTCCTCTCGAATAGCAAAAACATCATTATCATTAGAAATGGAAAAATTATCATTAAGGCGTCCCATCGAGAGATAAAAAAAAATTGAGAGTGAGTCAAAAATGAACCACCTAAAATTGAAAGGAGCATAAAAATATATAAACCGAAAAACGGATCTTTGACGCAATAAATTAGCGGTCCGACTCTGATACCAATTTGAAAAAGCAGAGCTTTTCTCAATCAATTCTCTGATACCAATTTGAAGGTGCGCGAAGACCCTCAATTTTAAAATTCTTTTACTTCAAAAAGTAATAATTTCTTTTTTATATATGCGGAAGCGTGAGATGATGGTTCAAATTAAAATAAATTAACAAATTTTAATTTCTATTAAAATTAAAATTAAACCAAGTGAAATATGATGGAACACACACACAATTTTAATTTCACTTAAACCCAATTAATTAACCCAAGTCCTATAAATTTGCCTAAGTCATATTTTTCAATTTTACTCAAATTAGGCCAAACCAAATTTTAACAAATTAAATTAATGACTAGAATTAACTACACATTTACCCAAATAATTATGTAGTACCAAATTAAACATAAGTAGTGATATAAACCAAATTTTATCTTTTTACCTAAGCATGTGTTCAAGGTGATATAGCAAGATAAAATTAAACAATGAATCACTTCGCCGCGATGTACGAGAAAAAATCCACAACGGGAAAAAACCTCGGACGACCCTAGCCTCAAATCCACTAAGTATGGTTTTACAAATACAAGACAGTAAGACTTACAACACTCGACTCGATCCCTCTCAAGCCCCGACGCTCCTTATTATATACACCTCTGCCTAGCGAATAACCATGGAGCTCCACCGTGGTCTCGGAATCCATCGATCGGACTTTTTATGGTCACCGCCACCCGAACAAGGAGCCTTTCTCCAAGTGGGTAAATCAACGCAAACTTCTTCTTCTCTTGTGGGATGTAGAAGCAAACCCAAACGAACTCTTCAATATGTAGAGTAAACCGATGCCAAAACTCCAAGCAATGTACATATATATAAAGGAACTTGGATAAACAAACTTTGGGTGTGAAACAAGTGTTAAAAGATTTTTCTTGAAAAATAACAACACTTAAACAATGAACTTTTTCCTTTTGGAATTATGCTATCTAACTCTCTCTTAGAGGTTGTATGATATGAAAAAGTTAAGTGGAAAAAGTTAGTTCCCGCACATATTCAGACTGCCCAAAAAGTTAGTGGGAAAAGAAGTGGGAAAGTGGGAAAAACTGTATAAAACTGTCAAATAAACTGTTCCCGCCAAAACTCGTTCGAACGACATTTTCGTTCGAACGAAGTCTCGTTCGAACGAGGCTTCTAATGAAGTTCCAATGTGAACTCATTAGAAATCTCGCTCGAATTC
Source organism: Sambucus nigra (assembly GCA_949130495.1). Taxonomy (NCBI): domain Eukaryota; kingdom Viridiplantae; phylum Streptophyta; class Magnoliopsida; order Dipsacales; family Adoxaceae; genus Sambucus; species Sambucus nigra. The sequence goes on from OX422213.1 coordinate 154,149,881, forward strand.
GAACGACCCTTCGAACGACATTCCAGTGGCCAATGTGGGAACTCGTTGGCAAACTCGTTCGAACGACATTATTGTTCGAACGACAAACTCGTTCGAACGAACTTTCAGAAAGTTGAAAATTTTAGTTTTAGCCCAGAAACTTTATATACTTTATTTTAAAGTTTTAATAAAATCTTTCTGAAAATAAACAACAGTTTTAAATAAATTACACCTAATATAAAAATGTTCCAAGCTCCTACATATATATTAAAATGCATTCAAACGGAACATTGTTGATGACGTATAAACGAGGCACAATAAACTCGACATTTAATGAAGCTTTAATATCTTGGTCGCTACGGCTTCAACTTTAGTGTGTCATAGGCTTGAAGGATGATTAATAACTCTATCCTATGACTCAAACATTTTTATCCGGAATTGAGCCAAAACTATAAAGGACTCAATTGAAAATTTATGTCCTTACACCCACTCCCCCTCTTCTTTATTACCGTGTTAGAAAGAAAACATAAAAAGAGATTAAGGGTATTGAAAGGAGAAAGAGAGAAAAAGAGAAAAAAAATGGATCGTGCGAAGATAAGAGAGGAGAACCTTATGATTGGCGAAAGATGAGAGGAGTGAGTGAACGAGTTGCCATTTCTTCAACTCCGACGATGGTAGTTGCGGAGACTCGGGGGTTCAACGGGATGAAGGTAAAAAAAAGACTTTTAAGTCAATGCAGCTAAAAAAGTGGACGGTCCACATATTAAACCACATGTACACCTAATGAGTTCATAGTTATGAATTTGTATAATTAAAATATGGCTTAAAAACTCATATATGATTTCATTGTTGATTCTCTATACAATAGGTTTGGTGATTTGAAACTATAGAACCCAGAAAACAGAGCATTTACCCAAATGTTTCAAAAGATTTATAACGCTAAAATTTTGGAATACCACTTAAATTTATTGAATGTAATCCTTGTTGGTGGCTATTTGCGTGACAGTGTTACCACCCTTCTTTTGCTATATCTAAGCAACATGTTTTTTATATAGGGTTGTTGTGCATTCAATTACACTATTTATGTCATGTATTATCAACAGGTGCATTAGATTTTTAGATTCAATTTAACACGTCTTTTCATCTCTTGATGTATATATATAGTCTTAGTTTGCCTTTTCTTTTTTTTCCTTTCCCGTAGGATGTAGAAGGAAATGTAAAGTTGTAAAATGCTACTACATTTGATTTTTCTTTAATTTTATTTTGGTGCAAGTACTTCTAACTCAAGATCTCTCACCCTCTTAGCTTAATGATTATGTATGTTAAACAGTTGAACTATTAGCTGCTTGCTTTTAATTACGATATATTTTTTTGTACCATGAATCCTTTTATTACTCTCTATTTATTGATGTTATTAAAAATAGGAATTTTTACCAATTTTGTCCCATTTTCTTAGTATGTAGAGCAAAATATATGTATTATGGTTCGATTTGCTTTATTTTATTGCTATTAATGTTTATTTTTCTTTAGGAATTTATAATTTGTTATGGAGGATTTCGACATTCGACATGTTTTCTTTAATGCTATTGAGGTATTTTCAATATGTTTATCTCTTTTAGTGGATTGGAGTTATTGCTTTTAGGGATTTGCAATATTTTTATCTCTTTTTTAGTAATGAGTTGTTATTGCATAATTATTTGCGTTTTTTTCTAATTTGAAATTTTGACTTTGATTATAAACTAATGTTAACTTACTGTGGCCACCCCCGATCCTCGCCGCGGGCGGGCGCGTGAAGGAAGGATCCTCGGGTCCCGCGCGTCCCTCTCGGGAGCGCTTCGTCCGGCGTCGTTTGAGATGAGGTGTAAAAATGTAGAGAGATTCAGAGTCGCCGGTCTATTTTACTCAAAACAGGCAAAAAAAAAGGGGAAGCCATCCCGAAGGACGGCATCCAAAGACATACTGGTGCATACGAAACCAAAATGATTCGAGAAGGGTTCGGAAGCTAAGTTACGAAATGGGAAGGTGTTAGGCACCCATTCCGCCCTTTCGGTCTCTCATGGATGTTTGCTATTTTCCTTTTTTATTTTCCCCGTGATATGTGTGCATGTGTATATATATAGTGGATATAGGAATCCTCGACTTGTATCATGGAAGAGATAAAGTGAGTCATCCGTAGGAAGGTATAAAAATAATATTAGAAAATAAGATTTACGCGATTACCCTTACGTTGATCGTTATAACGGAACGATAATGCATATGGGGTGATAAAAAGTATATAGAATATAAGAAAATTGGATTTAGGGAAGATAGAAAATGAGGGTGAAAGTGAGAATAGGACTCGAGTCTCGGGTTTTACCCCGAGACGCCTACGTAGCCTGTAAAGGCATCAAAGTCCACGTAGTTCGCAAACAAAACGAGGGGTGGGGTTTATCCCATAAATTTAAATGGGGGATCTCTTTTTTTTGTGTGTGTCTAGAAAAAGTGTTTTAGTTGTGACAAAAGTATGAGAATCCCTATTTGGAATTTATGAGCAAACCCACTTTTTCTTATTTTTTTGGGTTTTATTTATATGAAAGTAAGAGATGTGAAAATAATACTAAATAAAAAGTATATTAGGATGTGTGAGATAAGATAATAAAAGTGTTAAATAATAAAACAAGTTATTGCGAATTTAAGAGGATTTGAAGAGAAAGTTGAGAAAGTTGGACCTTCTTGAAGATCTTGAGCTTGATCTTGAATGTTGGAGAGCAGCCCTTGCACTAGGATGATGATGGAGACTGGATAATTCACCAAGTTTGATGAAAAGGATGATGAAAAGTGGAAGTTAGAAAGGGATTTGGATGTTGAAATCGCGTTGCCTTCGAGAGAGGTTTTTGGGATTCGCTGAGAGCGATTTTTATCAGATCTGGGCTCCCTTTTCAAATGAGGTGAAGGTTTCCTTTTATAGGACCAGGGCATTACCGATCGGCATAGCCCTGGTCCTTCCTATCGGCACCTGTCGATAGGCTGGAACCTGCAATTTGGTAGTGTGTTTCAAGCCTTTTCGGAAAATTAGCTGCCGGGTGCAAACCGTTGGTCAGAATTGCATACGGGGTAGACCGTTGAAAAGGTAATTTAGAGACGTTTGAAAGTCCCTTGGACCGCTCTGGGGTTTGAGAGTTGACTTTAGGTCAAATATGGCTCGGAAGCATTTGTCGGTCCATTGGATGGGGAATCGTTCGGACGCAAACGGATCGTTCGTCCGCATGGTAAGTCTGAATAGTGCACGGGGTAGACCGTTGGAAAGGTTAGGAGATGTACTTTGACATTCCGAAGAGTTTGACCCGATTTGGGGAGTTGATTTTGGTCAACTAGGCCCTGAAGCATTCGGTGACCTCTTGGAGTCAAACGGATCGTTCGTCCGCATGGTAAATCGGAATCGCACATGGAGTAGACCATTAGAAAGGGGTTTCAGTTCCCTTTCAAAGATTCATTCAGTCTCGGTCAAGCTGAAGAGTTAACTTAGGTCAAACAGAGCCCGGGAGCGCCCGGTGGCCTCTTGATCAAGTTTCTAACGCAAACAGATCGTTCGTCCGCATAGTAAGTCAGATTCATGCACGGGATGGACCGTTGGAAAGGGATTTCAGTTCCCTTTGAAGATTCATTCAGTCTCGGTCGAGTTGAAGAGTCTGAATTTTTGGTCGAATGGAGCCTGGGATTGCCCGATGGCTTCTAGATCAGTACTCGGAGTATGACTTGGGTTTATAGTGATGAAGGGAGCTACTAGGGACCTAAGGAGAGTTAGGGGGTAACAGAATGGGGTGTCTACAGAGCCCCTCAATGAGTGAGTTTGGAACAAATAATATCCGTCGAATAGACACCACATGATGCTTTTTAGGGGGTATGACCGATTCAGAGGGTTGAGGCCGATTCTGAGGACCTGAGGGGTGTGCTGGGGATAGTTTGAATGATGATCAAGGGTTTAGGTCTATTCTGAGGACCTGAAGTGATGCTGGAGGATGACCAATTTTGTGGGTCAAAGCCAAATCTGCGGGCTTAAGTGATGAGGGTGACTGATTCTGCGAGTCAAAGACAATTCTGCGGGATTAAGATGAAGATATAATAACCGAGGTCAATTCTAACCTAAGAGTGGTGACGATCGAGGACCGAGGTCATTTCTGACCTAACTTAGGTGACGATCCAAGACCGAGGTCAATTCTGGCCTAAGAGTGGTGACGACCGAGGACCGAGGTCAATTCTGACCTAACTCAGGTGACGATCCAAGACCGAGGTCAATTCTGACCTAAAAGTGGTGACGGCCGAGGATCGAGGTCAATTCTGACCTAACTTAGGTGACGATCCAAGACCGAGGTCAATTCTGACCTAAGAGTGGTGGCGATCGATAACCGAGGTCAATTATTACCCAACTCAGGTGATGATCCAAGACCGAGGTCAATTCTGACCTAAGAGTGGATGAAGATTGGATTTTGATTCTGCTGAAGAAAGTGCCTTGTGATTTTGATTTGACCTGGGGAGTTGATAGATGGGGAAGCTTTTGTTTCTTTAGGAGGCCTCGCAGGTGGGGGAACAACCAATTTTGGTGTTGTAAAAAACTCCACTGGGGAAGTGATCAGGGGATCCTTAGAGATCCTTTGGGGCTTTGTCGGGAGGAGATTCACTTGGTTTTTGAGGATTCCACTGGGAAAGAGGGGTTCCGCTTGAGGGAATGCAAAATTTTCCTCGTGAAAATGTTCTAAATCCTTCCTGGGATTTTTAGGAATTTTCCGAGGATTTTTCGGGGCTTTCTAGTATTTTTTGGGAATTTTTGTACGAAATTTAAGGGGGGTGCCAGTCGGCATGGTATGAGGGGTGCCATTCGGCAGTGGCACTGACTTTTGGACTGCCTCGGGAAGGTAAGGATTCAGTGACGATCGGTATGGTTGGGGTCAGTGCCGATCGGTATGGTGTTTGGCATCCTATATAAAGGGGGCGAATCCTTTCATTTTTTCACAACTTCTTTGCTTTCTCTCTTTCTGCGATTTCTCTGCAAATCGTTCTAGCATTCCGATCTTCAAGAAATGGCCGCTTTTGTGAGCACTACAATCAATAGGGAGTGGTTGGCTGTTGATGACTGGACGAATGTGGAGTGGAGGGCCAGGGCGCCTCTTGCTTTGGGGAGTGAGAACTCCTTTGATGCGTTTGAGCCTGTTGCGAATGAGCGGACTTTGCTGCGGGAGCCATCGTATCATCGCTCTTCGAGAGTGAATCCTGGTGGTTTTGTAAGTAACCCGACCTTTGGCATTCCTTTCTTTTTGGTGATTTTTCTTTCTTTCTTGACTTCAGATGAGATTTTTTTCTTTTTGCCAGTCTGATATTTCTTTGAAGAACATACGTGCTCGCGGGACGATGGGTCTCAGGGATGTCTGGGAGCATTTCCCACCTGTGGTGTGTTGGGTGATATCATCAGCGGGTTTTGGGAGGTTGGAATCTGCGCTGGATGAGACGCCTCGTTCGATAGAGATCCTGTGCGCTTTGGGGGAGAGGTGGTGGGATACTACCCACACCTTCCATTTCGGCTTCGGGGAGATGACTGTGACTCCCATAGATGTGCAGCGGCTGTTGGGGCTGGATTGTGATGGAGAGCAGATAGAGGTGGATCGCTCTTTGCGGGTGAGACCGGAGGCAGTGCGTGCGGCACTTGGTGATGTAGGGAGTATAGTTTCTGGGGATTCTATCCGGGTGTCCCTGCTGAAGGATGTCCTGTTGGGCAGGGTGATTGATGTGGGGGATGGGCTACAAGTGAGGCAGATGGCTCGGTTATTTATTTTACTGGTGTAGGTTTCATGATGGCGTCGAGCGGCGACGTGTCCATTTGTGGTTCTTGCCATACCTGAGGATGTTTTCAAACATCCCTTTCTATGATTGGGGGAGTCTGACTTTGACGACCCTTTACTCTTCTCTGGATGCATTCAGTCGATGCTGCCGGCAGACCTTTACTGGAGCCACGTACCTTCTTGAGGTATTCTTCAATTTGTGCATTTCTTTTCATGCATTCGCATTTTCCTTTCATGCATTCGCATTTTCTTTATGCGTCTTTTTTTTGTTTGTGAATTCTTATCTTTTGACAGACGTGATTTTATGAGGTGATTGGGTGCAATACCCCGCTTATCGCTCTGAAGGACGACACTATTGGGGACTCTTACCGATTGTATCGATGGCGTAAGGCCAATCAGCAGTCGAAGGGATCTCTCTATCTGGAGGCGGTGCGTCAGGTCATGAATGACCTGACCAGTGGTAGGGTAAGACTCTTTCCATTTTTAGTCTTGATTTTTGCGCCTTCTGATCTTGTATTGATTTATGCCTGCTTGGAGTTATTTAGGTGACCTTTTATACCTAGGGGACAGCCATTCAGGATGCGGGGACGACCGGGGTGAACGCGCAGATGAGGCATTTGCTGGCGCATGAGTTCGGCCATTCCTGGTATCTCGGGGAGAGGGTGGTTCGCCAGATTGCTGAGGAGGAGGTGGTGGTTCCACCTGCGTAGCCTCCTATGTCTATGAGGTGGGAGCGACTGCTGTCGTAGGATGCAAGGATCACGACGATGATCGGCGAGTCCTACTTGTTGTACACCGATACGGTTGTGTCGTATGACTATATGGACTTTATGACGAGCTGGTTGATGGCGCCCAGTATATATGATGCCCTGATTTTCCCTCTTGCGGGTTCGAGTCGGGTGGTGGCATCTTCTCACAGTGGTGGCGGTCCGACGACATCTGCGGCGGCGTTGACCTTAGAGGTTCTTTTCATACGATTGCACACTCCTTCATACAATATTCGACGGGCTGATGGAGGGATAGTGCCTATGCTACATCGTCCTCATGCGATGGATCCGAAGGAGTTGGGTTTGACATATGAGTTCCTCCGACCTGCGGTATACCTTTATGTTCTTCTTTTTCTTTCTTTTCTGTTTTGGTCATCTCTGCTTTGATACTGATTTTGCCATTTTCTTGCAGCAAGTCCGAGTGTCGACCACTTCGCTAAGAGACATTAGAGACTGGATATCTTCGACGACTGCCCATATTCGGGATGCGGTTCCTGTTCCTTTTTTCTTGGTTCCATCTGCTTCGTCCAGAGAGGACTCTAGCTAGGGTCGTGGTGGTGCATCGTCTCGTCGTAGGGGAAAGAGAGCAGGTCATAGGGGTGGAAGCTCTTAGAGAGAAAGGTAGGTAAGAGAGAGGGAGATGTGGGTTCGGGCTAAGTCCCGTTGTTTTTTGCTTTTTCTTTTTATTTCCTGCAAAATTGATGTAACACATAAAATAAATAGATGCAATGCAATGGAATTTTTTTATTATCTTTTATTAATGATGAATGAATGCATGCACATGCGCTTTTTACTTTGCTGCTGAGACCGTAAAAAGGAGTATTTTTAGAATTTTTGAAGGAAAGTTTTTAATTAAAAGGGGAAATTATATAAGGAGGAAAAGGGATTTTAAAATTCTGTTGAGAATATCAATTTATTTTTATTGAGTTTTCTGATTTGTCAAAAGAGGAAAAAAGGGAAATTTCTAAAAATGGAGGGTCGCCGGTCGGCAAGCACCCTGTCCTGCCTATCGACAATTCAGTCCAGTCCCATCAATTTAAAGCTTTGATTGGTAGCCTCTTCAGCCTTTTGTATTTTGTGGGGTAGGATTCCCTTCGATTTCTACAGGGATTATGTCTCTTGTGAGGGTTCTCAAGTATAAAAAGGGGTAAGGGTGGAGTGTTTTCATCACACCTTCGCATTCTTACTTACTTGCCCACTATCTTTTAGCCTTGCAAGATGGCTCTCCCTGGTAGCATTGATTTTGCTAACTACCTCGAAGCCTTGGAAGCAATGTGCTCTTATAATGTCGACTATGATGCTTTCAACATGCGTCACGTCTCCTTGTGGCGCAATCGACCTATTGAGTGGAACATGCTGATGGCGGCGGTATAATTCTGGTACCCCGAAGATCATATATTCCTCTTTGGGTTGGATGAAGTTTGTCCTACCTACGAGGAATTTGCTGCCATGCTGGGTACAAATCCCAGTGTTGCTTGCCCAAATTTTCCCGTTTTCCCAGGAATTTGTTGGTCGTGCTTCTTCATATTTCGCCTTCGACGGCCAGATCACTGGTTGCTGGAGGAATGATCTCCCTCTCGGCGGTGCTGTAGTCCATGTATTTATGGGAAGTAGGTGATGCTGGCTATGCTGGAGCCGTTGCTCTGGGCCTGGTTTCAAAATTACAGCCAGTACTTAGTGGATGTCATATCGTCGCAACCCTACGGTTGTAATACTGGCGGAGACCCTGAACGACCTGGATGCTTTGAGAGAAGGTCGTTCTGACTTTCTGAGGGGTAGCCCCGTGATGCTGTTCATGTGGTTGTCTGAAAGACTTCGCCTGGTGACTCCTCCAGAATATCCTTTATCGGTTGTACACAACTTCTTTTCGCGTCACTTCTTCTATGTTGGCCTGGATATTGCGAGCTGGGAGAATTGGTTTGTGGAGAATGGGGCTCGGAATCTATATTGGTCAGTGCCTTGGTGGGGGCAGTTGCTGCCTATTTTGGAGCTAGGAGAGTACTTATATGTGCGGCTGGCTGGTCTCAGACAGACCTCTTTTTATTTCCCTTGGCGACTTCTGCGCCAATTTGGCTGGGCATAGGTCGTGCCACCTCGGACCTCAAATTTCTTTTCGGTAGACGTTTTGACCGAGCGCCTACATCTGTTGCTTGGATCTCTGTGGAAGAATCGACGTCCGTTGACCCGTCCCTCTCAGTCTGTCGGGAGAGTTTGGTATGTCCCCGGGGATTATATGAAATGGTTGTGGAGGAGAGTAATCAACAAGATGTTGATAGTGGAGACTGGATAAAGGTGGTTTGTTTTATTTGATACCATGGAAGGGGGTGTTGTGGTTTCTTCGAAGCTGGTTCAGGCTTATAGGTCCATGGAGTGTTTACGGCACTCTGTTCAGGTAGGGGAAATTTAGGGACCCCAGGATGTAGATGATGAGGGTGCAGGCTCCTCTGGTAGTTGTGGGTAGGACTCTTGGAGAGTTTATTTATGTAATAGGGAATAGGTGTGGGGGTTTTATTTGGCTTTTTATGGCAGTAGGGGGGAGGGAGTTATCCGTTCCTTTTCTTATGTAATCTGTGTTGTAATTTCTTATTAATGAAATAAGCAAGTTTATGATCATCGAGTTGTGCCTTTCGATGAATTTTGTAATTTTAAATTATCTATACCGATCACTAAGGCATACATAATCTTTTTGTTCAAGTATTTGTTAGAATGAACTGCCGTTCTCGGAGATAAGAAAATAATAGTATTCTGTGAAAAAGAAAGGGTCGTGCTCCTGTAAGATGTATGAGCTGCCTACGCACCTCTGGGGATTTTGAAATTTCTTTATTTTTCTTAAAAAATGGTTTTTTGTAGAGGATCAGGCCCACGTAGTTCTGAGTAGAGGGAAATGAAGAGATTTTTTTTAAGAATAGAAGGGAGATGAGAAGAGTCGTAGCACGCCGAGATTCCGGACTAGGGGTAGAATTTCTTAAGATGGTCCAAGTTGATCGGACGAGCCATCTCCTCCCCATCTAGGTCAGTGAGCATGGCGGCACCGCTGGATAAGATTTTCTTCACAATGTAGGGGCCGCTCCAATTGGGCTTAAATTTCCCTCTGGGGTCCCAGATGGGTTCTATTATCTCCTTGAGGGCTAAATCCCCTTCCCGAGCACTGCGGTCTTTGACTCTCTTGTTAAATGATCGCGCTATTCGGCGATGGTAACCCTGTATGTGGTAAAGAGCTTTCAATATCCTTTCATCTAGGAGGGTCAGTTCGTCGAGACGATTTTGGCACCAATCTTCTTCGCTAACTTTGCTTTCGAGCATGACGCGTAGCGAGGGTATTTCCAGCTCCACAGGTAGGACTGCTTCCATGCCGTAGACCAGAGAGTAAGGGGTAGCCCCAGTAGAGGTTCAGATTGAGGTTTGATAGACCCAGAGGAAGTACGGGATCCGGTCGGCCCAATCCCTATAGCTTCTGGTCATCTTGCTGATGATGGCTTTGAGGTTCTTGTTGTCGGCTTCAACTGCACCATTAGTCTGAGGTCGGTAGGGAGAATATTTGTGTCTCTGAATCCTGTACTCGTTGACTACTTCTGTGACTTTTGCTTCGAAGTGAAACCCGTTATCTGACACTAACTCGTGCGGGACTCCATATCGGCAGATGATATTTTTCTTGAGGAATTTGGCCACTTTCTTGGCGTTCAATACTACGTATGACCCAGCTTCGATCCATTTGGTGAAGTAATCAATGGCAACTAGGATGAACTCATGTCCGTTTGAAGCCTTTGGTGTAACCTTCCCTATGATGTCGACACCCCATGTGGAGAATGGTCAGGGAGAGGTCATGTTGTATGATTCTCGTGGAGGCAAGTGTTAAAGATTGGAGAACTGATGGCATTTAAGGCATCTCTGAACATAGGCGGTGAAATCTTGGGCCATGGTGGTCCAGTAGTAGCCCTGTCGGATGATCTTCTTGGCAAGCATGTGATCGTTCATGTGGGGCCCGCATTCCCCGTTGTGGATCTTCTGCATTATCTTTTTAATCTCAGCCCCTGCGATACAGTGTAGATGAGTTCCATCGAAGTTCCTCTTGAGTAGAGCTTTATGATAGATGATGTACTGGGCGGCCAGTCATCGGAGGGTTATTCGGTCTTTCTTATTGGAACCCTCGAGATACCTACAATGTATGAGGAGGCACCAGATATCATAGTACTAGCAATCGGCTAGTTCAGGATCTTCGGTGGAGACAAGCTCAATATGGTAGCAGTGGGTTGGTTTGTCTTGCTTTTGAACTAGGAAGGGGGTCATTGTTATTCCTTCGGGCATGTCGACCATGGAGGCCAAGGTAGCGAGAGCATCGGCTAGGTTATTCTTTGCTCGATGTAGGTAATGGAAGGTCATATCTCAGAATCGGGAGGCTAACTCTTCTAAGCAGGCATGAAAGGGTTGGAGCTTTTCGTCCTTGACTTTCCACTTTCTGAGCACTTGACCGATTATGAGGGTAGAATCCTCGTACACATCAAGGTATTGAATACCTTTCTTGAGAGCAACTTTGAAGCCTACTGTGCATGCCTAATATTCCGTCATGTTGTTGGTGTAAGGGAAATCTAATTTGATGGCGATGGGAGTACAAGAGTCATCAGGGGCGATCAGAAGTATCCCAATGCCATATCCCTTTTTGTTGACAGCGCCGTCAAAGAAAATTTGCCATCGAAGGTTGTCTTGAGCGGTGAAGAGGATATTTTCATCTGGGAATTCGGAGATCCAGACATCTGCTTCTTCTACGGGGTAATCAGCGAGGTAGTCAGAGATGAATCTTCCTTTAATGGCTTTCTATGTGATGTACACGATATCAAACTCGGTTAGGAGCATCAACCATCGGGCCATTCGACTGGATAATGCAGATTTCTCAAGCAGGTATTTGATGGGATCCATTTGGGATACAAGTTTGATGGGGAGAGTGAGCATATAATGTCGTAACTTTTGGGTGACCAAAATAAATGCGATACACTCCTTTTCCAAAGAAGTGTAGTTAAACTCATACTCGGTCAATTTGCGACTGGCATAATAGATGGCTCTTTCTTTACTGGAGTCTTCAAGGTATTGGGCTAGCAAAGCCCCAGCTGCAGTGTCGGTTATGGTTAGGTATAGGAGCAAAGGGAGACCAGGCTGTGATGACATGAGCACTGGAGGTTGTGTCAGATATTGTTTGATTCGGTCAAAAGCTTATTGGTAGGCTTCGTTCCAAACCTTGGTTGAATCCTTTCGGAGGAGTTTGAAGATTGGTTCACAGATGGAGGTTAGCTGGCCGATGAACCGGCTGATATATTGTAATTTCCCAAGAAAACCTCAGACTTCTTTCTCTGTTCGGGGAGGTCGCATCTCAAGTATGTCCTTCATCTTTGTAGGATCTGCTTCTATCCCCTTCTTACTGACCATGAATCCCAAGAGTTTTCCCTTTGTAATGCCGAAGACACATTTATGTGGATTGAGTCTCATCTAATACCGTAGCCGTTGTTTGAAGAACTTTCAGAGAGAGGGAACATGACCTTCTCTAGTTTTAGACTTGATAATCATATCATCCACATAAACCTCGACTTCTTTGTGAATCAAATCGTGCAGGATGGTTATGGCAGCCCTTTGGCAGGTAGCCCCAGCATTCTTGAGACCAAATGGCATGACGGTGTAGCAAAAGGTTCCCCATGGGGTCATGAATGCGGTTTTTTCTTGGTGGTCTGGGTGCATCTTGATTTGGTTGTATCTGATAAACCCGTTGACGAATAACTTGAGAGCATGACTGGAAGTGTTATCCACGATTATGTCTATATTGGGTAGCGAATAATCATCCTTTGAAGAAGCTTTGTTTAAATCTCGGTAGTCTACACACATTCGAACCTTCCCTCCTGATTTCGGCACAGGTACTATGTTGGCTAGCCATGTGGGATATTCAATCACACGAATGAAGCCCACGTTCAACTATTTGACCACCTCTTCTTTGACCTTGAGCGACCATTCGATGCGGAGCTTTCTTAATTTTTGTTTAACCGGCTTGTAATCTGGGGGAGTGGGGATCTCATGCTGAGCTATTTCAGGATCAATGTTGGGCATATCATCATAGGACCATGTGAAGACATCTACGAATTCCTTTAGCAATTCTTCGAGTTGTGCGCGCTCATACTCGTCAAGGGTGACCCCTATCCTAATCTCGCGCAGTTGGCTACTAGAATCGAGATTAATAACAATAGTCTTTTCTTCATTAACTTGAACGCGGTTATGTTGTTTATTATTAACCTTATTTAGATCAGCTAAGAATTGGTCATTTGTAAAATCATCATCATCACAAGTTTGATTAGAATCCAAACAATTGATGTAAGGCACAACAAGATACTCAAAATCTTCGTTTATTTCATTAATAGGAAAAACAGCATTGAGAACCTTATCAAAAGAGGTCTCGATTACATTTGAACAAGGATAGATAACAGAAGAATAAATAGGGTAAACATTAGGGTTAGGGGAGACTTCAAGAGGTAGAACTGGCACAACATGCCAGTTGAAGAGGGGTGTCTCAGCAGCTTTAATAAAATAGGATGGATCCATTGATGTAGTGCCTGAATGAACCATGCAGAGTGCCAGCCCCAGTGTCTGTAAGTTGAAGGAATCTTCGGAATCACTTTCCTCAGTCTCTTTGGTATCTTTGATGAGCGGTTGTACTCGGTGTTGGAAACTTTCGGCCCATGGGTAGCTATCTTGGAAAAAGATCTCCATTCCAGGCTTTATCTTCTTGTCTGTGTGGTCGTACCATGGTTCTGGAAAACCGCAAAAGGGGAAATCTTCGCCTTCTTTGATGAATTGTCCATTCAAGGAGTCTCCTGAGATAGTTGGGATGCAGTCTAATCTTGTCTTTGGTCGAGACTGGTGGATCATTCTAATCTCTCGTTCTGATGGTTGATACCCCAAGCCACAATGAGGGAAAGCTTTCTTCAGTTCGAAGGGCTCAAGTATCCCTTACTGCCTTTGCCCTATCCCCAGTCCGGTAATGAAGTGCATGTTTCTGAACATCTGAATCACATTAACATTGCCATAAGGGTCATATTATGGATAAACCCCTTCTTTAAAACCGTCCCCTACCGAGAGTAGGAGTGGCTCAACTCAGAATCCTGATAGGAGGATATCATTTGACCCATGTTGTATCTCAAGAATTGGACTGCTGGTGCTTGCACCCTCGACATTTTCGTCGTCGCCCAAAATGGTGATGACTCTCCCGTAGACGAAGAACTTTAATTTCTGATGGAGTGAGGAAGACACACCCTTGATACTGTGGAGCCAGGGTCGTCCGAGCAACAGGTTGAAATAAGCTGGGATGTCTATGACTTGGAATTCAATGACAGGGTATATAGGACCAACCCCTATTACAAGTTTTATGGATCCCATCACCTCCCGACGGGTATTATCGTAGGCAAGTACAGCGGCTGAGGTTGGAGCGAGGTCACTTTCTTTCAGTCCTAAACACTTGAAGGTTCTCAGTGGGCAGACATTCAAGGCGAATCCATTATCGACAAGAGAGAGTGGCACGACCTTCCCCGTAATTTCGACGAAGATGTTGAGTGCATGATTGTGATTTGGCCCAATTCTGGGGATTTCCTCTTCAAAAAATGATAGCATCCAGATCGAGGTCAAGGATCCGACCAGATTTACCGCTTCTTCTGGTGTGGTAGAAGGAGGAATTGTGGGTCCAGTGAGCAGCTTGATTAAAGAATTTCTGTGCAGTTGGGAAGAAATGAAAAGCCCCCATAGAGTGATGTTAGCTTGAGTTTTCTTCAGTTGATAGAGGATCTTGCTCTCCTCGATGGTTATTTCTGGCATAGGAAGGTTTTCAACGCCTTCCCTTTGTCATTTGCTGGTAGTGAGCTTGGAACCTGGTAATGTCTCCCTGATCCGGTCATGTGATTTACTGAAGAATGGAAGAAAATGAATCCCATTTCCTCGTCGATCTCGGGTTGTTCTGTCACCCTGTTTATTTCTTCGAGGAGTTCTTCAAATGATATCATCCCACATATGTTAGCTACTAGGCCAGTTCTTCCTGAAGCTTGTTCTTCACTCGAATCTTCAAATTCTTCCCCCCATCCAGTGGAAACAATTCTGTCTTTCCATGTAAAGTTAATGCATTCCACAACCTCAATGGCTTCTTCATACAGTTCTTCCCATTTTGTGGGGATATATATGGTTGAAGGGACCAAGCGCCCTTGTAGCTTCAAAATGTCAAGTAACCCGGTGTTACTACAAATGTTGTTGGTTTGCCCGAATAATTCTGCCATAATCTGGATAACATCATCTAGGCTGACTTCATCAGTCGGTACCAACCACTTGTCTGAATCTCGGGCCCATTTTAGTGCTTCCAAGAATAGTTTACTGAACTTTTGGCAATCGATGACCATCTGTGAGGGCAATTTCAGCTCGAACTCTAAGAGTTAGTTTAACACCTCTGACAATTCCATACTTTCATTTTCAGAACAGGTACGGACAGCCATGCATGCTCTGGTAAGGACTGACAGTGCCTGATCAGCGAGGCTAGTAGGGTGTAGGAGGAAATATGGGCAAATTTGAAGAGTTTTAGGAGAGTGTATGGGTGTGATTTGAGTTGAGGGATCGAAATCTGGGTTTTCTTCTAAGAAGATGGCATTGGCATAATTTGGGAGTGGATTGTGAGTAGTGTTTGTCTTAGGATTGGTTGATGGGGAAATGGTACCCCGGTCAATGAGATCTTGGATTATGTTTCGAAGGTGAAAGCATTGGTCGGTGGTATGACCAGCAGTTTGGCAAAAGGCGCAATGAGCATCGACCTTGAAGTTTCTTGGGAGTGGATTTGGCAATGGACGGGGATCCAAGGGTTTGATGAGGTTTCAACTTAACAGGGATTGGTAAACTTTGGAGAGGGGAGAATGGATCTCATGTATTCCCTTCGGATGGGGGTAGGGCGGCTTTCTGGTGCCCATGATGTGGTTGGTTGAGAGATATTTTTTATGGTTGAGACTGTAACACTGGGAAGCTTGTCATACTTTCTAGGGGTGAACTGTATAGACACCTTCTTTGGTTCAACCTCTGTTTTAATAAGGCTTTCTTCAATTTCTACTCCTGCTTCTCTAAGAGCTCGGAAGTGGGGATAGTATTGTCCTCCCATCGTCGCTCGGACATGGAGCAAGAAGTTCTTCTTCACTATGTTGACTTGTTCTTCCTCAGATGGCCGATTGGTCATGGTAGTTGCTTGCTCCCTCCACCGGGTTATGAAGTTACTGATTGATTCCCCAGGGTTCTGTTTGAGAAGCTCTAAATCACGACGGGTGACCTCAAGCTTTTCGTTGTATTTGTATTGCGACATGAATTCTCGAGCTACATCCTCCTAGCTACGGATTCTAGATTCCTCGAGAGAGAAAAACCATTGGAGGGCACTATCCTTCAAAGTTTGTTGAAATAATTGGGCCATCACTTCTTCAGAAGCCCCTAGTAGAGTCATATAATGATGGTAACTGGGAATATGAACAATCGGGGGTCCACTCCCTCCGAACTTCTCGATATTTGGCATGTGGGTGTAGTCTATGTAATTCTCAGAGATTCTGACTTGGTCGAACTTCTTAGTGAGCATCTTGAGATCCTCTTTGACTTTATTCAACTCATACTCTTTTGGATCAGCGACCATAGGCAGGTTAGCCACAGGCTGGGCAATGTTTGGCATCGGAAGCTGGGCAGGCGGCGACCCATTGACAGGAGGGGAACGTGGAGCTTATTGATATTCTTCGGGAACCCAGATAGGCTCGAGTGGACCCATAGCACGAGGGAATAGGGCCTCAGGCTCTTGAGTAATAGGAACCTGGTTTCGTTGCATATCTCGGATCTCAGTTGGGAGGTTGTCAATCTTAGACATGAGCTGAGCTAGGACTGCCGTCAGATCCGGATGTATGACTGGTACTTGATTTTTATTCTCCATGGAAAGTGGATGGATTTTGGACTCGAAAGAATTAGTAGAGGAACGGACAAAATTCCGGGGTGATTTGGCTGAAGACCGAAGCCAATAGGGAGCCAGGCCAAGGGCTTGCGATTAACCTTAGAAGGCGTAGAATGGGATTTATTTTTTAGAAAAAGAGAAGAAACTATTTTTGGATTTTTGATAAAGAAGGGAGAAATGTTTTTGGAGATGGAACTCAGCATGATTATTATGATTATTATGTTCTCACTTGTATTTAATTCTCCTAAATGCAATGCCGGATGGGACCCAAGCCTGGAAAAGTGGGGTTTTTAATATATGCGAAGCTACGGATGGACTTGTCACCAGGCTTACAGACAGGGTCCCGTTTTAAAAATACGCGAAAATTTGGGCGGCAGGTCGACCAGAAATTTCGATAGAGTTTCGGGTTGAAACTGACAATTTAAAGTGCGTGTCCTAGGTTTGACACCTATACGCGGGTATGCAGTTGGTTGGGTGAATCGGAATGGGTTTCCCCCTTTAGCATGACTTCCACGATATACGTCTTGCTCTTGCGGGTAATCGGTACGTGTGGACAAGCCATTTGATATACCTAAGTGTATGTAAATTGCCTCACGATATACCTCGTGGGGACGGTACGTGTGAGAGCGAATTCGATATACTCGGCGTACGTAAAGAATTCCCTGCGCTATACCTCCCATCATGACTTCGGTCAAGGGGTATGATGCGGGGGAACCATTCGATATACGGCGAAGGTCCTTAGCCAATGGAAGGTGAGAGTCATATCGCTTAGGCTAACTACGCCCTGTCGGACCAGCGCCCATCATGAAATGACCCTCCAGTTACTGGGTAAAATTTGGTCAATAACAATGCTCTTTGGTGATGTCATGTGAATCATGCATGATTCTCTTATTAGTATCTTATGATGAGAATGCTTTTCTTGATTATGCCAAACAGGGAGCAAAGCACAAGTACCAAAGGTACACCAAGTATGGATGGGTGATGCGTACAACATGTGGATATATGTGATCCTAGGTGCACGTGGTGTGAAGTGTACATGGAGAATTTTCTACAAGTGTGTGAGCATAAGCATAAGCATGGGATACACATGGAAAAGGGGAACATGCAGATATAGGGGAAATATAAAAAAATATAACATCCATGTAAATAGAGTCAAGCCCTCAAAACATACAGGTCCCCAGCAGAGTCGCCACTGTGGCCATCCCCGATCCTCGCCGTGGGCGGGAGCGTGAAGGAAGGATCCTTGGGTCCCGCGCATCCCTCTCGGGAGCGCTTCGGCCGACATCGTTTGAGATGAGGTATAAAAATGTAGAGAGATTTAGAGTCCCCAATCTATTTTACCCAAAACAGACAAAAGAAAAAAGGGGAATCCATCCTGAAGGGCGGCATCCAAAGACAAACTGATGCATACGAAACCAAAATGATTCGAGAAGGGTTCGGAGGCTAAGTTACGAAATGGGAAGGTGTTAGGCACCCATTCTTCCCTTTCGGTCTCTCATGGATGTTTGTTATTTTCCTTTTTTATTTTCCCCGTGATATGTGTGCATGTGTATATATATAGTGGATATAGGAATCCTGGACTTGTATCATGGAAGAGATAAAGCGAGTCATCCGTAGGAAGGTATAAAAATAATATTAGAAAATAAGATTTACACGATTACCCTTACGTTGATCGTTATAACGGAATGATAACGCATATGGGGTGATACGCCACTAAGAACAACTATATAGAATATAAGAAAATTGTATTTAGAGAAGATAGAAAATGAGGGAGAAAGTGAGAATAAGACTCGAGTCTCGAGTTTTACCCCAAGACGTCTACGTAGCCTGTAAAGGCATCAAAGTCCACGTAGTTCGCATACAAAACGAGGGGTGGGGTTTATCCCATAAATCCAAATGGGGGATATCTTATTTTTGTGTGTGTGTGTGTGTGTGTGTGTGTAGAAAAAGTGTTTTAGTTGTGAGAAAAGTATGAGAATCCCTATTTGGAATTTATGAGAAAACCCACTTTTTCTTATTTTTTGGGTTTTATTTATATGAAAATAAGAGATGTGCAAATAATACTAAATAAAAACTACATTAGGATGTGTGAGATAAGATAATAAAAGTGCTAAATAATAAAACAAGTTATTGCGAATTTAAGAGGATTTGAAGAGAAAGTTGAGAAAGTTGGACCTTCTTGAAGATCTTGAGCTTGATCTTGAATATTAGAGAGCAGCCCTTGCACTAGGATGATGATGGAGACTGGATAATTCACCAAGTTTGACGAAAAGGATGATGAAAAGTGGAAGTTAGAAAGGGATTTGGATGTTGAAATCGCGTTGCCTTTGAGAGAGGTTTTTGGGATTCGTTGAGAGCGATTTTTATCAGATCTGGGATCCCTTTGCAAATGAGGTGAAGGCTTCCTTTTATAGGCCCAGGGCATTGCCGATTGGCATAGCCTTGGTCCTGCCTATCGGCACCTGTTGATAGGCTGGAACCTGCCATTTGGCAGTGTGTTTCAGGCCTTTTTGGAAAATTGGCTGCCGAAGGCAAACCGTTGGTCAGAATCGTGCACGGGGTAGATCGTTGGAAAGGTAATTCAGAGACCTTTGAAAGTCCCTAGGACCACTTCGAGGTTCGGGATTTGACTTTGGGTCAAATATGTCTTGGAAGCGTTTGTCGGTCCATTGGATGGGGAATCGTTCGGACGCAAACGGATCATTCGTCCGCATGGTAAGTCTGAATCGTGCACAGGGTGGACCGTAGGAAAGGTTAGGAGATGTACTTTGACATTCCAAAGAGTTTGCCCGGTTTTGGGAGTTGACTTTGGTCAACCGGGCCCTGGAGTCATTCGGTGAGCTCTTGGAGTCAAACGGATTGTTCGTCCGCATGGTAAGTCGGAATCACACATGGAGCGGACCATTGGAAAGGGGTTTCAGTGCCCTTCGAAGATTCATTCAGTCTCGGTCGAGCTGAAGAGTTGACTTAGGTCAAGCAGAGCCTGGGAGCACCCAGTGGCCTCTTGATCAAGTTTAGGACACAAACGGATCGTTCATCCGCATGGTATGTCCAAATCACGCATGGGATGGATCGTTGGAAAGGGATTTCAGTGCCCTTCGAAGATTCATTCACTCTCAGTCGAGCTGAAGAGTTTGACTTTTTTATTAAACGGAGCCTGGGAGTGCCCGATGACTTCTAGGTCAGTACTCGGGGTATAACCTGGGTTTGTAGTGATGAAGGGAGGTACTAGGGACCTAAGGAGAGTAAGGGGGTAACTGAATGGGGTGTCTACACTTACGAAGTCAAATGGTTGGGTTCTAATGAATTGAGTTTGATTTTTGACCACGCATTGCGTGGCCTGCATGCTAGTATATTTAGACAAATGTATCTCTCACACATGTCCATTTTAAACTCGCTTACTCTCTCTATAAAAATAAACACATAATCACACACATTTTCTTCAGAGCAACCCCAATGCCTCACCACCAGAGAATCGTCAAAATATTCCGCCGAAGAAGCTTGGTGGAGGCCGTCGGAGATGGTCGTTGGAGTGTTTCTCTCTCTTTGTTTATTTCTTTCCTTTTTCAGATCCATGACAACGGTACCATTGTCGAAGATAGATAAGACGATTTTTCACTGAAAAAATGGAAGCTTTACAAAAATAGTAAATTTATCAGTTTCAATTTTTTTGTTAAAAAATATTGAGTATGGTGTTGTTTGATGATCTTGACTAGTAGATTCGAAATATATAAATTTTATGAATTTTGGATTTGTAGATATGAAGTTGTGGACTTTTAAATATTTGATGGGGTTTTATGAGGGAAAACGTGATAGTTAGTTATCAAAATATTTGGGGGTATGTTGATCATTTTAATGCTCGAAAATAGCAAAATAGGATATTTGACACCATTGATTAAGTCAAAGGATCTCTCGCATCATTGACCAAGTCAATGAGACTTGTTACCTATTACCTTTATATAAAAATATACAAGTCCAAGGGCAAACTCATTTGTTGTTGTTAAATTATATTATACATATAGACACACACACACACAAAAGTCATTATCCCCTAACCAGTCATCCATTTTTTCTACCAAAAAAATGGAATCTATGAAACCATTAATTTCAATGACTTTGAAACTTCAACGCATTTGAATAATTATCCTACATATATGAAAAGGAGATTACTTAGACCATTTAAAGCTACTCCACGTGAGGAGAGCTCTCAACCAAATTCATGTCCAACTCCGCTTCAGCACAGTGAAGGATGATAAAAACCCATGCATGGGATAGTGATTGTTATACCTCGTACTTTTAAAGGTATTTAAATTACACGTATGTAATTTGGTAATTTGAGGAATTTCTATGAATAGTGACTCTAGAATTTATGAGTGAAATTAAATCAATTCAATATTATAAAGTGAATAGTAAATATTAATTTTCAAGTGTCGGATTAAAATTTACATGGATTATATTCTCTTACGAGACTAAGTATATGAGTAGATTATTTTTATTACATGTCGCAGTTGGGTAAAGCGACAAAGAAAAATATTTTAAATTGAAAAACACGCGTATTGAACGTGTTGGGTCTAATTAGTGACTTTTAGTTAAGTGACTCGAATGGAGATTTCGACTGCATCATTGAGTTCGGAATGGCCGAGATAGTCAAAATAGAGTAACAGGGGGTAGTGTTTGGGTTCTGGGGATTTTTGGACTAGTAGGGACTCGTAAATGAGTACACGAGTCATTTTACAATTGGGTATATACCCAATTTCGGGTTTAATAAGTGGCATCCCTCTTTTATTTCCCAAAATATGCCCTAAGAGAGAGATAGATAGAAGAGAGAAGGAAGAGGAAGAAGAAGAAGAAGAAGAAGAAGAAGAAGAAGAAGAAGAAGAAGAAGAAGAAGAAGAAGAAGAAGAAGAAGAAGAGAAGAGAAGAAGGAAGAAAAGGAATTCCGGGCCAAACTTCGCGGGATTCGACTCGGGGTCATCGGATTTAATCCACGAGGCAAGTGTTTAACTTGATTTATGATTTAGTGTGTTTATTTCTCATATCATAGTTGGTGTAAAACTATAAAGATTTTTGGGTTGAAATTTGCGTAAATTAAATGGGTTTTTGGAAGATTAAACGGATAAAACTCGGTTTATGCCCAATTTGAAAAACTTAAGAATTAATTAAAATTAATAGTTGGATATGGGTTCTAGGATGATTAGAACCTTTTTTATGAGTATATTTATGGTTATTTGAGGTTGGATGATGATGAGAGAGGAGATAAAAAGCTTGGAGGTGCTTTAATGGAGGTTTGGATTTTTGGAGAAGAAGGTGAATAGTGACCAGCGTCACTTCCGAACTGTTTCGGCTAGGAAGAGAGCCGATTCGGCTCTTGGTCAAAACATAAAAGTTGTATATCTTTTCGTTATGGTCGCGTGGGTGCTGACCGCGTATTTTTTTGATTTTTTTAATTAGTTATGATTTTTCTAAGAAAGCAGTTCTGAGGTTGAAATCTTTAACTCGAAAATCAAACCGAAAATTGGAAAAATAAAGGCTAGAATTGTTTGGAGATAAATATTTGGGGTTCCTAAAAATAGTGTGGGGACATCTAAATATTTTTTTTAGTAAGGCGTGTACCTTGGGTTAGTTGAAAGTAAAATCCAAGATTTACCCAAATAGGGGTGTTCGTGAGGAGTAATACTTAAAGAGGTATTTAGGTGTGATTTGAATATTAAATAAGAGAGTACGTATTGGGGTAATATTTTAAGGGTGTGACTGCTTATATTATTACGAATGGAAATATTCGAGGCTATTGGCTGTCGCTATAAGAGTTTGGAAATTATAGTCATAGTATATTGAGAAGAGATATATATTATATATACGATGTTGTAAGAGTATATATATTATGAGACGAATAAATATATCGGTGTTGTTGGTATTATCATTGTGCGGTGAGAAAAGCTCGAAAATAATATATTGAGGATTAGTAAAAAATCGATAAATGCGTAGGATATTCGAGATATAAATATACTACGTAGGGGATTTATTATACGGGTTGTGCGTATGCCCGGATGTTATTATATACATGGGTTAAATGATTACCTATGGGGAATTATGTATAGGTGAGATAAATACCTATCATTATAATATGGTTGTGTGAATACCTAACTGATGATATATTTATATAGGTGGAATGTGTACCTATATTATTGTTTATTATGTGTATGATATACCTACCATACTTGCTATCACGGGAGGTTGGCGTTCGAAAGAGAACAATCTTATCCTGTGTTGCCTTCGGGGGGATTTTAGATTTGGTACCTCAGAGCATGGGACCTAGGTACGAGCCATCTGAGAGAATGATAGTGATGACAGTCATATGGGTGCGTAGGTATGTGCATAGCCCATAGGCTTGAAACCATGTTCGCCTCCAATATGTGTTATTTGTATTGATACAGTTCCTGAATGATGTGGAACATGTGATCCTTTAGTACGAGATGTACTTGGATTGGATAACAGAGTATGTGTGCACCGCTGTTAAGCTTATGGGTGTCGAATATGGATATATGTATTGTGATTAACATATGTATGTACTTGAGATAATTCACGGATGCTTAGTAAATGAGAATGACAAAGCTACTTATATTATAGCTCGGTGGATAGATTATTATACTTGTTGTGAATAGTATATAGATATATATGAGATAAGAAATCACATAACGTAACATTGTATAAAAAGGTAAAAGTATGAATAAAGTGTGATACCAGTTCCGGTATATGAATATATACATACGGGATTATGATTATTGGGTTCTAATGAGAACTAAATATATGCATACGGGATAGGTACTCTAATTATTATGAATGAGTACTCCAAGTTTTATGAATTATTCTGAGATGGGAAAATACATTAGTTAGGCAGGGTAGCTTAATTAGGTTGTTTAATAAGATATGCGATAGCTGTTCACTATTAGAAGAGGGGTGAGGTGTATCTCATGAGAGTGCGATACCAGTTTAAATATGAGAAATATCATATTTTAAAATATGGATTTTAAGCACTTGCTAAAATATTTTCAAAACTCGGGATCTGACACGTTTTCTCTATTTTCCCTCTCTTGCTATATATATATATATATATATAGGTGTCTAGACACAGGGACGCCTGGATGATAATTCTTTCGAGTCAGACGTTTGCTACAGCAACTGTGGATGCAAGTAGGTTTATTGTAGACACTTCTATCATTGAGATCTAGATAGGAGGTAGTGTAGAAACATTCGGGCTTATGGACCAACTGTACTCATTTATTCTTTTATCTCCTTTTTGTGCGACATTCGATTTGATTGTATTATTGTACCGAGTGTTCGACTATTTTATTTTATTTCATTTCAGTTGCTGCATATAAACTGTTGTAATTATTTTATTTGAATGGTTTGGTTAAAAAGATTAGTTAATTGAAATTTTATGCCGGCCTGATAGGATATTAGCAATTAAATTGGTTTTCGATAGTGATGCTGAGAATGAACCATATGAGACTCCTGTTTTAATTTGATATAGGAGTGATCGCCCGATATTTTATTAGTCGAGGTGTCACAGGTGGTATCAGAGCATCAGGTTCTAGTGTCCTTAGGAATCTGTGTGGATGTACTATGCTTTCAGCGTTGCTTTTGATTTGATATAGAGACTTATGATTGGAATTATTAATATACTCTTGTGAGATTTCGTTCTCCTGCCATTATGAAAAATTGTCATAAATCTTTGCGAGCTCATTCGAGATTCTTGTGTTGATCGACGAAGGGCGACTAGGGAAGGCCGTTGTGAGGATAGTAGGAGTTGGGGCTTAATTAGAGCTGTAAATTAATGTTGGAAATGAGGACCGCAGTAAAGGTCACTTTCCTTGTGGCATTGTCAAGGATTGCTGCAACGACTACTAAAATCTAGTTGTTAAAATTTTTAAGAACTGTTGTACTTGAGAATGGTTCTAAACTTAAATTACCAAGTAGAAGGCTCGGAAGCTCTTGCGTAGAGTTGGGTATGGAAATACCCATATGCGAAAATTTGGGGAATTTTTTTTTTCACTCGTAAGAGCAATGTTGAAATGGTGGGGATGATGGTCACCATATTCGGGGGAGCATGACGTATTGCTCATAAATTAATCTTACAGATGGATTTTTTCCTTAATAATAAAGTGAAATTTGGTGAATTAGATGTTAATCACTGAATAAAAATGGAGTTTTATAGATAAATAATTTTTGGGTTTATGTTAATATAACTCATGGAAAAATTTATGGATTTGTTGGATTTACTTAAAGATTGGAAGGATTTGATTCCTAAACTATGCTAAGAAGTGTTCTAGGGTGACTTAGAGAAGTTTGGAAACCTTGTACTTGGGTTGGAATGAGTTAGGCTGAATTTGAAGAGGAGAAAATTTGGAAAAAATGAACCTTGAAGATGAAGTGTGCAACTGCAGAATTTTCGTTAGAAGTCCAGCCCAGGTCGTTCGAACGCCATTGTTCAAAAGAGACTTCTAAGGAGTTTCCAGTGGCACTTCTAACGAGTTGGTAGTTCATTCTAAGTAGTTCCTTCAAACGAGACTTCTAACGAGATTCCAGTGGCCCTTCTAACGAGTTGGTAGTTCGTTCGAAGCAATTCGTTCGAACGACCTCGTTCAACGAGATTCCCTGGGTCTTCTAACGAGATTCCAGAATGACTCTTAAGGCCCTATTTTTCTTTCGAACTTCTCGTAGGCTTATTTAAATGTGTAGTCTACCATAAATTAAATTTGTGAGAATTGGTGATTTTAAGGATTCTTATAAGAAAAAGGACCCTTGGGACTCGAATAAGAATCTCGAATGTAAGTGGGATACGAGCTAGTTGTAATAAGCTTACTATTTATTTATACTAGTGGGAATTAAATCAAATTTTATATTCGAAAAATGAGGGCTAATGTTAATAGAGATATGCACGATTAGCCGAACAATATTAAATATATTGTGTATATATACGGGCATATTCAGACGTATATATGTGATATGTTAAATATATATGTGTGTGATTGGTATACTTATATAATATGGTTTTTACCGAGTTGGTGTGATAGTCCGACCACTGGTACCCAGGATGATGTGTAATTAATTCCCTGAAAGATGATAGCATTGAGAGACTGCATCCATCGAGTTATAGCTCAGAGGGATGGTTATTATACTTATATAGTGTATGATATATAAGTATGGATATACTTGATGTGTATAGTATAATGTGTGTATATATATATATATATATATATATATATATATATATATATATTATTTATATGAGATGTGAAACATATATATACGGATATAATAAAGAATGGAATGCGAGATAAATTCTGGATGAGCTCGCCTTTATTATCTGTTTAGATAGAACTTCGATGAGGAGATGTTTCATTACCATGATTTGAGTGCATGGGGACCTTATAGATATAATTTAAGGTATGCATGATTTATAGTTAAGCTGGGAGTTTAAGCTTGTTGTTGTTCGCGCGAAGGACTTAGTGTTAGTGCAAGCGCTTGTGGTATGGCTCCTTGACAGAATTAAGAGTTCTGACCATATTATATTAGTAGATGGGGTGGAATTATGATGGTTGCATATTTGAAGCTAACAAGACACTCCACGTACGAACCTTAATGACGTCGGGAGTGGACAGATGTTATAAAATGCAAGGATGTTGGTTTTGACGATAAGTCACCTAGTGTAGAGGAAACACTATTGAGTGAGAGTCATTTGATGACTGTATAATTATATAGAGATATAAGTGCTATGAAGAAGCACTGAAATTTTCCTCTCACCGCATGTATGTAGGTGAGATAAGATAAAGGAAATTAATTTGAGACTTATAGCCAGGCTTTGAATAGAAGGCAAATTGAGAGGAAATACGTTTTTGGGTGTGATGTTCATAATGCTTTTGTCGAGAGTAGGCGCCCTGATTAATTGGGCTTTCCATTTGGTCAAGATGGAAGGATATAGTGGTAGAAATACATTAGTAGTATTAACGAGGTAGGATTTAGAACGTCCCGTTGGTGTCCATTAGACTGCTATATTTCGATGACCGATGAAGCGAGGTAGTAGTGTATCGGGAAGGTTCCTTATTTGGATTTCGCTTTGCGAGACGTCCCATGCATGAAAACGAGCAAATGTCGGAAGTCGAGAGAGGTCTTGGGCACTAGGGATATAGTTAGAATAGTACTCATATTACGTTTGTTAGAAACACCTTGATCTTTAGACTACCACGAAGTAAGGGAAATAAAACTATCGACACTGATATAGGAAGACTATTGTGAGTTAACCACATGAAGATCTATGGGATAATCTGAGAAGGATTGAATTTCCAAGTATTAGGAGAATTAAATTTCGAATTATTCGGGTTAGGAAAAACCAACGTGTTAGTACCAGGCTAAGGAAATAGGATCCATTATTTAGAGAAGAGCGTTACGTGTCAGACGTTTACAATGGTTGTGCAGATATGCACAAATTATAGGGGGTATGGGTACCCTGGTTAGTTAATTCCAAAAATGTTTGAGATAGAAGGACATAAAAATAAATGTGTAGAATATATGCTTGAGGGACAACTATAAACAAGGTTAAATGGTATGACGTATTGAATGTCGTGTGAGAATAATGATAATTCAAGCATTTATGTGCAACGAGAGCTAGCACACCTGAGATGGGTTGAAAGGCTGTGGAAAGTCATTTAAAAGATACCTCTTAATAAAAAGGATACCAAATTATTGTGAGAAAGTAGAGAGGAATTTTACTCGAACGGGTGTTGAAGAGTGGCTTGCGCATGATTGTATTGTTAGCATACTCCAAAGAAAGAAGGAGTGTATGTAGTACCAAATTCCGGAAGAGTATATGAGAATTAATACTTTAATTATTCGGTATAGGGAATGTAGCTTGGAGATTACGAGAGAGATAGTAATCTGAATATTTTTCCAATACGTAGCGATAAGAATAAAATACGTATGAGAAGTGTATGATTAGGTTGGGAATATTCCAATGAATCTTAATAGGATGTGTGTATGCCTATTATGTGATATTATTATTAAGAGCACTAATGGGTTATATCCCGGAGGTCCAAGAACATTACTAATTAAGTGCGCTAATGGGTTATAACCCGGGGGTGCAGGATTAGTATATATATGTATAGAGATGATGAGATTATATATATATGATCATACGTGGAGAAACTTTTTACTTTGTGATTTTTAAAATAATCCTAAGTCTTAGTGTCGATATTGTCCTAATTTCGGGGAAAAAAATCCTTGTAAGGGGGTAAGTATGTAATACCCCGTACTTTTAAAGGTATTTAAATTACACGGACGTAATTTGGTAATTTGAGGAATTTCTATGAATAGTGATTCTGGAATTTATGAGTGAAATTAAATAAATTCAATATTATAAAGTGAATAGTAAATATTAATTTTCAAGTGTAGGATTAATATTTACATGGATTATATTATCTTACGAGACTAAATATATGAGTAGATTATTTTTATTACATGTCGCAGTTAGGTAAAGAGACAAAGGAAAATATTTTAAATTGAAAAACACGCGTATTGAATGTGTTGGGTCTAATTAGTGACTTTTAGTTAAGTGACTCGAATGGAGATTTCCACTGCATCATTGAGTTCGGAATGGCTGAGATAGTCAAAATAGAGTATCAGGGGGTAGTGTTTGGGTTCCAGGGATTTTTGGACTTGTAGGGACTCGTAAATGAGTATACGAGTCATTTTACAATTGGGTATATACCCAATTTCGGGTTTAATAAGTGGCAGCCCTCTTTTATTTCCCAAAATATGCCCTAAGAGAGAGAGAGAGAAGAGAGAAGGAAGAGAAGAAGAATAAGAAGATAAGAGAAGAAGGAAGAAAAAAAATTCCGGGCCAAACTTCGCGGGATTCGACTCGGGGTCATCGGATTTAATCCACGAGGCAAGTGTTTAACTTGCTTTATGATTTAGTGTGTTTATCTTTCATATCATAGTTGGTGTAAAACTATAAATATTTTTGGGTTGAAATTTGCGTAAATAAAATGGGTTTTTAGAAGATTAAACGGATAAAACTCGGTTTATGCCCAATTTTTAGAAACTTAAGAATTAATTGAAATTAATGGTTGGTTATGGGTTCTAGGATAATTAGAACCCTTTTTATGTGTATATTTATGGTTGTTTGAGGTTGGATGATGATGAGAGAGTAGCTAAAAAGCTTGGAGGTGCTTTAATGGAGGTTTGGATTTTTGAAGAAGAATGTGAATAGTGACCAGCATCACTTCCTAACTATTTCGGCTAGGAAGAGAGCCGATTCGGATCTTGGTCAAAACATAAAAGTTGTAGATCTTTTCAATACGGTCGCTTGAGAGCCGATCGCGTATTTTCTGATTTTTTTTAATCAGTTATGATTTTTCTAAGAAAGCAGTTTTGAGGTTGAAATCTTTAACTCGGAAATCAAACCGAAAATTGGAAAAATAAAGGCTAGAATTGTTTGGAGATAAATATTTGGGGTTCCTAAAAATAGTGTGGGGACTTCTAAATAAATTTTTTTAGTAAGGCGTATACCTTGGGTTAGTTGAAAGTAAAATTCAAGATTTACCCAAATAGGGGTGTTCGTGAGGAATAATACTTAAAGAGGTATTTAGGTGTGATTTGAATATTAAATAATAGAGTATGTATTAGGGTAATATTTTAAGGGTGTGACTACTTATACTATTACGAATGGAAATATTCGAGGCTATTGGCTATCGCTATAAGAGTTTGGAAATTATAGTTATAGTATATTAAGAAGAGATATATATTATATATACGATGTCGTAAGAGTATATATATTATGAGACGAATAAATATATCGGTGTTGTTGGTATTATCATTGTGCGGTGAGAAAAGCTCTGAAATAATATCTTGAGGATTAGTAAAAAATTGATAAATGCGTAGGATATTCAAGATATAAATATACTACGTAGGGGATTTATTATACGGGTTGTGCGTATGCCCGGATGTTATTATATAAATGGGTTAAATAATTACCTATGGGGAATTATGTATAGGTGAGATAAATACCTATCATTATAATATGGATGTGTGAATACCTAACTGATGATATATTTATATAGGTGGAATGTGTACTTATATTATTGTTCATTATGTGTATGACATACCTACCATACTTGCTATCACGGGAGGTTAGCATTCGAAAGAGGACAATCTTATCACGTGTTGCCTTCGGGGGGATTTTAGATTTGGTACCTTAGAGCATGGAACCTAGGTACAGGCTATCTGAGATAATGATAGTGATGACGGTCATATGGGTGCGTAGGTATGTGCGTAGCCCACAGGCTTGGAACCATGTTCGACTCCAATATGTGTGATTTGTATTGATACAGTTCCTGAGTGATGTAGAACATGTGATCCTTTAGTATGGGATGTACTTGGATTGGATAGAAGAGTATGTGCACACTGCTGTTAAGACTATGGGTGCCGGATATGTATATATGTATTGTGATTAACATATATGTGTACTTGAGATAATCCACGTATGCTTAGTAAATGAGAATGACTAAGCTACTTATGTTATATCTCGGTGGATGGATTATTATACTTGTTATGAATAGTATACAGATATATATGAGATAAGAAATCACATAACGTAACATTGTATAAAAAGGTAAAAGGATGAATAAAGTGTGATACCACTTCCGGTATATGAATATTCAGATTTACATGATTATGATTAATGGGTTCTAATGAGAACTAAATATATACATACGGGATAGGTACTTTAATTATTATGAATGAACTCCAAGTTTTATTAATTATTCGGAGATGAGAAAATACATTAGTTAGGCAGGGTAGCTTAACTAGGTTGTTTAAAATGATATGCGATAGTTGTGCACTATTAGAAGAGGGGTGAGGTGTATCTCATGAGAGTGCGATACCAGTTTAAATATGAGAAATATCATATTTTAAAATATGGATTTTAAGCACTTGCTAAAATGTTTTCAAAACTCGGGCTCTGACTCGTTTTCTATATTTTCCCTCTCTTGCTATATCTATATATATAGGTATATAGACATAGGGATGCCTGGATGATGATTCTTTCGAGTCAGACATTTACTGCAGCAGCTATGGATGCAAGCAGGTTTATTGTAGACGCTTCTATCATTGAGATCTAGATAGGAGGTATTGTAGAAACATTGGGCTTATGGCCCAACTGTACTCATTTATTCTTTTATTGACTTTTTGTGCGACATTCGATTTGGTTGTATTATTGTACCGAGTGTTCGGCTATTTTATTTCATTTCAGTTGCTGCATATAAACTAATGTAATTGTTTTATTTGAATGGTTTGGTTAAAAAGATTAGTTAATTAAAATTTTGACGCCAGCCTAATAGGATATTAGCAATTAAATTGGTTTTCGACAATGATGCTGAGAATGAACCATATGAGACTCCTATTTTAATTTGATATAGGGGTGATCACCCGATATTTTATTAGTCGGGGTGTCACGGTGATGAGGTCACTAGTGAATTATTGACGATCTGTGTAAATATTAGGAATGTAAACTCGTTATACTTATACCTATGTAGAAAGCGAAGAACCTTAAAAATAAGTTGAATGCAGTTCATTTTTGTAATTTTTTGAATTTTATATGCCATACTCTAACAATGGCATCATAATAGCAAGTGTCTAACGATAATGGGACACGACACGCACCTCCCACCTTCCCGACGATGAAATAAAATGACTATATTTAATTTTATTATATCTCATGTATTAACCCGCGCTATTAATTCCATTAAATGAAGCATCTGATAAAAATGTATTCCATTTTCATAATTAAAAAAATTCATAATTATGTATTTCTATTTGGGTGAGAAGAGCCCCTGTATACCAATAACCTATATGAGGGTAAACCTTATAAAAAAATAAAGGAATTTGACATTATGGTGTATATTATTAATAACCCGGCTACCTTTAATGAATTAATTTATGGTGTATTTTTGTTCTAATTCCTTATTCGTGTATTCTCCCCAACAACTAGAATATTATCAAGATTGGTTCGTTGGTATTATGCAGTGGAACATAATAAAATATGGTCATAAGATTGGGGTTATGCCATCCTTACATGCATATATACACCTTAGATGTTGCTAGTCGTTTAGGTATTCAAAGTGCCAACTATTTTTAGCAAATTATTTTGGTATATATTGATAGTTAACAAGTTTTGTTAAATTAATTAATTGAAACATTTATCAAATTTCATATTGGATTGGAAGATCTTCATGTACATGCACTTAACTATTGCTTATACTATCATGTACAAGTACTTTATATTCAAACCCTGAACTTCACAAAATTAGGGATTTGGAATCTCCACCTCAGGTGGCTAAGGTCAGCCTCCCTAGTGGTATATTGAACATACACTCCACCAAAGAAGGTAGGGTCAATAAGACCCTTAAAAATGATTATCGTTCCTATAGAGGAAACCTCCCACGAAGGCCTCACAATCATGACATCGTCCTCATTCCCCTTAGATGAAGAATGATGGTATTATTCCATGTGAAAAGTGGGATTGATGACTGGAAAACCTTTTATCACCTCTGGGGTTTAACCCACCACCACTGAAGGGGTAGGGTAATGTGACACGTAGTCTATTTCAACAACGGATGATCAGTCCTCTATAAAATAAAATAAGAATCTCATATGGTTCATTCTTAGCATCACTATCGAAAACATTTTAATTACTAATAACCTATTAGGCCTGATGTCGATCTTTTAGAACTTTTTAACTTATTTACATAAATTCTCATTCATAAAACCAACTATGCAAATAATAAATTCATACTCACTGGCATAAATAAATTAAATGATAACTCTTGGTAAAAGTCACAATTCAATAATCTAACTAACTGAAAGGAAAGCATCTGAATAAATTAAATACCAACTGACTGGGTGACATGCTTGAAGTAACTCTAAAGTACCTCCTATCAAGATCTCAAGTATAAAAGAATTTAATCAATCCCTGCAAGCACCCAGAGCTGTTACAACAACATCTGACTAGAAGTACGATTAAGTCAGGCGTTCCTATGGCTGAACACCTAAAAGTTTTAAAAATATTATGATACGGGTCAAAGCCCATAAAATTTTGAAAATATTTTGCAAGTGCTTAAAATACATTAATATATATGTAATGCAGTCTTTCATATTTAAACCAATGTCACACTCCCATAAGATACCCCTTACCCCTTATCCATCATGCCCACCGAACGCATGTATTTTAAACATCCTAGTTACGCTACCCAGCCTAACTAGTATCCTTGCTCATCCTAATCCCATACGCTGCCTTATGCCCCACGTATACTTTTATTTAACTTGGACTTCACATTAAGCGTTCGCATCTACTTAATCATTATAAGTCTTATCAATTCATTTCACATAACTTCACTAGTTATTAGTTCAACGTTCACACATTAGTGTTATATAGATGTATATATCTTTCTTCACATTTATATGCACGTATTTTTATATCACATCAAATATCCATACATATATATCACTCGCTATACGTATAACCTCAATCTCTCAGAGCATTAACTCACTGGATACGAATCTCTCGTATGTTATTATGCTCCATGGCATACGCACATCATCCTGGGCCATTGGGTCTGAATCTCAGCAGCGAACCCAAATCCTAAACGTAACTAGAGGGTGTCATAGTCTTAAGTCTATGGGTCATAACCATACCACATTACTCCACTTAGACTCTAACCTCTCATATAGTGGGCATGCATAGACCTATGACCCTGGGGACTGATACTACACCTGCTGGAATTTGCCAGGTCAGATCACCCATGGTGTGCAACCTCCACCGATAGAGTCCCACTACAGTGGTATATTTAATATATATATCACACACACAGATATAATCGCACATATATATACTGTCTCTATACCCGTATATATATATCCATATAAATTCGGCTAACCGTGCATGTCACTCGTAGAACTAGCCTATATTCTCCAAGTCTAAATCCCCAAATTCATAAGTAGTCAATTTCTTATATATATATATATATATATATATTGTATTTTATTCTGGACACTAAGCCTATCTCAATCCAACATGTATCCCAATTCCATTTAAAACTCCCATTCAAATGCATCAATATATTTTCTGTATCATTCAACATGTATCCCAATTTCATTTAAAACTCCCATTCGAATGCATCAATATATTTTATGTGTCGTTCATTCTAAGCATTTTTAAATCCATACCCCAAGTTTATTCCCATTAACCTCAAGGTAATATTATATTCCAAAAATATCAGAAGTCCTAAACACCCTCTACGGACCTTCCAATTTAACCCAGATCCTAACGGACTCAATAACACTTCACCATACCCAACCCAGGATGAGTAGGGCATCCGAACCGGTTCGGCTATGGGGGCGAACCAGTTCTCCCTTGAGAACAGACTAGGATGGTTGCCATTTTTGGTACGAACTTCCACCCAAATTCACAATTAATATGATTTCGAAAATCCATTCCCAAAATAATTTAATCCTACCCTACCAATATCCACCATAAGGATATATGTTTCCTTGATTCAATTCATTAAATATACATCCAAATCATGGAGTTTAATATCAAATTATTTTGAATTAATCCCCCCTTAATTCAATGGTTATCAACCAAATTTCTAGAGATCTAATTCAAGAACATCTCTATAATTAAATAGATTTCATAATTCTTTATCAAGAATCTATTTATTTTATAGTATTTATTTCACCAATTTCATATGGAATAATCATCACTCACTATCCGCAATGTCCTTTTCCAAAAACCCATTTTGACAGGTAAATCCGACCCAAAAGTTCATATTAATTTTTCACCAATCATTATATCAACTAAAATATAACATATAATATCAAATCAAGTTGAACACTTACCTAAAATTGTAGAAATTTGACCTTGCTCCTTGCGATCCTCAACTCGTAATGATCCAAGCCCCAAAATTTTTTAATCTCCTCCTAACATGTTGTTCTTGAATTTTCTCTTGAATTCCCTATATCCTCTTGCCTTTCTCTAAGATAAGATAATTTATAATGATATATGGCTATCACCCTTCTCTAAAACTATTTTATCTTCGCTAATCCAGAAATTAAGTTAAATATTTTTTTAAAATGACCAAAATACCCCCGTACGGGTCCCGTATAGCTTAAAAAGTCTCCGGAACCCGAATATAACTCCCGGATACCTAATTCTGACTATATAGATTCATCCCGGATCATCCGTGCCCTCGAAATCACCATTCAAGATACCTATAATCAATTTACGATCTTATCCCCAACATGACCCCACATGCACATCCTGAATAAGATACTGTCAATCCATCGTCTTTTTCCATTTATAATGTAATCTAAAATAATATAATTTCATTTACTTATCACACAAGTAAACGTAATAACACATAAATATTAATCCAATATTCTCTAATTAACATTTACTCAATTCACTTTATTTCTCAAATTAATTAAACTACGAGAACACGTGTAATTTAAATATTTTAAAAAATACGGGGTGTTACATACTTCTCCCCTTACAAAGTAATTTCGTCCCCAAAATTCGAATATACCCGGTACCAAAAACTTTGGATACTTAACCACACGGCATCCGAATGTACCCAAAATAAAATCATGATTACATTATGTTGCGTCCACTATACAGTCGTTAGTAGTACCATCCTGTCTAAAGGCCTACTCATTATGGCCCAAGACTAGCGACCAGTCTATTCAAATCATTTAATACTAATATACTCCATCATTCTTAAGGTCTCACCAATAGGACGATAGGCAAAACTATCATGAACCTACTAAAATGCTCCAGTAAGACGAGATTATATGCCACTGCCTCCAACATCACAAAACTAGGGAAAGGCCCCACTTCTCTAGGTGCCAACTTTCCTGCTTTTCAAGTCACATAAATTCATGGGAGACACTCGTAACAATACCTGACCACTCATGTTTGACTTAAAATACTTTTGTTTGTGGTAACGTAACTCTTACGGCGTTCCTGAACTACATAGACTAATTTATGATTAGCCCAATCCTCGTTGACGGACTATGAATCACGTTCATCCTGAGAATCTTGTTATACCCCCACCTCTAACCAACCAAAGGGTGGACGATAAGGTTTAATAAACAAAGCCTCAAAAGGTGCCTTACTGATTATAAATCGGTACGAGTTATTACACGCAACTCTACCAACAATATTACTCCTCCCAATTACCCTAAAATCCAGAATACACATCCCTCGCATTCTCTAATATCTTAGTCACCTCTCTCGTATATTCCTCAGCCTACATGCAATACGTCTTGCTCAAAACACAACTTTTTCCCCATCGCCTCCTGATAATCCTTATCAGAGGTGGGACTTGAGGATCTCATCCTGATCCACAACAATGTTGGGCATCACCTTGTGCCAGTTCCTCCCCTTTCTTTAATGAAATTTTGGGCACACTACTCGATAGTATAACTCACCAAAATTATTAATAATTGATCTCTCTCGATCAACCAATTTCACAAACCCAAAGAAAATTTTGGCCTTTCTGTGACGTTGGTAACTCAACAATGAACTCTATCAGTCTGCGTATCCATTTTGTCACTAGAATCACCAAGATTTGCGAAATTCAGGTTGATCACCTCAAACCAACCCTTTTATTTCTAATGAGTGGTGTACTCAGAGATAACTTCGTTATGTCTCATTTCACATCGATCCACATGCTCTATATCCTATGTCACGTGGTACATCTTACTCTCCCTTATGGGTTACGCCAAAAATCATGACCCATGTGTATTCTTCAAAACTACGCACTTCCTGGGCCCTTTTCACCTGGTAGAAATCAACATCCTATTTATGTCCAAGCCACCCTCTGAATTTGACTGAATACAACTCCGCTCTACTTCCCAAAGTTGTTGGACCCTCCCCTATCAAGAGAAATCATCACATGTGTCTCCATAGTCTTTCAAACCATCTTAATTGTGATAACTCTCATTGTTGTATACATATCTGGACTATCTCCTTCCTCAAACGAAGTTCATTCCATCTTACTTTTACAATTCTACTTCTACTGCCCTACAAGCAATACGATTCAACACATTTATTACCACTTCCCCTTATCCCGGACGATGTTAAAAACTTAACTAACTAGGGTGCCCATATACCCTATATCCCATGCATGTCTACACAAACATTACAGATACAACATATTTATATCAAAATCGGCCCCACATACAAGGCGTGGCATTCGTATAAGGGTATGTTCACTCATCATATTAATTATAATTCAATTCTCCTTGAGATTACCCCACCTATCAACTAGTGGTGCAAATATTTCCCCGGTTCTTCTTACACAGAACTAACAGGCTCCACTGGCCTTATATAGTATAGCGACTCCCAACTCAAAGTGTTTTCTCTGCACATATAATAATTAACGCTCAAAACTAATGCCCTAGCATCCAACGACATCTCCCAAAAAGGAACTCCATCAATGCACTATCGCCTAGCATCATTGGTCATCGAGATCCTTTGGACCAAAGAACATAATCGGGACACTTGAAATTCTTTTCCCAAACATATAAGTATAATCTTTAACTCTTACCTCTCTAAATGGGTTATACAATATGACGCTTTCACTATCGCTAAGTCCCCAGCACTAAATCGATAACAGGATAAATCTCTCCGCACGACGGTAAACCCTATATCCCCTAAATCATATCAATAAAGCCCCTACGCACCGGGATCAATATAACAAGACAACTTTACTTTCAGAAGTGTCCTCTATAATGTAATATATACGGGGGCTCGACCCTCTTTCAGGTAAGACATCACAAAAACAACACATCCTACCCTGGAACAGCAAACACAATAGCCTTACTGTAACATATCACTACCGCTCAAACCATCACTAACCAGTCCATACCCAGGATAACATCATACTCGCATATCACGTCTTTCCAAAATGAGTAGCTCTACAAAAACATATCCTCCCAGCATCCCCTCTCCCCTGCATATGGAACCAAAGAGAGCCTCACTACTCAACGGTAATTATATACACACAATAGTAATACTAATGATACATCTACTAAACTCGTCTCACATGTGAATCTAGTGATAACAAAATATTGTGACGTTCTCATTTCACGCCAAACTTACCCCCATTAACCCATGGATAAAACTCATACTTTCAATTGCTAATTGCATTGGTTATTCAAATGGTTACTAAACATAATACTCATGTCTAAACTGAACCAAAACTGCTATAACTGTCGCCCCTACTGGGCACCCTGCTCCTGTTCCCTAACTCGCTGCGAAAAAGATCGACACACGTGGTCCTGCTCTCCATATATAAAATACCTCCCTGTGTAATTCCCCTGTCTCTATCCCCACTGGCCATGTCAGGGTTGTCCTACTTTCGAGCCTTGGTAGCCTCAACCCAAATTTTTTCCCGTTGTTCCCTTGGCTCCATTAACCTTGTGGAATACGTTGCTGGCCCTGATGGACCTATCTGAATCCACCGTCACTCAATTGGAATTCCCTTGATCTGAATCTTTTAAACGGATCCCCCAACAAGGTATCACCTTTTGGTGCCTCACTAGCACGGATACATCCAGTCTTGCCCTCCTAGTTTGACTCTCCAAATCTATTATCCCCATTCACACAGAAGCGATGATATTGACATTGTAAAATTATATCATTGAGGACATCGACGAAAGTTATCCAAGACAAATTACTAAATAAGTGCCGATAAATTCTCTCCATGACTCCAGCAACAAACTGAAGGACCCTTTTCTCCTCCGTATCCACCTTGTCGGGCATGAAGTTCGCTAAATAAGTAAATTCTTCGTCATACTCAGCCACTAATTGTCTTTCTTGTGATAAATCCAGAAACTTCCTTCGCATCTCTGTCTGAATAACAAATGAATGGACTTGTGGTCAAATCGCTCCCAAAATCCCTTAATCTTTATAGTATCTCTCTCCTCAGATATGGTGACTGACTCCCACCACTGCAACATTGACCCTAAGAGCTTAAAAGTCACCAAAATTTATTTCAGAGTGTCACTGCCTTCCACCACAAGCAAATATCTTTGGACATCCTCCTTCCATTGACTAGAAAATACAATGTCCCTATTTCCCAAAAACTCCGATGGATGGTCCTTCTGAAAGTCTCCTATGACTTTGTCCCATGCTAACTGCACCGAGTGAGTCTAAATATGCGTCACCATCTGCTATGGTGGTTCTTGGGGAAAACTGTTGTGCCCTAATGGTCATCGCAATGTTAACTGCCTAAGCGGCAATAGTGGTGACTTCTGCTACAGTCACTATCCCATGAATATTCCACAACTCCGATTAAGCCTTTCCTCCTAATGGCCCTTGATGGTCCTCCTCTACTGTTCGGCATACGAAAATCAACTGAACTCGTATAAGACTCACTTTAGTTATACATAATAGCATGAGAATGTAAATCACAATATGAATCAATAGTCATAAGCATAGGGCACTACATTAAAGAAAAGCACCGCTGAAAACGTAGTAACTCTTTACAAATCCTAAGGAAACTAGAATCTGATGCTCTAATACCATCTGTGAACTCCACCTATAGTAATAACGGGTGATCAATCATCTACTAAAATAAAATAGGAATCTCATCTAGTTCATTCTTAGTATCACTGTCGAAATTATTTTAATTATGAGTAACCTATTAGGCCCGTTGTCAAATTTTTATAACTTTTTAACTTATTTACACAAAATTCTCATTCATAAAACTAACTACGTAAATAACAAATTCTCACTCATTGATATAAATAAATTAACCAATAACTCTCGATAGAAGTCATAATATAATAATTCAACTAACTGAAAGGAAAATATCTGAATAAAATAAATACCGATTGACTTGGTGACATGCACGATGGAAATTTGAAGTACCTCCTATCTAGATCTCAAGGATAAAAGCGTTGAATCAATCTCTGCAAGCACCCACATCTGCTGCAACATTGTTTGATTAGAAGCATTGTTAAGTCAGGCATCCTTGTGTTTGAACACCTAAAATTTTGAAAATATTTTTCTACAGGTCAGAGCCCAAAACCTTTTGAAAATATTTTACAAGTGTTTAAAATACAGTAATATATATGTAATGCAGTCTTTCATATATAAACCGGTATCACACTCCCATAAGATACTCCTTTCCCCGCATCTATCGTGCACACTTAATGCATGTAATTTAAACATCCTAGTTAGTCTACCCAACCTAACTAGTATCACTGCTCATCCTAATCCCATATGTTGCCTTATGCCCCACGTACACTTTTATTTAACTTGGACTTCACATTAAGCTTTGCATCTACTTATTCATTATAAATCTCAGTTATAATTTTATCAATTCATTTCACATAACTTCACTAGCTATTAATTTAATGGCCACACATTAATGTCATATACCCGTATGTATCTTTCTTCACATTTATATATTCGTATTTTCATATCACATCAAGTATCCATACATATATATCAGTCGCTATATACATATAGCCACAATCCCACGGAGCATTAACTCACTGCATGCCAATCTCTAGTATGTTATCATGCCCTAGGGCATACACACATCATCCTGGGCAACTGGGTCAAAATATCACCACCGAACCCAAATCGTAAACGTAACTAGAGGCGGTCATAATCTTAAGTTAGTGGGTCATAACCATACCACATTACTCCACTTGGACTGCAACCTCATATAGAGTAGGCATGCACAGACCTACGACCCTGTGGATCAATACTACACATGCAGGGATTCGCCAGTAGATCGCCCACGGCACACAACCTCCATCGATAACATCCCACTAGAATGGTATGTTTAATATATATATATATATATATATATATATATATATATATATATATATATATATATATATAATCGCGCACGCGCGCACACACACACACACACACACACACACACACACATATATATATATATACATATACAATTAAACCCGGCTAACTGTGCATGTCACCCGTAGCACTAGCCTTAATCACACATATATATTTTGTCTATGTACCCGTATATATATCCATATAAACCCGGCTAACCCTGCATGTCACTTGTAGTGCTAGCCTATATTCTCCGAATCTACATTCGACTCCCAAATTCGTAAGTAGTCAATTACTTATTTATATATCACCATTATATTTTATTATGGACACTAAGCCTATCTTAATCCAACTCGTATCCCAATTCCATTCAAAATTCCCATTCGAATCCATCAATATATTTTGGAATGTCGTTCGTCCTAAACACTCCTAAATCCATACCCTGATTTTATTCCCACTAACCTCAATGCAATACTATATTACAAAAATACTAAAAGTCCTAAACATCCTCTACGGACCTTCCAATTTAACCCAGATCCCAACCGAATCAATAACACATAACCATACCGGACCCGAGCTGAGCGGGTCATCCAAATCGGTTCGACTATAGGGGCTAGGGGTGTTCGCGATCCGGTCCGGTTCGGTTTTGAGGATTATTTTGGACCGGACTGACTTGGTCATTCCTTTAAAAAAATGGATCGAGACTGGACCGATAATGTCAGTTTACCGACCCTAGTCGGTTCGATTTTTTATAGAGTCGATTCGGTCTAACCAGTAGGTCCTCACATTAATGAATTACATAATTTATAATAATAAAAATATACCCTAGTCTATTTTTTCCAAACATTAAAAACTAAAAAACATCAAAATTTGCAATTAAAACAAA
The DNA here is from genome assembly GCA_949130495.1 of Sambucus nigra. Taxonomy (NCBI): domain Eukaryota; kingdom Viridiplantae; phylum Streptophyta; class Magnoliopsida; order Dipsacales; family Adoxaceae; genus Sambucus; species Sambucus nigra. The sequence continues at coordinate 154,191,237 of OX422213.1, forward strand.
CCTACTATTGGATTAAACTATAATTTAAACTGGTCAAATAATAAAATATACACTTTTACTATTTATTTATGTTATATATGTATATATATACATATATATGTAAAAATTTATTATTTTATATAGAGTCGGTTCGGGTCGGTCCTAACAGGGTTTTTAAAACTGTAAACCGTGGACCAGACCGATTAAGTCGGGCCACCAAAAAAATAAACCGAGACCGGACCGATTAAGAAAAAAGATATAAAAAAAGGATCGGTTCGGTCCGTCGGTCCAGTCGGTTTTTTGAACACCCCTAATGGGGGCGAATCGGTTCGCCCCCTGGAACAGACCAGGACGGGTTGCCATTTTTAGTACGAACTTCCACCCAATTTTACAACCAATATGATTCTAAAAAGCCATCCCCAAACAATTTAATCTTACCCTATCAAAATCCACCATAAGGGTTTATGTTTCCTCGATTCAATTAATTAAACATCCATCAAAATCATAGGGTTTAGTATCAAATTATTCAGAATTAATCCACCCTTTAATTCAATGGTTAACACCCAAATTTCTAGGTTTATAATTCAAGAACATCTCTATAATTAAATAAATTTTATAATTATTTATCAAGAATCTATCAATTTAATATGATTTATTTCACCAATTTCATATGGAATAATCATCAATCACTATCCATAATGTTCTTTTCCAAAAACCTATTTTGACAGGTAAATCCCACCCAAAAGTTCATATTAATTTTTCACTAATCATGATATGAACTAAAAAATAACATATAATATCAAAACAAGTTAAACACTTGCCTCTAATTATATAAATCTAATCTTTCTCCTTGATATCCTCAACCCGCAATGATCCAAGCCCCAGAATTGTTTAATCTCCACCTGGCATGGTGTTCTTGAATTTTCTCTTGAATTCCATATCTCCTCTTGCCTTTCTCTCAAGATAAGATGATTTAGAATGATATATGGCATCCCCCCTTCTCTAAAACCCTTTATCTCCCCCTAATCCCGACATTAGGTTATATAATAACATTAAAATAACTCGAGTACCCCAATACGGGTCCCGTATAGCTTAAATTTTTTCAAAACCTGAATACAACCCCCGGGTACCTAATTCTGGCTATCTCGACCAACCCGGATCATTCGTGCACTTAAAATCATCATCTGAGATACCTGTCATCAATTTACCATCTTATCACCATCACAATCCCACCCATGCATCCCGGATAAGATACTGTCAACCCGTCATTTTTCCCACTCACGACGTAATATAAAATAATACAATTTTATTTACTTATCACACAAGTAAATATAATAACACATAAATATTAATCCAATATTCTCTATTTAATATTTATTCAATTCACTTTATTTCTTAAATTAATTAAATTACGAGCACACATGTAATTTAAGTATTCCCAGAAATACGGGGTGTTACATACTTCCTCCCTTACAAAGGAATTTCGTACTTGAAATTTAGTTATACCTGGTACCACAAAATTCAAATAATTAATCACACAACATCATAACATACCCAAAATCAAATCATGATAATGTTATGGTGAATCCACTATATACCCGTTAGTAGGCACCATCCTATTCAAAGGCCTACTCACTATGGCCCAAGGCTAGTGAGCAATATGTTCAAATCATTTCATACTGATATACTCCGTCACTATTAAGGTCTAACCAATACGACGATATGGAAAACTATCGTGAACCTACTAAAATGCTCCCATAATACGAGCTTATATGCCACTAGCTCCAACATCACAATACCGGGAAAAGAACCCACTTCCCTTCTTTCCAAATCACATAACTCCCTTTATGGAAAATAACCGCAACAGCATGTTACCACTCATGTTCGACTTTAAAAATTCTATTTGCGACTACATAACTCTTATGACGTTCCTGAACTACACAGAATAATTTCTAATTAACCCAATCCTCGTCGATTGACTCTGAATCATGTTCGGCCCAAAAATCTCGTTATTCCCCCACCTCTAACCAACCAAAGGGTGGACGACAAGGTCTCCTGCACAAATCCTCAAAAGGCGCCTTGTCAATAATAAACTGGTACGAGTTTTTACATGCAACTCTACCAACGATAATTACTCTTCCCAATTACCCTAAAATTCATAATAAGCATCCGTCACATTCTCCAATATCTTAGTCACCTCTTTCGTATACTCCTCGGTCAACAAGCAATACGTATTGCTCAAAATTCAACTTCGTCCCCATCGTATCCTGATAATCCCTATCAGAGGTGGGACTTAAGGATCTTATCCTAATCCACAACAAGGTTGGACAACACCTTGTGTTGGCTCCTTCTCCTTATTTAATGAATTATTGGGCACACTGCTCGATAGTGTAACTCACCTAAATTACTAATAACTTCTCTCTCTTTCTCGTTCAACCAATTTCAAAAACCCAAAGGAAATTTTGGTTTTTCCTCGATGTTGGTAACTCAACAATGAACTCTATCAATCGGCCTATCCATTCCATCAATAGGATCACCAAGTTTTGCAAAATTCTGCTCGATCGCTTCAGAAAACCCCTTTTATTTCTAACAAGTGGTGTACCTAGAGACAACTTTGCTATGTCTCATTTCACAACGATCCACATGTTATATATACCATATCACGTGGTACATCAAATTCTCATTTCAGGGGTACGCCAAAAATCGTGACCCATGCTTATTCTCCAAAACTGCGTACTTCCCGAGTCCTTTTCGCCTGGTAGAAATCAACATCCTATTTATGTGTATGCCACCCTCAAAATTTGACTAAGTACAAATCCTATCTACTTTCCAAAATTTTTGGACCCTCCCTTGTCAAGAAAGATCATCACTTGTGTCTCCACAGTCTTTCAACCCATCTTGGTTGTGATAACTCCCATTTTTGTATACATATATGGACTATCTTCTTCCTCAAACGAAGTTCAGTCCTCTTACTTTCCAATTTTACTTCTACTTCCTTACATGCAATATGTTTCAACACATTTATTACCACTTCCCCTTATCCCATACGATACTGAAAACCGAACTAACTAGGGTGCTCATGCACCCTATATCCCGTGCATATCTGCACAAACATTACGGGCATAACATATTTATCTCAAACTCCACCCTGCATACCCAGTCTAGCTATATCGTAAGGGTATGCTCGCTTATCTTACTAATTGTAATTCAATTTTTCTCGAGACTACCCTATCTATCAACTAGTGGTGCAAATGTTTCCCTAGTGCTTCCTACACATCACTACCCGACTCCACTGGCCTTGTATAGTATAATAACAATAACTAACATTCAAAACTAATGCCCTAGCATCCAAGGACATCTCCCAACAAGGAAATCTCCTGATGCATTATCGCCAAGCATCGCCGGTCACCGAGATCCTTTGGCCAAAAACACATAGTCGGGACACTCAAAATCCCATCGCTGGACGTATAAGTCTAATCTTCAACTCTTACTTTTAAAGGAGTTATACAATACGATGCTCGTACTATCACTAAGTCTTCAACATTAAATCGATAACGAGTTAAATCTCTTTGCTCGACGGTAAACCCTATATCCTTTGAATCACATCAATAAAACCCTACGCATCGGGGTCAATATAATGAGATAAATATACTATCAAAAGTCTCCTCTACAATGTAATATATACGGGGTCTCGACCCTCTTTCAGGTGAGACATTGCAAAAATAACACATCCTGCCCTAGAACAGCAAAAACGATAGCCTTACTGTAATAGCCCACCATCTCTCAAACCATCCTTAAGTAGTCCATAGCCAGGATAACATCATACTCGCATATCATATCTATCCAAAACGAGTAGATCTACAAAAACATATCCTCCCTGTGTACTGACGCACTTCCCTGCAGATAGAACTAAATAGAGTCCCATTACCCAATGTTAATTATATACACACAATAGTATTACTAACGATACATCCACTGCCCCATCTAACGTGAAAATCTAGCACTAATAAAATACTGTGACACACTAGTTTTACGTAAAACTTACCCCATTTACCCATGGATAAAACTCAAACTTTCAATTGACAATAGCACTTGCTATTCAAATGATTCTTGGACATAATACTCATGTTTAAATAGAACTAAAAATGTTGTAACTGTTGCCCCTGATTGGTACCCTGCTTATGTCCCCTAACTTGTTGCGAACAAGATCGATGCATGTGGTCCTGCTCTCCATATATGAAGCACCTCCCTCGTATAATCCCCGATCTCTAGCCCCTTGGCCATGTCAGGGTTGTCTTACTCTCGGGTCCTGGTAGCCTCGAACTTTATGTCTACCCTTGTTATTCCCTTGGCTTCACTGGCCCTCTAGAACACGTTGATGGCCTTGATGGCCCTGTCTGAATCCACCGTCACTTGGTTAGAATTCCCTTAATCTGAATTATTTAAATGGGTCCCCCACTAGTTATCACCCCGTGGTGTCTCATTAGCACCGATACATCCAGTCTTTCCCTGCAAGATCGACTCTCCAAATATATTTGCTCTATTCACAAGAAAGCGATGATATTAGCATGGTAAAAGTACTGCATTGATGACATTAGCGTAAGTCTTCCAAGATGAATTTCTCAATAAGTGCTGGCGAATTCTCCCCGTGAGTCCATTAACAAACTTACAGACCTTTTTCTCCTCCGTATCCACCTCGTCGGTCATGAAGTTCACTAAACAAGTAAATTCTTCCTCATACTCAACCACTGTCAGTCTCTTCTTTGATAAATCCAAAAACTTTCTTTGCATCTCTGTCTGAACAACAAATGAACAAACTTGCGATCAAATCACTCCCAAAATCCCTCAATATTTATAGTATCTCTTTCCTCAAATATGGTGACTAACTCCCACCACTGCAACGTTGCTCCTACGAGCGTAAAAGTGACCAACATTTATTTCAGAGTGTCGCTTCCCTCCACCATACTCAAATGCCTTTGGATGTCCTTCTTCCATTGAGTAGCAAATACATAATCCACATTTCCCAAAAACTCTGATGCCCCTCTGACTCTCTCCCATACTAATTGTAGTAGGTGAGTATGAATTGGCGCCACCATCTGCTGTGCTGGTGCTTGGAGAAAACTGCTGAACCCTAACAATCATCGCAACATTAACTGCCTAAATTACAATAATGGTGATCAAATAATGCTATATGAATGAAATTAAATAGGCCTTTGAAGGTTTTAACTCTTATTTTCCTTGTTTTAATTTAATAACTTTCATAATTATATATTTTATTTTATGAAATATTAATTAGATTTCAATTTTTACATTTTCTCCATGATGGAAATACAAAAAAAAAGAATAATTCAAACTTTTTTAATAAAAAAATTGAAATCGGGTATGCCCAAAATTGGGTCTAAAGTTCGTAATATTTATGAGTCGAGCTCCGGCTTGGGTGGAAAATTTTATTTCGGGTCAAGCTTGGGCTTGAGCTTAGGTAAGATAGTTTTTGTCGAGCCTGAGAAACTCCAAGCTCGACTCACCCAACCCTGTTTACAACCCTAATTGAGAAAGTATTGAGCTCGGATTAGATGAAGGCAAGTAGAGCATTCATTTCCACTTTGATGGGTTGGTAGTAGTTACATTCAATGTGCACCCAACCCGCACTCACCACCTACAATTGCATTGAAATTTTTAATAGCAGTTAATGTTCTGACCAACTACTCCCATTTAATAACAGTTACCTAACTTTTATTTTTTTAGTTGCAAACTAAAAACACTAACAATTATATAAAAGCAACAAAAATTTATGGTCAGAAATTAGTAACGGGAAAACATTGTTAACAATTGGAAAATGGCCTGTTGCTAAAAGTGCATTTTGGTGCGGTGAAGAGCCATTGAAGTCGGTTAAAATGTGCCTAGAATACTTGAGGGCATCATTCTGTTGAATTTGAATGAACTCTAGTCATTACAAAGACCTCAAATGACTTTATACACCCTCATCATTCAGTCTCACACTCGTAATGTTGGAAATTATTTTATTATATTATATTATTATTAATTGAGTGAAAATTACATTTAAAATTTCTTTTACAAAATTTTGAATATACACAATGGTTTATGAAAGGTCATGTCATTTTGTGAAAGTTCATGACCATTTGAAAAAGACATGACTATTCCTAAAAGCGTTTGTGTTTGGAAATGGTGTCTATCTTTCAATAAATATACCACCCTAATTCATTCTAAATAACAATTTTTAACGAGTCAATTTTTTGTCGTTTATCTGTCTCTCCCTAATTCAATTCATGAAAAAGTACAATATATAATTTGGATTCACTGGAGCTTTATAGATTGAAGTGTCACTTCTATAAAGATGAAAATGTTGTTCTATATTGGGAGATAAACTCTCATTAAACCTTGGTCACCATTGATAGGGCGAATCTGTTTTAGGGAAATTGTGTGAAACACAAGGCTCAACATCAGTTCCCTTCGTATGGCTTGTATGTTTGATGTGTTAATTTCATATGCTTTTAAGTATACATTCATATGATTTTTTTATATTCGATTCCCTATAAACATAAAACACATAATTATATCTAACAATGCCTGCAATTCTCATCTTAAAGGATATTTACAAAGATACCAAATATTCATTAATAACCGAAGGGAGATTCTCCCCACATGATAAAAAATAAAATTGTCAATCTGTTTGTACTCAAATCAATTTCCATTTATTCTTCATTTTTATCACCTCTTCTCCTCAACCTTGTGCAAATAGTGTCATTCTTTCCTCTCTCTTCTTCATTCTCATCACTGCTCTTTGATATGCACACATACCGATGGTCGTTTTCTTTGTAAGAAAAACGTTAGTAGTAAACAGATTCCTCTCATGAGAGTTGCTAAACCACTATATATTTGGTCTTATCATTGTTATATATATTAACCTCATTCCCGACAAAATAAGGGAATTATTCGATAAGTCTAAAGTCTCGAGCTAATATTAGAATTATCAATTTGCACACAAATTAATGATATTATTTTTCCCTCTCTAAAATTTTGTATATGCAAAGTAGCCCAATTATGTGCAAAACAAAATTTGGGGGAAATTTGTCATAAGAAACAAAACAGTTCATAAGCAATCCATATATAGTGATAATTCGTATTTTTGGGTTGGGTTTCAGGCTGACACGACACGAAAGTTACTTTTTGGACACGAACAGGTCATGACTTCATATTTTTTTAGTTGGCATAAATACAACCCATATAGAACACGACATGACATAACCAACACGATTTCTTAAATTTTGTTTTCAATTAGGCAAAAATAGGCACGATACCGAATAAAAACACGATTGACATGACAAGACACGACTCAAAATTTTGACACGAACATGACACGCCAGGACTTTGTGTAAAAAAACCCGACACAAACACGATAAGTAATGTCAATTTTGAGTCAATTTCATGTCATTTTGTATTGTATTGTCATTTCTGTAATTACCACCCCTAATTTATGCACCATTTGCATGATGCATTTTACACCAAGCTAAAACAACCTATAACAAAATGACTAGTTTATGATCCCATGGACCCAATTGTATGCATCTTGTCAATGGTCACTCGGTCCAGGCCGCTCATGATTCCACACATAGACATCGAATGGTTCACAGTCAAGGCCACAAGTACTCATTTAAATAAAGTCGAATCCCATCCTATCAAATCAAAACAACCAAACACAAATATAATCAACATATTCATTACTATATACCTTTACCCTCTATCACTTATATTTGTTTTATTTTGTGTAGTATAAATAACTCGAGTTTAATGTCCGTTCTAGAAGTTATCACAGTTTCAGAGTCGGCAACTCCTGATCATATCTTAGAAGCAAAAAATGGGGCAAAAAATACTGTTTTGGTAGAATTGTGCTCAAAAGATGTAATATACACATATGTGCATTTGTATTTTGTTTGTCTTCCCCTTATGAATTTATTAAGTTATTTTACAAATGCAAGTGCGTGTTGAATTTAAACTGAAAATTTCTATATGAATAACAAATGTTATAATTAGGGAAAAGATAAGAAAATATATTATTTTGTTTTTTTTATTTGAAGTTTAGAGTAATTTACTGTAAATTAACTAAGAAAATGTAGTTTAAATTAAATACTTTAGAAAATAATAATCACAAGTAAATTTAAAAATTAAATCTTTCAATGCCTTTGGGTTGTAAAGTGTCATTAGACTTAATTTTCTAGTTATCTTGTTATCCGAACAATTGGACCAAAAATGACTTATTTTTATGCAATATGAAATAAATAATGTGGCGCCTTAGGATTGAACAAGAGACCTCATGGTTCTCAAAAAGTGTATGTGACTAATTTGGCGTAACAAAAAATATGGGCACTGATTATAGTTCTTTTCCTAAAATGGGATTGGTTCCCATTAGAAGTATCAAAATGCGTCTATAGCCTAAAAACCATTATTTTCAATTGATCATTTCCTTTTGGTAGTTTTTTTTTAAATTAAAGGTTAATAGTTTTTCCAACAATGTTGGCCAAAGTCTAATTTATAATTTAAAATATATTAAAATTTATTATAAAAAATTAATAATGTATTAAAGTAAAATAAAATGTTCGATTCTTTCATTAGTTCTCATTCCACTAGGACCGACCAATAGGGGAGGCAAGAGAGACGTCTCTAAGTGTATATTCCATCTTACGAGAAAAATTCGACCAAAAGAGTACCTTTTGCCCAAAATTTGCTTCTAAGATATGATCAGGCACTATCGGTTCTGAAACTATGATAACCTCCAGTACAGAAGTTAAAGTCGAGATGTTGCATTCGAATTCAGAATATAATACACAAAATAAAACAAATATGAGTGAGAGAGGGTGAAGGTATATAGCAATGAATATGTTGGTTCTATTTGTATTTGGTTGTTTTGGTTTGACAGGTTGGGATTCAGGTTGGTTTAAACGAGTCTAGTTTTCAAATAAATCTTTAGAAATTTGACTAAGTACTTATGTTCCCATCATAAGAACTCTAATTTTGTAGACCATCTTTAAACCACCAATACCAAGGTGTTGTTTATTTTTACCTCTTAAGTCTGAATCTGAACCATTCAGATTTAAGAGGTACCAAATAATGTTTGTTTTTTTAAATGATTAAGAGTCTAACGAATATTTTTGCCTTTAAATGACTAAGAGATAAATGAACCTCTGAAGTTTGAATCAGTCTAAATACATTCATTAAGAGGTCCATTCAGATATAAAAACAAACATATTTTGCAGATTTAGATTTCAGACTTCAGATTTCAGATTCAGACTTCATATTGAGATGGAAAAACAAATGCAACTCAAATCTTAAATCAATAATTTAAAACTCCATCTCTGACTATATAGATTTGAAATCAAAGTCAAATCATTGCATACACTCCACCATAACTTAGTATAAGGTCTTGATCCTTAGTCATTTGCTCGATTTGGCGTATATGTTTCTCATTCTCTTTCATATACTGTGAGGTCTATCCTTAATGCAAATCCCCTGCAAAAAGAAGAAATTATTTAATAAAAGTGAAGAAAACCATAATGACAAAAACCCTACTCATGCAACAAGATCATATGACCAAACTTTACCTAATGTTTTTTTCATGTTATCTCTGCAAAACAAATTTAAGCTTTTAGTAGCCTCTTCACGTGTGGTTTAGTTTGCATGTTTCCATTATATTCCATAATTTCTTATATCAATGCGATTGGTTCCAAATTTTGACTTGTTTTGATCCACAAGATTAATTGGTTGGCATTGCTACGAGGAAATAAGGAATACAATTGGTTCTGAAGGCAAAAATGATATCGTGTGGATTCAAAAGAAACAGAGATGGCGTTTGAATTTATGGTGTATTTGATTGCAAATATGGAAAATGCATGGAAAATAGATCATTTGGACGAGAAGTTGGAAAATGCGTGGAAAAATATATGAGTTTAGATCTTACTTTTTCAATTTTCTATGGAAATCAATTCTTTGATGGGCGGATAACAAATATTTTCCACTAAAAATTAGGTTTCAGATGGAGCACTTGTTATGTGGATGGGTGTTGTTCTTACATGAATTATTCACCATCAAGGCGTTACAAAGGAAAAACATGAGTCAAAACAACTATTTTCCATGAAAAGATTTCCACGTCAATCGAACACACCCTTATTGATTTAAGACTTGATATTGGTGGTTTAAAGATGGTGTAAAAAATTAGGGAATTTGAATTTTTGACTATTTAATTTTTTAGATTTTATTGAATTATTTTTAGTTAGAAATGCATTTATGTTTTTTATTTAATTTAATTTTTATATTTTTAATTTTTTTCCTAGAATTTTTGGGATTTAAAAAATATTTTTAACTTAAAAAGCCCAGTAGAAGTTACGATTAACAGTTTTTCTAACAATTTTGGGCCAAGTCTAATTTTTAATTTAATGTATTAAACACTATCGTTGAAACTTAGTACTCTATCCCTCCCCCCATATACACACATCTCTTTTTGAGAAAGGAAGTTCTTCTTAGAAAAGTTTATTTCATAAAAGTAATTGGGGGAGAAAAAAGTAATGGGGGGGAACATGCTGTGCTATAATGGCACCTCACTCAGGGGCGGATGGAGCATAAGACGAACTGGGATGGTCGCCCCAGTTGGGATTTAAAAAAAAATTATAGGATTTTTTGGTAAAATTCCAAACTTCAAGGTATACCTCTAATTATTTACAAAGCTGAGGGTGTAAGATTGTAATTACCTAAAATATTAAACCTACAAATATAACAAAACAACGACTGCGTATCATCTCATTTATCTCATCCATTCCCTTCTTCCCTAAACCTATTTACCCTCCCCCCTCCCTCCGCCTGCGCCTCCCTCCCTCCCTCTCCCAGCACAACAACGACTCGACTCCCTCCCTCCCGGCACCACTGTCCAGTCCAGCTATTCATTTCAGGTATTTTTTTTTTGTATGTGATGATGTGTAGTTTAATTTTTTTTATGTGATAATGTGTAGTTTAATTTTTGTGTAGCCTAATTTTATGTATGTGTAGAAATTTTATGTATGTGTATTTAATTTTTTATGTAGCCTAATTTTTTGTAATAGCAATTTTTTATGTAGTCTGAAATATGTGGTATTTTTTAAATAGGAAGTCATGGGGAAATTTTTTAAATGGAAAAGAGGAGACAACACACAACCCTTTAGGGTAATATTATAAAAAAAAAATCCACGAACATAGTAGGAATCCAAATTTAGTTAATTACTACCTCAAACATTTTTAAGGGTAAAAATTACCAAAAAAAGTAAAAAAAATCCAAAAAAATCGGCTCTGGGGCTCCCGCCCCCAAACCCCCGGCCTTCGTCACAAATTTTCGCCCCACTTGAGTCAAATTCCTGGATCCGCCACTGACCTCACTCAACAAAATTAAGGCATAAATATGCAATATGCTAGAATATAAACAAGATAAAAATTAGCTATATTAACATGAGATTTAATGGCAAATCTTACCTCCCTTAGACCCATAAGGTGCATCCACAAGAGAGACATTTTCACTATATCATAAAAATAGGTTACAATGGTAATATCACACAAAAGCTATACACTTTCTTTTTCACATTAACCTTCTTAAAATTGTTTTTACAATCCCATAAACTACATTCACGTGATGCATGAGGTTCCCACCCTCCTCCATTTTTAAACAAACAATAAAGCTCCTGATCAAGATTTAGCTTTATTATGAGACTCTTCGCTAAATTGAGCTTCTCTAGCATTTGTCACAACTTTGGCGTTGTGCTCATTACTTATATTTATTGATAATGTCATCATCCGCCATCTTCTCAGGTTTTCAACTTCTCCCTTTGTTTAACGTGGATATCCTTCTCTCTCTACATTGCTATAAAGTGATGCTATTACTTCCATCAAATCCATTCATCTTCCAATACGAAATAATATTTCCCAATATGGTTGAATGCAAACTACAAAACCCCAAACTTTTCAAACTAGCTCGTTGACTCCAAAATATCACTTAGGACTTTTATAAAACACATTGTGTGCACCAAAAATCTCATACCAACTGTTGTGTCTAATGGCACCACACTCGGCCAAAATAAGTAAATAATTATGCTAGATGATGGAATATAAATAAGCCATAAGAAAAAAAAGATAAGTACAAGAGATATAGCATGGTTCTGCAATCTTTACTTTTCATACATCCTCAAGAAAGTATAATACAACTATATTAAAAAATAGGTTACAAGGGTAGGATCATATATCATATAAGAGGTATGCACATTCTCAATCCAATCATCAAATACACCCAAAAATCACATTGGAATCAAGTTTAGAAACCTTAGGGCCTATTTGGTTATGAATTATAATACCGTTTTATGTGTTTAAATACAATTTCGACAAGAAATTTGAATTTTGCACACGTGTTTTTAAATACTGAATTATAATATTTTTGTGTTATAAACCTGTTTTCAGAAAACAACAAAAGGTTATTTTCTATATTATGTTTTTTGTTTTTTAACTCAGAATCGTCTTTTTTTTTTATATTTTTATGCATTTATACATTAATATATAATATACAGATACTATACATTAATATATGTAATTATAATAAATAAAAATTATATATGTGCATGTACACAAAATTAGGTATATGTAAGTAGTATTAAATTATATGTATACCGAGATCTATATGTTAAATAATATTATCAGTACATACATGATACTCATATATAATTTCATACATCTATTATAAAAGTATGTAATTATATAAAATATACATATAATACATATGTGTTAAATAATATTATGAGGTCATGTATATAATTTTATTGTGGATTACACATGCAATATTATAATATACACATTTATGTATTATGTATGTAAGGAAGTATTATGCATGTTTATATCTATCTATCTATCTCTCTTTCTCTCTCTCTCTCTAGAGAGAGAGATAGAGAGAGAGAGGATAATGTACATCATTTTATTTACAGTTGTGGATGGTTTTAGTTTTCAATCGCCGATGCTTAGAATAGTATAAATTGTTTGACGTACCGTATCTTCGGTGTATCAGACTGACCATCTGTTAGGTGGAAAATAAGGGGTGTTACAGAAGGTATATGATTATTGTGAAAAGTCTAGTTCCATTACTGATGATGAATCTATCATGATGAGTACTCTCTCTCTCTCTCTCTCTCTCTCTCTAAGAACTCTCAAATAACAACACCACCCTCACTTATATTTAAACACTTAGGGTACAATGAGGGGTTCGTACTATTATTTAAAGGTAGAAATGAAGCGAGGCTCAAACCTGTATGCCTTCTCACATAAGGTAGTTAGAGTTCACTCTATGTGAGTTAATGATAAGTGAGATAATGTTAAGCCAGTTTTGGAACATGTCGGAGAATATATTTTAAACCTAAAGATATATTTTGGTAGGATGTTATGTCTTTTGTCACTCGCACCACGATATGTAAGGGCATTTTTCTGTTATTGCCCTTAAAATCTAGGATTTGTCCATAGCATTCTAGATGTCATGAGATATGGCGTAACCCGTTACATTGGTCACGTCTTCATGATAATCCATGATGTCAATAATCCGAATATTTGGAAACGTTCTCCACTCATCTTCAACGTGCTCCGCGTACATCTTCAACCGTTCTCCATAAGTTCACGTTCTTTATGTTATATTCTTTATTTAGAGTTCCTTATTTTTCATAAATATTTTGGAGAATTTTACTTTACTTTATTTTATCAAAATGAGGCTAGAAGTTATTTAAAAATTATTTTCTCCAGCAGTCATTCAAACGACATGCACATGTCGTTCAAACGATCAAAATATGTCATTAGAAGGCTTGTTTGATGACCTACATCAAATTTACTTTAAATGAGAGCTTACTGCTTTAATTTTGTGAGGTCGTTAGAAGCTCGCTTCTAACGAGATCTATATCTCGCTCGAATGATACTTTGAACTCGTTTGAATGACTTTGACGCAACCTCGATTTTTATGTTCGCCTATAAAAACTAGCTTCGTGTAGATATTTTGCAAGATTTTTAAAACCTTGATTTCTGCAATGCTTCCGCACAAAAGTCTCACCTTTTAAAGGCCAAAACACCTTCTTATTCACACCACCCATTTATATTTTGTGAATCACTTTGAAACCCTCCCACATAATTCCATACTGAAGTTTCTCTTGTATGGAAGGTGTCTCCACTACTAATCTTGTGGTTCTCGTGGAAACCGTTGCTAAAGAAGTACGAAAGGTCGCTTGCGAGAATTTCATCTTGAAAAATAATGTTTGCATTTCTCTATGTACATGTAAGTTGCGATTTACATATAATAGTGAAATAGAGAAAGGTTTTGCCCCGAAGGGAATTTTTCCTGAAATCCATCTTTCTTGTTTGTCTTTGATTGCATGCTTATATGATTTATTGCTTTCAATCACATAGTTGCATGAACTAGGGTTTAAAGGATTTAAAACTGGAGTGAAGTTGACATTTAATTAAATAAGTTTGGGCCAATGAACCATAGGGCACTCTCAAATTGGTATCAAAGCCATTTACACAACTTTACCATGTAATTGATTTTGCGCAAAAAAATTCTTGATATCAGTTTTATGAAAAATTGATTTTTGAAAAGGCTGAGTTCAAATGGATAACTTATATAATAGAATGCCAACTTTTGATGGATACAATCATGCCTATTGGAAAGCAATAATGAGATCCACATTAAAAGTAATTGATGAAAGAGTGTGGATTAGTTGTGAAAGAGTTGGACACCACCCACTATTGTGGTGGGTAATGAAATTAACCCTAAACCTATGAATTTATGGACTAAATAAGAATTTAAATGGAGTAATTTTAATTCACGAGACCTTAGTGCTATTTTTGGATCCATCTCACCCGACGTGTTCCGGTGTATAATGATGTGCACTATGTCAAAAGAGGCATGGGATATCCTACAATTACACATAAGGGTACAAATGTCGTTAAGGCATCTAAATTGCAAAATTTGAGACTCTAACCATGCTCATCTGAGAGCTTTGATGAATTTTATGCTCGCATATCGGATATTCTTAATTCGAGTTTCAATCTTGGTGAAATAATTCTTGACACTAGAGTAGTAAAAAAATATTTTAAGATCACTCCCTGGACATTTTATTCTGAAAGTCACCGTGCTTAATTATTTAGGAATGTTAGATTCCGTTAGGTTAGAAGAACTCAAAGGATACCTTCAAACTTATGAAATTAACATATTTCCTAAAAATGTAAAACCAAAAGAGAAGGGGTTTGCACTTAAAGTCCACTCTAGAAAGAGTGAGGAGGTGTCTAGAAAGAGAGAGGAGACGTGTAGAAAGAGAGAGGGGGTGACGTTCGATTCTGAGTATGAGTTTGACTCAGATGATTTAGACCCTTTTGCTAAAAAAATTAAGAAATTTCTCAAACTTAAAAATAATGATACATCTAAAAATAAAAAGAGTTTTGATAAAAATAAAATTGGTAAGGAATTTGAAAAAGGATAAAAAGGACACCACTAAGAGAGTTTAAGAGAGGTGTTACAAGTGTAATGGGAGAGGTCACAACGTATATGAGTGCCCAAATAGGTTAAAGCATCAAAGTAAGGGCAAAGTTGCCTTAAATGCCACCCTTAGTGATAATAGCGAGGTCGAGTCAGTGGATTCGGGAGAAGAATCACTGCATGAATGTAACTTCACCACATTCATGGCTAGTTATGTGAGTACGACTAGTGAACCTCACGACGATGAGGAAGTTATTTAATAGAGACATCTCGACAGTGAGAACGACGTGAGTGAGGGTAAGGATGCAGTTGGTGAGAGCGAGAGTGACCTGCATCGTGTGTACCCTGAGTTTTATACTAAGTCCTTCAAAACAAAGAAGTAAAACAAAGGGTTATCAACTAACATTGTTTCATTAGAGAAGGAGTTAGGAGATATGAGAGAGAGAGAGAGATTCCTCCATTAGAGAGTCTTTGAGAGAGAGAGAGATTTTAAAGAGAGAGAGAGGGAGAGTTTTTAGAGAGAGTGGGGACTTGACTAATCAAGTGGTTAGTCTTATAAGTGAGCTCTTTACATCTGTGGAGACTTGGAAGAAACTTGAACCGCTTATAGCCTAACTCAAAAAAGATCTCGAGAAAGCCCGAGAGGTCAAGGTAAAGATGAAGGACACATCTAAGAATATGGAAAAGATGTTCCTCTGTCCCACTTTAGGGTTTGGTGAGAGGCAAGGAATAGGTTTTTACGATGCTTCCACATCACATGTCGCACCAGAATCGGTTCTTGAATTCACTGTGAATCCTTACGGACCTCAACCAAAGACCCAAATAAAGGTTTGGCTAAGAAAAGCAAAGAAAGGTAGGCCTAAGACTGTTCATTTATGCACTTATTGTAAAAGAAAAGGCCACCTTAGGGAGTTTTGCTATAGTTTGGGTCGGATCGACGTACACATACTTCGTCGTACCACTTTAGCAATTTTTCTAGCCTTAGAGAGCAGGTTGAGTGTCTGGTCTCCACTTCTCTTAGTTTAATAGAAGAGTTCCAACTGATATCTTTACTGTTAGTGGATACTTTCAACATCCCAACTAGAACTAACAACAACAAGGGTAAACAAAAGTCATCGCTATGTGGGTGCCTAAGCGTGATGCTAAAACCCTTGTTGTTCATGTTGCTCTTAAGGCTCATAGTACCTCCCAGTGGTATTTTGACAGTGGTTGCTCCAGGCATATGACTAATGACATCTCATGCTTTACCAACCTTGAGGATCGCAAGGATGGTAAAGTCACATTTGGAGATGGGAGTAAATATAGCATTATAGGACATGGCACAGTGAAGATAATCGAATTTACTAATCTAGATAATGTTTTGTATGTCAAAGATTTAAAAGCAAACCTTATCAGCATTAGCCAGCTGTGCGATACAGCCTTTTCTGTAAAGTTTGAGCGAAACGAGTGTAATATTTTTATCAAGCTGATAAACTTTTACTGCAAGGGATGAGGATAGAATATAACTGTTATGAGATTGTGCCCAAGTCCTCATTTGTGTGCAACGGCGCCATGATCTCTTTTATGGATTTATGGCATAGGCCACATTAATTTTAGAGAGTTTAAGCATTTAGCGAAGAAATACCTAGTATATGGCTTACCGTCGCTTGGAAAGCCAATTTCCACGATTTGTGGTCCTTGCCAGTAAGGATAATAAGTTCAAAGTCCCCATCAAAAGTTGAATTCCATTACCACTACACGTGCGCTTGAGTTGATACATATGGATCTTATGAGTCCTACTTGCCCTGAGAGTTTGGGTGGTAAGAGGTAAGAGGTATATTCTCGTGATGGTAAATGATTTATCTCATTATTCGATAGTTGGTTTCCCGAGAGATAAATATGATGATGCAGAGTTTCTTTCGACCAAGTGCCGTGTCCTATAAAATTAACACGAAGTCACCATCAATACGATGCGTAGTGACAATGACACAAAATTTAAAGAAGTAAAAGTTGATAGATATTGTGATAGCCTCAAAATTAAACATGAATTTTTGTTCATGAAAACTCCTCAGCAAAATGGGACTTTTAAGAGGAAGAATAAGACAATTCAAAAGATGGATAGCTTCTCGATCGTAGAGTTCCTAGATGGTTTTGGGCAAAGGCGGTGTCTATCGCATGACACACAGTGTATAGGCTATATCTTCATCCACACACACTTAAGACTTAAGTTGTGAATAGGGAAGAAACCCAACCTTTTGTATTTTCGTGTATTTGGGAGTAAATGCTACATCCTGAGGTATAGAGAGTAACTGGAAAAGTTTGACTCCTGGAGTGACGAGGGAATTCTGTTAGGCTATTCATCGACGAGCAGAGATTATCGACTTTTTAACCTAAACAACTCTAAGGTTATGACATCAATAAATGTTATTATTAAAGATGATGAGTCACTGACGTTTGTTGATCCTAATCCTTTGTGTGAGGATGATGCACCCCTTTGTGATGATCCAATTATTCATCACACACCTAGGGTGGACCCTACTCCTAATTTAGGTGACACACCTTCTTGGGTTCGTAAGATTCATGACCCTTTCACCATTTTAGAAGATCCTACTTTAGGTGTCAAGACTCGCGCTCAACTTAAGAATATTATTGGCTATTTGTGTTACTCGTTCAAAGTTGAGCCCAAGATCAAATAATCAAATCAAAGATAAACACTGGATATCCGCTATGTAGGATGAGTTGCTTCAGTTTAGAAAGAATGATTTTTGGGAAATTATCCCATAACCTAGTAAGACAAATATGATTGGTACTAAGTGGATCTTTAAGAATAAAATGGATGAGAATGATACCATTATCCATAATAAGGCTAGGTTGGTGGCTTAAGGCTACACACAGATTGAAGGGGTGGACTTTGAGGAGACATTCACTCCTATTACGAGGTTTGAGTTCGTACACTTACTACTCGCCACTGCATATCGTATGAGCTTCAAGTTATATCAGATGGATGTCAAGAGTTCCTTTATGAATGACATTCTATAGGAGAAAGTTTACGTGGAACAATCTAAAGGGTTTGAAGACCTTAAGCACCCTGGACACATCTATTATTTGAGGAAATCCTTGTATGGTTTGAATCAAGCACCCTGTGCTTGGTACGAGAGGCTTGCTTCCTATTTCTTAGACCGTGGCTTCAAGAGAGGGGGAGTAGATATGATTTTATTTGTGAGGAGATGAAAAGGTGTTATTTTAATTGCCTAAGTCTACGTGGATGACATAGTCTTTGGATCTATGTGATCTTGCCATGCTCATGACTTTGAGGAGGAGAAGAAGAGTGAGTTCAAGATGATCATGGTTGGCGAGATTACATTCTTCCTTGGTCTCCATGTTCGTCAGATAGAGTATGGTATGTTCATCTCCCAATCCAAGTATGCAAGAGACCTCATGAAGAAGTTTGAATTAGACTCCAATAAGCACTCATGCACCCCTGTAAGTATCTTGACCAAGATTAGTAAGGACACTTTAGGTAAGGACATAAAGCAAACCTTGTATATGATTATGATAGGTAGTATTCTTTACTTGACTTCCAGTCATCCTGACATAGCCTTTAGTGTTGGTTTATGTGCGCGATATCAAGCATCCCCAAAAGAGTCCCACTTACGTACTCTTAAACATATTATTAAATATGTGAGTGTGGACTCTCTCATACGACATTTGGTATTCCTTTGATATCGGCGACCATTTATCCGCCTATTAGGATGCCAATTGGGTTGGGAATGTATATGGATGTAGGAGACTTTGGGTGGGTGTTTCTATTTTGGGAGTGCTCTTGTCTCTTGGTTGAGCAAGAAGCATAATTCCATCTTTTTGTCCACTGCAGAGGCTGATTACATCGTCGTCGGGAGATGTTGCACGCAACTATTGTGAATGAAGAAAATATTGGAGGATTACAGGATTTCACAGGGCACCATGACTATTTCCTGTGATAACACGAGCACGATTCCTATATCCCGAAATCCAGTCCAGCATTCACACATGACGCACATTAGGATGCACGGGCATTTTATTCGAGACTTAGCAGAGGAAAAGGTCTTGTCCTTGAGCTTTGAAACCAAAAATCGACAATTAGTCAGTATTTTCACGAAACCTTTAGATGCCTTTAGATTCAAGTCTTAGGAAGTCTTTAGTTATCTGCACAGTTGATTGAGGGTTGGTTACTTTGTCTAGTATATGATGATTTTTCACGTTCATATTCTTGATTCTTATTGCTAGATAGTATTATTTGTATTATTCTTGTATTATATTCTTTTTCTTATTCATATTTTATAAAACTCCAAAAATATTTTTGGTCTTTAAGAAAGAAATGGAAAAATACAAAAAGATTTTTGGTTCTTAAGAATAGAGAAAAATTCAAACATATTTTCAGTTTTTAAGAAAAATGAAAAAGTCAAAAAGATTTTTTTTAATAAAATTTTTGAATAGGCTAAAAATATTTTTGTAGCTTGTTTACACTTTATATGGATGGACATTTAGGATTGCCAAGTCACAATATCACGTGACTTTTTTATAGTGTTTTGAGACGCAACATCATTTCATCCATGTGCTTTATAATATATTGGAGTCACTGAGATGTGATTAGTGATTACTTTCTACATGTTTGACTCATTCCCTCCTTTAATGCACACATGCACGAATTTATTTGAGCATTGCACTTGTCTGTCACATATTGGTCTCAATCCTGCCTTTAAAATGAATCAAATACAATAAAACGAGATAATGAAAGCAGTGCTTGTAAGAACCATTGCCTGAATTGGAAATATTGAAAATTATATCTCAGGTAAATGTGTTAATTTAAAGTAATGGATCGGGCAGGAAAGTAAAAAGATACTTGCATGAATAGACATCATTTGTGAAAAGAAAAGAGCCTAAAAATATTAAGAGCACTCCAAAGAAAAATATAAAGTGTCAGGCCAAATTTAAAGAACATTGATGCTTCGCTACATACAAGCATTGATTTCTTAAAAAAAAGAATTGAGATTTTATATGTGAGTTTTGAGGGAGTTTAGTCGAAGATCAATGGGTTTGCATGTCCTGAAAAAGTCTCATTAAATCATTACATAGTTTTGGGCATTATTGGGGTGAAAATCATTTTAGACTTTGATTTGTTAATTATATTGGGTCGATATCATATGAATTCAACATTTTTACACCTAAGAACAATTTTGAGTTCATTCATTAGCAGTATCCAAAATTCATCGTGCACATATGTTATGATTATTTGAGTTGATTTTCCTATCGAATTTGTTCACACCCATTCATTACGCTTTCATGACTTGGTTATCTTAGTGTTAGTTTATGGTGTGTATTATCTTTGTAATTTTTAATTGAGAAAAATTTTGAAAAATTCAAAAATAGTTGTTTATCATTTTGTGACACACTCTAATTTATTTCTTATGTTTCTTTTCCTTGTCTATTTCGGACATCATAAAATGGGGGAGAAAGAATTATGGGGGAGTGAGAAAGTTTGATGATTGTAAGGCATGTGCTTATTTATGCATTATCATTATATGCTTATCATTTTATTTCAAACTTTTGCACGTCACAGGTATTTGTTTGTTTGTCTCATGTGTGTAAGTTTTGAAGATCACATTCATAACACACTTGATGAAGACATGTGAATATGGAGATTTGAAGATTTCAAGACTTATGTATTTTGATATCATTCCATTGGTGGGTTTTGGGAGGGTATCAGAATATTGTATGTCTTAGGATTTTTTTTTTTTGCATAATTCGGATTTTTTTATGTATGTACCGGCATAGCCACAAAGGGAGATTTGTAAGGGCATTTTTTTGTCATTTCCCCTAGAATACAGGACTGATTCGTAGCATTCTAGATGTTATGAGATACGACGTATTCCGCTACAATGTTCATTTCTTCACGACCATCCACTATGTTAACAATTCGAAAATATGGCAACATGCTCCACTCATCTTCAACGTGCTCCACATACATCTTCAACCGTTCTCCACAACTCCACATTATATATGGTATATTCTTTGTTTTGAATTCTTTGTTTTTCATAAATACTTTTGGAAAAAAAGGTTGGAAGTTATTTAAAAATTATTTTCGCCAGCTATCGTACGAAAGATCAACATATGTCGTTAGAAGGGTTGTTTGTTGGCCTAAATCAAATGTACTTCAAATGAGAGATCGCTATTTTGATTTTGTCAGGTTAGTAGATAGGTCATTCGAAGCTCGCTTCTAATGAGATTCATATCTTATTCGAACGAAACTTCAAACTCGTTCGAACGACTTTCACACCACCTCAATTTTCATGTTCGCCTATAGAAACCTGCTTCTTGTAGGTATTTTATAAGACTTTTAAAACCTTGATTTCTGTAGAGATGTTGTACAAAAGTCTCACCTTTTAAAGGCCAAAACACCTTTTGCTTCACACCTCCCATTTATATTTTCTGAATCACTTTGAAATGATCACACACAATTCCATACTGGAGTTTCTCTTTTAGAGAAGGTGTCTCTGCTGATCTTGTGGTTCTCATGGGAAAAATTACTGAAGAAGGACGAATGGTCGCCCGTGGGAATTTTTTCTAAAAAATTATATATGTATTTATCTATGTACATGTAAGTTGCGATTTGCATATAATAGTGAAATGAAAAAAGGTTTTGCCCCGATGGGGATTTTTACTAAAATCCATCTTTCTTGTTTGTCTTTAATTGCATGCTTAGATGATTTAATGATTTCAATCACATAGTTGCATGAACTAGGGTTTAAAGTATTTAAAACTGGTGTGAAGTTGACATTTAATTAAATAAGTTTGGGCCATTGAACCGTAGCACACTCTCATAATAAGATCAATCGAGATCGATGATATTAAATCAGGACCATTATTGATATACATATGTATGACCTCGTCTGGACGAGACTCAACCCCTACATCATGGTCCCTTCCAGATCATAATCAAACTCATCTACAAATGGGCCCACATCACGGAGTCCCATGTCAATCGATATTGGCCTTCGAGACCTCATCGTCAAAATAATTGGAATCATACATACTTTCTACACTCACAAGTTCTCTTATGTCTCGGCTTCGACAAATGTCCTGTTCAGATGACACTGACAAGTCAAGACCTACATACAACTCCCTGACAGGTTCCACAGTCACGACTTCACCATGTGTTGGCTTCACATGACACTGTCAGGTCGAGACATCTATGCAGTTCCTTAATGGGGTTCCACAGTCTCGGTTTTATTTCTCTAGAAGATTAATCTTACGGGCTCGACTTTATTGAGACCTACACAGCCGACTTCAGTACCTCACTAGCAACATGCGACTTGTGCATCATTAAGCTATGTGGACTAAACCATTATAGAAAATCAACAATCCATGCGAGGGAATATTTTATCGTTATGATGTAAATGTGCACAAGATAGCTGGCTCTCTCCTTTTGGCGCATCGACCTCATGCACGCCTAGCGCATGCTTGGGGGTGGAATTATCCACCCCAATACTATAGAAGCTAACTTTATATTCCTTACAATGGATCGAATAATGCACAATCCTACTAAAATTCTGCCAAATTATAATTTAGAGAGAAAAAGCTTTAATGTATGCAACAATGGCCTTCAGTGCCTTATAGAATTACAAAATCATCATCACCTCGCACAGTGGAGTAGTTTAAGGCCGAACTACTTATATGCTTGTGTCTTCTATCTCTCTCATCCCCTTCTCTATACACATATATTACTGTGATTTCCTCAATTGTTGACATAGATAAACCTTGAGCTACATATATCATTGAGGTGGTGGTTCTTAGCATCATCATTTTGGCATCATTTATAGGAAGAGATTTTTCTTCCTCTTCATTTTCCTAGCTTATACTCTATCCTTTTTCCTTTAGTGGTGATTTAGATCCACCATTGTTGGACCTAAATCACCATTAAAAGAGACTGGGTGAGTGTTCTTCAAGCTTCTCCTTGATCACAACTCATTTCTAGCTTTTGTTAACTTTTTCTCTCTACTTGTGAGTAAATCTCAACGGAGATGGCATCTGACTTGCCTCCTAATACTGGCGTAAGCTATAGTCAACCACAACCTTAGTCAGAGATGGATGATGTGGTGGCGATACTGCTATCCATGATGGCCAACCCGCAGTAAATGCAGGAATAATTTATAGCGTTTAGCCAATGTGTAATGGGGAGAGCTCCTAGTGACCCAACAGTGGAGATGATTACTTTGGACACCTAAGAAGTGGAGAATCTAGTGATAGGGGACAAACCTCGATGCCACTTAAGGAGGCACAACATCATCATAGAAGGATAGATATTATTGATCATAGGAATCTCTGCCTAGGAAAACAGATCCAAGGTTGTCCAAATGTCCAAGTCTGGGACGAGGAGGAGTATTGGGAGCCATATGAGATTTCTGATGATATCGTCCGCCCCAGAGGGATACCGGCCCCAACTTATAATGGAAAGAATGTTCAACACACTCCCGAAAGCTGGCAAAGAGCTTCAGCTTTTGAGAGATTGAGCAGAGGATCGATCTTTGACCGTCTCGATCCCATAGGTGAAAGTGGACGAGTTAGGCACTCTCATTCTAGTAGCGTTGGTGAATCTAGAGGAAATGGAAGATATTGTGATGAAAGGCTAAGGCAGAGCCGAGACATAGATGACCAAAGGGAGGTAAATAGTCGATATAGGACTGCTGGATGAGATCCAACACCAGTGGTAGTGCCTTTAGAAGGTGGAGGCCATAATGCAGTGGCAGAAGAAAAGCCATGGAATAGTTCCATGTAAAGGATGGAAGACAAGATCGATAACTTGATTAAGAGCCAATACCTAAGCCATCGAGGTTACATGTAAGGGTACCCATTTGTGCCAAGACTTATAAGTTATGCTACCCCCACACAAAGTTCAAAACTCCAATTATGACGCCGAGGTATGATGGTAGTTTAAATCCAGTTCACCATATAGAGATGTATCAGTCAGCCACCGACATATACTCAACGCTCGACAACATGAGATGCTGATCCCTCTTTATCACTCTCACAAGAATGCCTCACATGTGGTACACCGCCTTGACATGAAGTTCCATAAACAAGTTTATAACTTAATTCATAAATTCTATTTCAGCATGAAGCCACCGAAGAAGGTAACTCATTTTCTTAATGTCAAACAAGGAAAGAATCAAACCCCTAGGGATTACATCTCTCATTTTAATAAGGAAAATTTAAAGCTAGAGGATTATGATGAAAGTATAGCGATAAAAATGCTCATTAGTGGTCTGCAGTGGGGAAAATCCTTTGGAAATTCTCTGAAGATCCTCTAAAGACTATGATAGAACTCCTAGCCATAGTAGGGAGAATCATGAATGCAGAGGAGTTCATGGTGGACAAGGAGGGAGACACAAAGGAGGTTGGTGGCCATAAATCTAGTCAGGTTAAAAATAGAGAGGGAAAAAAGACATCCAATGAGGATAAATTTTCCAAGTACACTCTGTTGACAATGAGCCCAAACTTGATTCTTAATGAGATCAAGGATGACAGAGAACTTAGATGGCCAGAAAATCTCAAGTCCCCTCCTCATAAGAGGGACAAGGTAAGCGGTGTAAATTTCACCAGGATCATGGGCACACAACACACAAGTGATTTTCCATAAAGGACGAGTTCGAGGAGTTGATAAAACATGGTAAAATTTAAAGTACACGAATAGGAATTGAAATCAGGATAAGTCAAGAAAAAAGCACAATGGAAGGAAAAAGGATAAGCCGAGACGAGAGGTTCGAGCTAATAAGAACAACAATGAGTCTAGTGATAATGGGGGAGATGATACCGGCCACCTTGTAAAGATCCTTGATGCAAAGGATCATTTGCATATGATATCCTTTGATGTGAAGATGATCTGTGGTGGCATAACAGGTGGCAATGCAAAGCCGGCCGATAAAAAAATGCATGTTGTAGAAGGAGAAGTAGACCCAAAGAGGTTAGAGTCCATTAAGACTGAGGTGAAATCGGGGAAATGAAAAAGAGTAGATATAGACACGCTAGTTGTCCGATTTTTCAAAATGGACTTAAAAGGAATCCTAGCTCCACATGATAACCCCTTAGTCATCAGTACTAGAGTTCATGAATACGATGTTTCTCGTATTCTCGTCAATGGGAAAAATTCACCAGATGTTATGTTTTGGGAATATTTCAAAGGATTGAAATTAAGTAAAAAGATACTTGTACCTTATCACTAGCCATTGATTGGCTTCAGTGGGGGGGGGAAAGTCCACTCATTAGGGGTATTTGAGATGGACGTTTGCATGGGCACCTGGACGAGGTGCCTCACTAAGAGGGTTAGCTTTTTTTGTCATGGAAGAGATCGTATTATCGACATATAATATAATTCTTAAAAGAGTATCCCTTAAGGAGTTTGAGGTCGTTCCTTCCACGGTTCACCAGATGATGAAATTCCCGACTTCCTATGGATAAGGGGAAGTGTAGGGTGACCAGGTGAAGACTTGCGAATACTACTTTGATTTGGTCGAAGAGAAATAAGTCCATAAAAGATCAACCACCTTGTACAACATTGAAACTCTCGACCCGAGAAACGAGAAAAAGATGAAAAAGGGTGAGCCCTTAGAGGAGGTAGAATCCATTGTCCTCAATGAGAATGAGCTAAAAAAACTATCCAAGTGAGTTCATCCATGAAAGCTAAAATGAAGGAAGAATTAATAAAGTTACAGAGAAGAAGGCAGAGTATCTTCGCCTGGAGTTGTGGAGGCATGTCGGGGATTGGACCCAATATTAACTGCACCCAGTTCATTCGAAAGGTCGAATATTCAGATTGTTTTTCCAACATTATCATAATTACCAAGTCAAATGGGAAGTGGAGGATGTGTGTGGACTTCACTGACTTGAATAAATCTTGCACCAAAGATAACTTTCTACTGTCTCGTATTGAACATATGGTTGATGCTACGGCTGGGCATGAATTGATGAGTTTTATGGATGCATATTTGGTTATAATTAGATCTTCATGCATGAGGTCGATGTCGAGAAGAATTTTTTTTTATCATGAATAAAGGAACCCACTTCTATAAGGTAATGTCATTCGACTTAAAGAACGAAGGGGCAACCTATTAGAGGTTGGTCAATAATATGTTTGAAGACCAGATCGGGAAGAAAATTGAAGTCTATATAGAAAACATCCTAAATAAAGTCTGAAGGCCGAGGATCATGTGGCCGATCTTGAGCGCACTTTTGATACGATGGATAAGTACAAGATGAAGTTGAATCCAACCAAGTGTGTCTTTGGCATCGGAGCAGTAATTTTTTTGGGTTTCATTGTAGACCAAAGGGGGATAGAGACAAACCCTGCAAAAATTAAAGCATTGATTGGCATGCAGACACCAAAAATAATCAAAGACGTTTAGAGGCTTACCAAACGAGTTACAGTTCTCAAC
Organism: Sambucus nigra; assembly: GCA_949130495.1. Lineage (NCBI taxonomy): Eukaryota > Viridiplantae > Streptophyta > Magnoliopsida > Dipsacales > Adoxaceae > Sambucus > Sambucus nigra. The sequence goes on from OX422213.1 coordinate 154,218,192, forward strand.
TGTTTTGTCTCACGGGCGACTGATTATTGTCTGCCATTTTTTAAGATCTTGAGAAAATCCTTCATCTGGGACGAAGAATATGAGAAATATTTTCAAGAGATGAAGGTATATTTGGGTTCTCCAATGTTACTGTCTCGACCAATTCAGGGGGAGAAGTTGTATTTGTATTTAATTGTCTTAGAATCAGCTATTAGTGCATCCATTGTTTGAGATGAAGATGGAGTTTAAAAGCCAGTGTATTTTAATAGTAAGGCCTTATAAGGGGCTAAGCTCAAGTATCCAAAGATGGAAAAGCTGGCCTACACACTAATTCATGCCTCAATGAAAATAAAGTCATATTTTAAATCACACACGATGGTGGTGCTCACCAACACTCCTCCGAGACAGGTCATTTATAAACCCAAGAAATTGGGTAGGTTAATGGACTGGTCAGTTAAGCTAGGTGAGTTTGACATCATCTATTAGACTATGAATGTAATTAAGGGGAAGGCTTAGCATATTTCATGGCCGAATTCACATGGGAAAAAACTAATAATTTTATTAAAGAAGTAAAAACGTCGGTGATCATACCAAGGGAGGTTATAGCAGACACTGCTCTAGCCAACATTGTGAAGGCTGATACTACTAAAAGAGATTTTTTATTCAGAAATGGTGTTTTATCTGAAGGTCCTTTCTCAAATGGAACAAATATTAAGTATGCCCTGAGATTCAGATTCAAGGCATCTAACAATGAGTCAGAGTACGAGGCCCAACTGATAGGTCTCTCTCTCGCCAAAGCACTGAATGTTGTCCAAGTGATTGCCCATAGTGATTTAAAGCTCATAGTCAATCAGATCTTGGGTGTTTATGAAAATAAAGACAAAAAGATGGCCAGGTATATGGCCAAAGTCAGAAAGATGATGATAAAATTTAAAGAATTCAAGGTCAGGAGAATTCCCAGGCTTAAAACAGCTAAGTTGACGCTCTGGATAGGTTTGCAGTGGTTACAAGGACTGAAATCAGAAGATATGTCCCTATTAAAATCCTGCATAAGTCAAGCATTGAAGAAGATGACAATAGCCTTATATTTTATCTAAATCTAAACTTGGGGGAGTATTAGATGGATCCACTGATCAAGTATATTCGAGACGACGAGCTCCTAGAGTCTAAAGTTGAGAGGAAAAAGCCATGACACCATGCTGCCAACTTCACCATCATTGGTGATGTACTTTACAAAAGGGCATTTTTGCTCTCGTTGCTCAGATGCGTTCATCCCACAGAGACAAACTACATCCTTAGAGATGTTCATGAAGGTTCTTGCGTAAGACACATTGGTGGTTGATCTCTGGCAAAGAGGATCGTCACCCAAGAATATTTTTAGCCGACACTTGCCAAGGATGCAACTGAATATGTGAAGAAGTGTGACAAATGCCAGAGGTTTGCAAGAATTTCTCATTAGGCTCATCAGCCTCTCTCGTCTATTATAGCACCCTGGCCATTTGTAGTTTGGAAATTAATATGGTCATCCCTCTTCCAAGAGCAATAAGAAATTATTAATTTTTGATATTAGAGATTGATTATTTCTCAAAGTGGGTAGAGGCCCAAGCTATGGTGACCATTATGGAGGTGAAAACGTTTAAATTTATTTGGAGGAAAATCATCTGTTGGTATGGCCTACCTTATACCATGATATCTAATAATTATAAATAGTTAAAGAACCAGTCACTGGAGGCCTACTTCAAGAAGATCGATATAAAATAGTTTTTCTCTGCTCCGGAATGACCCCAAGCCAATGGTCAGATAAAGTTATCCAATAGGATGATACTTAACGGGATTAAAAAATGTTTCCAGATTCCAATGGCATGTGGACAAAAGAGTTACATGGGGTCCTATGGGAATACATGATGACTGAGAGGACGTCAACATATGAGACACCATGTATGTTGTTATATGGGCCTAAATCAGTTATTCCTACCGATCTCGAACTTCCCAACCACAGAGTCTAGACCTATAATTCGGAGGCCAATATTGAAGAAAGGTAGTTAGATTTGGGCTTGATCGAAGAAAAAAAAGATGATGTTGCACTTAGACAATTAACTTATTAATAGAGAGCTGCAATATTCTACAACAAAAGAGTGAAGGCTAAGTCGATAGCCATATGTGATTTGGTCTTGAAGAAGGTCTGGCAAAAGCCTAAGAAGTTTCATCCCAATTGGCATGGATCGTACATAGTGACGGAAGAGGTCGTCAGTAACTTTTAGGCTGGAAAATCTTAAAGGTAAGACCTTTTCCAACCCCTAGACCGCCGACCGTTTGAAAAGATATTATCAATATCCCTATTCGTATAAAGATTATTGAAGTTTTGTTTATCAATGTATTTCCAAGCATATGACAAAGTTATCAATGAAAGGTGCAAGTGTTGACTCATATTTGTTCTGTCAATCTTCATCAATTACTACATGGTCTAAACCTTATTAAGCCAAAGAATATCATTTATGGTGAATTAGTTTATAACTTTGCCTCGACGATGCGAGAGTACGTGAGGAGTCTTATATCCTTTATACACTCCTCGTAATGCCTAGAAGGGGGGATCAATGTTATAACATCACTTTTGTGGTGGAAACAAATTAAAAAATTATTTTACATGGTTATTTAACATCATTTTATGGTGAAATTATAACTTTATCTCGGCGATAAGAGAGTGTAATCATACCCTCCCAATAATGCTGAGAGGGGGAATCAGTGTTATAACATCACTTTTGGGTTGAAGACAAATTCAAAAATCATTTTACATGGTTGTTTAACATCATTTTATGGTGGAATTATAATTCTACCTCTTTGATATGAGAGTATATAAGGAGTCTTATCTCACTCATACCCTCCCACTAACGACGAAAGGGGGATCAACATTATTAAATTTCATATTGTAGTAATAACCATCATCATTCAATGGTGATAAAAATATAATGCAAAGACTACAGCTAAAAACTACATCCATTTACATTCACATTTAACAGATGGTCCAAATGTTATAAAATGACATTCATCAAAATGATTCAAATGTTAAATTTACAAAAATGTAAGGTACGAAAGATGAAAGACGAGTAACATTGTTCAAAAGAATTACATCAAGGGTGTATAAGGCCACATGCGGCAACCCATTACAATAAAAATTCAGTTTTCTTTAGTCTTCTCTGCCTTGATCGAGACGTCTGGGCTGAAGGGTTGACAAGAGATTTGGTTTGAAATTCTTCTTCATTACTACCATCAGCTATGGTAGTGTCATCTTGATTAACCACAATAGTCTCAGCCACGGACGCCTGAGCAATGGCCTTAGCCTCAACCTGTCTGAGGGTGATATCAGTTTCTATGTCAGACAAATCAAAGGACTTCAAATCATCAGCGAGTTGAGCTTCAACTTTATTGAGGTTAGGATGCTTGTTTAGGATTCATTAACAAGCAGGTCTTGCCCAGCTTTCCAAGTACTGGAGGGCATAACCAACAAACTCCTCAGAGTATTTGAAGCCTCAGTTGCTTTATCCACTCCCAGCTTTAAAGCATCTTCGATGTCAGCTTGGTGTTTTATGAGGAGTTTATCCATCTCGACACAATGAGCCACACCCTGAGCCAGTAAATCATCCGTTTGTTAATTCTTCAACTGTTAAATTTCATTCTTATAACTCGCTTTTGCATCCTTAAGCTCTTTCTTAAATGTCTTGTTAGCCTTACTGGCATCATCGACCTGTTGGAGTCTAAGAGCAATCTCTTGTACCTATTGGTTCAGGTGGTGAAAGGCAAGCACAAACTGCAAAACATAAAAGGTAGAGTTAGAAAAAGATGAGATAATACTTCAATGGAAATGATAACTAGAAAGGTTGCCTGTGTTTCTTTGTGGAGAGCGAACTCGTCAACCCTAGAGGTGTCCAGAGCATAAAAAAATACGTTGTTATACTCGACCATAATTGATCCTATGGCATCCTTAGCCCTATTTTTGTAACCTAGCAAAGAGTCAGTTAAGACAGTTAGTTGTGCCGGCCAAATAGTAGCAGTAGCATCAGTAAAAATGGGTATAGCCTGGTTTAATGGGGTTTTGGACAAAGCATCCCTTTTGTCATTTTTATTGGTTGGAGTAGGGATAATATTATAATCCTCAGGATAACCCTTCCCTTTCTTAGAGCCATCGACCTGAGTTGGCCCCCAGTTGTAGTCTTTTTTTTTCTAGGGGCGAGGGTGTGATATACATAAGTGTCATCTCATACCTGGACATACTCAAATCGATCCGACCGATATTACTCAATGCTCATCAAGTGGACCTACTCATCCACCGACATAGTAAAATCTTCCCTCAATGGTCTCAGCCTTATTCCACCCCCGATAAGCCGAGACTAAACTTTGACTCAACTTCGTGTCTGCTTATAGAGAAGGTCCTCTATGTCGGTCTCGGCCCGATCGGGACCACTAGGGAAGACATCTACGCCATGTATGGAACGCGGGATTAAGGCATGGTTAGTCCACGTGGGCATGCAATTATAACAGATCTTCACATCACGTGAGGGAATATTTCATCATCATTGATTGATCATATGTTAGACAGGTGTTGGACTCTTATTGTATTACTTACCTCACACACACATGTTTCATGCTTGGGGGGGGGGGGGGGGGGTACTATGCACCCCCAAGCCTATATATACACTTCATATTCTTCATGGTAGTGGATTGATTACTAAAAACCCGAGCTAAACTCTATCCACATTATAATAGAGAGAGAAATTTTGAGAGTTGTAATCATTAGACTATTAGAGCCTTATTCATAGTGAAAACTTTACCATTTCTGCACAGTGGAGTAGGCTATAAAGTTGAACCACTTATATCTTGTGTCTCCTTTATTCTCTCATCATTTTCCTATTTATTTATATTGTTATGTTCATACATGTGAGTACTCTATTGTATTTGATACCTAGATTGAGCTCTACAAATTTAAATGTTGAGATTGATTTTCTTCCAGCTTAGATGCTCACTTCTGCCTATAGTGGTGGTCTAGCTCAACCATTATTGGGCCTGTACCACCATTGAAAGAGATGGGTGTGCTCTATTAACTTCCTTCCTTTTTACAGTTCATCTAGTTTTGTTGTTTTTCCTCACCAGAGATATGCCATCAAATTTGCTTCCTAGTATTGGCCCAAGTTCCAGCCAACCACCACCTCAGTCAGAAATGGCTGATGTGGCGATGGCACTGCAATCTCAAATGGCTAGCCAATAAAAATGTAAGAACTGTTTATGGAGTTCAGTCAAAGTGTGTTGGGTAGAGCACCAGGTTACCCAACTTGATTATCACTCTGGCCGCCTGGGAGATGTTGGATCCGACGATAGGGGGACCACCCCCAGCCCCATAAAAGGAGGATCAGTTCAATCAATGGTGGAGGATGTTACTGATCCTAGGAGTCTTTTCTTGGGAAAATAAGTGCAGGATTATCCTGATAGCGAGGATTGTGACGAGGAAGATTGTTGGGAGCCCTATGAGGTTTTAGGTGACACAATTCGCCTAGCTCCAACCTATAAGGTAAAGAGTGACAAGACGACACCAGAGGGTCGACCAAGGACTTCAGCCTTTGATAAACTCAACAGAGGGTCAACATTCAATCGTCTTAGTCGAGTCGGAGACTTATGTGATCGGCTCTCTTATTTTTGTAATAATGCAGCCTTTAGGGGGAATGGAATACGTAGTGATGGTCGGACACAACAAGGCTGAGACGGGAAGCAGAGGGAGGTAAACAACCGATAATAAACTACTGGATGAGAGCAGTACTAGATCCAATTGACCGGGAAGGGGGTGCAGATAATGTTGTGGTAGAGGATAATCCCTAGAACAGCTCCATCCAGAGGTTGGAAGATAAGATTGGTACACTATTGAAGAGCCGATACCCAGCCCACTGAGGTTACATAAAAGGGTCTCTTTTCATAGCTAAGATAGTAAGCTTCCCCACTTTTTCTAAATTTAAACCTCCCACCGTGACCCCAAAGTATGATGGAAATGCAAATCCAGTGTACCACATAGAAATGTATCAATAGGAAACTGATATATATCCCACCCCAGATGAAATGAGCTGCAGAGCTTTCTAGAGCACTCTCACAAGTGAATCCCAAACATGGTACACATCCTTGCCCAAGTATTCAATTGAAAACTTTAAGCATCTGGCCAAGAAGTTTATTCACAATTTATGCTTTGGTATGAAGCCACCAAAGAAGGTAACCCACCTCCTGCATGTGAAGCAAGGAAAGAAAGAAACTCCGTGGAATTATATCTCTTAGTTTAACAAGGAGAAATTGGAGGTAGAGGACTACGAAGAGAACATAGCCATGGTGGCCCTCATTGGTGGCCTACAGCTAGGGGAACTCCTGTGAAAACTCTTTGAGGATCCTAGAAAGTCCATAACAAAACTTTTGGCTTCAGTCGGGAGATTTTAAAATCCGTAGGAGGCTATGGCGGCTAAAAGAGGGGACATGAAGGAGGCTGGATGTAGTAAGCCAAAGGACAAGGAAGGAAAGAAGAGATCGATCGAGGATAAATTCACCAAGTATACCTCCTAACAATAAGCCCAAATATTTTTCTTAATGAGATTAAAGATGACAGAACACTTCGTTGGCCAGAGAAGCTTAAAGCCCTTCCTCATAATAGGCACAAAAATAAATGGTTTGAGTTCCATCAAGATCACAGGCACACAACTAATAAATGTTTTGCTCTAAAAGATGAGATGTAGAAGATGTTAAATCATAGAAAGCTCCAAAAGTATGTAGACTAGAGTGGTGCCAAAGACGACTCTAGAAAGAAGCACAATGGAGCAAAGGAAGAAAAGTCAAGATGATAGGCGTAGTTGACAAAAAAGGTGATGAATCAGATAGTGAAGAGAATGACCCGAATCTTATGCCAAAGATCCTAGAAGCCAAAGGTCAGATGCACATGATATCCTTCGATGTAAAGATAATATGTGGCCAATTAACTAGGGTAGGTACAAAGCTGACCGATCATAAATCCCATGTAGTGGAAGCAAAGTTAGCACCCAAGAGGTTAGATTTTAACTCGGTTGCGACAGAGCCAAATATGAGAAAATTGAAGAAAGTCGACATTGAAACCCTAGTGGTGGGATTTTTGAGAATAAATTTTAAGGGAATTATGATCCCTCATGACGACCCTTTAGTTATTAGCACCAGGGTCCATGGGTATGATGTATTACACATACTTATTGATAGAGGCAGCTCAAACGACATGATGTTTTGGTACTACTTAAAGGGTTTAAAGCTCAGCAAAAAGAGACTATTCCCATAACATCAGTTGCTAATCAGCTTCAGCGGAAGAAAGTTCCATCCTCTGGGGGTATTTGAAATGGACATTTTCATAGGCACCTGGATGAGGTGTCTCACCAAGAAAGTAAGCTTCTTCGTTATGGATGAGAATGTATTTTCAACTTACAACATTATTCTTGGAAGAATGGCACTCAACGAGTTTGAGGCAATCCCATCCACAATTCACCCAATAATAAAATTTCTTACTCCTTATGGGGTAGGGGAAGTTCAAGGGGACCACATGGAAGATAGGGAATGTTACTTCAGTTTAGTCGAGCAGAAAGAGGCTTATAAGAAGCTGACCACTTCCTACAATATAGTTACTCTCGACCCAAGGGACGAGAAGAAATTGAAAAAGGCGAACCCGTAGAGGATGTGGAATTCATCATCCTCAATGAGAAGATCCAAAAAAACCATCCAAATTAAAAAATCCTTGAAGAAGGAAGTTAACGAAGAGTTGGTGAAAATACTAAGAAGGACGTAGAGCATCTTTGCACAGAGTTATGAGGATATGTTAGGAATAGACCCAAAGATCATCTGCCACAAATTGAATATTGATGTGATGAAGCATGTGAAGCAAATAATAAGAACCTATACAAGGGAAAAGTACAAGGTCATCCAAGAAGAGGTTAAAAGGTTGTAAATAACCGAGTTCATCTGAGAGGTACAATAGCTAAAGTGGTTGTCTAATGTCGTAATCGTCCCAAAAGCTAATGGAAATTGGAGAATGTGTGTGGACTTTACTGATCTAAACAAAGCTTATTCTAAAGACAACTTTCCTTTGCCTCGTATATATCAGTTGGTCAATTCCATAGCCATATATGAGATGATGAGCTTTATGGATGCTTACTCAAGGTATAACCATATCTTTATGAGTAAGGCCGATGCTGAGAAAACTTCCTATATCACAGATAAAAGAACCCACTACTATAAAGTCATGATATTTTGCCTTAAAAATGCAGGGTCAACCTATCAGAGGTCGGACAATAAGATGTTTGAAGACCAAATTGGGAATACTATAGAGGTTTACATCAACGACATGCTAACTAAGAGCCTCAGGGCTCAGGATCATGTGTCCGACCTTAAAATAACATTTGACACCATGGACCTTCACAGGATAAAGTTGAATACTGTGAAGTGTGTGTTCGGCGTCAGCGCAGGCAAGTTCCTTGTCTTTATTGTCAATAAAAGGGGGATTGAGGCTAACCCACCATATATCAAAGCACTGATTTACATGCAGACACCCAAAACCATAAAAGATATATAGAGACTGACAAAAAAAGTGGTGGATCTCAATCATTTTGTCTCTAGAGCTACAGATAAGTGTCTGCCATTTCTAAGATCTTGAGAAAATCGTTTTCCTGGGATGAAGAGTGTGAAAAGGTATTTTAATACCTAAAATCCTATTTGGGATCCTTAGTGCTATTGTCTCGATCGATTCAAGCAAAGAATTTTTTTTTGTATTTGGCTTTATCAGAATCAACCATTAATGCAACTATCGTTTGTGATGATGAAGGTGTCGAGAAGCCAGTGTATTTCAAAAGAAAACCTTATAGAGGGTCGAGTTAAAGTATCCTAGAATAGATAAGTTAGCACATGCACTAATACATGCTTCAATGAAGATGACGCCATACTTATAAGCTCATACGATGGTGGTGCTCATCGATACTCCCTTAAGGCCAGTCATCCATGAACCTGAGAAATTGAGTAGGTTGATGGCCTGGTCAATCGAGATAGGTGAGTTTGACATCATCTATCAGCCTAGGACTCCAATTAAGGGACAAGCCTCGGCAGATTTTATGGTAGAAGTCACTTGGGCCGATGGTGATAATGATGGCATTGAATAAGTAGTGGAACCAGTAGTTATACTGGAAGAAGATTTAAAAAGATCAGCAGTGTCCGAGATCGATACCATAAGTCAGTAAAGCCTTGTGATAACCGATACTATAGAGAAAGATTTTTGTTCTGGAATGGGATCTTGGATAAAGGGCACCTTTTAGTGGAGGGTCCCACTTGGAGCCTGTTCATTAATGGTTCATCTTGTGAAAGTGATAGTGGTGCTAGGTTAATACTCTCAGATCCAGATGGTATTAATACTGAACATTCTTTGAGATTTAAATACAATGCATCCAATAACGAGTCAAAGTATAAGGCCCTTCTAGCAGGCCTCTCCCTAGACAGAGTATTAAATGTCAGCCAAATAATATTTCATAGTGACTCAAATCTTATTATGAACTAGGTCTTGGGGGTATATGAGGCGAGAGACGAGAAGATGACCAAATACTTGGCAAGGGTCAAGAAAGTTTTAAAAAATTTCAGAGAGGTGAAGCTTAGAAGGATCCTCGACTGGACAATAGCTGAGCTGAGCTGATTCTTTGGTGAGGTTAGCATCAGTAATAAGAACATAAATCAGATGCATGATTTCGATGGGGATCCTACATAGGCCGACCGTAGAGGTGGATAATAGCGGGGTTGAATTTTTCTTGAACTTAAATTTTGGGGATTTGTGAATGGATCCACTAGTCAAGTACATTTGAGAAGGTGAGCTCCCAGACTCCAAGGCCGAGAGAAGGAAGCTTAGATACAAAGAAGCTAAATTCGTTATCATGGGAGACGTACTTTACAAAATAGGATTCTTACTTCCCCTACTTAGATGTGTTCACCCCTCTGAGGTCGGCTATGTACTATAGGACATTCACGAAGGGTCATGTGGAAGTCATATCGACGGACGATCTCTAGCTAAAAGAGTTATTAATCAGGGATATTGGTGGTCGACATTTACAAATTATGCAACCGAGTATGTGAAGAAGTGCGATAAGTGTCAGCATCTCTCAAGTATCCCTCATTAACCTCACCAGACACTCTCGTCCATTACAGCGCCGTGGCCATTCACAATATGGGGAATTGACCTTGTTGGTACACTTACCAAGGTAGCCCGTGGTTACTAGTATATGATTGTGGCCATTGATTATTTTTATAAATGGGTAGAGTCCGAGGATATGATCTTCATTACCGAAGTTAAAACTTTAAAGTTCATTTGGAGAAATATCATCTGTAGATATGACCTTCCTCACATGCTCATATCGGATAATGGTAAACCATTTAAAAATAAATCGTTGGAAGTCTACAGTGAAAGGGTTAACATCAAGCAATTCTTTTCGGCTCCAGGCGAAGCTCAAGCCAATGGCCTGTAATACCCCGTATTTTTAATGATTTTTAAAATGGGATTAATTAGAATTAATTATGGGATAATTAATTAATCCAGATTTAAATATTACTCGGGAATAAAGTAATATGTGATATAGGTTGAATATTACTTAGTGATTACAAGTAATATATGATTCTGACTTTACATATGACAATGATTTAATAAAATTGTCGCTAGTGATAAATGCAACAATTACGGTAATTAAGTCAGGGCGTACGTGTGAGTCGTGTCGGGACTAAATTTAAATGGAATGAAAAGTAAATTATTTTTATTTCATCCAAACGGTCATTTTGACTGTGCCAAATTCTTTGGAAGGGTTTAAATCGTAAAAAAGTCTACTTGGGGGTTTTATTTGGGCCTCGAGGCATATTCGAACCGAATAGACACCCTGAAGGGGTATTTTGGTTATTTTAAAAATAAGGTGAATAGTACCCATGAAAATTGAATGTTAACATATAAGTATAAAGTTGGTAAGGTGCAGAGTCATTCCCAAAATTAGAGAGAAAGACTTAGGGGAGATTGAGAGACTTCTCTGGGGAAAGGAAAAGACTCTCTACGAAGGCAAAAGGCCAAAAGTCATCTTGCACCACTACCACCGTCGAAAGTTGGTCAGAAAAGGGAGGAAAACCAGTGGGGTATTGTCCCCAATGGTTTATACCTACAATCTAAAGTCAAGGGATTCAACCTTTGCAAATTTAGCATGTATATTGTCCATGTTAGGATAATTATGAAATTCTGAAAAGTTGCATTATTGGTTCCTTGGAATGATAATTATGTTGGATTAATCTCTTTTTGAATATGTATTTTAATCCATGAAATTTGGGAATTATTTAGTGAAGAAAAATTTGGGTTTTATGGGTGTTCTTGGGTGGGTGATATAATAAGGAGTTTCTGAATTTTAAGGGAAAACATCATGATTTATTCACTTCTTGGATGATTTATGTTGTTTAATGATTAGATATCACTTATATATATTATTATATCATTTGGGATGATTTATAAGGAGTTTGGGATCATATAGTAGAGGTTTTGAGGGTGAAAAATGATTAAACCTGCAGGCAAAAATATGTAGAAATGTAGGCTGATACATGTTTGATCGATCGATCGACCTATGACTGTCGATCGATCGACCCAAATCATCGATCGATTGATGATCCCAGAAAATGAGATTTGTTTTTCTTTAAGTTTGGATTAAATCCCAACTTTTAAGAATGCTTACTGTTAATTTATTTGAGCATAATGGGACTTAGGGAAGGTCGGTAGGGTGGTGATTAAGACCCAAAAAATGTTAATGTGTGGGATTAATCCTTGACAAGGTTATAAAAAATGAGGGGCGTGATCGAGGCGTCGAGGTCAAGCCTTAAGCCTCAGAAGCCTAGGTGGGCCTTAGGCGTAAAAAGGCGTTTAGGCCTTTTTAATATATTTTAACAATTTTAACTATAACAAGGCTATTAAAAATACTAAAATGATACGTACCTTAAGATATGTCTGTATAAATGCAAGCTAAAATACTATTTTTATTAAATACTAAGAAAAAAACACAAAAAAAGGAAAAAAACGCACGTTTTTTGGACAAGAGACAGAGAGGTTTGGGATACCATTTCTCTTTTTATTGTTTTGAATGAGATATTGGTCCGATTTTAAAAAAAAGTTTTTAAAAGGCGATATCATTTCAGTAAATCATTTTTGTTTTGAAAAAAAATACGCCTTAAGCCTTTTACCAAGAATAAGGCGTAAAAGGCTTAAGGCGGGGGGTTTCTCCCAAGCCTCAAGCCTAGGCGGATCCTTGAAAATGAAATAATGGGTTAAAATTGAATTAGAGATTATTGAAGAATAAACCCAATTGAGGATAATATTAATTCATGAAAATTCGTGAATTGGGATGACATGGACCACTAAGGTGTAGAGGTCTACCTACTGAATTTATATGAGAAGAAATTGATAACCTTTGAGTCTTGGGAAAACTTGAGAATATATAAAAAGTAAAGTCATAATCTACAAATACATAGGATATTAGAGATAAAAATATACTACGTATGGAATTATCATGTAGGTTGTGCGAATACCTTATTGATATTATATATATATATATATATATATATATATATATATATAGGTGAGGTGAATACCTATATTATAATTTGTATTGTGTATGACATACCTATGTTGCTTGCTATCGGGGGCGAGGGGAGGGGGGGGGGGGGAGTTTTCGCGTTACGATCGATCTTATCCTGACGAGCCCATTTGAGGCGATTTTAGATTCGTACCTTGAGCATAGGACCTTGGACATGTTCTATCGGTGACAATGATAGTTTTGACGGTTGAATGCGAGCGTAGGTATGTGCGTGACCCATTCGACTGGGGAGTATGCTCACCTCCAAATATGTGTGTTATGTATTTAGAGTTCGGAGAGACGCCGAGACAATAGTTCTTTTTACAGTGAGAGATGTAACTGGACATGATAGCAGGGTATGCATGCACCGCAGCTGTTTTTGGGAGGTGCCATAGTAGTATATATAATTGTGTGATGTATACATATACTGTGATGTGATATGCTGGGTGAATTAGTAGATAAAATGAATAATGAAATCTAAATTGAATTAAGTCAGTAAATACTTAATCATTGAAAGCCTAGTTCATCTTAAAGAGAAATTAACACGTTTAATTAATATACGTATTGCGTGGAAAATACGGGGAGATGATAAGGGATATAATAATAATTGAGAACCTTATTTCGGGAGATAATAGTGTAAGCTAGGAGTGAACACTAGATAAGAGGTGAGATTCTCTAGTGAGAATCCGGGAACTAATATGTACTTAATACCTACTTAATTGCACTTGTTAAGCACTTGCTATTTTTAAAAATCTTTTACAATCGGGCTCTGACCCGTTTCCTTTCATATTCTCTTCTCTATTACATCTATTATACCAGGTGCCCAGCATTAGGGACGCTCGGCTTAGAGTATGGATATTTTGACGTGCTTCTGGAGATGCAGACTTGGATTGGACGCTTTCATTTCACTGTTTCCTATTTCTGTAAGACCTATCTCATTAAGGGCATGTCACCCAGGATTCTAGTATTTCCATTTCAATTTCGGGTATTGTATTGGTTTTATGTTAGTACTGTTATTATCATTTTGTTTTGGATGGTGATATTGAGATATTTAAACTAGAGAGTTTATTCTAGTTACATTTATTCGTGTTGACTTTTAATTTAGTTGTTATGTTACTTATTTTATTCCGTACGGTGGAATGGATTTAATTAAATGAAAAGTGGAAAGTTTTGAACTTAGCTTAATTAATTATTAGGTGAATTAATAAATAAATTATTTTTGATAGTGATACTACGACTGAACCAGCTGGATATTCTGATTTAATTTAATAGAGGACTGATCACCCGATATTTTATTAAGTGGGGTGTCATAGGCGGTATCAGAGCATCAGGTTCTAGTGTCCTTAAAATTTGTATGACTTATTATGTTTTCCATATAACGTCCTCTGATATAGAGCCCTATCATTAGGATTGTTGTATTAATATTTGCGCATTTACGACTTCGACTATTTTTGTGATATTTTAAATGGGGAAAAATATCTCTCCTTCATTTTAGATGCCTCCTCGAAGTGCACGACGAGCCCCCGGTGCGGCACAGCCAACACCACATCCTGCTCCAGCTCAGGGTACTATAAACGCGGCAGAGGTTGCTGCTATTGTTTCTTAAGCCGTTAATGCAGCCTTAGCGGTTGTCTAACAAGTAGCACCACGACACAGGTAGTGCCACCAGAACCAGTGCATGCTTTTCCCACTACTTGGGAGCGTGTCAAGGATGCCTTTCAAAAGGTACATCCACCAAAATTCCAAGGGGTTTTTGATGTCATGACTGCTAGCCAATGGAAGAAAGACATCCAGTGGCACCTGCGTATGTATGAATGCACGGAGGTTCAAAAGCAGATATTAGAGACTTTTAAGCTGGTTGGAGAAACTCTACAGTGGTGGAAGTCCACTACAACAACAAAGGAGAGGGATACGATGGCTATTCAGGACTTCTGGGTGCGGTTTGATCGCAAATACTTTCCGCAGTTCAGATCGAAATGAGGAGGAAACTTTTGGACCTCACCCAGGAGGGGAAGTCAGTTGTCGAGTATGAAAAAGAGTTTACTATGCTACCCAATCTGGTGTCGGCTGAGGTACCCACCGAATATAAGAAGATTTAGATGTTCAGGGATGATCTTACATGTAGGATTCGCCAACACCTTTTGGGCAATCGTTCTCTACAGACCTATACCAATGTATTGAATGCTGCATTACTTCACTACTAGGACCACTATCTTCATGTTAAGGGAAGCAAGTGGGGATTTGAGTCCAGTCAGCAAGGACGGACTGGGGGAAACAGTGGTAGTGGATTATCATCAGCTCAGGGATAACAGAGGCAAGGTGAACAAAATTGGCAGCAAGGGGATTATACTAAGTGACTGAAATTGGGAGGATTTTATTTTAGGCAGGGAGGTAATAAACAGGGCTACCAGGGCCAACAGCACAATTAGCAGGGCCATTAGGGCCAAGGGAAAGGTGGAAATGGTCATCAAGGCTGTCGCCAACAAGGTCAAAATGGGGGAACGTTTGCAGGTAGATGCTTCACTTGTGGAAAAATTGGCCACAGGAAGCAGAATTTCCCAGATAAGGGTAAAATACCCTATCAGCAGGGCACGCATCAGGAGCCACAGAGGCTTATGTTTCCAGCTGTCATTCCAGCACCAGTACAAATGCTAGCCTTACCTACCATCGCTCCCACAACCCCACCATAGCAGGGACTGTTACAGTATGGGCGTGTGTACAATGTCCAACAGGTAGTAGTTCAGAAGCCACCACCTGTAGTTGAGGGTATGTTTTCTATTTTTGGGGATATGGGATGTATTTATTTTATACAGGGGCCTCACATTCTTTCATAGCCACTAGATTTGCACTTTCCATCGGATTGTTAGACATGACCAACAATACTGTTACATATGTAGACTCACCGATGGGTAGTGGGATGCCTATTTTCTTTATATGCCAGGGTGTGAGTATAGATATTGGGAGTATGATTTTACCAGCTAATATGCTTTTATTAGACATGTCCGAATACGACGCTATTATTGGTATGGATTGGCTAGTTACTTATAGAGCCACTATTGATTTCTTTAGTAGGAGCATTATATTCGCTATCTCGGGACATAAGTTATTTTTAGTGGTGATGCCTCGCCCCGAGGGAGGATCGTCCACTCATTAATATTACATAAATGAGGAGACCTCTATGGGAGTTATGATTCCCCTGGATTCGATAGCGGTTGTTATTGAATTTGCTGATGTGTTTCAGGACATATCGGGGCTACCACCGAGTAGGGAGATAGAGTTTGTGATTGATTTAGTACCGAAAACTCGACCATAGCCCATGTACCCTACCGTATGGCTCATGCAGAGATGAGGGAGCTAAGAGATCAGATTGAGAAGTTGCTGGGACATGGTTTCATCTATAGGAGTACCTCACCCTCCCCAGTTCTGTTTGTGAAGAAGAAGGATGGATCCCTACAATTATGCATGGATTATTGAGAACTTAATAAAGTCACGATCCGGAATAAGTATATTTGACTAGTTGAGAGGAGCATCATAATTCTCAAAGATTAACTTAAAGTCCGGATATCACCAGTTGCGGATCAGGGAGCAGGATGTGCCGAAGACTGCTTTTCTGACAAGATATAGATCTTATGAGTTTTGAGTCATGACATTCGAGTTAACCAATGCGCCAATTGTATTTATGAATTTAATGAATAGGGTGTTTAAAGATGTAATACCCCGTATTTTTATAGCTTTTAAATTATGGGATTTATTAAATTTAATTGAGATAAATTAATTTAATTTTAATCCGGAATGTTGTTTTAAATATTTACTAGCGTGACGAGAGTTAGTAATTATTGGAAATTTGTTATTTGTTGAATGTTACTGGATGACTATAGTAATATATGAGATTTATTTTTATAATATTGTCACGTGTGAATAAAATGACAATTATGAAAATTTAAGTCAGGACACGCCTGTGTCGTGTCGGGACTAAATGTTGATTTATAAAAGTGAATAAATTATAAGTTGCTCGTATGGTCGTTTTGAGTGCGCCAAAGTGTCCGGAAGGGTCGAGATAGTCAGAAAAGTGTATAATAATGTTATTGTTATTTGTTATTTGTTATTTGTTGAATGTTACTGGATGAGTATAGTAATGTTACTGTGGTAGAATTCCACGACTGTTTTAGGCGAGCAAGAGTAATCAAATGTTCGTATAATTTTCTCAGAATGGGAGTTTTGTATATGAATAAATCTGAGTATTTATCATGTAGTGAGGTACGGCCTCCTAATGATAGTGAGATAATGAAATTTATAACGTATAGGCGTGACCTATGCGAATGTTGTCGATTGGGAGCACAATGTGAAGTGTCTCCAATGAGAATGTAAAACAATGTTGCTGTGAAGAAAGGGCTATAGTGATTGAGCGCCGTAATGTGTAGTTAGTTTGTGTACGGAAAAGGATATCCAGAATTGTGCTACCTGATAGGCCTTATTTTCCGAATTTCGGGACAAAATTCCGTTATTAGGGGGGAAGTATGTAATACCCCGTATTTTTATAGCTTTTTAATTATGGGATTTATTAAATTTAATTGAGATAAATTAATTTAATTTTAATCCGGAATGTTGTTTTAAATATTTACTAGCGTGACGAGAGTTAGTAATTATTGGAAATTTGTTATTTGTTGAATGTTACTGGATGAGTATAGTAATATATGAGATTTATTTTTATAATATTGTCACGTGTGAATAAAATGACAATTATGGAAATTTAAGTCGGGACGCGCCTGTGTCGTGTCGGGACTAAATATTGATTTATAAAAGTGAATAAATTATAAGTTGCTCGTATGGTCGTTTTGAGTGCGCCAAAGTGTCCGGAAGGGTCGAGATAGTCAGAAAAGTGTACCCGGGGGTTTAGTTTGGGTCTCGGGGCGTTTTTAGGCCCAATTAGTACCCCGGGAGGGCGTTTTGGACATTTCGCAATTATGGGTAATTAAACCTACGAATTTTATAGGGTTATATCAGATGGAAAGTGTCATCTTTTAGGGTTAACACAATGAAATACTAATGACGGCCATTGGAGAGGAAGAGGAGAAGCTCTTCAAGGAGTTCTAGGCCAAGAACACCTCCGATTGCACCGCCGTCACCACCAACGCGTAGATCGCGCGACGAGGAACACAACCACACCAAAATCGTCCGCAAATCAGAACTAAAATTTTCCAGGAAAGTATCTATCTTGCCTTTATCAAGTTAATGCATCCTTTTATATTAGTCTTAGGTTGATTAGATTAGTATTCTTAAAGAAAAACATAAATTGGAGACACAAATTGCATGTTATAATGTTAGAGATCATATTTCTGGAAACCCATTTCACATATAGAGGATGAGCCACGAAATTCCATGATATTAGAGAAAGAAAATCTGAAAAAAGAATGAAAGAGATTAAGTTAAAGGAAAGATTAGGGTTCATAAGAATTATGTAGAGTTTGCCCCTTTTTAACCCATGATTCTTGAGGAAAATTCGCATGTGTTACGTAGGAAATTATTTAAATTGGTATACAACACTTATAGTATAATTGATTGGGAGTTTGGGATTGTAACATGATTATTTGGAGGAGTTTGGGGTAAAAATCCCGTAACTGGGTTGGCTGTAGAATCTGCATAACTGCTTGATCGATCGATCGAGCCCAGAGCATAGATCGATCGAAGGTTCGATCGATCGACCCCTTTCATCGATCGATCGACCCTCCTGGGAAAACTGCATTTTTTCTCGTGTTAGCTTAATCAGATTTTACGTGTAGTAAACCTTGATCAGGATTGCTAGAATATAATGGAACATAAAGAGGACCAGTAGGGTCAAGAGAAATCCCATAAAGTGGAACTTTAATACGAAGGGAAATAAAGGATAAACGGGGAGACTTTCAGACTTAAGAAATCATACGTGTGTTGATTAAATAATCGAAACATCAAATAAGTTGGATTAGAAGGCGAGAGAGGACCTACTGAAATTGTACTTAAATAAAGAAAACACTTCGAGTGACAAGAAGTGAGTTTAGAATAAATTAATTACGAGAAGAGAAAGGAATGAGGCCGTTATACGATATAATTGAGAAAAACGTGTAATAACGGATAATGATAATTTTGGGTCGTGAGAGTACCTAATTTAATAATGTGGATGTGATTACATATTTATATATGACGGTGTGATTGTGCATATATTATTTCTGTGTAAAAATTGTACCCGCGCTACTTGCTATCCCTGAGGTTACCGCGCTGGGACAGTCTTATCTCGACGTGCCTTTATGGGGGATATTGACTCGTACCCTAGAAGATAGATATCCTAGGTACAGGCTATCGAATCGGTAGTCACGGTCCTAAGAGACGTGAGGGTATGTACCGACCTCTTGGATTTGGAATCTATGCTTCGCCTCAATGTTGTTTGTGTTTGTGTTAATACAGTTTGAGAGTGATTCCGAACTAATATTTCCCTTAGTTTGTGTGATACGGGGACTTGATAGCAGAGTATGCCAGCACCATAGATTTTATGTGGGGTGCTGTTTGTATGTATATTATACGAGTAATTAATATATATATGTGTAACTATATGAGAACTTTCTACTGAGTAAAATAGTAGTTAAGGAAAGCATGAAATTTAATCAGCTTTATTATAAGTATTCAGAAATGTTACAATAATACGAAATTATTCTAAATAACGTAAGAAATCTTGGAGAGTTAGACTTTGCTAAAGTGAATATCATAACCTTAATTCCACATGTTAAAACTTATGGAGAATAAGTTAGAGAGATAGATGGGGCTCATTAGTACGATAGATGTGCGCACTAGATGAGAGGTGAGAATTCTCAAGAGAGCGTCGCTTACTAATATGACTATTGCATTAGCCGGTAGCATTTTAAATACTTAATAAACTATTTTTAAAACGGTTCTCCATTCGGGCTCTGACCCGTTTGCTGTTACTTCTTCTCTCTTGTGTCTATATATATATGTATTACAGGTGCCCAGCCACAGGGGTGTCTTACTTAGGATTCTTTGGATGGAACGCACTGTAGCTTTTGTGGGAGTTACATGCCATTGCTTAGACGACCTCATTGTTGACTCTACTTCTAGTTCAGCTTTATCCAGCAGGGCATGTGTCACCCTTTTTCCATTATTTAGTTGGTATTGTCAGAGATTGTAATTCTTTTATATTTCAGTATCTTTATTTCGGGATTGTTAATGCCAGGATGTTTTCCTTAGTATTTTAATGTTGGGATTTATTATTGTTGGGTAAACTCTTGAATGTTCATTTTATTCTTCTACTTATTGTGTGACTCTTTAGACGTTAATGGTTTAAGGTTTTATAACCGGATTTAATAAAATGAGAATAAAGATTTAAAATGGTTTTGACACTTAGCTTAATTAATTAGGGTGTTTAAATTGGAAAAGTTTTATTTTTCAACAGTGATGCTGAGAATGAACCAACTGTTCACCTTGAATTAATTTAATAAAGGAGTGATCGCCCGGTATTTAATTAGGCGGGGTGTCACAAAAGAGTTCCTAGATTAGTTTGTCATTATCTTCATAGATGACATCCTGGTTTATTCTCATACCGAAGAGCAACATGCCGAGCATTTATGAAGGGTACTATAGACATTACGTGAGCATCAGTTGTATGCAAAATATGAAAAGTGTGGGTTTTGGCTCCGAGAGGTGCAGTTTCTGGGGCATATAATGTCAGAAAGTGGTATAACAGTGGATCCTAGCAAAGTATCGGTGGTGAGGGAGTGGGAATAACCCACTATACCGACAGTGGTCCACAGTTTCTTGGAACTAGCTGGTTACTACAGACGGTTTATTCGAGGCTTTTCAAAAATTGCGGGTCCGATGACAAATCTAACTCGTAAGGGCGTACCGTTTGTTTGGAATGATGCGTGTCAATTGGCATTTGATGAACTAAAAAATAAGTTGACTTCATCACCCGTACTAGCACTACCCAGGCTAGGAGTGGAGTACCTAATGTATACCAACGCATCGTTACAGGGACTTGGTGGCGTGTTACAGTAGGAAGAGAAGGCTATAGCTTATGACTTTAAGAAGCTTAAGCCTCATGAGATGAACTACCCTATCCATGACTTGGAGCTAGCAGCAGTCGTATTTGCCCTTAGGATATGGAGACATTATTTGTCGGGTGAGAAATTTCACCTATTAATGGATCACAAGTCACTACAGTATTTGTTCACTCAGAGAGAGTTGAATATGTATCAGCGCAGGTGGCTTGAATTCATGAAGGATTATCAGTTTGAGATACATTATCACCCGGGGAAGGCTAACTTGGTACCAGAAACGTTGAGTCATAGGCCTGAGGGTGAAATAGCAACGGTGTGGAAGGCAAAATGAAAGGAACAAGCCATCATGATGCAGTGGCTAGGTCATTCATATCAGTTATGAATGTTACTCCCTAGATTGTGATGCGGGTAGTACAGGCTCAGGCAGTGGATCCATTCTGTCACGAGAAAATTTGATAACTTTTAGCCAAGGGAGTAGATTCTTAATTAGTGAGTTAAAAGGGAGGTTTACACTTTAACGGTAGACTGATTGTTTCAAAGGGGGAAGTATTGTGGCACGCAGTGATATCAGAGTCGCATGGGTCCCAATTTGTGGTACATCCTGGTGGGGATAGGATGTTCCAGGATATGCGGCGATAATATTGGTGGAGTGGGATGAAGAGAGACATTGATGAGTTTGTCTCTAAGTGTGCTACCTGTTAGTTAGTGAAGGTGGATCATCCGAAACCAACCGAGTTTCTTCAGGCGCTAGAGATTCCGATGTTGAAATGGGAGGGCATTTCCATGGATTTCATCACTGGGTTACCTACTACTCATAGGGGTCACAATTACATATGGGTAATTATGGATCGATTGACTAAGGTAACTCATTTCTCACCTTCTCGGACTGACTATACTACGGGACAGTATGCGTAGCTCTTTATAACCGAGATAGAGAGGTTACATGGAGTACCGCTTAACATTGTGTTCGATCGGGATAAGATTTTTGTCTCCCGATTTTGGGAGAGTTTTCACTAGGCCATGGGTACCGAGGTGCAATTGAGTACGGCCTATCAGCCGCAGACATATGGGCATGCCGAGCGTACTAACCAGATGTTGGAGGATATGTTACGTATGTGTATCCTGAATTTTGGGGGAAGTTGGGAGCAATACCTCCCACTGGTTGAATTCGTGTATAATAATTCCTATCAATTCACTATTGGTATGGCCCCATTTGAGGCGTTATACGTTAAACCTTATTGCTCTCTTACGTGTTGGTTAGAAGTAGGGAACAACAAGCTACTTGAGTTGGAAGTGATTCAGGACACGTATGCCAGGATTGAAATGATCTGGAGTCTCATTCGGGTAGCTCAGGATAGACAGAAAAGCTACACTGATGCTAAGCGGTTCTTAAGGGAGTTTAACGTGGGGGACCAGGTGCTATTGCAGGTATCTCCTATGAAGGGGATAATGAAATTTGGGAAGAAAGAGAAATTGGCACTGAGATATGTGGGACCATTTCCTATTATTGAGGGGTTGGACCAGTAAATTACAGACTTGGGATGCCAGAGCACTTGCATCATATACATGATGTGTTCCATATTTCTTTGTTGAGGCGGTATCTTTGAGATGAGTTAGCTCACACTCATATTAAATTGGAGGAAGTTGATTTGCATCCAGATAGTTCTTATGAGGAGCGATCGGTAGAGATCTTAGACCACAGTGAGAGATGTTTAAGATCGAAAGTAGTTTCGCTAGTGCGTGTTCAGTGGGCGCACCATAATGGGGAGGAGTCTACTTGGGAGCACGAGGTTGAGATGATACCCGGAGTTATTTTTACCAGGTATGCCCTTTTTTTTGAATTTTGGGATAAAATTCCATTTTTTTTTTTGGGGGGGGGGGGGGGGGGGGAGTATGTAATACCTCATATTTTTAATGATTGTTGAAATGGGATTAATTAGAATTAGTTGTGGGATAATTAATTAATCTGGATTTAAATATTACTCGGGAATAAAGTAATATGTGATTTATGTTGAATATTACTTAGTGATTACTAGTAATATATGATTATGACTTTACATATGATTATGACTTAATAAAATTATCGCTAGTGATAAATACGACAATTACGATAATTAAGTTGGGACGCGCGTGTGAGTCGTGTCGGGACTAAATTTAAATGGAATGAAAAGTGAATTATTTTTATGTCATCCAAATGGTCATTTTGATTGTGCCAAAGTCTCCGAAAGAGTTTAAATAGTCAAAAATTTTACTTGGGGGTTTGATTTGGGTCTCGGGGCATTTTGGAACTGAATAGACACCCTGGAGGGGTATTTTTACAAACAAGGTGAATAGTACCCATGGAAATTGAGTATTATTATACAAGTCTAAAGGTGGTAAGTGTGACACCCCGACTAATTAAATACCGGGTAGCTACTCCTTTATTAAATTAATTCAAAATGCCCAGTTGGTCCAGTTAATAGCATCACTGTCGAAAACATTTTAATGATTACTAACCACCTAGTATTTAAAAACTAAGTTGCCAAATTTTAATTTAAGTCTGATTAACATGCAACAAGTGTAATGAAGAATAAATAATACCAATCACCATACTGAAATAAATAGAATAACCATCACATAATGTAAATAAATTCTGGAGGAAAAACTCCTCACTACAAATCCCACAACTGAAATACGCAATGAAAATACTGAATACTAAATCAATACATGACAAAGTCTGAAAACTGTAATGGAAAGATGTCTCTAATAGAAATGGGCAACATGCCCTACAACTGATAGATAATGACTCTGGAATCCAAATGGTAGAAGCGTCTACAAGCAAATCCCTGTAGCTTCCACAAATAGCTACAGCTCGTCACCTGAATGAGTATCCTATGCATGGTGTCCTTGTGGCTGGGCACCTAAAATGGTTTTACAAGAAAAATAGATTTGAAAGCAAACGGGTCAGAGCCCGAATGTGGAGATATTTTAAAAACCTGCAAGTGCTTTAAAAACATTTAAAACATTAAATGCAAAGTACATGTTAGGACGTGCACTCACATGATATTCTCACCTCTCGTCTAACTGTGCACTCCTAACGTAACTACCCATCTACAACGACCCAAACCACTAGCTAAGTGACATCATATCTAGCTAGGCTGTCATACGTCCTACCCTTATTACTCGGTTCTATTAACATTATAACGCTCGTAATTAAATAGGGGTTTAACGTAAACTCAGATGCTCAATATGCAATATATTACTCTATCAGCTAACCCGTTATGTTTTTCTCGAAACAATACCGTAATTATTTTCACAACATTAACATGAAGGTTCCCATTAATTAAGTGTATATTATTCACATCATAAATATACAATACAAGCACCCCGAGAACTAAGCTGCGGTGCACACATACTCTGCTATCCATCCCGGTACATCACGTACATAAGGATTACATATTCCGAATCTCTCAGGAATAGTTCACAAATAACAACATCACAAATAATGGAGGCGAACACAGTCACATCACATGGGTCACGCACATACCTTCGCTCCCACGATCAGCGGACTTATTAATATCCCAATAAGTCTTTCTATGACCTATGTTCATCAAGGTAACCAGTCTAAATCCGGGAAACACAAGGATTAGAGGGCCCTAAGCGAACGCAAACCTCCCGTGATAGCAAGTATGGTAGGTATGTCATACACACAATTCATATACCAATACTAAGTAAACACACGTCTTAGTAATCCCGTAGTTTAATTGTAGTACTATTCTCATTCTAGTACCAATATATAATTTACACACTTTATACGATTCCGGTTTATAATCATACGCGCCCTAAATTTATTCTCACGTCGTAGTAGACACTCACGTCTCAACCCAAACGGTTCCTTGATTTAAATCACTCGTATATAATTTACTCCTCATAATAACCCAAAAGTCCCAAATCTATCCATATATCATCAAAGGAATGCTATCTATATCCTCGAACAAGTTTACGGGACTCCCAAAATCAAAACAGGCCAAAAAGGCCTAAATTACCAGCTCGTTAGAAGTCTCGTTCGAACGAGGCTGTTCGAACGAGATTCCAGTTCGTTCGAACGAACTGTACCTTCTAACGACATCTCGTTCGAACGAATGTATCGAACGAAATACAGTTCGTTCGAACAAAGGTATCGAACGAAGTCTCCCCTCATTAGAAGCGTCTGGTCAACTCGTTAGAAGCTCGTTCGAACGAGCTCGTTCGAACGACCTGGGAAGGTCTTCTAACGAGAGACCAGTTTCGGCCCAGAATTTCTTGATTACGATTTTCATCAATTCTTACTCCTCAAATCTCCTCTAAAATTCGTTCCAACAATGTTTTAAGTTCTCTAATCATCCTAAAACATGCTAAGGTCATACACTAACATCTTTTAAGGGATTAATACATCCTAAACATCATTAAATCACAAGTTTCTACATTTTTCCCCAATTTTCTTCAAGAACATAAACCCTAGATTATTATCATCATAAATTCCCAGAATTTAATCCGTTGTTACATCACATAAATATGAAATCTCTGAATTCAATCTTCAAACAACGTTTCTACATGCAAACCTATACCCAAAATTAAACTAATAACTTCCAATTTCATGGGTTTTCCTTTAACTCTTAAATAAGATTGATTATCTATTTCTAAAATGGAAGAAGCATTCACTGCATAAAGAATGTAATTTAAATCACTTGCCTTGAGTTTATTTCTGATTTTGATGTTGATTTCCTCTCTCTTTCTGCAGAATTCCCTCTCTCTCTCTCTCTCCAAGCTTCTTCTCCAATGGTGGCTTATGGTGGCTAGGGTTTGTTTTGGGGAAACTTAGAAAACCTAATCTAATAACCCCCGTAGCTTGTTGGGTTAATATGGGTTGGTTAGTGGTTTTAGTGGGTCTATTCCCAATCAGATTTACTTCTCTAATTTTCGTCCTTTTTAATTCCTAAAAATACGAAATTACTAAAATACCCTTTATATTGCCGGTATGGCCTAAAAATACCCCGGGACCCAAACTACACCCCCGGCTAGTGTTTTTTGACTATTTCGACCCTTCCGGACGCGTTGGCGCACTCAAAACGACCATATGGTTAAAAGAATTTAAATTCACTTTTATAATAAAAATATTTATATCCCGACGCGACTGTCACACGCGTCCCAATAAAATGACCAAATTGTCGTATATCAATCTCACGACAAATTTCATAATTCAATATTCATATAACATCATATATGCTCAATATAGTTAAATACCAACTCACATCTAGCTAGTATTTTATCCGGATTAATTCCCAATTAATTCACATTTAATTAATTAATCCCAAAAATAAATATAACCAAAAATACGGGGTATTACATACTTCCCCCCTAATAACTGAATTTCGTCCCGAAATTCAGAACTAGAAAGTACCTGGTATGAACAACTCTGGATAACGTTCGCGCATCTCATCCTCGCGCTCCCATGTGGACTCCTTGACATTGTGATGTCGTCACTGAACACG
The DNA here is from genome assembly GCA_949130495.1 of Sambucus nigra. Lineage (NCBI taxonomy): Eukaryota > Viridiplantae > Streptophyta > Magnoliopsida > Dipsacales > Adoxaceae > Sambucus > Sambucus nigra. The sequence continues at coordinate 154,244,385 of OX422213.1, forward strand.
CACTAACGGGACTATCTTTGACCGCAGTTTACTCTCGCTTCGGTCCAAAATAGCAATCGGCCCCTCCTCGTAGGAGCTATCCGGCTGGAGATCGATGTCCTCCACAGCAATGTGAGAATGAGCCAAATTATCTCTAAGGTATTTCCTTAGCGAGGAAATATGAAACACATCGTGAATCCGATGCAAATGCTCCGGTAACCCAAGTCTATACCCAACCGGTCCGATCCGCTCAATAATAGGAAACGGCCCCACATACCTTGGTGCCAACTTCCCCTTCTTCCCGAAACGCATAATCCCCTTCATAGGAGATACTCTGAGCAAAACCTGGTCCCCTACTTGGAACTCCCTGAAAAATCTCTTCGCATCAGCATAACTCTTCTGCCTGTCTTGAGCTACCCGAATGCGACTTCGAATCAACTCAATCCTTGCCGAAGTATCCTGAATCACTTCCGGTCCAAGTAGTCTGTTGTCCCCCACCTCTAACCAACATGCTGGGGAACGACAAGGCCTACCGTACAATGCCTCAAACGGAGCCATGCCAATAGTGAACTGATAGGAGTTGTTATAAGCAAACTCCACTAGTGGTAGGTACTGCTCCCATCCACCCCCAAAGTCAATAATGCACATGCGTAGCATGTCCTCCAACATCTGATTTGTGCGCTCTGTCTGCCCATCGGTCTGCGGATGATAAGCTGTACTCAACCGCAATTCCGTGCCCATTGCCTCCTGGAAACTCTCCCAAAATTGTGAAACAAATATCTTGTCTCTGTCAGACACGATATTTAGGGGCATACCGTGAACTCTCACAACCTCTGAAATGAAGAGCTGGGCATACTGTCCCGTAGTGTAGTCAGTCCTTACGGGTAAAAAGTGAGCGACCTTGGACAACCCGTCCACAATTACCCAAACGAAGTCGTGACCCCTCTGCGACGTAGGCAACCCCGTGATAAAGTCCATGGATATGCTCTCCCACATCCACACCGGGACCTCCAACGGCTGTAGCAATCCTGCCGATCTCTGATGATCCACTTTTACAAGCTGACAAGTGGCACATTTCGAAACAAACTCAGCGATATCTCTCTTCATACCGCTCCACCAATACTGGCGTCTCATGTCTTGGTACATTTTGTCCCCTCCGGGATGTACCGCGAACCGTGAGCCGTGCGACTCTGCCATCACATCGTGTCGCAATTTCTCCCCTTTCGGATCTACCAATCTCCCATGGAAGCGTAATCCCCCGTCTGAGCTGACGGTATAGGACTCGGCTCCCTCTGCTAGTAATCGAACTATCTGCTCCTGATAGAACGAGTCATTAGCCTGTGCCCGTACTACCTTCGTGACAATCTGCGGTGTAACGGTCATCACAGACATGAAAGATCGGGCCACTGCATCCTGGTGTCCCAATTCCTTCCACTTTGCCTTCCACACCTCTGCCACCTCATCTGCTGGCCTACGGCTCAACGCGTCTACTACCACGTTAGCCTTACCTGGGTGATACTGGATATCGAACTGGTAGTCTTTCACAAACTCAAGCCACCTACGCCGCCGCATATTCAACTCCTTCTGCGTGAACAGGTACTGTAGGGACTTGTGGTCCGTGAACAGTTGGAACTTCTCCTCCAAAAGATAGTGCCTCCAAATCCATAGGGCAAATACCACAGCTGCCAACTCCAAATCATGCGTGGGGTAATTTTTCTCATGAGTCTTAAGCTTACGGGAAGCATAAGCTATGGCCTGTCTCTCCTACTACAATACACCTCCAAGTCCTTGCAAAGATGCGTCGGTGTAAACCAAATACTCAACTCCCGGTCTCGGCAATGCTAACACAGGTGCTGAGGTCAATTTGTCCTTTAACTCATCAAATGCCAACTGACAGGCATCACTCCAGATGAATGGCACACCCTTACGAGTCAGATGTGTCAAAGGACCCGCTATCTTCGAAAATCCCCGAATGAACCTCCTGTAGTATCCTGCTAGGCCCAAGAAACTACGAATTTCAGTCGGTGTCGTGGGCTGTCCCCACTCCCTCACCGCGGATACTTTCCTCGGATCAACAGATATCCCCCGGTCGGAAATAATGTGTCCCCAAAACTGGACTTCCTTCAGCCAAAACTCGTACTTCTCATAATTTGCATACAACTCGTTCTGACGTAGTGTCTGCAAAACTTGCCTCAAATGCTCGGCGTGCTCCTCCTCTGTCTGGGAGTAGACCAGAATATCATCGATGAAGACAATGAGAAACTGATATAGGAAATCCCTGAACACTCTGTTCATTAAGTCCATAAACACAGCTGGAGCGTTGGTCAAACCAAAAGGCATAACCCGAAACTCGTAAGAACCATATCTCGACAAGAACGTAATCTTCGAGACATCCTCCTCCCTGATACGCAACTGATGGTATCCCGATCTCAAATCAATCTTTGAGAAGAAAGAAGCTCCTCTCAACTGGTCGAATAAGTCATCGATTCGAGGCAACGGATACTTATTCCGTATCGTGACCTTATTCAACTCTCGGTAGTCCACACACAATCTCAGTGAACCGTCCCTCTTCTTCACAAACAAAACTGGAGCGCCCCAAGGTGAGGTACTCCTGCGAATAAATCCCTGACTTAACAGCTGCTCTATCTGATATCGTAGCTCTCGCATCTCTACCGGAGCTATACGGTACGGTGCACGTGCTATAGGCCTCGTATCTGGCAATAGGTCTATAACAAAGTCTATCTCTCGACTGGGGGGTAGGCCTGGTATCTCCTGAAACACATCCGAATACTCCCTGACAACCGGGATCGAATCTAAAGGAATCACAACCTCCTTAGAGGTATCCTCCTCTAGGTAATACAAATGAGCGATCGAGCCTCCCTCTGGGCGAGGCATCGCCACTACAAACATCTCTTGCCCCGGAATGGCAAAAACAATGCTTCCGCTGAAGCAATCAATCATGGACCTATAAGCTACGAGCCAATCCATACCGATAATCACATCGTGAACATGCATATCTAATACCAACATATCTGCAGGTAATACCAGACTACCAATCTCTACCCCCACTCCCCGGCATATAAAGAATATAAGTGACCCACTCCACAATGGTGAGTCGACACACGTCACTGTGCTCTCTGCCGTAGCTAACAATCCTAAAGCTTTCGCGAAATGTGTAGCTATAAAACAGTGTGTAGCACCCGTATCAAATAATACCCGACCCATAGTGCCATGGATAGGAAACGTACCCTCAATCGCGGGCGGTGCCTGTGGAACTGCAGCCTGGTGGACGTTGTAGACACGTCCATACTGTAGCTACCCCTGCTGAGCTGGGACTGCTGGAATGGGTGGCAATGCTGCCATCTGTGGCGGTGCGGGGAGAGAGGAGGGAAACATAGGCCTCTGCGGCTCCTGGCGAGCACCCTGATGCTGCTGCTGTGGGGCCCTGCCCCTCTCAGGACAATCCTGTCGTTTATGGCCAGTCTTGACACAAACAAAACACTTCCCTGGGAAGTTCCCTCCTCTCTGTCCCTGCTGTCCCCGACCCTGGTGGCCGTTACCGTTCCTCCCTTGGCCCTGCTGGCCCTGGTGAAACTGCTGCCCATTCTGCCCCTGTTGGCCCTGATGGCCGTTTGGACCCTGATGGCCCTGACGAAAACCTCCCTGTCCTTGTCTGTAGTTCCCTGATCGGAACCTCTTCTAATCCCCCTGCTGCGAACCCTGCTCACCCTGTCTCTGCCCCTGAACAGATTGTGCCCCACTGGCACCATGTCCTCCAGTCCTGCCCTGATGTCTAGACTCTCCCGACCTCTTGCCCTCAGCCATATGAAAGCGGTGGTCCTTACAGTGTAACAAGGCAGCGTTAACCATATCAGAATACGTGGCCAACTAAAGGTTCCCTAACAGATGCTGACGGATCCTCCAAGTCAACCCGTCGGTGAATTTCTCAATCTTCTTCTTCTCTGTCGGTATCTCATCCGGAATGATATTCAATAGGTTTATGAACTCGGCCTCATACTCGGCCACGGTCTTACCCTCTTGCCTCAGATTCATCAGTTTCCTCCTCATTTCCGTATGAACAGCCGAAGGAAAATACTTGTGGTCGAACCGCACCCAGAAGTCCTGAATAGTGAGAGTATCCCTCTCCTCTACAGTGGTAATAGACTCCCACCACTGCAGTGCAGATCCAACTAGCTTGAAAGTAGCTAGTACCTGCTTCTGAACATCCGTGCACTCATACATCCTTAAGTGCCTCTGCATATCCTTCCTCCACTGGCTCGAGACTACCACATCTGAGCTACCTGCAAACTCTGGCGGATGCGCTTTCTGAAAAGCGTCACGTACATGCTCCCAAGCAGACGGGAATGCATTTGCCTGTACTGGCGCGACAACCGGCGCCTGAGGTGGTGCCTGCTGAACAACAGCAATTTCGGCATTTACCGCTTGGGCTACTATAGCTGCAACCTCAGCGGCATTCATCATGCCCTGAACTGGAGCGAGCTGGGGTTCGGGCGTTGCATCCCTGGGAACTCGTCGTGCACGTCGTGGAGGCATCTGAAATAAGAACAAAGTTTATAAGTTCGCTGTTTATAAACTTAAGATAGCTGAAGAACGAAACATACACAAAAAGAGTACAACAGTCCTAAAATATAGGGCTCTATATCAAAGAAACTTAGCGGAAACATAATAAGCCGTCAGATCCTAAAGGACACTAGAACCTGATGCTCTGATACCACCTGTGACACCCCGACTAATTAAATACCGGGTAGCTACTCCTTTATTAAATTAATTCAAAATGCCCAGTTGGTCCAGTTAATAGCATCACTGTCGAAAACATTTTAATGATTACTAACCACCTAGTATTTAAAAAGTAAGTTGCCAAATTTTAATTTAAGTCTGATTAACATGCAACAAGTGTAATGAAGAATAAATAATACCAATCACCATACTGAAATAAATAGAATAACCATCACATAATGTAAATAAAGTCTGGAGGATAAACTCCTCACTGCTAATCCCACAACTGAAATACGCAATGAAAATACTGAATACTAAATCAATACATGACAAAGTCTGAAAACTGTAATGGAAAGATGTCTCTAATAGAAATGGGCAACATGCCCTACAACTGATAGATAATGACTCTGGAATCCAAATGGTAGAAGCGTCTACAAGCAAATCCCTGTAGCTTCCACAAATAGCTACATCTCGTCACCTGAATGAGTATCCTATGCATGGTGTCCTTGTGGCTGGGCACCTAAAATGGTTTTACAAGAAAAATAGATTTGAAAGCAAACGGGTCAGAGCCCGAATGTGGAGATATTTTAAAAACCTGCAAGTGCTTTAAAAACATTTAAAACATTAAATGCAAAGTACATGTTAGGACGTGCACTCACATGATATTCTCACCTCTCGTCTAACTGTGCACTCCTAACGTAAGTACCCATCTACAACGACCCAAACCACTAGCTAAGTGACATCATATCTAGCTAGACTGTCATAGGTCCTACCCTTATTACTCGGTTCTATTAACATTATAACGCTCGTAATTAAATAGGGGTTTAACGTAAACTCAGATGCTCAATATGCAATATATTACACTATCAGCTAACCCGTTATGTTTTTCTCGAAACAAGACCGTAATTATTTTCACAACATTAACATGAAGGTTCCCATTAATTAAGTGTATATTATTCACATCATAAATATACAATACAAGCACCCCGAGAACTAAGCTGCGGTGCACACATACTCTGCTATCCATCCCGGTACATCACGTACATAAGGATTACATATTCCGAATCTCTCAGGAATAGTTCACAAATAACAACATCACAAATAATGGAGGCGAACACAGTCACATCACATGGGTCACGCACATACCTACGCTCCCACGATCAGCGGACTTATTAATATCCTAATAAGTCTTTCTATGACCTATGTTCATCAAGGTAACCAGTCTAAATCCGGGCAACACAAGGATTAGATGGCCCTAAGCGAACGCAAACCTCCCGTGATAGCAAGTATGGTAGGTATGTCATACACACAATTCATATACCAATACTAAGTAAACACACGTCTTAGTAATCCCGTAGTTTAATTGTAGTACTATTCTCATTCTAGTACCAATATATAATTTACACACTTTATACGATTCCGATTTATAATCATACGCGCCCTAAATTTATTCTCACGTCGTAGTAGACACTCACGTCTCAACCCAAACGGTTCCTTGATTTAAATCACTCGTATATAATTTACTCCTCATAATAACCCAAAAGTCCCAAATCTATCCATATATCATCAAAGGAATTCTATCTCTATCCTCGAACAAGTTTACGGGACTCCCAAAATCAAAACAGGCCAAAAAGGCCTAAACTGCTAGCTCGTTAGAAGTCTCGTTCGAATGAGGCTGTTCGAACGAGATTCCAGTTCGTTCGAAAGAACTGTACCTTATAACGACATCTCGTTCGAACGAATGTATCGAACGAAATACAGTTCGTTCGAACAAAGGTATCGAACGAAGTCTCCCTCGTTAGAAGCGACTGGTCAACTCGTTAGAAGCTCATTCGAACGAGCTCGTTCGAACGACCTGGGAAGGTCTTCTAACGAGAGACCAGTTTCGGCCCAGAATTTCTTGGTTACGATTTTCATCAATTCTTACTCCTCAAATCTCCTCTAAAATTCGTTCCAACAATGTTTTAAGTTCTCTAATCATCCTAAAACATGCTAAGGTCATACACTAACATCTTTTAAGGGATTAATACATCCTAAACATAATTAAATCACAAGTTTCTACATTTTCCCCCAATTTTCTTCAAGAACATAAACCCTAGATTATTATCATCATAAATTCCCAGAATTTAATCCGTTGTTACATCACATAAATATGAAATCTCTGAATTCAATCTTCAAACAACGTTTCTACATGCAAACCTATACCCAAAATTAAACTAATAACTTCCAATTTCATGGGTTTTCCTTTAACTCTTAAATAAGATTGATTATCAAGATTTCTAACATGGAAGAAGCATTCACTGCATAAAGAATGTAATTTAAATCACTTGCCTTGAGTTTATTTCTGATTTTGATGTTGATTTCCTCTCTCTTTCTGCAGAATTCCCCCTCTCTCTCTCTCTCTCTCCAAGCTTCTTCTCCAATGGTGGCTTATGGTGGCTAGGGTTTGTTTTGGGGAAACTTAGAAAACCTAATCTAACAACCCCCGTAGCTTGTTGGGTTAATATGGGTTGGTTAGTGGTTTTAGTGGGTCTATTCCCAATCAGATTTACTTCTCTAATTTTCGTCATTTTTAATTCCTAAAAATACGAAATTACCAAAATACCCTTTATATTGCCGGTATGGCCTAAAAATACCCCGGGACCCAAACTACACCCCCGGCTAGTGTTTTTTGACTATTTCGACCCTTCCGGACGCGTTGGCGCACTCAAAACGATCATACGGTTAATAGAATTTAAATTTACATTTATAATAAATATATTTATATCCCGACTCGACTGTCACACGCGTCCCAATAAAATGACCAAATTGCCGTATATCAATCTCACGACAAATTTCATAATTCAATATTCATATAACATCATATATGCTCAATATAGTTAAATACCAACTCACATCTCGCTAGTATTTTATCCGGATTAATTCCCAATTAATTCACATTTAATTAATTAATCCCAAAAATAAATATAGCCAAAAATACGGGGTATTACAGTAAGATTCAGAGCCATTCACCAAAATTAAAGGGAAAGACTTAGGGGAGATTGAGAGACTTCTCTAGGTAAAGGAAGAGACTCTCTAGTAGCCCAAAGGCCAAAACTCAACCTGCACTACCACCACCGTCGAAAGTTAGTCGAAAAAGGGAGAAACACCAGTAGAGTATTGTCCCCAATAATTCAAGCCTACAATATAAAGGAAATTTATTTAACCTTTGCAAACTTAGCGTGTATATTGTCCATGTTAGGATAATTATGAAATTCTGAAAAGTTGCATGATTCAAAGATAAAATATGGTGATTTTAATTGATTCCTTGAAATGATAATTATGTAGGATTAATCTCTTTTTGAATATGTATTTTAATCCATGAAATTTGGGAATCATTTGGTGAAGAAAATTCTGGGTTTTATGGGTGTTCTTGTGTGGGTGATATAATAAGGAGTTTCTGAATTTTAAGGGAAAACGTCATGATTAATTCAAACTTCTTGATGGATTTATGTTGTTTAATGATTAGAGATCAGTTATATATCTTGTTATATCATTTGGGATGATTTATAAGGAGTTTGGGATCTTATAATAGAGGTTTTGAGGGTGAAAAATGATTAAATCCGTAGGCAAAAATATGCAGAAATGTAGGTTGATACCTGTTTGATCGATCGATCGACCTATGACTGTCGATATCGACCCAAATCATTGATCGATTGATGATCGTAGAAAATGTGATTTGTTTCTGTATGTTTGGATTAATTCCCAACTTTTAAGAATATTTAATGTTAATTAATTTGAGCATAATGGAACTTAGGGAAGGTCATTAGGGTGGTGATTAAGACCCGAAAAAATGTTAATGTCTGGGATTAATCCTTGAAAATGAAATCACTACAGGAATATTGATTTTTTTTGACATAAATTAAATGCCGAGAAAAGTACTAAAAATGCCGTTAACACTTTTGCGGCACTTTTGGCGGCATTTGAACAAGTGTGGTAATATCCAATGTGGTAAAAGAACAACAACATTTTTAAAAATGTCGGGAAAAGTTATCGGCACTTTTGGCAGAATTTCCACAAGTGCGGTAGCCAATGTGGTAAAAGAACAACGGCATTTTAAAAAATGCCGTAAAAACTTAGCAGCATTTTTAAGCATTTATAGTAATGCTGGTAATAACCTTTTAGCGGAATTAAAAAAAATGTTGATAATAACCTTTTGCAATACCTATTAAATATTCAACACACTTTTGGCGGCACTAAAAAAATGACGAGAATAAATATAGCGGCATTAAACAAAATGTTGATATTATTTTTTAATATATGACTGGGAACAAGTGTTAAAAAAATCAGTTATAAGAAGTACTGTATTTATGTGCAAATACATTAACATAACATTAAATTAAGGGGGTAGTAATCAAATTAAAACGTCATTAAATTAAAACCAATAGTATTCATCGTAAATAAATGTAATTGTGCCTGGAACAATTATTCATCCACAAAATAAAATGTATAACTTGTCCAATAAGAAAAAGCGGGGAAACATGAAGCGAAATGAAATTTTATATAATATACGATCCTTGTTCATCAAACTCAAACATCCTCTTCGACCTACAAATAAAAAAGTCAATCGTTAGTCATTGATACTTGTTCTTTAGTATTTTAATTAAAAAATTAAAATTAAAAATTAGTACATTAGCAATATGCCACGCTATAGTTGAATGATGTGCATCTCCAATTGTGGACTTATTTCCATAAGGTCTAGGAAATGGTTCATTTATTACAAATGTTTTCTCAATATAAACTTCCTAAAAGTCTTCACCAAGTTGCGTACCCCCTACTTTTGTTGAAGGGTCCTTGCTCACAATGAATCCAGGTGCCACAACCACTTTTGGAAGTCCGAAAGTAGTAAGGTCTACAATTTTAGAAAGTGCATTATTTGATACCTTTTGTCCGGGTTTATGGTCCTTCTTCTTTTTCTTTGATGGTTCTTTCTACAAACAAGATGAATATGTCATCAACCATATATTTCTTGGAAAAAATCGGCAGAGTTTTATTTGTTTTTAAGACATACCAAAATTTTTAAGACTATATACAACCAAATAAACTAACAACTCAATGTCAAGTATACATAAACTCCTTGTGCCTTTTAAAATTATTTAAATTAGTAAAATAATTTAATTGAAGTAGCATTCATTTGCTCACTAACATGAGCAACAATCTCGGGGGCAGCCAAGTGTTGAGAATTTACAATTTACAAAAAATGAATTATTTCAGTCATGAAAACATATATTCTTAAATTATGATTTTAAAAAGTAGTTATCGACTAGCCTGTTGAGATGGAGCTAAATGGTGATTTGATTGTGGTTGCACTACAGGTTGAAATTGGTTGGTTTCTTGTAATTGTTGCTCGGGTTGAAAAATAGACCTATATGATGGTATGTTTTGTTCGTTGGAGGATTGAGGAACCTGTTAATAGCATAATTTAATACTAGAACATACATTTATATATACACACGATAATTAAGCACAAAAGATAAAAGTGTGTACTTATTAACCTGTTTGGATACAACGGAAGGGCAAATCATCATGTGTGTGTGTATCAACTCAAACTGAGCCTCTAAATGATCAAATTTATCTTAAAATTTAGATCGAATCTCATATCGTAGTCGCTCACACTCTTTTTCATTAACCTTCGACCGCTTAGTTCCATGCACATCAGTTGGAGATGGTCGATGCCCATAATATCAACAATGATCGTGTTTATCAGGTCCCAGGACTTCATAAAATATCTAGTCTTTATGACTGACGGATTCAATACAATCTGACGGAAGTTGATCTACTTTTTGCCTCATTTTTGACTGAAATGAAACGATTCTTATTATATAAAACAAAAATTGTAATCATTCATTCACAAAATAAAAACAGAATAAATATCCCAGTATCTCCCCACCACTAATTTTAAATTCTTCACATAATAATTTCATGCATAATTTTAACTTTCATAAACAACAAACTTATTTAATTATTAATTTTATCATCATCCATGTATGATATATATTATTATTGTAACGATATGAGACGATCTCCTGCATGTTGCCTTTTATAATGGTTGATAAACAGAATACGAATTTTGATTAATAGGTTAAATGATATTGTTGAGATTTAGAAAGAAAGGAAGGAACATGGATGATATTTTTGTACCACTGCTTCAGCGGAATCCTTATCAATGACTGAGCCATTGATCCTTTCGTGTGTTTTAATGTAAACATCAACCAATGAAACCTTTTTACCTTGATCAACCCCCATCTGAATAACCCAATGACTCTTAATTCGTTACATAAATAAGTTTGATAACATAAAATAATATTGACAATCAAAATCTTTTATAAAACACGTTATGAGCAACATTCGCATGACACTTTCTTCTGGAAGTATGTGGTGTTCTTTGCTTCTTACGAGTTCGACGATTCCTTCGACTTGTTCTCTGTTACAAAAATATATTTAAAATGTATGTTTAACTTGAATTTTTAAAACTTTACTGCTAGTAATACATTCATACCCTTGCCTCACGAGTTCCCCAATACTTAACAAGTTGTGATCACTGCTCTAGCTTTACTCTAGGTGGACGATATTTCAATATCTTTCGTCGGTATCAAAGGCACGATAATGTTTCTTCACCTCTGCTTTCCAATTATTCCATATCTTTCCAACCTTCTTCATGCACATTTTTTTGAATTCTTCAAGGCCATCAGTGTTCTCCTCTATAATTACAATGTATAAAAAAACAAGTCATCTACTACACATATGATTTTAGCTTACATAATTATCTTTGTAAAGAATTTAAATTTTCAATTCATTTGCCACAAATCATGGTATCATTTGATTTTACCTTCACCTCTCGCCAAACATGTTCCTTGTATGGGTATAAGTCCTTGCATCGCCAATCTTTGAAAGACAATTGTAACTTGTTCAACATCGATATAATATTAAATTAATAACCTCTTACATAAATTAAATAATCATCTTTAAATTTTCAAGAGATAACATACAGTATTGCAAAGAGTATTCTAATAAGAGTTGTGTTATACGGAAATTTACAAAAGAAAGTACGAACAACCTTTGTAGGATTTTTTCCACCCCTAGCTTCTTCATCATCAGACTCACCCAAAAATTGCTTCCATCTTGATGTCTGATATATTATGCAATGCTCACGATCTTTGTTATCTTTCAAATACAAGATACAATCATTTGGACATGCATAAATTTTTTGATAATCAAACCCCAAATCATTAACCATCTTTCTTACTTGAGAGTACGAATTTGGCAATTTCTCACCCTCCGAAAGTGCCTTTTTTAAGAATTGAAGCAATGCTGTAAATGATGCGTGGCTCCACTTATAAAGTGTTTTCATATGAAATAGCCGAACAATAAATGCAAGTGATGAGAAATATTTGCAACTAGGGTACAACTCACGTTCCCCATATTTTAACAACTTGAAAAATGCTGATGCATTTTCATCCATCCCATCCTGGTCTTCGTGCGGGTCATTACATCGCATACCCTCTTCACTTCGATTTCCGAATATATCATGTAGTAGTCCACACATATAATCTCTTGTATTTGAGTCATACACTTCATCCGCTCCACTAATTACCATTGTGTATGGAACACCTTTTACGTGATAAATCCACCTAGTGTAATTCTTAACAAACCCATGTATGGTCAAATGCTCATAAACAACTTCTCTTTTATGGCTAATGGTATTTCGACATTTCTTACATTGGCAAATGCAAAGTTAAGAAACCCATTAACTCCTTTAATATAAGGCTAAGAAACTCTTGACAATTCCATCCAACTCTTATCGCTATCCATTTGAAAAGACTGTTGATTACCTCACACTATCCCAAAATTGTTATTAAATTCATTAGGAAAAATTCATCAAAAAATACAATAATAAAAAAATGCTAAACCATAAATCATTAATATGCTCCTTCAAAACTATGTAAATTTACAAATAGTAAGACTCTAATTATAACACCATTTGGATATGGACTTATATGAAAACTACCAATATTTAGTGATATAAAATGAAGAAACTTAACTATCAATATATTTTAACCTTAATTAGTTAACAACAATTAAAAAAACTCACTCATAACATAATCAATTACTAAAAGATAATAATGTAGCAATGAATCATGACACAGTAAGAAGAAGACTACGCCTAATTCCTAAACATTTTAGCTTAAACGAAAACAATGTACAACTAATGAATACCCCAACACAATAACTCACATCAAGACTTAATTTTCTAAGGGTCCGTTTGGTTCGTGGTGAAATATTTTTTACCGCGTTAGAATATAATTCACCTAGGTAAAATATGTGTTTGGTTGGGCATTTAACACGGTGAAATAAAATGAATATGGTGAAAAGTGAGGTGAAACTTTAACCATTTTAAACCATAGGTAAAGTGAATAATTTAAGAGGTGAAAACAATGAAATTTATCTTATTACCAAAGTAACCTTTCTTATTTCCACTTACAACTATCACACATTCATTTCTCCCTCTCAATTAATACGATCATCAAATATTCATTTAAAAAAAATATTTTTTTTCTAAATTTCATTTTTTATTTTAAAAAATTTTAAAAAATAAAAAAAAAATTAAAAATTTAAATAATTAAATTTTTAAACATAAATAAATAATAGAATAGCTATTCCTACACCCTCCATGTCTTTCCCCACACTCTTTTCAATATTTAAATACTAAAAGATCAAAAGACCCTGTATACATATATGATTTGAGCAAATATAATCTTTTGCCCAAAAATCTATTACTTAAAAAAAAAGTAATATTATGAAAAAAAAACATAATGTTTTGAAAATAAAAATTCTAATATTCTAGGAAATTAAAATTTTAATATTCTGAAAATATAAAATTTATAAAAGTTATTTTTTCATTTAAAAAACATTATGTTATTTATAAAAAAACATATTATTTTTTATTTAAATGGACGTTGATAAAAAAACTGTTTTGTTATTTATTTTTAGAATTGGACATTCTTTTTATCATTTCTAGTAAAAAACTCTTTCTTTTATTTATTTAAAAAAATTGTTTCGCTAATTATTTTTTCAGTTAAAACAGTTTTTTTTTCTATTTTAAAAATAATCTTTTTACTATATAAAAAAATGGTCCGCGTCAGCGGTATGTATAGGCAGTTCGACCACTTATACATACCGTTGGCGCGGACCAACATATTAGACAAAAATGCTCTACGCCAGTGGTATATATAGGTGGTCGGACCGCCTATACATACCATTGCCGCAGACAATATTTTTTCAAATTAGTAAAAAGATTATTTATAATATAGTACAAAAAAAACAGTTTTTAACCGAAAATAAAATATGTAAATAAAAAATAAAACACTTTTTAAGAAAAGAGTTTCTTAAGTAAAATAAATTTTATGTTTTATATACAATTTTTAATAAAACAAATAGATAAGATTTTACGTTTTATAAACAGTTTTTTTTTTTTATTATTACTTATAAAAAACAATTTTTTTTATTGAAAATATATTTTTTTTGTTTTTATCAAATGTATTTAGTTTAGTTGGAGGTGAAAAAATTGGACATTTAGATTTTATAAATTTAAAGGCACAATTGTCATTTATTATTCAAAGGGTGTGGGGGAACATATAGAGGGTGTGGGAATATCTAATCCCATAAAAAAAATAAAAAATAAAAAATAAAAATAAATAAAAAAATTGAATATTTGTTTGGTGCATGGTAATGTGTTCGGAATTTAATTACTAATTGGGCCGGTTTCATAGTTGGGAACTATGTTTTTTTTATTTCTTTTAATTGGAACACTTTTTTTTCATAGTTGTGACTTTTTTTTTTAATTGGGACTGTTTTTTTTCAATGTTGAAAACTTTTCTTTTAATTGGGACTGTTTTTTCATTGTTGAGACCTTTTTTTTTTATATTGTGGACTACTGTTTTTATAGTTGACTCTTTTTTTTTTAATTGTGATTGTTTTTTTTTACAAATGACAATTTTTTTTCATTGTTGGTTTTTTTTTTAAAATTGGGACCATTTTCTTTTTTAATAAGGACTTTATTTTTAATTGGTACTATTTTTTTACTTATTTGTCTTGCGTAGCCAAATATGACTAGTTGTGTGTGTGTGTGTGGGGGGGGGGGGATGATTGTGTCAAATTTTAGTTTGAGGTATATGCATATTTTTTAATGCCATTGACACTTGTGTGATGAAAATCAATATAGTTATGTGCATTTGAAGTATGAGAGTAATATGCTCATTTTATTTTTTCACCATATTAATCTTGACCATCCAAACAACAAATGGTGAAAAAGTTAAAATTTTCACCTAGTGAAAACTCGACCATCCAAACGGAGAGAGTGAAAACAAAATCACCGCACTAATAATTTACCTTTTATTTTTAACACGGTGAAAAGTATTTCACCACCAACCAAACGGGCCCTAAAATCTAAAAAGATTAAACACAAAATAATGCATAAGGCCCTTGCTTAAAAAATAACTTTAGTGAAAAATAATCATTACGAAAAACAAATCTCCTTGTCAAAATGAGATAGCATAATTAAATCATGGAATCTAGATGAAAACGCTACTAGATCAAATTGTCCAGAATAGAAAGTAATATTAAAACTTGTTTGTTATCTTAAAATTTAGCACGTGTTGCATGAATAAAGGGGCTTACTAAATTCAACTACAATATAAAAAACTAATTTTGTAAAGATATCATCACAACAACATTAATTACAAAACGAAACATATACAAACTAAGTTGAGTGACTGAAAACATTATAAAAAAAGTTGTTACATTTGTTCAGGCAATAAGTATATTATCGAACTTTGGCAATTAGCTCTAACTTGCAGTTTGGACATTATCATATCAAAGTAAGATGAACTAGCAGTTATAAAATAGTTTAAAATAAAACGGATAACGACATGTAGACCCATCTAATTTTCATTTAGAGTTGGTAAGTTTTGTACTATCAAACTAAAAGGCAAATGTGATACATATATACCTGCACACATGAATACACACATACATATACATGAGAAATAATATGTACATATCAAACTAAAATGCTAATGTGACACATATATACCCTCACATGAATGCACACATACATAAACATGAAAAAATATGTATGTAACGCCTTATTGTAAAAAAACACATCGATTTAGATGATTAAAATAATACTAATCAATTAAAACAGGGTTATAAGAGTTACACAAAGATGATATTATAGGGAGTGATTTAAGTTTACGTTGAACTGGACTTTTTTAATCAATTAAAATAAATGAAAGAGTGAAAAAAAATTGGTAGTTACCAAAAATAGACAAGAAAATCCAACTAAATACGCTAGGTCATGAATAAATCTCATCTTGTCTATACTTCATCTAATTATATAAATAGAACCAAAAACACAGCAACAACTAACAAATTAAAATTTTCTAGCACTTTTCTCTCGCACATAAATTAAAATTAAAAAAATTTCAGTACTTTTTTCTCTCACAAAAATACAAATTATAACAATTCATAGATTGCACAACAATAATTACCATAATAACACCCCTACCAATTTTGTACTAATTTTTTCTATTTAGTTTCTTGCAACCCCACTATATCTAATTTTTCCTTATTTAAAATGTCTATCATAACCATTATCTATATGCATAAATTTTGGATAACACAAATGTTACGAAAAAATAAAGATTACACTATTTCATATGCATGATTATATAATATCAAATATAAAAAAAAAGAGTTAAATACTAAAGATGTCAAAATATTATTGATTTATGACAATATAGGACCAAAATAATGAGAGAAAAAGAGAGAGAATAATGAGACTGATATGGTTTTAAAAACTCACAGGTACATATCACGAACAAAAGAAAATATTACCTTGCTTCTGGGATGTCTTCTTTCTTATATATCTTTCTTGTGAAAACTCTTTGCCTCTATTACCAGTAATAGATAGAACCCAATCAAAAGCCAATATATGCAAGAAAGTGATTCTCTGAGCTGAAAAAATACACAGAAATAAGAAAAATGCACCAAAATAAGAAGAATATAACAAAATAAACAAAATAAAATGTAAATTACCTTTAAGTTTCAAAGAACAAAATCGTTCTTATAACAGGGGGACAACAAAAATCGTGCAAAGCTTCAAAGATCAAAATCGTTCAAAGCTTCAAAGAAAAATACTCCGAAATATAGAAAGTGATTCTCTGAGCCTTCAGAAATTGAAAGATGGGAGAAATGTGAGCACCGTCTTCCTTCTTATAACAAGGGAACAACAAAAATCGTTCCAAGATGGGTGAGATTGAGGCATATACGTGACAAGGTTTGTTGAGGATTAGGTTTAAGAGATTGAGGCCGATACAGGAGAGGTCGATACGGGAGAGAGGAGAACGTGACCGGAGAGAGATCGAAGCATACACGACTTTACCCGCCAAAAAAGGGTAAAAGTGATATTTTTAAAAGAAAATAAGACCCGCCATATTTATTTAAGTGGAGGTAACTTTTTTTTCCAATTTTAGTGGGATTAGTTATAAAATGCCTAAAAATACCACATTTTTTAAGCATTAATTAAAAAATGCCCTACTTATGCGGCACATCGATATAAATGCCGTGAGTTTTCAATAATTATAAATAAATGCTGGTAAAAACAAAAGTCTCAGCATTTTTGAATAATACCGAGAAAAAAGTGTCGAAAAAAATTAGTTTTCTTGCAGTGAATGGTTAAAATCGAATTAGAGATTATCGAAGAATAAACCCAATTGAGGATATTATTGATTCATGAAAATTTGCGAATTGGGATGAAATGGACTAGTAAGGTGTAGAGGTCTACCTACTGAATTTATATGAGAAGAAATTGATAACCTTTGAGTGTTTGGAAAGCTCGGGAATATATAAAAAATAAAGTCATAATCTACAAATACGTAGGATATTAGAGGTAAAAATATACTTCGTATAGAATTGTCATCTGGGTTGTGCAAATACCTTATATATATATATAGGTGGGGTGAATACCTATATTATAATTTGTATTGTGTATAACATACCTACGCTGCTTGCTATCGGGGTGGAGGTTTCACATTATGGCCGATCTTATCCCGACGAGCCCATTTTTGGGGATTTTAAATTCGTACCTTAAGCATAGGACCTTGGATACGTTCTATCGGTGAGAGTGATAGTTTCGACGATTGAATGGGAGCGTAGGTATGTGTGTGACCCATTCGGCTGGGGAGTATGCTCGCCTCCAAATACGTGTGTTATGTTATTTAGGGTTCGGGAGAGACGCTGAGTCAATAGTCCTTTTTACAGCGAGAGATGTAACTGGACATGATAGCAGAGTATGCACGCACCACAGCTGTGTCTGGGAGGTGCCATAGTAGTATATATAATAGTGTGATATATATACTGTGATGTGATCTACGGTGTGAATTAGTAGATAAAATGAATAATGAAATTTCAATTGAATTAAGTAAGTATATACTTAATACTTGAAAGCCTAGTTCATCTTAAAGATAAATGAACACGTTTAATTAATATACGTATTGCGTGGAAAATACGGGGAGATGATAAGGGATAGAATAATAATTGAGAACCTTAATTAGGGAGGTAATATTTTACAATAGGAGTGCACACTAGATGAGAGGTGAGATTCTCAAGTGAGAATCTGATAACTAACATGTACTTAATACCTACTTAATTACACTTGTTAAGCACTTGTTATTTTTAAAAATCTTTTACAATCGGGCTCTGACCCGTTTCCTTGAATATTCACTTCTGTATTATATCTATTATACCAGGTTCCCAGCATCAGGGATGCTCGACTTAGAGTATGGATATTTTGATGTGCTTTTGGAGATGCAAACTTGGATTAGACGCTTTCATTTCATTGATTCCTATTTATGTAGGACCTATCTCATTTAGGGCATGTCGCCTAGGATTCTAGTAGTTCCATTTCTATTTCGGATAATATATTGGTTTTATGACGGTACTGTTATTGTCATTTTGTTTTCGATGGTGATCTTGAGATATTTAAACTGGAGAGTTTATTCCAGTTACATTTATTCTTGCTAACTTTTAATTCAGTTGTGACGTGATGTTACTTATTTTATTCCGTATTGTGGAATGGATTTAATTAAATTAAAAATGAAAAGTTTTGACACTTAGCTTAATTAATTATTAGGTGAGTTAATAAAGAAATTATTTTTCTATAGTGATGCTAAGACTGAACCAACTAGATATTCTGATTTAATTTAATAGATGACTGATCACCCGATATTTAATTAAGCAGGGTGTCTTATGGCTAGATTGAGGGCCCGAACCAAACAATACTGGATGGGGTAAAAAAGAAAATAGAAGATACCAAGGGTTTTTGGATCGAAGAGTTGCATGGGGTCCTATAGGCTTACATAACGACCGAGAGGACGCCGATAAGTGAAACACCATTTATGTTAGCCTATGAGTCTGAAGCAGTTATTCCCACCGAATTTTGGTTCCCAGTCACAGGGTACAAAATTACAATTTTGAGGCAAATGAGGACGAGATAAGTCTTGATCTTGATTTGATTGAGGAGAGACGAGAGGATGCTAAAATATGACCATCCGCTTACCATCAGAGAGCTGCCAGTTTCTACAATAAGAGGGTAAAAGGTTGGCCAATAGCCGTGGGAGGCCTAGTATTGAAGATAGTTTGACAGAAGCCGAAAAAACTGCATCTAAATTGTCTTGGGCCGTATCAGGTTATAGAGGAAGTCATCTCGAGGACCTACAGGTTGGAGAATTTATAAGGAGAACCCTTCTCTAATCGCCAGAATGTCGACCACCTGAAGCATTATTACCAATGATTTGAAATATTTAGATTGTACCAAGTGTAATATCTTTGTGGAATGAATACTAGAATGCAAGGTGTTGGCTCTTAATTTAGTTGTGTTTAATCTCTACATGTTTAAATTTGGTAAACTATAAAACATCATTTCTCATGGTGGAATTAGTTTCAACTTACTCTCGGTGATAACAGAGTTCATGGGAGACTCGTCTCGGCCATGTTCTCTCAATAACGCTGAGAGGTATTGTTATTATGGTAACATCATTCACTTGATGATAAACACAGAAAATTGAAAATTAATTGATTATGGTAAATTAAACATTATTATATGGTGAGTTTTTGGTCAAAACTCTCTCGGCGAGACGGGAGTGTATGAAGAGACGAGTCTCACCATACACTCTTATAAAATGACGAGAGGGGACCTATTATGAAACACCATCAATTTGGTGACAAAAATAAAAATGGAAAAATCATTTGATTATGGTTACTTACACATCACCATATGGTGAGCTTATGGTAAAAACTCTCTTGGCGAGATGAGAGTGTATGAAGAGACAAATTTTACCATACACTCTCATAAAAATGACGAGAGGGGACTTATTATCTCTAAGGTGAATCGGAGCCTATAGAAAGTGTACTTATAAGCATTATGTTTAAAGCAACCAAAAATATCACAAAAACAGTGCATATAAGACACTACACAAGGCAGAAATGAACGAAATATGCATTGCATATTAGACACCAAAGGATGACAAATACATAAATTATAGCCAATATTATAGTTACAAACGAGCAAAAAGTAAATGTTCAAAATATTACAAGTGGAATGAGAACAAGGCCGCAAGCGACCGCCCAATAAAACATATATTAAAGATTCAAAAAGAAGATCCTAAGGCTGCAGATCAGCCTGATCAGAGACGATCTTGTCGGTCACATGCCGAGTTTCAGCTTTAGGGTCATTAGGGGAACCTTCCCTTGTCACGGCCCCAAATTGCTTTGTTGTCTTGGCCTCCGTCTATTTAGGAGGAGAAACTGGAGCTTCTATCGGCCTGGGCGGTGGCAAACAAAGGGTCATAGAGGTCAAAAGCTTCAAAATATATTTAGACAAGTAGTGAACCTCAAGAAATCTGAGGACAACCCTACGATAAGACGTATTTACCCCCTCTAAAGGTATTAGAAAACGTACCCTAAGAACTCATCAGAGGCCTTAAAATCTGAAACAGACTTCTCATATGCCTCATCCTCAGCCTTCTTAATGGCATCCTTAAGGTCATCCTGATGCTTATCAACCAAAGCCTTCAATGTAGCATTGTTTTCCTTCTTCAGCTTGGCTAAGACATCAGTTTATTTCTGCTGAAGTTCTATCACTGCCTTTTGATGGTCGGTATCCTTGGCATTTATCTCTTTCTCGAGCTCCTTCTCAACTTTTAGAGTGTCCTAAGCGTGCTGGGTTTGAGGGAGCTTCTCTTGAATCCACTCACTAAACTGCACAAAGGATATGATAAAATGCAAGAATTTAAAAGAGATCCGTACGAGATGAGACAACTTTGGAAAAAATGGAACGGTGTGAAAAAGCAAGTATAATGGATTACCTAAGCAACCTTATGGATGCTGAAATCATAGGGCCGACAGGTGTCCATCGCCTCTATGAAGCGCTTGTCAGACTCAGGCATGATAGAAGTCATAGCATACCTGGACCTTCATGGATTACCCATGAATCATTCTGGGCTGATGGTCAGTTGGGAGAGCCGAGCAACCAAAGATGCATTAGAAGAAATGGGGATCATTTGGCCCGACCCTCCCTTAAACGAGACGTCCTTCCGATTTTTATTTTTTTGGGGGGAGGACAAGAGCATCATATCGGTGATCTCCTTCTTCTTTTCTGAAGCCTCGACATTACTAGGGCCGCTTATGATTTCCTTTTTAGGTTGGACAGGCAATGATGGCTTTCTGCCAAACTTATTCAGCATGCTGGAGATGTTTCATGCTGCTATTTTCTAGATAATCCAAGAGGCATTTATTGGATGACTTAGAAAAGGAAAAAGATGTTAGTGTGGGTACCTCGTCCATTTGTCATGGCCTAGAGAAGTAGCTTGACGAAGCCCTATCAAGAATAGGGGGAGTTCGGCCCAAACTCCGAAGTCTCACAAATGAATAAATTAGCAGCGACCCAGTCAAAATCCCTAAAATCTATCAGGAGATATTCTAGGGATTATGAGCCAATGTGGAGGTGCCCACACCCCTAATCTCCGAAGTTCACATGTATATATTGTACCCCTGGCCCGGGGCAAAAGGTATGTAATTATAAATACTCCCCTGGAGAAAAGAGAAATACAAACAGGGAGCACCACCATGGACGTAGGCAATTTACCGAACCACGTATATCTTGTGTCCTGTGTGATTATAATTATTCTATTTTGTGCTCTTTACTTTTCTGGTGATTGCATTTGCTTATAATTTGCGTTGAGATTTATTGTCACCATAATTAGTGCCGTCTGTGAGAAGCGATTGTTCTTCCTTTATTAAAGTCTTCACCAACAAGAACCTAGAATATCTAGTCACAACAGTAATGCCCCTCAAGTAGGGGATATTCAAGAGCAACCTATCACTCGTAGGGTTAGATATGAAGTTCAACGCTCAAACCCAAGGCCTCACCTAGAGAGACAAGTCTCAGAAGAAAGCCAGGGACCTGCTAGGTCCACAAAAATCTCCAGGCTGATCGATGCCTATGAGGCAAGGCTCTAAGATCCGGAGGAATCCACTCGCAAGTCGGAAGTCGAGAACGCCCACCTCAAAGGAGACTGGAGAAGATGTGCAGAAAACTCCATTGTAATACAAGGAAACATCATTATCGAATCCCTAGCCCTCAGACGAGTAGATCTCGCAGCCGATGAAGGAGCCCAAGACATGGATCTCATAGAATTGAGGGACACAGGTCAGATAACGACTGGTCTGAGTAACATCAATCAGCTCGTCATGACGGGAGCCCAGGACGAAGGGACGATAATATATGAAATTTAGTCCAGAGAGAGATGGACCAACACCCAGCACATCGAGGTGCCTGGTTGACAAGAGAGCTAGCTAGGCGAGCTCTAAGGACCCAGATGAAGTCCCCTCTTTTAAGGGAAATAGAGGAAAAAAAAGCCCCCAAGAAGTTCGCCATGCCCAGATTCAAGATTTACGATGGTAAAACTGACCTCATCAACCATGTCAGACATTACTGACAGACCTTTGGAGCCACAAGGATGCACTGATGTGCCAAATTTTCCTATCGAGCTTGCATGATGTGGCTCAAAAGTGGTTCGAGGAACTCCCCCATAGATCTATCAGAAACTTTGAATCCTTGGCAGAGCTCTTCACAGCTCGCTTTATTACTAGCAGCTCCCATCCAAAAAGGATGGTTGCTTTGTTGACTATGAAGAAAAAGCCCCAGGAAAGCCTCAGAGACTCCGTAAAAAGGTATTGGGAGCTATTCAACAAGGTCAAGGACTGCTCGGAGCAGGTGCCGTTGCATCCTTTAAGATTGGTTTATCCAGTTCCTGCCTCTTACACCAGTCCCTCACTAAGAAGGAGGCCACAACCATCGATGACTTGATGGCTCTTATTAAAAAATACGCCCAAGTCAAAGATGTGACCCATCTCAATGCAGGAGCAAATGATTGCGCCAAGTTTAGCGGCAAGGGAAGCGACAAAATTAAGAGTCAAAAGAAAGCGAGTAAGAATGGGGGAAAAAGCGGAGAATAGGAACAAGAGTGATGCCTAGAAGGCATTTCAAGAAGTAAACATAGTTTTTAGAGAATCGATCTACAAATTCTGGCAAAGATCAAGGACAAACTGTTAATTAACTGGCCTATGAAGATGGGTGGAGGCCCTTCAATGAGGAACAACACACTGAGATGTGCTTCCCACAAAAAGGGCAGGTATAAAATCGAGAACTGTAAACCAGACCCCTTAAGTATCACCTTGAAGAGTTAACTCAAACTGTACACTTGAATGAATTTGTGGAAAAGAAGGCATATAAGGTAGCTGCTAATGGAGATTAAAGGCTCAATAATGTGCTCGAGGAAGACGTCGTCCATGAGTTCGCAGTAATTTATGGAGCGTCCGACCTCAAAAAGATTTAAGGGAACATGGATCGGATGGAAGTCAAAAAGCTTACAGCAGTAATGCAAGCTTTTCAAATTGATCCAGCCAAAATGCAAGCAGGGAAGTGTTCGCGAGCAGAGGATGTCGACTACAACAAGCACATTGTGTTCACGGATGGGTAGCTAGTGGGAGTAAGAACCCCAAATCATGATTCCTTGATCATTACACTTAGGATAGATAACTATGACATTGACATGTTGCTCATCGAACAAGGTAGCTCATCCGAAGTAATGTACCTCGACCTATTCAGGAAGTTGAAGTTAAGTGTCGCTGACCGAAAGGAAGCCATCGTTCTTCTAGTTGGCTTCACTAGAAAAATAACCATCCCATAGGGAAAGATTGTCTTGCCAGTAAGGGCAGGAAACATCTCGAAAATAATCAAATTTCTCGTGGTCGATATTGATTCTCCCTACCTAGTAATCCTCGGCAAAGGATGGCTGCACACGATGAAGGCTGTACCCTCTACATACCATCAGAAGCTCAAATGTGTGACTGAATGAGGAGTGGTGGATATCCACGAAGATCACACGATGGCTAGAAAGTGCTTTATAGCATCCATCCACCCCAGGCCAGAGAAGAAGGTCGAGGAAGCTAGAAGTAAGAACAACGAGCAGGAGAGGCTAATGCCCTCCAAATAGTAACTAAGATATGGGAGACCAGAAGTGGAGGAGAGCATGCTCCTCCCCTCTAAAAGAGTCATCGAGGACCTGGAGGAAGTCACAACCAGTATCAGTTCAAGTGAAAGAAATTTCTTGATTGGAGCCTCACTCATCGACCATGAAAAGAGGTAATTAGTCACCCTACTCTGAAGTAACCTAGATGTCTTTGTATGGGAGCCTTATGAGATGCCCAGGATTGATCCAAAAATTACTTATCATCGAGTGCATGTCGATCCGGCTTTCAAACCAATAGCACAAAAAGCTCATTGAACTGCTCCGGAAAAAGCCAAGGCAATGGAGAAGGAAGTTGAAAAATTACTAGACACAGGATCCATACGGGAAGTCCAGTTCCCCAAATGGCTATCCAACCCAGTGGTTGTCCCTAATAGCAATGAAAAGTGGAGGGTCTGCATTGATTTCATCAATCTTAACAAGGCGTGCCCTAAAGATAACTTCCCCTTTCCAAAGATTGATCAACTGATGGATGCCACTACAGCACACGAAAGGATAAGCTTCCTAGATGCATACTCCAGATATCACCAGATCCCTCTGTACGAGCCAGATCAAGAAAAAATAACATTTTTAACCACAGTCAGGTTATATTGCTACAAGGTTATGCCCTTTGGGATAAAAAATGCAGGAGCAACTTACTAGCGATTGGTCACCAAGATATTCAAAGACGAGATGGGAAGCACTATGGAAGTCTACATTGATGACATGCTCATCAAGAGCAAGCTCGAAGAAGACCACCTCTCTAACCTATCAAGGACCTTCGAAATCCTCAGGAAGTACCGAATGAAGCTCAACGCAAGTAAGTGTTCCTTCGGTGTCTAGTCTGGAAAATTCCTTGGGTACTTGGTCAGTAAGAGAAGTATTGAGGCTAACCCAGACCAAATTGATGACATTAACATGGTACAACCCCCCGTACGATAAGAGACGTGTAGAAGCTCATGAAGATGTCTGCCGCCCTAAATTGGTTTATCTCAAAGTCATCCAAAAGGTGCCATCCATTCTTCCAGTTATTAAAGAAGAGCAAAGATGAAGAGTGGAATGATGGTTGCTTGAGGGAATTAGAGGGGATCAAAGCTTACCTCAGCAAATCGCCCTTGCTTGTGATACCTCAAGAGAATGATTCTCTATACCTTTACCTTGAAGTATTCAGTCATGCTGTAAGTTCTGCACTGGTATGCGAGAAAACTGGGACCCATCACGCAGTCTATTAGGCAAGCAAGACTCTTTTGGACGTCGAACAACGATACTTACCACTAGAAAAACAACTCACCTTTGCGCTAGTAATAGCCTCAAGGAAATTGAAACACTACTTTGAAGCCCACTCCATCATTGTACTCACATCCATCCTCTTAAAGCAGTCCTGAGAAAAGCAGACCTTTTCGGAAGACTATCAAAGTGGTCGATCGAGCTTGGGCAATTTGACATTCAGTTCCAGATGAGGAATGCCATCAAAGGTCGGGTCCTCGTCGATTTCATCACAAATTTTATAGGAGAATAACCTTGCGAACAACCCCAAACTATTCATCAGAATGAAGTTCCCCTGGCATCAGGTGTCTGGAGACTATATGTTGATGGAGCCTCTAATTCCAAAGGGGTAGGAGTCGGCATCGTGCTAATTACCCCTGAAGACACAATACTTGAGCAAAGAATTAGGCTCGAATTTGAAGCCTCCAACAACGAAGAAGAATATGAAGCACTGATCGCGGGGCTACAAAAAGTGCGAACGCTTGGAGCAAAGTGACTCCTGGTGTTTAGTGACTCACAGTTGGTCTCTAACCAGATAAGTGGCAATTTCAATGCTAGAGATGAGAGGATGGCAACCTATCTCACCACTGCAAAAGAATTGATGGCCAACTTTGACCAAGTCAACGTCTAGCAGTTTCCCAGAGGACAGAACAACCATGCTGATGACCTAGCAGCCTTAAGCTCGACGATCAACTCCGACTTAAAGAGGACAATTTAGATCAATTTCCTTTCCCAACAAAGTATCAACCAGATCGACGAGCTGCCGAGCGCTGGGTATGTTCTCCAGATTGAAACATCACCTAGTTGGATGGACCCCTTAAGGGATTATTTGAAGGATGGTGTGCTACCAGCAGATAAGAAGATCCCTCATCAGATAAGATTTAAAGCTGCTCGCTTTAACTTATCTTCTGATGGCAAGCTGTACAAGAGATCTTTAACTGGCCCTTACCTCCAATGCATTCATCCAAAGGATGTCGAGAAAGTCCTACATGAACTCCATGAGGGAATCTGTGGGAGTCACATTGGGGGCAGGTCGCTAGCTTTTTGAGCAATGAAAGAAGGCTACTAGTGGTCGTACATGTAGAAAGACGCTGGAACCTATGCTCGAAAATGCAAAAAGTGCCAACTTCATGCACCTATGGTTCACCAGCTGTCCAGCGACCTAAAGTCATTTACTAGCCCATGGCCTTTTTCCCAATGGGGTATGGACACCGTGGGCCCTCTACCTACCATGACCGATAATTATAAGTATCTATTGGTCGCAACATATTACTTCACCAAATGGATAAAAGCAGAGCCAGTGGCAAACATCAGAGATGCAGACATGATAAGATTTATATGGAGGAACATTATCACTCATTTTGGGATCCCTAAAACCAAAATCACTGACAATGGAACCCAGTTTGAGATTGGCCTCTTTCAGTGTTTTTACAGCGACCACGGGATCAGGCACCACTTCAGCTCTGTGGCCTACCTTCAGAGCAACAGACAGGCTGATGCTTCTAACAAAATAGTGATTAATGGATTAAAAAAGTGTTTGGAGCGAGCCAAGGGAGCATGGGTAAACGAACTACCACACATCCTATGGGCTTACCGCACCACTCCACGACAAGTAACTGGAGAGACATCGTTCGCACTAATATATGGGATGTAGGCAATTATCCCCTTGGAAGCTGGCCTCCCTACCATGAGGTCCACTCTGGTGGACCAAGGCTAGAACGATGCAGCATTGCTCGTTGAACTTGACCTAGACGAAGAACAAAGGGAGTTGTCTATAGTGAAGCTAGCAGCCTACCAGCAACAGCTAGCAAAGCATTACAACAGAAAGGTCAATCCAAGAGCATTCCAGGTTAGGGACTACGTCCTGAGGAAAGTTCTTGGCAGCACTGTAAAACTATTGGATGGAAAACTAGGACCAAACTGGGAGGAGGTCCATTCAAGGTGATAAAAGATGACCTACAAGGAGCCTATCACCTAGAAACACTAGAGGGCAGGAAGATACCTAGAGTTTGGAATGCAACCAATTTGAAGAAATTATACTTCTTGTTTTCTTTTTTCTTTTTGAACTCAGTGTTTGATTTTTAATTCATTTATGATTAATGTGATTTGTTTGGCAGTGGCATTTTATGTAGTGTTAATTTTTCTCAACTACATTATAATTCATGCACCCTTTCCAAGTCACAAGCTCCCCTTTTAACATACAAAACTAAGATCACGAGAAACTTAATAAAGCAGGGTCAATATGTAATGGCCCTCCTCAGGCATTCGTTAATAAACACGAATGACCTCATAGCTTACCCCTTGTAATATATGAAGCCCTACAGGGGACCCTTAGATAACATGGCCAACCCAGGTTGGCCGCCAATATTGTTTGGCTCAAAAATCCTGTTGGGATAGAAAATCCAATACTAGGTGTATCCTTGCCGTTGCCTCACTTAGGCCAAAGAAAGTGTGACGACACAACCTAAAAGGTGAAGTAAGGCAGAATGGTACACTAAAAGCATACTGGACTGGGGGGATACTCACTCAAAAACAAACTCTGCCTAAATCAAATCTAGTCAGCTAAAAGAGCCCAAGATAATTGAACAAGAAATCAAGGAAGTAAAAAATAACACAACACATGTTTAGCCGACAAATCTCCCAAAACATAACTATTTTATTACATCATTATATATACAAAGAGTTACATATGCTGAGTAATTTAAACCCTAATGAGAACGCTGAGCAAGATAGTCAGCCACCCTCTCTCTTCGGCCATCATCCAGGTGAGGAGATAATTCCTCATCGACTTCGTCTGAATTTGGTTCCATGAGCTATCTTGGGATCGCATCTATGGGAACCCATCGATCATCCCTTTTGAATGGGTTCGGCATCAAAGTTAAAGGAGAGATATCATGCCTATACTAGAGAACAGAGTTCTTAGGGATTTGTAACTCCCTAAGAGAACTTAACCACCCTCTTATGGAAGCTAACTCCTCAACCTCCTTCAACTTCATTAGAGCATCAGTCCAACCCTGGTTATAGCCATCAGCCCACACCTACCGAGGACCTTTCTTGAATAGGTGCCTCAGTAAGGTTACATATTTTTGAAAACCATCAGCTATCACATATGCCCCGCGAACGTCACCTCGCAGTTCGATAATCTCCTTAGCTGAACCACTATCATCAGTACCAGCTCGCCGTCTAGTCAATGAAGAGGAACGAAGTAAAACTCAAGGGGCAATGCTCGGTACATTCTCCCTAAGTCACGAGACTTCCCTCCTTAGAGCATCATTCTCCTGTGGAAGGACCTCTCCAAATTGATTAATCTCAGAAGCATCTAGAAGCTTAGCCTTCAGAGCATCCACTTCTTCCTGTACAGAAATGCCAACCTCCTCCATCTCCTCAAGCCTATCTTTCATCTTGGCAACAAGCTCTGACTGGTCTTTATAGTATTGATTCCTTGATCTAAGGGACTTATAGATTCTTACAAAGGCATAACGAACTCGGTTGTTCACATCAAGATGAAGAATTTTTCCTAGGTGGGAGGTAGCAGGAATATATTCCTCAATATCGATAAGCTATAAATCATATGAGCATCAAGAATAAATAAATAAGTTTATGAAGAGGAATAAAACTTCATTTCATTAAAACAAAAATAGTTTGAGTAATACAAAGGTCCCTAAGAAGACAAGCTGGCAACCTCAGTTTGTTCTGAGGATGCTGGTTACTTCCCCTTATCCACGGCAACCCCATGTGCACCTCCCTCAGATGGAGAAGTCACTATTCCCTGATCAAGGGGATCATCAGCAGTAGTGGTCAAGACAGCTGGGACACCTTCATTAGCATCAATAGGAGGCACCTCATCCACAACCGACTTGAGTCCAGGGTCGTGCTCGTTAAAGAGGAGGGAATCAACATCCACCTCGGTAGTGAGCGAAGCCCTATCCCAACCCTTCTTGAAGTTGAGACGGATGATGTAGCCAATCTGAGCCTCAGTATCCTCATATGCTGCAAGCCACCCAACATTGTACGAGCTCTCCTTGAGGGTGGCTACCTAAGATTCTATCTTTTTCATCTTCTCGACACGCCCTTTGTTCTCCTCAACCACCTCCAGCTTACTCGTACAGACCAAGTCGTAAGAATGCCTCAGCTCCCCCAGCTCCTTGGATGTTACCTCTTTTGCCTTGTTAGCTTTTACCAAGGCAAGATCGCAAGACTTGTGAGCAATACTAACAACCTTCAGGATTGCCTTTAACTTAACATTTTTCCTCACCAGCTCATCACGGCTGCTATAGAGGACGGTGAAATCAGATACAAACTGCAGAGAGAAAGAAAACTCTTAGTAAAGAAGGTATTGAAAAGAACTACAATAGTAGAGAAGTAAGAATATACTTACTAAGGCTAGCCCCTGACTTTCATTTAGGGCTAACTGATTGGTCCCTATACTTGACAACCTCTGGCTATTAGCTGGAAAGACTACTCTGTCGAGCACCGTCGGAGCCAGCTGAGGGGAAAGAGGAATAGAAGCCCTCTCAGCTAGGGCAGAT
This sequence comes from Sambucus nigra, assembly GCA_949130495.1. Taxonomy (NCBI): domain Eukaryota; kingdom Viridiplantae; phylum Streptophyta; class Magnoliopsida; order Dipsacales; family Adoxaceae; genus Sambucus; species Sambucus nigra. The sequence continues at coordinate 154,274,563 of OX422213.1, forward strand.
ACGGGCACTAGAGACTGCCCCGTCTTGGTCCTCACTTATTCTCTCCTCCTTTCTTCGTCTCCTTCCTTCTTCTTCCTCTTTCTTCCTCTCTTATTCCTTCTTCCTCACTCTTTCTCTCACCAAAGCCTCCTCTTTCTTCTTCATCTCCTACTCATGAGTTACAATTCGGGAGCCAGTGGCAGTATCCCAACTCCCAGACTTCTTCTTCTTCAACCTATGAGCAAGTGACACATTATCCTCATCATCATCCTGGATAAAATTCTTCCTAGGAGGGGCTATAGTCTCTTTGCTGGAGCTATCCGGGTCCTCCAAACTCTCTGAACCCTCCTCCGAACTATAAGATCCTTCACCACTTGAACTCTCTTTGCTAGAGTCAACTTTAACTCCACCTCTATCAGCCCCCACGCTGTCTTCATCAGAGTTGTTCTCCTCTTCATCCAATTGGATTGGTTTAGCTGCAACCTCTTCTATGATATCAAGGTGAGGAATACTACCAATAGGTCGGGCAATGAAGTTGGATCCAATGTTATTATACTCTAAAAGGAATGTAGCTGATCGCGGATGCTCGCCGTCAGCCAAGTATTCCTTTAACTTCCAAGCTTTGATTAGCAGCTCGAATTTTATAGAGTTCAGGTTCCAAATTCTTTGTCTTCGCTGAAAAAGGAAAAAATAAGAAATATAGTATACTAATAAAAAAATAATGAGCAGAACAAGATCTATGTCTACCTATATACTCCTCCCCAGAAAGGGGATCATAGGTCCCATGTACCTCGTTCCCTCAGTTTGAGGAGGGAACTACCAGTTCCTAGAAATAAACCCTTCTTGCTAATAGTCCTTGTGAGAATTAGGTAGATTGACTACCAACACCCTATCAGGACTCCTAGCTTTCAAATAGAGGAGACCAGAACTTATTCGAGAGAAGGTATAGCAATAAAAAATTTTAGCAAGACCTAAATTGGTGCCATAGAGCTGATTGATCCTATGCACACCATTCATAATTTTCCAAACGCTCGGAGAACATTGGGCAGGAACTATATAGAAATAACTAAAGAAATGCAAAAACAAGCAATTTGGGGGAAAGGTTAGACCCCAAGAAGAATATGAATCCAATGCCCATCCTCAATGTCTCGAACATTGCGAGGGACATGGTTACATTAAATATCCACCCAGTTAGGGATGTTGTAAAATTCCCTAAACTCAGCTACTGACCTATTGCCTATTCTTGCCATCAGAAGAAAACCCCATAGCAGTGACAAAGAAGAAATTTCAATAAAAAATAAAGAAGAAGTTTAAAAAACTCACAAAGTAAAAATTAGCTTGGGACGATGCAAGGCCACAAGCAAGGAAGGTGAAAATACAAGAAAGAGCTCAAAGGAGAAAAGAGAAACTTGGAGATGAGAAAACACAGTAAGAAGCTGAAGAAATCTTGAGAGTGCAAAGATCTTTTGAAGCGGATATGGAATGGACTCTTCAAACAAATATAAACATTCTCAATGATGATGCACAAAGAACGAAGTAAAATCTTCCTCCTAAATCTACTTGGGAATGACATTTCACTCCTCAAAGCATCTTGCAATTCACAAAAATGCCATCAGAGCTATTATTTAAAATTATTGAGCCCAAATTGTGACCCAAAAATTTTAGGGAAAATTGTGGGTACCCCGTCCATTTATCCTGGTCCAAAGAAGTAGCCTGACTAAGCCCTATCAAGAATAGGGGGAGTTCGGCCCAAACTCTAAAGTCTCATAAATGACTAAATCAGCAGAGCCCCATTCAAAATGCCTAAAATCTCTCAGGAGATATTCTAGGGATTATGGGCTAACGTGGAGGTGCCCAACTCCTCCTCTCTTCGAAGTTCACATGCATATATTGTACCCCTGGCCCGGGGCAAAGGGTGTGTAATTATAAACACTCCCCTGGAGAAAAGAGAAATACAAATAGAGAGAACCACCGTGGATGTCGGCAATTTGCCAAACCACATATATCTTGTGTCCTGTGTGATTGGAGTTATTCTAATTTGTGTTATTTACTTTTTCTGGTGATCACATTTTCTTATAATTTGTGTTGAGATTTGTTGTCACCATAGTTAGTATTGGAAGTAACAATAAAAAATGATACAATAGTTAGAAAAATGTCATGTACTTACACAACTCGATCAGGGGGTCAACCCCTAGATCCGTCTTGGCCAAAAAAGGAGGAGTCGTTAGTTGTTCAAATTGTATAAGGCCACCCTTATCTACTTAACCCTGTATTTGGTTGATCTTTTCTCGATCGTCAATGCTCAAGACGGGATCAGTCTTATCAGACATGGAATATTTTGCCCATATCTAGGGAACCTTCAGCTCTAAGGCAGGGTAAGCGACGTTTGTACTGAACTCCCAAGCACCCAATACAAATAAGTGTTGGGGCTTCCAATGATGGTTCAACATTTGGTTTACCAAGAGAAGTTTTTTGGTCAATTTTTTGGGTACAAGGTGATAATATCCAAGCGGAGATTTTATGGACGATACATTGTAGTAAGCTTTTAAAAACACTAACTGAAAGGTCAACACTATGAACTAACTTCCAGAGAGGGATGAAATCGAGCAAAATCCTCCACGCATCGGGAGAAATTTGCGCTAGGGTGAGACCCATACTGGCCAAAATTGTCTGCATAATAGGCTGAACGGGAAGACAAAAGCCAACCTTTAACATCTATTCATAGACATCTATTTCACCCTCTCGACTATTGAAAGCCCTCTCATCTTCATCGACCACCCTTATACTTATAGTGGGATTGATCCTGTATGAGTTCTTCCAGTATAAGAGGTCTATATCCTTGGCAGTGCTCTAAAAGGTTTAAACATAAGAGGTATCAAGTGTTTCCTCAGCCTCATCCTGAAAATCTACAATTTCAGCGATCGATACTCCACTTGGAAACCTACTGGCAAACTCAGCAGCTAGAATGGTCGATAGAGGAACGACAACAGATGGTGGGGGGAATGAAACATTAAATTTTAGCTCTTTACTATCTGAGAGAACGTGGATGGATGGTTATTTATTACTAGACTCGACCTCATTAAAGTCCTCAGTACGAGATGAGAGAACCCTCATGGCCTCGTCAAAGATATTTACCCCGTCCAAGTACCTAGAGATAGATGGACTACACTCTTCAACAAACGACATTTATTGGGACCTCTGAGATGAATCCCCACTCATACTATCATTACTATCACCGCCTAGGTCAACAAAATTGGGTTTTGGTGGATATACAATAGGTAAGGGAACTGGTTGGATTGGAAGTGTATACTCGGTCTCAGCTTTGTGTTTAGCCTCGGCCTTAGTCTCATGCTTTCGTAGCTCCTTAAATATAGTCTCCCTCAGATGTGGGAATCAATCAACTATTTCGTATAGGGTTTTAAACATTCAAACAGTTTTTGGGTTTGACCAGGTTGACTTAAAGATCAAAAGGGGAACTCAAGGGTTTTTCTATATGAACACGAAGAACATCAAAGTCCAGTCCACATGAGAAGGTGATCGAAGATGGGCCGAAAAACCTAACAATCAACTATAAATTTACCTTACACCTAGGAAAAGAACCAAAACACTCCTCACCACCCTACAACCTCTAGAAAGACCACTTGTTCCGCTTATAAACCACCAATGATGCCCTAAGTGGCTGTCTGAAAATTGATAGTTTGCCGAAAAATCTAAAGATACGAAAAAGATTCAAACCAATTATTGAAAATGAACAAAAGTAAAAGTAAATGCTAAACTAAATAAGACTGAAACTCTTGAAGTGAAAGAATCTATAAAGATGGCCTGGAAATCATTGAAAGATGAGATGGATAACAAGGGTTTGGTTTAACAGAGCTTGGGCACGAAGAAGAAGGAGCAACAAGAGAAAATGAAAAGTTTTTAGATTATTTAAATGAAGTAATCATTGGATGAGAAAATCGAAGCATTAAATAATTAAGGGTGCAATACCCAAGAAAGCCTACAATCGCCTAAACTTGGTTGGCACTCCAAGCCATAAGGTATGTGATACATGTCACATCAAGCCCGATTGATTAATAGATGTAGAAACCACATTTTAAGACCCCCCAAGTCTCTCCTTAGGTCCCTAGAACCTCCCCATTCATTATAAATCTTTGGTCATTATAGAGTACCTATCTAGAGGTTATAGATCGCTCTTGAGCCCCATTTGACTCTGATCATCTCCATCATCACAGAGAAAGCTCGATAAATATTTGAGGGCTATGAATCCCCTTTCCAATAGCCTTCCCCAAGTATGAATTGGCATAATGATTCCGATGAACGAACTATTTTATTATAAAAACCGATCTGGATGCCATTGGGCGCTCCCAAGCCCCGATTTGACCCCAATCAACTTCACCGTCAGAGAGAAAGATAAATGAATCCTTGAAGGGCACCGAAAACCCTTTCTAAGAGTCTACCCCATACATTAAATGGCATAAATTTCGAACGAATGATCCATTTTCCCTCAAAAACTAATTCGGAGGCCACCAGGTGCTCTCGGGCTCAGTTCGACCAAAGTCAACTCTTCTGCATGAATGAGACTGAATGAATCTTCAAAGGGCACTAGATGTCCTTTCCAACGGTCCACCCTATGTGCGAATCAGCCTTACAGTATGGATGAATGATCCCTTTTACTCCGAAAGGTCACAGGGCATTTTAGGGCTCGTTTGACCAAAGTCAACTCTTCGAACAGGGAGAAGCTCTTTAGAACATCTAAGTAACTCACACAACCTTTCTAACAGTTTGCCCCGCTTGTGATTTAGACTTATGATTTTGATGAACGATCCATTCTTGTCCGACGATCTTTTATCAAAAGGACCTATGGGCGCTTTCGAGCCCCGTTTGACCCAATGTCAACTCCTGAACCCGAGAACAACCCCATGATTATCAAAGATCACTAAATTACCTTTCTAACAGTATGCCCCGTGTGCGATTTGGACAAACCGATTGCAATTTACGACCATTTTTTTGAAAAATATACACGAGACTGCCAATTGGCAAGTCCATTGCCCTATCTATCGGTAGTGTGTCTAGGATACCTGCCGATAGGCAGGACATGTACAATTCCGATCGCCTTTCCCCTACCCTATATAAGGAGTGAATGATCTCACTTTCCAAGGCACCTTAGAACCATAAATTTTAGTGATCTTAGGAACATTCTTTTGCAATCAACGAAGTTTCCTTAGGTGAAATTCTTCTCCACCTTTCATTCCCATCAGTTTCATACCCAATTTAGCAAAAATATTCTTCTCTCTCATCCCACATTCATCCCAACTTGCAAGGAGGTTCATTAACAATCAAAATCAAGCTTCAAGTCTCCAAAGAAGATCCAAATATCATTCTCTCTCTTTAAATTCCTTTTATTCTTGTATTAGTTATATAAATAATTAATTTAGCTTTTGGCTTTAGATCATACACATTAATATCTCATCCTTTATTAGTTATATTGTACATAATTTATTTTCTATAAAAAACCCAAAACAAAGAAAAAGATGGTTACACCTATAAATTTCGACGGGATTCTTCATCACATTGTATCAAAACTAAAAATATATTTTCTACACACACACATATAATAAACTCCCATTTGAATCTATGGGATAAAACCCACCCATGTGTCGCATGCGAACTGCGTGTACTTCGATGCCTTTATAGGCTGCTTAGGCATCCCAGGCTAAAACTCGAGACTCGAGTCCTATTTTTCTATTTTCATATTTTCAACATTTTCCTATTTTATCTATATATTATTCATATATATCATACTTGTGATTCGTACTTGCATCTTATCTAACACATTATCGTTTCATCATAACGATCAATATCTCAATAAGCGCACACATCATATTTTTTAATTATTATTTTGGGAACATTCCTATGGATGACCTCACTCTATCTTTTCCATGATGCGAGTAGATCGAATTCGATCTCCACTTATATATACTTGCACACACACTTCACGGAGAAATTAAGGAAAGTAGTAACATAAGCCCATGAGAGACCGAAAGGGCGGGATGGGTGCACAACACCTTTTTATTCCATAACTTAGCCCCCGAACCTCTGATCTAATTTGTTTTGCAAGCATCAGTTTGGCTTTGATGCTGTTCTCTCGAGGCGACAACATGTTCTTTGGCATGTTTTATGCAAAATAGGCTGGAAACTATATCTCTTTACATCAACCCAAACCGACAACGGCTGAAGCACCCTCGATGTAGTGAGGGGAGCGAGACCTTTATCCTCCCTCTTTTCCCACGAAAGTGCAGGGAGGGAAGATATCGGGATGGCCATAGTGGTGACTCTATTGGGGATTCACTTAATACAGTTAGACTCTATTTGCATAGGTGTTATCATTTTCTGCTTGTGTGCATATGCACCTACTTGTATGCTCCCTTTTCTCCTCTATTACTTCTTGTATATATCTACCTCAATCTTTCCATTTTCACTTCACACACTTGTAAATATTCTCTATTTACACCTCACATTACCTACACTTGTATATAAGGTCACGTATATCCACATATATCATACACCACTTAGAATATCCATGCTTAGGTTTCACTAGAACACACCTCCATATATCACACTTGTATATATCCATGCTCACTTATACTTATCACACATAACTTGTAGTTTAACGATGCTTAGGTTCACTACCACACGCTCATTTAAAGATATGAATGCATCACTCACGTATTCATTCTTAATAAAATCTTCATGCTTTATGCTATAATTAATTTTCATGATACTTGTACATTGTTCTTTAATACTATAGTGCTCATCATGCTAAATAAAAGTAGTCTCTCCGTAATATACTAATCAAGAATCATGCATTTTGCACACTACATCACCAAGAGCATGGTTATTGAACAAAATTTTGTCCTATACTGGGGGTCGCTTTGTGATGGGTGCTAGTCTGGTAGGTTATAGTTATCCTCAGCATTACAACTCTCACCTTCCATTGGCCGAGTATCTTTGATGTATATAGAACGGTTCACCCCACGTCGTACCGCTTAACCGAAGTTATGACAAGAGGTATATAGCAGGGAAATCATTCATGTACATTGATTACATCGAATTGGCTCTCATATGTACTGTCCCCACAAGGTATATAGTGAGTCAATTAACGTACACTCATGTATATCAAATGGCTTGTCTACATGTACCGATTGCCCTCAAAAGCAGGACGTATATCGTGGAAGTCATGCCAAAAGGGGGAACCTTTTCATTATCCCAATAACAACATGTACTCACATAGGCATCAAACCTAGGGCACATATATTTAGTTTGTCGGTTACAAATCCCAACTCTGCCGAAATGCCCGGTAAGCATGCCACCCAAATTTTCACCCAGTTTCATCTTTTTTCAAAACGTGACCCTCTCCACGAGCCTGGAAACAAGTCAAACTTTGTTTTACATATTTTTCGAACCCAATTTTTCCAAGTTCGGGTCCAGTCCAATATTTCTTTTTACATTTAGGTAAACCTAATACAAGTGAAAACATAATAATAATAATAATAATAATAATAATAATAATAATAATAATAATAATAATAATAATAATAATCTTGCTGAGACTCTTCTATTGTTTTCCTCCTTCCTTACCTAAAGTATCAAACATATTTTTCCTCCTCTTTTATCAAAATACCCAAAAAATTATTTTTCCACCTCTTTTTATCGAGATACCAAAAACATTTTTCTTCCTTTTTATTATAAGTACCCAAAACATTTTCCCATCTTTTATAAAAGTACCAAAAACATTTTGTCCTCCCCTTTCCCACAAAAAATATTAAAACCTTTTTCCTCCTTTCCTATAAAAGATTCATCCTTTTCTGTTTGAAAATTAAATTCGAATCATTTTCCTTCCCAGGTCGATCGCATACCCGACCCTTGGCCTGACTCCCTATTGGCTTCGGTCTTTCGTCGAACTGCCCCGAATCTCCATCAATTCTCCCGTTTCTTCCGCTGAGTAGGGAATCCACCTTCACCAACTTTTTATAGAGAATGTAGATCAAGTATCGAATGTGCAACCTAATTTGATGACAGCCCTAGTATAACTTACCACCAAGATTGACAACCTTCAAGCCTAGGTTCATGACCTATTTCCAAAGTGCTTGAGGTCCCTATTTCCAAAGTTCATGAGATGCAGTGAAATCAGGTCCCTATTTCCAAAGTGCTTGAGGTCCTCTTACCTTATGCTATGGGTCCACCCACACTTTAGCCTATTTGGGTCCCGAAAGAATATCAGCACACTCCACGTACCCCTCCTGTCAATGGACCACCACCAGCTCAACTCCTTATTCCAAATATTGCCCATCGAGGGGCTAACTCGCCAGTACCCATCGATTTTAAGGAAGAAGAACAGAACAAGGTCAAGTAGGACCTCAAGATGCTAACCAAGAAATATGATCAAGTCCGAATCTTCGGGAACGACATAGATTACATACATATGTCTCCCTACCCTAAAGCAAGGCTGCCGAAAAAATTCAAGATGCCCAACATTGAGAAGTTTTGGGGTAGGGGATTACTAATTATTTATCTTCTAAGTTACCACCCATACATGACTCTCCTAGGTGCCTTTGAGGAAATAATAGCCTAGATGTTCCAATAGACTTTGAAAGACAACGCTATTCGTTAGTTCCTATCCCTTGAGGAATCCAGGATTCTGTGAATTCATGTCGTTGTATAAATACAACAAGGAGTTGGAGGTTACACATCGTGATTTAAAAATTCTCAAGCAAAGCCGTAGAGAAATCGTAAGTAATTTTATATCAAGATGGAGAGAAAAAACGACTACTATGACCAACTGACATTTTGAAGAGGATCAAGTTAGTATTGTGAAGAAAAACATTTTACCCCATGTTCGAGCGATGATGGGAGGACATTATTACCCACATTTTTGAGCCCTCTAGGAAGCAGGAGTGGATATTGAAGAAGGTATTGCCAAGGAAGAAGCTGAGCCAAAGAAAGTATCCAAAAAGTCCACTCCAAGAAAATATGAGAAGCATGCTATAGTCTTGACCATCATCAACATCTCACAACCAACTACCTCTTGGGCGTTAGAAAGTCGTGTCAATCCACTCAGAAAAAAATACACGAGCTTCATGATACCCTCTCCAAAGTCTACCAAGCCTTATTGAGATGAAATCTCATCAAGCCGTTGGACCCTCGTCCATTACCAAACCCACTTCCCAAAAATTTCAAACCGGACGCCCATTATGATTTTCACCAAAATGCCGGCCATACCATTGTTTAATCTTCAAAATGTACTCTAAGGTCTAAGTGACTGGGGTGTCATTTCCCCACCATCTAATCCTAAATCAAACACGACTCACAATCCACTTCCAAACCATACAAATGTCATCTTCCGAGATAATGACTCAGAGTTCGACCAATCTACTCAGATTGTACCCAGTAAATCATCCATCATACCCGTATTTTCACCCACACCCTATAAAGTCTACCTATATTTTCTCCTACACCCTGCTTATTTTTTCGACCAAGCCCCGTCGCTTCTTACAAGAGCATGGATTACTCCTCATACCCGGTCCGAGGAAAAAATATGAAATTACCAGCGAGACTGAACCAACTCTTAGAGTTTGGGCTGAAATTACCCTCAGAAATGACCATTCACTGCCAGAAGTTCAGAACACTGTTCATGGAAGCCTGAATGTGGGATTTCTAGTCAGATAATTTGGGGGTACCTATCGATGAAGTAATCTTAGACGATGCAGTTCAGATCATTGCAGGCTTGTTCCGATAGACTAATGAAATTTTTAGTATGTTCAAGTTACTTGATGCCTTAAAGTTATAAGGGCGGTTGGTTCCTTCACTTCTGCATCTTCTCGTTGTGTGGGAGGATCTATATGAGGAAGCCATAGAGGTTGTATAGTGCATTGACTTGTCGTGTCAAGACGACATCATTTCCACCGGATGGGGGGAAGAGTTTGATAATGCATACGAAGTGCCAGGACAGAAAAAAGGGTTAATCTAGTGATCAGTATGTGTGGGATGATTGATGCGACGTGAACTACGTGCTTATGTAGACGTTGTTTTCGATTCACCGCCAAGATACAAAAACTTAAACTATGACTACACTCGTCAAGGGAGTATAAGAGCCAGTCTGGGTATCGAGAATCCACAGGGAATGTTGGACAGATTTTAATTGATTTATCACTTCTAAAATAAAAGTGTAAAAGGTGATGGGTGTAAAATGGGAAAAAGGAAAAAAAAGAAGTTAACTATGGTAAATAAGATTAAACAAAGAATGAAAACGAGATTAGGGTCACATCCCCTCCATGGGCTAAACAACACATAATTAGGATTTTGGTTTGAAAACATCTAATTGAGCATAATCAATTAATTATAAATATCGCACATGAAGGAATTTTATCCAAAAATATAAGATAACAAATTTAATAAAAAAATGGTCACACGTGGATTAAATTTGGAATATCGCAATAAATACTAACGTTGCGTGACAAAGAAAGTTAAACGCATAATATTCCAACTTTAATACACGAGGTTTCAAGTTACTGTGATTTTATACAAAACCTAACTTTCAGAGCTTGAGAGCCATTAATGGTGGACACATGACCCCAATCCTTTAACTAGCCACAATACATGAATAAACTAATTAAAACTATAAATAAACTAGCTACAACTAATTAACTAAGCATGGAAATTAACTACAAAGAAAAAAATCAAGTAAATAAAGCATAGATACAAGAAAGAGGACAATGAATAGTAACCACTTACATAAATGGGTGTAACCCAAAGAGAAAAGAGGAGAGGGAAGCTCCTAACAATGAAATCCCCAAATGTCTTCCAACTACCAAAATGAATGTCCACCAACAAATGAGAACAAAAATTAACTTAAACAAAGCCCTAGTGGTAAACTAGTAAATCAAAAGTCCAAAATCTGGAAGCCCAAATTGATTCGGGTCCAAACCGGATCAATTCGAAAACAGGGGAAAAAATCGTTTCTGGTCCAAATCGAATCAATTCCCCTTTTGTACTAATCGATTTGCCTAAGAAGGTTAGCAATTCTGCATTCCGGATCAACACTACGGAAAATGCCGTAACTTCTTCATTATAACTCAAAATTAGGCACGATCGGAGGCTACGCGAAGATAGCTCAGAGGGATACAATTTCCAAGAAGACATTGGGCCAAAAATCCAAATGATGAAATGACTAAAATTCCCTTGAATGTGCCCTTGAGTGTGCTTTCGAAGACAAAACCTTCCCAAAAATGCCATAACCTCTTCATTATAAATCAGAATCTTGCACCGTCGGTGGCCACGCAAAGAGAACTCAATGAGATACAACTTCCATGAAGAACTCAATACTAAAAATTGAGTGCTAAAATTACTAAAAGTCCCCTAAAGTTGCAATATTCAACGAAACTTTTTCGGAAAGCGACCAAACTTCACGCTAGGCACTTTTATACCTACAAAAGCTCAATTATACCTCGCAAAACACGTAAACATATAAAATAGAGGTTTTGTGTTTAATGAGCATAAATATAGGAATTAAAGTACCCGAGGGGGCTAAAATTCATAAATAAAGATGGTAAAAACAGGCAATATTCGATACGAATCACACTCCCTAAGTTACACATTACTAGTCCATAACAATGAAATGCAAAGAAAGAAGAACAATAAGTAAACCACTAGAAAGGAGATATGTAAAAAAAAGATAAAAGCCACTTTCGCGGGGGAACGATTGCATTTAGTATATGCAATAAGCAGCTAAACTCCTAGGTTATCCTAGTGGACGAGTGTCATCTCGTGAGGATTTTCAGGGATGAAACCCACATGTGTCCTAAAAATGTATGCCTAACCACATGCAACATGCCCAACAATAACGAAAAATATTTTAAATACATTATTAGTAAAGCGAATGACTTCACATAAAAGTCCGTTGTTATTAACATTATAGAATGAACTTTATTGAATTAAAACCATAAAAGTGGGAGGGGAGAGAGTACATGAAAAGTATGATTTGGCAAAACTTTTATAAACCAGATAAGCATTAAAGCATGCATAAATTCAATCCTCTACGGATATTACACTCAATAAATAAAATCACTCAGAACAGGAGGTAATACACGGGACATGTGGGCATAAAGAGTAAATGTAAATGGAAACTAGGCTTCACACATGCCATTAATGAATAACAATATATATAAAATGAAAAATTGTAATCTCAATGAAAGATATCGTTCATTAAAGGAGGCGAAATGTATTTTCACAGATTATGAAAACTATTTAAACTTTTAAATCAAATTCACCCTAGGATCACATAGGACTTTATAGGGTTGTAATGTAGGTTTGGGGTTAAGGGTATGAAATGAAAGGAATATGTACGGATTCAAAGGTATTTGGAGATGAAAACTCAAGATAATGAAAAATTGTGTGAAATTTCAAAATTGAAATAAAATATCCATAAAAGCATTAAATATAAAATTGAAGAGCGACAAGGATTATTCAACGCTATATACAACATATACAACTTTATCTTTCTTTTGTTTCTTCTTTTTTCTCTTATTTTTCTTTTGTTTTTCACTTCAGTTTTTTCTTCACTTTTCTTACTCTTTTCATGATTAATTGCAACCGCAAGACACTAACATCATTCAATCCTAAGTATCATTCCAAACAAAGGTATGTAAGGTAATATGCATGGTTTATAACTCCAATGTGGAGTTAGTTATGGGATTTTGGGTTATGAAATGAAAGGCTATATTAAGGCTCAATGGGGTTGACTAGGGAAAACATATACGGTGAGGTCAAGGTCAATATGTGTGATATATCAAAGATGTCCTATGATCATGTCCTAAAGTTTATGCAATTATTGAGTCAAAACAACTTTGAAAATCACACTCAAGCAACAAATTTCATAAATGAACGATCAAATGAAAGAATAGTGAGATTACCGACGAAATCAACGTTTTTAAGGAGGAAAGAGTAGCATATAACACTCACAAATGAAGGAATGTCTCGAAACTCACTTATGTAAGTATATACTATGAAACAAAAGATTATCGAGTTATAAAAATCTTAAACCAAATCAATAAAATAAGAAAAACGCATGTGCTCATGGGCTTAAGGTTTAATTCATGAAGTTATTCATAATATTAATAATATGAGCACTAAAGTCTAATAACTTCTCAAATCGAGAACATGCATCGTTGAGTTGTCTATTGGATCGGGTAATTATTAAAATTTATCATTGAAACCAAGGCAAAATGCCCAACAAAGAAGAAAAAAGAAAGAAAATATTTTTGAAATTTTAAAACATTTCAACAAAAAGGCATGCTTAGTAATAACATGTGATCAAATCAATGAAACGAAACAGAGAATGGATAGAATATCCATTTTTATCGAGTGTGAACCGTGTGCTCGTGTAAGGGCATTGTCGTTGCTTTTAGTTCACCGCCTCAATGCAAAAACCTAAATTATGACTATACTTTTTTAAGGGAGTATAGCGGCCAGTCCAGGTATCGAGAATTCATAGAGAGTGTTGGAAATATTTTAGATATTTTATTACTTCTAGAATAAAAGTGTAAAAGGTGATATGGTTACAAAGGGAAAAAGGGGAAAACATACTAAAACAATATTAATAAAACGGGAGTTAGGATCACATCCCTGCCGTGGGATAAACAACGCATGATTAGAATTTTGGTTCGAAAACATTTAACTGAGCATTTATAATTAAATATAAACATCACGTTTGAAGAGACCTAACCCAAAAATGCGAGATAAAACATTTATTAAAAAATGGTCACACGCGGATTAAATTCAGAATATCGCTTTAAACACTAACATTGCGTGACAAAAAAAGTTAAACGCATAATATTCCAACTTTAATACATGAGGTTTCAATTAAACGTAATTTTACCAAAAACCTAACTTTTGGAGCTCGATGCCCATCAATGGCAGAGAAATGACCCCAATCCTTTAATTAGCCACAAGACATGAATAAACTAAGTAAAACAACTAATTAACAAGGAAAACAAGAATTAAACTACAACAACTAATAAATCAAGCATGCAAATTAACTACAAAGAAAGAGATCAAGTAAATAAAGCATGTACATAAGGAAGGTGATAGTGAATAGTAACTACTTTCACAAATGGGTTTCACCCCAAAGAGAGAGGAGAGGGAAGCTCCCCCTCCCCCCCCCCCCCACCCAAAAAAAAACCTAAGCTAAACTTATGATTAGGCACATATTCTTCGTATTTATCCCCTTAATTTCGGTATTTTTATGATCCCGTGCAGTGTAATTAGATTGGATTTGTCTCTTATTTATGCTACTAACCTTTTTTGGCAAGTATTTCGTGTTTTGTGTATTTCCCATGTGTTTTACAGGTATTTCATGCAAGTTAGTGCGAAAGAGAACGCAAAACAGTGAAAGAAACTAAGAAATGGAGAGTTGAAGGGCATTTTCGTAATTTTTCAGCATTAGTCCGGAGGTGGGGCCAACTAGAAAGTTGAATATCTCTAAATTACAAGAATACTGGAAAAAATAGCACCTCAATCCGAGCTACGGTGAAGAAGTTACGATGTTTTGAAGTTGTGCGATAATGAAGAGAAATGGAACAGTACCGATCCGGATGGAACCAAACCGATCCGGTGGGGACCGGACCGATCCGGTCAAGAAAAAAGAACCGATCCGGGACCAGATGGATCGGGTCCGGACCGGTCCGGTTGTGCGAATTGCTGTCATTAATTATGCGGATTTTTGGCGTGCTGGATGGTGAAACTTGTGCCACAAGCTAATTGAGCTGTCAAATTCGAGACTTTGTGCTATAAAAGCCCATGCCCTACATCATTTAAAGGAGGCTAGGTTAGAGGTAGCTAGGTTGAGAGTTCTAGAGAGAAGGTTGAATTTTAGGGTCAGATTTTGAGAGAAAATTTTCTATTCCTTCAAGAGTTTTCATGAACCCTAGTTTGTAAGAAAATCTGCATTCCAATTCCATTTTTGTTGCTGAATTCAAGTAAAATCTTTCCATTCTCTAGTTTTATTATTTGCAATTTATTTACAATGTCTTGTAGATCCATAATTTTATATGTGAATTTATTCTTGAACCAAATCATGAGTAGCTAAATTCCCAAGGGTTGGGGTACATGAACTCAATCCAAGGCAAATTATTTATGTAGAAAATAGAAGATAAATTAAAATATTGATTGAATCGTGAATGGAAATTATATGAACATTGTAGATCTTTTAATCTCTCTTGCCCTAGGTACTTGGGATGTTTAAGAATACAATGTGCGTATAATTATTTAACACCGCTTTATATTTACCTTTGATTTCGTATGGTGCGGGCTTGAACCTCATATACGTAATGCTTAGGATCTATAAAGACTGGATTTATTCAAATTTATAATTTACAATTCTAGTATTCTATACGGTAATTTGTTAAGGTTTGAGGGATTGTACTCCACCCTACTTTCTCATTCATCTTAATTTCTTGATTTACTTATTTTTTCCCTCTTCAACCATCATCATCTTTTTCACTTTTATTTTAGAAGTAATAAATCAGTTAAATTCTATCAAACATTCCCTATGGATTCGATACCCAGACTCGCCACTATACTCCTTAAAGAGTGTAGTTACAAGTTCAGATTTTTTTGTATTGAGGTTGGAAGTCAATAACAACGACTAGCGTATTACACGGACGCTCGGTTTTTCCACTCGATCAATATGGCGCCGTTGCCGGGGATCCGAAATTGATAAATTTTTAAGAAAGTTATTTTTATCTACAAGTGATTTCAAAAAAAAAAAAATTCATCTTTTATGTGCTTATATGAAAAATTCATCTCCCACCCAAGTTCACGAAAATCCTATTGCCGAAGCAAGTTCTGAAAATTTTGAGTCTCCTCATTTTTGGGCTCCACCTCCTTCGCCTAATAATTCCATCACAAGTCGTTCATTGAGTCAAACCCGGAGTGAGAATTCTGAACCTTTCGGTAGCGATATGTCGGATCATGGTAGTGTCGGTGTTGGTGCTGGAGAGGAGGAGATATCATATCTTCCCATGAAAGATTTGTTATTTCCGGAGCGAACTGTTACCCCTGGTTGCATTTTACTCCCGTATAATGCCGGTCAGTTCCACTTTCGGAATGGTATGATCCAAATTCTTCCTACATTTCATGGGATGGATTCTGAAAAACCATATCTCCATATTCGAGAATTCGAAGATACATGTGAAACGTTTGGTGATCAAGCCTGTCCACAAGATGTAATCCGGTTGAAGCTCTTCCCTTTTTCCTTAAAGGATAAAGCTAAAACTTGGTTATGGTCCCTACCCCCAAATTCTGTGTTATCCTGGAGAGATATGCAATCCAAGTTTATATCAAAATTTTTTCCATAACACAAAACCAATTCTGTTAAAGCCCAAATTCAAGCTTTTCGTCAAAATGAGAATGAGTCTTTTGATAAATGTTGGGAGAGATTTCAAGAGTTAGTTAGTGCATGCCCACATCATGGTTTTGAAAAGCATCATCTGATTTCATTTTTCCATCAAGGCCTTAATTTAGCGTCTAAACAACTTGTTCAAACCATGTGTGAAAGACCTTTTTGGGAGTTAAATTCGAGCGATGCTGAAGCTCATTTGAGATATGTAGCAGAGACTACGCAATCATGGGATGTTTCTGACCCCAATAGTCAAAACCGAAATCGACAAGTGTCCAACTTGCCTGCTGCGTCCGGTATCTATCACTTGGACAAGGACACTTTGTTAGATCGAAAATTTGACCAATTGGAGAAGAATTTCAGAGATATGCTTGAAGTGCGATTGAGAGAAGTAGCTGGACCCGTACAAGCCGGGAAGGAGAAAGTGTGTGCCATTTGTGCTCCGGGTCATTCTACCAATGGATGTCCTACTATCCTTGCATACAGGGCAATGTACACTGAATAGGTTGAGGCAATAGGGGGGTTTCGCGGAAATTATAATGCACAGCAAGGGAATGCATATAATCAATCGTGGAGGAATCCTGGGTTCAATTATGGACAACCCCAAGGTGGGATGGTTCCTAACCCACATATGATTATACCACCACCTCCTCAATTTCAGCAAGTGGCTCCTCCAATGCCAAATCCTATGCAGGTACCACCTCCTGGTCCGTATGTTGCTCCACCGAGGCGATCTCTTGAGGATAACTTAAATCACCTCATCCAATCTCAAAAGGAGACAAGTGCTAAGTATGATATAATGTTCAATGACATATATACTAGCATCTCAAGGTTGCAAACTGCATCGAATGTCCAAGAGAAGGGCAAATTTCCTGCTCAAAGCCAACGACCTCCCCTAGGACAAAGCAGTGTTGGCACTACATCCCACGACCATCGAGAGCAATGTAGCGCTATTACCACTCTACGTAGTGGGAGAGTAGTTGATTTGTCACCTCACCCACGCAATGCATCTAAAGATAAAGAGGTTTCGCCCGGCACAAGAGAGGCCGAAGATGCCCCTTTAATTGAGAGTGAGTAGGAGGAAAATACTAGTGGACCCAAGGCCATCACTCCCACCGCTGCCCCATACCCTCAAGGTTGGTCTCTCACTCGAAAACGACCTCCCGTGATGAAGTTCTGGAAGTCCTTAAGCAAGTAAAAATTAATTTACCTTTTCTCGAGACTATACAGAGAATTCCCGCGTATGCCAAGTTTATTAAGGACTTACTCACGGTGAAACGCAAGCTAAAGGTAAACCAGAACGTCTCTTTGGCCCAAAATGTTAGCGCAGTCTTGTCGAGTGACTTTCCATTAAAATATAAAGATCCGAGTGCGCCCACTATTTCGTGTATCTTGGGGAAGAACCGAATCGAGAGAGTTCTAATAGATCTAGGGGCTAGTGTTAACATTATGCCCTATTCCATCTATAGGCAACTAGAACTGGGGGCCCTTAAGCCCACCAATATGACTCTCCAGCTCACGGATCATTCTGTGAAGTTTCCTCGGGGAATTGTTGAGGATGTGATTGTCCGAATAGACACTTTCTACTTCCCGGTGGATTTTGTAATTTGGGACGAAGAACCTTCCGTTCTCCCAAGTAATCATGTTCCCGTTATTCTTGGCCGCCCATTTTTAGCTACAGCTAATGCTCTTATCAATACCCGAAGTGGGCGTATGCAATTAACTTTCGGGAACATGACCCTCGAAACAAATATCTTTAATAATTCCAAGAGAGAGGGTGATGAAGGGGAAACGCGAGGAATGGATCTTTTGGGGGAAGCACACGAGCAAGAAAGAACTTACAAGGAAGAACCATTAGGGGAAGGTTGTGTCATCGAGAGCAAGGTAGGAGATGTACGTTTAGTTAACGCATTTGAGAGCATGAGTGAGCCCATGAACAAGAGTGAAAGAGGAGATTTAGAGTGTGTCGGGAGAGGCTCGTCGAAATACTTAGAGGAAAATGAATGGCAGGACACTATCGATACATTTCTCCTCGATTACCAACCACCCACACCACCCTCTCATTCGACGAGTGAGCACGAAAGGCAGGTTGAGGACACCAAGCAAGAGAGAGAGCTAGAGGAGTTGAGCCTAGCAGAGTTTGAGCGCGAGTTCGGACCGGTGGATGCGAGCCTAAATGATGAAGTCCAATCTTTATGGGCCTCATTTCGTCATTTAGATGAAAGCGAGTGGGACAATAGAATTGATGAATTTCTCCTTCCTAAACCTCCACCCATACCATTTGAGTCTTCGGAGGTACTTGAAGATACGACTCAAATCTCGTCCGACTTAGCGACCAACTCACGTGCTACGCAACAAGGGGATCCTTTTTCGGTTTATCATAAGGCATCTCCCAGTCTTTCCTTTATCTATGGGCACGGGCCCAATTTGTTCCGGCTATTCACTTATGATGGTAAGACTGGAGAGACGAGGCGGGCATCATACCCAGTGAAAGGGATCGGGTGATTTGTGGAGGGAGATAAGAGGTCGTCGCACCCCCGATGCGTATGGGGTGATTTTTGTTGTATTTTTGAGTCATGTATAAGTGTTATATAGTGTCTTGTTGCATTTAGAGTAATTAGTTCAAGTATTGTTATTTTTTTGTATGCTTGGTTGTAACATGTTTTGTAGATTCAATGGACTCGCACTCATCAGGGATCACTCCATTTGGGTAATATCTTTATTTTCCTCTCTTTATGTTGTGTTCTTGATTTGCATTGAGGACAATGCAATATTTAAGTTAGGGGTTGTGGGATATTCTTCCCGATTCATTGATTCGATCACATGTTCTTTCCAAGTGTGTTTTGAAAAATAAAAAATAAATAAATAAAAAAAAAATGAAAAATTTAGAAAAAGTCAAAAATATTTTTCTTCAAAATAGATAAAAATTGGAATTTAAATTTTTCAAAAATATCACCTTTATTCTATTTAAAGTCTCAAATTGTTAACAATCATAATGCACTAAGCCAAAATTGACCAAAGATGGAAATTGAAAGAAAATTGACGACTTAACGAATAAGTGTGGAGATTGATCAAACCCGGTGAGATTTCGAGCCTATCGATCTTTTTGAGTTTTTAAATCAATCCGAGTTTATGATTAACTCAAAGTTCTTTTCAACATTTGAATAAGTCGTTGATGATCTCAATCCTTTGTTTTGATCGGTTATGGAAAATGTGTGAAATGTTATCTCGAAATTCGTGCTAAATACATCTCTAAACCTAATTAATCTCGAGACGCATATGGTAATGTGATTAGCAATTTGGACAATGAAGTAGGCCTTCTTTTGTTTGTTACCCAAAAAAATTAGCCATAAAAAGTTGTGAAAAACAAAATTATCCCTTTGCAACCCACTTTGAGCCTAATAAAATATTTTCCTTTCGTTTGATAACCCGAAAAACCCAAATAGCCCGGAATTGTGAAAATTGAGAAAATTCATCAAGTAAGTCCAAATTGTGCAATAAAAAGGGGCAAGAAAAAAAATAAATAAAAAAATATAGTGAAAAAAAAAGAAAAAAAAAGAAAAAAATGAAAATAGAAAAAGAAAGAGAAAAATGAGCAAATGCCCGAAAAAGCACTAATGGACATCATAAGAACATTTTCCAATTCCAACATTCCCGACCATTCCCATTTTTACCCTTTACACTTTTTAACCCAAAAAGTCCTAACCGAGTCCGAATGGCGAAATTAGTTACCGCGTGGAGAGTTAAGACATGAAAAGATAATATGAGAGATTAAATGGTGTGAAATAGAGGTGATGTTCCCATTTCCTAATAACTGTACTCCGATGATGAGATATTTTCACCATATATTTCCTTCTTTTCAATTTTGTATGCATGAATTTGTGTCCATTATATTTACTCTTTATATCATGCATACCGAGAGAAAATAGCCACAATCCGAGTGATTCGTTTGTGAGTGCAATCCGTAAGAATTTTAATCAAAACGAATTTTCGGAAAGTAACGTAATGCTCAATCGGTGGAAATTTGAGGTTTAATTTTTGGCTTTGCACACACACACTATGGTTTGAGACAGTTGAATATGAGTTGATGGTGATTATTTTTTTGAAAAGTTTAAATTGTATAATTTTTAAGTATTTTGATATTTATTTGAGTCAATAAAGAATTTTGTGGGTAAATTCACTGCAAACCCTCACGAGACAAAACTCGTCCTACTAGGGTAACCTAGGGGTTTAAAGGCTTGTTGCATACGCTAAATGCAATCGCTTGCCCGCGAAAAAGGTATTCTATCCCAATAAAAGAATTTTCAACAGTTGAACTTTAAACTAATTTCATTTACATTTCTCGGGACGCGCAAAGTTCTAAGTTAGGGGGTGTGATTAGGCACATATTCTTGTATTTATCCCCTTAATTTCGGTATTTTTATGATTCCGTGCAGTGTAATTAGCTTGGATTTGTCTCTTATTTATGCTACTAACCTTTTTTGGCAAGTATTTCGTGTTTTGTGTATTTCCCATGTGTTTTACAGGTATTTCATGCAAGTTAGTGCAAAAGAGAACGCAAAACAGTGAAAGAAACCAAGAAATGGAGAGTTGAAGGGCATTTTCGTAATTTTGCAGCATTAGTCCGGAGGTGGGGCCAACTATAAAGTTGAAGACCTCTAAATTATAAGAACACTGGAAAAAACGGCACCTCAATCCGAGCTACGGTGAAGAAGTTACAATGTTTTGAAGTTGTGCGATAATGAAGAGAAATGGAACAGGACCGATTCGGATGGAACCAAACCGATCCGGTGGGGACCGGACCGATCCGGTCAGGAAAAAAGAACCGATCCGGGACCAGATGGATCCGGTTCGGACCGGTCCGGTTGTGCTAATTGCTATCATTAATTATGCAGATTTTTGGCGTGCTGGATGGTGAAACTTGTGCCACAAGCTAACTGAGCTGTCAAATTCGAGACTTTGTGCTATAAAAGCCCATGCCCTACATCATTTGAAGGAGGCTAGGTTAGAGGTAGCTAGGTTGAGAGTTCTAGAGATAATTAGAGGTTGAATTTTAGGGTTAGATTTTGAGAGAAAATTTTCTATTCCTTCAAGAGTATTCATGAACCCTAGTTTGTAAGAAAATCTGCATTCCAATTCCATTTTTATTGTTGAATTCAAGTAAAATATTTCCATTCTCTAGTTTTATTATTTGCAATTTATTTACAATGTCTTGTAGATCCATAATTTTATATGTGAATTTATTCTTGAACCAAATCATGAGTAGCTAAATTCCCAAGGATTGGGGTACATGAACTCAATCCAAGGCAAATTATTTATGTAGAAAATAGAAGATAAATTAAAATATTGATTGAATCGTGAATGGAAATTATATGAACATTGTAGATCTTTTAATCTCTCTTGCCCTAGGTACTTGGGATGTTTAAGAATACGATGTGCGTATAATTATTTAACACCGCTTTATATTTACCTTTGATTTCGTATGGTGCGGGCTTGAACCTCATATACGTAATGCTTAGGATCTATAAAGACTGGATTCATTCAAATTTATAATTTACAATTCTAGTATTCTATACGGTAATTTGTTAAGGTTTGATGGATTGTACTCCACCCTACTTTCTCATTCATCTTAATTTCTTGATTTACTTATTTTTTCCCTCTTCAACCATCATCATCTTTTTCACTTTTATTTTAGAAGTAATAAATCAGTTAAATTCTATCAAACATTCCCTGTGGATTCGATACCCAGACTCGCCACTATACTCCTTAAGAGTGTAGTTACAAGTTTATGTTTTTTTGTATTGAGGTTGGAAGCCGATAACAACGACTAGCGTATTACACGGACGCTCGATTTTTCCACTCGATCAACTTACCTAAAAATGATGTAAAAAGGGTCCCTAACTTAATATAATGTTTACATACAAATACCCCACCAAACGCCAACTTAAATAAAGAGATTTGTGGACTTTTACTATAGCCTAATCCATTCGAAAAAATTCCGAATCGATTTGGCCCTGGCAGTGCTGATTTTGCTTCGATTCAGTTCTGGGCACGTCGCATGGAAACGACTATAACTTCTTCATACGAAATTAGAATGATGCGTGGTCAGAACCGACATGAAGATAATTAAATTATCTATGTGATTATGCTTTGAAACACTGAAAATTATACAATTGGTAATTACCAAAATTCCTTTGAAATAGAAGAAAATATCAAAATCTTACGAAAACGAGCATAACTTCCTCATTCGGGGTCAGAATGACGCACGGTCAGTGGTCATGCAAAAATAATTTGATGATATACCTGTTGGTAAATTCATTCCATACAAAATAGTGAGTTTAAAAATACTAAAATTCCCTTGAAGTTTTCTTTTGCGACGAGATAATCCCGAAACGCAACCAAACTTCACGCTAAGCACTTTAATGCCTACAAAAGCTCAATTATACCTCACAAAGCATATAAATTATATAAAAGAAGTTGTCTAGTTAATGAGCATAAATATAGTAATTAAGGTATTTGAGGGGGCTAAAATGCATAAGTAAAATGGGTAAATAAATGCAATATTTGAGATGAGTTAATGATATCGTTTAAAGATCTGCTAGGAAAAATCAACAAAGTGGATGAATAGCACGAGATAGACAAAAAAATAAGATTTATATTCTTCCCCTCCTTCAAGAACCATATGATAAGATCTGGGAGGCACTACCAGGGTCCGAATCCTTAATCTATAGTAACAGATAAAAGAAAGGGAGTTATCTAGAAACTCCCCATACTAGAAATGACCATCGAGGAAAGTAAGATCCTCGACCAGCTCAAGAAAACTCAGGTCAACATCACTTTGTGGGAACTCTACATGTCTTCCCAGCTACACCAAAATGCTCCAATAAAATTTCTTACCAGGCTTATAGTTCGTGCTTCCACCACTCTAGAAGAGGCCGTGAACGTGGTCGGGTCTCTAACCCCTACTAGAATGCTTTCCTATCTGAATAAGAATTTCTAAAGTTTAGTTTAAATCACAACTATGTCCTTAACATCTCTGTTGAGATAATGGGGAAGACAATACCACCCTCACTCGTCGACAACAGATCAACACTCAATGTTTACCAGTTAAGAGCCTTCAACTGCCTGGGTTTGAAAGTAAGAGATCTTACTCAAACTTTCTTCGCAATGCATGCTTATGACAATACTCATCAAGAGATGATGGGATCCATAAAGCTTATGGTAGGGACTAGCCCTATAAATCCCATTTTCGAGTTCCAAGTTATTGACATACCTGCTTGTTTCAACCTATTGCTTGGTCAGCCGTGGCTTCACAACATTAAGGGGGTATCTTCCTCTCTCTATCAGAAACTAAAGTTCTTCGCCAAGGGGCAGGTCATCACCATCTTGGGCAATGATGATAATATTGAGAATGGAAGGACCAGTAAATCGGTACTAGAAATACAACATGGGGAAAATGACATGCTTTTGTCCGACTTTCGAGTCGAATCACTTCCACTCCCAATAGGGGATAATTTTAAAGACCAAGTCTGTCCATTGCATAACCCTCATGACAATGTTAATGTGACACATATGTTAAATAATATGCACTTCATGCACAGACTAAGGCTGATATGACAACAATAGAGGATACTGGAACCCATAGTGCTGAAGAAGGCCTTTCCTCCATGTGGCTTGGGTTATCAACCAATATCAGAGGAACTCAGAATGATTCACCAACCACAGTTAAAGATAATTTTAAAAAATGCCAAAATTTTTTAGGGGATTCCTTGAATGGAAGAATCGTTAGTAGCTTTATCGAACCATGGTATGATCATGCGCACAAGAAGATGAAGCCAGTGATGGAGATTTTCTTTCAAGATAGTTACTCTCGCGTCAAAGACTCCCAGCATCATGTGCAACCGCTCATTAAAAAAGCTATAGTTGTCACCGAGGTTTTCGAGGGAAGTGACTCCGAAGACTCATTTAATCTGCAAATGATGGGGCAGACACTCTGCAAATCCACTCAAGCACTACACCGTTGGACCCGTCCTCTCTTATCCAGGCAGCTAATGAACCCCTCTTTAATTGGAATGCTATACCAGTTTCACCCACTAAAATGCAACCTAACCTGTAACGCCCCGACCCGGATTTAGATTACCGTTGGAATAACCCGAATCCGAATTGGGGTGTTAAAGGGGGAGGGGAAAAAATTTACTTTATTATTTGTAAGGACATTTTTCACATGTCCGAAATGTTTCATTTATTTATATCGTATGCCGCTACATTTGGCACGTCTCCTCACGATCTCACATGACGGCCTCTATCCGAATTCCGGGAATCAAGCATGCATTATCTCCACTAATATGTCCCACATCTGCCTCAACGACTTCACGTTCCAAGATTTTAGGGACTTAATGCAAGTGGTACGCAAGGGAAGTCAAAACAGTGAAAAAAGGCACGATAGGAGAGTTCAAGGGAATTTTTGTAATTTCACATCCATAGTTCGGAGGTCTGGTCAACTAGAAAGTTGAAGAGCTCGCCGCAACGAAGATACTGGAAAAATGGCACCTCAATCCGAGCTACGGTGAAGGAGTTATGACCTTTTGAAGATAGAGAAAATTCCTTAAAGAATGCTGTTTTTTTTGTACGCTGGATAGAATTTTAGAGTTTTAAGAACGTGGGACTCTTCATATTTTTTCCTATAAATACCAACTTCGGGGGAGTTGTTTTGAAAGACTTTAGGAGACGAATTTGAGAGTCCAAATACACCTAGTCTTCATATTCTTGAGTCCCAAGACTCATGTTTTGATTCACACATCATTGCCAAACCTTTGTGAATCCTTTAAGCAACCCAAGAACACAACTTTGGTTTGTTCAACCCTTGTGGAGGAGACCGTTCTTCTTCTTCATTGCAGCCCTACTGGAAAGGGATAATTCCAGCCGTGACTACAGAATCCGATACCCGAGGGTAATTCTTAGTCAACTTGTATTTTCATTGTAATCCGATTGTAAGCCGCTCTCTTACAAATTATAGTGAAAATAAATGGTTTTGCCCCTGAGGGGGATTTTTCCTTAATTGCGTGTGTTTGAATGTTTTTGCATAGATTATCAATTTATTCAATCACATACTGCTGCATGTTTAGGGTTTGTTTGTGTTAAAAGGGTTTTATATATAACTTGATCATTTGAACGCGAGCACACACGTTTCTCAAATTGGTATCAGAGCAGGTTACACTAATCTATCGCGTATTCCTTTTTTTTCCGCAAAATTTTTCTAAGATATCAATTTTCTGAAAAAATTGATTTTTGAAAAAGTGCGTGTTCAAATGGAGAAGTCATATTATAAAATGCCTATTTTTGACGGGACAAATTATGCTTATTGGAAAGCCCGTATGAGGTCGGCTTTAAAAGCCATTGATGAACGTGTCTGGATTTTGGTTGAACGAGGGTGGATTCCTCCCACCGTGACTGTTGATAATGTGACCAACTTGAAACCTGACATTTCTTGGTCTGATGAAGAAATTAAATGGTCATCTTTTAATTCTAAGGGTCTAAGTGCTATTTTTGGGTCTGTCACACCTGATGAGTTCAAACGCATAATGACGTGTACCACGTCAAAAAAGGCATGGGATGTTTTATAACTCACCCATGAAGGAACTAATGCTGTGAAAGAGTTTAAGTTGCAAAACTTGACAACTCAATTTGAAACAATCACCATGCATGATTCTGAATGCTTTGATGAATTTTATGCTAGACTTTCTGACATTGTGAATACTAGTTTTAATCTTGGTGAACAAATTCCGAATGCTAGAGTTGTTAAAAAGATTCTTCGTTCTTTACCTAAGCGTTTTATCCCTAAAGTCACTGTGCTAAATTCTATGGGTAATTTAAATACGCTAAAATTGGAAGAACTTGTAGGAGATTTGCAAACTTATGAAATTGATATGTTCCCTAAAAATGCTAAATCTAAAGATAAGGGAATTGCTCTTAAAGCCCAAGAGAGAAGGAGTGAGGGGTCAGCTAGAAAGAGGGTAGAGTCATCTAGAAAGAGAGAGACTGACACGTCAGATTCTGAGTGCGATTTTGACTTAGATGATTTGGCTCTTTTCGCAAAAAATTTCAAGAGGATTCTCAAATTTAAGAAAAATGGCAATATTAAAGATAAAAAAAAATTTGAGAAAAATAAGTTTGAAAAGAAAAATGAAAAAGTTTCCAAAAATCCTTCTCTGAAAGAAAGTGAGAGATGTTTTGAGTGTGATGGTAGGGGTCATAGAGCTTTTGAGTGTGCCAATCGTCTGAATAGAGAGAAAGGGAAAGCTGTCCTTAATGCTACCCTTAGTGACGACAGTGAGGTCGAGACGGTGGATTCTGGAGATGAGTCACCGCATGAGTGTAACTTCACCGCATTCATGGTCAGCCAAGTGAGCACTCCTAGTTCTCCTCACGACGATGAGGATGATGCTTCACAGGGACACCTCGACAGTGAGATCGATGTGAGTGAGGGGGGGGGGGATGACACAAGTGAGAGCGAGAGTGATATACAACGCGCCTACGCTGAGTTATATTCCGAGTCTTTTAAAACTAAAAAGCGTAACAAAGCGTTAGTTATTAAGATCACTTGCCTAGAGGAAGATTTAAGAAAAGCGAGAGAAAGAGAGTTCTCCACCTGCACCGCCCTGAGAGAGAGAGAATCTACCTGTGTCGAGAATGAGAATTTGTTTAGAGAGAGAGAGAGTACTCTAGAGAAAGAGAGAGGGGACTTGATCAAGCAAGTGGCTAGTCTTACGATTCAGCTCCATTCCTCCGTGGAGACTCGGAAGAAACTTGAAGCCCTTGTTGCCCAGCTGACTCATGATCTTGAGAAAGCACGGGAAGTCAAGGTACAAATCGAGGACAGATCTGGGAAGATGGGAAAGATGCTCCTCGGCCCCGCTTTAGGTTTTGGTGATCGTCAAGGAATTGGATATGATGGTGCCTCCACGTCCCAAATTTCACCTGGACCAGTTCCTGAGTTTACTACAACTCCTTATGGTCACCGTAAAAAACCTCGAAGGAGAGTTCGACCAAGAAAAGCAAACCAAGGTTCGCCTTTGACTGAGCTCTTTTGTACTTATTGCAAAAGAAAAGGCCACCTTAGGGAAACTTGCTATAGCATGGGTCGGACACGACGTACTACTGCTCCACCACGACATACTGATGAGTTTTCTAGTCTGAGAGAGCGAGTTGAGTTCTTAGCTGCCACGACTCAGAGTTTGATGAAAGAATTCCGACGGATGTCTTCGCCATTAGTGAATGCTTCTTACATTCCAGCTAAAACGAACAAAGGCAAACAAAAGGTCATCTCTGCTTGGGTGCCTAAGAAAGATAAAAAGGCCTTTGTTGTTCATGTTGCTCTCAAAGCACATAATACCTCACAGTGGTATTTTGATAGTGGGTGCTCCAGACACATGACAGGTGATGCCTCATTTTTTACTACTCTTGAGGATTATCAAGATGGCAGAGTCACCTTTGGAGATGGGAGTAAGTCTAGGATTATAGGACGAGGTACTATCGAGTTACCTGGTTTTCCTAAGCTAGAAAATGTTTTGTACGTCAAAGGTTTGAAAGCAAACCTTCTCAGCATTAGCCAGTTGTGCGACACTAACTTTGCAGTAAAGTTTGACCGGGACGCGTGTAAAGTTTACAATCAAGCGGGTAAACTTTTGATGCAAGGGGTGAGGACCGAGGATAATTGCTATGGGACTGAGCCCACATCCTCACTTGTCTGCAACAGCGCCACGATCACTCCTATGGATATGTGGCACCAACGTCTAGGTCACGTGAACGTTAGAGATCTCAATCGTTTATCTAAAAAGGACCTAGTACGTGGCTTACCATCTCTTGGAAAGTCAACTTCGACCGTTTGAGGACCCTGTCAGTTGGGAAAACAAATTCGTAGTCCTCATAGGAAGTTACATTCCATTACCACCTCTCGTGTTCTGGAGTTGATTCACATGGATCTTATGGGTCCCACTCGTACTGAGAGTCTAGGTGGTAAGAGGTACATCCTCGTGATGGTAGATGATTTCTCCAGATACTCCATTGTAGGTTTTCTGAGAGAGAAATCCGATGCTGTAGATTTCTTAACGACCAAGTGCCGTGTCCTGCAAAATCAACAGGCTGTCACTATTAACAGAATACGTAGTGACAACGGCACTGAATTCAAGGAAGCAAAGGTGGATTTGTACTGTGATAGCTTTGGGATCAAACATGAGTTTTCTGCTGTGAGAACTCCTCAGCAAAATGGGATTGTTGAGAGAAAGAATAGAACGATCGAAGAGATGGCTAGATCTATGCTTCTAGGTCGTAAAGTTTCTAGGATATTTTGGGCAGAGGCAGTGTCTACTGCATGCCACACGGTGAATAGGGTGTATCTGCGTCCACACACACTTCACACTCCTTATGAGTTGTGGAGTGGCAAGAAGCCCAACCTGGCATATTTCCGTGTCTTTGGGAGTAAATGCTACATCCTACGGGGTAGAGAGCAATTAGGAAAGTTCGACTCCCGAAGTGACGAGGGAATATTTCTAGGATATTCATCGAATAGCAGAGCGTACCGGGTTTTTAACCTGAAGAGCTCTAAGATTATGGAATCAATAAACGTCACCGTGCAAGATGACGAACCTCCGACGGTTATTGATCCTAACCTTTAGTGTGAGGATGAGGATTGTTCTGACAGTGATTTACCTGTTCCTCTCTCACACTCTGTGGACCCTACTCCTGTGTTAGGGGACACACCTGCTTGGGTTCGCAAGAATCATGACCCTTCTGCCATTGTTGGTGATCCCACTCTAGGGGTCAAGACTCGTGCTCAGCTAGAGAACGTTGTTAGCCATCTTTGCTACAAGTCCAAAGTCGAGCCCAAGAACCATAAAGAAGCACTCAAGGATGAACACTGGATATCTGCTATGCAGGATGAGTTGCTTCAGTTTAAAAAGAATGATGTCTGGGAACTTATCCCCCGACCTAGTGAGATTAATGTGATAGGTACCCGGTGGATTTTTAAGAACAAAATGGATGAAAATGGTACCATAATCCGAAATAAGGCTAGGTTGGTCGCTCAAGGCTACACACAAATAGAGGGTGTAGACTTTGGGGAGACATTTGCTCCTGTTGCGAGGCTTGAGTCCGTCCATCTTCTGCTCGCCATCGCATGTCATCTGCGCTTCAAGGTGTATCAGATGGATGTCAAGAGTGCCTTTTTGAATGGCATTCTACAGGAGGAGGTTTATGTGGAACAACCAAAAGGGTTTGAAGACCCTCAGCACCCTGAGCACGTCTACTATCTGAGGAAAGCCTTGTATGGTTTGAAGCAAGTACCCCGTGCTTGGTACGAGAGGCTTACTTCCTATCTCTTAGCTCGTGGCTTCAAGAGAGGGGGAGTAGATATGACGTTGTTTATCAGGAGAGATGACGGTGCTATTTTGGTTGCCCAGGTCTATGTGGATGACATAGTCTTTGGATCCACATGCTCCCAGCATGCTCACCACTTTGAGGAGGAGATGAAAAGTGAGTTTGAGATGAGCATGGTTGGTGAGCTTACATTCTTCCTTGCTCTCCAGGTTCGTCAGCTAGAGGATGGGATGTTCATCTCCCAATCCAAGTATGCTAGAGACCTAGTGAAGAAATTTGGTTTAGACTCCGCTAAGCATGCACGTACACCTATGAGTACCACTACCAAACTTAGTAAGGACACTTCAGGCAAGGACGTAGAGCAAACCTTATATCGGAGTATGATAGGTAGTCTCCTCTACTTGACTGCCAGTCATCCCGACATCGCCTTTAGTGTTGGAGTCTGTGCGCGTTATCAGGCATCCCCAAAAGAGTCACATTTACTTGCTCTAAAACGTATTATTAAATACGTAAGTGGGACTCTCTCATACGGGATTTGGTATTCCTTCGATACCGATGACCGTCTGTCCGCCTACTCGGATGCCGATTGGGCTGGGGATGTAGATGGATGTAGGAGCACTTCTGGTGGGTGTTTCTATTTTGGTTCTGCTCTTGTCTCCTGGCTGAGCAAGAAGCAAAATTCCATCTCTTTGTCCACTGCGGAGGCTGAGTACATAGCCGCCGGGAGTTGTTGCACACAACTCTTGTGGATGAAGCAAATGCTGGAGGATTATGGGATATCACAGGACACCATGACCATTTCCTGTGATAACACGAGCGCGATACACATATCCCGCAATCCAGTTCAGCATTCGCGCACAAAACACATCAGGATACGTGAGCACTTTATTCGTCAGTTAGTTGAAGAGAAAGTAGTATCCCTGAGTTTTGTTCCTACTGACCGTCAGTTAGTCGATATTTTCACGAAACCTTTAGATGCCCTTAGATTTGAGAGTCTTAGGAAATCTTTAGGGATTTTCACAGTTGACTGAGGGGTTAGTCTATGTCTAGAATAGGATGCTTCTTCATGTTCATATCATATGCTTCCTATTGCTCGTCTGTTTTATATGTACCATTACTTTGTTGTACAGCTTTGTTTTATTCTTTTTGCTTTTTATATTTCTTTTAAAAAAAATACAAAAAAGATTTTCCTTTAAGAAAATTTTTGAGAAAAGCACAAAAAGATTTTTTTTTTTCCAAATTTTTGAAAAAATCCAAAAATATT
Organism: Sambucus nigra; assembly: GCA_949130495.1. Lineage (NCBI taxonomy): Eukaryota > Viridiplantae > Streptophyta > Magnoliopsida > Dipsacales > Adoxaceae > Sambucus > Sambucus nigra. Next base: position 154,305,633 of record OX422213.1, read on the forward strand.
TTTGTATTTTGCTTCTTTTATGGATGAGCATGTAAGATAGCCAAGTCACAACTTCATTCCATTTATCCATGTGACTGTTTGATAGAGATTTGAGAGGCTACATTATTTCATCCATGTGCTTTACATTGATTGGAGTCTTTGAGATGTAATTAGTGATATCTTCCTACATGTTTGACTCCTATATCCTTTATTGCACACATGCACGGCTATATTTGATTATTGCACTTGTCTATCTCATGTTGGCTTGCGTGTTTTCATCTCAATCCTGTCTATACAATGTACAATATGCGATAAAACTTGACAAGATTGGAATGCATGTAAAAATCGTTTTGGTGAGACGGTGTGTTTTTGTATAACGGGGAGGGGCTACGAAAGGTAATCATCTATCCTTTGCGCAAAAGCCACCGTTAAAAAGGACCTAAAAATGGAGGAATTTTAATATCCGAGGTCCAAAGAGGTTAAAAGAGCCCGAAAAAATTTAAAGGCAATAAAAAGCAATTCATGCCAAATATGGGCCACTTAGGTTTCACCATCAATTCTCCAAAGTTTGAGAATTTAGAATGCCTCTATTCAATACAATATCTGAGGGAGTTTGGTTGGAAAATCTAAACGGGTTTGCACTTCCTTGAAAGTCCTGAAAAATCATAAAATCATTTTGGACGTTATTGGTGTGAAAATCATTTTGAGCTTTGATTTGTTGATTTGATTGAGTCAATATCTTATACCGTCACTCTTTTACACCAAAGGAAGCATTTGAGTTCATTCGCTAGGAATATCCAATATTCATCGTGCACATATGTCATGTTTGTATGCATTGATTTTCCTATCGAATTTGATCACACCACTTCATTTACGCTATCATTGACTTGGTTGCTTTCTGTTTATTCATGGTGTGTTTTTATCCTAGTGACACCCCGCACTTGCTTATTTGATTTATTTCTCTAATTTGTCCATTTGGGGACATCATAAAAAGGGGGAGAAAGAATTATCTTATTATGGGGGAGTTTGAATTCTGGGGGAGTTTTTGAGATGTTGCTTATGTTTTTATCATATATTGATATCCATGTTATCTCATTTCAAACTCGATATGTCACGTGGTATTTGCTTTGTCTCATGTGTGTAGGTATGAAGATTGCAGATCTATATGTTGCACACCCTGATGAGAAAAGTTTTGAGATTCCTGAAGAATTAAAGAACAAACGATGAAGACTATTCATTTGTACCTTTTCCAGTTTTGGGTTCATGGGAGGGTAGATTTGTATAGGCAATTTCATATTTGATAATTCGGATTTTTTATGTATGTACCGGCATAGACATAGGGGGAGATTTGTAAGGACATTTTTCACATGTCCGAAATGTTTCATTTATTTATGTCGTACGCCGCTACATTTGGCACGTCTCCTCACGATCTCACATGACGGCCTCTATCCGAATTCCGGGAATCAATCATGCATTATCTCCACTAATATGTCCCACATTTGCCTCAACGACTTCACGTTCCAAGATTTTAGGGACTTAATGCAAGTGGTACGCAAGGGAAGTCAAAACAGTGAAAAAAAGGCACGATAGGAGAGTTCAAGGGCATTTTCGTAATTTCACATCAATAGTTCAGAGGTCTGGTCAACTAGAAAGTTGAAGAGCTCGCCGCAACGAAGATACTGGAAAAACGGCACCTCAATCCGAGCTACGGTGAAGGAGTTATGACCTTTTGAAGATAGAGAAAATTCCTTAAAGAATGCTGTTTTTTTTGTACGCTGGATAGAATTTTAGAGTTTTAAGAACGTGGGACTCTTCATATTTTTTCCTATAAATACCAACTTCGGGGGAGTTGTTTTGCAAGACTTTAGGAGACGAATTTGAGAGTCCAAATACACCTAGTCTTCATATTCTTGAGTCCCAAGACTCATGTTTTGATTCACACATCATTGCCAAACCTTTGTGAATCCTTTAAGCAACCCAAGAACACAACTTTGGTTTGTTCAACCCTTGTGGAGGAGACCGTTCTTCTTCTTCATTGAAGCCCTACTGGAATGGGATAATTCCAGCCGCGACTACAGAATCCGATACCCGAGGGTAATTCTTAGTCAACTTGTATTTTCATTGTAATCCGATTGTAAGCCGTTCTCTTACAAATTATAGTGAAAATAAATGGTTTTGCCTCTGAGGGGGATTTTTCCTTAATTGCATGTGTTTGAATGTTCTTGCGTAGATTATCAATTTATTCAATCACATACTGCTGCATGTTTAGGGTTTGTTTGTGTTAAAAGGGTTTTATATATAACTTGATCATTTGAACGCGAGCACACACGTTTCTCATTATTTAAGAAAAATATTTATTTAATTGATTTAAGGATATTATATTTATTTTTCAATTTCAATTTAAGAAGAATAAACGTTTAACAGGCATAATAAATCCAACTTATAAAATTGTCCATGAAAAACCATTTAATACCACCATTAATCTATCGAAATGAAGTTCACTGTGTAAGACAACACAATGGTTCAAATCCCATAATAGAGTTCCAACATATTAATTAAGGTACTTCAAATATAAATCTTAAACATATTATGGAATGGCCAACAGAGCATCTAATGTCGAGTCGCACGCTCAGCTTCCTTACCGAGATCCTTTCCAGTGTCACCAACTGAAGTTCCTGGGGGGAAAAGTAAGGGGGTGAGCGAATGCCCAGTAGGGTGGGAAATACTAAGCAATAATTTGATAAACAAAATACTATACATATACAATGTCTTTCAGTGTTTTGTAAAACAATTTCCATTTCATTAAATGTTAGTACAACTACATGCAATGCACCCGGGCTATGTGCCCAACTCACACTTAAGTATTTTCATGTCTCATGCCAGAGACTTAATTTATTAATTCAACTATGTTGTTATCATAATATTAATAAATTCCATTTATTCAAATTCATTAATCCATTCATTTTCTCAATCTTTCATGGATATTACTTTTATTGCTTTGGGATTTGCCAACATCCACGATTTCACGGCCTTTCACCGTCGGTATCGAGCACACCTATGCTACACTGGCCAGGTTGTTTGGGGTCTTTCACCACTAGGGACGTCATGCCCTCCTTAATTATTCTTTCCGGCAACATCCTAATATCATTATCTTTTCATATATTCACATTCTTCCAAATACTCACATTCTTACAATTATTCTCATTATTCCAAGTACTCGCTTTAATCTTTCGGTGCCACTCCTTTACTCATTAGTTGCCTTACTTTTAAAATAGCTGAGGAGGCCAACTAATACTAACACCGTACTTTGAACACTTATATGCAATCATCATTTACTTTATTTATTCATTCATGCCTTAACACATTTTTAGTATCTTAAAAAAATGATTTCACTAGCATTTTAATGTAAAGAAATATTATCTTTCATTAGTTTCCACATAATTGCCATCATTCCATTTTTTTTATACCAAAATGCATCCTTTTAAGAAAAATATCCTTATAATACCTTTCTATTTTTTTTTATAATATTTTACCCATTCTAACATTTATTTAGTAATTAAAATCATCATTTTATTATAGACATTATTATACAAAGTTCAAATAGGTTTTCTACGTCATTTTTACACCAATTGTCATCCTTTTAACGGGTTTTCAAGTGAGAATCATGATATTATATTTATTAACTATTTTTCTACATTATTATACTCATTTAATCACAAACTTAATCATTAAAATTGCCATATTAATGTAGTGTCCAAATATAAGGTTTTAAGTGGGTTTCTACACCATTTTAAGTCATTATCTTTACTTTTTAACAACATCAAAGTAGGGGCTGAAATTTATTATTTCTTCAAAACATAATGAAATCTATCAATATCATTTCAAAACACATCATTTATCATGTCTAAAAATTTTGCAAGCATATTCATATGAAATGAGGATTTCTACCTAAGAAATCCATGTATATGCATCCTACACATTTATTTCCAATAGTATATGATTATAACATTTCTTCTTAACAAATTTCATGTTCTAATCATGAATTTATACAAGCATGATATTATGAAATTTAATCAATAAAGCTAGTTCATTTTAACTCATAAAAAGAATAAGTTTGCATAATAGAAAATACAAGAACTAGCAAAAAAATTTTTTTAACAAGAAATCATCTTTCATTAACATGGGTGTTTTAAGCTTTTGAAAACATAATTTTAGGGAGAGGAAAACCCTACTTGATTTATGAAGAGGAGATAACTTTGGAGAAGAAATCTTCAAGTCCTCCTAGATTGCTCCTAGACTCCACTCCTATGCTCCCAAATTCAAGCTTTCAAGCTACACCAAGTTACCCCACCCCTTGTGTGGTGTTTTAATGGAGTTTTGAGCTTCTTTAATGGATTTTGAGGATAGATATTATGAGTATAAGGGTGAGCTACAAATTTTAGAGGTATTTTTGCTCTTGAGAATATAAGAGAGAGAAAGAGGATGGAGGATTTTATGTTTATTTGGTTAACTAGGTTCATTGAATCTTCCCACCCTTAATTATATCAATTTTAAGCTTACTTTTTCAATGTTTTGACTTATTTAAGTGTCCTAGGCTTGAAAATATAAGTGAAATACGTTTTCCCCAAGTTTGGAAAATACAAAAAACAACCACCCAATAAATGAGCCAACCACACCATCTAAAATATTTTTTTTTACTAGAATTTCGACATAAATCCGTCTAAAACGGGTTCTAAACCATTTGTTTTGAGGATGCCGAAGATGGAAAAGTTGTTCAAAATTAAATTTTACATTAGTATGAAAAATTTCAGATTTTTCTGAGCACTTTCATTTTTGATGAAATAAATGATTTATTTATTTATTGACATATAAATAGGTCGAAATACAAGTACGTAATAAAAAGTGCGGGTATTACATAACCGAGATGTTTATCCTATTTCTTCCTCTTTTGTTGTTCCTCCTTTTTCTAATAACAATGCAATCGAGACCTCCTTCGATAAGGTTCTCAATGTTTTTTCCTCGAGAATGAAATAAACGAAGATTTTGAGTATATTGCTGTGCCTTAAATTAATTGTCTTGATTCTACTCGAACTCTTAATAAAGATGATTTTTCAAATGAATAATTCTTAACTAATCTTAATAATTCTTAACTAAATGGTCGCTCAATGTTAGAGATGAGGTGGTCAAACAGTTGAATATAGGCTTCATTCGGGTGATCGAATATCCCACATGGCTAGCTTGTATTGTACTCGTACCAAAATCAGGAGGAAAAGTCTGCATGTGTGTTTATTATCGGGATTCGAATAAGGAATCTCCAAAAGATGATTACCCATTACCCAATATCGATATAATCATGGATAACACAACCGGTCACAGTCTCAAATCATTTGTTTATGGGTTTGCCGAATATAATTAGATCAATATCCACCCTAATCATCAAGAAAAAACCTCATTCATCACCCCTTGGGGGACCTTCTATTACACAGTTTTGCCATTAGGTCTAAAAAATAAAGAGGATACGTATCAAAGGGATACCATAACCATCTTGCATGATCTGATACACAAAGAGGTCAAGGTCTACGTGGATGGTATGGTCATTAAGTTTAAAACTGTCATGTTCCCACCCTCCGAAAGTTCTTCGAATGACTGCGATGATATCAGATGCAACTTAACCCAAAAAAATGTGTTGTTAGCGTCAGCAATGGAAAACTTTTAAGATTAATGGTTAGCGAGAAGGGGATTAAAGTTGATCCTGCCGAACTGAATGCCATACTCGAAATGCCACCACCTCGAACGAAGAAGGAAGTGCGGGGATTTTTGGGAAAATTATAGTATATTAACCAGTTCATCATCCAGTTGACTTTTATTTGTGAACCCATCCTCAAACTCTTTCGAAAATATTCCACCAAGATATTGAATGAGGCCTGTTAGGATGCCTTCGATAGAATCAAGCAGTATCTTACCCAACCTCCGGTACTAATGCCGTCATAGCTTGGTCTTCTCTACTCTTATAGTTGATCGTAATAAATACCTCAACTGGGGATTTGCTAGCCTAGTACATTGAATAATCTCTTAAAGAAAGGGCCATCTACTACACCAATTGCAAACTTGCCGGGTATGAAGTCAACTACACTGTCTTGGAGAAAGCATGTGTCACCCTTGTATGGGTCACTAAAAAATTATGGCACTACATGCTCACTTTTCTCATTAGACTTGTATCCCAAATGGATCCTATCAAATACCTACTCGAGGGACCCACCCTGTCTAGCCGAATAGCTCGATGGTTTATGCTACTAGCCAAGTTCGACTTTGTGTATATCATGCATAAATAATGAAAGGGAGAGCCATCTGTGACTACCTTGCTGACTACCCTATGGAAGAAGTTCACATTTAGATCTCCGAGTTCCCAGATGAAGATATCCTTTGCACCTCTCAGGAAGACCTCTGATGGAAAATGGTCTTTAACATCATTACCAACAAGAAAGGTTACGACATTGGGATACTCCAGATCTCCCCTAATGACTCTCACACTCACATTTCCATCAAGCTAGATTTTCCCTGCACCAATAACATGATTGAATACGAGGTATGCACAGTAGGCCTTAAATATGCTCTTAAGAAAGGAATCTAGTGCCTAGATGTCTACGTAGATTCTACTCTCATCATTGGCTAGGTCTTTAGAAGATGGAAAGTCAAAGACGAAAAGCTTTTACCCTTATACGCCCACCTAGAAAAGTTAGCCTCATAGTTTCGAGTTATCACCTTACACTACTTTCCCCGAGTAAGGAATAACTTGGACGATGCCCTTACTACCTTAGCCTCCATGGTCAACATGCCTGAGGGAATAACGATGGCCCCTTTCCTTGTCCAAAAACAAGCTAAACCGACCCACTGTTACCACATTGAGCTCATCACAGAAGAGTATTTCGATATGACCAAGTAATGGTATTATGACATTTGGCGCCTCCTTAAGCACAGTGGATATCCCTAAGATGCTAACAAGAAAGATCGAGTAACCCTACGAAAATTGGCTACCCAGTACATTATTTGCGATAAATAATTATTCATAGAAACTTCGATGGAACCCACTTACACTGCATCGGAGGGGATGACATTAAATAAATGATGCAGAAAATCCACAATGAGGAATGAAAACCCCACATAAATGTCCATATGCACGCTAAAAAGATTGTTCGATAGGGTTATTATTATACTACCATGGTTCAGGATTGCATCGCCTATGTCCGAAGATGCCTTAAATACTAATAGTTTTCTAATCTCCAACACTACCTTCAGGGGAATTATACAACTTGACCTCTCCTTGTCCATTCCCTATATGGGGCATCGATATCATAGGGAAAGTCACACCCAAAGCCTCCAGTGGGCATGAGTTCATCCTGGTTTCCATTTATTAGTTCACCAAATGGGTCGAAGTCGAGCCATACATAGTGATAAATGCCAAAAAGGTAGCCAAATTCATCCGAAAGAACATCATCTGCTGATACGGGGTTCTACACGAGCTAGTGTTTGGTAATGGATTACATTTTAAGGCAGAAGTCACAGAATTGGTCGAAAAGTATGGGATTCACAGAATAAATCTTCTCCCTACCGACCACAAACCAGCGGTGAAGTTGAAGCCTCCAATAAAAACCTCAAAGAAATCATAAGAAAGATGACCGAGAGTTATCGAGATTGGGATGATAGAATCCCTCACGCCCTTTGGATCTACCACACTTAAATTTGGGAATCTACTAGTGCTACCCCTTACTCTCTGGTATACGATATCCAATCAGTCTTACCCATTGAACTAGAAGTACCTTCATTAGACGTCATGCTTGAAAGCAAAGTCAACAAGGAAGATTGGCATCAGAGCCATCTCGATGAGTTGTCGCTCTTCGATGAAAGGAGGTTAAAGTCTCTATATCATGTACATGGATACCATCGCTGGATAGCGCGATCATTTAACAGGAGAGTCAAGGATGATGGTGTTCGAGATGGGGCATAACTCTCAAAGAAATTATAAAACCCGTATGGGATCCGAGAGGGAAATTCTAGCCAAACTGGAGTGGCCCCTACATCGTGAAGAAGATCCTGTCCGGTGGCCCCGCTGTGCTCACTGACCTTGACGGAGAAGAGATGGCGTGTCCAGTCAACCCGGACCATCTCAAGAAATTCTACCCCTAGTTCAAAATTTTGGCGTGCTACGACTCCTCTCATCCCCATTCTATTCTTAAAAAACGTTATTCATTTCTCTCTACTCAGAACTATATGGGGCCTGATCCTCTAAAAACCTTTTTCTTTAAAAAATAAAACTCAAAATTTTCAAACCCCCCCAGAGGTATGTAGGCAGCTCATATGCTTTACATGGGCACGATTCCCTTTTTTTCACCAAAAGCTATTCTTTTCTTACTTCTGAAGATGACAGTCCATTTTATCATTTACATAAACAAATGGATCTTAGTGATTGGTATAGATAATTCAAATGCAAAACTCAAAAAGAGGCACAACGAATAATTACATTCCTTTTTTATTCCATTGTAGTAAAATTCGATAATTTTATAGAAAATATCAGCGTAGGGAGTTAAACAACTACCCCTGCCAACCAAACTGTCCTAAAATAAATCAAGCCAAACTACCCCTAACAACAAACTGACCAAACCTTCCCAAAATTATTCCCCAAAACTAAAAAATATCCAAATACATAACCATCACGAAAGCTTCACATATAAACACCAGCTTCACAAAGGACCCGACCCTATCTGCAGCTGCCGGAAGACCCAGAACCATCATTATTTGCTCCTTGAGGTCCCCAAACTTCCCCTTCTTGGATGGTATACCTAAGATTCCATGGAATGATAAACTTGGATCAGCCTAGAGAAAACCACTATGCCCATTCCATAGTGTCAAACATGACAAAACATCCCCTTGCCTATATAAATACCGGGTGATCAATCCTTTATAAAAATAAAATATTAATCTCATATGGTCCATTCTTAGCATCAGTGTCGAAAACGTTTTAAAGTTTACTAACAACCTAGTATTCAAAAATCCGGTGCCAAATTTTATCTTTCATTAAGCAATAACATGCGGAAATAAATGTAATAACCAAACCATATACACAGTAATAATCTGAATCCATCACAAGATAATTAACTAAAATAAATAATACCGAATAAACCACAAGTTCCCAAGTCTAATAAATATCCAACATAAATAATAAACTTGAATACACAGTCTGAACTGATGTAAAAGTAATAGTTGAAGGGGAACCATGCTCAAATGAATAATTGTAACTGAATCCTACTTTAGGAAGGAAGGAAGTGAAGTGTCTAATCCAAATCATGCAAGCCTCCATATGGGCTGTAGCTACGCATCCCTGGAATGAATCATCAAGCTTGGCGTCTCTGTGGCTGGACACCTAAAATATTTTGGAAAAATAGAAAAAATAAATTTGACACGTGCCAGAGCTCAGGAAAATATTTTAAAACTATTTAGCAAGAATTTAAATCATAGTTTAAAAGCAGTTACTGATTACACATGTTAGTTTGCGCGCACTCCCTTGAGTTCCTCACCTCTCATCTAATGTTCACATCTAACATCCCATACTTTCCCCACCTAGTGATGCTACCCAACCTAACTAGACCTCATAAGTATCTAGCTAACTGCTATCAGCTTTAGCCCACCCGTACCACCCATACAATACACTACAGTATACCTTTAATTATCATTAAGTCCTTTGTTGATTTTCTCTTTTACTCCACTTGTACCACCCATACACTAACTAATAATTAACATTTCCGTATGTTATTATTAAGCAATTTAGTTAACATTTTGCATATGTTATCACTAAATTGTTTCATTAAGTTGCTCTACTTATTTTATACTTTAGATATGATTAATCTCTTTCTATTATTACACATAAATAGAATGAACATCACTTTAGATATACGCTATCTATCTCCCCTACTATTACACATAAGTATGATAGATCATAGAAGTATATATATATGTTAGACTGGCCATCGTGATGCACATTTGCGTACTCTTCTGTCAAGTCTAAGTACCTCTCATACTAAATTAGGGAGTACCAGTTCCAAATGTCTTCTCAAACCATAAATCAAACAACACACAATGGAGGTGATCATAGTTCCAAGCCTACGGGTCACGCACATTCCTAACGTACCCAATTGACCGTCAATACTATCGTACACCCCGATAGTCATCGTACCTAGGTTTTATGTTCTGGTGCACAAATTCAGACCTCACTGTAATTTTCAAGGTGGGATTTCCCTCTGCGTGGGATCTCCCGTGATAACAGGCAACCAAGATATGTTCACACAAAAAAGAAGCACATAATAGACATACACACAACCTATCCATATGTCACATATAAGCATACACACAACCTATAAATATAATCCATATATGTATACACCCACCTATAATATAGTCCGTATAGTTATACAGACAACCTATAAACATAATCTGTATGTAATATATATCTCTCGAATACTCAACGTACTATCGTTTCACAATTATAACGTTTTATCGCATTTTCCTGAGTAGTATTCTCTACACGAAGGTCCCCAGGTACCCCTTAAGTAATTTTAGTAGTTAATTCACTCACACACCACTGGTCTACATCATAGGTTCACTTATACTCTCTGTGATCCGTTCTCATTCCCTCAAATTCATTATTTTACAATTCATGTCCAATAGGTATTCGCCTGAATTCTCGCATTATGGCTAAGCCTCAACCCCACATTAGGCTTACTGTAATTCAATATATCCCTCATTATAGTTTAGAGATGTGCTGAAAGTTCCACCCGTTAATTATTCACAAATTCGTGGCTTAAACAAGGAAAATTGGACAATTATGTGTAACCGAATCGAGTCGTAAATTTTCTGGAAGATTAAATACCATGTAGTAAAATATTTTTGTCTAGTCTCCTTTACCAAGATCTTAACCATACCCTCTTCGACAACCATTTCATATAGTCTCCAGAAACAGGCCAAACCCTACCAACATATTGAAAAGTACAGGTTGATGGCCGACGATTATCCAATAGAGAGCCCAATCACATGCGCAAGCCTTCAGTTAAGTCCTTTAAGGGAAAAAAATCTAGGGTACGAGAAGGCACAATTTGTTTCCATTTGACTTAACATAAGAGCTGCCAGGGAAAATAGAATGAGGTTTGTTCGAGACCTAATAACCCAACATACAAGTATTTCCCTAGTTCTAGAATGGGATATAACTCCCTCTACTAGGGCACCGAACAGTGCTGACACAGAGATCTATGCTCCACAAACCAGTTCACCCTGTTCTCTTTGGGTATACCAAAGATATTTAAATAACGAGTGAATAAATTTGGCACAGTATCCAAGGGATATTAAGGGAGGACCACCAAACAGAATCTCGTCCAGCCACATGAATAGCATAACCGAGCTTCCTCTCAATAAATCAGAATGGCCTTCTTGCTAAGCATCCAGACCATTTAGGGTCTCTGCTAGTATCAGCGTCGCAGGATTGCGATGATATGACATCCACACTATAATAACAGCCAATTGAGGGTCCATCATTAGATCCCCAGTCATTAGTAATAGCTTCGAAGTTAGGCCGAGGGCAATGGCTCCAACATGGTCCGCTTTATTGCAATATCGTATAGGCACATAATACAATACGATTGGGAGGGAGATCATTCCCCCAGTGATCCATTGTCGAGCTGCTAAAGGAGAAATGTGGTGAAGCCTTTCTAACATCTCCCGTGGGGATAAAGAGAATTCAGGCATGGCCGCTGCCACACTAGGACTAACCCCCGACATAGCAAAAAATTCCTCATAGGTCAGACAGACTTCGTCCAAGCCAAAGCCAAAAACATGATCCTTGGGATTCGAAAATTATACTTCTGCCGTCAGCATATTTTGGGGTATTTTCAAAATATAGAGGAAAATAAAGTTTTTGGTAAAATTATTTTTATTGCTCCAATATGGTGGTTATTATTTTTAAAGGCGAGAATTTCAAACGGTTTTGAAATCGGAATTAAAATGGAGTTTTTATTATATAGAGGAGTCCTCAAAACATAAAACTCTTTAAGAGTCCTCAAAATAAAAAACTCTTTAGCAAAAAAAAATTAAAAATATTGAACGGTCCGATCGAGCTGAATTTTTTTTTCCTGTAGCTTCCTCCCGTCTTCAGCTAATTCTCTATAAAATTTCATCCAATTCCAACGGTCCGGAATAAAATTTTTAGTGTTTGTATCTCATTAGAACTCTTTTCTTAGTCAAACTCTTAATCCTTTATATATAAACAAATTCGTGGCTTGGCTTTTCAAATCACTTTTTCTCAAACTCTCAACCAGAAGAGATCTTTAAAATTACTCCCTTTCATATACAAAGCATATCCCCAAACTTATTCAAGATTTCAATCTTAGATTAGAAGGCTTATTTGGTGTTTTCTCGAGTTTGGACTAGAACAAGATTTGATAATTTTTGCGAGAAGAACGTGATGGTGTGAATAGATTTTGAGGGTAAAATTATGTGATGATTCATGTTGGTTCTTTTGGTGGTTTGAGGTATGGGGTTTTATACAATATGCTCCTTAATCTCGCGAGTATTATTCTCGTTGTTTTCTTGTGATTATTGACTCATATTTAAATTGTTAAATTCATTTGGAAATCTGGAAAATACTTGTTGGGATCTAATTTTGATTCATGTTGTGTTATTTTTGGTGTTGAGCATATTGTCATGAAGATTTTAATATGGCACAGAAGTTGGGCACCCGCCAATATTCTTTTTTCCGGATATGCTAAAAATGCATAGGCGCTGTACGGTGGTGAGGCTTGATGACCCGGTTAATGTGTTGTTGAGAAATTATAGTGATATAATTGCTTATGAGATTCGCATTTGATTTGAATATTTGTATTCATATTGTGACGTTTTATTCATCGCTAATATTTGTTGAGCATCTTCCTATCGTATTATGTACTTCCCCATATTTTCTTTTAGAGGCGGGTTAGCACGAATTTTGGGCGCTTGGGATTTATCGGAGATGAATTTTAGATTGGATTATTTTGGGAAGAATATTCGAGAGTACATGAGAAGATTTTTATTTATTTTGGTTGTATAGAGCAATGGTGATTTATTTTCTTTCGAGATAGTTAGATGTTTTATTTCGAGAGATTTTTGGTTGTGTGTAATTTGAAGATATTTCAGATTAAGAGATTCTCTTATTTTTATTGTAGGTTTTAGATGCTCTATATCTTGATACCATTCTGTAACACCCCGCCCGCCCGGGGGGAGCGAACAGAGCGCTACTATCGATAAATCTAACCAATTCCACAATTCACAAGGTATAGAGCATCTAAATCCCAATATAGAAAAGAAACTACTAAACTCATCTTTAAATTAATACAACAAATCTCTCGAATTAAAACAACTATCTATCTCGATACAAAACAAATCTCCAATGCTCTATACATAAAAAAAAATAATCTTCCAACTTGTATTCTCGAATAATATTTCCAAAATAATCCACGCTAAAATCAAATCCAAAGCGCCCAAAATCCGCGCTAATCTGCCACTAAAAGAAAATATGGGAAAGTACACAATACGACAAGAAAGATGCTCAACAAATATTAGCGATGAATAAAACACAACAATACGGATACGAATATTCAAATCAAAGTGAATCTCATAAGCAATTATATCAATATAATTTCTCAACAACACATTAACCGGGTCAACAGGCCTCACCATCGTACCATGCCTATGCATTTTTTTAGCATATCCAGAAAAAGGAATATTGGCGGGTGCCCAACCTCAGTGCCATTTTAAAATCTCATGACAACATGTTCAACACCAAATATAATACCACATGAATCGAAATTAGATTCCAATAAATATTTCCAGATTTCCAAATGAATTTATCAATTCAAATATGAGTCAATAATCACAATAAAACAACGAGAATAATACTCGATAGATTTAGGAGCATATTGTGTAAAACCCCATAATTTAAAATCATCACACGAATCATCACATAATTTCAGCCTCAAAATCGGATCGCACCATCACGTTCCTCTCGCGAAAATAAACAAATCTCATTCTAGCCCAAACTCGAGAAAACACAAAATAAGCCTTCTAATCTAAGGTTGAAATCTTAAATAAGTTTGGGGCTATGGTTTATAGATGAAAGGAAGTAATTTTGGAGAGGTCTTCTCGTTGAAAAGTTTGAGAAAAAGTTATTTGAAAAGCCAAGCCACGAATTAGTTGATAAATAAAGGATTAAAAGTTTGATTAAGAAAAGAGTTCTAATCAGATACAAACACTAAATTTTTTTATTCCGGACGATCAAACCGTTGGAATTGGATGAAATTTTACAGAGAATTAGCTAAAGATGAGAAGAAGCTGTCAAAAAAATTTCAGCTCGATCGGACTATTCAATATTTAATTTTTTTTTACTAGAGAGTTTTTTTTAGGACTCTTAGAGAGTTTTATGTTTTAAGGACTCTTCTATATAATAAAAATTCAAATAAAACTCCATTTTAATTCCAATTCTGAAGCCGTTTGAAATTCTCATCTTTAAAAATAAAATCCAGCATATTTGAGCAATAAAAATAATTTTACCAAAAACTTTATTTTCCTCTATATTTTGAAAATACCCCAAAATTACGCGGGTTGTTGGGCACCCGCTAATATTTCTTTTTCCAGATATGCTTAAGAATGCATAGGCGCGGTATGGTGGTGAGGCTTGGTGACCTAGTTAATGTGTTGTTGAGAAATTATATTGATAAAAATGCTTATGAGATTCACATTTGATTTGAATATTCGTACTCGTATTGTTACGCTTTATTCACCGCTTATATCTATTGAGTATCTTTCCTGTCGTATTGTGTACTTCCCCAATGTTTTTTTAGTGGCAGGTTCGCGCAGATTTTGGGCGCTTTGGATTTGAATTGGAGATTGTGATTTTAGCGTGGATTATAATTGGGAAGAATTATTCGAGAGAGAAAATTGTATACATTTTTGTTGTATAGAGCATTTTATTTCGAGATAGATAGTTGTATTATTTCGAGAGATTATTGGTTATAATTAATTTGAAGAGATTTCAGATTAGTAGATTCTCTTATTTTTATATTGTGGGATTTATATGCTCTATACCTTGTTATATTGTGGATTTTAGTTAGTTTTATCGATATTAGCGCTCCGTTCGCTCTCTTCGAGCGGGCGGGGTGTTACAACTACTGGATTTGTCGAGACCAACATATTCGACTTCAGTACCTCATAAGGAATATATGACTTGTGCATCACCAAGACACGTGGACCAAACCATTACCAAATATAAATAATCCATGTGAGGGAATATTTCATCATCATGATGCACATGCCAATAAGACAACCAACTCTCTCCTACTGGAACATCGACCTCATGCACGCCTTGCGCACCCCTAATACTATAAAAGCTAACTTCATCTTCCTTACAAAGGATCGAATAATTCAAAATCCCATTAAAATTGAAGCACTCTATATCTTTGACTTGCTCGAGTCTATATTATATAGGTGCTAATCTAGTGTGGAAATAGTGACAAAATTTGAGTCTCTTCCTTGTTTACAAATGAACCTCAGACTCTACACTTAATTACTCTACAAGTTCCTAAAGGTAGTATATCAACACCACACACTGGGATTGCATACATACATTATCTCATGTTATACTTTGTTGTGTGCGAGTTAAATCCCTTAAAATTAATTTTCTACTATTTTTGGGATGTGTTAAATAATTTCTACGATTTTTAAATGATTTTTAGAAATTAAATTTGGTTGTATATAAACCTTAGGGGCTATTGTGCAATTTCTTTTTATGGCTTAAAGTTGGCTTGGTTAAAAATCGAAAGCTCTAGAGACTTCAAGGGTAATAATTTAATTAATTTGGTACGTGTTTTGCAGCGTGTGTTGTTCCAACACGTGCTGGAATATTATTGGTGGATTTTGTGCTTTTCCCCTCTCACAGACTTGTGTTTCTTTGAGAACCCTTGGATCAATGTTATCAACGATCAACAGGTGTTTAGACTTAATCCAAGTGAATCCTTTTTGGCCAATCAATGTTGTCTATTTGCACCGCTTTATTTTAACCATTAGATTGATAGTCAAACGGTCAAAATTAATACCACCCGTTGGATTGCCTCTGAGATTCTGAATCCTTCCTCTCTCACTATATAAGCGACCTAAGCCTCAACCATTTGAGACTTTTTCTCATCATCCAAACCAGAGAGAAAATAAGAGTTAGAGAGAGAGAGAGAGAGAGAGAGAGAGAGAGTTGGAGAAAGAATTAAAACCCTAAACCTAACTCTGTTCAAATCTCACCAGAAAACCCTTTTTTGAGAGTAAATCAGTTTGAGATTTGATAAGTTTATCCTCTGTAGTTCTTTATCTCTTTCCCAACTTAATCATGTTGGTTAGATATCTGTTTCTTTTCATAGAATCTTGAGATTAAGCCTCTGTGATACAGTTTACTTAAATAGATCTTCATCTACATTTCTTATTTTGAGAAATCTTATTGTTTTGGTTATTTTAAAAATGTTATATTGATTTCAAACCCTAAACCAACAAAATCCTTTCTAATTTCAGTTGACTCAAATATTCAGACTTAGATCTAGTTGATATCTTGATTGGGGATTTCACTTTCAAATATTTCACATTTTGTGAAATAAGTATATATTTTCAAATAAGGAAAGTGCATAGGATCTTGGCTAGTTTTTATAGCAAGATTCTCTCTTGATCTGTGAATATTTTAAAGATCCAAAGTATGATTACTTTGACTAGATTAATTTTGGAAATTTTGCGTATTAAGTGATATGTTTGTAATTTTTTACTCATTCGGTCTGTACTTAAGTGTGTGTGAGTTGCGTGCATGTGATTTAGAGCACATCACCACATACACCTTCACACTACTACACTGAAAAGTGTTGGTATTGAGATATTTGACTTTAAAGTAGACATAAAGCTAAAAGAAATTGAGTTACGAAGATGGGAGAACATCAGTAACATCAGAACCTTGGGAGAAGTTAAAAAACTCCAGAGGAGTTGGTACAAATTTTGAACTTAGTTTAGGTTTCATTGTGTGTCTTGATTGTTATTTAGCTTGTAACTTGTTATTCTTCTTCAATGGATTTTTGGTTTTGTGACCTAGAGGTCACCGTCAATGTTTCTCCAATTGGGTGGGGTTTTACCACGTTAAAATTTCTTGTGTATATTTCCTCTTACTC
Source organism: Sambucus nigra (assembly GCA_949130495.1). Classification (NCBI taxonomy): domain Eukaryota; kingdom Viridiplantae; phylum Streptophyta; class Magnoliopsida; order Dipsacales; family Adoxaceae; genus Sambucus; species Sambucus nigra. The sequence continues at coordinate 154,322,876 of OX422213.1, forward strand.
TCATCCCTTTCTTAAGGATGTGTTGATTTAATTTTATTATAGTTTTGTTTTTCAAAATTAGTTTACCTATAGCTGAAATAACTCGTTCATAGTATTTTACACATCTTGTGTTTAAAATATATTTTAAGAAAAGTTTTTCTTCAACAAACTGTTCGAACCTATTTAGATAGTTTAATCTTGAATTAAACGACCTAAGCGATATTTTTTTCAATTGGTATTAAAGCTTCGGTTTTTCAAAAAATTCTTCAGATCTTGAGTTTCTGAAATTATTTTCTCAAAACAAATTATGGACGAGAAATTTGAGAGATTAGGTAACCTGTTCAGGCCCCCTCTCTTTGATGGAACAAACTTTCCTTACTAGAAGGTAAGGATGGTTGCATTCATTCAAGGGACTTTGTGAGATGATATCTAGGAAGTAATTGAAAATGGTTACACTTTTCCTAAAAACTAGCCATTGAACGAAGTATTGTGAAGATTAGAAAGTTACTAAGTGAATTTACTAAAGAAGAGAAACAGGCTTCACTTAATAACAATAAAGGCATAAATGCTATATTCATGTCTATCAATGAACACGAATTTAAGAGGATATCATTCTGTTCTACCTCTACAGAAGCATGGGACACCCTAATGACTGCACATGAGGGTGATATCAGAGTTAAAGTTGATAAAACACAAATGTTAATCTAGCAATATAACTCCTTGATCATGACTGAGACTGAGTCATTTGACGACTTCTATATTAGACTGACGGACATTGTGACAAAATTTCATGCTAATGGGATTGTTTATGATAGAAAGGAAATTGTCTATAAAATACTAAGATCACTTGCACAAAAAATTGATAGTAAGAGATATGCAATTGAGGAGATGGATGATCAAAATCTTACACCTGAACTCCTCAATAACAAATTGAGAACTTTGGAAATGGAATTAGAATTTAAGAAACAATTATCCCAGTCCTAAAAGAGATAGTCTACCTCCAATCTTATTTTTCATCTAAGTTGACCACACCTGAACTTAGCATACCTAACATTGACTTAGACTCTAATGAGGACCATAATTTAGATACCTTGGATAATCATATTGCCTTAATGTCTAAACAGTTTAAGAAAATTATGAACTTTCGAAATAAAATAGAAAAAAGACAAGGCAAACCTACTTATCCAAATCAATCTAACAACAAGCCTCATGAGAGAAGACAAGACAAACATCAGTCTGACAATCACAAGTAACCTGAGAAAGACCTTAAAAATGTTGAATGCTATAGATGTGGAAAGCTAGGACACATGGCTAGTGATTGTAGAGTTAACTTAGACAAAATTCACAAACATAATAGGGCTCATTTAAGCAAGGCTTGGGATGCTCAAGTGACTCTGAAAATGATGAACCTGAGTCATCTAACACTATTAACCCTTGTATATCATTCTTTGCTAAGATAATATAAAATGATGATGAGGAATCTGATCACACTATGACTGATATTGTGCCTACTGGTTTATGTGCCTTATTGATTGAGAATATTGATAATGCTTCAAAATCCATGTATGTGAGTAAAAAGGAACGCTCTATTATTGATGCCAATGGGTGTGTGAGTCCTAAAAATGAACCGCTAGGGGACAATGCACAATACATACTTATCGACTCCAAAAAAGATAACCTTCATGACATTCACACACTATATATAAAAACTCTCAAGAAAATCACTAGGCTTGAAAAAAGAGTCAAGGATGTTACCCAGAAGATAAAAACCTTAAGTCTGATGATCAAACAAAATGTTGAAGAGTATACTACTCAATGTCTAACTCATGAGAATGAAACCAAATACTTTAAATAAAAACTGAAAGCGTTGTCTAACTCTAATGAAATTATGGAAAAGAAATACAAAGGAACATTGTTAGACTTGGAACAAACAAAAGAAAAGACATCCACAGTCTTCAAAAAGTTTGCAAAATTTGAAAATAATTATAAATATTTTGAAGATTATGTTGCTTAAAGCTAAACCAATTCTGATGACAGATATGGAATAGGATTTTGTCCCAGTTCTAAGACACAAACTAAAAACATTGAAACTATAAAGTTTGTGTCTGGTGGCAAAAGGCCTATTGAAACTTGTCCAGATTTTCAAGGTTAAAGATATGAGTTTGATAAAAAACAACTGAATTTAGACATTGGTGAATCAAGAAACTCTAAGCATAATGTTGAACAAAAGACTAAATATGTCTTGCCCCTTAATCGACAAGCAGATTCGACGTTTCATACTGTGTCACCCAGGAATAAGACTAGAGCTCAAAACCTAGACAAACCTTTGAATAATACCTTTCCTAAGGTTACATATTTAATGCTCCTATTGTGATGTCTATGGACATTCCCTTGATGGATGCTACTCCAAACATCTATGTAATCCAGTCTATACCTCTCCCATTTACCATAACTTCAACTATTCTAGGAGAAGCCGAAACAAATATGTCCTTCCTAGACAGCCAGCCAAGAATTCTAACTATCATAATAGAAGGAATAGGACTAATACTAAAAGATAATCTATAAGAAGGAATTCTAGATTCTATTCTAGACCAATTGCTCCAACTGTTTATAACAACAATAAAAATGCGCAAAAATCTTTTAAAGAAAAGACAAAAGCTCGCAAGTTTTATCAAATACGAGCTAATAAGCGTAAGTTGAAAACTAGATCAATTTGGGTTAGAAAACATGTTCTATTACCCTAGTTAAAATGTAACATAGTGATAAGTGCTTTTAGAGCTGAACATACTACAACTGGATGGTATTTAGACTCAGGTTGTTCCAAACATATGATCGAGGATGATTCCAAACTTTTAAACAAAACTAACTTCTCCAAAGGAAAAGTCATGTTTGGAGATGGTGTATCAACCCAGATCATTGGTAAAGGAGCACTCCATGAAGAAAGATTACCCATTCTTGAGAATGTTCTCTTGGTAAAAGGACTTAAAGCCAATTTACCATGTACATCATAGTTTTATGACTCAAACCATACTTTCACCTTTCCAAATAACAATTGCAAAATTTTAAACGAAAAAGTTGATTGCATTATTAAAGGACTCCGTACTCCAAATAACTGTTACACAGTCAATCCAAGTACAGAGGTTTGTATCATTGCCAGAATGGATGAAAATGAGATATGGCATAATAGGTTGGGTGATATTAACTATGATAATATTGGAAAATTGTGCTCCCAAGATGTAGTTAGAGGTCTTCCTAAGATCAAACCAATTTCAAATATTGATTGTGGTCAATGTCAAGGAGGAAAAATTATTAAGGCTCCCCATAAGAAAGTTAATGAAGTTTTGTCCACTAAACCTATAAAACTCATCCATATGGACCTAAGGGTCCTTCTCGTACTGTTAGTCTTTGTGGAAACAGTTACATCCTTATTATGGTTGATGATTTCACTCGATTTACCTGGGTTTCCTTCTTAAAACATAAATCAGAAACATTTCGTAAGTTTTTGAAAATCGTAGTTCGTATAGAAAATGAAAAAGTCTCCAAAGTAGATAGAATTCGTAGTGATAGTGGAGGAGTATTTGTAGATTCAGGCGTCATAGAATATTGTGACTATAATGGTTACAAACATGAATTTAGTGCTCCTAAGACACCTCAACAAAATGGGATTGTTGAGCGTAAAAATTGCACTCTTCAAGAAATGGCACGTGTAATGATTCATGCAAAAAACCAACCAAAATATTTTTAGGTAGAATCCATTCGTACTGCCTGTCATATAATGAATCAAGTCTACTTAAGGAGGAATACCAAGAAAACATCCTATGAGCTCCGGTATGGGAAGAAACCTAACCTAAAATACTTTAGAACCTTTGGTAGTACATGTTATGTCTGTAAAGACAAAGCACATTTGTCTAAATTCGAAACCAGGGGATATAAAGCCATCTTTTTAGGATATTCTCCAAATAGTAGATCCTATCGTGTATACAATCTTCGTACCAAAACCATGATGGAATCCATTAATGTGGTTATAAGTTACACTAATGTAGAAATTAAGACCAAATAACCAATTATTGTGGATGAGTCCGAAAATATTTTAAATTATGACTCTCGAGAAATAATTGAATCTTTACCAACTGATACCCCTGAAGTACCTAACTGGGATTCCAAGGATCATCCTTTAGATAGTGTAGTTGGTAATCCTACTGAGCTTGTTCGCACAAGATCTCAACTTTATAACATTGCTCATTTTGCATGCTTTGTGTCTCTTATTGAGCCAAAGACTATAAATGAAGCCTTGAATGACAATTTATGGATAAGTGTTATGTAGGAGGAAATTCTTCGATTTTTCATTCATGATGTCTGGTATCTTGTACCCAGGCCTGAAAATAAAAGGGTTATTGGCACATGTTGGATTTTTAAAAATAAAACTGATGAATCTGGGATGATTCTTCAGAATAAAGCTAGATTAGTTGCCCAGGGATACTCTCAGGTTAAAGGAATAGATTTCGAGGAAACTTTTGCTCATGTCACTCACCTCGAATCTGTTCGCTTACTTTTAGCCATAGCCTAAAATGGATGTTAAGTCAGCCTTCCTTAATGAAATTTTAATCGAGCAGACCTATGTAGAACAACCCAAAGGGTTTATTGACCCTCATCACCCATATTATGTTTATCGTCTAAAAAAAGCTCTTTACGAGTTAAAACAAGTTTCTAGAGCTTGGTATGAGCGTCTATCCACCTTTCTTTTAGACAATGGATTTAGGAGAGGAGGGAATGACCAAACTTTTTTTGTCAAACATTTTGATAACAACATTACTATTGCTCAAGTTTATGTTGACGATATCATTTTTGGATCCACCTCCCCTTTAGAAGTTAAGACCTTCTTCGACATTATGCACAAGGAATTTCAAATGTAGCTTATGTGAGAGTTACAAGTCTTCTTAGGACTCCAAGTTAAACAGGATTCAGAAGGATTATTTATATCCCAATCTAAATACACTTTAGAGATTGTTAAGAAGTTTGGCCTAGAAACTGCTAAAGAAGATAGGACTCCTATGAGTACCTCTGCCAAACTTTCCAAGGATGAGAATGGGGAATCTATTTATACCACATTGTATCGTAGTATGATAGGAAGCTTACTTTATCTTATTGCCTCCCATCCTGACATTATGTACTATTTCAGTGTGTGTGCTCAATATCAAAATAATCCTAAAGAGAGTCATCTATTGTGCTTTAAAAGAATTATTAAATACATCAAAGGCACTCTAAAATTAGGACTTTGATACACTAAAGACACTTCTATTACTACAGTAGGTTACACCGATGCTCATTGGGCCGATTGTATCGATGATAGTAAGATTGCTTCCGGAGTGTGTTACTACATTGGTAACAACTTGGTAGGATGGAGTAGTAAGAAACAAAACTGTACTTCCTTGTTTACTGCCGAATCCGAATATATTGAAGCAGGAAGTTGTTGTTCTCAATTACTTTGGCTAAAACAAATGCTAAAAGATTAATATTACTAAAACAAATGCTAAAAGTTACATCTCTATTGTGACAATCAAAGCATGATTAATATTACTAAAAATCATGTTCGACACTCTCGTACCAAACATATTAAAATCAGATATCATTTCCTACATGAGTTAGTTGAATCTAAGGAGTTAGAAATAAATTACCTTCCTACTTGATTGCAATTAGCAGATCTATTTACCAAACCTCTAGACTTTCTTCGATTTGAATCTTTGCGTAATTCTATTGGTATGGTCATGGCAAAACACCGATTATTTATTTCTTATAGTTTTCTTTGCCCTTTTTCCATTTGAGACAAAATGGGGGAGAAATTTGAGTCCTCTTGGACATTTTGGTATATTCTCACGTAAAAATCTTGATCTTAGTTATCTTATTTTCAGGAATCAGTATTGTCAGTTGCAGCAAAATTTTTTTAGGATATTGGTTTATATCTAGTTGAGTTATGTAATTTTTTCTTTCTAGGATATTGGGTAGATGGAATTTTTGTATATGAATATGATTTTCTTATTTCTTTTATGTCCCTATAAGTCCTTTTTGACTCAAAGGAGATTTTGTCTCATATTTCCAAAGGGGGAGATTGAAGCACCCTATATCTTTGACTTACTTGAGTCTATATTATATAGGTGCTCATCTAGTTTGGAAATAGTGACAAAATTTGAGTCTCTTCCTTGTTTACCAAAGAACCTCAGACTCTACACTTAATTCCTCTACAAGTTCCTAAAGGTAGTATATCAACACCACACACTAGGACTGTATACATACATTATCTCATGCTATACTTTGTTGTGTGTGAGTTAAATCCCTTTAAATTAGTTTTCTACTATTTTTGGGCTGTGTTAAATAATTTCTAACATTTATAAATGATTTTTAGAAATTAAATTTGGTTGTATATAAACCTTAGGGGTTGTTGTGCAATTTCTTTTTATGGCTTAAATTTGGCTCGGGTAGAAATCGAAAGCTCTAGAGACTTCAGGGATAGGGATTTATTTTAATTTGGTATGCGTTTTGCAGCGTGTATTGTTCCAACACGTGCTGGTATATTATTGGTGGATTTTGTGTTTTTTCCCCTCTCACAGACTTGTGTTTCTGTGAGAACCCTTGGATCAATGTTATCAACGATCTACACGTGTTTAGACTTAATCCAAGTGAATCCTTTTTGACCAATCAACATTGGCTATTTGCACCGCTTTATTTTAACCATTAGATTGATAGTCAAACGATCAAAATTAATCCCAGCCATTGGATTGCCTCTGAGATTCTGGATCCTTCCTCACTCACTATATAAGTGACCTAAGCCTCAGCCATTTAGGACTTTTTCCCATCGTCCAAACTAAAGAGAAAATAAGAGTTGGAGAGAGAGAGAGAGAGAAAGAGTTAGAGATAGAATTGAAACCCTAAACCTAACTCTGTCCAAATCTCACCAGAAAACCCTTTTCTGAGAGTAAATCAGTTTGAGATTTGAGAAGTTTATCCTCTATAGTTCTTTATCTCTTTCTCAACTTAATCACGTTGGTTAGATCTTTGTTTATTTTCATAGAATCTTGAGATTAAGCCTTTGTGATATAGTTCAATTAGATAGATCTTCGTCTAGATTTCTTATTTCGAGAAATCTTATTTTTGTTGGTTATTTTTATATTGTTATGTTGATTTCAAACCCAAACCAACAAAATCCTTTATAATTTCACTTTACTCAAATATTTAGACTTAGATCTAGTTGAGATCTTGATTGGGGATTTCACTTTCAAATATTTCACATTTTGTGAAATAAGTACATATGTTAAAATAAGGAAAGTGCATAGGATCTTGGCTAGTTTTTATAGCAAGATTCCCTATTGATCTGCGGATATTTTAAAGATCCAAAGTATGATTACTTTGACTAGATTGATTTTGGAAATTTTGCATATTAAGTGATCTGTTCGTAATTTGTTACTCATTCGATCTGTACTTAAGCGTGTGTGAGTTGCATGCATATGATTTAGAGCTTAACACCACATACACCTTCACACTACTACACTGAAAAGTGTTGGTATTGAGACATTTGACTTTAGAGTCGACGTAAAGATAAAGGAATATAGTTACGAAGCTCGGAGAACATCAACAACATAATAACCTTGGGAGAAGTAAAAAAATTCCAGAGGAGTTGATACGAATTCTAAACTTAGTTTAGGTTTGATTGCATGTCTTCATTGTTATATAGCTTGTAACTTGTTATTCTTATTTAATGGATTTTCGTTTTTGTGACCTAGAGGTCACCATGGATGTCTCCCCAATTGGGTGGGGTTTACCACGTTAAAATTGCTTGTATATACTTCCTCTTCCTCTCATCCCTTTCTTAAGGATGTGTTGATTTATTTTTCGTATAATTTCATTTTTCAAAACTGGTTTACCTATAACTGAAATAACTCGTTCATACTATTTTGCACATCTTGTGTTTAACATTTATTTTAAGAAAAGTGTTTCTTCAACAAACTGTTCGGAACCATTTAGATAGTTTAATATTGAATTAAAAGACTTAAGTGGTATTATTTGAAAAAATTTGCCAAATTTTAATATATAGAGAGAAAGCTTGAATGTATGGAACAATAGCCATGAGAGCCTTTTAGAAATACAAAAGCACCATCACCTTGCACAGTGGAGTAGTTTAAGGCCTAACCACTTATATTCATGTGTCTTCTATCTCTCTTATACCCGTATCTATGTACATATATTATTATGACTTCCTAATTAGGGCCTATATTGGGATTATAACCAAAGTATTCTTTGATCGTGGCTGTGTTGTTTGGCCCTTATGTTAAGATCCCATGAGACACCTAGAGAGGGGTTCCGTGACCAATTGGTAACCCTTGGTCTCTCTTTGGTCGAGGTTCTCATCTGTTAAATTCTAACATATTTATTTTGGTGATTGGTCCAGGGTACCGCTGATGCTGAGATATGATGCCCTAGTTGTTCTTTATGGGTGAAATGCCGACTTGTGTTTCCTATATGTATTGACATGCGAGCTATGTAAAATACCGTACAACAATTTCCCTAAATCTCTAAACTAGAAGAATCCTTTGAGGATAGAGCAAAAATGAGATTTAAAGCTCGACACATAAGGCCTTTTGGTATGCCCCCACTAGACATATCTTGTCTTGGTTGAAAGTTAATGGAGGCGCTCTTTAACCTTATGCCTTTGACGCATGACGCATGTGATGCGATGTTTCATTACCCTCTATCAAGAACTTGACTGTCTAGTGTTTAGTATGTTTTGTGAAATTATTATGTGACACTTGTTAGATTGATATAGTAAGGGCATGCAAAGATATGACGATTGGGTTCCACCATATTTATAATAATCTTTTATTGATGCATGCTTGTTCCACCCATACATTTTTTCTCACCATTCTAAGCAAATAATGACACTTGGCCCCCTTTTAAACCTTTATTCACTTTCAAATTTCACTTTTACCTACCAACTCATTGCCTCCTTAAGAACTTCATTGTTTTCTCACTCGTCGTTCTTTCCCCCATTGCCATTAGCATATTCCAGGGTCTTTATTTCTTAAGTTCTTTTAATGATTCCTTTTGTTTACACGCTTGCACTGTATGGACATCGTTTCTTGCACCTTTTCTCGCTCGAATTCTTATAAAATTTTATGTTTATTTGAAGTTTCTAGCCATAAATTGCACTATTCTCTCTAGACAAACACCATATAATAAGATTTTTGATCTTTTAACCATGTCATTTCTTTGTTATTGGACAAACCTCCATCTTCTTAAATTTCCAAATAAGAATTTCACCAAATTTGTTTAATAACCCCATTAATTTAATATATTTTTAGATTTATTTGGCATTTGTTAATTAAAGAAAGGTAAAAAGTTTATTATAGAAAGTATTTTAGGAAAAAAAATTTAATTCTTGTTTTGCTATGGGGAAGTTAGGACTCTTATTATTTGTGTCTCAGAGGCTGGACCCCCACATTGGTCTAACCTTGTTAATAAGGTCAATGTGTTGAGTTCTAATGAATCTATTCAGATTGTGAGGGTGATAATCATGGAGAAGGGCGAGGCCTTTTTGAGGCCCATGCTTTCGGGGTCAAATATCTTGATGATGAAATCCTAAATTTTAAATATTTAGAGGCAAATAATTTTCCCAACAAGCGAGTCAATTGAGAGATTGACACTATTTTGTACATGTGTCAAATTCATATTTATAATTAAATTAGGTCACCCACAACTTTTGATTCCGCCCTTGATTGGTTTTTGATGATAAAATTTGTATTTTAACTAATTTCCTATGTATCGATCTTAAACTCCATTTTCTCCTCGTAAATTCAGGCATAATGAAGGGAATTGTCTTTATTATATACTAAATCATTCCTAAATTTTAAAAGACCTCTTTGGGATTCATAGTCTCTCAACACAAATTATTTGGAGAAGACATTATGTTAGCTAAGATACGACGTATGCACTTTGCTATGGAGAAAATAAAATTAACCCCAAAGTTGAAGCGCCACCTTGTGAAGGTTTGTCAAACCACTATGTATGAGTGGAAGAGTTATTACTACATTATCTCTAAGTTTAAATTTTGGAATTTATTCCTTGTGAGACATATATGACTCTCCATATTCCTCGTGAATGGGGGACCCATTTTGTAAGGGGTAATTTTTACAAATCCAATGTTACTTTGTTCTCCCTGTTATAATTTTTCTAACCTCGACCTTTTTTGGTTCCTTTGTTTTTGCAGAGAGTCACACGCTTGTATTCGCCAAAGAGATGAGGCAAAGGGTTGAGAGTTACACCTCCTACAAGATGAGGATATTCAAAGAGCTTATCATTCTAGGCAAGTTTGTTGTGTATGACTATGTTAAGGCCTTACTTCCTCAGAACCAATTAGAAGGTATGAGTCCAAGGCTTTATTTATAATTTGTTTAACTAAATTTTTTGGAGACTTGCCCATTTTTACCACTACACTTTCGAAATACCATTTGCAAAATCCTCATCGTACTTCTCACAATATGATGTGAACTAACATCTTCCCCGTTACCATCCATCCTCTATGTATACCATGGCCCATGATCCCAAAGACGACATGCTCATTGTCTAGGACAACATGATCATTTTACTCTATACAGGCTTAACATTCTAACTAATACCTTGGTGCAGCTCATGAGATATGTGGTAAAATCATGCCGTGGTGTTACGAGCCCCGAGGGAGCGCAATGCGATGCCCGAGGGGAACTTTATCACGAGGATGCGAGGAGTACTTGTCTCCCACTTCCTCCACATCCCCCCAAGGTCGGGTTATCGGTTCGATGTTAGGTGTCAATGACTTTGCCCCTAGATGTAGTTCGATGCCATGTCCAGGTATTAGTTGAATGCCCCTATTTAGGTAAGTGTGCCCGTTATACGGGAAAAAGGAGGTTTTATAGGTTTTTCGGAGTCACCAACTTATTTTATATAAAAATAAACAAAAAGGTTCAGGCTAGACCTTTTGGGACAATCCTAAGGTAGGAAATAAAGTTTTTGGTTGGTTAAGAGATCCTTATTGTGTGGGTTTGGGAACCAGGTTACAAGTGGGGAAGGTGTTAAGCACCCCACTTATTCTGTATGCTTCCTTAATTCTATGCTTATTATCACTCTTTACATTTATTGATCACTTTTTGGCTATTTTCAGAATTTGTTTAGAGACCTTATCATAAAGGTCCCTAAAAAATGAAGATTGATGTTTTGGGTAAAAAATGGTATTGATGTGAAGGATAAAAATATCACTTCAACCAGTACAGTACATAAGATTACTTGTGTATAACTCCATGCTTTGTATTTGTATAACAGATTGTCGTTTATTATGCAGTTAAGTGTGATAGAAAGCTCGGCTTTGATATAGTTTAATATCTCATTTGAGGTTTGAGGATAGATATAATGGTGAGAGATGGGTGCATCTCAGTTATGATTAGTGTATACGTGCTTGTACGTTTGTATATAGGAATATGTTTGGGAGGTCCTGCCTTCAGATAGTTTGATATCTAAGTTTAGTATGTACGAGATAATTTGTCAAGATGCATAAGAGATCGTGACTTTGAGATATTTGATATCTCATTTTTTGTTATTTAGGTATAATGGGTAGAAGTCGACAGATGGATGCATCTCGGTGGAGACAATATATTAAGAGACATATTGTCGAGGTTCGATCTCACAAGAAAGATCGGTATTGAACCTATGTACCCAAGATTACTTGGGATCGATGCCTATGTATTTTGATCGCAACACATCTTCGAACGTGATGTGTGTGCAAGTGTAGGACTGCACTTGAAAGGAGGGAGGTCTGGTGTGTGGAATATCATAATGGGAATGGATCCTAAGATATCTGATATTGGCACACAACCTTATAATAACCGAGTGGTTACTAGCCCGAAGGAGTTGTCCATCAAACTAGTTTGAAGGTGTAGCGTTAAGGATGTTATGTTTTAGACATCCGCCGACTTGGAAGGTAGAGGTAGAAGTCGGGGGAGCTTAGACTAGGGGTGGAGACACCCCTAGTACATCAAAAGAGATATTATGAAGCTTGGGATTCACAAATTTAACTTAGTATAATGCCTACGTACCCAAGGTGACTTTTGAAAAAAATCCAACTTAGTTCCAAGAAACGGGGTTGGATAATATATAGGGGTGTAATACTAGAAATGGAGGTAACCCTTGGAAATAATATGTCGATAGATGTATTATGAGGCTTGGGATTTATGAGTTTAGCTCGGTATAGCGCTTACATTCCAAAGGAGACTTGGGTTTAAAGACAAAATATTTCTAACAAACGAGGTTGGGGAATATATAGAGGTGTTTGGATTATATAGGGGTATAATACTAGAGATGGAGGCATACCTAGAAAATAACATGTCAAGACGTATTATAAGGTTTGGGCTTCACGGGTTTATCTCGACATAGAGCCTACATACCCAAGGAGAGTTGAGATCAAAACTAACGTAGTTCCAACAAATAATGTATATTTACAAATGTTGGTTATGAGATACCGAGTGTACAAGGTACACAAGTGTGATATTTATGATGCCTAGTCCTTAATATAGCATTTTCGTTATGTTTGATTGGTATATTTACATGTTAAGAAAATACAATGATCAAATGCCGAATTTTGAAAAGTATTCGTTTGAAAACATAAATTTGGGGTACCGCTACCTTGACGAGATTACTTCGCTCGGAGAAGTGGTGAGTTGTAGCCGAATTTTAGACTTTGGTTAAACAAAGTTTCGGCTGACTTGGCTCAGAGTCATTTTCCTAGGAACATATTTTGAATAGTATGTTTTCATCTTGATGTATTTTAATCATGGCATTTGATTAGCATTTGTTTAAAATATGAGCATATCAATATAGTATACAAGTAAAGGTGATGGATTAAAAGCTAGACTTTTGAAATACAAACACTGTAAATTGCACATTCGATCCCCTAAAAGCGGTCTGAGTTCAAAAAGATAAACATGTATGTACATCTTAACACAATATATATTTTTTGGGTATTGCATCGAAATCTCCAAAGAGGTTGTTCAACCTCAGTGCGAAAGATAACTTTTTTACGAGGGGTGTGTCCCTTTTTTGGTTTTTTTAGTCGAGTAGAGATTCATCTAGAGAGGATGACTTTGGAAGAATTTTTATAGACGTTCGACTCGGTTTATTTCTCAAATGTGACTTTTTATAAGTACAAACCTCTTTTTGAGAATCGGAAGTGACTTCGCGGAAAAACGTGTCTTTTTGGAGGGAAATATAACTTTTCTGAAGTATGAGCTTCTTCGAAACTTTTAGAATGATCTCGAGTATCTCGGACTCTAAGGGGAAAAGAAGTTAAAAAAAGGGGAATCGAGGTCAGGTTTTAGGATTTTCGGGATGCTCTAGGGTTTCGGGATTCTTTGAAATAGATGGAAGACACCTTTATTTATAGGGGTCTAGGCCCATCGATTACTCGTTTGGGACCCTCTATTTTTGCTGAAGGACACGTGTATGACTATGGTTAGATTAACAAAGGTTTTTTGGGACAATTAGTTAACGGATAGGTTAACTATTTGGGAGACGGTTAGCCAATCGGTTAACTGTCCCACAAGGACTTTTTGTTTGTTGTTTTAATGGTTTTTTTTGATATTATTGGTATTTGCACTTAAGTCCTATATATATATTTATCCTTAATGTTTTAACACCTCGAACTTTAGTGTAAGTTTCAAAAGTTAGTATTTTTAACGATTTATTCCAAGGTTTATTTGGGACAGGTTTAAAGAGTCCTCAAACCTTGATTGCGGATCGAGGTGTCCACAAAGGCGATAGACTAATAATGTGAGCATGTGGATACTCTTCATTGAAATTTAAAGGATTCTGTAACACCCCGCCTGCCCGGGGAGAGCGAGTGGAGCGCTACTATCGATAAAACTAAATAAATCGACAAATAACAAGGTATAGAGCATCTAAAAACCCAAAATAAAAACAAGAGAAATCCATTAATCTCAATTCTTCAAATTAAATACAATCAAATCTCTCTCGAAATAAAACAACTATCTATCTCGAAATAAAATGCTCTATACATCAAAATAAATACAAATCTTCTCATCTTGTATTCTCGAATATTCTTCCCAAAATAATCCATGCTAAAATCATCCCAATAAATCCAAAGCGCCCAAATCGACGCTGACCTGCCAACTAAAAGAAAATATGGGGAAGTCCACAATACGACAAGAAAGATGCTCAACAAATATTTGCGGTGAATAAAACGTAACAATACGAGTATGGATATTCAAATCAAATGCGAATCACATAAGCATTTTTATCAATATAATTTCTGAACAACACATTAATTAGAGTCACTAGGACTCACCATACAACGCCATACTTTATCAAGTAACCGGAACAAGAATCTTGGCGGGTGCCTAACATCAGTGCCATATTAAAATCTCATGACAACATGCCCAACAATAATAATACCACATGAATCAAAAATCAGATTCCAACAAATATTTTCCAAATTTCCAAAAGAATTTAGCAATTCAAATATGAGTCAATAATAATAAGAAAACAACGGGAATAACACTCACGAGATTAAGGAGCATATTGTGTAAAACTCCATACCTCAAACCACCAAAAGAAACCAACATAAATCTGCCCAGAAATCAAAATCAGTCCACCAAGATCCACAAAACTCCTCCAAGATCAACCTCAAAACAGCCCCAAGAACACCTCCAAAAACCTAAGGTTGAATGCATAAATCAAAGGGACTATGTGTATATAAAATTGAGAGGAAAAGAAAATATGTTTTTTGGGTATTTTTGTGCCAAAAGTCTGTTCCAAAATAATCACCCACGATCCCTTTTTATAAGGTAAAAATACAAGAGTTGGAACCAAACCAAAACACTTAACAAAACCTGCTGCGCACGAAACCTGAGGGGATCGATCGATCGACCCCTGGTGTCGATCGATCGATCGCCCAGTAAAATCGATTCTGCTAGCACAAAAATATAAGGGATAAAAATATTTAAAAATCATTTAAAAATTCGTTTTAACTCTGATTTCGAAACCGTTTGAAATTCTCTCCTTTAAAAATAAGAACCAACATATTTGAGCAAGAAAAATAATTTTATCAAAAACTTTATTTTTCCTCTATATTTTGAAAATATCTAAAAAATTACGCAGGTTGTTACAGATTCCAGAGATAGTTTTCCCTACTTTGGAAGGAAAATGAGGTCTACGTGTGATAGTTTGAATGTTTAGGGGTAACGTGGGTTTTTTGGCGAGAGCGTGATGGTTAACCGATATGATAATAGGGGGATAGGACAGTTAACCGATCAATTAACCGTTTTGTCCTACTAAAGCTTATTTAATGCAAAATTCTTATGATTTTGTGGTTTTTGTTTTCGTTCATTCGACACTCGCATTGGTTGGCTTCATCCATCTTTTTCTAGGACATTATGGACCATTAGAGTGGTTCAACTTTAGGACATTCAATGTGCATTTTTTATTGTATATGTTTGAAGTATCCCCATGGGGTACTCGAGCTTCTTATTTTGCTTCACTTACTTCGATGATAGTGGAGGAGACCATAGCACTATCGTGGATCTAATTGCCCCTTCTTGACCCAGAGTGGGTAGTTATAAGCTCTCGTGTTTCCGTTGGCTTGTACAATGGTTTCTTGAGGTGAGGACCAGTTAGTAGATATTCATCAACATGATGCCACTTTTGGGATGCTGATGGCGGTTCTGGATCCGATCTTTTTATTGTATAATGTGAGTATTATTTTTGGATTTTTGTGTGTTTTTTAGCATCCCTTTACGTTCATTTTCATTTTTGATGGAATTCTTATTTTATGTTTTTTTTCCAGGAGGTAACTTGAGGGAGATTCTCGTGTGGTTGGTCGTCTGTGCATCTAGAACTACACCAACTGACATCGAAGGTTACCTGAGATGTGACAACGGACTGCTTGAGGCTGTCTATAACGTTGGCTTAATGACCGGTTGGCTTCTTCCTCCCATTGGCGTACCCAATTCTGAGGTGCTTTTCAAGGCGCCAAACACGAGGGCTCTGGTTAGGATCTACGAGGGTGGACATATGAATAGAGGCCCCATATCAATGGGAAGTATTTGGTGATGGGGGTTTTAGTGGATCTTTTAGGTGGGATTTGATTTAGCATCCTAAAAAGACGTCCTTTTTTGGGATTTTGGGATATACTATAGTATATAGGTAATATGTTTCTCTACGAGGAACACGAGGAATCCCCGATAAATTTTTTCTGTATATGGGGATCCTCATTCCATGCATCTTTGTATATAAATAAGGATTTTCCCCTTTGAGGGTTATATATATAAGGTAAACTAATAATAAAACAAAGAGAAAAGGAAAAAAAAAAGGTGGAAACAAAGGTTCCCTTTTCTTTTTGAGATTTTTCTTTTAGGAGGGAGATACTTTTATCTATTTCACGATGAGCCACATGTTTGAACGAATGCCGAAGAGGGAGAGGGAGAGAGAGAGGGAGAGGGAGATGGAAATTCCTCTTTTACTACAGTCTTAAATAAGGTGAATATGGTGTCGTTTGACGTAGCTTTTTTGAAGTTGGAGTGCATCCCTCCTTCCAAGAATATGATGTCGTTTTGTGGGGAGCCCTTAGGAAATCTTCCTCTCTTGGTCTTCATCTCGGACTGTGGGGTGATTTAAGGGGAGATGATTATTTTGCTATTTTCTTTTTTTGGGAAGAAGTATAAAGGGATATTGCATTTTCCCTTATAGTCTTCATTTTTTTCACGGTATTAGCCTTTGCGTGTAGTTTAAATAACGATGACCCCGCAGAGTCCTTAAAATGCCTTTAGAACACTGCTTTTTTACTCAACATTTTGGCCTATTTAGATCGCGTCGACTCTTTGGGTGTGAGGGCATAATGACCATAGATAGGGTTTTCCCACAACATGGTTTTTTTGGTGTTTATTTACATGATTTTTTTGGTGTTTATTTAGATTGGGCCCAAAGTGATATCTCGGGTTTCCTACGTATCTTCGATTTAAAAACAACATGGTGTTTGTAAATGATTGCGATAAAAATATAGCGGATAATCAGGTCTACGTAGTTTTCTCTGGGGGCTTAAATTGTTTTAGCTTTATTTAAGGGAAATGTTGGTGGAACAAGTGGGATTTTTTATGTAGTGTTGGGGAATGTTTATGGCCTTGCATATCACGATCGATTGTTTTTGTAATAAATTGGTCTAGTCCTTTTCACCATGGGAAGGTTTTAAGGAAAAAATTTCTTCAATCGGTTGTGATTGAAAGGTTCAAAAAATGTGACTTCATCGAGATCAGCTAAGGTAGCCACCCCACCAGATTTTATTTAGGTGACTAGGTAGGGATCTCCATAGTTGGGTGAAAATTTACCTCCGAGTGCCTGGTCAGGTTTGAGATTTTCTTTTAGGACTAGGTTTTCTTCTTGGATGTTTTGCTACTTGACTTATTTGTTGAATGCCCCAGTGATACTCTATTGCTATATCTAGTTGTGATAGTTGCCTTTAGTCTTCTTTCGTTAAGGAGGGCTAGTTCGTCATAATGGGCTTGGACCTGTTGGGTTTCGACTACTTTGCTTTTGAGCTTGACCCTTAGTGAGGGCACCTCGAGTTAGATGGGTAGGACTGCTTCCATGTCATAAACTAATGAGTATGAGATGGCCCTAATGGAGTTTCATTCTGTAATACTGTAGCCCCAAAGGGAATATGGGGGCTTGTTTGACCAATTTCTGTATGTCCCAGTCATCTTGTTGATGATGTTTTTGACGTTTTTGTTAGAGGCTCAGACTGATCCATTAGTTTTAGGTCTACAAGGGGATGACTTATGTGAGATAATCCCATACTTATGTAATAGGTTTGAAACCTCTTTCTCGAAGTGAGATCCGTTATTCGATACTAACTCATGAGGTACGCTGAAGCGACAAATGATATTTCATCATATGAATTTGACCACTTTCTTAGCATTCAGAACCGTGTACAACTCAGCTTCTACCTATTTGGGGAAATAGTCGATGGTGACCGGGATGAATTAGTGCCCGGTGGGGGCCTTGAGAGTTACCTTCCTTATGTTGTTTATCCCCCAGGTGGAGAAAGGACAGGGTGAGGTCATGCAGTAGAGCTATCGAGGAGGTAGATTGTGCCGTGGGGTGTATAATTGGCATTTGAGGCATCTCTTGATGTAGTTTGTACAATCATTTTGCATGGTAGTCCAGTATTACTATTGTATGTGTATCTTTCTAGATAAGGTGTTACCACTCATGTATAGGCCACATTCTCCGCTGTGGATATTTCCATGATTTTTAAGGTCTTGTCTTTGGTGATGCACTGTAAGTGTATTCCATCGAACACTCCTTTGTAAAGCTTCCCCCACAAATGATGTGTTAGGCAACCAATTATCATAGGGAAAGTTGATCATTAGAAGAGGCATTATTGAGGAGGTTCCGAATTTCGTAATACTAGACTGTTAGTCGTACTGTTCTTCTTCGATAACATCGACCTCAAAGTAATATGAATGGGTGTTCTGTTTGGTTACGATACATGTGGTTTTTGTGGTTCCCTTCGGCATTCTATTATAGAGGCTAGGGTGGAAAGTGCGTTTACGAAGTTGTTTTTATCCCTTGGGAGGAATTTAAATTCAAGTCATTCAAATCGAGTAACTACCTTTTCTAAGTAAGCATAGTACGAATGCAGTTTGTTGTCCCAAATCTTCCATTTGCCTAGTACTTAATTGATGACAAGACTAGAATCTCCATAGGCTTTCAGGTCAGTCGGTGATCCCCATTTCTAGAGAAATTTTGAGTCCCGTGATGTATGACTGGTACTCGACCATGTTCTTAGTGTACTCATATGCAATTTTGATAGAGGTGGGGAGTTGTCATGAGTCGGGGGATATAAGAAGAATTCCTATGCCAAATCCCCTTTTGTTAAATGCCTGTCGAAGTATAGTTCCCAAGTCTTTCTATTATTTAAGGCGAAGAGATCCTCATCTGGGAATTCTATCTCGTATTTTTCTTCATCCGACGGGTGTTATCTTACGAGGAGGTCAGAGATGGATTGACCTTTAGTGGAATTTTATGTGACGTACGTGATCTCAAACTCGGATAACACCATTTGGGCATTCTGATAAAGAGAGCGAGTTTCAGGGGGTCCATTCTCGAGATGAGTCTTATGCTGAAAGACGTCATGTAATGGCTCAGTTTGAGAGTAATTCATATGAGGGATCACTACAATAAATTTATTATTTAGTAACTAATTAAAAAAAATTTGATTTGTAAGTGTTTGGGATAATTATAAATTTTATTATTGTTTTAGTCACTTACAAAATTTGTAAGTATTCATAACCTATACAAATTTTTTAACATAACACACATTGAAGACTGCAGAACACATGATTGTCCCGTGTATACCACTTCCTTTTCACTAAAGTGTTAAAAAAAATTTCACCTCCCGCTCCTCTATTTTATTTTTTGTGCTTTGCCTCAGCCCTCCTCAAATACTAAAGCTTTGACCTCTCCTATAATCTTTCTCTCCCCCCCCCCTCTCTCTCTCTTTAGTTTGCGTCGCTCATCACCACCGTCGCCATCTCTCATCAACATCGTCGACATCTCCCATTATCTCGTTCTCTTTTCTCACTCAATCAGTTAAACCCTGCTCTCATATTTTTGTTAAGTAATCAATACATTCCTTTCTTAATTTCAATTATTTTGAATCATAACAAAGTAGTGAAAATTTTACGCTTCTCTGTGTTGATTGAGAAATATTTTTGAATTATGAATCAACAATTAAGAAACGTATTCTGTTGTGGATGCTTCAATTATGTAATGAAGAATGTGACGCATGTCATATCTATATACATGTGTGTGTTTTATTAGTTTTTGGTATTTTTTATTATGTAAGAAGGATTCTGATTGTGTTTTATGTATTATTTTCAAACTATGAGTCTTTGAAGAAAAATGTTATTTGGGATGTCTACACACACACACACATAATTGTTTTTGTATATTATTAGTTATTAAGTGGTTCTTGAACTACAGACTGATAGGATTTGTGGATTTTTGGTTAATAGTGTGAAGTGGGAGTTAATTTGGATTATTATGGCATATTATATAGTTTATTATTTTTGGCATTTGGTTTATGTATGTCAGATGAGTACTAAAATTTAATCTTATCAAGAATGCAAAATTAGGTGTTAATTTGGCTTATTGTAACAAATAATGCAGTTAACCCTTTTTTTGGAGTTCAATTTCTTCAATAGTTTTTCCTTCAGAGGATTGATGTTGAGGTAAATTTATCAATTGTAATAAATTTTTTCATATCAAGTTTCTATATTAAATTTTGGGGATACAAACGTTTTATTCCCTGTCAGATGACTATTAGTGTTTGATTGTTTTTTTTTCTAATCATTTAATAGTAAAAATGTTTTTTTATTCATTTCATAGGGAATATGATCTTAATAGTTCATTTAATTATAAAATTGTCATTTCATTATTCAGGATCTATATTACTTAATTTTGTCATTTTTAGCATTTTGTAACTTTTATCATATATATCATTTAGCATTTATTTGCCATTGGATTTGCATGACTTGTTAAATGTTGTCACTACTTTATAAAGATTGGATGAAAGAACCTTATTGAGGAAAACCACAATATATAAATGAGGTTACTACATTTATCGATTTTGTGAAAAAATGGTAGTGGAGAAACTATGTTTGCATGTCCGTGCTGTAAATATGAGAATTGAAAATTACTTGACCTTGAAGATATTCATTTTCATTTTCTTCGCCATGGTATCTTGCAGTCATACACATTTTGGCATTTTCATGGGTAAAAGGAATATCTTAAGAGTAATGAATGCTCAATTTGGGAAGATGTTGAACAAAATGATGTTGTGCCTGAAGATTTGAGGATGAAGGAACTTGTTTATGATGCATTTAAAATGTTTATTCAAAATGTTAATCATTTGACAGATCCCATTGGTAGAGACAAAGGTGATAAAAATGGCTCTCAAACCCATGAGGAATTGAAATATAAGTACATACATAGTAAGGCAAGTGCGCCATTGTATCCGTTGTGTCCTAAGAAACATTTAACATTGTATTTTCTTGTCAAATTGAATAACGTAAAGACAAGACATGGTTCACCGGAAAATAGTTTAACCGATATTTTAGGATTATTTAAGGAGTTATACCCGAAGATATGAAGAACATAATTAAAGAAGATGGTATGGATTATAAGATCATTCATACATGCCATAATGATTATATATTATATTGAAAGGAACATGCAAAAAAGTAGAAATGCACTGTATGCAACTTACCTAGATATAGGTTTAGTTTAAACGGCACCGAAAAAGAGTGAGGCATTTTTCATTGATTCGAAGGTTTAAGAGATTGTTTAGTATACCCTGGATTATAAATGAACTTCATTACTCAAGTGAACTTCATTACAAATGTCTACATATACAAATTGTCTTACAAATGTGTTGTGCAGTCTTATTGGTTCATAAGTTTAGAAGTCTATATATACAAATTGTCTTGATTTTGTTGCTGAATTTTGTAATGTTTGTCTTGGTATATATACAAATGATTTTAATCCATATGGTAATCTTAACATTTATTATAGTTGTTGGTTTGTTATTGTTGCACAGTTAAATATGAAGTCGTCATTGTGCATGGAAAGAGAGTTTTCCACGATGCCAATTTTGATATCTGGTCCGAATGCACCAAGCAAGTACATAGATATTTATGTTTAACCTTTAATAGATGATTTGAAACAATTATGTTTTGAAGGTTTAATGGCATATGACTCCCATACTAAAGATTATTTTACACTTAGAGATATGTTATTGTCGAAAATTCATGACTTTTTTTTCATATATAACCTTGTCTGGTGCACTGTTCATGGTTACAAAGCTTGTCTAGTTTGTGCATAAGAAGTCGATTGAGAACATATTAGAAATAATAAGAAAATTTTCAACTGGGGTCATCGGATATTCCTTCCTCGCAATTAAAAGTTAAGGTTGGACAAATAAGACTTTACAACAATGTTGAAGATTGTAAAGCTCCACAAAGGTTATCTGGTACTGAGATTGAACCAAAAGTAGCATGCATTAAGTTGAGAATTGGTAATTTTTTTAACAAATAATAGAAAAATAAATGAGGACAGCATTGATTGTGTGGATAAATATATCACAACTCCATGGTATCGAAGGTCCATTTTATTTCATTTACCTTAATGGAAAGAGCATGATGTTTAACCTAATTTAGAGGTTATACACATTGAGAAGGATGTCACCGATCATCTTTTGTAGACTATTTTGAAATTAAAAGATAAATCAAAAGATGGAAACAATGCACGTAAAGTTATGGAGGCGATTAGGATAAAAAAAAAGTTGTGGTTGACCGTAGACATATTTGGTAAAACTGTTAAACTTGCATCTGCATTCACTTTAGGTAAAGAAGAAAAATAGAGGTTCTTTCGTACCTTAAAGGAGTTAAAGTTGCCTAAGGGTTTTCTTTTAATTTGAGTAAGAATGTGACTTTAAAACCACTCGGGTTGAAGGCACTAGAGTCACATGATTATCATGTGATTATACAACATTTGCTTATGTTATTTCTTAAAACTTCTTATGCAAAACATAAGTATTTGTTAGTTTCTATTCAACGGTTAAGCATTTTTTTCAATATGTTGTGCGTTAAGGTGATAAGGAGGGATGTTCTTGATTTAGCTAAAAAGTCATTGTTTGAGTCTATATGTGTTTTAGAGAAGTATTTTCCACCCACATTTTTCATTATAACAATTCACCTCATCATACATTTAGCTGAGGAGTCACTAAAATGTGGCCCAAATTGATTTAGATAGCGTATCCTTTTGAGAGGTAAGAAAATTACGTGTAATAATGTTTTTTAGGTAAATAGTATGACATAATATTTATTTATTAGTTTTATAATGCGTTTGATGTATAGGTTGATAAAAACTTACAAGAAATACGTTGGCAATAAGAGGTATATTAAAGGGAGCGTTGCTGAGAAATACATTGTGAAATATCAACTCTTTATTGCATGGAGTACTGCTAACCCCACCCAAAGGAAATAACAAGTATATGTATAAAGATTTTCTTGATGAAGATGATGAATGTAATGATGAGGGACCTGGTACAAGGGAAGATATTGAAGTTAACCTCGATGCAATTTAAATAAGCCCCAAAATGGGTATTGCAACAACAGGATGAAGTAGGTGAATGAAAAAGAGATTATATTAGTTTTCGTTATGTTTTTAATTTAAGTTAACAAGTATGATATGGTTAAATGTGTTTTATTGGTTGTACGAAGTATGATCTTTACTGGGAATCTACCTTTGGGAGTAATAGAAAAGGCGTATAATGAAGGAAAAAATGAGGGTTTTGTTTAATGGTTGATTGAAAAGGTTCCCACTTAAGTCGATTATATGAAATAATTTGATTATGTAATTTTATATTTCAATATACTTATTTGTCATTATATTTTGTAGCTACTAAAAAAAGGATCAACCAATACAATACTATGGCGATTAGCCAATGGGCTAAAATATGATGCACAATCATATAATAAGTATCGTTCCAATGGGTTAAATATTCTATATAGGAATATGATAATGGTCGACTAGCACAAAATAACGATGTGTTTATGAAGGCTATCACTAAGTTCAGATCAAGAGAGAAAGATACCAATAATAAAGAAGTGGAGACAACGTATTACAAAATTATCCGTGACATATTTGAGTTGGACTATATGTCTTTTAAGATAGTCGTGTTTTAGTGTGATTGGGTGAAAGTCGAGGACAAGATTAATGGATGAAAAGTTTATCCTCACTCAAAGTTAGCGATGGCGAACTTGACTGAGCTTAAGAGTTAAGATTGAATTGATGATGAGCCGTTCATTCTTACCTCTGAAAAAACTTAAGTTTTATATGCTAATGATATTTTGAATGATGGATGGTCCATTATATTACATACTCTAAAGACACTGACAACAATGGTGGATGACGTTGAGGTTCCAGTCATGTATCAATCCATTCTTGAGGACAATGTCAATCTAAAGGATTTGCTCAATTTTAACCGAATATATATGGCCTTTTGGACATATTTACTATTGTTTTTATTTTTTGAGTGTTTTATTTGCTTAAATTGAATTTGTTCATATGCAAACTTCTTTTGTTATTCATCCCAAACTCCTATTTATTGAAAACATTCTTTCCATATTATATATTTTTTTAATTATTACCAGTTTTTCCTCCTTATCCTTTTGTTCTTATTTCATCCTTTACATGTAATTGATGTTAAAGAAACCTTTATAATACATATGTTGGGATGATGGTAATGCTGAATAGTGATTTATATGTTGGGAATTTAATGGCAATGCTGAATAGTTACATTTATCACAACATTGTCTAAGCATGATTTTTTTTTTGTTTTACTTAATTACACCAAGTTGATTTTTCTAAATTCTTATTTTAGTTTAGTTTTATATTTAGTTGTTTGAAATAGTATTCGATGTCTATGGAAGGTAGTGGCACAAGATAAAAAGTTACTATCAATGAGGATAATCAAGTGGTGGGTGAGAAAAAAGGTACACATATGTCGCGATCTGGAGGACCCTATTTATGATTGTTTAAGGTTTTGGGGAGTGCCATGGTTTGTGGTGATTGTGTCATCCTTGTTGGGAGACATTTGTTTATTTTGACCTTGGTTAAGTTTTTGCAAGTGTTTTAAGTATTTTAAGTCCGCAGGGTTATCATTATTAAGTGTGAATTCTAATCAATTATTAGACTCATAATCATCACATGTAACACACACAAACAAATGCTTAAAATAACTATTTATCATACCATTGAAGGGAGGAAGGACAACAATGGTAATAGGAAAAAGTATGCTTTATAGAGGGATACATTAGGAGAGGGGATAAAGAGGGAATATTTAGCTAACTAGACAAACTCAAAGGGTCTTCGTATGATGGGCAGGGGGATGCATTCAATAGAGGTCCAGTTTTTTTCTACTACTGTTCCTTTGATATGGGTGATAAGGGATCTACAAAGATACTTTTAGCGAGACGTTTAGGCGCTTTGTGACTTTTTTTACTGACTGTAAGATGGGACATGCAGTATTTCTTGAGTTGATCCCTCTTTCCCTTGGGGGTGGTCCTTGAGTTCCCAATTGGGCCTGTGACAGAGTCTCCATAAGGGTGCACCTCAGAGAGGTATTTGAGCAAGAGCTGGTGACTTTTATCGTCCCACTAATAATCTCATTGGGGTTAACTGGTCATGTCTTGAATCTCAACTGAAGGTGGTGTTTCAAATGGGAGGGTGTTAGAGTCCATCACACAGAGGTAGAGGTTGATCTCCATGACACTAACTAGTCATCGTGTTATACCCCATATTTGTATGTGAATTATTAAATTGAATAAAATTAATTATGTGTGCTTGTTGTGACTAGAGACGTCACTATTTACATTTTTGTGTTATTTAATTTGGATTTGAAATCGAATTTAAGACACGATAATTCATTAAGTAAATTAAATATTTGGACTCGTACCGGGTAATTAATAAATAACTTAGTTGTTAGTTTTTTTGGGTATATTTGGTATTTGACTTTTGGGATGCATAGAAGGTCAATTTTTAGTTTCAAATGTTGGATTTTAAGCCTATTGGGTTAAGGTAAGACTTGGGTCAGGTTTTTAGTCACTTGAATGTAATTTTGGGATCTTTTAGATGAATCCACTTAGGGCCCATGTGGAATTTCTGGATTAAGGGTTCATATTGAGCCAATTGGTGTATCATAGTCAATAAATCCATTTGGGAAGAACCTAAAGTCTAGAGAGAGAAGGATCATGGAGAGAAGATCGGAAATTAAGAGATTTGGCTTGGTTTTCTCCACAAATACATGAGTCAAGTTTATGTAGAATATAATTATGATTGTATGTGTGTCAATTTTATATCTATTCATTACAAATCCAATCAAATTATGTTGAAAATATGATTTTAAAGATTAAAATTGAATGATTTAAAAATTAACCTAATTGAGTAGAAATTAGGTTGATTATCCCCTTAATTTGATGAATTTCATAATAAATATTACTTAATGATTAGTAGTTTAGTATTGAAAAACATATAAACTCCCCTTGATTACATGTTTAAATAATAAGAGATCATGTACTAATTGAAATATTTTGAAAAACTAGGTTCTAGAGTTAGAAATTGTGTTTTATGTAAATCTTGATTTAATTATAGGGTTTTGATGTTAGAAAGGGATCCTAATTGGTTATACGATCTTATTTTATTATTTGGATGATGGTTGGGAGGTGGGATGAAGATTTTAAGTTCAGTAATGGAGTTTTAAGAGGATAATGATGAATATAGTAACAAGGAAGTGCTAATTTTTTGGGACTATCGACTGATTGACCCCAGACTGTTGATCGATCGACAGTAGCAGTTTTGACCTATTTTGGGCTTTTGTCTATTTGGTTGGAGATTTTGGTTTTGGGACTTAGGTTAAGATTTTTTTATCCTTTAGTTTTCGCGTACTTATAGAATAAAGATACATTATTATGATTTTAATTGTTGGAGATTGATTTTTGGGTAATTTGATATTAGGGAAATCGTCGATTTAAAGGGGTTAAATTGAGGATTTGACATTCAATGGTAAACCAGAGTGTAGAATGGATTTGTTGATTGAGAATTTATAAGTTTGAGAATTGGGACTGTTGGCCAGGATTAATTTGAATCATTGTGATATACGAGTGGGGTGAATATTCCTTGTGTGATATTAGGTTTGGATTATAACCTCTTAGAGTGAGGTAGTTATTATGTCCCTTGATTTTATTTGAATTAGGTGTGGGATTATACCTAGACATGATGCCTTAGGAGAATGGATAGGGATAATTAAGATTTAATATGGTTGATGTGCGTGTTTTAGTTATTTTAGCATGAGACTATACCTATATTTAGGAACTCAAAGTTTGAGGGTAATTGTATCTTGGAATGAGTATAAGGTTATAGATGTGTTGTACCCTTTTTATAATGGCGATGCAAGTATGACCTGACAGCGTTAGGGTCTGTATGTGTATGTGATTTACCTTAACCCGTTAATGAGGGTTATTTAAGTGTTTTCTTTAACCCGTTAGTGAGGGTTGTATTTTCTTGCGTGATTTATTTACAAAGCATACCATGTGTGAGTACTTGTTGGTAAACGTAATTGGTGGGATTCCATGATGGGCCATGTTTGATATGGAATGCATTGGTACTCCAGTGAGCAGACGGACTATAATTTGATCATATTTACCCCGGGGTATCTACGGCTATGTACTCGTATATCGAGAGGGTTTTATGTGGGTGTTAATCATATAGCCTTGGGTATGGTAGGCTACATGTAAGACGGGGAGGCATAGAGATTTGTCCCTAGACCGTGATAAGGTCTTAGGTTTGGGATGACCTAATACTACACCTAGTACGTGTGAGTGATCCTCGAAGGTAATAGGGATAGGCTTTCGTCATGTGGGGCGTGTGAGTAGACCATTCATTTGTACATATTGGGGGGTTTTACCTTTGTATAGATGCTAGAGACGAGTAGAGTCTTACTCCTACCATATGTGATTATTATGTAGTGGTACCAGAGATAGTTGTACCGGTTTATATGTTATAGTAGAGATGTATATGACTTATAGGATGGATGACCACCTACATATTTTTGATACTTTTGTATTATCTATACGAGAGATGTGTATATTGCATTATTTGTGTGAGATAGCCAAATGGGGATAAATATGAGATATGAGCCTGTTATTGGTATCATGTTTATTTTGTGAGAAGTGATTTAGGGTTTGAGACTTTAGTACATCACGTGATTCATATTAAAAGAGATTAACCTAGTATAGTTAATGGTAAAGTTTAAAGAATGATGTTGTAAGACTATAATCACATGGTCTACATATGGTTTGGGGATTTAGAACCGCATGATATTTTAGGTTGTTGGATTGGGTAATTAATAACTTAAAATATATTAAAACACGAGAGGAAGATATGTAGTTATAATGTGGCCAAAATTTAATTATAATCTTATTTTACATAGGCTTGATATTTATATTTTCTTTTAAAATTATTTTTATAGGTCCTTATAGCATTAGTTCCCGTAAACCAGGTTCGTTGGAGGAAAATCTCTAGATATGTTTCATTGATTTACTCCTAGGTTATAGGAGTCAAACAATTGTAGCTCTCCCTCTTCTTGTACCCTTTTATTTTCAGTCAGCTTGTATATGTGGTACTTACATTTAGAGTTGACATTTATATGAGATACATTTATATTCTAGTGTTGCCTTATTTTTATTAACAGTGATTAGTATCATAGTTGGTTGTGTATCAATTCAGTTTTACACTCTCTCATTTTGTTACTTACTCAGTTTTATTTATTTCATTATGATGAGAATGTTACGAAATATTTATGATTCATGTGACTTTTGTATTAGACTTTATCAATCTATTTATTTATTTTGTGGGGTGTCATAGCTGGTTTCATCAAATGATGATTTTACAACATCATCATCAGAGGATGATGTTTTAAACAACACCACCAAATGAGGTGTTGATAAGCTCCAACTAGTAATAATAATGGCAACACTAGAGTAAATATCTTAGTAGAAGGGGATGAGGAGATACACTAGTATATAAGTGGTTCAGCCAATCTGGCCTAATTTCACTCTGAATGTGTGAGTAAATTTCACTAGAATGAGGGCACTAATGGCCCGTGATACAATCTCTCACTTTATCTCTCTACTGTGTATACAACCAGAGCTTTGGCTACGGTTGAAAATGTCGATCCTTTTCCAAGGTAGGAGAAGACATTTATTTATAGTGCTTGGGGGGTGTAGTGTACCCCCCAATCATGCCATGAGCATGTGTTCGTTGAATACGCTAATCATCGATGGACACCTGGCTGTGCCACAGGTAAGGCATGATGACCAAATATTCCCTCACGTGAGGGGAATGACTTGGTTATAACTGATTTGGTCACGTGTTCCAAGTATTCCATGTGCCTGCGTAGGCTCGAACTTATGACATTATCTGATGGAACCTTAACCTAGTCGAGTACGATGTTGGGAAGTCCGATAGTTGCTTTATCGTGCCAATCATAAGTATGACCTCAGCCTGAATTATTAGGCGAGGTTAGGCACGAGGTTGGATCTAGTGTCGACTGCTTCTCAGCCGAGGTTGATCCCATAAAATGGTGATGATAGTAGCTTAAACCCATAAGAGGATGCAGTCCTCAGCCGAGGTTGTACAATGTGGAGCCGACCTTAAGGAGTACGACCTTTCTGATGGTTGTTGTGTGCTTCCTAGCAGCTCGGCTATGAGGTATGTTGAGCTTAGTGACTCCGAGTACGTGGGTACATTTTGAACATATCAATCACCCCTAGACCTTACTCTTCTATGCGAGTAGGTGATTGAGGGGTATACGAGTCAGGTTAATAAAGGGACATTTTTTGGTGCCTTAGGTTTGGAGTGGTTCTTTGGACACATGTCACTCTTTGAAGTGGGTAACGTATTCCCCAAGGTATGACAGTTCTGACATCGCCTTTTAAGTTCTCTAGGGTAATGATGGGCGGCTTAAAAATTTCTCCCCATCATTAGGCAAGGTTTAAATACTTTTTGTCTTCCCTCATTATCTTTATTCTCTCATTTTTCCCGCCGTAGAGTTCCCACTGCTGAGATTTTTCCTAAATCTTCCATTGTGAAAGCTCCACTCCATCTCTGGTTCTCAAGTCATCTTGGGTTTGTAACTCCTCGCCTTCATTCTTCATTGCTTAGGTAACCATCTTGCTCTTCCCTTATTTAATTTTTGCCTTTATTTGCAACTTCCATTTTTTTCGATGGGTTTTTTAGTTCTCCGGCGAGGGAAGCCACCCCTATTTGGTGGGTTTACATGAGAGATAGTGGACAATAGGGACTATTTCAAGCTCACTTAGTCATCTTGGGGTTAATTTAGGTCAGAGTTTGTGTTATAGGATTTTCTAGTTGATCACCGATTACCTTCTTCGGTGAGCTTCTTTGCACATGTTCTTAGTGTTCTTTCTAGAAACCTTTCAATTTCCAAGCTTTTATATTTGATTTAAGTAGCACTAGTTGTTCACCCATTTGACTTTTGAGCTTTCTCCCCCAAGTGTAGTGTCGTCAACCGAATGCTCAGACCTTTATATAAGCTTATTGAAGAGTTCCCAACTCTGCATGAGATGACCTTTGAAAAGATTAGGCAGATAGAGTTATCCCAGGAAGAGGCTCGTAGGGCTGAGGCTTTTTCTCTCAGACCTATCTTTCCTCCACCATTAGCTGCCATATACCCCGAGCCTGCTAAGCTTGCAGAGGTTCCTAACCCCATGACTGAGGATAACGCTTCTTCAGAACCAATGTTAACATCTGAGGCTGGCGAGTCCATAGACTCCTTTCAAGAGGCTATGGATTATTCCCCAAGGCAAGGTGAGGTTTCGGAGGATACTGAGGTTTCACTTCGTGCTTCGTCCCATATAGGTGCTAGGACTTCATGTAAATCTTCTTCCGTTGAAATCTTAGGGTCCAGTGTGAAAATCCCTCCTCCTATTTATGCCATTCCTCTATCGTCCGCCACCAATGTTGAGTTTGCGAAGAGGTTTCTTGGTGGTGCCCCTACAGGTGACCAGGCCGAAGTTGCTGGGGATGGTGATGATGACGAAGGAAGTGAATTTGATACCTCTGTATCTGCAGAGTATGAGAGTAGTGTAAAGGAGTACGACCTTCTAGTCTTCAGACACCTATACTCCATTGATTCCTCGATCATCTTAAGGAAACCTTTGAAGGACGAAAGGGCCTTCGATGGCCGAGATTGTGAAATTTGCATTTACGAGCAGATGTTCAAGTTGGGTTTTCGTCTTCCCATCCACTCAATTATCAGAGCCATACTCTCATACATAAATCTTTCCCCTTACCAATTGTCCCCAAATTCTTGGAGGGTTATGATTGGGGCCATAGTTCTTTGGAAGGATGTTCACCACTCAGACCTTCCATTTAGAGTTTTTACTGGTTTCTACGTTCCCTCGTCTGTCAAAAATCACCTCGACTACTACCACTTCTTAGCCAGAAAGTCCGAGAAGAAGATGATCTTGATTACCCAGACTTCCAATCATAATTGGAAACCTCGGTATTTCTTTGTTTCTGGGGCCTGGGAGTTTGGCTTAGACGAGGCTTGTGGAACTTCGGTTCCAAGGACCCCTCTGAGATGGGCGAAAGTCTCCCTCGGAGCTAAAGTTGACCCTGCTCTTAGCCAAGATAATTACAAGAATGTTGAGGATCTCCGTAACCAAGGCGAGAATAGTCATCTTATTAAGTTCGAACATTTGATGACCCCCTATTACCTTTCTCAGACAGGTTTGGGGGGTGGTCCTCTGGAAGAGCTTCGTAAGTCTCCATATTTTCCCCACCAAGTGGTGTCTCTTACTTTTTTTATCTATCTGACTTGCTAACTCAAAGACTTGTCTTTTTGTAAAGCGACCAGCAGGCATTTCAAATGACTTTTGGGAGATGTCGGCTCCCATACTTTTAAAGCTCATGGAAAAATGGGGTGGAAAGAATGTAACCCCTCCTGCAACAAAGAAGAGCGTCGGCACCTCTAAGGTGGATGCTACCAAGAAGAGGAAGGATCCCCCCCAGATCATACGAGGTCAAGTAAGGTTTAAGCCAAAGACCGTGCCATACCTATTTCAACCAACGACGCCTTGGCTGCTTGTCTATCTCAGCTCAAGATTTGAGATAGCATGACCAACCATAGTCTGAAAGCTACCGATCCTATTAGCACCATAATGACTGAGGAGAACAAGGGTTTTCTTCGTGCCTTAGATGTCCCTTTATTGGCCGAGTTCACTCTTTACAGATCGGTTCAGGTATTAATTTTTTCTTCTAAGTGTTGCCTTTGATCTTTAGGAATTATTATTTATATGTCTGATCTTCTTCTACAGAGTGTGGTGTCTCTTCACCTCCTTGTTGAATGGGCCTTAAAGAATTTGCCCCTTATAGAAAAGGGGAAGGATGCTGAAAAATATGAGGCCACTCTAAAGGCCAAGGTTAAAAGGATGAAGGGAGACCTCAAGAGGATGGGCGACTAGATTTCACAGATCAAGGAGGATCATGACAGGGCCCTGAAAGCAAAATATGATGTTCTTCAATCAAAGGTTAATGCTGCTGTCAAAGATGCATTGGAAGATGCTAAAGAGAAAGCCATTGAGGACTACAAAGTCTCTGACGAGTTTTTCAGCTTCGGCTTTGAATATCTAGAGAGGGGTATTAAAGCGACCAACCGATTGGTGGCCATGAAGCAAGGTGAGTCCGAGAGCTTGATTGTCGAGGATTTTGTCTGTCCCGGCTTTGGGGATCCTCAATTTGCCCAACCTTTAAAGGAAATAGAAGAGAGTGATGCTGCTCCAGCCAAGACGTCTCCTCTTGAGGTCACAGAGACAGACGACGGTACCAACACAATGACGAGGTTGAAGTTATAAACGTCGGCCTTGACCAGACAACTAAAGTTTCTAGTGGGCCTGCTCGTGCCGAGGCCTAAGATCAACTCTGAAGGCTTACCTTGCTTATTAGAAACTTTTTCCTGTGAAGCATATTGATAGTTATAGTTTTGATAAATTTTTGTTAACACTTTTTGTAATTCTTGTTTTAATGAACTCTGATGATAGCTTCTTGATATTCTGAATGTAATTATGAACCCTCTTCATGTTACGATCATAAGAATCTTGGCTTTTTTTTTATCCTATTTTTCATATGATGTTTTGTTGTTCTATAATTGTGATGCTCCACACTTCACCACAATTTTCACCAAATTATGACGTTTACTAATGATGTTTTACCTCATATTTTCACCAAACTAATGATGTTAAAGGTCCGAGGTCACCAAATGATGGTGTTTACCTTCATATTTTCATTAAGTAAATGATGTTTTAAGGTCTGAGGTCACCAAATGATGGTGTTTGCCCTCATAATTTCACTAAATAAATGATGTTTAATGTTTGAGGTCACCCAATTATGGTGTTAAACCTCATATTTTCACCAAACTAATGATGTTTAAGGTTAGAGGCCACCAAATTAATGATGTTTCACCTCATATTTTCACCAAATCAATGATTTTTAAGGTTAGAGGTCACCAAATTAATGATGTTTCACCTCATATTTTCACTAAATAAATGATGTTTAAGACTAAGGTCACCAAATTATGGTGTATTACCCTCATATTTTCACCAAACTGATGATGTTGAAGGTCCGGGGTCCCCAAATGATGGCGTTTACCCTCATATTTTTGCCAAATAAATGATGTTTAAGGTCTAAAGTCACAAAATTATGGTGTTTTACCTTCATATTTTCACCAAACTAATGATGTTGAAGGTCCGAGGTCACCAAATGATGGTGTTTACCCTCATATTTTCACTAAATAAATGATGTTTAAGGTCTAAGGTCAGCAAATTATGGTGTTTTACCCTCATATTTTCAGCAAACTACTGATATTAAAGGTCTGAGGTCACCAAATGATGGTTTTTACCCTCATAAATTCCACCAAATAAATGATGTTTAAGGTCGAAGGTCACCCAATTATGGTCTTTTACCCTCATAATTTCACCAGATAAATGATGTTTAAACATATACATTAGAACAAAAGTTTTTTGATAGAACTTTGATGTTTCTCATTTATACTCTCTTTGATGTCTTTTGTATCAATTGATACATGTATTACAAAAAGATAAAAACAACTGCAACATCATAAGTAATATTTCTTTAAGTGGTCGGCGTTCTAAGGGTTTGAGAATGGTTACCCTTCTATATTTTCTAGCCGATAGGTACCAGGTACAACCTCATTAATTAGCTTATAAGGACCATGCCAATTTGAATGGAGCTTATTAGGTTTCTGCCACGTTTTCTTCACGAGCAGATCTCCCATAGCTATCGGCCTTGATTTCACCCTCTGATTGTAGAACCTCACAGTTCTTTATTGATAGGTTGCTTATCTTATCTCAGCATCTTCTCTTTTTTCCTCAATTAAATCAAGGTCAAGAATTATTTCTTCCCCATTATTTCGAGGATCATATGTCTGAATTCTATGAGTGGGAAGCCCTATCTTTGTTGGGATGACGACCTTTGAGCCATGGGCTAACATAAATGGAGTTTTCCCTATGGCTGTCCTCACTGTCATCCTGTAAGCCCAAAGTACAGTGTATACCTCTTCTATCCATCTTCCTTTGTCCTCTTCCAACTTCTTTTTTATACCATCAAGGATTATTCAATTTGTGACCTCACTCTGACGATTTTCATGGGGTCGGCCAGGGGAAGAGAAGAATTGCTTGATCCCTACTCTTTTATAGTACTTTTCTAAGGAAACATTCCTTAATTGGGTTCCATTATCTGAGATGAGGGTGTTTGGAAGGACATATCTGCATATGATGTTCTTATAGATGAACTGGAAGGTCTTCTACTCAGTGATTATGATCATTGGCCCGGCCTCTTGCCATTTGGAGAAATAATAAATTGCTACGATTAAGCACCGATAGTTATTTACTGCCCTTGGTAAGGGTCCTACCAAATCAATGCCCCATACTTCCAATGGCCAAGGGGAGATGATAGAAGTTAGAGGTTGGTAAGGCTGATGGGGGATGGTTGATAACATCTGGCACTTATCACATTTGTTTTACATACGCAGGTGCATCTTTGGCCAAGGTCGACCACCGGTACCCCTGAGTGATTATCCTCTTTGCCAATGGTCGTCCTCTAATGTGTCTTGAACAAGCGACCTCATGCACATATCTCAAGATGTATGGAACCTCTAAAGGATGCACACATCTAAGGAGAGGGGAGTAAGAATCCCTTTTTGTACAAGACATCTCCCACAATAGAGAATTTAACATCTCTGAACCTTAGCTTTCTCCTCTCTAGCTTTGATTCTGGAAATTCTCCCTCTCTGATGTATCTGATAAGAGGGTCCATCCATGAGGATCCCATATTCAGATTTAGATAAGGTTTAGCAACCTCCTCCTCTTCAATGGCCGGCTTGAGCAGAATCTCGACTGGTTCTACTCTCTTTATGCTGGTTCTTATTACTGAGGCCAACCTCGCAAGTGCATCATCTTGACTGTTGTCCAGCCGAGGTATCCTCTTTATTTTTATCTCTTTTAATCCTTCTAGCATCGATCTCACCTTCCTCAGATATCTATCCATCCTTTCATTTTTGGATTCATACACCCCTAGGATCTGGTTCATAACCAATCTTGAGTCACTGTGGACTAGGAGTTCGCTGATACTTAGGGCTATTGACAAAGAGAGACCTTCTATCAATGCCTCATACTCTGACTTATTGTTGGAGGATTTGAAGTTGAACTTCAGCACATATTCAATATCTGTACCATTTGGTTCCGACACTATCAGCCCTGCTCCATTTCCATTTTCGTAGGATGACTCATCAACGAAGAGGTTCCAGATGGTTTCATTTGAAGATAATTTTCCCTCTGTTAGGGTTCCCTGCTTGAAGAGGTATCTATATTCTTCATTCTTAACTATTCTCTATTTGGCTATACTTGTCTCAGCCTCATCCGAAGTTCGACCCATGTTTCTCCCTTCTAGCTCATCTGAAGCCTCATAAATCTTCTCAACCTCGGCCTCCTTCCAGGTAAACTCGACCACAAAATCTATGAGTGCTTGTCCTTTGATGGAAACTCTGGGTTGATAAATAATATCATATTCCCCCAATTCAATTGCCCAGGTCATGAGCCTTCCTGACTTCTCAGGCTAATAGAGGAACTGTCTGAGTGGGGAGTTAGTAAGGATGACCATAGAATGATCTTGGAAGTATGGCTTCATTTTCCTATATGCATGTATCACATAATAGGCTAACTTTTCCATCCTAGGGTACCTATTCTCGGACCCTTAGATTGCCTTGCTATTAAAGTACACTGGTCTCTGCACTCCGTCCTCTTCTCTTACTATTGTAGCACTGATGGCTGATTATGAGAGAGCTGAATATACGCACAACTTTTCACCCTGAATTAGATGAGATAGGAGTAGAGGGGATCTGAGGTAGGACTTAAGCTCTTTAAAAGCCTTGTCACATTCCTCATTCCATTCGAAGGATTTTCTAAGAACTTTGAAAAAGGAAGACATTTATCTATAGCTCTAGAGACGAACCTGTTAAGTACATCCACTCGTTCAGTCAGCCTCTGAATGTCCTTGATGGTTCTGCGTGTCTTCATTTATAGCAAAGCCTTGATCTTCTCAGGGTTAGCCTCTATTGCCCTTTAGTTGATGATAAAGCCCCAAAACTTTCCAGCTCCGACCCCGAAGACACATTTGGTCGGGTTGAGCTTCATTCTATATTTGTCTATATTATTAAAAGTTCTTTCGAGGTCGGCCACATGAGTGTCGCTTCTCAGACTCTTCGTTAACATATCGTCAACATAAACTTACATGGTTTTTCCTACTTGATCCTTAAACATCTTATTTATAAGACGTTGGTAAGTAGCCCCTACATTATTCAGTTCGGAGGGCATGACCTCGTAGCAATAGGTCCCCTTGTCTGTAATGAAGGTTGTCTTCTCTGAGTCTTTTGAGTCCATAAAGATATGATTATACTCAAAATGTGCATCCATGAAGCTCATAAGCTCGTGTCATGCTGTGGCATCCACCATCTGATCTATATGAGGTAAGGAAAAATTGTCCTTTGGGCAAGACTTGTTTAAATCGGTGAAGTCAACACACATCCTCCATTTCCCATTAGCTTTAGGCACTATGACCGCATTAGACAACCACTAAGGGTATATGACTTCTCTAATAAACTCGTCCTCTTCGAGCTTTCGAACCTCGTCTCTGACGACTTCGTACTTCTCTCTTGAGTATATCCTTTTTCTCTTCTTAATGGTCTTGGCATCCTCTATAACATTGAGTTTATGACATATAATCTCAGGATCAATACCTGACATGTCTGAATGGCTCTAGGCAAAGATACTCTCCCTTTTCCTTAACAGCTCTACTAGCTCCTCCTTGATCTCAGGCTTTAGGTATTTGCCGACTTGGATGGTTTTTTCCAGCTCGCCCTCATTGAGGATGATGGATTCTACCTTCTCCGCAGCCTCTCCCTTTTTGAGCTTTGTTTTGTCTCTCGGATCAAGGGTGTCAATGTTGTAAGTGGTTGTTGATCTCTTATGAGACTCTATCTCTTCTGCAAAGTTGAAGTAGCATTCACGTGTCGAAGTTTGTTCACCTTGCACTTCCCTTACTCCATAGGGAGTCGAGAATTTTAGCATTTGGTGGATCGTTGAAGACACGACCTCAAATTCCTTGAGGGCCACCTGTCCCATGGTGAGGTTGTATGCTGAGAAGACATTTTCATCGATCATAAAGAAATTGATTTTTTTGGTCAATCTCTTAGGCCATTCATCTCCCATTCCCACATCCATTTCATACATTCCCAATGGATGGACTTTCTCCCCGCTGAAGCCAATCAAGGGGTGATGATAAGGGAAAAGCCTTGCTCGGTTGAGACCCAAGCTCTTGAAATAGGGCCAAAACATAACTTCTGCAGAACTGCACCCATCCACAAGGATCCTCTGAACTTCACATCCATGCACCGTTGTGGTGATGAATAGAGGGTCATCGTGGGGAGATAAGATACCCTTGAAATCAAGTCGTGAGAAACCAACTACCAGCATGTCCATGTCTACCTTTTTTCTTTTCTCAAGTTTAAACTCTGTTGAAGCCAAGTTTACAACCTCGACTTTGGTCACTGCTTTTGTCTCTGCCAAATGAGCCTTGCGATCAGCTACCTCTGAGCCACCCCCTGCTAGTCCCTCGCAGATAGTGCTTAAATCAAAAGAGATCATGTTGACTCTCTTTAATAGGACATTGCCATCCTTTGGTGGGAGGTCAAGGTCATCGTATTCATCATCTAAGGCATCATCTTTCCCTGTGGAGGCATCTTCTCGGGATTTATCATTTCTTTTCTTTCTGGGGTTGACTCAGCCACTCTTTGAGGCTCTTGTATCCATATACTTTCTCAGCCTTCCAGACTTCAGTATTTTTTCAATCTCATCCTTCAGGGGGAAACATTTGTCAGTTAGATGGTCGTGATCTTGATGGAACTCGCACCATAAATTCTTGTTTCTCTTATGTGGAGGAGCCTTCAACTTCTTCGGCCATCTCAAAGACCTATCATTCTTTATTTCACTGAGGACATGTTCACAACTCATAGTTAAAGGAGTATAGCCTGCGAACTTATCGTTCGCAATCCTCTTCTTTCCATCCTTTTTCTTCTGAAACTTCCCACAACCACTTCCATTCTCATCCTCATATTTAGCAGCCATTGCTTCCTCTCCGTTCATGACCTTCCCAGCTGTTTCCAACAGCTCGGCCATAAACTTAGGGGGGTCTTCAACAAGCTTCCAGAGAAACTTTCCCTTCTGAAGTCCTCCAATGAGGGCTGTCATGGCTATACTCTTTTCATAATCCTCAACCTCTAACTTTTCCTTGTTGAACCTGGCAATATAATCTTCGAGGCTTTAATTATTTCCTTGCTTTACATAAAGCAAATGGGTCGTCTTCTTGTGAGATCTTACCCCAAAATAGAAATTATGAATGAATCGCTCGGGCAACTGTCTAAATTTTTCTACTGAATTTTTTGGAAGAGAGGTGAATCACACATGTGCCGCCCCAGTCAAAGTTCTCGAGAAAGCTCGTCACCTCATCTCATCAGGTATGGAGTAGATATCTGTTGCAGATTAGTATATCTCAATTTGGTGGGTTGGTTTTGTACTTCCATCGTACTTGGGTGATACCACTGGAGGTTTTAATTTGGCCAGGGTTGAAAAGATAACAATCCTTTCCACAAAGGGAGAAGCCTTTGAGTACTCCCTCTGCAAGGGGCCTCGGTTTCTTATGAGATCTCCAATCTTATTTTCCAGCCTTTGGATAGAGTCATTCCAGGGCTTAGCAATGTCGTCCTAGCCAAGGTTGTCCCCAACCATCTCCAAAGGGTGAACCGAGGATTCCCTAGCCGCAGCACAACGTCGGCAGTTGACCTCCCCCTGACCACCGTCTCGGCCATGCAGGGGTCAACCATTAGGGGCGACAATATCCACCCTCTCTTCTAGAGCCACCAAGACTTCTTGACCTTGATAGCCTTTCCCTTAGGTCATCAACTGGGCCTAGCCTTTCAAAGGATTACCTTCTACTTAATCGATCAAAAGCTGAACCTCTTTGTCGAGCATCGCAATCTAATCTTTCGCCCTAACCTCGACTCTACTGAATAGGTCGTATAGTGTTGTTTGAGATCTTGTACTTCTCCCAGCAGTTTTCTTGAGCATCCTCAACCTCTATATCATCATACCTGTCCTCTGGGCAAGGTTTTCCTTGCCTCCCCAGGCGCAAATGCCTAGGGTCACTAATGTCCCTCTGCCGTTGAGGAGGAGGTAGGTCTTTTCATGGTGCGTGGGGTGGTCCCCGGACCTCATGTTGTCCCTGATCAGCTGCAGGAGTAATCATCTCCTGTGAGACCCCAACTGGTTTCATTATCATATTCTGACTTAGTTGGGAAAATTTCTCCTGCATTGCTTATTGAGTATAAGCTAAGGGCTTCAAAGCTGCCGCCACCTCATCCATCTCGGACTGGGGTGGATCTTGGCTGGAGCTGGGCTGTCCAACACCAGATGGTGGAGGTGGTACCCATATAAAAATACTAGAGATCTTGTAATGGAAAATAATAGAGAAGCTTGAGACCTTAAAGGACCTCTTTCAATGGTGAAGTAGCTCCACGCAAGGGGGAGGGGTGGTTCACCACCAGAGTTTCCGGTGAGGTCAAGAAACAAATGAGGAAGAGATGAATCTTCTCGTTCCTATCGTCGGCACCAAAATGATGATGTTGTAAATAACACCACCAGATGAGGTGTTAATAAGCTCAATCTTGTAATAACAATGGCAATACTAGAGTAAATATCTTAGTAGATGGGGATGAAGAGAGGAGGAGATACACTAGTATATAAGTGGTTCAGCCAATCTGGCCTATTGATTAGGCACATATTCTTCATATTTATCCCCTTAATTTCGATATTTTTAAGATCCCGTGCAGTGTAAATAGCTTGGATTTGTCTCGTATTTATGCTACTAACCTCTTTTGGCAAGTATTTCGTGTTTTGTGTATTTCTCATGTGCTTTATAGGTATTTCATGCAAGTTAGTGCGAAGGAGAACTCAAAACAGTGAAAGAAAGTAAGAAATGTGAAGTTCAAGGGCATTTTCGTAATTTTTCAAGCTTAGTCCGGAGGTGGGTCCAATTGGAAAGTTGAATATATTCCAATTACAAGAACACTGGAAAAAACGACACCTCAATGCGAGCTACAGTGAAGAAGTTACGAGGTTTTGAAGTTGCGAGATAATGAAGAGTCATTTTCAGAAATGAAGAGTCATTTTCAGAACTGAAAAGTCAAAACTCTTGAAATTTCTTGTTTAATTCATTTTTATTAGTTGTAAAACGTGGGGAGGCAGAGGAAGAGTGTAGTTACAAGTTTAGTTTTTTTTTTATTGATGTTGAAAGCCGATAACAATGACTAGCGTATTACACGGACGCTCGATTTACACCTCGATCAAAATATCGTCGTTGCCGGGGAATTAGGTAGACTTTAGGTTAGGTTGGTTAACACCGAATTTGATAAAAAAAAATTAAATAAAAATCCAAAAATAGGGGTGTCACGTTTTTGAATTGCCCAATTTGAAATGTCTTACTTTAACTCTTTTGGTGGCTTTAATTGTTATGGTAATAGTGAGGAGGAGGCGCTCAAGACTTATGAACATTGGATCAATATCACTGAGGACGAGTCTCATAAATACAAGCCTAGTTCTAAGGCCATCCAAATTTATCAAAATGAATTTCTTGAAGAAAAAAGAATTGAAAAAGAATATTGGGGAAAAAATCGTTATTGGGAGCAAGAGTTAGATGCATTATTTTAACCCAATTAGGATTTTTCTTTCGATATTTTTGAAGTTGAAGAATGTTTTCAACCAAATGAGGAATCCGAGGTGCTAGAACCAAGGAAGCCTACTTTGAAAGAACTCTTGATTATTATCAAAAAGCAATCTGATGACTTTGCTACTACAGAGTTGAAAATTAGAGCAACATGCAAGGAGTTGAATGATTATTTGGACAACTTAGAGAAGGTCAAGACTTGCGCTTCACTTAATACTTTTGATAACGAAATCATTGAGAGTGATCCAAGTACTTTTGAATCTCAACCTCTTATAAATATTTCAAAACCTATTGAGGTTGAAGATCATTTGTCTCCTTGTGTCCCCACTATTATCGAACCCTTAAATCTATCACAAGAACTGGATGAATGTCTTGAGGATGTTGATCCGATTCTTGTATGGGAATGTTATTTTGAGATGCTTCAACTTATGGGCCATACACTTAGACGTGTCACTCCACCAGATCCAGTTGAAAATTTTGGGGGAGCAGATTTTGAGGACAAGGACTTTATGCTTGAATTGTTTTCTAAGATGGACTCTTTCTATTTATGTGACCCACTTCCCATACTACTTGAAAAATTTATGGGAGATGATTCTATTGTTCTTGGATCCCAATGGGACTTGTCCTCCTATGCACCCAAATCCTTCATTATCCCCCTAATTTTTTTAATCGGTGATGGTTCATTTCTTTCGCATTGTACATGCCTTCCGTTATTCAAACGGAATTCTTATTTTCCGGGAGGCATGCATCCTAGTGAGGGTACACCATTAATCCCTCAAAGTCATATTGTATTTTGGGTGGACCCTCAATTTTTTCGACTTCTAGTGTATAACTTATTAGAATTTCAAATCGTAGGTTGTACATAATTAACTTTTTCTTTTTCGTTTTCTTTTTTTTATAGTTTAGAGTAATTAGTTAAAGTTTTTGTTATTCTTTTTGCTATGCTTGGTTCTAACATGTTTTGTAGATTCAATGGACTCGCACTCATTGGGGATCGCTCCATTTGGGTAATATCTTTCTTTTCCTCTCTTTATGTTGTGTTCTTGATTCGCATTGAGGGCAATGCAACATTTAAGTTAGGGGGTGTGGGATATTCTTCCCGTTTAGTGTTTAGATTCATTAATTCGGTCACATGTTCTTTCCAAGTGTGTTTTTTTCAGAAAATTTCAAAATTTTCAAAAAAATTGATTTTTTTTGAAAAAAGCCAAAAATATTTTTCTTTAAAATAAATAAAAATTGGAATTTAAAATTTTCAAAAATATCACCTTTATTCTATTTAAAGTCTCAAGTTGTTAATAATCAAAATGCACTAAGCCAAAATTGACCGAAGATGGAAATTGAAAAAAAATGACGACTTAACGAATAAGTGTGGAGATTGATCAAACCCGGTGAGATTTCGAGCCTTTCAATTTTTTATGAGTTTTCAAACCAATCCAAGTTTATGATTAACTCATAGTTCTTTTCCGTGCTTTAATAAGTCGTTGATGATCTCAATCCTTTGTTTTGATCGGTTATGGGAAATGTGTGAAATGTTGTCTCGAAATTCGTGCTAAATATATCTCTAAACTTAATTAATCTTGAGATGCATATGGTAATGTGATTAGCAATTTGGACAATGAAGTAGGCCCTCTTTTGTTTAACCCAAAAATATTAGCCATAAATACATTGTGAAAAATTATCCCTTTGTAACCCAAATTGAGCCAAATAAAATTTATCTTTTCGTTTGATAACCCGAAAAACCCAAATAACCCGGAATTGTGAAAATTGAGAAAATTCATCATTTAAGTCCAAATTGTGCAATAAAAAGGGGCAAGAGAAAAACAAAAAAAAATGCTCAACAAAAAAATAGTGAGAAAAAAAATGAAAATTGAAAAAGAAAGAGAAAAATGAGCAAATGCCCGAAGAAAAAGCACAAATGGACGTCATAAGGATATTTTCCAATTTCGAACATTCCTTCCATTTCCATTTTTACCCTTTACACTTTTTAACCCAAAAAGTCCTAACCGAGTTTGAATGGCAAAATTAATTACTGCATGGAGAGCTAAGACATGAAAAGATAATAAACGAGATTAA
This sequence comes from Sambucus nigra, assembly GCA_949130495.1. Taxonomy (NCBI): domain Eukaryota; kingdom Viridiplantae; phylum Streptophyta; class Magnoliopsida; order Dipsacales; family Adoxaceae; genus Sambucus; species Sambucus nigra. Next base: position 154,366,010 of record OX422213.1, read on the forward strand.
AATGGTTTGATTAAGAGATGATGTTTCCCGTTTCCTAATAACTGTATTCTGATGATGAGATCTTTTCACCATATATTTCCTTATTTTCAATTTTGTATGCATGAATTTGTGTTTATTATATTTACTCTTTATATCATGCATACCGAGAGAAAATAGCCACAATCCGAGTGATTCATTTGTGAGTGCATCTGTAAGAATTTGAGTCAAAACGAATTTTTAGAAAGTAACGTAATGCTCAATCGGTGGAAATTTGAGGTTTAATTTCTGGCTTTGCACACACACAGTATGGTTTGAGACACTTGAATATGAATTTATGGTGATTATTTTTCAAAAAGTTTAAATTGTACAATTTTTAAGTATTTTGATATTTATTTGAGTCAATAAAGAATTTTGTGGGTGTATTCACTTCAAACCCTCATGAGACAAAACTCATCCTACTAGGGTAACCTAGGGGTTTAAAGGCTTGTTGCATATGCTAAATGCAATCGATTTTCCACGAAAAAGGTATTCTATCCCAATAAATTGATTTACAAGAGTTGAGCCTTGATAGGATTCTTTTACATTGCTCGGGACGCACAAAGTTATAAGTCAGGGGGTGTGATTAGGCACATATTCTTCATATTAATCCCCTTAATTTTGATATTTTTATGATCCCGTGCGTTGTAAATAGCTTGAGTTTGTCTTGTATTTATGCTACTAACCTCTTTTGGCAAGTATTTCGTGTTTTGTGTATTTCTCATGTGCTCTATAGGTATTTCATGCAAGTTAGTGCGAAGGAGAACTCAAAACAGTGAAAGAAAGTAAGAAATGTGAAGTTCAAGGGCATTTTTATAATTTTTTAGCCTTAGTTCGGAGGTGGGTCCAATTGGAAAGTTTAAGATATTCCAATTACAAGAACACTGGAAAAAACGTCACCTCAATCCGAGCTACGGTGAAGAAGTTACGAGGTTTTCAAGTTACAAGATAATGAAGAGTCATTTTCAGAAATGAAGAGTCATTTTCAGAACTGAAGAGTCAAAACTCTAGAAATTTCTTGTTTAATTCATTTTTATTAGTTGTAAAACTTGGGGACGCAAGGTAAGAGTCAAATTTAGGTATTATAAAAGGGCAAACCCTATTAGGAAGTGGGAGGAGTTATTTTTATCAAGTTGTAGGAGGCTAGTAGTTAATTTTTAGAGGATTCTTGTAACCAAGAACCCTAGTTTTGAAGTTTGGCTACTATTCAAGATTCAAGGTTCTATTCAAGATTCATCATTCATCTATTGCAAGTAATTTTAATTTATTGTCTTTACTGCTTTCCTAGTTAGTTTAATTAATTGTTGCTTTCTAGTTTTCCAATCCCAATTCAAGTCATGTTCTTAATTTTCTAGATTTAGTTATGAATTCCTGCACTTTCACTTTTAAGTTTTCTTTTATTTTAATCATGTTAAGCTAAGTTTTTAAGGGTGGAGATGCATGAACCCAACCCGATGTGGTATGCATAGATATAAAATTTGTCCTCTAAATTAAATAAGTGATTAGATCGTGTTCTATTATTTCATAACCATTGTAGAACTTTTGACCTCGTTTGCCCTAGGTAACCGGGGTGCTTAAGGATGCAACGTGTGTGAACTATTGCAACACTGCTTTAATCATTCTTTGATTATGTATGATGTGTTCTTAAACCTCATATATGTAATGCTTTGGAGTACTAAATAGTGGGTCTGATCAATTATCTAATTTATGACTAATTTTGTACTGGCATACACACTAGGGTTTAGGGGAGTGTATTCTTAACCCATTTCTTCATTCATATTAATTCCTTCTTAGTTAGTTAATGTCGCATGCATAGGTTAATTTCATTGAATCTAGTTAATTCATAGATAAAATCCATAAAAATCAATCATCTTTTCCTTTTCTTTTATTTTAACATCAACTTTAGGATTAAACTACCTTACCTTTGTCGTCACGTTCACACGTCCTAATTCCCTGTGGATTCGATACCCAGACTCGCCACTATACTCCTTAATAAGTGTAGTTAAAAGTTTAGTTTTTTTTTGTATTGAAGTTGGAAGCCGATAACAACGACTAGCGTATTACACGAACGCTCGGTTTACACCTCGATCACCTACGTCCACTGTGAGTATGTGAGTAAATTTCACTAGAATGAGGGCACTAATGACCTGTGATAAAATCTCTCACTTTCGCTCTCTACTATGTATACAAACAGAGCTTTAACTAGGGTTGCAAATGTTGATCCTTTTCCAAGGTAGGATAAGACGCGCATTTATAGTGCTTAGGGGGTGTAGTGTATCCCCCAAGCATGCCATGAGCATGTGTCCGTTGAATAAGCTAATCATAGATGGACACCTGGCTGTGCCACATATAAGGCATGATGACCAAATATTCCCTCATGTGAGTGGAATAATTTGGTTATAACTGATTTGCTCACATGTTCCAAGTCTTCCATGTGCTTGCGTAGGCTCAGACTTGTGACGTCATCTAATGGAACCTCGGCCTAGGTGACTATGATGTTGGGAAGTTTGATAGTTGCTTTGTCCTGCCAATCATAAGTATGACCTTGGCCTGAATTATTATCCAAGGTTAGGCGCGAGGTTGGATTCACTATCGGCTGCTTCTCAGCGAAGGTTGTACAATGTGGAGTCGACCTTGAGGAGGAAGACCTTTCTGATGGTTGTTGTGTGCTTCCTGGAAGCTCGGCTTTGAGGTAAGCCGAGGTTAGTGAATCCGAGTACGAAGGTACATTTCAAACATATCAAATCTATTTATTGATTTTGCGAGGTGTCATAGCTGGTTTCAAGGCATTACAGGTTCTAGTGTCCTAGGTATCTTGAGTGCGCCCATCACTTTTTTGCATTGCGTTCTTTGACTATGATAGATCTTTACCATTTAGTGTTTATTTCTATAATAAAGATAGTTTATGAGGTTTCCCACCATTGTTTCTTAATGAACAACTCAAATAGACCAAGTGTATCAAGAGGCTTCCTTGTTTGGATTTTGCTAGCGAGACATCCCACGCATGAGGTCGACTTCGATTGAGAGTTAAGGGATTTTGTACGTGAGCCCTTTATCAAGTGCTTAGTGTATGTTTCGATGGAAAATGTTTTCACTCACCATCCGTAACGGCATTAGAAGTAAGTTTTTAAAGACCTCATTTGTGCAACTATGTGGTGTACAGTATGATGAGGGGTTTAACTATCTTTGTCTATCTACACTGGTGGAGATTGTTATGAAAATGGAGGATGTTCGCATTATCATCTAGAGTACTAGATAGACTTTTTGGCATTAGAAGAAACCTTGTATGAAAGGTTTAACATGTGTTACTAGGTAATCAACTCATCACCACTTGCACTCGGGTGGTTAAAGTGACCCTCCTACATGAGTAGGATAAGTATAACTACTATTGGGATAGAATCCCTAAGATTGGAAAGACCAAGGACAAATTAGGACCAATAAATATAAATGGTGTAATGTGGATCCGAATAGGGATACCTCACCAGCAGAAGGAACTGCATAGGCATAGGTGACCCCACCTTCCTCAGCTGATAATTTAAACCTACGAGAGTTATCATCAGTCGTGAAATCGGGAGTAGAATACCCCAAGGGCATATTTCTAGCACCATATCAAATGGGCGCGTCATTAGTGGGGTTTTGACCACATGACGGGGTAGTTCACTATCCTTTGTGACGACACCTTAATGAAAAGAGAATGATGTAGTAGTGGTGTCCGCTACACCAAAATCTTCGATTAAGGGTGGTTTATGCCCCGAAGTTGAAATTTACGAAGAGTAGGTATGAAAATACTATTGGAAATAAGTTATTTCTCCATTTGATGATAGGAGATGGTTACATTTTCAAAAAAACTTTTTTTGTGGCCCCCGGGGTGGGGGGTCCCAAACTGCGAGAAATAGTTTTGATTGAGCTACGTATTTTGTGATTTCTATACTTTTCATTCATGATTGGGTGTATACTGGTTGGGGGAATTTGTAATGTAGTTGCGATGAAATGGTTATGGTTTTGCTTTGTGTCGGGAGAGTTTTCTCGCCAGTAGAGAAGGTAAAACATCGAAGACATTCAAAGAGTTAAAGGGTTCAAAATCCCAATGTATAAATGGAATAGTAAACTAATCTATTTTGATGGAAATAGGGAGTCCCAAAGAGGACATGGGACCATTTGGGGAGCACAAAATTTAGAGGTATGAGTAGCAATATATTTGTATTAGGCATAGAGGTTAAGGTGTTAATAGTAGAGCGTGTGAACTTTGTTGAAGAAGGCTAAGGAATTTTGAGACGAGCGGAAGCATGGGTTAGAGCTTCATGTGAAATATGAGGAGTTGTTATTGATCTCTCCAGTGTGGGAATTGTGGAGTCCGGGTTCCAATAGGGATTAAGCAACCATTTGGAAAGTTTATCTTAAAAGGGTGATATAGGGTGAGGACCATGTCATTTGATCTCACCTTATCATCGACATGGTACACAATGTTTTTCACGTGTACGTGTTGTTTTCACGAGTATAGGGGGAAGGGAGTCCTTGAGAGGGAAGTTGGTATTTTGATGATTAGAATAGTTTAATTAGAGTATAGACAAACGTGAGCAATGATGAGAGAATCCATTGGATGTGCTAGGTCATAAACCAAGTTAATTCTTTTTTAAGTAACGTGAGAACGCTATGGGTGAGACATTCTTAGAATTTCAATTAGGAGAATAACAAATTTGAATTTTGAGAATTAAATTCCTTATTTTTTTTAGTGGTGGGGGGGGGGGGGGGGGGGAGGGAGAATGTAATACCCCATCTTTTTCTTTGAATTATTAAATTTAATAACATTAATTACGCGTGCTTGCTGTGAGTGGAGGCATCACTATTTACATACTTGTGTGTTATTTAATTCAGATTTGAAATCGAATTTAAGACACAGTAATTCATTAACTAAATCAATTAATATTTGGACTCATACCAGATAATTAATCAATAACTTAGTTGCTAGTTGTTTGCTACGGGGATAGTTGGTATTCAATTCTTGGGATACGTAGAAGGTCCATTTTTAGTTTAAAATGTTGGGTTTTAAGTCTATTGGGATATAGTAAGACTTGGGTAAGGTTTTAAGTCATTGGACGTGATTTTGGGCTCTTTTAGATGAGGCCCACTTAAGGGCCAAGTGGAATTTCGGGATTAAGGGTTTGGAATGAGTCATTTGGTATCTCATAATCACAAAACATATTTGGAAAGCACCAAAATACTAGAGACAAAAGGATCATAGAGAGAAGATGAGAAATTCAGATATTTGGCTTGGTCTTCCCCAAAAATTTATGAGGAAAGTTTATATAAAATATGATTATGATTGTATATGTGTCAATTTTGTATATGTTCAATGTAAATCTAAATCAAATTATGTTGAAGACATTACTTTATAGTAATTTAAGTGAATATTCTTTGGGTGAGACTAGATTTGGGTTATAAATTCCTAGAGTGAGGTAGTTATTATGTCCTGTGATTTTATTTATATTAGATGTGGGATTATACCTAGACCCGATGCCTTGGGAGGGTTTTATGGGGGTGTTTATATACGACTACATACTAGTATATCGTGAGGGTTTTACGGGGGTGTTCATCATATAGCCTTGGGTATGGTAGGCAATATGTAAGACGAGAAAGCATAGATATTTGTACCTTGACCATGATAAGGTCTTTGGTTTAGGATGACCTAAGACTGTACCTAGTATGTGTGAGTGATCCTCAAAGGAGATAAGCGTATGACTTCGTTATGTGCAGGCATGCGAGCAACACATTCATTTGTACATGCCGGGGCCTTTCTATGGACGTTAGACGTTAGTAGAGTATTTCTTATACCATATGTGATTATTGTGTAGTGGAACCAGAGATAGTTGCACTATTTTATATGCTTAACTAGAGATGTATATGATTGATAGTAGGGATGACCATCTGCATACTTATGTTTGAGGTTTGTGTATTATCTACACGAGAAATGTGTATATTGCATTCTTAGTGTGAGATAGCCAAATGTGTACGAACTTGAATTTACAGAGAGTGTGCATCCCGAACATGCGATTGTTAAAAAGATAAAAAAAATTCCCTCATAAAAATATTTTCTCTATTTTGCACACACTCTTACTCATTTCTTTGCATATATTTTTTCTTATTTGTGTGTGTGCGTGCATGTCACCCATTGTAAATTTCATCCTTATATTAGTATTGTAGGGTATATACTTAGTTTTATATATTTATGTACTTATCTCATCCTTACTATTTTACTGTTTTAAACACTTGAATACTATTTTAAAAAATGCTTTATATTTTTTCATAATCGTTAAAATTATTAAAATGTTTCAAAAATGTATTAATTTACTTTTTTGGTAAAATCTATTTTTTTTAATAAAATCTATTTTATGTTAGTCAATTTTTTATTTGTTTTTGAAATAATTATTTTACCTTTTGATTTTTTGAGTTGACTTTAATTTTTGACTCATTAGGTTGTTTGATAGTCCAAAGTGGGCAAACCTAACATTATCTTATGAAAATTTTGTCATGGCAATTTTTTCCATAGAAAATTTTGCCTACTTAACTATTTGCCCACTTCGTAACCAAAAGGACCCTTATATCTTTTCTTGGTTTTAAATTTTATTTAGTTATTTATTTTTTTAATCCCCGCCTTTTATTTCCCATTACAAATAAGACTAGGCTAAAAAGATAGCAAAGTACTCTTAGGTCCCTCGCTAACAATTTTTAAACACCAAAGGAATTTTAACAAATTTTAAACACTAAAGTCCACTATTTCTCTTCTTAAAGAAGTCCATGCTAGTGGTATACCAAGTGAACCTAATAGAAAATTATCTTTAAGTATTTAAAAATTGTCAACAAGGAAGTTAATTGTAAATTGCCAAAAAAAATTGCATGCCAAGTCTTGGCTTAAAAACACAAGGAAGCATGTCTTAAAAAAAGGTGAGCATGTCTTAATAAAAAAAATCTTGGCAAAGCAAATGTACTAGAATGCAAGCATGTCTTGGCTTAAAGTAAAAGAGGTGAGCAGGTCGTTGGACATAAAAAGGAGTGGTTCTTTGGCTTGAAAAAAATAGAGAGCAGGTATAACAACAATAAGGAAGCAAGTATCTTTTTTTCTATGGTCCCGTTCGACTGGCCTCCATGCCGCGGTCACTGGTTGGATGGTGCAAAGGGTTTTGTCTCAAGTGCAAAGCCAATTCAGAAATCCCGATCGATCGGACCCTTGACCACGGCCGACCGGAGTAAGAAGGTACTTGGACTAATTTTTTGGGCAATTTACAATTAGGTCCCATGGTAACAATTTTTAAACATATAAGGACAATTTACTATTAGGTCCACTTGTTATGCCACTGGCGTGAGCTTTTACTAGAAAGAATTAGTGGACCTAAGTGTTTAAAATTTGTCAAAAATCCTTTAGTGTTTAAAATTTGTTTGTGAGGAACCTCAGAGTACTCCCCCCCCCCCCTCCCCCCCCTTTTTGGTGTTATGAGAAAATCACTGCTTCTTACTATTTTTGCCTTTCTCTTCTATTTTCTCAACCTTTCCTCTTTTTCCTTCCAAACGAATTTCGTGCCCTATACTTCCCCCACCCAACTTCAATTTAAATTCAACCAATCTCTAAATATAAATGAATAAATTCTTCCTATCTAACTTGTCTAATAGTGTTGTTGGTTGTAATTGTCACGATTCAAGGGTTTTATATATGTTTTGATAATTTTTGAAGTTTTTGTGTGGGTGTGTCCCAATTGTTATTCCAACATGATTTTATGCGATATTGTTGATGTATATCCATTCATGAAAACAAATTATTGTTCGATTATTGTGTTTGTTCATGAATGGGGATTGCGTTGGTTTAAATGAAACTCACACACCCTTATACCACATTGTGCACACCAAGTGTTTGTTTAAATGCTTAACCAATTTTTTTTAGATGTTTAGCATACACTTTCGTTTTTTCACTCGTTGTGACACCAAGACACATTTTATCACATTGTGGTATATTTTCACTCGATTACACTTGCACACGCCATTTCGACTCGTTCACCGACTAACTTTAATTATGCTTTACATTTTTTTTCTCTTGAGTAATTATTGTTGTGTAGGTTTAATGGCTGCAAAGTACGATTCGACCAAGTGTGTGACCTCTTGCGTCGTCATAATTGTGCACATTTTTCTTGCCAAGAATGGTCGCATCAATGAGTATTTTGTGCATATTTTTCATGAGACATTAATGGTGTTGAAGGGGGGTGGGATATCAAGCATAACTAAAGTTAGGGGCTCACGTTGACTTCATCGGGGATCTCTCCAAATTTGGGTGATTCATTCTTTTCCCTCTCTTAGTCATATTGTCTTTAATTATATTGAGGACAATGCCCGTTTCAAGTTGGGGGCGTGTGATTATTCATCTCAATTTCTATTTTATTATCGTGAGTCATATGTATATTTATTAAATAAAAAAAGATAATAAATAAATAAATAAAGATTTAAAAAAATTCAAAAATTGTTTTTTTTATTTCTTTTCTCTTTCTTGGACCTCTTGCCCCAATTTCCTATTATAAATTCAATGATTTCCCTATGCAATTGATAATTCAATGATTCATTTTCTATTTCTTTCATGTTATTAAACTTTAGTCCTCAATTTATTTAATATTGAGAATAAATGCATGAATTAAACCTTGAAAACTCATGAGCACTTGGGCATATTTTATAAATGATTCGATAAGACAATTATAACTCGGTATCTTTTTGTTGATTTGTGTACACTAAAACTGAGCAAGCATTGTGCCTTTATTCATTTGCGAGTGTTTATACACTACTCTTTCCTTCTTGAAAGCGTTAAATTTTCTAGTAGTGTGAGTATTTTTTTCATTTGATCGTTCATTAATTGAGTTTTTTTTTTAAATGTGTTACTTCAGCATGATTTTCAAAGTTGTTTTAACTCGAAAATTGTGTAAACTTTACGAAATGATCATAGGCCATCTTTGTTATATCACCCATATTGATCTGGACCTCACTCTACATATTTCCCTAGTCAACCCCTTTGAGCCTAATTATAACCACTCATTTTATTTCCCAAAAATCCCTTAACCAACTCCAAATTGGAGCGATACACCATACACATTACCTTTCATACCTTTGTATGGAATTATACTTAGGATTTAATGATGTTGGTGTTACGTGGTTGTAATTAACCATGTGAGAGTGAAAAAGTGAAGAAAAACAAAAGAAGCGAAAAACAAAAGAAAAAGCGAAAACAAAAGAAAAACAAAAGAAAAAGTGAGAAAAAGAAGAAAAAAAGAGAAAGGGAAAGATATACATATTGTATTTAGTATTCAATAACCTTTGTTTGCTCTCTCCAATTTCATATCCAATGCTTTTTATGGAAATTATATTTCAATTTCGAAATTGTCCACAATTTTCCATTATCCCGAGTTTTCATCTCCAAACACCTTTGAATCCGTACATATTCGCTCCATTTCATAACCTTAACCCCAAACCTACATTATAACCCATAAAAGTCCTACGTGATACTAAGGTAAATATAATTCAAATGGCATAATAATTGCAATAATTTGTGAACATGCATTTCATCTCTTTAATGATGATATTCTTTTATTGAGATTGAAAAGTTTTTCATTTTATATATAGCGTTCTTCAAGTGATGACATGTGTGCGGCCTAGTTTTCATTTATATTTGCTCATTATGCCCACATGTCCTGTGGGTTACACCCCATTCCAAGTGATTTTATTATTGAGTTTAATATCCTGAGAGGATTGAGTGCAAGCATGCTATGATTTTGATCCGGGTGATAGACGGTAACGAATCAAAGCTTTTGCATGTGCGCACACACCACTCACATTTGAGGTTTTAATTCCATACAATTATTCTTTTAATGTTAATAGTTTTGGATTATTGGGCACAAATTCTCTTTTGCTTTATTAATAATATGTTGAAATATATAGTTATTGAGCACAACATATTGGTTGGTTGGGTGTGTTTTGTGGAAATTTGATGTTTGTGGGTTTCATCAATCCTCACGAGACAACACTCGTCCACTAGGGTAACCTAGGGGCTTAACGGATTATTGCATATGCTAAATGCAATCTTTCACCCGCGAAAGTGGCTTTTATCGCTTTTGTACATATCTTCTATCTCAGGATTTACTTGTAGTTCTTATCGCTTTGTATTTCATTTCTAGGGACTAGCAATGTGTAAGTTAGGGGGTGTTAAATGATGCTAATATTGCATTTATTTACCCTCTTTACATATGCATTTTAGCCCCCTCGGGTATTTTAATTCATATATTTATGCTCGTTAATCAGACTACCTCTATTTTATATTTTTACATATTTTGCGAGGTATAATTGAGATTTTGTAGGTATTATGGTGCTTAGCGGTGCAATTGGTGCTATTCGGGAAGTTTCCAATTTAGTACGCAACTTCAGGGGAATTTTAATCATTTTTGTGTTAGAGCTTCGTGCCCGAACTCTTCACGGAAGTTGTATCCCTTCGAGTAGGGTTCACGTGGCCTCTGACAGTTCGTAATCCGATTCCTAATGAGCATGTTATAACCATTTTCTCAAAAAGCTCCTTTTTGTTATTAGGATAATTCATTTTATTTCTTTCCTTTTTATTTCTTTTACCACTTGATATATAAGTTGGTTTTTGTTATATTTGAAGACATCTTATTTTTTGTTAGTTTTTATCTTCTTTTATTTAGTTCTTATGTTAGAAAAGAGGGTTTGGAGAAGATTTTGAGTGGAACTTCTTGCTCTTTAAGGGTTCCACCCAAATGGATTTGTAAGTACACTATTCATCATCTCTTTCATTAATCCAAGCTTCCATTGCCCATTTCTTGTTATGTTAATTATCTTTCTTTCTTTGTTATTTAGTTTTTATTGGTTAATTAGTTATTTTCATTTGTTAACTTGTTTTCATTTCTTACTTTAATCATGTTTGTTACATAACTTAAGGATTGGGGTCACATTTCCACCATTGATGGGTATTGAGCTTTGAAATCTAGGTTTTGGGTAAAAATGCATTTAATTGAAACCGTGTGTATTAAAGTTGGAATATTAGGCGTTTAGATTTATTTGTCACTCAATGTTAGTGTTTACAGCGATATTCCAAAATTAATCCACGTGTGACCATTTTCGATTAAATGTTTAGTCTTTCATTGGTGAATTAATTTTCTTCATGTTTGATGTTTATAATTAATTGAATATGCTCAGTTAAATATTTTTGAATCAAAATCCTTAATACGCATTGTTTGGCCCATGGTGGGGATGTGATCCTAATCTCATTTTATTAGTCTTATTTAGTCTTAATTAACACAATTAATTATTTTTCTCTTTTTCCTCTTTTAAATCATCATCACGTTTTACACATTTATTTTAGAAGTAATAAATCAATTAAAGTATGTCAAACATTCCCTGTGAATTTTCGATACCTGGACTGGCCACTACACTCCATTTGTTGAGTGTAGTCATAGTTTAGGTTTTTTTTAATTGCGGTGGTGAACCGAAAATAACGACAATGTCCTTACACGAACACAGAGGTTACGCCTTATATATATATAGTTTTAGTTCTTTAATGTGTTTATTTATTATAAATAATTGTATTTACATGCATGACTTTGTTATTGTTAGAAACGATTCGTTAAAAACCTAGGTTTGAACATTCAAATCATTCTTTATTATAATGTGAATATTTGACTTTAATATTTGTTTGAGCTTGAATATATGTCTCTCTCTCTCTCTATATATATATATATATATATATATATATATATATATAGTTTTAGTTCTTGAATGTGTTTATTTATTATAAATAGTTGTATTTACATGCACGACTTTGTTATTGTTGAAAACAATTCGTTTAAAACCTAGGTTTGAACATTCAAATCATTCTTTAATTTGACTTTAATATTTGTTTGGTCTTGAATATATGTGTTTGCCTATTGTAAAATAGTTGTATTTATATGTATGTATTTGATATTGTTAGGAACAATTTGGGCAAAATCTAGGTTTGAACATTCAAATCATTCTTTATCATAATGTGAATATTTGACATTGATATTTGTTTGGGGTTGAATATATGTGTTTGTTTGTTGTCAAATAGTTGTATTTACATGTATGGCATTGATATTATTAGAAAAAATTTGTGCAAAACCCAGGTTTAGATATTCAAAACCATTTTTTTTTATTGTAATGTGAATATTTTACTTTGACAATTGTTTGGGCTTGATTGTATGTGTTTGTTTGTTGTAAAATAGTTGTATTTGTATGTATGGCTTTGATATTGTTAGAAACAATTGGGGTATAACTTAGGTTTGAACATACAACCCATTATTTATTATAATGTGAATATTTGACTTTGATATTTGTTTTGAACTTGAACATATGTGTTTGTTTAGTATAAAATAGTTGTATTTACTTGTATGGCTTTGATATTATTAGAAATAAGTTATGCAAAGCCTAGGTTTGAAAATTAAAACCATTAGTTCGAAGACACATTGATGCATACGAAACCAATAGTTCGAAGGTTCAGGGTCTAAGTTACGGAATGGGAAGGTGTTAGGCACCCATCCCGCCCTTTTGGTCTCTCATGAGCTAGTGTTATTATTTTTCTTTATTTCTCCGTGAAGTATATGTGCATGTATATATAATGGAGATCGAAATCACCCAATTCATACCATGGAAGAGATAGAGTGAGGTCATCAACAGGAATGTTCCCAAAATAATATATAGAAAATACGATTTATGCATTTATCGTGATATTGATCGTTATGAAGAAACGACAATATGTGTTGGATGAAATGTTAACAAACATAATATGCATATTAATGCAAGAATATGATAAGTGTGAAAATGAGAATTTTGGAAATTTGGAATGATTAAAAAATGAGAAAATTGGACTCGAGTCTCAGGTTTTAATCTGAAATGCCTACGTAGCCTACAAAGGCATCAAAGTCCACGTAGTTCGGATGCGGTCATGGAGGTGCGGTTTATCCCATAGATCCGAACGGGATTTTATTATATGTGTGTGTGTAGAAAAATGTTTTTTAGTTTTGAAAAAGTGTAATGGATAATCCCGTTCAAAATTTATGGGCGGAACCCTTTTTTTAATTGCTTTGTTTTTTATAAAAAAAATGAAGCATGTGCAGTATACTAAAAAAATGTAGATATTAATTTGTATCAACTAAAATAAGAACTAAATTATGAATCTAATGAAATTTATGCAAAACAAAGAATTTAAAGAGCAAGGGAAGGAATTGGACCATCTTTGAAGATTGAACGTTGATCTTGGAATAACTCCCTTGAATGTGATATGACTGTGAGATGAGAAAGAGTGTGATTTTCCAAATTGGGTATGAAAAGGATGGAAATGCAAGCTTGAATGGAACTTCACATGGAGGAACTTCGCTGATTTCGAGAGAATGTTTCTGAGATCACTGATGCTGATGGATCTCTGGTGTTGGTATGATTGGTAGTGAAGTCATGCCCTCATTTGATAGGGTTATGGGGTTGACGATCGGCACTGTCCTAGTCCTTCCCATCGACAGGTGACCCTAGACAAACTGTCGATAGGCAGGAAATTGGACCTGCCAATTGATAGTCTTGTGCAGATTTTCCTGAAAAAATGGTTATAGAATGTAATCCGTTGATCCGAATCGTGAATGGGGATATCGTTAGAAAGGTAATTTAGAGACCTTAAAGAGTACTTTGGATCGCTCTCGGGTATAGGAGTTCACTTTGGGTCAAATGTGGCTTGGAAACGCATGCCGATCTTTTGGACGGGAGATCGTCGGACGGAAACGGATCGTTCGTCCGCATGGTAAGTCATAATCGCACATGAGGGCAGACCATTGGAAAGATAAAGAGATGTACTTTGACATTTAAAAGAGTTTTTATTGGTTCAAAAAGTCAATATTGGTCAACCGGGGCTCGAAAGTGCCTGTTGACCTCTCGGAGTAAAATAAATTGTTCTTCCGCACCGTAAGTCAGAATTACGCATGGGGTGGACCGTTAGAAAGGGTATTCAGTGCCCTTAGGAGATTAATTCAATCCCATTCGATCTAAAGAGTTTAGAATCGATTTTTAGTAGTAAAATGGTCCGTTCGTCCGAACTGTTATGCATATTCACACATGGGGTGGACCGTTGGAAAGGCAATTCAGAGCCTTTCGAGGATTCAGAGAGCTTTTATTCTAATGATAGAGTTGACCAGAGTTAAACAGGGTCCGAGAGCACCTGATGGCCTCTAGATTGGTACTCGGAGTGTGACCTAGGGTTTGAAGTGAAATTAGGAGGTGCTAAGGACGTAAGGAGAGACTTAGGGGGTCCTAGAATGTGGTGCCTTCAGAGACCCTCGACAGGTGAGCTTGCAATAAACGAAAGCCGTCGAATATACACCACATGATTTTTTTGGAAAGAGGTCGAATATGCGGACCTAAGGGACAAGGATGATCGATTCTGAGGGTCGAGGTTAATTCTGAGGACCTAAGGGGATCCTGGAGATGGTCGATTCTGAGGACCTAAGGGGATGCTGGGGATGGTCGATTCTAAGGACCTAATGGGATGCTGGGGGCGACTGAGGTCAAAGGTAGGGAGCGACCAATTCTGTAGGTCGAGGTCACTTATAATGACCTAAGTTGAAGGAGCCAATTCTGTGGGTCAAAGCCAATTCTAAGGGCTTAAGTTAGGGGTTACCAATTATGAGGGTCAAAGCTAATTTTATGGGCTTAAGATAAAAGCGACCAATTCTGCGTGTCGAAGCTAATTCTAAGGGCTTAAGATCGAAGTGACCAATTATGAGGATCAAATGTAGGGAGTGACGAATTCTGCGAGTCGAGGTCACTTCTAAGGACCTAAGTTGTAGCGACCAATTCTGCGTGTCAAAGCTAATCTCGAGGGCTTAAGTTAGGGGTGAACAATTTTAAGGGTCAAAGCCAATTCCGCGAGCTTAAGATAGAAGCGACCAATTCTGAGGGCTTAAGATATAAGTGACCAATTCTGAGGGTCAAAGCCAATTATGAGGGATTAAGATAAGGGTGACCAATTCTGAGGGTCAAATCCAATTCTGCGGTCTTAAGATATAAGAGACCAATTCTATTGGCGTGAGTAGAAGCGACCAGTTCTGAGGGTCAAAGACAAATCTGTAGGCTTAAGTAGAATCGACTAATTCTGCGGGTCGAAGCCAATTCTGTGGGCTTAAGTTAGGGGCGACCAATTCTATTGGTCAAAGCTAATTTTGAGGGTGTAAGTAGAAGCTATCAATTCTACGGGTCAAAGCCAATTCTGAGGGCTTAAGTAAAAGTGCCCAATTCTGCCGGTTTTAGCCAATTTTGCTAGCTTAAGTAGAAGCAACTAATTTTGCCTGTCAAATCTAATTCTACGGCTTAAGTTAGGGGTGACCAATTCTGAGGGTGAGCTAATTCTGAGGGCTTAAGTAGAATCCACCAATTTTGCGGGTCGAAGCCAATTCTGCGGGCATAAGTAGAGTTGACCGATTCTATGGGGCAAAGACAATTTTGATGGATTAAGTAGAGGTGAACAAAAATTTGTGCTTAATGTTTCAACTTCCTTTGTGGAATTTTGGGAACTCTACTGGGGATATGTATCTTGTAGTTTCGCTGGGGATGATTTTAGATTTCACTGGGGAAGAGGGAAGGATACAAAGATTGGATTTTTCTTAGCTGGGGAATTTCTTGGTTTTTGTGGTGCCCTTTGGAGACATTGGTGGGGAGAATGAAATTGATTTCAGGAATTCCATTCGGGAGATAAGAGTTCTTCCATGGAAATGAGTGGTAAAAATATTTTTTCTTTGTGAAAATTTGTTTGGTAATTTTGGTAATTTTCCAGGGGTTTTTCAGGATTTTTTAGCAATTTTTGGAGGAGTTGTACGAAATTTTAAACAGAGTGCCGACTGGCCTTGTTGGTAGGTTGACAAATAGTAGTGGCATGGTCTTTTGGGGTACCTCGAGAAGGTGGAGGACAGTGCTGATAGGTGGGTGGCAGGGAGATGCTGATCGGCATGCCCCTTAGCCTCCTATAAAAAGGGGGCAGATTCTCCTCATTTTTCACAGCTGTCTGACTTGATTTCTTCTACAATTTCCTTATGAAAATCATTCTAGCATTCAAAAGTGAAAAGAGATCTGAGTTCTTAAGTAGCACAACAACATGGCATGGCTCGATGCTAACAATTAGGCAGGATTTGAGTGGAAGGCTAGGGTGCCCCTTGCTTTGGGCAGCGAAAACAGTTTTGATTCATTCGAGCCAGTGGAATATCATCGAACTCTCTTGTACGAGCCATCATGCCATCTATCTTCTAGGGTCGTGAACCCTTGTGTTTATGTAAGTATTGATGAACTTTGGTATTATCTTCCTTTTTTTCTTGGTGATATTTCCTTATTTCTTGAATTTTAACAAGGGTTTTTGCTTTTTGCTTTTAACAGTCTGATCTTTCTATGGAGGGACGATATGGATTAGGTATGTTTCGGAGCATCTACCATTTATGGTGTGTTGGATGGTGTCATCAGTCAATTTTGGGAGACTTTCGTGTGCTTTGGATAGGACGCCTCATTCTATGACTCTTCTTTGTGATCTAGGGGAAAGGTGGTGGGACACCACCCACACTTTTCATTTTGTCTTTGGGGAGATAACGATGACTCCCATAGATGTGTAGCAGCCGCTGGGGATGGATTGCGAGGGGGTGCAGATTGATATGGATAGGGTGATGGCGGCATTGGGTGATGTGGAGAGGGTGGTCTCTGGGAACTTTCTTCCCTTGTCTCTTCTGTGGGAATTTTTACTGAGGAGGAGGATTGACGAGAGGAATGGGTGCGGCAGATGAGTTGTCTATTTATTTTTCTGGTGTTGGGGGGTTTCTTGGTGGCGACGAGTGGCGACGTCGTCCACTTTTAGTTTTTGCATTTTCTGAGGGTGTTTTCCAACATCCGTCTTTATGACTGGGGGAGCCTGACCTTGGCAACCCTTTATTATTATCTTAATGCGTGTAATCGGTGCTGTCGGCTTTTACTGGGGCCAGGAATCTTCTTGATTTATCCTTTATTTTTTGCATTTACCTTTACACATTCGCATTTTCCTTCATGCATTTTATTCTTGTTTTCATAATTATTGAGACCTTTTGTACTTTGCAGATGTGGTTCTATGAGGTTATTGGGTTTAAAACCCAATTGATAGCTTTAAAGGAGGAATCTGTTGGGGACTTCTGTCGGATGTACCGATGGCGGAAGTCTAATCGACAGTCGAAGAAGTCCCTTTCTCTAAAGGCGGTGCGTCAGGTCTTGAATGGCTTGACAAGTGAGCAGGTAAGTAATTTGTTTCTTTTGAGATTGTCTTTTATTTGATGGTTTTTTCTTAATATTGATCTTTCTGGTCTTGCTAGGAATTTGATAGGTGACCTTCTATCCCTGGGGGACGACTATCCAACATACGGGGTTGATTGGGAGACATGCGCAGATGTGACATTTATTGGCACATGAGTTCGGACACTCTTGGTACCCTCGGGAGAGAGTAGTCTGACAGATTGTGGAGGATGAAGTTTTGATTCCATCAGTGAAGCCCCCGGTGTATATGAGGCGAGTGCGGGAGATATCGATCGATGCGTGGGTAGCAGTGATGATGATGGGTGAGACTTACTCATCATATATTGACACATCGGCTGTAATAACCCCACTTTTATATGATTTGTTTTTACACTCTTGTGTTACTTATTATCTTATAAATGTTGTATTATTAGATATGTGGTATTATTAGCTATCAATATAACAAACCCCGTTTTAATTACGAAGAATCAACTATAAATTGGATCAAATCGAAGTCTTATGACATATCTTAAGGCAAATAATAAGTTTTGGGGTAGAAAATATAATTTTATGAAACTTTAAGGACTAAAATAAAAATATAAAATGGGCTATTTTGTAAATAAAATATTTTCAAGGACCTCTAAGAAATATTCAAAATATATAGTGTGAAATTACCAAAATACCCTTAATGTGTGAAATGACCCTTATACCCTTATCACCTTTCCACCACGTGCTGGTCACTTCCACCTTCCACATGTCATCTGTAGAGAGAGAGCTAAAACACTTGTCATCATTTGGTGATATTAACACTGCAAGACCACTCCGGATCACGACACCTCGGTGCTGAATCACCAATCCAAAAAGCCTAGTCATTAGACAAGTGTCAACACCGTAATACTTTTGGAAACCTATAAATAAGGCCTTAGGATTCATTTGAAACTCACACCAATTCCTTGAGAATTATAGTAAGAAAGAGTGATAGAAAGCTTGGGAAATATCTTAAGAAGTGAGAAAACAGCTACAGCGGAAATATTGCGACTTCCCAAATAAAAACCAATTTTAATTAATCCCAAATGCATTTAGATGATTTATCAAATAAAATATAGCATGCAAGATAAAAATAAACAATTTCAGGAAAAATCCCCCGAAGGGGCAAAACCTTTTATTTTCATTATAATATTGTAACATACAATTTCGGATTACAATGAAAATACAGTGACTAAGAATTACCCTCAGGTATCGGAATCTGTAGTCGGCGACTGGAATTTTCTCGTTCCAGGAGGGCTGCAATGAAGAAGAGAACAACTTCTCCACAAGGTTTGAACAAACACAAGGTTGTGTTCTTGGGTTACCAAAAAGATTCACAAAGGATTGGAAATCTGTGTGAATAAAAAAACCTAGAGTCTTGGGACTCAAAAGGTGAAGACTTAGAGTTTTTGTACTCTGAAAATCGTCTTGGAAGTCTTAGAAAACAACTCCCCGAAGTTGGTTTTAAATAAGAAAAATTTGAGCCTAAAAAATCTCAGCAGATCTGGCGAAGTTTATCCCAGGCGGACCGGTCCGGCTTGGGGGCGGATCGGTCCGATTGACAGGATCGATTCTTTTATTCTGAGGCGGATCGGTCCGGTTGTGACCGGATCGGTTCTTCTATTCCAGGCTTCATCGATTCGCTTACGGTCCGGGGTATACTGGATCTGCAGCAAGCGGATCGGTCCGGTTGAGGGGCGGACCGGTCCGTTGGCGGATCGGTCCGGTAGGGAGGCGGACCGGTCCGGCTGTCAGACTTGATTCCTCTTCTTCTTTTGATATTTGGATCCGTTGATGAATGTATGAATCTTGAATTTCTTCAACGGTGTAACGACGTGCGACATAATAAATTGTTAATGGACAAAAATGTCCTTACAAATCTCCCCCTATGTCTATGCCGGTACATACATAAAAACAAAACATCCGAATTATCAAACAACTAAAAATGCCTATACAAATCTACCCTTCCCTGAACCCAAAACTGGAACGATACAATTGAATAAGTCTACAGCGTTTGCTCTTTAATTCTTCAGGAATCTCAACACTTTTCTCATCAGGGTGTGCAATCCAATGATAATCCATGTAGTACCTACACACATGAGACAAAGCAAAATACCAAGTGACATATCGAGTTTGAAATGAGATAACATAGATACCAATATATGATAAGCATAAGTCAAATCTCAAAACTCCCCCATAAAATGATAATTCTTTCTCCCCCTTTTTATGATGTCCCCAAATAGAAAAATAAGAAGAATGAATCAAACAAGCAAAATCAGGGTGTCACGGTATACAAAACAGGGCATCAAACAATATGGTAAACGCGCTCTTGTAAGGAGATGCTCAAACAAAACTTCACAAACTATTTTTGAATTTTTCAAATTTTTCATACAAAGATAGGATACCAATTTGAACAAATATGATACAAAAATCACACCATGGATTTAGACTCAAATAACCAAGTCATGGAAATGGAATGAATGGGTGTGAACACATTCGATAGGAAAATCAACTCAATCAATCATATGTGCACGATGCATACGTTTACTCCTAACGAATGAACATCAGAGGTATCCTTAGGTGTAAAAGTTTGTTGAATTTAGATGACATCGTCTTATGCAAATCAACAAATCAAAGTCAAATGATTTCCACACCAATAATGTCCAAAACTATGTAGCGAATTTTCAAGCATTTCAAGGACGTGCAAACCCGTTTTAATTCTCCAACCAAACTCCCTCATAAATATTTTCTTGTAGAGGTAATCTAAATTCTCAAACTTTGGAGAATTGATGCAAAAACCTAAATGGTCCCTTTTTGGCATGAATATCTTTTTGTTGCCTTTCAATTTTTTCGGGCTCTTTTAACCTCTTTGGACCCCGGATAATAAAATTCCTCCATTTTTAGGTCCAATTTAACGGTGGCTTAGTATTCGCAAAGGCAAAATGAACCTTTCGCAGCCCTTCCCCGTTTTCAAACAAAGCACACAAACTCACAAAACGATTTTTATATGCACAATTTTCTAATCAAAATTTATCGCGCTTGGTTCGTTTTAAGGACAGGATTGAGATGAAAACACCCAACCAACATGTGATAAGACAAGCACAATAATCAAACAAATCCGTGCAAGTGTGCATTAAAGGAAACATGAGTCAAACATGTAGGAAGTAACACTTAATCACATCTTAATGACTCCAAACATTATAAAGCACATGGATGAATTGACCTATTATCTCAAAACACTATCAAATAGTCACATGAAAAAAATGAAAAGATGTTGTGACTTGGTCATCCAAAGTGTTCATCCATAAACGGTGCAACCAAAAAAAATCTTTTTGTATTTTCTCAAAATTTCATCAAAATAAAATCTTTTTGTATTTTTCAAAAAAATTCAAAAACAAGAATTTATACAAAAAGTACAAGTCATCACACTAGTAAAAATATATCATGAAACCACAACTAGTGTATGACAAACATGCAATCATAATCAACCAAAAGCTTTCACATGGGGTGAATCACGTGCAAGCAAACGGGAATCGTGGACAAATAAACCATAAGCCTCTAAATTCAATTTTCTAACCCAAATTGATATGTAACGAGGTGTGGGGGTGTGGGGAATCAAATTTATTCTTCTATTAACCTTCCTAGGTTCATTTAAAATCTTGTAAC
Organism: Sambucus nigra; assembly: GCA_949130495.1. Classification (NCBI taxonomy): domain Eukaryota; kingdom Viridiplantae; phylum Streptophyta; class Magnoliopsida; order Dipsacales; family Adoxaceae; genus Sambucus; species Sambucus nigra. The sequence goes on from OX422213.1 coordinate 154,387,049, forward strand.
AAAATCGCCTAAGATGACCTTGCCTACCGCAATGTGTGCAAGTGTAAATCGGGCGGTGTGTGTTACCTAAAGGTGGCCCTCTCCTCAAATTCCTAGGTGGTGCTCTCATCAATTTCTTAGGTGGCGCTCTCTGAATTTGCCTAGGTGGATCTCTCCTAATGATCCTAGGAGGAACTCTCACGATGTTCCTAGGAGGCTCTTTCCTAACAACCTTAGGTGTCGCTTTCTTAATAATCCTAGGGGGCATCACACGTGTGGGAATGGGTGCACCATATTTTTCAAGACCAATCCCACCCATATCCGTTTTGATCTCGATTGTGCCTAAAATATTATCAAGTTTTTCAGACTTAGACTCCAAATCAAATTTCACTTTACTTGAATCTTCAATTTCACTTCAAGTTCACCTATCCTAGATTCAAGTACTCGTTTAGTCTCAAACTCTAAAAGCTCCTTTTTCATAGTCTCCATCAACCCTCTAAGACTATCTCTCTCACTCTCGACGTACTCAAGCTTCTCTTTCAAAATTTTCACGTGAGCCTTAAGTTCTTCAACTAAAAAATCATTATTTTTTATGGCACATTCTTTCAACTGAGCTTTCAATTTCAGATTTTCTTTCTTTGTTTTCAAAGTTTCAGCATAAAGTTCATTGAAAGAAGTTTGCAAGTCATGCTCATCTACACTTTCCTCCTCACTTTCATCCACACTCCCATCACCTTCACTATCACTAATCACATGGATGGGAAACTCTCGCCTAGAAGCATAAAAAACTTCTTCTTCCGAATCACAATCACTAAGGGTAGAAGCATGAGAAATCGTTTTATTCAATTTCTTCTTTAAATTTGTGGTACACTCATGTAACGTGTGACCAAAACCCTCACAACAAGGACACCTCTCAGATTCGTTTTCAACAGAAGATTTAAAACAAGAGTTCGTGTGAATTTTCCAATTAATTTTTTCAAAGATTTGACATCGAAGATCATCAAAACCATCAAAAGCCATTTTTGTGCAAAATCAGGATCAAAACACAATAACTTAGTGCAATAGGCTCTGATACCAATTTGACGACATGAGAGGTCAAATTGTATCAAAAAATAAATCCTTTAAAAAACAGGATCACGCGATAAATTAGCGTAACCCGCTCTGATACCAATTTGAGAGAGCAGCTACAGCGGAAATATTGCGACTTCTCAAATAAAAACCAATTTTAATTAATCCCAAATTTTAGTTAAACCCTAAGACATGCATCTAGATGATTTATCAAATAAAATATAGCATGCAGGATAAAAATAAACAATTTCAGGAAAAATCCCCCAAAGGGGAAAAACCTTTTATTTTCATTATAATATTGTAACATACAATTTCGGATTACAATGAAAATACAGTGACTAAGAATTACCCTCAGGTATCGGATTCTGTAGTCGGCGGCTGGAAATATCCCTTTCCAGGAGGGCTACAATGAAGAAGAGAAACGGCTTCTCCACAAGTTTGTCGGCTGGAATTTTCCCTTTCCAGGAGGGCTGCAATGAAGAAGAGAACGACTTCTCCACAAGGTTTGAACAAACACAAGGTTGTGTTCTTGGGTTACCAAAAAGATTCACAAAGGATTGGAAATTTGTGTGAATAAAAAAACCTAGAGTCTTGGGACTCAAAAGGTGAAGACTTAGAGTTTTTGTACTCTGAAAATCGTCTTGGAAGTATTAGAAAACAACTCCCCGATGTTGGATTTAAATAAGAAAACTTTGAGCCTAAAAAATCTCAGCAGATCTGGCGAAGTTTATCCCAGGTGGATCGGTTCGACTTGGGGGAAGATCGGTCCGATTGATCGGATCGGTTCTTTTATTCTGAGGCGGATCGGTCCAGTTGTGACCGGATCGGTTCTTCTATTCCAGGCTTCATCAGTTCGCTTGCGGTCCGGGGTATACTGGATCTGCAGCAAGCGGATCGGTCCGGTTGAGGGGCGGACCGGTCCGTTGGCGGATCGGTCCGGTAGGGAGGTGGACCGGTCCGGCTGTCAGAATTGATTCCTCTTCTTCTTTTGATATTCGGATCCGTTGATGAATGTATGAATCTTGAATTTCTTCAACGGTGTAACGTCGTGCGACATAATAAATTGTTAATGGACAAAAATGTCCTTACAAGATGGAGTTCTATAATTTCTAAGAAAGAATTCATTTCGTAGGTATGATTTTATTTAAATTTTATAATGTATTTTTATAGTTTTAATTTTGTGTTTTATACCTTTACTTAGTAGTTATGCTGGTAAAATACACTAAGGACTTCACTAATCAAAACTTAAAGTTTAGTAGAAATCCAAGTTGATTTTATTTTGATGTAAACTTGTTTGAAATTGTATATATGCTTTTAAAAATGATTTTTTAAAAGTAATTGTTCGTTATTATGGAATCCCATTTAAGTAATTCCAAAGTCAGGCCAGGTGAAATTCTGTCTAAACGAGATGGTATTTAAGTGGTGCCCCTGTGACCCTCCATTTCTCATGGGAATGAATCCGGAAATATTCTGTCTAGAGGAGATGGTATTTAAGCGGTGCCCCTGTGACCCTCCATATCTACTGGGAACCGACTCATTAGGAAGAACTATGAATTGAATCCTTTAATTAAGATTAATAAGTTTTAAAAGTTAAGAAACTGTTTTTTACTAATCCTTTGAAACAAGTTACTATTAAAATACAATATGTAGACTGGACCTTGTTTAGAACATATACTTAAACCTTTATCGTATTAGTTAGATTAACGTGCGATCGAAGACTCGTTATCTATAATTTCGACCTCTATTTTAGGTGAGTACTCTATACAATTTCTTGCGCATTTTGATTATATTATATTATGCAAACTATGCATATTTTGTGAAATGGTTTTATTCTCAAAATGCATCTGATACCGATAATTTTGTCGTTTGTTATATGCGTATATCTCTCGATATATACATCTGATTTGAATTCTAAAATTATTGATTCGGCCTATGGAAACTCTCTTACTATGTTGGCATTGACTACCGGGTGGAAATATTTGGGTGGTACCTTCCCAGCTGGTTTATTGCTGGTGTGCCCTAAACAAGGCGTTGTTCCAGAAATCATGATTATCTGTCTGTGATGTTACCGGGTGGAAACATTTGGTAACACTATCTGTTTGGGTATTAAAGTGTACATGGCCACTAAAACTGAATAATTGACACATGCTCAATTGTTTTATCTGCTCTATTCTGAACTGTTTATTCTCTCTCTCTCTCTCTCTCTCTCTCTATATATATATATATATATATATATATATATATATATATATATATATATATATATATATATTACTTGAAATTCCTATCTTTATGTATATACTTTCTGTTCTAAATTGAATAGGTATCAATTTTCTGAAAAATCCTGGAATGTCTGGAGATTGAATCTCATTCGGCTTTTAGCTGACATTGTATAAATAACAATTTTTCAGGAAATAATTAAGTTCGTGGATGGAACGAAAAAGGACTATGTTGAAGATTTAGCTTTTAAAGATCTTTTTGTTACTTTAAGTAGAAGTTTGTTTAATTAGATAGAGCATGTTTAGCTCTTTGTGTCAAGTTGTAACTCGTTGATATTTTAATACAAATGAAGTTCCCTTTAGAAAGCTCTGATGATGTAATTCCTACACTTCCAGTATTTTATGATTCATAACCATGTGATTATACTTCCGCTACATATATTTTAAAACAAAAATTTTAAGGCCCGAATATTGGATGCCTTGGTGGCATGTCAAGACACTGGTTCCCTACTATTTTCGGGTCGGGATCGTGACAGAAGTGGTATCAGAGCATAGGTTATGAACCCGTAGACTACTGAGCATAGGTTTCAAATGTTATAGATTCTATGTTTCCATCCTCAGGAGATAGTATTAAAAATCTAATTTATGTGATAACCCTCCCTATGTGTTATATTATTTATAATTGGTCTTTTAGTTTTCAATATTGATATAGTATAGTAGATCTTACGTTTGTCCATGACTGTAGAAAATGACCAAGAGAAGATCATCAATGGTAACTAGTGATTTGAGTATAGAAGGATTGGACGGTGCATACAAGGCAATTGAAAGTCTCGCAAAGATTGTGGAGCAGCAGGTGAACAATGGAGTACCAAAGAATCTTGAACTAAGTAGATGTACTATTGAACAGTTCAAGAAGTTGAATCCTCCATCTTTTAAAGGTACTCCTAACCCCATCGAACCAGAAAGTTGGGTGATGCAGATGGAAAAGATACTCGATGTTCTTAAGTGTACCAATGAACAAAGGGTGTCATTGCAACATTTATGTTAGAAGGGGAGGCCGAACATTGATGGAGAATGACTAAGAGAATACATGGGGAAAGGAATACTTACATAGGTTGGAATGATTTCTTAGTAATATTTTATGAGAAATATTTTCCGAAAACGGTGAAAGAAGAAATGGCAGCTGACTTCATGAGTCTGGTTCAAGGGAATATGACGGTTAGTCAATATGAGGCAAAGTTTACAGAGTTATCCCGTTTTTCACGTCATGTTTTAGCAACTGATGTTTTAAGAGCGAAGAAGTTTGAGCGTGGGTTAAGGTTGAATATTCGTAGTCGAATTTCCATCCTGAAATTAACATCATATATTGATGTCGTGACTAGGGCTACAATAGCTGAGAGGGATGGTGAGGAGTACAATCGAATTAGAGATGGAAAGAGGAAGTTTGGGGAACAAAAAGGAAAGAACCCGAATAATAGAAATTTCTTTAGGAACACATCCAATGTTGGGGGATCTAGTGATAACAAATAGTATAATAACTAGACATGTCAGCAATGTGGAAAGATGCATGGAGGACGACCTTGTTATAAGGATTCGGGAGCTTGTTTTAGATGTGGACAGATAGGACATCAGATAAAAGAATGCCCAAACCCAACAAAGGTTCCGATAAAGCCTTCAAGTGCAAAGAAGGATCAAGACAGACAGGGTAGAGTTTTCGCACTTTCTGATACCTAAGCTTCTAATGCGGTAGTGTCAGCTACACTTTCTATATGTGCACAACCTTTTAAAGCTTTGATAGATCCTGGTTCTACCCATTTGTTCATATCTATACATGTATTAAATCACTTTCATAAATTGCCTGAACCCTTGAATCATAACATACATGTTTCTACTCCTTCGGGTGAGTTATTGATGGGTAAATTAGTATACAAGGCTTGCGCCATAGATATTGATAGTCATAAACTATTTGTTGATTTGATAGTTTTAGACATTAAAGATTTTGAAATCATTTTGGGGATGGATTGGTTAGCATCACATCATGCTAAGGTAGACTGTTTTGAGAAGAGTGTTACTTTCCAAATTCCTCACCAACCAAAATTTTGTTTTGAAGGAACTGGCATCATATCTCAGATGTGTATTATTTCTGCAATGCAAGCCTATAGTTTTCTTAAGAAGGGATGTCAAGGATTTCTTGCAACTGTTACTAGTTTGGAGATGATAAAGCCTAGATTAGAAGATATTCCTATTGCTAAGAAATTTATGGATGTTTTTCCTGATAATTTACCTGGTCTACCTCCTAATAGAGAAATAGAATTTACCATTTACCTTATTCCTGGAACTATACCAATCTCAAAACCAGCGTATCGTATGGAACCTTTAGAATTAAGAGAGTTAAAAGTTCAATTAGAAGACCTTTTAGACAAGGGTTTTATCATACCAAGTATATCGCCTTGGGGTGCTCCAGTGTTATTTGTGAAAAAGAAGGATGGGACAATGAGACTATGTATAGATTATCGTGAACTGAATAAGGTAACCATTAAGAATAAATACCCCTTACCTCGTATCGATGACTTGTTTGATCAATTAGAAGGTGCACAAGTATTCTCTAAGATTGACCTTAGGTTAGGCTATCATCAATTGAAGATTAAGGATGATGATATTTCAAAATTAGCTTTTCGTACTAGATATGGTCACTATGAATTTCTTGTAATGCCATTTGGACTAACTAATGCACAAGCCGCTTTTATGGATATGATGGATAGGGTGTTTAGGAAATATTTAGATCTGTGTGTGGTTGTTTTCATTGATGACATCCTTGTTTATTCCAAAAGTATTGAAGAACACGAAAAGCATTTAGAGACGGTATTACAAATCCTTAGGAAAGAGAAATTATATGCAAAATTAAAGAAGTGTGAGTTTTGGATGCCCAGTGTTTCTTTTCTAGGACATGTCATATCCAAATAGGGAGTGTCACTTGACCCTCAAAAGATTGAGGCTATACTAGATTGTCCCAGACCAATTAATGTGAGTGAGATTCGTAGTTTCCTTGGATTAACAGGTTATTACCAAAGATTTGTTGAAGGGTTTTCTAGCATTGCCAAACCTCTATCTAGGTTAACACAAAATAAGGTAAAATAGGAATGGTCTGAGGAAGCCGAGAAAAGTTTTCAATAACTTAAGAATCGATTAGTAACTGCCCCAATTTTGACTATTCCTTCAGGGAAAGGGGGATTTGTGATTTATAGTGATGCTTCTAAAAATGGTTTGGGATGTGTGCTAATGCAAAATGGAAAAGTAGTAGCTTATGCCTCGAGACCGTTGAAAACCCATGAGAAGAATTATCTAACCCAATGACCTAGAATTAGCAGCTGTAATTTTTGTTCTTAAGATTTGGAGGCACTATTTGTATGGTGAGACTTGTGAGATTTATACCGATCATAAGAGTTTGAAGTATATATTTACTCCGAAAGAGTTGAATATGAGACAAAGGAGGTGGTTAGAATTGATGAAGGATTATGATGTAAATATTCACTATCACCCGGGGAAAGCTAATGTAGTAGCCGATGCTTTAAGTAAGAAGTCTACACCAAATTTAACATGTCTTATTACAAGCCAGGAAGCACTGTTAAGGGATTTGAGAAGTTTGGAAATAGATGTACGTATCTATAGCAAAGGAGGAATAATTGTAAACTTACAAGTACAACCCATGTTGATGGAGAGGATCAAAATTGCACAAGTAAATGATCCACAACTGAAGAAGATTAGAAAAGAAGTCATCGAGGGTAAGAGAACTGAATTTGCGATGCGAGATGATATATTGAGGTTTGGAAATAGAGTATGTGTGCCATGTGATGCCCAACTAAAAAGGCAAATTTTTGAGGAAAGTCATTACTCAAGATTCACATTTTATCCCGGATGTACAAAAATGTATAGGGATCTTCGAGAAGTATTTTGGTGGAATAACATGAAGAGGGAGATAGTAGAATTTATATCTTAGTGTTTGGTTTGTCAACAAGTAAAGGCAGAACATAAAAAACCATCAGGATTACTGCAACCCCTATCTATCCCTGAGTGGAAATAGGAACATATTACTATGGATTTTGTGACAGGTTTACCGAGGAGTTCAAATGGTAATGACTTTATTTGGGTAATTATTGATAGGTTAACTAAATCTGCTCAGTTTCTTGCCATTAAGATTACCCATTCTTTAGAGAAGTTGGTTAATTTGTATGTGCGGGAAATTATTAGGCTTCATGGAACCCCAATTTCAATTATTTCTGACCGTGACCCTAGATTTGTGCCTCGCTTCTGGAAAAGCCTATAAGAAGCTATGGGAACAAAATTAAATTTTAGCACTGCTTTTCATCCTCAAACGGATGGAAAATCAGAGAGAACTATTCAAACCTTAGAGGATATGCTTAGGGCATGTGTACTTGATTTAAAAGGGAATTGGGATGATCATTTACCATTAGTGGAATTCGCATATAATAATAGCTATCAAGCGAGTATTCAAATGGCTCCGTATGAGGCACTCTATGGTATAAGGTGTCGTTCCCCTACATGTTGGGGAAAGAAAATTGTTGGGACCAGAATTGATTCAGATCATAACAGAGAAGGTGAAATTAATACAAGACCGACTTTGAACCGCTCAAAGCCGTCAAAAGAGTTATGTTGACAATCGACACCGAAAGTTAGAATTCCAAAGAGGAGATTATGTGTTCTTGCAAGTATCGCCTGCAAAGGGAGTAATACGATTTGGGAAGAAAAGGAAGTTGAGCCCAAGATACATAGGACCTTTTGAAATCCTTGAAAGGATAGGAGCTGTTGTGTATAAAATAGCCTTACCACCGGAACTCTCTAGTGTACATAATGTGATTCACGTATCAATGATAAAGAAACATGTCCCAGATCCAAAACATATCTTAAGTCAGGAGCCTCTTCAAGTTAGAGAATATGTGTCGTACATTGAGCATCCAATGGAAATTTTGGACAATAAAGATAAAATATTATGAACCAAGGTTATTCCACTAGTTAAAGTATTATGGCGGAATCATTATGTTGAAGAAGCAACGTGGGAGCGGGAAGATGAGATAAAGGAGCGATATCCATACCTTTTTGAAAATTTATGTAAGTAAAGTTTGGGGACCAAACTTTTTATAAGGAGGATAAGATGTAATGACCCTACTTTTATATAGTTTGTTTTTACACTCTTGTGTTACTTATTATCTTATAAATGTTGTATTATTATATATGTGGTATTATTGTCTATCAATATAACAAACCCCATTTTTAATTACGAAGAATCAACTGTAAATTGGATCAAATTGAACTCTTATGACATATCTTAAGGCAAATAATAAGTTTTGGGGTAAAAAATATAATTTTATGAAACTTTAAGGACTAAAATAAAATATAAAATGGGCCATTTTGTAAATAAAATATTTTCAAGGAACTCTAAGAAGTATTCAAAATATATAGTGTGAAATTACAAAAATACCCTTCATGTGTGAAATGACCCTTATACCCTTATCACCTTTCCACCACATGCTGGTCACTTCCCCCTTCCACATGTCATCTGTAGAGAGAGAGAGCTAAAACACTTGTCATCATTTGGTGATATTAACACTGCAAGACCACTCCGGATCACGACACCTCGGTGTTGAATCACCAATCCAAAAAGCCTAGTCATTGGACACGTATCAACACCGTAATACTTTTGGAAACCTATAAATAGGGCCTTAGGGTTCATTTGAAACTCACACCAATTCCTTGAGAATTATAGTAAGAAAGAGTGATAGAAAGCTTGTGAAATATCTTAAGAAGGAGTTCTATAATTTCTAAGAAAGAATTCATTTCGTAGGTATGATTTTATTTAAATGTTATAATGTATTTTTATAGTTTTAATTTTGTGTTTTATAGCTTTACTTAGTAGTTATGATGGTAAAATACACTAAGGACTTCACTAATCAAAACTTAAAGTTTAGAAGAAATCCAAGTTGATTTTATTTTCATGTAAACTTGTTTGAAATTGTATATACTCTTTTAAAAATGATTTTTTAAAAGTAATTGCTCGTTATTATGGAATCCCATTTAAGTAATTCCAAAGTCAGGCCCGGTGAAATTATGTCTAGACGGGATGGTATTTAAGTGGTTCCCCTGTGACCTTCCATCTCTACTGGGAATGAATCCGAAAATGTTCTGTCTAGAGGAGATGGTATTTAAGCGGTGCCCCTGTGACCCTCCATCTCTACTGGGAACCGACTGATTAGGAAGAACTATGAATTGAATCCTTTAATTACGATCAATAAGTTTTAAAAGTTAAGAAAATGGTTTTTAGTAATCCTTTGAAACAAGTTATTATTAAAATACAATATCTAGACTGGACCTTGTTTAGAACATATAGTTAAACGTTTATCATATTTGTTAGATTAACGTGCGATCGAAGACTCGTTATCTATAATTTCGATCTCTATTTTAGGTGAGTACTCTATACAATTTCTTGCGCATTTTGATTATATTATATTATGCAAACTATGTATACTTTGTGAAATGCTTTTATTCTCAAAATGCATCTGATACCGATAATTTCATCGTTTGTTATATGTGTATATCTCTCGATATATACATCTAATTTGAATTCTGAAATTATTGATTCGGCCTATGGAAACTCTCTTACTATGTTGGCCTTGACTCCCGGGTGGAAATATTTGGATGGTACCTTCCCAGATGGTTTATCGCTGGTGTGACCTAAATAAGGCGTTGTTCCAGAAATCATGATTATCTGTCTGTGATGTTACCAGGTGGAAACATTTGGTAACACTATCTGTTTGGGTATTAGAGTGTACATGGCCACTAAAACTGAATAATTGACACATGCTCAATTGTTTTATCTACTCTGTTCTGAACTGTTTATTCTGAATATATATATTGTCATCTACTTTATATATATATATTACTTGAAATTCCTATCTTTATGTATATACTTTATGTTCTAAATTGAATAGATATCAATTTTCAGAAAAACCCTGGAATGTCCGGAGATTGAATCTCATTCGGCTTTTAGCTGACATTGTATAAATAACCATTTTTCAGGAAATAATTAAGTTCGTGGATGGAACGAAAAAAGGACTATGTTGAAGATTTAGCTTTTAAAGATCTTTTTGTTACTTTAAGTAGAAGTTTGTTTAATTAGATAGAGCATGTTTAGCTCTTTGTGTCGAGTTGTAACTCGTTGATATTTTAATACAAATGAAGTTCCCTTTAGAAAGCTCTGATGATGTAATTCCTTCACTTTAAGTATTTTACGATTCATAACCATGTGATTATACTTCCCCTACATATATTTTAAAACCAAAGTTTTAAGGCCAGAATATTGGATGCCTTGGTGGCATGTCAAGACACTCGTTCCTTTCTATTTTCGGGTCGGGGTCGTGACATCGGTGATGTATGACTTTATGGATTTTGTGTCGAGATGGTTGATGTCACCCAACATATAAGACGTGATGCCTCTTCCCCATGCGGGTTTGATTCAGCCGGTGGGGTCGTGCCATAACGTAGGCGGTGCATCGACATCAGTGGAGGCGACGACTTCTGAGGTTCATTTTGTTCGGTTGGCCACTCCTACTTATAATATCCGGCGGGCTAATGGACGGTCAGTGCATATGCTGCACTGTCCTAGTGCGATGGATTCGAAGGAGTTGGGCTTGACAGAGGAGGTCCTTCGACCTGAGGTATACTTTTCATCACTTTGTCTTTTTGATTTCCTTATTTCTTCCTTGGCCTCAAATTGACTGATTTTCTCTTTTCTATTTTCTTTTGCAACACATCTGGGTCTCCACCACTTGGCTGAAGGATATTAGGGATTGGATATCTTCGACGATCGCCCACATTCGGGATGCAATTTTGATTCCTTCTTATTTAGTGCTGCCTTGAGAGAGCAGTAGCTGCGGAAATATTGCAACTTCTCAAATAAAAACCAATTTTAATTAATCCCAAATTTTAGTTAAACCCTAAGACATGCATCTAGATGATTTATCAAATAAAATATAGCATGCAGGATAAAAACAAACAATTTCAGGAAAAATCCCCCAAAGGGGCAAAACCTTTTATTTCACTATAATTTGTAAGAGAACGGCTTACAATCGGATTACAATGAAATATAGTGACTAAGAATTACCCTCCGGTATCGGATTCTGTAGTCGGCAGCTGGAAATATCCCTTTCCAGGAGGGCAGCAATGAATCCACACGCAGCGAACCCACATGAACCTCAGTCCAATCAACAAAGGAAGAACCGCAGCACTCCTCAATGACACGCAATCATGAAACTTTGTAGAGACTCCCTCAGCAATGACACGCAGCCCTCGGTTGCAAAGATCTCTCCATAAAGGTTTGAACAAACACAAGGTTGTGTTCTTGGGTTACCAAAAAGATTCACAAAGGTTTGGCAATTGTGTGAATCAAAACATGAGTCTTGGGACTCAAAAATATGAAGACTAGATGTATTTGGACTCTCAAAAACGTCTTCTAAAGTCTTGCAAAACAACTCCCCCGAAGTTGGTATTTATAGGAAAAAATATGAAGAGTTCCACTTTTTTAAAACTTTAAAAATCTTATCAGCGTACAGGTACACCGAACCCGATCTGGGGTACACCGAACCAGTTCGTGTGTACCATCCTGGTATGGGGTTAAAAAAAAACAGCATTCTTCAAGGAATTTTCTCCAACTTCAAAAGGTCATAACTCCTTCACCGTAGCTCGGATTGAGGTGCCGTTTTTTCCAGTATCTTCGTTGCAGCGAGATATTCAACTTTCTAGTTGACCAGACCTCCGAACTATGGATGTGAAATTACGAAAATGCCCCTTGAACTTCCCTATCAAGCCTTTTTTCACTGTTTTGACTTCCCTTGCGTACCACTTGCATTAAGTCCCTAAAATCGTGGAACGTGAAGTCGTTGAGGCATATGTAGGACACATTAATGGAGATGTTGAATGCTTGATTCCCGAAATTCGGATAGAGGCCGTCATGTGCGATCTTGAGGTGACGTGCCAAATGTAGCGGCGTACGACATACATAAATGAAACATATTGGACATGAGAAAAATGTCCTTACAAATATCCCCCTATGTTTATGCCGGTACATACATAAAAAATCCAAATTATCAAATATGAAATTGCCTATACAAATCTACCCTCCCATGAACCCAAAACTGGAAAAGGTACAAATGAATAGTCTTCATCGTTTGTTCTTCAAATGTTCAGGAATCTCAAATCTTTTCTCATCAGGGTGTGCAATTCAGAGATCATCATTGTAGTACCTACACACATGAGATAAAGAAAAAATACCAAGTGACGTATCGAGTTTGATATGAGATAAACATAGATACCAATAAATGATAAGCATACGTCAAATCTCAAAACTCCCTAAAATTCAAACTCCCCCAAAATAAGATAATTCTTTCTCCCCCTTTTTATGATGTCCCCAAATAGACAAATAAGAAGAATGAATCAAATAAGCAAAATCGGGGTGTCACGGTATTCAAAACGTGCTCATGCAAGGATCAATCAAATGGCAAGCGTGCTCATGCAAGGAGATGCAAAAAAAACTTCGCAAACTATTTTTTATTTTTTTCAAATTTTTCGTACAAAAATAAGATACCAATTTGAACAAATATGAAACAAAAATCACACCATGGATTTAGACTCAAACAACCAAGTCATGGAAATGGAATGAATGGGTGTGAACACATTCGATAGGTAAATCAACTCAATCAATCATATGTGCACGATGCATACGTGTACTCCTAACGAATGAACATCAAAGGTATCCTTAGGTGTAAAAAATTTGTTGAATTTAGATGACATCGTCTTATGCGAATCAACAAATCAAAGTCAAAGTGATTTCCACACCAATAACGTCCAAAACTATGTAGCGCATTTTCAATAATTTCAAGGACGTGCAAACCCGTTTTATTTCTCCAACCAAACTCCCTCATATATATTTTCTTTTAGAGGTAATCTAAATTCTCAAACTTTGGAGAATTGGTGCAAAAACCTATATGGCCCATAATTGGCATGAATTTCTTTTTATTGCCTTTCAATTTTTTCGGGCTCTTTTAACCTCTTTGGACCCCGGATAATAAAATTCCTCCATTTTTTAGGTCCTTTGGAACGGTGGCTTTTGCGCAAAGAAGAGATAATTACCTTTCGCAGCCTCTCCCCGTTATTAAACAAAGCACACAAGCTCACAAAACGGTTCCTATATGCACAATTTCCTTATCAAAATTTTATCGCGCTTGGTTTGTTTTAAGGACAGGATTGAAGTGAAAACACCCAACCAACATGTGATAAGACAAGCACAATAATCAAATAAATTCGTGCATGTGTGCAATAAAGGAAACATGTAGGAAGTAACACTTAATTACATCTTAATGACTCCAAATATTATAAAGCACAAGGATGAATTGACCTATTGTCTCAAAACACTATCAAACAGTCACATGAAAAAAATGGAATGATGTTGTGACTCGGTCATCCAAAGTGTTCATCCATAAACGTTGCAAACAAAATACAAAAATCTTTTTGGATTTTCTCAAAATTTTATCAAAATAAAATCTTTTTGTATTTTTCAAAATATTTCCAAAAATAAAAAAATCTATACAAAAAGTACATGTCACAACGCTAGCAAACATATATCAAAAAGCATAACTAGCGTATAACACACATGCGAACACAATCATCTATATGATATGGCAAGAGAAGAATCATGTGCAAGCAAACGAGAATCAACTTGTCTAAAATCTAGTGTATCCAAAAGTGATTTCCTAACCCAAATAGATGTGAAACAACGTGTGGGGGATTTAGGAACCAAAGTAACACTAGACTTCGACATCCTAGGACTTCTTCCAAGATCAAAACAAAATCTCCTAAGGTGACCTTTCCTACCACAATGTGAACATGTGTAAACGGGAGGAATGTTACCTAAAGTGTGATCTTTTCTAAAGTCCTTGGAATTAGTTAACCCTCTAACACAAATAATGGTTTTGGCTTTAGCATTAGAAGCATGAGAACACGATGAGCCATTACCATCACTATCAAACCTACTTGAGTCTGTCAAATAATTTTTTAACTTCAAAATTTTTGACTCAAGCAAAGAATTAGACTCTACCAAATTAAGGGACGCCTTCTTCAAATTATCAATTAAACTTAACAGCTTATCACGCTCCCCCTCAATTAAAACAAACTTATTCCTAAGAGTCTTTTCGCGTGCCGTAAAATCATCGATTAATTTTTTATCCTCGACGGCACAAACGGGAACCCTAGAATTTTTTAAGTCCTCTAATTCCTTCTCTAAAACTAGGACTCTCTCATCACTCTTCTTTTTGGCAATTTTTAAAAAATCAAAATCAGTACACAAATTACCAAAGTGCTCACGAAAAATATCACTTTGAGTTTGAAACTCTTGCAAATATTCAATCTTACTTTTAAAGAGAGAATTTTCTTTTTCCAAAACTTTAATTCTTTTGCAAAGTTTCAAATTCAAACTTTTTAATTTTTCAGCACGGTCGTGAAATTTTTCAAAAATAGGCTCCTCATTAAATGGGCGTTCCATTGAAAAATTGCGATTTTTCATAAAACTGATTTTAAAAAAAATCAATATCACACAATTTTTGCGGAAAATAGGAATACGCAATAAATTTGCGCAACCTGCTCTGATACCAATTTGACGATGTGAGAAGTCAAATTGTATCAGGAAAAAAAAACTTTAAAAATCAAGATCACTCGATAATTTAGAGTAACCCGCTCTGATACCAATTTGACGACGTGAGAAGTCAAATTGTATCAAAAAAAATAAATCCTTGAAAAATCAAGATCACGCGATAAATTAGCGTAACCTGCTCTGATACCAATTTGACGACGTGAGAAGTCAAATTGTATCACAAAAACATAAATCCTTGAAAAATCAGGATCACGCGATAAATTAGCGTAACCCAATCTGATACCAATTTGAGAGTGCAGCAACAGCGGAAATATCGCAACTTCTCAAATAAAAACCAATTTTAATTAATCCCAAATTTTAGTTAAACCCTAAGACATGCATCTAGATGATTTATCAAATAAAATATAGCATGCAGGATAAAAACAAACAATTTCAGGAAAAATCCCCCAAAGGGGCAAAACCTTTTATTTCACTATAATTTGTAAGAGAACGGCTTACAATCGGATTACAATGAAATACAGTGACTAAGAATTACCCTCGGGTATCGGATTCTGTAGTCGGCGGCTGGAAATATCCCTTTCCAGGAGGGCAGTAATGAATCCACAGGCAGCGAACCCACATGAACCTCAGTCCAATCAACAAAGGAAGAACCGCAGCACTCCTCAATGACACGCAGCCATGAAACTTTGTAGAGAGTCCCTCAGCAATGACACGCAGCCCTCGGTTGCAAAGATCTCTCCACAAAGGTTTGAACAAACACAAGGTTGTGTTATTGGGTTACCAAAAAGATTCACAAAGGTTTGGCAATTGTGTGAATCAAAACATGAGTCTTGGGACTCAAAAATATGAAGACTAGATGTATTTGGACTCTCAAAAACGTCTTCTAAAGTCTTGCAAAACAACTCCCCCGAAGTTGGTATTTATAGGAAAAACTATGAAGAGTTCCGCTTTTTTAAAACTCTAAAAATCTTATCAGCGTACAGGTACACCGAACCCGATCTGGGGTACACCGAACCAGTTCGGGTGTACCATCCTGGTATGGGGTTAAAAAAAAACAGCATTCTTCAAGGAATTTTCTCCAACTTCAAAAGGTCATAACTCGTTCACCGTAGCTCGGATTGAGGTGCCGTTTTTTCCAGTATCTTCGTTACGGTGAGATCTTCAACTTTCTAGTTGACCAGACCTACGAACTATGGATGTGAAATTACGAAAATGCCCCTTGAACTTCCCTATCAAGCCTTTTTTCACTATTTTGACTTCCCTTGCGTACCACTTGCATTAAGTCCCTAAAATCGTGGAACGTGAAGTCGTTGAGGCATATGTAGGACACATTAATGGAGATGTTGAATGTTTGATTCCCGGAATTCGGATAGAGGCCGTCATGTGCGATCTTGAGGTGACGTGCCAAATGTAGCGGCGTACGACATACATAAATGAAACATATTGGACATGAGAAAAATGTCCTTACAAATCTCCCCCTATGTCTATGCCGGTACATACATAAAAAATCCGAATTATCAAATATGAAATTGCCTATACAAATCTACCCTCCCATGAACCCAAAACTGGAAAAGGTACAAATGAATAGTCTTCATCGTTTGTTCTTCAAATGTTCAGGAATCTCAAATCTTTTCTCATCAGGGTGTGCAATTCAGAGATCATCATTGTAGTACCTACACACATGAGATAAAGAAAAAATACCAAGTGGCGTATCGAGTTTGATATGAGATAAACATAGATACCAATAAATGATAAGCATACGTCAAATCTCAAAACTCCCTAAAATTCAAACTCCCCCAAAATAAGATAATTCTTTCTCCCCCTTTTTATGATGTCCCCAAATAGACAAATAAGAAGAATGAATCAAATAAGCAAAATCGGGGTGTCACAGTATTCAAAACGTGCTCATGCAAGGATCAATCAAATGGCAAGCGTGCTCATGCAAGGAGATGCAAAAAAAACTTCGCAAACTATTTTTTATTTTTTTCAAATTTTTCGTACAAAAATAAGATACCAATTTGAACAAATATGAAACAAAAATCACACCATGGATTTAGACTCAAACAACCAAGTCATGGAAATGGAATGAATGGGTGTGAACACATTCGATAGGTAAATCAACTCAATCAATCATATGTGCACGATGCATACGTGTACTCCTAACGCATGAACATCAAAGGTATCCTTAGGTGTAAAAAATTTGTTGAATTTAGATGACATCGTCTTATGCGAATCAACAAATCAAAGTCAAAGTGATTTCCACACCAATAACGTCCAAAACTATGTAGCGCATTTTCAATAATTTCAAGGACGTGCAAACCCGCTTTATTTCTCCAACCAAACTCCCTCATATATATTTTCTTTTAGAGGTAATCTAAATTCTCAAATTTTGGAGAATTGGTGCAAAAACCTATATGGCCCATAATTGGCATGAATTTCTTTTTATTGCCTTTCAATTTTTTCGGGCTCTTTTAACCTCTTTGGACCCCGGATAATAAAATTCCTCCATTTTTTAGGTCCTTTGGAACGGTGGCTTTTGCGCAAAGAAGAGATAATTACCTTTCGCAGCCTCTCCCCGTTCTTAAACAAAGCACACAATCTCACAAAACGGTTCCTATATGCACAATTTCCTTATCAAAATTTTATCGCGCTTGGTTTGTTTTAAGGACAGGATTGAAGTGAAAACACCCAACCAACATGTGATAAGACAAGCACAATAATCAAATAAATTCGTGCATGTGTGCAATAAAGGAAACATGAGTCAAACATGTAGGAAGTAACACTTAATTACATCTTAATGACTCCAAATATTATAAAGCACAAGGATGAATTGACCTATTGTCTCAAAACACTATCAAACAGTCACATGAAAAAGTAGTTGGTAGGCCTTCGGCAGACCTCTTTTTACTTTTCATGGTGTCTTCTGGGCCAATTTGGCTGGGAACAGATTGTGCCACCACGAACACTGGACTTATTTCCCTTGGAGGATCTTACAGAGCATATGCGCATGCAACTTGGCTCTTTGTGGGAGAATAATCGACCGTTGGCTCGTCTATCCCTGTCTTTTGAGAGACTTTAGCACATCTCAGGCGACTATACGAAATGGTTGTAGAGAAAAGTAGTTGCCAAGCTATTGGCTGTGGAGACTGGGCAAAGGTGATTTGTTGTATCTGACACCATTGAGGGAGGCTTTGTGGTTTTCCCCACGCTAGTTCGAGATTATCGTTCAATGGAACATCTATGATACTCTATTCAGGCAGGGGAAGTTTAGGGACCCCAGGATGTGGGTGATGATGAGATGGTTCTTCTGGAAGCTGTGGGTAGTATGTGTGAAGTTTTTATAAAGGGTGTTTGAGAATAATTTGAGCGTTATTTTAGGTTTAGTGGTTCTTGATTTTATTTTGGTTTTAGGAAGGTGACAGGCTTGCAAGGGAATTCGTTTAACAAATTTTGAATAATGAAATAAAATATTTTTTTACCATCTAGTTGTGCCTGTTGATAAGTTTTGCATTTGAATTATCTATACCAATCACTAAGGCATACATAACCCTTTTGTTTATGTATACATTAAATTGACCTGCCATTTTTGGGGATAAGAAGAGAATAGCATTTTTTGAAAAAGAAGGGAACCGTGCTAATATAAAGCAGATGAGCTCTCTACGTACCTCAGAGGGTTTTAAAAATTTCTGAAATTCATTTTTGAAAGCAAAAGGATTTTTAGAGGATCAGGCCCCACGTAGTTCTGAGTAGAGGACAAGGAAGAAATTGTTTTTAGAATAGAAGGGAGATGAGAAGAATCGTAGCGTGCCAAGATTTCAAACTAGGGGTAGAATTTCTTAAGACTGTCTAGGTTGAATGGACGCGCCATTTCTTTTCCATCAAGATTAGTGAGCATAGATTCTCGATCATCTTAATGATGATGGCTTTGAGGTTCTTATTGGCTTCTTTAACTGCTCCATTGGTTTAAGGTCAATAGGGATATGATTTGTCTCTGAATCCCATACTCATTGTATACCTCTATAACTTCTTCCTCGAAGTGTAACCCATTATCTGATACCAGTTCGTGCGGGACCTCATATCTATAAATGATGTTTTTTCGGATGAACTTGGCCATTTTCTTGGCATTCAGCACTGCGCATGATTCAACTTTGACCTATTTGGTGAAGTAGTCAATGGAAACCAGGATGAATTCATGTCCCTTGGATGCTTTGGGTGTAACCTTCCCTATGATGTCAATGCCCCATGTGCAGAACGACTATGGAGAAGTCATATTGTACAATTCTCGCAAAGGCAAGTGTTGTAGGTTGGAAAATTCATAGCATTTGAGGCATATTCAAACATAGGCTGTGCAATCCTGAACCATAGTAGTCCAGTAGTAACCCTGTCGGATGATTTTCTTGGCAATTATATGGTCGTTCATGTGGGGTCCCCATTCCCCATTACGGATTTTATGCATCATCTCTTAATGTCAGCCCCTGCGATGCAGTGCAAATAGGTTCCATCAAAGTTTCTTTTAAACAGTGCCTTGTTACGGACAGTATATTGGGCAACCAGTCTGCTGATATTTGCTTGGACTTTCTTGTCAAAACCTTGGGGGTACCTACCGTGCTTAAGGAGGAGTGAAATATTATAGTACTAGTAGTTGGTTATTTCAGGATCTTCTTCTGTGCTAAGCTCAATGTGGTAGCAGTGGGTTGGTTTATCCTGCTTTTGGACAAGGAAAGGGGCCATGGTTATTCCTTCGGCCATGTCAATCATAGAGGCTAAGGTAGCAAGGGCATCAACTAGGTTGTTTTTTGCTCGAGGCGGGTAATGAAAGGTGATTTCTTAGAATTGGGAAGCTAACTTTTCTAAGTAGGCATGGAAGGGTAAGATTTTTCCATCCTTAACTTTCCATTTTCTGAGTACTTGACTGATGATGAGGGAAGAATGCCCATGCACGTCTATGTATCGAACTCCTTTCTTGAGGGCAACTTTGAGGCCTACCGTGCATGCCTCGTATTCAATCATGTTGTTGGTTTAGGGAAAATCTAGTTTGATGGCAATGGGAGTGTGAAAGTCATCATGGGCAATTAGGAAGATCCGAATGCCATACCCTTTCTTGTTGGCAGCGCCATCAACGAAAATTTTCCATCGAAGATCTTCTTAGTATGTATAGAGGATATTCTCATATGGGAATTCGAAAATCCATACATCTGCTTCTTCCATCAGGTAGTCAACAAGGTAATCAGAGATGGATCTTCCTTTCATAGCTTTCTGAATGATATATACAATATTAAATTCGGCTAGATGCATCAACCAATGGGCCATTTGGTTGGATAGGGTAGGCATCTAGAGTAGGTATTTGATGGTATCCATTCGGGATACGAGTTTATTAGGAAAGGCGAGTATGTAGTGCCATAGCTTTTGGGTGACCCAAACAAGAGCGACACATGCTTTCTCCAAAGCCGTGTAGTTAACTTCGTACCCGACCAACTTGCAACTGGAATAGTAGATGGCTCTCTCTTTGTAGGTTTCTTCTATGTATTGGGCTAGCAAAGCCCCGGCTGCGGTATCTGTTGCGGTTAGGAATTGGAGAAGGGGAAGACCAGGTTGCGGTGGCATGAGCACTGGAGTTCGCGTTAGGTATTTCTTTATTCGGTGTAAGGCTTCTTGGCAAGCTTCGTTTCAAATCTTGGTCGAATCCTTTCGGAGGAGTTTGAAGATGGGTTCACAGATGGAAGTCAATTGGCAGATGAACAGGCTAATAACTGCAATTTTCTAAGGAATCCCCAGATTTCCTTCTCCGTTCGGGTGATTAGTTGATTCTTTATGTGTTGTCATTGTTGTGAGAACTGGGCTAATCAAAATCCTTCAATTACCTATAAAAGTAGAACAAAACTAGAGAATAGTGGTAAGTGAGGTACCAATCCAAATCAAGGGAGTGAAACGAGATAAAAACACATGTAATTAATTTTTATCTAAATCTCTATTTTTATTTTTATTTTGTTTTTACTTTTTCTATTTTTTTTCTTGATTTTTCAATATTAAAACAATTTGAAGATGTGAAATTGAACTAAACTAAGAACTAAGTAAGAAAAGTGGTACTAAAGTAGAATGAAAATGAGAAGAACTAAGTAAAAGCGTGTGATAAAAAGTGAGTGAAATGTAACAAAATGAGAAAATAGTTCAAGGGATGTATATCCACCCCCAATTCACACAACTAATCTAACTTGAACTTTTCTAATTTGATTGAATTTCAAAATATTTATGTAATTCAATAGGTAATTCTCATTACACTAACAAATTAATTAAATATCCTTTTAGAAAAGTAATTTTAATTCCTACAAATTTAACTAAAAATGAATTAAAATTAATCAAATGAATCAACCGCTAGGATCAATTCACCTAACTAATTTTAATTTAGACAAGATAAAATAAGAGTAGATTATATAAACATTTTAATCAATTTGATAAGCCTATCTATAGTTTGAATCAAATGATAAAATATTAACACAATTTTGAATCTTTTCTCAAGGATTATTTTTCATTTCTCAATGAAAAATTAAGAGTAGGAATTAAATTTACCAATCAAAGGAATTCAACAAAATTAAAATTAACAAACTAAATTAATTGGATTCATGGGGGCTTCAATTCATCCCTGAATGTGAGATTAGCCTTTCATAATCATCATCCAACAAAAATAATAACCAAGGAAAATCATTAAATGAGAATTAAACAGAAGATAATCAAACCCAAATACACTTGAATTGGCAATCGATCTTCAACACTTCAACAATATTCTCAATTAATTATAATCACTGAAAAAAACCCAAAATAAATTTCTAAAAATAAAATCCTACTCCATCTCTACAATTGTTTTAGGTCTAGAATTCTCTTTTTCTTCCTCCTTTCAAATGGGTCTTCAACTTTATTTTATAGTAGGTGCAAGTGGCTAGGTGTAATTTTGGGAGAATTCAAACACATGGTATATGAAAGGTATTAGGATGAAGGTATTTTTGGTGACACACAAGTGCATGTGTGTAGTGAGAGTGATGAGGCCAATATAGGAAAAATGAAATGGGAGCATGGGGAAGGAGTGTGAGGGTTATTTTTGGAATAAAAGGTTAATGTTTCTTTAAAATATGTGGGGGATTTTTGTTTTATTTGGTGAATGGGTATAGCAGGTGGAGATATGGGTCTCGATTTTGGATAAGGGAGGTTTCGAATAGATCCAGGTTGCGACCGGGTAAGGCATATGGAGTTGCGGGTCTGCCCGGATTGAGATCGGATTGGTTTTGAGTTTGTTTCGAAACTGGGGATAGCAGGTATGGGTCAGATGGTTTGGGTTAATGGTAAGTAGAACAGGAGGCTAAAGTGATGGTTGTTTAAAACGAGTTGAATCGGGTTTTGGGGGGATAGACTTAGGAAATGGTTTTGGATTGAAATCGGTTTGTTGGGTTCGATTTTTACAGCCGGAGATCAGTTAGTTGGTTTTTTCGGCGGTTTAAGAGTTGTCTCCAGCGACGGGTTAAGGGGCATATGATGTGGGTGGCGATTTCGGGTTGAGGATGGATTGGTGTTTCGATTTTTTAAGGAGGTGTGAAAATAGGTGAAAGGTAATGGTTTTGTGTTTTGATGATTGAGGTAGACATCAATGGAGGTGATGGTGGTTATGGGGGAAGAGAGAGAAAGTTGGAGGTAGAAGATGAAGGGAATAGATTTGGTGTGTGTGTGTGTATAGTAAGTTGGGTGGGGGTGTATGATTTGTGTGTTTAATTGTACTAAAAAAACATAAAAAAATATTTACAACTTAATAAAAATTAAGTATAAAATTAAAACTAAAATAAATCAAACTTACAAAAAAAGTAACCCCCCCCCCCCAAAAAAAAAAAACTCAAACAAAAGAACAAAAATGAAATAAAAATAAAGATCTATTAAAACTAAAATCCAACCTAAATAAAATAAACTTAAAGAAAATATAAAATATAATAAAACTAAAAATTATTCCTAAAAAAACTTAAATAAACACTAAAAACTAAAAAATCAAAATAAAATTACACAAAATAAAAAGAAATATAAAAATAGCCGAAAAATACTAAAAATACTAAATAAATCTGAAATAAATTCTAAAAATTAAAACGAACTCATATAAAAAATAATAAACGTATAAACTCTACACACACAGGGTTCAGTGTCAGTTTAGGCTAGGTTACGGGGTAGGCTAGGGTTACGGAGGAGCTGATTTAGCCACATTTGTACTACAAATTGCCTCGAAATAGATTTTTTGACATTGTAACTGTAATCAAGCTAACATAATAGACAATTACGCGTACATGACCCAATTTTGTCGAGAATTAGATATTAAAATACGTCTACTTAGGGTATAAAATATACACTTTTCGGTACTTATCAATGGCGTAATTTCGAGTATGGCTTTCAGCTTGACATGATCTGCTTCTATCACTTTCTCATTAACCATGAATCCCAAGAGATTTCCTTTGCTAAGACCGAACACACATTTTTGTGGGTTAAGTCGCATATGATATTATTGCAGTTGTTCGAAGAACTTTCGGAGAGGGGGAACATGACCTTCCCTAGTCTTAGACTTGATAATCATATCATCTACATAAACCTTAACTTCCTTGTGTATCAGATCATGCAAGATGGTTGTGTCAACCCTCTGGTAGGTAGCCCCTACATTTTGGGGACCAAATGGCATAATGGTGTAGTAAAAGGTTCCCCAAGGGGTGATGAATGCGATTTTCTCTTGATGATCCGGGTGCATCTTGATCTGATTATATCCAGCAAAACCATCAACGAATGACTTAAGAGCGTGATTGGCTGGGTTATCCACAATCATGTTAATATTGGGTAGCGGGTAATCACCCTTCGAAGAGGCCTTGTTTAAGTCTCTATAGTCGACGAACATACGAACCTTCCCTTCTGATTTCGGTAAGGGTACAATATTATCTAGGCATGAGGGATATTTGATCTCACGAGTGAAACCCACATTCAACTATTTGACCACTTCTTCTTTAACTTTGAGCGATCATTCGGTGCGGGGCTTTCGAAGTTTCTATTTGACTGGTTTGTATTTGGGAAGAGTAAGAATCTTATGCTGAGCTATCTCAGGGTCAATTTCGGGCATGTCGTCGTAGGACCATGTGAAGATATCTACAAATTCCTTTAGTAATTCTTCAAATTGCGTGCTCTCATACTCGTTAAGGGTAGCCCCTATCCTAATCTCGCGTAGTTAGTTACTAGAACCGAGATTAATAACAATAGTTTCATCTTCATTAACTTGAATGCGGTTATGTTATTTTTATTAAACTTATTTAGATCAGTTAAGAGTTATTCATTTGCCAAATCATCATCATCAAAGTTTGATTAGAATTAAGATAATTAATGTAAGGCACAACAAGGTACTCAAATGTTTCTTTATTTCATTGATAGGAAAAACAACATTGAGAACCTCATCAAAGGAGGTCTCGATATCATCAGAGTAAGGAGGAACAAAAAAAGAATAATAAATGGGATAAACATTAGGGTTAATTTGAATGTTAGCAGGCGGAATTGGTGCAGCATGCCAGTTGAGGAGAGGTGTATCTGTAGCTTTGATCAGATGAGATGGATCCAATGATGTAGTCCCTGAGTGGATCATGCAGTGTGTTATACCCAATGTCTATAAATTGAAAGAATCCTTGGAGTCACTTCCTTTAGAATCTCCAATTTCAGTTATGGTCTTCTCCATGAGTGGTTGCACTTGATATCGGGAACCTTCGGCCCATGAGTAGCTATCCTGGAAAAAGATCTCCATTCAAGGTTTCATCTTCTTATCCACATGATCATGCCATGGTTTAGGAAAGCTGCAAAATGGGAAATATTCACCTTCTCTAATGAATCTTACATTTAAGGAATCTCTTGAGACAGTCTTGACACTTTCTAGCCTTCTCTTTAGCCGAGGTTGGCGGAGCATTCTGAGTTCTTCTACTGACGGATGATGACGCAATCCATAAGGAGGAAAAGCTTTCTTTAACATAATGGGTTAAAGTATCCCTTGATGTCTTTGTCCCAACCCTAATTCGGGCATGAAGTTCATGTTCTTGAACATTTGGATTACATTGATATTGCCATGGGGGTTGTAATCTGGGCAAACCCTCTATTTAAAATCATCCCCGATAAGGAGTAGAAGTGGTTCAACTCGGAAACCTGACATAAGCATATTATTTGTCCCATTCTCTATCTCTAGTACTAGATTACTGGTGCTTGCATTCTTGATATTATCGTTATCTCCCAAGATGGTGATGACCTGCCCATTGGCTAAGAACTTCAGTTTTTGATGAAGGGAAGAAGACACCCCCTTGATGCTATGGAGCCATGGTCGTCCGAGAAGCAGATTGAAATAGGTTGGGATATTGATAACTTGGAAGTAAACAACCAGATTTATATGGCCAGCCCCTATTATAAGCTTTATAAATCCCATCACTTCTCATCGGGTGTTATCGTAGGCCCGTATTGCGGTAGTGGTTGGGGCGACAAGGTAGCATACTTTTAGTCCCAAACAATTGAGGGTCCTTAACAGGTAGACATTCAGAAATGATCCATTATTGATAAATGAAAGTGGGACGATCTTTCCCATGACTTTGACATAGATGTTGATAGCATAATTGTGGTTTGGACCAATCTTGGGGATTTCTTCTTCAGAGAAGGAGAGTATTATAGTATATCTTAGGAATCCAATTAGTTCATTACTTCTTCTGGAGCGGTGGAAGGATTGATAGTGGGTCCTGTGAGTAGCTTGATAAAGGCATTCTGGTGCAACTGGGAAGACATGAAAAGTCTCCATAGAGTGATGTTATCTTATCTTTTCTTTAACTAATCGAGGATCTTTCTCTCCTCAAGGGCCATTTCTAGCATAGGAAGATTCTCGACACCCTTTCCTTTGTCGCTTCCTGATGGTTGTAAGCTTGGGATTTGGTAATGCCTCCCTGACCTGGTCATATGGTTCACAAAAGAGGGGAAAAAATAGAAATCTTATTTCCTCATCGATCTTGGGTTGTTCAGTCACCTTGTTGATCTCTCCTATTATGTCCTCAAATGATATCATCCTACATATGCTGACTATCAGACTAGCCTTTTATGGATCCTGCTCTTCATCTGAATCATTAAATTTGTCCCCCCACCCGGTGGTAATGACATTATCTTTCCATGAAAAGTTGATACATTCCATGACTTCAACGACCTCTTTGTGTAAGTCTTCCCATTCGGCGGGGAGATGTGAAAGCGAAGAGACTAGATGCCCTTGTAGTTTCAGAGCATCGAGTAGCTCGGATACACTACAAATATCACTTGTCAGTTGGAATACATCCACCATGATCCGGACCATATCATCTAAACTAACTTTATTGATCGATACCACCCAATTGTCTGACTCGTGAGCCCATTTTCGAGCTTCTAAGAATAACACACTGAATCTTTGATAGTTAACGGTCATCTGGGAGGACAATTTGAGCCCAAACTCTAGGAATTGGTTCAACACTTTTGTCAATTCCAAATCTTTACCTCCAGAACGAGTGTGGACAACGATGTAGGCTCTGATAAGGAGTGATAGGGCCTGATCGGCGAAGTTGGTAGGGTGTAGGAGAAAGTATGGGAATGTTTGGAGAGGTTTAGGAGGGTATATGGGTATAATTTGTAATTTTCTTGGTACGATCTAGGTAGATGGGTCAAATTCTGGGTTTTCTTCAATGAAGATGTCATTTGTATGATTCGGGAGTGGATTGTGGGTAGTGTTTGGTTTAGGATTGGCTGGTGGGTAGATGACATCCCGATCAATTAGGCCTTGGGTCATATTTGGAGGTGGAAACAATGGTCGGTGGTATGGCCAACAGTTTGGTGAAAGTCACAAGGGCCATCTGGTTTGAATTTTTGGGAAGTGGGTTTGGTAATGGACGAGAGTCAAAGGGCTTAATAAGATTTTGTCTCAAGAAGGCCTGGTAAAATTTGAAGAGGGGAGCATGAAGATTGATGTATTCCTTTTGAACTAAGTTAGGGTGAATTTCTGGTGATCATGAAGTGGCAGGGTGAGAGATGTTGTTGATGGTTGAAACTGAGGCACTGACAGGATTTTCAAACTTTCTAGGTGCAAATTGTCCAGATAGTTTCTTTGGTTCAACTTCTGTCTTAGCAAGGCCTTCTTAGATCTCCCCTCTTGCTTCTCAGAGGGATAAAAAATGAGGGTCGTACTGTCCTCCCATCGTCGCTCGAACATGGAGTAGAAGATTCTTCTTCCCAATGATGACTTTCTCCTCTTCGGAAGGCCGGTTAGTCATGGTGGTTACTTTCTCTCTCCACCTTGATAAGAAGTTATTGACTGACTCCCCACAATTACACTTGAGCAACTCTAAATCATGGCGGATAGCCTCTAATTCTTCATTGTACTTATACTGTGACATGAATTCGCGAGCAACATCTTCCCAACTGCGGATTCTGGACCCCTCAAAAGATAAAACCAACGAAGAGCGCTATCCTTTAAGGTCTATTGTAGCATTTAGGCCATTATTTCCCCAGAATCTCATCGAATAGTCATGGTTCAGTGATAGCTGCAGAGATGAACGATTGGGGGTCCGCTACCCCAAAATTTCTTGATGTTAGGCATCTTGAACTTTACCGTAACCTTACTTTAGGGTAGGGAGGCGTGTGGGTGTATCCAATGTAGTTCCAAGAGAGTCTGACTTTGTCGAATTTCTTTGTTTAACTCTTCCTTATTTGGATCAATGGTCACGGGTAAGTTTGCCCCTGGCAGGGCATGATTCGGAATAGGAAGCTGGACTGATGGTGTCCCATTAGGAGGAGGAGCATGTGAAGCATGATAATATTGCTCAAGAACCCAAATAGGCTCTGGTGCAGGCGTACCCATAGTATGAGGGAAGAGGACATCGACCTCTTCAGGAATAGGAACCCGATTTCATTGCTTCTCATGAACCTCAATTTGAAGCTCATATTAATTTTGGCAGTAAGTTAGGCTAGGATTGTCATCAAATCTGTCTCCACATTCAGTGCTTGGTCTTTGTTCTCCATGGAAACAGGGTGAATTCCAGACTTAGAGGAAGTGAGGGGACTAAAGAAGCTTCAAATCGATTTGACTAAAGACCGAAGCCAATAAGGAGCTAGGTCAAGGGTATAAGATCGACCTGAGAAGGAGACAAATTGGGATTTATTTCCAGAAAAAGATGGAAAAATGTTTTTAATATTTTTGGGAAAGATGAGGACAAACATGTTTTCGGTTAAAGGGAGGAAAATATTTTTGGTACAAGAAACGAAAAATGTTTTTGGTATTTTTGATAAAAGAGGAAAATTATTTTTGATAATTTTTGAAAAAATAAATAGTTTTGGGAAAGATGAGGACAAACATGTTTTCGATTAAAGGGAGGAAAATATTTTTGGTATAAGGAAGGAAAAATGTTTTTGGTATTTTTGATAAAAGAGGAAAATTATTTTTGATACTTTTTTAAAAAGACGAGAGATGGGTCTCAGCATGATTATTATTATGTTTATTAGGTTCTCACTTATTAGGTTTACCTAAATGAAAAAAGAAATGTCGGAAGGGGACCCGAGCCTGGAAAAATTGGGTTTGAAAAATATGTAAAAACTATGGTTAGATTTTTTACCAAGCTCATGGTCAGGGCCCCGTTTTAAAAATTACACAAAAATTTGGATGGCATGACGACCCGTCATTTATACCGAGTTTTAGGTAGAAACTGACAAACAAAATATGAGTGTCCTAGGTTTGACACTTATATGATTGTATGTAGTTGTTGGGTTAATTTGAAGGTGTTACCCCCTTGGCATGACTTCCACGATATACGTCTTGATTTTGAGGGAAATTGGTACGTGTGGACAAGACATTTGATATACCTCAGTGTAGGTGAATTGACTCACTATATATTTCATGGGGATAGTATGTGTGAGAGAGAATTCGATATACTCGATGTTCGTGAATGAGTTACTTACGATATACCTCCCGTTATGAGTTCGATCAAGAGGTACGATGCGAGGTGATACATTCGATATACGTCAAAGGTACTTGGCCAATGGAAGGTGAGAGTCATATCGCTAAGGATAACTGTGCCATGTCGGACCAACGCCCATCATGAAGTGACCCCCAATTATGGGAAAAAATTTGATCAATAGCAATGCTCTTTGGTGATGTAGTGTATAATATGCATGATTCTTGATTAGTATCTTATGGAGGGAGTATCTTTATTGATCATGCTAAGTAGGGAATAAGGTGTAAGTAAGTAAATCTATACTAAGCATGGATATGTGAGAGTGAGTGGTGTGTAATTATCTACATGTGAGTGTGTGGTAGTGACCCTAAGCATGGATCAACTACAAGTGGTGTGTGATAAGTGTGACTAATCATGGATATATACAAGTGTGATATGTGGAGGTGTGCGTTAGTGACACCTAAGAACGGATTTCTAAGTGGTGTGTGCAACATGGGGATGTAAATGATCCTAGGTGCATGTGGTGTGAACTGTACATGGAGAATTTTTACAAGTATGTGAGTGTCTAGTGATACAAGCATGAGGTACATATGTGTAAGATATAATGAAGGAGAGAAAGAGTTCATATAGGTAGGTGCATACGCACACAAGAAAACAACACACCCATGTGAACAGAGTCTAGCCCTCTTATGATAAAAGTCTCCAGCGGAGTGGCCACTATGGCCATCCCGATCGATATCGCGCGCCGAACAGGGATTGAAAGGTATCGTGCCCCTTTTTTGGGTAAGCTTCGATCATTGCCGGTGTGGGGTTAATTTAAAGAGATGGTGTCGCCAACCTATTTTTCTCAAAACATGCAAAAGAAAATGTATTCGCCTCCAGAGAGCGGCATCGAAGATAAATTGATGCGTACGAAATGAATAGTTTGAGGGTTTAGGGGCTAAGTTACGAAATGGGAAGGTGTTAAGCAACTATCCCGCCCTTTCGGTCTCTCATGGGCTAGTATTATTGTTTTCCTTTATTTATCCGTGAAGTGTGTCTGTGTGTATATATAATGGAGATTGAAATCACCCAACTCATACCATGGAAAAGACAGAGTGAGGTCATCCATAGGAATGTTCCAAAAATATTATATAGAAAATATGATTTATGCAGTTATCATGATATTGATCGTTATGAAGAAATGATAATATGTGTTGGATGAAACGCTAACAAACATAATATGTATATTAATGCAAGAATATGATAAGTGTGAAAATGGGGAATTTGGGAAATTTGGAAAGATTGGAAAATTGAAAAATTAGAAAATTGGACTCGAGTTTCGTGTTTTAATTCGAAATGCCTACGTAGCCTATAAAGGAATCAAAGTCAACGTCGTTCAGATGCAGTCATGGGGATGAGGTTTATCCCATAGATCCGAATGGGATTTTATTATATGTGTGCGTGTAGAAAAATATTTTTTAGTTTTGAAAAAGTCTGATGGATAATCCCGTTCGGAATTTATGGGTGTAACCCTCTTTTTGTTTGCTTTGGATTTTTTCTATAGAAAATAAAGTATGTGAAATATACTAATAAAAATTTATATATTAATGTGTATGAACTAAAGTAAGTACTAAATTATGGATCTAATGAAATTTATGAAAAACAAAGAATTTAAAGAGAAATGGAAGGAATTAGACCCTCTTTGAACCTTGATCTTTGATCTTGGATGAACTCCCTTGAATGTGAGATGAATGTGGGATGAGAGAGAATGTGATTTTCCAAATTGGGTATGAAAATGTTGGGAATGGAAGCTTGAATAGAACTTAAAATGGACAAACTTCGCTGATTTCGAGATAATGTTGTTGAGATCGCTGATGCTGATGGATCTCTGGTGTTGGTCTTCTTGGTAGTGAGGTCATGCCCTCCTTTTATAGGGTCAGGGGGTTGCTAATTAGAAGTGGCCTAGTCTTGCCCATCGGCAGGTGATCCTATACACACTGCCAATAGGAAGGAAACTGGACCTGCCTATTGGCAGTCTCGTGTAGGTTTTTCTAGAAAAATAATCGTAGAACGTAATCTCTTAATCCGAATCATGCACGGGTAATACCGTTATATAGGTACTTTTGAGACCTTCAAGATTCCTTTGGATCTCTCCCAGGTTCGGGAGATGACTTTGGGTCAAATGTCGCTCGGAAGCGAACGCCGATCTTTTGGATGGGAGATCGTTGGACGAAAATGGATCTTTCATCTGCATGGTAAGTCAGAATCACGCATGGGGCAGACCGTTGGAAAGTTTAGAGGATGTAGTTTGACATTCCAAAGATTTTTTCTTGGTTTGAAAAGTTGACCTTGGTCAATCGGGGTCCGGAAGCGCTCGGTGACCTCTCGGAGTAAAATAGACCGTTCGTCCGCTCTGTAAGTTGGAATCGCGTACGGGATGGACCGTTGGAAAGGGTATTTAGTGACCTTTCATAGATTAATTTATTCTCATTTGATATGAAGAGTTAACTTTAGTCAAACGAAGACTGCGAGCTCCAAGTGGCCTCCGGATCAATTTTTGGGGGAAAACTGATCATTCATCTGAACGGTTATGCCATTTCATGCATGGGGCGGACCATTGGAAATGGATTTCAGTTCCCTTCAATGTTTCAAAGAGATTTTTCTCTGATAATGAAGTTCCTTGGGGTCAAATCTGGGCTTGAGAGCTATCGGTGGCCTTCGAATCGATTTCGTTAGTAAAATGGTCAGTTCATCTGAACTGTTATGCGGATTTGCTCACGGGGTGGACCATTGGAAAGGGTATTTAGGTCCCTTAGAGGATTCAAAAAGATTTTTCTCTAATAATAGAGTTGATCGGAGTCAAACGGTGCTCAAGAACGTCCCATGACCTTTAGATTGGTACTCGGAGTGAGACCTAGGGTTTGTAGTGAAATGAGAAGGTGATAGGGACCTAAGGAGAGACTTAATGGAGCCCTAGATAGTGGTGTCTACAATATTCTTTGCATTAAAATATGTCATTTTCATAAAAGATCCTAAAAAGATTAGAGGCGCATAAAAACAGAAGTGCCATGCCAAATCATTACATAAGAGCACTATGATTTATTCAAAATAATTGAGAGTGAATTCTTATATATGGGAAATTTTGAGGGTGTTAAAGTCAAAGATCAATGGGTTTGCACAACTAAATTTCTTGAAAAACATTGAATAGTTTGGGATTATTAGTGTGAGAGTAATTTATTTTCATGACATGCTGATTAAGTTGAGTCGATTTCATATGAGTTCACAATCCTTAGACCTAAGGTAGATTTTGATTTCTTTCATTAGGAGTGTCTCATGACTTCAGGCACACTTGTTATGAATGTTTATATTAATTTACCTATGAAAAATGTAAACACAATTTCATTCCGCACTCAGGATTTGGATATTTTAGTGTTATCCCATGGTGTGTGGTATTTGTATATTTCATACTTTATACGCAAAAAAATGAAAAACTTCAAAAATAGTTGGTTGAATAGATGCCTCTTGAGATTATCATTATTTAAGTAAAATTTGGCATGAAATATAAGTATCACATGAAGAAGCAAGATATCATCACAAGAATAATCCAGAACGTATAAATAATGAAGAAGCAATTTGGGAGGGTAGCTTTTGTATAAATAATGATAATCTCAAGAGGCATCTATTCAACCAACTATTTTTGTGATGAACGTATAAATAATGAAAAAGCAATTTGGATTATCATCACAACTATTTTTGATGAACGTATAAATAATGAAAATAGTTGTGGTCGAAAAGCAATTTGTGATGAACGTATAAATAATGAAAAAGCTACTCTCCCCTTCATGTGATACGAATACAAATATTACTTTTCGAGTTTGATTTGGGAGGGTAGCTTTTGTATTAAGTCATTAGGATACAATTTGGATTCAATTTTTTTTTTTGTACCGGAATAGCCGAAGGGTGAGATTTTTAAGAGCAAGTTTTATAATTTCTTATGTTCTATTTTTATTTTTAGCATATCCCGTTACACAAACACTACCCTTACATGACTTATCAGGACTCAAAGACAAAGTTGACTACATTTGAAAGTTGGAAGAATCATTCATCTTAGCAGCCTTGGAAGAAATTATGCGTTTGATTGGTAAAATGGTTTATTTACTATTTTTGGGGTTTAAGAATTTTTAAGAGATTATTTTTTTTAAAGGCGTTTAAATTTTTATAGATTTTTTTTTTGAAAATTACACCACCTCGTTCAAATGAGATTGTAAGTCATTCAAATGATATTGGCCATCTTTTAAATAAGATAAGTTTTACTTTGAACGAAGCATTTTTGGTCGTACTTTGGAATGTCGTTCGATATCCGTTCGAATGAGATCGTAGGTGTCATTCGAACAAGGTACATGTTCGTTCAAATGACCGGGAAAGAATTGATTCTTTAATTAGATCTAATTCAAATATTTCATAATTATCCTATATCAACCAACCTTCATATACTTAAATTGAACGAGATTAGGCTTCTTAAGAACTCTTTTCATAAACAAAAACACCTCTTTTGAGTTCTCTTTTATGATCAAACACCTCTATAAATATTCTGAATTGTTTGGAATAATTTAGATCACTTTACTAAGTCGCAAAGAAGGTTTCTATCATAAAAACCTTTGTGGAGATAAATCTCTACTGCTGAATTGTGAAATCGAGTTTTCACTGTTGAAGAAGGAAAGGTTGATCGGTGGATACCAAGGGTAGACCACTACCTGTGGACAGCTCTGGATCGAGTCGCATACTATTGAAGGTTTTGAAGGCTCTACGCGTCTATCTTATATTGTATATGTTTTGTAAGTTGATTTTCATTCAAAATATTTAATAGTATTGAATATATAGTTTTGCCCTTTTTAGGGATTTTTCCTCATCACTTGTGATGATTGCATGTTTAGTGGAAAATTGGAAATTGTAAACACCTTTTATGCACACCTAAGTTAATTGAAGATAAAATTTGATAAAAATTGGATTTGTGTGTATGGTAATTGATTATACAAATTAGTCCATTGAATCACTTGCAGTCTCATGTTTAAATCTCAATGAATGCATGAGTTCTTAGGAAGAACTGTACAAGCATATTCATGGAGGATAGTAAAAGATATGGGTTGCAATAAATATCTCAAATAGGTCTTTTGGTTCAAAGGTCTCATCGTTTATCAAAATATAAATGCGGTATATAGGCCCAGGTTGCACGTGAGGAACCTCACACACATTAAACGCTGGGTCAAACTACCATACCTAACATGTCATCAACATTAAATACTGAGTGAAATCTGGAGTGACCAGTCGTTGTGTTAGGAGGCATAAAAGTGTGTTAGTGCCGCACCAAATAATTTCTCACCAAACCATCACTTTTTGAGGTAAGATTGGTTTAACATGTGTTTGTTATAGTATGATGTCATGCAGATCTTTTATGAAAATGTATTTTTTTTGGTGCCAAAACTCTATTGATAATTAAGCTCATGGTTGCTCGAGTAATGCTCAATTAAGCAATATGGGTGTTTTACCTAGTATATCTAAAGTGGTTAAGTCATGTCTTAACTATGCCTTTCTCGCTATCCTCCAAACTAGTTCCCTAAAAGTTTCCCAAGTGAAGGTGTTCAATAGATCATGAAAGCTCTCCCAGGTTCTATTAGACTTATACTGAGTAACCTCATCACCATAACAATATAACTCATAATTACATAAAAATAGACAAAAATACATAGTGGATCAACTACCTTCTTCTGGAAGTCTTCCTCTATCTTCGATTAATCTCCACTTTGTCTTGATCTGTCATTAGTCTATTCCTGAGGAGTTTTATCTCTAAGTAAGGAGGTTTATTTATAAGCCCCTCCTATTTTTTCCCCTCATAGAGAATGTTGTTGTGAAAATAAGAAATTTATGTACGAAACACCTTGAACCAAAAAACCATTTTTTAAAACATCTGAAATTACCTCAACTTAATTCTGTGCGTATTAGAATTTTTTTTACATATATCTAGAATTTAATTCCAAACTCCATTCACCTTCCAACTCTGTTGCCCGTGCCAATATGTGGCGGCTTGGGGTGAGCTCTGAAATAGCTTAGTTTATGCAACCATCATTTTCCCCCATTTTTAAAATCCACGTGGGACTATGAACCATTAAACAACCTAAATATATATCTTTTCCAACCCTTTAAATATCCTTTCACTTCTTTGTTTCAAACTTCTTGCACATTATGCCGCTAAATTACTAAGAGATTTTAATGTTTTAAAGAGAAAGAGTCTTCATTTTTACCTCAACATTGTCTGAAAATCCCATTTGATCCCATTTCACCAGTCATTTTCTTTCGGCATCATTTTTATACCATTTTCATCGCACTTTGACAAAAAACCCTAGAACTATAATGACCTCCTTAAGCAAAACTGGTTTGAGCTCCAACAAGGAGCTGGCATCAGAAATGGCAAAACATAAAGACTTGTATGATTCTTATTGCTCTGCTCTATTTTTTAGAGACGATGATGAGTTTTGGACTCAATCTAAGGTATTTTCCCTAACAGTAAAGGGTAATGACAATCCCGTATTAATGGTTGAAGTACCGCGGATAATACACTGGAGGATTATCTATCCTCATTTGGTATATTGATATTTAAGCTAGAATGTGGGTAGTTGCCATATTCAAATGTTGACTTTTAAGGATCATCTAGATCCCCAAATAGTTTTTCTACTTAGTCCAGTTACGTCTTCAAGAAGTGTGATAATACTCTCCACAAGGTTGGTCTGACTCGTGCTATCATGTGGTTTACCGGGTGATCGGTTCTTTATTCAATATAAAACAAAGTGTTCGGTTGGTTCATTCTTAGCATCACTGTCGAAAATATTTAATATTAATAATCACCTAATAAATAATTAAGCTAGTGTTAAAACATTTTGCGTTTTAAGTTATACCCAAAGAATAGATTAATAATTTCTAAGTTATTAAAACATCAACTATTTACTATTCACAGGGTTACAATAAATCCTGAATATAACTCAACTGTTGAAATAAATAAGACTGAATAAAACATTCCAGTTTAAAGTCTCAAGCCAATAAACCATAAAATATTCAATCCAACTGAAATGAACTACTAAAATAAACTGAGTACAATCTCTCTGATAAAATGACTGAGAATGGGCGTCACGTGCCCTAAATGAAATGTCTAAATAGAACCGAAAGAAATGCTAGAGGCGTTTAAATGCAAGGACTTGCAACTCCCACAATCGCTACAGCTCCCTAAACAATCCAAGCATCTAAGTCTAGTAACCCTGTGGTTGGGCACCTGATATAGTACATATATATAGAAAAAGAGAGAAGAATAGCAAGGGACGGTTCAGAGCTCGAGTTGTAAAAATATTTGTTTTAACAAGTATTTAAAACTGCAATAAAGAAAGTATTATGTGCATGCTAGCTTTTCGAGCTCTCACATCAGATCCTCACCTCTCATCTATTGTGCATGCCTAACGTACATCTACCCTATATTAGTTATGCTACCCAGACTAACTAGTTCGAAGTCACCAAATAACCAACTACGTCACTAATAGTATACTCGTATCGTCCACACAATAGGTTAGTGAAATAGTTTATCCCACATAACTAAATTTCATTATTCACCGTTAGAATGGTTAATCTTTTACCCACTAATATTATTTTATATATCATCACCATATCTACTAATTTCACGCAGTAGAATTATTCACAAGTACATATAAATATATAGTCACATCATCCATATATATAATAATCCTGCACCCTTAGGTTAAGACCACTTAGCGCAATGTATACTCTACTATCATGTCCCGGTGCATCGCTCACTGCATAAAGGACTGCTGGTTCAATCTCTCACGAACCATAAAATTCAAATCACAAATATTGGAGGCGAACATAATCCCCGGCCAAATGGGTCACGCACATAACTACGCTACCATTCGGCCATCGAAACTATCCTACATCTCAGATAGCACGTAACCAAGTTCATATGTTCTGGGTACAAGTCAAATATCCCCCCAATGGGAAACACATGATAAGATTGTTTACTAAAAGAAGTCCTCCTCCTGATAGCAAGCAGCGTATGTATGCTATACACATAATAATAAACGTATAATAGGCATTCTCACATCCTATTAAAATCAATAGGTATTCACCCAACCCGTACATATATTTTCCCTACGTAGTATTCTCTCATTACTACTTATAATATAATTATTTCGATTGCTCTCTCTCAAAATTTCAAAGGTTAACTTTTCGTTCAAATTTTTAAAGTATTATTTCCCAAATACGTCCCAAGAATTATGCACTGTACTAAATTCATCAAATACCAGTTTTCCTCACTCAAACTAACTGTGTAACTTGATTTGGGTTAAAATAGAAATTCCCAGATTTTTGAACCTATCGTTCTAACCAGAAGCTATCTCATTTGAACGAGATAGTATGTCGTTAGAACGACATCTCGCGAGATCCTATCTCGTTTGAACAAGGCTCAATCTCATTCAAACGAGATTGAGCATTTCCCTACCCCAAACAGATCTGCTACATTTTCCACCATTAACAGTTACATTTTCACCAGATTTTTAACTCTAAAACCTCTAAATTTCAACCCAAACATCAATCAATCAATTACAATCATCTTCCTAACATCCATATATGATTTCTAACACTATAGCATCATTAATTCATCACTAATCATCAATCAAATTCGAAATTATCAATTTAATTATCAATAACCCTAGTTCTCAAATTTATATGCATAATTCTAAATTAAAGCTCAGATTTATTCAGAATATTATCAATAATTCATGGAAATTATCCTATATACATGAGGGAATCAAACTCTTATCAAATTAGTCCTAATTTATGATTAATTCTCCCAAAATTTTACCAATATTCATCTTCATATTATTGGGGTAATTACCTAATCTAACATGAACACAAATATTGATAAAGAAAGCAAGAAATAATCACGTGTCTCGATTATGATGTTCTGATCCGCTGATGAAATTGGTATAGGCTTGTTCCTCGTCTTTCGATCTGTGCTTTGGTGGGATTTGTGGTGTGAATCCTTGAGTTTTGCACCCAGAACATGTATGAACTCTCCTTCTTCCTCTATGGTTCTCTCTCTATCTCTCATAGGTTTAGAAATAGACAAACTTCCTCTTGCCCACGTACACTCCCTTTTATTTTTCTAATTTTCTTCCATATTAAATCCCCAAAAATCAAAAAGACAAAAATACCCCTACGGGGTGCCGGTTTGGCCTAAAAATATTCCCGAGTCCAAATAAAATATCCAAGTAGAGTTTTCTGACTATCTCGACCCTTCTGGACTCAATGGCGCACTCAAAATGACCATACGAGTTACTTAAAAATAATTTACTTCTTTAATCCATTAAATTAAACCCGACACGACTCACCCGCGCGTCCTGGCGTAATATACCAAACTGTCATAATTCCCATTCTCGATAGTTTATAAAATTTCATAATTCCATATTACGTAATCACATAGTAATATTAAATAATTCTCAAAAATAAGTATTAACCCTCGGCACGCTAGTTAATATTTAATTTAATCTGGATTAATTAACAATTAATTTCTCATATTTTAATTTATTTATTCCAACAATAATAATTCATCCCATAATTATTTAATATCATAAAAATAAGGGGTGTTACAACCTTGTCCAAAAATAATCATTCCCTCTAATTATTAATCTCCAAATAAAGCGTGATATCTCATGCATTCGTAGCATCTTAGGGTGAATTTACTATCACCTTATAGGATGTTGTGAGTGGATGGGAATAGAACCTTATAGGGCCTTCCCTTATGACAACACACTTTCGAATGATGGAGAAACTAAATAACGAACTGAGTAGGACATGCTATTTCATGAATGCATTGGTGATTATACCAAGGCCACTTTTGTCCAATTCATTAAGTAGTTATTCAAGCTTTGTGTGAAGCTAATGAAGGAATATGTCATTATCCTCGATTAACCTTAGGGCCCTGGTAAATACCAAAACTCAGAGTTAACATCTTACATATTATGCATTCTTTCTCGAGTCTTTCTACTTGGTAAGCCAAACAATAAACCTCGTAGGGACTTGTTAAACACTCCAGTTAGGTTAACTAGTGAAGTCAACATTAATATAGCTTCCCTCACTCTTGGATGTATGTATACATGGTTATACGTACCTCATTTTGACATGCAATGCTCCGTTGGATGCTATGGTGTGTCTAACATCTCTAACACTATTCTCTTGACGAGGTTCGTATAAGTTATGTTCCTCACTCTTACTCTAAAAGAATAACCAATTAGAAATTTCCCCATCACATGTCCACATTTGATGCGCTGGAATAAGAAACAAAATAAGAAGGATTTCTTGCCTTTGATTGATGATCACAACTCTTTTCACAAGAGTCCTTACATTGGGGAGGCCAATGCTCAAACTTGGTCATTTTTAAAGATGAAGCTTGTACAATAAAAATCATTCCAAAGGAGTAAGATGTTATTAATGATCCTTCTCTGCCTGTAATGCTTCTGCTCACACCAAGACATCTTCCCTCCTTCACAAAGGAAGATGTTAAAAGTGAGGCCTACAACCCTCATCAATGTGCTAGGAAATATGGTTATAAGCTACGCATCCTCAAACCTCTTAAAAGAAACGAATTGGATTATTCTTTTTACACTTGCTAAATTGACTTCACCTGTTGTAGTGGCTTTGTTCTATGTGGAAAAAATATAACAAGTTGGTCATTCTTGATAAAAAGAGACATGGCGACTTGTCTCTAGGTAGGTTATGCCATTATTGGATAACACAACTTAGGGACTTCAGGTAATATATTAAAACAAAGCCCATTTATCATGTGTTGGGATGACATGAGCCTTTGGAACATGGTCTTAAAACTATCCCCACCGTTCGTATTGAATTTAAGTTAAGTACCACTAAAATAGTTCCTTTAAAGGAAATGACTCATTTGGCTCCAATTGGTGAAAATCCCCAGGAAACAAAGAAAGATAAGAAATAAGGTTCCACTGCAACTAGTGGTACCAAACAAAAAGCTACATTGATAGTAGGTTCCTATAATGGAGAACTACTTCTCAAACTTCCAAGAAAACAAAAGCCATAAAGGAATTATCAAAACCTTAGAATTCTCTTGCTGTAGCTCTAGAGTTATTCGAGAAAACAAAATATATAGTGTCTAAAGTTATTTTTAGAATGAATGTGACTGTAGATGATATTATATCTAGTTTAAAAAGACACCATTTAACTGATGATTGTGTTATTTCTTAGGTTCCTCAAAAGTAGGTTACTCCTGTTGAGCGGATGGTCCAGGAATCTCCCACTAATACACCTCCCCAATGTAAAAACATTTTGAGGAATAAATTTAGTGGAGAACGCATGGTTGTAACTCTAACTTTCATGCCCTCAGGTTCCTCTAAGCAGACTTTCGAGGACAGACCAAATGACAATATGGCGGATGTCCCCACCCATGTTTCTCCATATGTGCTACTTCACGTGATTCAACATGTAACCTTATTGTTTCCTTCTGAGTTGAAATTTATCTAATTTGGAGTTGTTTCTAGTTGAAGAAGTTTCTTTTTAACACTATTACTCTTTTTCAAGGTTGCCCATCCTCCACTCTTGGAAATTATGTTGAATTTCCTCGAACTTTAATGACTAGGCTAGCTTCTTTCAGTCACGATCCTTCTAGACGGCTTTCATATATAACAAGAAAATTTCCAATGAATGAGGAAATAGAGGGCGACTTAAGTTGACCCATTAAAGTTTCAAGTCCAATTATTCCCTACAGTTTCACCCGAGTTACCACTGGTTGTTATTCCTCCAACTCCTTCAAGTCAGGTAATTTGCATTGAACTCTGACTTGTTCACTAAATTATTTCTCCCTATTTATTATTTTCCAGACTTTGTTGTGTTTTGTATTTACAGGGCACCGAAGTCCTTCCACACTTTGAGTTATCTGTAGATATGATGTCCATAACGAGGTCTATTAACGAGTAAATCCTTCCTTATAGCCTTATGAGGTCAATTATCAACTTAAACCTCCTATTTGTGATACATGCCTATGTGGTATCTCTATACATCTCTGCCCCCATTCGTCCAACTACTTTTGAGGTATATGCTTTGTAAAAAGTTTATAACTTTTACTTTCCTTTCTCATTTGTAACTTCATGCTAAGCTTTTTCTATCTATGGTGTTTCATCTTGTGTGAAATGAAGCAAGGGAGTGGACAAATTTTCCCACTCAAGTTGATCTAACCTCAATGGATGTTTCTCCTTCATCTATGGAGGTTTGCCATCCTTCAATAGATATAATTATTTTGTCTCTATAGTACACTCTTGCAGCTCAACCTTAATCTTAATCTAGGGTTTTGATAATTCCCCCACCCTCAGATAATGTGAAACTATTGATGAGGTACATTTCTCCACTTTGACATTTTTTTGCAACTTGTGATTTATCCTAACTCTTTTTTATATGGATAATTTTTTTGGTGTTATACCTTATAAATTAGCAAAAACTTAACCAGTATGGTTATTTAGTCTCTCAATTGAGTAATGTTAACAAAATTATAAGTTTTATCACCTGCTTGGTGATGTACCCTACTTGGGCATGGTTCTTCAGAATATACACCTATATGGTGATGTACCCTACTTGGGTATGGCTTCTCTGACCATAAACATGTTTGGTGACTTAAATCCATTTTTGCTAAGATTTTGTAGTTTTACCTTGCTGATAAAAATTGAAATTGTAACAAAATCTTTTATTTTCTCTATTTTGCAGCCTTTGATAGCAAATAATCCTCCCAAGGCACATCCTAAAGTTGATGTGCCTGTGCAAGTGATGGAAGTTGATCCCATTATAGCTGCTTTTGCCAAAGTTGAGTCTTTTAGTGAAAATGACTATGTCTCAACAACTAGTGTGAGGAGAGTGAGTTTGGTTGTGGTACTCCAATGCCAATCATTGCACCTATTAACCTTTTTTTACAATTAATTCAAAACAACACCTAATTCAAGGCTCCATATGCACTTTGTTAGATAAGATAATTGATTATCATCCAAAGACTTTCACTATTGAATTTTTTAGTCTCCACAATATGATAAGGGGTTATCTCATTCAAGGTATGGCAACCATAGTGTCTAAAATTTTGAATACACTATAATTTTCCCTAGAAAGGTCAACCTTTATTCGACATTTGAGTCCCTTTAAAGACCAAATGAGGGATGTATTTAATTTCTCATAGCTCATGAACATCTTGAGATATCTCAAGGATCCTCACATGGCAACTTATCATTCTCAATAACTTTAGAATGTTTAGGATCTAAAAATTAAGAAAGGAGATATGAGGGAGCTTGTATCCCAAATTGATGAGTGTGAAGAAGAATTCAGATCGATCGAAGAAGATTTGGACCATGCCAAAGTGAAACATGAAGGCAAACTAAAGGTACAGGTAGAAGTTGAATCAAACATATATGTTATGACTGACTAAAAATGATAAGTTACTTCTGATATAGCTCTCTCGATTTAGGAGGGGGTTTTCACTTATTCCGATTTATGGTTTCTCTTAGGCTAGGTTATCTTTGTTGTATTTCTGGGCAATAGTCCCATTTTTGTACTATAACCAATTACAAGTGAAATAGAACTCAGTTCTTTGTTCTTAAACATGTGTGTACATGACTATATTTTCTTTCTTCAATGTTTGTTTATTTACAATAAATTGTAACCAACATTATCATGTGTTTCCTCATAGTATCTAAGTAAAAAATAATAATAAATTTTTTACATATGCTCTCTTTACATGATAAACCTTCGACCATCTTTTGTTAAATTTGAATGGTATACCTTCCTTAATCTTCGAGATCAAATAGTAACCTGAATCATGTGCCTCCTTAACAATGTGTGGTCCTTCCCAGTTATTGAAAACTTTGGCAAAAGGAGTCCTGTAATGTGGTTGACACAACTTTCACAACTAAGTAATACTCCACAAATTTTATTGGTTTCACCAAATTCTCATAAGCTCTGGAGAGTTGCTTCGTGTAGATCTGGAAGTGTCTTATCTTGTTATCTCTGTGTTCATCTAGTGCTTCTAGTTGAACATCTCTACTTTGTGGAAGAGACTTTCCGTAAGGCATATCCGGCAGAATATACTTTTAGCTCCACTGGAAGAATTGATTTAGCTCCATAAACTAAGAAAGAATGTGTATAGCCTATTGGTTTCCTCTTGGTTGTTTGATAATCCCAAAGCACCATTAATAACTTGTCATCCTAGGCACTCAAAAAATCTTCCATCATCTTAGCTAAAATGTTAACCAAGGGCTTGTTTATGGCCTCAGCTTGACCATTGACTTTGGAGTAAGCCTCTGTACAAGTTTGGTGGGTGATTGAATATCTTTCTATTAGAATTGTTAATTATTTGTTCATAAATGGAGTTCCATTATTTGATAGACTGACCTGGGAAAGGCCAAATCGACAAATGATGTACTCTCGAATGACTTGTGTCACCAAACCTCATATTGTCATTTTAAAGTTACACCGATTGCCAATTTTGTAAAGAATCCAATTGCCATTAGAATCCATATTTTCCCCCTATAGGGAGGTTTGATTGATCCCACAAGTTTAAATTCCCAAGTATGGAACTAATAAGGTAATTCTAGTGAATGGAGTTCAACCGATGGAGCATGTATGAGGTCACCATGAAGTTAGCAAGCCTTATATTTTTGAACAAACTCAGACTAATCATTCTTCTTTACTTTCTAATAAAAAC
This sequence comes from Sambucus nigra, assembly GCA_949130495.1. Lineage (NCBI taxonomy): Eukaryota > Viridiplantae > Streptophyta > Magnoliopsida > Dipsacales > Adoxaceae > Sambucus > Sambucus nigra. The sequence goes on from OX422213.1 coordinate 154,430,819, forward strand.
AAGTGTTATGAGTTAATCATAAAATTTGGCTCCGCTAATGTGAGATGGATCGTGGGCTTGCTTGAGGATTTCCTCTATATCCTCTTTTGCGATTCATCACAATGGCCTGTTGAAATATCCTCTACGATAGACATTCTCCTCCAATAAGTAGAAGCTTGGAAACCTTCTTCTGAATCCTATGACATCTACTTTATCTATTGGGATAACTCACCACATCCAATGGTTGACATGAAAATAGCACTTAAAAAAATAGCCAAACTGTCTGAGACCTGCTAGGGGTGGTCGATCGCGACCAGGGGGCGATCGATCGGGCCCTATGTAAAAACTTATTTTTTTAAAATTTTGACCCTGTGCTATTTTTATATACATTTTTAGCACCTAAAATGCTTGGTCCAATTATTTTTATCATCCGCTAGGGATTTTATAAAAATCATGCAAGTTTCGATTCTTATGTGTCATGCACCTTCAAAAGTAAGCATTGTATTTAGCGTGTCTGTTCCTCGACGAATTTGTTCCGCACTAAATTCAGATACTAATTTTAACTATATGAGCTCAAATGCCCATTTATGTGGACCATGCAATGTGGAATTTTCTTTTTAACCCCTATGCGCGACGCCCCACTTTATGCACAATTCTAATTCAATCTTTTATGTATTTGTTTCCTAAATAATTTCTTCGAATAAACTATTCAAATTATAATTAAAATATTTATTTCTAGGGCGGGCTATTACAAACTTACCTCCTTAGAGAATTTCGTCCTCGAAATTTTTGGTTTATCACAACTTATGATCCAGTTATCTACGACCAGTTTCCAATTCTAGGGCATCCTCTACAATATGATCTAAAACCCAAAGAATTCAATTTCGTCAATCGATCACCATTGTTAGTCCACTCATAATGAACCCTAAGGCCTTATTGGAAATTCTCAAGGATCCTTAACCTGTGTACCTAACAAAACCTCGATATGTTTGACATTCGTCAAATATGATACCATCACCAATGAACTCGTTATCAAGGATCGTTTCTTCGTTAGGATTTACAACCTAAGTTTCCTCAACAATTTTGGACCATGATAATTGTCATCATATTCATCAATGATTACTAATACAATCACATCACCACATAGGTGTACCCAACCTATATCTACTATGAGATCTTGACGTTGACCTAAAGTCATCCTTGGGATCACAACATAAATATACACGAGTGATCACATACTCAATCCATACACACATAACAGAGTGCAACACTAGCACCTAATGTTTCATCAATTCCTAATACTCATACTATTCTCAAGTTATAACCTCGGAATAGACGACCCAGTCGTAACTAACCATAATGGTTAACTAATTAAGCATGTTAACCTAAAGAAAACAAGTACATATGCAAACTATATGCAACAATGCGATACCATGCGTACACACAAATTAGTGTAGAATAAAGGTGCATCCAAAGAAGAGCACACTCACATACCATGACACATCAACCATAACATGAATAACCCACGTCACTACTGAGCTAACGTAGCACTACTCCCAAATCAAACTCATCAACGACTTCCTATTACCAGGATCAAATGAGACACAAGAATATCAACGAATCAGGCGACTGCCACGCCAAAAGGAAATAATTAAATTCTGACCATGAATCGACCCACATAAAGTGCAGACTCACAACGTATACTTGAATTCTATAACTCTTAATCGATATGCGCTAAGAAACTTAGCCTTTCCACGTGCACTGGCTTGGCCTGTTAACCCTAACATGTTCTAACTTTAAATCATCCATCCTTGCAGAGAGAACGTAGTACGAGACTAATTTCTTTGGGAAGCTGAGATGCTAGGCTTCCCTCCTTAGTACTAATGCCATATTTCCGTCATTGTAAGTACAACCACCAGAACCAAATAAAACTACATTCCGTCAATGATTATCTTTAGCCACTAACCTATCCTACCTAGTTCTCCATAATTTCGACACGTGATAAATAACCCCAGTTTCTGAGCACATTCTCATCAAGCACAACCCAACACTCATATATTATCAAGAATTCAACTCAAGAACCATAGCCACGAGTCTTAGGAACATCCTACATGATCCCAATCATAACCATCCTAATGGCATCTCAACTTTCAAGCATCACTCGTACCTACTGATTTCCCTCACCAGAGTCACTTTCAAACATATAGGCAGCACACGTAAGTTTTATAACCAAGTCTACCACTTCATCCGAGTGATATCTCTAAAGCCATGATTAACATCATCGTGTTCTAAGTCTCTCAGGTGCACAACCTAGCGTTTATCAATCTATTTTTGACATTATCCTCGAAGGTCATATCACGATACATGTCTATAAAAAAAGTCATAGCATTAAATCCAAGGCACCACCACAAATCAACATGATCTAATCGTATTACAATCATCAATGGTGTACCATCACTTATGTAAACTTCAATACGATAATGATTTCTAATGCCTCATGGGTGATGATGTCAAACTCAATTATTTCTCCAAACATCCTACATGTCTATTACAAGAAACCACGAGTCATAAGATGACCTATGCTACACGCCCTGAATTTCGTTATGAAATGGACATAACTACATAAAACTCTATGCAACAATAAGTCCCAAGGTTTCGAAGAGAGATACTATGATTGTTCTAATGCACGGTCCACAACCTTAAATTCACTATTACTTGGGAATGACCACCACTAGCATCAATATTTTATCAGACAAACCGTAGTATATACCTCCAAGGGACTTTCAATACGATTTCACATGCCTATCTATGTCACTAACCCAAAGTCAATCTCTCTAGGCTACATCTTTTAATTCTCAATGAGTTTTCAACCATGACAACTAACTGCCTCACTATGCAAACATCACACTACTAGCTAATCTACCAAGTAACACAACTATATTTTTGGTGGGATATGGGATGTCTAATATTGCCTATAAACACCAAGGCCCATGCCCACGAACGTCACAAGGGATCCTATTTCTCGACGCCTCACTATGGTCAATAGACTATAAATTTATACCTTCCAAGTCCTGGTAGGACACCAAACGCCGGGTATTGCCCAAAAGGAGGCTCACCCTAATGACACCGCAAGGGGTCCTATTCTAAAACATCACAACCCATTTACTTACTACTAAGTCACCATAATTATATAGTGTCACTCCTAGGTTACCTCAATCCTCAAGATTGTCTAAACCCATATCATAGTCAAGGTACCTAAATCAAGACATACTAATTTCATGCCCACAACTAAGGTACCTAATACGTTCTCACCACGAGACTAAAATATATAACACATTACCCAATCACTCAATTTAAATCAGAGAATTCAAAAGGTTTCCAGTTGTGTCCATCCCAATCAACATCACGCGTCGGGCGGGGATCAAAAGGTCTCGCTCCCCTTTTTTTAGGAGCGATTCGGTTGTTGTCGGTATGGGGTTAATGTAAAGAGATGCAGTCACCGACTATTTTGAATAAAATAGGTAAAAGAACATGTTAACGCCTCGAGAGAGAGGCAACGAGGACAAACTGATGCATACGAAACCAAAAGTTCGAAGTTTCGGGGCTAAGTTACGAAATGGGAAGGTGTTAGGCACCCATCCCGCCCTTTCGGTTTGTCATGGGATTGTGTTATTATTTTCCTTTATTTCTCTATGAAGTGTGTGCACGTGTATATATAATAGAGATCGAAATCATTCAACTCATACGATGGGAAAGATAGAGTGAAGTCATCCATAGGAATGTTCCCAAAATAATATATAGAAAATATGATTTATGCCTTTATCACGGTATTAATCGTTATGATGGAACGATGATATTTCTTTGATGAAATGCTAACAAACATAATATTTATACTAATGGAAGAATATGGAAATGGTGGATTTAGAAAAATTGGAGGATTTAAAAAAATTGGGAATTTTAGAAAAAGTTAGAAAATTGGGTAGTTGGAAAATTGGACTCGAGTCTCGGGTTTTAATTCGAAATGCCTATATAGCCTATAAAGGAATCAAAGTCCATGTCTTTCACATGAGTCTTAAGGGTGGGGTTTATCCCAAAGATTCGAACGAGATTTTGTTATATATGTGTGTGTAGAAAAATGTTTTTAGTTTTGAAAAAGTGTGATGGACAATACCGTTCGGAATTTATGGGTGTAACCCTATTTTTCTCTATTTTTTATAGAAAATAAAGTATGTGAAATATACTAATAAAATGTAGGTATTAATGTGAATGAACTAAAGTAATAACTAAATTATGGATCTAATGAAATTTATGCAAAGCAAATGATTTAAAGAGAAAGGGAGGGAATTGTACCTTCTTTGAATCTTGATCTTTGATCTTGGATGAACTCCCTTGAATGTGAGGTGAAGTTAGGATGAGAGAGAATGTTATTTTTACAAATTGGGTATGAAAAGGATGGGAATGTAAGGTTGAATGGAACTTTATATGGAGAAACTTCGCTGATTTCGAGAGCGTATTACTGAGATCACTGATGTTGATGGATCTATGGTATTGGTCTACTTGGTAGTGAGGTCATGCCCTACTTTTATAGGGTCAGGGGGTTGTCGATCGGCACTGCCCTAGTCCTGCCCATCGACAGGTCACCCTAGACACACTCCCGATAGGAAGGGAACTTGACATGCTAATTGGCAGTCTCATGCATATTTTTTTTAGAAAAATGGTCGTAGAATGTAATTCGTTGATCCAAATTATGCATGGGCATACCATTAGAAAGGTACTTCAGATACCTTCAAGAGTCCTTTGGACCTCTCCCGGGTCCAGGAGTTGACTTTGGGTTAAATGTGGCTTGGAAGCGCACATTGGTCCTTTGGAAGGGAGATCACTGGATTAAAACGGACCATTCGTCCGCATGATAAGTCAGAATCATGCAGAGGGTGGACCGTTGGAATGGTTAGGAGATTTATTTTGACATTCCAATTAGTTTTTCTTGGTTTGGAAAGTTGACCTTGGTCAACCGGGTCCTGGAAGAACATGATGACCTCTCGGAGTAAAACGAATTGTTCGTCCATACCTAAGTCAAAATCATGCATGGGGTAGACCATTGAAAAGGGTATTTGGTTACCTTTGGAGATTCATTTAGTGTCATTCAAGATGAATATGTGGAGTTGCTCAAATGGAGCTTGGGAGCGCTAAGTGGTCTCCGAATTAATTTTTAGGGGAAAACTTATCGTTTGTCTGAATGGTTATGCCATTTTGTACACAGGGAGGACCTTTAGAAATGGGTTTCAGTTCCTTTAGAATATTCAAAGAGATTTTCATCTGACAATGAAGTTTTTTAGGGTCAAATCAGGTCCCGGGAGCGCTCGGTGGTCTCCGAATTAATTTTCGATAGTAAAATGGTTTGTTTGTCTGAAATGCTCTGCAGATTTGCACATGAGGTGGACCGTTGGAAAGTGGATTCAGAGGCCTTTGAGGATTTAAAAATATTTCTCTTAGAAGACAGTGTTGATCGGAGTCAAACGGGTTCCAGGAGCACTTAATAGCCTCTAAAACGGTACTCGAAGTGTGACTTAGGGTTTGTAGTGCAATGAGAACGTGTTAGGGGCCTAAAGAGAGAATTAGGAGGTCCTAGAATGTGGTTTCTATAGATTCACTCGTTGGGTGATCTTGGAATAAGTAAAAACCATCTAATAGACACCATATGATGTTTTTGGAAAGTGGTCGATTTTATGTACCTAAGGGACGCGAATGATCGGTTCAGAGGGTCGAGGTTGATTCTGAGGACCTAAGGGGATGGCCAATTCTGAGGACCTAAAAGGGGTGATGACTAAGGTCAAATGGAGTAACCAATTCTACGGGTCGAGGTCAGTTCAGAGGACTTAAGTTGTAGCGACCAATTCTATGGGTTGAAGCCAATTCTATGAGCTTAAGGTAGGGGTGACCAATTTTGAGGGTCAAAGCCAATTTTGATGGATAAAGTAGAAGCGACCAATTCTATAGGCTTAAGATAGGGGTGACCAATTCTGAGGGCTTAAGTAAAAGCGACCAATTCTGCGAGTCAAAGCAAATTTTACGGGCCTAAGATAAGGATGAGCAATTCTGAGGATCCAAGCCAATTCTATTGGTCTAATATAGAGAGGACTAATTCCGCGGGTCAAAGCCAATTCTGCGGGCTTAAGATAGGGGTGAAAAATTCTGCGGGTCAAAGCTAATTCTGAGGGCTTAAGTAGAAGCGACCAATTTTGCGGGCTTCAGATAAGGGTGATCGATTCTATGGGTCAAAACCAATTATGAGGGCTTAAGTAGAAGTGACCAATTCTGCAGGTCAAAGACAATTTTGTGGGCTTAAGTTAGGGGCGACCAATTCTGAGGGTCAAAGCCAATTCTGTGGGCTTAAGATTGGGGTGACCAATTCTGCGGGCCGAAGCTAATTCTTGGGGCAAAGGTAGGGGTGAAAAATTTTGAGGGTCAACGCCAACTCTAAGGGCTTAATTACAAGAAACCAATTCTATGGGTCGAAGTCAATTCTACGGGCTTAAGGTAGGGTTGACCAATTCTAAGGGTCGAATCCAATTCTGCAAGCTTAAGATAGAGATGGCCAATTCTGCGGGCTTAAGATAGAAGTGACCAATTCTGAGGGTCAAAGACAATTCTGAGGGCTTACGTAGAAGTGACCAATTTTGCGAGATGAAGCCAATTATGCGGGCTTAAGATAGGGGTGACCAATTCTGACGGTCAAAGACAATTCTGCGACCTTAAGGTTTTAACTTATTTTGGGGAATTTTGGGGATATGTATCTTGTAGTTTTGCTTGGGATGATTTTAGATTTCATCGGGAAATGAGGAATGAATCGAGGATTGGATTTTTCTTAGCTAGGGAATTATTTGGTTTTTCTGGTGACCTTTGGAGACATTGTTGGGGAGACATGAAATTGATTTTTGTAATTCTGCTTGGGAGATAAGAGTCCTTCTATGGAAATGAGTGTGGTAAAAATGTTTTTTCTTGGTGAAAATTTATTTGGTAATTTTGGGAGTTTTCATGGTATTTTTCGTGATTTTTTAGCATATTTTTGGGAGTTGTTGTATGAAATTTTAAAGAGGGTGCCATTCGGCATGGTTCGAAGGGTTCCAAATGGCATTGGTACGGTCTTTTGGTGTACCTCAAGAAGGTGGAGGGATAGTGTCGATCGGTGGGTGGCAGGGAGATGCTGATCGACATGCCCTTTGGTCTCCTATAAAAAGGGGGAGGTTTCTAATCATTTTCAAAGCCTTTTGATTTAATTTCTTCTACAAATTGTTCTGGAATTCCAAAGTCAATAGATGAATGAGTTCTCAAGTATCGCAACACACATGGCATGACTCTATGCTGACGATTGGACATGCTTGGAATGGATGGCTAGGGTGCCCCTTGCTGTGGGCAGCTAAAACTCTTTTGACTCATTCGAGCGAGTGGCAGATGATCGGAATCTCTTATGTGAGCCTTTGTGTCATCGCTCTTGTAGGGTGGTGAACCCTGGTGGTTATGTAAGTATTGATGACCTTTGGTATTCTCTTCTTTTTTTATTGGAGATATTTCCTTATTTCTTGAATTTTGATGAGGGTTTTTTCTTTTTGCTTTTAACATTCTGATGTTTCCATGTCGACTATGCGTTCCCGAGGGACGACGAGGCTTAGGGTTGTTTGGGAGAACCTTCTGTTTGTGGTGCATTGGATGGTGTCATCATCCAGTTTTGGGTGACTGGAGTCTTCTTTGGATGAGACGCCTCATTCTACGGTTGTTCTCTATGCTCTAGGGGAGAGGTGGTGGGACACCATCCACACCTTTCATTTTGTCTCTGGGGAGATGTAGGTGAATACAATAGATGTGAAACAGAAGTTGGGGATGGATTTTAAGGGGGTGCATATCGAAGTGGATAGGACTCTGAGGGTGACGCCAGAGGCGGTGACGACGGCGTTGTGTGATGTGGATAGGGTGGTCTCTGAGGACTCTCTTCTCTGTCTCTTTTAATAGAGTTATTACTGAGGAGGAGGATTGACGAGATTTATGGTAGGAGGGTGCGAAAGATGCACCATCTTTTTATTGTACTGGTGTTGGAGGTTTTCTTAGTGGCGACGTCGTCCACTTGTGGTTTTTGCCATTTTGAGGGTGTTTTCGAACATCCATATTTATGAATTGGGGAGCCTGACCTTGGAAACCATTTATTACTATTATCTTGATCCGTTCAGCCGGTGTTGTCGATAAGTTTTACTGGGGCCACGTATCTTCTTGAAACATTCTTTATTTTTCCTATTTTCCTTTATGCATTCTCATTTTGCTTCACGCGTTTTATTCCCGATTTTTTAATTACTGGCTTTTTTCCTTTGCAAACGTGGTTCTATGAGGTGATTGGGTGTAACACCCAATTGATGGCTTTGAAGGATGAGTCTGTGGGGTACTTCTACCAGATGTACCGGTGGCAAAAGTCCAATCAGCTGTTGAAGAAGTCCATTTGTCTGGAGGCAGCGTGTTAGGTCTTGAATGGCCAAACGAGTGAGCTGGCAAGTCCTTATTTTTTTCTTTTGAGATTTTCTTTCCTTTGATGGTCATTTCTTGATATTAATCTTTGTGCTCTTACTGAGCAATTGGAAGGTGACTGTGACAACCTTCTCACCAAAATATGGGGTGGCCAGCCCAATACTCTAATATAACAGGAATCAAGGATGGAATCATTCTCAACATCACAACAATAATAAAAGTATACAGGATAACCACTCCATATTTCAGAAAAACGGGTTGCCAAAATTTTTGATTTTTAAAGTTAAAGAAATAATTTAAACAATCCAATTTAAAAAGAAAGTGGATGCCCCGAAGATATAATATTACATACACATCAAATATACAATAAGGGACCGAATATGCTGTCGGTCAACAGACTCTTACAATAATATTAAACATGTTCAGTAAAAGTACATAACACAATACATTAGACAATTACAATAGCTGGGGCCTCACGCTCGAGTAAAAGACCCGATCATAACTAGAGTACAAGAGTGAAAACGTCTATGCCAAGTATCCCGTAATATCCGCAAAGTATCACAGCTCCCCAAAGACATCGGAATAGGAAAGTCAGATCAGGCGTTCTTGCGTCGGAGCACCAGAGCGAATACAAGATGCATGCACAATAAGAAATATGAACGGGTCAGGGCCCGATTTTATATGATCACTAGATGAATAAAAAGTATGACAGTTATGAACAGTAAATCATGACTAATAGAGATAAGAATCTACCTACACAATTTAAAGCATAAGCTAAGACATATTAAATAATCATGAATCAAATTTAATAATGCAGGAAAAAGAATAATTAATATTAATTTAAAAGACTTCATCATGAACACTAATCCATTTCATAGTTCCATTCCTTATCAGGAAAATATAATCAAAATTTTAAGCTCTTTATGGCTTTTATCTCAATCATATGCTCTTTATGGCATCCCATTCTTTATCAGGAATATCATCATTATCATATGCACTTTATGGCATTTATCATACATCAAGTCCCACTTGATTAAGAATTGTTATATTCATATACATATAACGATTCTAAGACCGCCCCTCCGAGTTTCCCCACTGGGCACACCCCTAAATGACTATCATCTTCCAGGGCCTATCAAACGAGACAACCTGGGCACCAATAACGCAAGACGTCGGGAAGCGGACATATGCCCGCGGGAGAGTCATGACCACACCCGGAATCACCTCACCAGCGCAGAAACATACAATAATCGCTCATATGGCCTAGGACTATATCCACCCTGCATTCATTAGCCAGGGGGCATCACCTCACGCGCGAAATTCCCTTATGAAAGCATTTAGAGAGGTGTGTTTAAGTAAATTATCATTAACCATATTCATAATTAAGTAAATTATCATTTACCGTAATCGTTACCATTTCCATTTCATTTTCATTTACCCTTTTCCATCTGTATGTTTCATTTTATCCGAAACCATAATCATTTACGTTTTATAAATAATTCACATTTTATCCGGAACCATACGTAAATCATATCATCATTACAACCTCAAAGAATGAGTGAACTCCCAATTTAATTCTCCCAACACCCTTTTGTGGTGTTATACTATTAACCATCAAGACTAACATAGCTCAATTGAGCTTCTAAAGTCTCCCAATACGATACTACAACTCCTAGTCTCATAATGATCAGCTAAAAGAAAAGAATGCCCTAACATCAATTGGCATACCCTCGAAACAACCTCATATAAATTCATTTCTATTCTAGGGTGGTTACCCCACTCATCTAGGACTCTAGAACTCTAAGTTTACTTCAAACAAGAAGGTTCCTAGTTCCTAAGCCTAAAGAAAAAGAATAAAAATTGAGTTAGAAAAACAACTAAAAAATAGTCTGATTCCGAATCGATTCGCCCCAGGCAGCGAATCGATTCGCCCCAAAAGCGAATCGATCCGAATGATAAAACCAACATCCTTCAATTGGCCTAATCGATTCGTACCTAACCCGAATCGATTCGGGTTTTGCAGACCTATAAGTTGACCCCTTAGCGAATCATTTCTCCCTAGGGCTGAATCGATTCGCCCCTGCGAATTTGCCAAGAATGGCTTACGGGTTATAAACCCTAGTTTTTCCCCAAAACTCAAATCTCTTCCATTTTTACACACATACAACATCATTAATCTACCCCGAATCAACCTACATGATTATTAACTACTATAACCCACAATTTCATCATTATAAACTAAGATTAGGGTGAAAACACCATAAATTTCATTTTTGATCCATAAATGCTAATACACAACTATCACACAATTTACTCATCTTAAATCATATATTAGCAAGTAGAAAACTTGCCTTAAAGTTGAAATCTCACATTTCTTTGTGGTAGATGAAATCCCAATCTCCAATCTCCAAATATCTCTCTTCTTTCTCCTCTTTTCTCTTCCTCTCTCTTTCTCTCTTTGTTTGGTAACACACAAATAAGAAATGAAATAAGGGGCAAGGCTTAAAATCGTGGCTTAAGTATAAAATTCTCAACTTAAATGGTTAATACTACATTAAAATGACTCCCAAATACGCATTTAAGTTAAAACCAGTCAAAAGTGCCCGGAACCTAAAAATACAATATGACACTTATTTTGACTGTCTCGCACATTTCGGGACTAACTACGCCCTCTAAAATGGAATCCGATAATTTTATAATTCATTTTAAGTTCCGGTTTCATTTAAACCATAATGTCATTTAAAACACATGACACTATAAAACATGCAACATGTTGATATTTACTTACACATACAGTAAATATGCAACAATTTAGTAAATATTAACTTTCAACTCATTCAATTAATATTTACTCCAGTTCCCAACATTTTATATAATCAGTTTATGCGGTAAATTGATATAAAATGAGTCTCGTAAAAGCAAGGGTTGTTACATACTCCCACCTTTATGAGAGAATTTTGCCCTCAAAATTCAGGCGTACCCTAATCACATAAAAGGTATACTATCCTAAACCATCGTGCTACAACCCTTAACGAGCCCCTAGTTATTATGGCGTCCTAAATGGATTCGGATAAAGGTCGTCACTATCGATCTCAGTCTACATTCTTTGTGCTCTAACATAGCATCAAATCATTAATTACGAACTATCAATTCTAACTTTCTACGATGGAAGACGATACCCACATGACTCTGCGCAAATAGCCTTACTTCCTGAATCATGTTATATCCCCCCCTCTGGGATACCTACACCAACGCTAAATTGCTTAACCCCAAGACTGCTCAACTTCTCTTCGCATATGGCTCAAAAGCCCAATCATTAAAGAAAGGTTTTGAAACTATTCCAAGTCCAAGGAGCATAGTGTCTGCTGGTTCCATCTGACTGGTATCCAAATTACTCCACCGACAAAAAAAAGAAAAGAAAAAAAAAGGTCACTCACGGCGCCATACCCTAAAAAAAGTGATTTGAATTATTGTACGGGAAATTCCATCCATACTATGCTACTACTCTCATCCATCCATTTAGCTTAAGGCGCACGTTCAAGATATGCCCTTAGGCATTAGGTTAACTTCCTCCATTCGTTCATCCATGTTAGGGTGGTAAGATATATGCCATTTCCATACGGTTCCCATTACTTCCTGGAAACTTTACCCAACCTTTGACACGAATGTCAGATCTCGGTCCACCACTATTTTGACACGCACTTCATACGGTTCTACCACTCCTCCATAAAGAGAGGGACATACTTCTCTACATATAATCCGCCCATAATGGTCGAAAAAGCAACGACTTGGTCGAGCGATCAATAATTTTCTCAAATGGGATTATGACCATTTCGGTGCCGGCAATTCAATAAAGACGTCTATGAGTATATCCTTCTTCGTTCCACCACCACTCTCTTCACACGAGTGGGTGAAATGGTCAGTCACAGACATGAATGCTCTTGCTCCAAAGTCTTCCTAGTTATGCTCGTTCCATTTGGCTTCCCATGCCCTCCCTAATTTCTCCAATGGGTTTTCTACTTGACGCATCTACTACCCTAATCGCATTCCCTTAGCGAACGAGAATATCAATTTGATAGTTCTTTTATGAACCTCAAACACCCATTCAATTCCTCCCACAACATATTGCAACAACTTGTTGTTCGCGAGAAAGACCAAATTTTCTGCCCAGGAAGTAATGCCTCCATTACTTTAAGGCGATTACTACCGCAATGAATTCTAAATCAAGCATGGTATAATACTTCCCATAAAGTTTAAGTTTGTGAGACGCATAAATAATATGTCCACGCTCCAGTATTTTTACTTCCCGTTCCTGGTAGAGGTTTGTTCGTTAAATCCACCCTCAATCTTAACAACATGGGCACAGGGGTAAGAGTCAACTTATCCTTTTAACTCCTAAAAGTTAAGTTACCAATGTAACCTCTATCTTAGAGAGGCCTTGTGTCCTTCTTCCTAACCTTCCAAACCTCTCGAGATTCCATACTTCTTGTTTCTAGGGACCTAATACCCCTTAGAGTTAACCCACTACCTATTCATGGTCAACTCCCTATAGCCTTCCTAAATCAACATCACATGCCCTAAAGGCCTTACGTCCAAAAAATCCTAAGGTCGATCTATATATATCCTATCTAAGTCGTATACGTATGATACTAAGTGTATACATAGTGCCCAAGACATTTATCAACTTTCGACATTCGCTCGGTTTCATGCGTGGGACGTCTCACCAAAGTGAAATCCAGATAAGGAACCCTCTCGTTACACTACTACCTAGCATTGTCGGTCATCAAGATATAACGGTCTAAGACACATGACCGGGACCAGAAAAATTCTAACTCTCAACCCTACTAGTAAGATTCTACTTCTATGTCTTACCATTTCAAATAATTGAGGATTTCAACTAATCGGACATTTACTTTCTGTAAAGTCTGACAAATATTTATCCCACAACACATATACATCTTTCTAAATAGCCTTCTTATCAACGCATAACCCTAAGTCTCAATTTGACTTCATATCTCAGTCTCCCTCACATCGATCAGAGGAGAGAACTATCTACAGTGCTTTTTATCTCGCACTTTAATAGCCCTTAATCACTCAACTACATGATTCTCGGCTAAACCTTTCAACCCAACTTCTATCAACAAAAAGAAAGAAAGAAAGAAAAAGAAAAGAATATCATCCCTCCACTTCCAACGTCGTTAAGGTTCACGTGTGAAGCGTCTCGCTAAAGCGAAATTCAGACAAGGAACCCCTCCTATGCATTACTACTTAACCTTGTTGGTCGTGGATATAAGGCATAACAACCACAAAGAAAGCAACCAAATAATGAAACACTCAAGCAAGATAACACAATAAGAAATGAAAATCTCCTACTTACCTCAAACCACCCCTATAAAGTCTCAACCTATATCCAGGAGAGATATTATAGGACAACTAGTTCCATCCTGAAACTAGAAGTAGGATAGCCCCGCAATTTAATCTCTTGCTATCACCCTAATCAAACCAAAATATCTTTACTAGCATAATACACATAATACAAATAGCACATAACACACATAATACTTTAAAAAATATCATCACTCGCTTTATAACGAGTGAGGAAAAAATATAAAACTTCCCTACCACGGAAGTCATATTGTTACCCTATTTATAGTAGCATCAATACTATCTCAAGCTCAATATGCACCCCCGATTCTAGAGTAAACACAATATTACCCTATCCTATCATGAGGAATGAACCACCCACTACTAAGGTGGAATTCCCACCAACATTCTTGTCAATCACCCCAGGTTAATTCTAATGGTTCTTAGACACCATACTCGAGTCTTATTCGAACCAATATTACTTCCATCAACGCCCCAACCAGGCACCTTATCCGCGCCCTTGTTCTCCAATCAACATAATCAAGATGAGTCGTTCTATATTCCACATCATAACCACTGTTCTGCCCCTAACTACCAAACAATTGCCCACTCACTCCCTTTTACTTTCTCAACAAAAGAGAACACACTACCGGCCTCCCCTTCCTTAATTAAATGAAACCTCCCCGGGTGCATATCCACCAATGGGGTTTCATGAACATTGTTCCTTTAGAAGTGTTAACGACACTTATTCTGGAGCCTATCATTCCACTGAAGGGCTATACCTTCCTTATACCTACCTTATTATAGTGTACGGCCTCCCTAACCGTACAACTCTTTATTCAATGTCAGCCTCTGACCGAACCTCGTGTGAACATTTGAGAATCCACCTTCTCATCATCCCAGTTATCCCAGAGAAACACGGGGTTGAAAACATCCCTTGGGTTTCTCTATGGGCAAAACTTCCTACACCCACAAATATGGTGACTACGTTCCCACCATTTGAACACTACCCCTATGGGTGAAGGATTTTCCTCCATCCTTTTCATCTAGGCACTTCTATACCCCTCTCTAGGCCAAAACTTCTGGACCTTATACTTCTACCGGATAAGGATGCATCTCCTCCCTCTTACTTCAACATGTGGCCCTTATCATGGGCTCTTCTCCACTTCAATTTAACGTTTCTTGAAATCCCAAGCTTAGTACCACTCTCTGCTTCTAGCGGTCACTTGGAAAACTATATCTACTGTAAATAGTAGTCGCCATATCAGGATAAGAAAATGATACAAAAGGGAGCGACCTCCAAAGCAGTCCTCATCCCCGACCACAACTTACAGTTCCTAATAGTACCATTTCGTGATGCCTTCACCACAACCTTCCCTGGCACCCTTCTTCAATCGACTTACTAATCTCAACTGAACGCGTAACAGATTCTATAGGTTCTACCTCATGGCAGGAGAACGAAATCTCACAAGAGAAATCAACAATCTTAATCCTAAGGCTCTACGTCCATTCAAAAGCAATGCTGGAAATGTAAAGTGTTCACACAGACTCCTAAGGACTCTAGAACCTGATGCTCTGATACCATCTGTGACAACATGCTCACCAAAATATGGGGTGACCATCCCGATACTCCAATATAACAGGATTCATGGATGGAATCATTCTCAGCATCACAATAATAATAAAAGTATACAGGATAACCACTCCATATTTCAGAAAAACGGGTTGCTAAAAATTTTGATTTTTAAAGTTAAAGAAAGAATTTAAACAACCCAATTTAAAAAGAAAGTGGAAGCCCCGAAGATATAATATTACATACACATCAAATATGCAATAAGGGACCGAATATGTTGTCGGTCAATAGACTCTTACAATATTATTAAACATGTTCAGTAAAGTACATTAGACAATACATTAGACAATTACAAAAGTTGAGGCCTCACGCCCGAGTAAAAGACCTGATCATAACTAGAGTACAAGAGTGAAAACATCTATACCAAGTATCCTGTAATATCCGCAAAGTATCACGGCTCCCCAAAGACATCGGAATAGGAAATTCAAATTAGGCGTCCTTATGTCGGAGCACCTGAGTGGATACAAGATGCATGCACAACAAG
Organism: Sambucus nigra; assembly: GCA_949130495.1. Taxonomy (NCBI): domain Eukaryota; kingdom Viridiplantae; phylum Streptophyta; class Magnoliopsida; order Dipsacales; family Adoxaceae; genus Sambucus; species Sambucus nigra. The sequence continues at coordinate 154,446,790 of OX422213.1, forward strand.
AAATATGAATGGGTCAGGGCCCGATTTTATATGATCACCAGATGAATAAAAAGTACGACAGTTATGAACAGTAAATCATGACTAATAGTGATAAGAATCTACCTACACAATTTAAAGCATAAGCTAAGACATATTGAATAATCATGAATCAAATTTAATAATGCAGGAAAAAGAATAATTAATATTAATTTAAAAGCCTTAATCATGAACACTAATCCATTTCATAGTGCCATTCCTTATCAGGAAAATATAATCAAAATTTTAAGCTCTTTATGGCTTTTATCTCAATCATATGCTCTTTATGGCATCCCATTCCTTATTAGGAATATCATCATTATCATATGCTCTTTATGTCATTTATCATACATCAAGTCCCACTTGATTAAGAATTGTTATATTCATATACATATAACGATTCTAAGACCGCCCCTCTAAGTTTCCCCACTAGGCGTGCCCCTAAATGACTATCATCTTCCAGGGCCTATCAAACAAGACAACCTGGGCACCAATAATGCAAGACGTCAGGAAGCGGCCATATGCCTGCGAGAGAGTCATGACCACACCCAGAATCACCTCACCATCACAGAAACATACAATAATCGCTCATATGGCCTAGGAATATATCCACCCTCCATTCATTATCCAGGGGGCATCACCTCACGCTCGAACTTCCCTTATGATATCATTTAGAGAGGTGTGTTTACGTAAACTATCATTAACCATATTCATGATTAAGTAAATTATCATTTATCGTAATCGTTGCCATTTCCATTTCATTTTCATTTACCCTTTTTCATCTGTATGTTTCATTTTATCTGAAACCATAATCATTTACATTTTATAAATAATTCACATTTTATTCGGAGCCATACGTAAATCATATCGTCATTACAACCTCAATGAATGAGTGAACTCCCAATTTAATTCTCCCAACACCCTTTTGTGGTGTTATACTATTAACCATCAAGACTAACGTAGCTCAATTGAGCTTCTAAAGTCTCCCAATATGATACTACAACTCCTAGTCTCATAATGATCAACTAAAAGAAAAGAATTCCCTAACATCAATTGGCATACCCCCGGAACAACCCCATATAAATTCATTTCTATTCTAGGGTGGTTACCCCACTCATCTAGGACTCTAGAACTCTAAGTTTACTTCATATAAGAAGGTTCCTAGGTCCTAAGCCTAAAGAAAAAGAATAAAAATTGTGTTAGAAAAACAACTCAAAAACAGCCTGATTCCGAATCGATTCGCCCAAGGGTCGAATTGATTCGCCCCAGGCAGCGAATCGATTCTCCCAAAAGAGAATCGATTCGGATGACAAAACCAACATCCTGTAGATGGCCGAATCGATTCTTCCTTAACCCGAATCGATTCGGATTTTGCAGACCTGTAAGCTGGCCCCTTAACGAATCGATTTGCCTTAGGGCCGAATCTATTCGCCCCTGCGAATTTACCAAGAATGGCTTACGGGTTATAAACCCTAGTTTTTCCCCAAAACTGAAATCTCTTCAATTTTTACACACATACAACATCATTAATCTACCCCGAATCAACCTACATGATTATTAACTACTATAAGCCACAATTTCATCATCATAAACTAAGATTAGGGTGAAAACTCCATAAATTTCATTTTTGATCCCTAAATGCTAATACACAACTATCACACAATTCACTCATCTTAAATCATATATTAGCAAGTAGAAAACTTTCCTTAAAATTGAAATCTCAGATTTCCTTGTGGTAGATGAAATCCCAATCTTCAATCTCCAAATCTCTCTCTTCTTTCTCCTCTTTTCTCTTCCTCTCTCTTTTTCTCTTTGTTTGGTAACACACAAATAAGAAATGAAATAAGGGTCAAGACTTAAAATCGTGGCTTAAGTCTAAAATTTCCATCTTAAATGGTTAATACCACATTAAAATGACTCCCAAATACGCATTTAAGTTAAAACCAGTCAAAAGTGCCCGGAACCTAAAAATACAATATGGCACTTATTTTGACTGTCTCGCACATTTCGGGACTAACAACGCCCTCTAAAATGGCATCTGATAATTTTATAATTCATTTTAAGTTCCAGTTTCATTTAAACCATAATGTCATTTAAAACACATGACACTATAAAACATGCAACATGTTGATATTTACTTACACATATAGTAAATATGAAACAATCTAGTAAATATTAACTTTCAACTCATTCAATTAATATTTACTCCAGTTCCCAACATTTTCTATAATTACTTTACGCGATAAATTGATATAAAATGAGTCTTGTAAAAGCGAGGGTTGTTACAGTGACCTTCCATCCCTAGGGGACGGCTGTCGAGCATACGGTGTTGATTGGGAGACATGCGCAGATACGGCATCTGCTAGCACATGAGTTTGGCCACTCTGTGTACCTAGGGGAGAGAATAGTTTGAAATATTATGGCGGATGAGGTTGCAGTGCCACCGATGAAGACCATGGTATACATGAGGCGAGTGCGGGTTTGAGTCGGCCAGTGAGGTTCTCCCACAGCCTAGGCGGGGCGTCGACATCAGCGGCGATGATTACCTCGTAAGTTCCTTTCATGTGGCTGGATGCTCCTAATTATAATATTTGATAGGCTGATGGAGGGTCGGTTCGTATACTTCACCGTCCTAATGCGATGAATCCAGAGGATTTGGGCTTGACAGAGGAGGTCCTTCGACCTGAGGTATACTTTTCATCTCTTTGTCTTTTTGATTTCTTGATTTCTTTATTTGCCTCAGATTAACTAATTTTCTCTTTTCTATTTTCTTTTGGAGAAGATTTGGGTCTCCACCACCTGCTTGAATGATATTAGGTATTGGATATCTTCAGTGATCGCCCACATTCGGGATGTGATTCCAGTTCCTTCTTTTTTTGGTGCCATTTGCCTCGTCTGAGGAAGGGTCGGGCTCAAGGAGTGGTGGTACGTCATCTCATCATAGAAGGAAGAGAGCATGTCACTAGTAAGGAGGCTCCTAGAGATAGAGAATGATAAGAGAGAGAGAGAGAGAGAGAGAGAGAGAGAGAGTTGGGTTCGGGCTGAGTCCCGTTGTGTTTCCTTACTTTTCCTGCAAAATTGATGTAACACAACAAATATCTATGAAAATAAAATGAAGTTTTTTGTTAATTTTCATTTTTAGTGACTAATGCACACGCTCTTTTTACTTTGCTGCTGAGACCGTAAAAGAAAATGATTGGAGAAAGATTTTATTGTAAAATGGGGTAAATAAAAAAATTCAGAATTCCCTTGAAATAAAAATTATTTTTATTGAGTTTTTTTATTTTGATAGAAAAGGAAAGACGGAATTTCCCAAAATAGGGGGTTGTCGATCGGCATGATCCCTGTCCTGCCTATCGGCATATCAGTCCAGTTTAATCAACCCAAGGCTTTGATTTCACCTTATTTAATTGCTTGGTACTTGGTCGGGTAAGTTTTCCTCCGATTTCTGCAGGGTTTATTATCTTTGTTTGAGAGCTTTCAATTATAAATAAGGGTGTGGATGGATAATTTTCTTCACACTTCCACATTCCTTCTCCTTTGAATTCTTCTTTGCTCACTTTCTTCTTATTTTGTGATATGTCTCTCCCTGGTAGTGTTGAGTTTGCAAACTACCTCAAAACCTTGGAAGAGATGTGCTCCTACAACGTTGACTACGACACTTTCAACATGCAGCGAGTCTCTTTGAGCGAAACCGACCTATAGAGTGGAATTTTCTAATGGTGTTAGTTAGGTTCTGGTACCCCAAGGACCATATCTTTCGCATCGGGTTGGACGAAATATGTCCGACCTTTGAAGTTTTTTCTGCCATATTGGGATTAATCCCAGCGTTGCAGTGGCTATGCCTGAGTTTTCTCGATCCCCTAGGGAGCTGTTAGCGGGACTTCTCCACATTTCACCTTCAGTATCCAGGTCGTTGGTCATGGGTGGATTGATTTCTCTTCCTGCGGTGCTGCATTATGTGCATTTGCAGGATGTCGATGATGTTAGCTATGCTTGGGCCGTCATTCTGGTCCTGGTTTTAAAAGCTGTTGTTGGTGACTAGGGAAGTACTAGTGGACCCCCAACTTGCAGCTATTATTTTTTGGATGTTGTACCATCGCAAACATGCGACGGTGATACTGGCGGAGACTTGGAATGGTATGGATGCCTGGTAGGAAGGTCGTTTCGACTTTATGAGGGGTATCCCTGTAATGTTATTCATGTGGCAATCAGAGAGGTTAAGTATGGATGTCCTACCTGAGTATCCTTTTTTCGGTGGCATCAAACTTCTTCTCACGCTATTTCATTCATCGGTGTAGGCCTGGACATCGAGAGCGGAGAAAATTGGTTCGTGGAGCACGGGGCTCGAGGATTGCACTGGTTAGTGCCTTAGTGGGGGGAGTTGTTGCCCATTCTGGAACTTATAGAATACAAGTATTTTCAAATGGTAGGCCTCTAGCATACCGTTTTCTACTTTCCCTGACAGCTTCTATGCCAATTTCTTTGGGAATAACTTGGGCCACCTCGGACAATGGACTTCTTCCCCGTAGAGAATCTGACAGAGCCTATGCGCATGTAGCTTGGATCTTCGTGGGCGAATATCCAATTGTCTACCCGTGCATCCCAGCTTATTGGATTAGTCTGACATTACTCAGAGGACTACATGAAGTGGTTGTGGAGAAAGGTTGTCGATAAGATTCTGACTATGGAGACTGTGCAAAGGTGGTTTGGTGTATCTGACACCATGGAGGGAGGTGTTGTGGTTTTCCCTAGGCTGGTTCGGGATTACCGCTCTATGGAGAATTTGCAGCACTCTATTTAGGCAGGGGAAGTTTGGGGATCCAAGGATATGGGTGATGTTGGGGTTGGGTCTTTCGGCAACTACGGGTAGGATGTGTGAAGCTTTTGTAATGGGTGTGGTTATATGTTTGGGAATAATTTATGGGGGTATTTCGATTGTATTTTAGGGTTATTTAGGAGTAGAGAGGCTTGTTTTTATTTTTTTTTAGGAAGGTAGTGATAGGTTGGCAAGGGAAATCGTTTGACTCCCTATGCCAATGTAATCGTACCGAAATTTTGAATAACGAAATAAAGGAGTTTTTAATCATCTAGTTGTGCCTCTTGATGAGTTTTGTATTTGAGTTATCTAAACCAATCACTAAGGCATACATAATCCTTTTGTTCATGTATACATTAAATGGAACTGTTGTTCTTGGGGATAAGAAGAAAATAGCATTTTGTGAAAAAGAAAGGTAACGTGCTTATGTAATGGGTATAAGCTTCCTATGTGCCTCTGGGGGTTTTGAAAATTTTCAAAAATTTATTTTTGAAAGCAAAAGGATTTTTAGAGGATAAGGCCCCACGTAGTTCTGAGTTGAGGGAAATGAAGATTTTTTTAGAATAGAAGGGAGATGAGAAGAATCATAGCGTGCCAAAATTAGGGGTAGAATTTATTAAGATGGTCCAGTTTGGCTGGACGAGCCACCTCTTCTCCATCAAGATCTGTGAGCATAGTGGTGCTTCCTGATAACATCTTCTTCACAATGTAGGGGATGCTCCAATTGGTCTTGAATCACCCTCTAGGGTCCTAGATGGGCTCTACAATATCTTTGAGGTCTAAGTCCCCTTATCGGACACCGCGTTCCTTGACTTTCTTATTGAATGATTTCACTATACGGTAATGGCACCCTTGTATGTGATATAGAGATTTCAGACTCTTTTCATCTAAGAGTGATAAATCGTCTTGATGCCAGTCTTCCTCGCTGACCATGCTTTCAAGCATGACGCGCAGCGAAGGGATTTCCAGCTCTACGAGTAGGATTGCTTCCATGCCATAGACTAGAGAATAAGGGGTAGCCCTAGTAGAGGTTTGAACTGAGGTGTGGTAGACCCATAGGGATTAAGGTATCCTCTCATCCCAATATTGACAACTCCCGGTCATCTTACTAATGATGGCATTGAGGTTCTTATTGGCTGCTTCAACTGCTCCATTGGTTTGAGTTCGGTAAGGAGAAGATTTTGAGTCTCTGAATCCCATACTCATCGACCACCTCTGTAACTTCTGCCTCAAAGTGTAACCCGTTGTCTAATACGAGCTCGGGCGGGACCCCATATTGACAGATGATGTTTTTTCGGATGAACTTGGCCACCTTCTTGGAATTCAGCACTACATATGATTCAGCTTCGGCCCATTTAGCGAAATAGTCAATGGTAACCAGGCTAAATTCATGTCTGTTCGACACTTTGGGTTTAACCTTCCCTATGATGTCAATGCCCCATGTAGAGAACGGGAAGGGAGAAGCCATGTTGTACAATTCTCATGGAGGTAAGTGTTGTAGGATGGAAAACTACGGGCATTTGAGGTATATCCGAACGTAGGCTGTGCAATCCTCAATCATGGTAGTTCAGTAGTAACCCTATCGGATGATCTTCTTGGCGAGAATATGGTTGTTCATGTGGGGTATGTATTCCCCGCTGTGGATTTTTTGCATTATCTCTCCAATATTAGCCCATGTGATGCAGTGCAAATGGGTTTCGTCGAAGTTTCTTTTGAACAGTACTTTGTCATAAACAATATTCTGCACAGCCAGTTTATGGAGGGTTGCTCAGTCTTTCTTGTCAGAACTTTAGGGGAACCTACTATGCTTGAGGAGACACCAAATATCATAGTACCAATTGTTTCCTAAATCGGGGTCTTCTTCTATGCTATGCTCAATGTGGTAGAAGTGGGTTGGTTTATCCTTCTTTTAGACTAGGAGAAGGGCCGTGGTTATTCCTTCGGGCATGTCAATCATAGAGGCTAAGGTAGACAGGGCATCTACTAGGTTGTTCTTTGCTCGGGGAAGGTAGTGGAAGGTGATTTCTTAGAATTGGGAAGGTAGCACTCCTATGTGGTCATGGAAGGGTAAGAGTTTCTCGTCCTTGACTTTCCATTTTTTGAGTACTTGATCGATTATGTTGAATGAATCCCCGTAGATGTCTAGGTATCTAATTCCTTTCTTGAGGGCGACTTTAAGGCCTACCGTGCACTCCTCGTATTCATTCATGTTGTTAGTGCAAGGAAAATCCAGTTTGATGGCAATGGGAGTGTGAGAGTCATCAGGAGAAATTAGGAGTATCCTAATGACATACCCTTTTCTTGTTGGCGGCGCTGTTAAAGAAAATTTCCCGTAAAAGATCTTCTTAGGATGTATAGAGGATATTCTCAATTTGGAATTCAAAAATCCAGACATCGGCTTCTTCCATAGGGTAGTCAGCAAGGTAGTCAGGTATGACTCTTCCTTTCATGGCTTTTGACGAGACATATATAATATCAAATTCAACTTTAAGCGTCAACCAATGGTCCATTCGAGAGGACATGGAGGTCTTCTCGAGTAGGTACTTGATGGGATACAAGTTTGATGGAAAAGGCGAGCATGTAGTGCCGTAACTTTTGGGTGACCCAGATAAGAGCGACACATGCTTTTTCCAAGGTTGTGTAGTTAACTTCGTACTCGACCAACTTGCGGCTGGAATAATAGATGGCTTTATCTTTGTGGGTTTCTTTAAGGTACTGGGCTAGCAGAGACCCAACTGCAGTATATGTTACAGTTAGGTATAGGAGTGGGGTAAGACAAGGTTGCGGTGACATGAGTACTGGAGGTCGGGTTAGGTATTGCTTTATTCATTCAAAGGATTCTAGGAATGATTCGTTCCAAACCTTGGTCAAATCCTTTCGGATGTGTAGAAGGGTAGTGAGACTGGAGTTTATGAATAACTGGAAAGGGTGAGGCATGACCCACTCTAATGGACGTTGTCTGCAAGGTTCTCAAGAACTTCTGGAGAAGCTTCTGGTAAAACCTTCTCCTTTTGGTAAAAATGGAGCTAAAGATGGAACTCCCTCCCTGCAAGAAGATGAACTTCCACAAAAATAATAGTAATTTTCTCAATAGGATCTCCTGAGAATGATGGTTGTCAGTGGGGAGTGAAAGAACAAGGCACTTAGCACTAAGGAGAGAGTAGGGAGAGAATACTAGGCAGTCTGGTGTCATTTTTTTGCAAAGTAATAGTGTTATTGAGTTTTTTCTCTCTCTCATGACCTTGCCCAGGGGTCTTATTTATACTTGGTCACTAGGGCTGGGTTCGCACTTTTGGTGCAAAAACTTAGAGGGTTGGTGAGGGACAAAGTCTGTAGTGTACTATTTATCCCTACCTACAGGCAGCTCTGCCTGTCCCCTCTGGTAGATGCCCCTTGTTGCCAACCAAAGTTCAAAAGAAAATATGTCTTTTAATGGAGACAAAATATCTGATTTGCTAAATATCTTTTAAAACGGTAACTTTTGGTACAAACTTTGTAAACTTGAGGGGGTATCGAGGACCAGCTCCTTTAAAATCTTTTTAAGCTTGAGGGGGATCTTGAGGACCTCCTTCTAAAATCATTTTTCTTGAGAGGGTTCTATAGGACCCTCTGCTTTAAAATCATTTTATAAATAGTTCTTTTCTTGTGAGCATCCAGCCCTTTGGCTGCTCACTTCACTTGGGACTAAGTGTGAGGTGTGTGAGTACAGGGCGACCATAGGGTCTTCCTACTAGTATTCTCTCAATCCTATAGTGCTAAGTGGTTGAGCTTGCTCAACTTACCTTGTCCCTAAGCCGGCAAGACAAAAATCCCAAGAGATCCCAACTGGCCTACTTGAGCCCTGCTTTCTCAACTAGGAAACCTGTACAAGAAAATAAATGTTAGTACTTCTGTTCTTTTTTATGATGAGGGGTTGCTTATGGTAGACACCCCGTCGTCCTAAATTTTTTTAGGAGCTGAGGGGGTAAGGACCTTATGGGTCCCTCTTCTCAAATGTCATTTCTGCGGGGACCCTTGCGGAGTCCCTCTCAACTTGGGCTTGTGCAGGGACCCTTACGGTGACTCTGCTCAACTTGAGTTTCTGCAGGGACCCTTGCAGTGGTCTTTCTTAACTTGGACTTCTGCGGTGACCCTTGCAGTGGCCCTTCTCAACTTGGACTTCTGTAGTGGCTGTTGCGGGGCACTTCTCAAATGTCATTTCTGCAGTGCAACTTGTGGGGCACTTCTTGAATGTCATTTCTGTAATGACCCTTGCGGTGGCCCTTTTTAACTTGGACTTCTGCAATGGCCCTTGCGGGGCACTTCTCAAATGTCATTTCTGCAGTGACCCTTGCGGTGGCTTTTGTCAACTTGGACTTCTGCAATGGCCCTTGTGAGGCACTTCTCGAGTGTCATTTCTGCAGTGACCCTTGCGGTGGCCCTTCTCAACTTGGTCTTCTGTAGTGGCCCTTGCGGGTCACTTCTCAAATTTCATTTTTTTAGTGACCCATATGGTGGCCCTTCTCAACTTGGACTTCTGCAGTGACCCTTGCAGTGTCCCTTCTCAACTTAGACTTCTGCAGTGGCCCTTGCAGGGCACTTTTCAAATGTCATTTCTATAGTGGCCCTTGTCAACTTGGACTTCGGCAGTGGACCTTGTAGGGAACTTTTCAAATGTCATTTCTTTAGTGTCCCTTGTTAACTTGGACTTCTACAGTGGCCCTTCTCAACTTGAACTTCTGTAGTGGCCCTTGCGGGGCACTTCTCAATTGTCATTTATGCAGTGACCCTTGTGGTGGTCCTTCTCAACTTGGACTTCTGTAGTGCCCCTTACGAGTCACTTCTCAGATGTCATTTCCACAGTGACCCTTGCGGTGGCCCTTCTTAACTTGGACTTCTTTAGTGACCCTTGCGGGGCACTTCTCAAATGTCATTTCTGCAATAACCCTCGCGGTGGTCCTTCTTAACTTGGACTTCTATAGTGGCCCTTACGGGGCACTTCTCAGATGTAATTTTCATAGTGACCCTTGCGGTGGCCCTCCTCAACTTGGACTTCTACAGTGGCCCTTGCGAGGCATTTCTCAGATGTCAGATGGGTTCCCTTCTCCAATATGGCATTTCTGCGGTGGAGGGACCCTGGGTGTTCCTTCTCTAATATGCTACTTCTGTGGTGAAGGGACCCTAGGGGTTCCCTCAACCTCTGTAAGCTGAAGGGGGGTCTTTAGGGGACCCTCACTCACAAATATAGTGGTCAAGCTTGAAACACCCTTCTACAGGAGGAGTTCGAACATGGGTTCAAAGATAGAAGTCAACTGGATGATGAACCGACTGATATACTGTAATTTTCCAAGGAATCCCCAGATTTACTTCTCTGTTCGGGGTGGCAGAATTTCAAGTATCGATTTTAGCTTAGTATAATATTCTTCTATCACCTTCTCACTAACCATTAATCCCAAGAGTTTTCCTTTGGTAACTCCAAAGACACATTTATGTGGGTTAAGTCGCATATGATATTGTCACAGTCGATCGAAGAACTTTCGAAGAGCGGGAATATGACCTTACCTAGTCTTAAACTTAATAATCAAATAATCCACATAGACTTTGACTTTCTTGTGTATAAAATCATGTCAGGTGGTTGTGGCAACCCTTTGGTAGGTATCCCCATAGTTTTTTACACGAAATGGCATGACGATGTAGCAAAAGGTTCCCTGAAGGGTGATGAATGTTGTTTTCTCTTGATGATCTGGGTACATCTTAATCTGATTATATTCGACAAGCGGGTCGACGAATGACTTGAGAGCATGACTGGCCGTGTTACCCATAATCATGTCGATATTAGGTAGCGGGTAATCATCCTTTGGAGATTCCTTGTTTAAGTCTCGATAGTCGATGCACATGCAAACCTTCCCTCCTGATTTTAGCATGGCCACGATATTGGCTATCTATGTGGGATATTCGATTACACGAATGAAACTCACGTTCAACTATTTGACCACTTCTTCTTTAACTTTGAGTGACCATTCGATGTAGAGTTTTCGTAGTTTCTGCTTGACTATTTTTCATTCTGGGAGAGTGGGAATCTCTTGCTGAGTTATCTCAGGGTCAATGCCGGGCATATCATCGTAGTACCATGCGAAGGCATCCACAGAATCCTTTAATAATTCCTCGATTTGCTCGCACTCATGCTCATCAAGGGTAGACCCTATCCTAATCTCGCATAGTTAGCTACTAGAACTAAGATTAACAACAACAGTTTCATCTTCATTAACTTGAATGCGGTTATGTTGTATGTTATTAACCTTATTTAGAGCAGTTAAGAATTATTCATTTAAAAAATCATCATCATCAAGGGTTTGATTATAATCAAGACAATTAATGTAAGGCACATTATGATACTCAAAATCTTCATTTATTTCATTGATAAGAAAAATAGCATTAAGAACCTGATCAAAGTTGGTCTCGATTTCATTAGAGTAAGGATGAATAACTAGGGAAGAGGAAAGGGGATAAACATTAGGGTTAGCTTGAATATCAATAGGTGGCACATGTGCAGCATGCCAATTGAGGAGAGGTGCATTAACATATTTGATTCAGTGCGATGTATCCGACGATGTAGCCCCTGAGTGGATCATACAGAGTCTTATCCCTAGTGTCTGTAAATTGAATGAATCCTTAGAGTTGCTTCTCTCTGTATTAGTTGTGGTCTCTTCAATGAGTGGTTGAAAATGATGCTGGGAACTCTCGGCCCATGAGTAGTTGTCTTGGAAAAATATCTCCATTCATGGTTTCATCTTCTTGTCCACATGATCATAACATGGTTCCAAAAATCTACAAAAGGGTAAGTCTTCACACTCTATTATGAATCTTCTATCTAGGGAATCTCTCGAGACAATCTTAAATCTTTATAGCCTTCTCTTTGGTCAAGGCTTATAGATCATTCTGAATTCTTATATTGATGGTTAATAGCCCATTCCACAAGGAGGAAAAGCTTTCTTCAACACAATGGGTTCAATTATCCCCTGCTTTCATCATCCTAGCCCCAGTTTGGGCATGAAGTGAATGTTCTTGAACATTTGGATTACATTGACGTTGCTATGAGGGTTATATTCTGGACAAACCCTCTCTTTGAAATCATCCCCTACTGGGAGTAGAAGTTGTTCAACTCGAAAACCTAACAGAAGCATATCGTTTGTCCCATGCTGTATCTATAGTACTAGAATGCTAGTGCTTGTATTCTTGGTATTATCTCCATCGCCCAAGATGGTGATGACCTGGACATGGGAGAAGAACTTTAGTTTCTGATAAAGGGAAAAAGACACCCCCTTGATGCTATGGAGCCACGGTCATCGGAGTAGTAGATTTAAACAGGTTAGGATATTGATGAGTTGGAATTCAACAACCGGATTTATAGGGCCAACCCGTATTGCAAGCATTATAGATCTCATCACTTCTCGGAGGGTATTATCGTAGGACCATACAGCGATAGAGGTTGGGCCAAGGTCACTTACTTTCAGTCCTAAACAATTGAGTGTCCTTAACGAAAAGACATTCAGAGCTGATCCATTATCGATAAGTGAAAGTGGGACGATCTTTCCCAAGACTTCGACATAGATGTTGAGAGAATAATTGTGGTTTGAACCAATCTTGGGTATTTCTTATTCGGATAAGGAGAGCATTCAAGTAGAGATTAGATTTTTGACCAGATTCATAACTTCTTCTGACGTGGTAGAATGAGGAACTGTGGGTCATGTGAGTAGTTTGATCAAGGCATTCCTGTCATCTAGGAAGACATAAAAAGTCCCCATAGAGTGATGTTATCTTGGGTTTTTTTCAACTGATCAAAGATCTTGCTTCCCTTGAGGTTTATTTCTGGCATATGAAGATTCTCGACTCCCTTTCCTTTATCTCTTGCTGATGGTAGTAGGTTTGGGACTTGGTAATGTCTCCCTGACCTGGTCATATGGTTCATAGAAGATAAGAAAAACAAAAACTATATTTCCCATTAATCTAGGGTTGTTCAGCCACCTTGTTAATTTCTCCTAGTAGCTCCTCAAATGATATCATCCCACATATTATGACTATCAGACTACTCTTTCCTGGACTTTGGTCTTCGTCTGAATCATCGAATTCATCCCCCCACCTAATGGCAATGATATTATCTTTCCATGAAAAGTCAATACACTTCATAACTTTGATGGATTCTTCGTATAAATCCTCCCATTTAGCGAGGAGATGTTAAAGTGAAGGGACTAGATGACTTTATAGTTTCAAAGCATCGATTATCTCGAATATAATATAAATATCACTTGTCTTTCGGAATGAATCCACTATAATTTGGACCATATTATCTAAACTAACATCATCGGTCAGGACCACCCAATTGTCTGACTCTCGGGCCCATTTTTGAGCTTCTAATAACAACATACTGAATCTATGACAATCAGCAGTCATATGGGATGGCAATTTCAGCCTAAACTCTAGGAGTTGGTTCAATACTTCTGACAATTCCATATCTTTACCTCTCAAATGGGTGCGGATAGCGATGCATGCTCTGGTAAGGAGTGATAGGGCCTGATCGACGAAGCTAGTAGGGTTTAGGAGAAAGTATGGGAATGTTTGGAAAGGTTTAGGAGAGTATATGGGTATGATTGGTGATTTACATGGTATGATCTTGGTAGATGGGTCAAATTATGGGTTTTCTTTTATGAAGATGGAATTTGTATGATTCGGGAATGAATTGTGGGTAGTTTTAGTTTAGGATTAGCTGGTGGGATGATGACACCCCAGTCAATTAGGCCTTGGATCACATTTCAGAGGTGGAAACACTGGTCAGTGGTATGGCTAGCAGTTTAGTGAAAGTCTAAATGGTTATCTAGTTTGAATGTTTTAGGAAATGGGTTTGGTAATGGACAAGGGTCCAATGGTTTGATAAGGTTTCGGCTCAAGAGGGATTAGTAGACTTTCGAGAGGGGAGCATGAAGCTCGGTGTATTCCTTTCAGAGTGGGTTAGGGCGAATTTCTGGTGCCCATGAAGTGGGAGGATGAGAGATGTTGTTGATGGTAGAAACTGTGGTACTGATTGCTTTTTAAACTTTCTAGGGGTGTATTGTCCAGATACTTTCTTTGGTTCAACTTCTGTCTTGGCAAGTCCTTCTTCGATCTTCACTCCTGCTTCTCGGAGGGCTAAAAAATGAGGGTAGTATTGTCCTCCCATCATTGCTCGGACATGGGGTAAGAAGTTTTTATTCACAATGCTGACTTGCACCTCTTCAAAAGGTCGATTGGTCATGGTGGATGATTTCTCTCTCCATCTTGCTACGAAGTTATTATTTGTCTCCCTAGGATTATGCTTGAGCAACTCTAAATAACGGCGGGTAACCTCTAATTATTTGTTGTACTTGTACTGTGATATGAATTCGTGGGTAACATCTTTCCAACTGCGGATTATGGTCTCCTCGAGAGATAGGAACCAATGGAGAGCGCTATCCTCTATGATCTGTTGGAACATTTGGGTCATTATTTCCTCAAAGGTCCTAAGAGAGTCATAACCCAGTGATAGTTGCATAGATGAATGATAGGGAGTCCATTACTCCTAAATTTCTCAATGTTGGGAATCTTGAAATTTTTCGATAACCGAGCTTTAAGGTTGGGAGACATGTAGGTGTAGTCCATGTAGTTCTTCGAGAGTTTGACTTGGGCGAATTTATTAGTTAACATCTTAATGTCTTCTTTGACTTTGTTCAACTCTTCCTCCTTTGGATGAACAGTCTTAGATAATTTAGCCCCCTGGATGGGCAAGATTTGACATTAGAAGCTAGGCTGGCGGTGGCCCATTAGCAGGAGGAGTACATGGAGCATGATGGTATTCCTTAAGAACCCAAATAGGCTTGGGTGAAAGAGAACTAATAACGTGAGGGAAGAGAACCACGGTCTCTTCGGGGATAAGGACACGATTTTGTTGCATCTCGTGAACCTCAATTTGAAGTTTGTCACTCTTGACAGTAAGTTGGGATAGGATCGTCATCAAATCTGGCTGCACATTCGACATTTCATTTGTATTCTCCATGGAAAGTGGATGAATTTCGAACTCAGAGGAAGTGAGGGGAGTAACGGAGCTTCGGGCAAATTTTACTGAATAACGAAGCTAATAGGGAGCCAGGCCAAGGGTATGCGATCGGCATGAGAAGGAGAAAAAATGGGATTTATTTTTGCAAAAGATGAAAGAAAGAAATATGTTTTTGAGATTTTTGGAAAAGATGAGCACAAAATAATTTTTTTGGGTAAAAAGGAGGAAAATATTTTTGGTATAAGGAAGGACAAATATTTTTGGTATATTTGATAAAAGAAAAAAATGTTTTTTGGATGCTTTTTGGAAAAATAAAGAAGAAAAAGATGAAAGACGAGTCTTAGCATGATTATTATTATTATATTTATTATGTTTTCACTTGTAATAGGTTTACCTAAATGCAAAAAGAAATGACGGACATGACCCGAGCCTTGAAAAATTGTGTTTGAAAATTATGTACAAACTGTAGTTGGACTTGTTACCAGGCTCATGGGCAGGGCTCTGTTTTAAAAATTGCGCAAAAATTTGGGCGGCATTATGACCCGTCATTTTGGCAGAGTTTCGGGTAGAAATGGGAAAACTAAATATGAGTGTCCTAGGTTTAACCCCTATATACGGGTATGAAGTTGTTGGGTTAAATTGAAGGTGTTCCCCCATTTGGAATGGCTACCACGATATACGTCTTTCTTCTGAGGGCAATTGGTACGTCTGGATAGGCCATTCGATATACCTGAGTGTACGTGAATTGCCTCACCATATACCTCGTGGGGATAGTACGTATGAGAGCGAATTTGATATACTCGACGTATGTGAACGAGTTCTTTCTGATATACCTCCCGTAATGACTTCGGTCAAGCGGTCTCTTCGGGATCGAAAGGTCTCATTCTATTAATGGGAGGTCTCATTCCATTGATAACAACTAATTTGATCGAAAGGTCTCTTCGGGATCGAAAGGTCTCATGCCCGTTTTACTTAGGAACGCTTCGGCCGTCGTCGGTGTGGGGTTAATGTAAAGAGATGGAGTCGCCAACCTATTTTTCATAAAACAGGAAAAAGTACATGTTACCGACTTGAGTGAACGACATCGAGGACAAACTCATGCATACGAAACCAATAGTTTGAAGGTTCATGAGCTAAGTTATGGAATGGGAAGGTGTTATTCACCCATCTCGCCCTTTTGGTCTCTCATGTGCTTGTGTTATTATTTTCCTTTATTTCTCTGTGAAGCGTGTGTGCGTGTATATATAATGGAGATAGGAATCGATCAACTCATATCATGGGAAAGATAAAGTGAATTCATCCATAGGAATGTTCCCAAAATAATATATAGAAAATATGGTTTATGCGTCTAACGCGATATTAATCGTTATGATGGAATGATAATATGTTTTGGATGAAACGATACCAAACACAATATGTATACTAATACAAGAATATGGAAATGGGGGATTTAGAAAAATTGGGAATTTTAGATAAAGTTAGAAAACTAGGAAGTTGGAAAATTGAAAATTTGGACTTGAGACTCGGGTTTTAATTCGAAATGCCTGTGTAGACTATAAAGGAATCAAAGTCCACATAGTTCTCATGGGGCTTAAGGGTGGGGTTTATCCCATAGATTCGAACGAGATTTTATTAAATGTGTGTGTGTAGAAAAATGTTTTTAGTTTTGAAAAAGTGTGATGGATAATCCCGTTCGGAATTTATGGGTGTAACCCTTTTTTTTAAATAAAGTATGTGCAATATACTAATAAAATGTAGGTATTAATGCGTATGAACTAAAGTAAGAACTAAATTATGGATCTAAGGAAATTTATGCAAAGAAAATAATTTAAAAAGAAAGGGAGGGAATTGGACCTTCTTTGAAGCTTGATCTTTGATCTTAGATGAACTCCCTTGAATTTGAGATGAACACTGGATGAGAGAGAATGTGATTTTTATAAATTGGGTATAAAAAGGATGGGAATGTAAGCTTGAATGTAACTTCCCATGGAGGAACTTCACAGATTTCGAGAGATTGTTGTTGAGATCACTGATGTTGATGGCTCTCTAGTGTCGGTCTGCTTGGTAGTGAGGTCATGACATCCTTTTATAGGGTCAGGGGGTTGTCGATCAGCACTGCCCTAGTCCTAGCAATTGCCAGGTGAGCCTAGACACACTTCTGATAGGAAAGGAACTAGACATGCCAATCGCTAGTCTCGTGCTGATTTTCATGGGAAAATGGTCATAAAATGTAATCCGTTGATCTGAATCGTTCATACACTACACCAAAAACAGGAATCTGGCACGGTTTACAACTGTGCTAGAATCAGGTGTTCCAAAATGGCCTTTTTTCTGGCACGACTCAAAAGTGCGCCAGATTTGGCCAAATAGGAACACTTCTCGCACACTTTTGAACCGTGCCAGAATTTGATATTTCTGGCACACTTTTGGCACAGTTTTTAACTGTGCCAGATTCAGCACAGTTTTAAAAAATTTGGTAAACTTTTAAACTGTGCCAGAATTTGATATTTCTGGCACACTTTTGGCATAGTTTTTAACTGTGCCAGATTCAGCATAGTTTAAAAAAAATTGGCACAGTTCAAAACCGTGCCAAAATATGATACACTTTTGACACGGTTTTGAACTGTGCCAAATTTTTTATAAAAAGAAAAAAAAATTAATTATTTGAAAGCAGAAAATTCACAAATTAATAATATTACATGTTGTTAATAAACTAATGTACATACAAACTTCAAAATATTACAAGTCTTTAATAGTTCACAGGCCCAAAAAAAATTGGGCAGAGTTTCCTCTATTTTCTGGACATTTCAAAACCTGCTAATACAAAACTTTCCTAACATAAAGCCCGCACGGCTACAAAATATAACAATGAACTTACAAAAGCCCGCACGGACATAAAAGTCAACAATAAAACAACAAAAGGCCGCACGACCATGATACAAAAAAATGGAATCATGAATAAACCCCTTATTGTAAACCATTGAGTTCTATGTGTGTTCCACATGAATAAATGCCAACGATAAACTGTTATCCTGCAAAAAAAATAGGATACAAAAAAGATACGATATTAGTAACCCACTAATTTATGAAAAAAATGTACTCAAACTAAAAAATTACAAATAGGAGTGGAAATTATCGTCATATTCTCAAATCGGGAGACCTGGGACTATGCGGTCAGCTCCTACAAGTTACATTGGTCCCGTGCGAGGTGTTCGTGCCTCCTACAGGGTCGTTTGGGGGGTGGTTTGGGTTTTCACCCATTAACGGCTTGTTTTAAATTCTAAGTGTGATTTTTGCAAATTATCGTCATATTCTCAAACCGAGAGACCCGGGACTACGCGGTCAGTTCCTACAAGTTACATTGGTCCCATGCGAGGTGTTCATGCCTCCTACGGGGTCATTTGCAGACGGGTTTGGGTTTTCACCCTTTAACGGCTTGTTTTTAAGTCTAAGTGTGATTTTGGCAAATTATCATCATATTTTAAAACGGGGAGACCCGGGACTATGCAACTAGTTCCTATAAGTTACATTGGTCCCGTACGAGGTGTTCGTGCCTCCTACGGGGCCGTTTGCGGGTTGGTTTCGGTTTTCACACTTTAACGGCTTGTTTTTAAGTCTATGTGTGATTTTTTCAAATTATCATATTCTCAAACCGAGAGACCCGGGACTATGCGGCCAGTTCCTACAAGTTACATCGATCCCGTGCGAGGTGTTCAAGCCTCATACGGGATCGTTTGGGGGCCGATTTGGATTTTTAACCTTTAGCGTCTTATTTTTAAGTCTAAGTGTGATTTTTGCAAATTATCATCATATTCTTAAACCGGGAGACTCGGGACTACGCGGACAGTTTTTACAAGTTACATTGGTCCCGTGCGAGGTGTTTGTGCCTCCTACGGGGTCGTTTGCGGACGGGTTTTGGTTTTCACCCTTTAGCGGCTTGTTTTTAAGTCTAAGTGTGATTTTTTCAAATTATCGTCATATTATCAAACTGGGAGACCCGAGACTACGCGCCCAGTTCCTACAAGTTACATTGGTCCCGTGCGAGGTGTGCGTGCCTCCTAAGGGGTCGTTTGGGTTTTCACCCTTTAACGATTTATTTTTAAGTCTAAGTGTATTTTTGCAAATTATCGTCATATTCTCAAACCGGGAGACCCGAGACTATGTGGCCAGTTCCTACAAGTTACATTGGTCCCGTGCGAGGTGTTCGTGCCTCCTACGGGGTCGTTTGGGGGCGAATAGGATTTTCAACCTTTAGAGGATTGTTTTTAAGTCTAAGTGTGATTTTTGCAAATTATCATCATATTCTGAAACCGGGAGACCCGGGACTACGCGGTCAGTTCCTACAAGTTACATTGGTCCCGTGCGAGGTGTTCGTGCCTCCTACGGGATTGTTTGCGAACGGGTTTGGGTTTTCACCCTTTAACAGCTTGTTTTTATGTCTAAGTGTGATTTTTGCAAATTATCATCATATTCTCAAACTGGGAGACCCGGGACTACACGGCCAGTTCCTACAAGTTACATTGGTCTCGTGCGAGGTGTTCATGCCTCCTACGGGGTCGTTTGCGGGCTGGTTTGGATTTTCACCCTTAAACGCCATGTTTTTAAGTCTAAGTGTGATTTTTGCAAATTATCGTCATATTCTCAAATCGGAAGACCCAGGACTAGGCGGTCAATTCCTAAAAGTTACATTGGTCCCGTGCGAGGTGTCCGTGCCTCCTACGGGGTCGTTTGGGGGTTGGTTTGGGTTTTTACCCTTTAACGGCTTGTTTTTAATTCTAAGTGTGATTTTTGCAAATTATCGTCATATTCTCAAATCGGGAGACCCGAGACTACGCGACCAGTTCCAACAAGTTACATTGGTCCCGTGTGAGGTGTTCGTGCCTCCTACGGGGCTGTTTGGGGGATGGTTTGGGTTTTCACCCTCAAACGGCTTGTTTTTAAGTCTAAGTGTGATTTTTGCAAATTATCGTCATATTCTCAAATCGGGGGACCCGGGACTATGCGACCAGTTCCTACAAGTTACATTGGTCCCCTGCGAGTTGTTCATGCCTCCTACGGGGTCGTTTGGGGGCCGATTTGGATTTTCACCCTTTAACGGCTTGTCTTTAAGTCTTAGTGTGATTTTTGCAAATTATCGTCATATTCTCAAACCGGGAGACCCGGGACTAAGCGGCCAGTTCCTACAAGTTACATTGGTCCCATGCGAGGTATGATTCTTATCTTTGATTTACTTTTGGTTTAATGAGAGTGGGAGTCGGGTGTGTAATTATTTTGTGAATTGGAGGTATGAAGGGGATTGGGTTGATGGGATTGATGTGTATCTCCCCCTGTCCCACCCCACCCCACCGCACCCCACATCCTATATATTTATTTATAATATCAAACAGGATGCATATATGCAGCAGCATATAAGCATCTGCATATATGCATTTGCATATATGCAACAGCATATATGTAGCTGCATATATGCATATGCATATATGGAGGAGTATATATGCAGGCTTCATATATGCAGCAGCATATATGCAGGCTGCATATATGTACCAGCATATATCCAAGCTTTCCCATCATCGTTTTTCTTTTGAACGTGAATTTTTAGACGTACAAACCTTATTTAGGACTGAAGTAACTCCGTGGAAGTATGTGTTTTCCTTCCACACGCACACACGCAAACACACACACACACACACACATGCAAACACACACGCACATACTCGCAGTGCATATATGCATACACGCACACGTACCCCCTGCCCCGTCCCCTCCCCCCTTCCCCACGCACACACACACACACGCGCACACAAACACACACACAAACACGCATTGCATATATGCATACACGCAAACACGAGCACACGCACCCCCTGCCCCGTCCCCTTCACTTTGTTATTTTTTGTTTCAAAATCAAGGTTAGATCCCTTTGATTTATAATATAGGTTTGTTATAAACTACAACGGTTTTGCCCACATTCGGTTTTGACCAAAAACCAATAATTGGTTTCCATCTTATACGCCATCTTTTAACCTTTGAATCACGCCACAGTTTTAACCATTGATGGTTTCCCCCCATTGAAAGCCAATATGAACAGTGCCTACAGAATTGTTGGGGGCTGATTTTGTAGAAGAATTATGAGTCCCGAAAAGAAGTGATATTTAAACAAGATGGGGTAGTAAATGGATTATATCAAGATGGAATAGCAGATGGTTTAGCTGTAGATAAACTATTTATCTCATTCTCTCAATGTTAATGTCTAGACTATATGTTCATTTTGTTCCATTACTTTACATAAATAAATTGGAAATTAGTATGTGTTTAATTCATCGATTCTAGAGTGATTCGTTTGTTCAGATGAGTATAGTGATTAGTAAGTGTTTACTTTAAGTTTGTGGGTTTCAAATATTGACTATTTGAAATTCTTAAATTGACTATTATATTGAATTTTCAAAACCATATCCTTTTCATTTGGCACTCTACCTCTAATATGATCTCTTCCTCACGTCTTTTTTCATTAGTTAATTTCTTTATTGTTTTTACCTTTTTAAAGGTGGGTTTTGTCACCCAATGGCTTGCACTATCGATTTCAGGTACCTGGATGAAGGATTTGGGGGAAAATGCGTTGGGTCTATTGTTTTACGTTTTCACCCTTCTATGTCATGTTTTTATGCTTAACTCTAATTTTTTGCAAATTTACATCGTACACTCAAACCGGGAGCGCCGTGACTACGCAGTCGGTTCCTACGAGTCACATCGATCCCGTGCGAGGCGTTCGTGCCTCTACGGGACTGTTTTATGTTGTTTTACGTTTTCACCCTTCGATTGCATGTTTTTATGCTTAAGTCTAAATATTTTGCAAATTTACGTCGTACACTCAAACTGGGAGCCCCGTGACTATGCAGTCGGTTCCTATGAGTCGCTTTGATCCCGTGCGAGGTGTTCGTGACTACGCGTGTCTCATTCTGGTATGTTTATTAGTTGTTTTACGTTTTCATTCACCAATGTTCAATTTTCAAATGTTGTATGCTCGCCTTAATCAATTTAGAACACTTACTTATTTCATAAAATTTCGACAGAGTTTCCTTTGTTTATTCATAAAATCCAACTTATTTAATATTAACATAAACCCAACAACAACAACAAGCACAAAAGCCGCAGTTAAACCACTAATAAATCCCTTCCACCGATTTAACATATAAAAATAGTATATAAATCCATATAGCCCCTTCCTCCATGTCAACCACTTATTAAGGCCTTAAGACACACATCTTACACAACACACACACGCGCACACAACTAAATTAAGAATTTACTTTGGTAAAGGTGCACTACATTATAAAATCTTCTATCATCAATATAAAATACTTACCAAATTTATTCGCAACTTGAGATCCTCCGAATAAGCTCCCTCATTCTTGATCCTTGCGTATTTGTGCAAACAACTTGAGATCTTCCCTTTTCCAATCACTTCTTCGAGTTCCGCTTTGGCTTTCACCAGTGTGCTGATGTTGTATCAGTACCGACACAAAGAGGTCCTGCAATACAAAAATTATATTTTAAAAAGATATATTAACCATTATGTAGGGAAAGTAGTCATTGTACAATATGTGACTTAATTTTATGACTTGTGAAATGTTCTTATTTTTTTGTTTTATTTTCCTGTTTTTCAATTTTGGCATACATGAAGGATTAGTGAAAATGAGTATGTAATTGTGAAAGGCCACAAACCAAGCACTTGTGTTCAATGTGGGTCCTGTCCATTTGTCGATTTATTCTGAGTCTTATTTTGAAATATTGAGTATTGTCCTCACCCTAGGTCCTATTCATTATACTAAATAATTATGAGTGTACAAAATAAATAAGACAATCATAAAGTCTGTAAGCATAAATTATAATGTTACCATAGAAGTAAGATCTTACTTGAATTGGTGAAATTAACAAAGGCATATCCCTATTGCCCCTGGGATCACTCGCGCAAACCAAGTATAGTCTTAGATCATCCCAAACCTATCTTAACAAGAGAAAGCGATGAATCATTATGTATACCCATCGCTTATATATTCTACCATACCCAAGTCTATATGATGAAATATCCCCATCAATCCATCTCTAATACAGGTAGCTATACATGTGACGTGGGGGTTATATGACCAAGTCTTACTCATCTACTCACGAAGGTGCCATCACGGTCCGCGTCGTACGTGCCCCGATAACTAAATTCCCCTTGGTACAATATCCACGAGTACACATGTAGTATGCATTTTACACATGTAACACGGAAAAAATATTCTCACAACACATGGAAATCTAAACAAAGTTTAGGAATTATTCACTCTAGTATCATTACAAAGTTATGTAAATAATGAACTTATCACATACAATAAACCTATGAATCACCCTAAACTTAATCTTACCCAACTCAAACCAAAACTCCATTAATGACCCCTAAACCTCCCATAAATCATTCATATATCATCTAAATAAAGTAACTATGATTTAAACATGATTAAAACATCAAAAACACAATATTAATTCAATATTTACTGATAAAACCCAATTCTCTATCAAGAACCCTAAAAATTCAATCTTAATCAATTTGATTCCATTCTCTAAATATTTACGCATATATTCAAGGGGTGTATGAATGATTCATAGTAGAAGTCAATTCATATACATAATAATCTAACATTTTCAACTCATATTGAAATACAAATAAACCAAACCAAAGAAAATTGACATCAATTACTACTTAATCACTACACAAATTGACATCAATAATTATATCTCATATAAACTAAGGTTGTGCAAGTAATGTAAATGGTAAAATCTTAAATTACGAAAGAAAGTGGGGTTTCCAAGGTTGTGCAAGTAATGTAAATGGTTAATTTTGGATCTTTTGGAGGTTTGACATCAAGGTTCAATGGATCTTTGGGGTCGGATGTGCTCTTTAACCAAGCCATTGAGGATAGTGGATTATCAGACTTAGGCTATAGGGGACAATATAAACTTGATGTAACAATAGAGATGAGGTAAGTTTGGTAATGGAAAGGCTAGTGTTAAAACCAAGCACTAAAAGCTTAGGATTCACTCCATTAAAGATGAAGAGGGTAATACTTGGGAGAATGATCAAGATGTTATTAATCATATTGTGGGATTATTTAAGAAACAACTTACAGAAGACCAAACTACCATCTTTAGTAGTGTAACTTCAAACCTTATTCCTTCTCTCATTTCCACTCTAGAGCTAAGAATCTGAAAAATGTATGGGCACATTATGATATACAATTGCAGTTACGATGATTTCAAGCCATGAGATAAAAAATAGATTAAAAAACTAACACAAACTTGAACTTTTAAAAAATGTACTAAATTGAAAACATAACATTCTGAATAACATCCTTAAACTTACCGAAGGTGGTCAACAAAAGGTTTTAGGGACATTATCTTTTTCTCCTTGATCCGAGGCAACACATTGTCAATGTAGAACTGTGATGGAGCATACTAGGGAATGTTTTTACTGTCCGTCTAGTATGAATAACACAATATTGTCCCAACAAAATACATGTCAAATTACAGAACATCTTATCGGTTAATAATAAGTGAAAGAATAAAATACATGTCAAATTAGTTAGAAATTACTTATCTTGGGGCAAAAACTAAACAAAAAAAACTAAGAAAATGGAAGATTAGTAGCTCTAGAACCTCGGGCACCATTGTTAGGCTTTTGAAGTGGAACATTCAATCAAACTTAAGATTAGTTTTATGCCATCAGGGGCTTTGGAAAACAACATGTCAAAGTTCGTAATGGGTTCAACAATCTTCCTTATAAAATGTTTTAAGAATGTGAAATCCCCATGCCCCTCTATCGATAAGTGTCCTGCAATTTCAATCATATATCTAAATACAATAAAATAATTTGAGTGTCACCCCCTTGGTGCCAAATTTTTTTGAGGTTATTTTTAGAGATTAAGAGTAACAAGACATGGGTTTTTTTAAATCTCCATAAGTTAACTTTTTTAACAAAAAAAATAAATTCATCAAACTCAAATTTAAACCAAATTCAAGCCAACAATATCTCTAAAATTAATCATAAAGTTGACCCTGAATATTAAACCAACAATAACTGTAAAATATTTCTAATAAATATCAGCCATTTACCTAATATGAACTCTAAATTTAGCATCTAACATAAATGGAGGGTATCAAACATAAATTAATATACAATCTCAACTAGTTTCAAACAAGAAGATCTTATAATCAAAATAATAATAAAAGACATGCATTAGATTTAGATTAGACAAAAGAGAGAAGAATTTACCAATCTAGGGGCTCCCTGAAGAAAAAGGAAGAAACATTTATGTTGGGTAAGTGGAGATTAAATCATTTTGGGGAGTGGTCTGAGATTTGGGCATTTGGATTTGAGGGCAAATCAAAATTTTGTGTGTATATTAAGAAGGGCACAGAGGTGCGTGGAGGCTACGGAGGTGAGTGGGTGGGGGAGGATGTCTATACAGGTGGGTGGATGGTCGAGGATGGTGGAGGATGGAGACAGAGGTTCATGGATGGTGGAGGATGACAGAGGTGAGGGACTGAGAGTGTGAGAGGGAGAGGGAGCGAGAGAGAGAGTGTGGGGGCTGAGAAGAAGAGAGCGGGAGCTTCAAAAAATTAAGGGGATAATTTTTGGGGGAGTATTTATATTTTAATGAAGTGTACTTAATTTTGGCACACTTTTAAACAGTGCCAAAATTTGGCATTGTTTTAAAGTGTGCCAAATTTCTATTAAACCGTGCCAAAATCTGGCACAGTTTTAAGCTGTGCCAGAATTTTAATATCAGGGTGTGCCAAAATGTTGTTTTTGGTGTAGTGATAAGGCATACTGTTAGAAATGCAATTTAGAGATGTTCAAGAGTCCTTTGGATCGTTCCTAGGTCCGGGAGTTGACTTTGGGTTAAATGTGGCTCAAAAGCGCACATCGATCCTTTGAACGGGAGATCATCGGACGGAAACGAATTCGTCCGTCTGAAGGTAAGTCAAAATCGCACACGAGGTGGACCGTTGGAAAGGTTAGGATATGTATTTTGACATTCCAAAGAGTTTTGCTTGGTTCGGAAAGTTAACCTTGGCAATCGGGGCCCGAAAGCATCCGGTGACCTCTCAAAGTAATACAAAGCATTTATCTGTACCGTAAATTAGAATCACGCACGAAGCAGAGCGTTGGAAAGGTTATTCAGTACCCTTTGGAGATTCATTTAGTCTTATTCAATCTGAGGAGTTTCTTTTGGTCAAACGGCGATCGAGAGCACCCAGCGACCTCTAGATTAATTTTTAGGGGAAACTGATCATTCGTCTGAACGGTTCGAGGATTCAAAGAGCTTTATCTTCGACGATAGAGTTGATAGGAGTCAAACGGGTTCCAAGAGCACTCTAAGACCTCTAGATTGATACTCAGAGTGCGACCTAGGTTTTGTAGTGAAATGAGGAGGTGCTAGGGACCTAAGGAGAGACTTAGGTGGTCTTAAAATGTGGTGTCTACACCAGCTAAGACACAAAAAATAATACATGACGTAACTGTTACCACTAAGGCCTTTTTGGTGGGACACATAACACAACATATAATTCGTACATCCCCAGGTGTATACCACCGGTGTCCCTAAAGATCCTATTCATTACATGTTGCATTATTATCTCAATCCCAAACTCGAAGGTCTACCTAAGGTTAACTACCTTGTTACTACAGATGATCATTGTTAATTATGTGACCTTTGCCTTAAATGTCCAACTACTCTAGTCACAACTCATAATATACATTCATCTGCTAATGACCGCTAAGGGTCCCACCCACAAATATAACATCTTGTTAACTAAGGCTGGATGTACCTATTCCTAAGTGTTGACCCACACAATTTATAGACGTTCATGAAATTAATCATCAATCACGGTGTTACCCTAAGGATCGAATTTGCCTACTCGTCTCATAAACACAGACCACTCATAAGTGTCGCAGCTAAGGATACATGCATTTTGAACCTCAATTCATCATTACTTAGTCATGACATTCTAACTATCAATCTCTTCCGTTCATTACACACAAATTTATTCCATCTAATCAATGGGAGACATCTCATTATATCAACATCTCCAAAGACTCTATGTCATCAAAGGCTGGAATACACATATTTCACATTAAGAACCATAATGTCACCACTATTGGCTTGCATGGACACCCATAAATTAATAACATATTTAATCAGAAGTGAGAAAGGGATTGATAACAACTAATTTGATTGTATGCCACTTGGAACTAACTTACTTGTCATGCTAAACTCTTTGACTTAACCATCCAGGACACGAACTAAAATCGTCACCAAACTAGTGTGACCGGCCCAAACCAACACCGACGTCAAAAGATCCACAACCGATCTCGCCACATCACTCCCGAAAGGAACCTTGCAGTTAGAGCTATGATACCATTTGTAATGCCCTAACCTGGATTTATATGTTACCTGTGAGTCAACCAATTAAACTCGAGCGTTAGGTGTGAACTGCAATAAAATAACCAAAATAATATTTCTAGTCCACTTTAATTTTAATTAAAATTTCACATCATAACATGCGATTTCAAATTTCAAGATGAAATACATGGGGACCCATGGGGAGCACCCCCATAGTCCAAGTAAATAGAGCTACCAACATAAAACATAAATAAAATATACTTACTTGTATAGCGCTCTAAAAATATGAAGCTTCTCCTAGCTTGTCGTAACAAAGTGGGGATTTGAACCTATGCCCAGTGGGATTTATACAAGCAGTATATAAACGAACGCCGGAAAGTAATACTCAAGCGCTACAACTACATGCATACGAAAATATGTATATATCTACATATGTATACTTTTAAAAAACACATATTCTAATGGATTAATCAATTTATTTCAGAAAACCTTACTTATCCAGATTAATTAACCTTACTATTATTTAAGGCTTTGTTTAATTATACTTAGCATCCCCACTTTGTTTAACGCACCCAGTTCAACACTTGAAACCTCTCCACTTAATTTATTAAAACCATTCCTTCATCGAAATTTATCCCTTTATTTATTCAAATACCCTATAGTATTTTCATTGAAACTCGTCATTTCAACACAAGCAATCCCTTTGTTAGAAAATACTTATTTAATCTTTTGAAAATCCTCTTCACAACACATCCTTGTGTTATGTATGAGTTTAACCATGTAGGTTGCTTAACCACTTATTTTATTTACTCCCTTTAACCCTTTTTATTTCTTTATGGGCATTAATATATTTACACATTTACTTGTCCATTTCACCTTTACCGGAACATTTATTACATTCATTCAAGTTAGGTTGTATTAACACATTTTATCACACAACCCATTTATTGCTATGTTCCATATTTCCTTTGTCCTTTCTCGGAATCTTCCTATGCCACATACTTACATGGGCTCCACACCGACGGCTATGCACACCATATGCTCTGGCTAGTGATTTAGGATTTTTCACCTAAGGGCTCCTGGCCCTTCTTACTTTATCCTGGTATCCTCCGAGTTCGTTAAATGTGTTTTAACATTTTACAAATGTCCACATTATTTCATTTCCTAACTGTTACCCGAACGAAGCCAAAATCCGTACTTAATCGTCCGTTTTTTTTTTCATTCACACTTGGAAAATGATTTCTTTCTCCTTTAAGTCCTTTATTCACACACATGTCGATTTTATGCCAAAATCATTTACGCCTTTTAAGACTTGATTAAATTTCAACCATACTAATATAAAAACATTTATTAACATTTTTATTCCATAAAAATATTCCACTTTAAGTATATTACCAATTTATCCTTTTTATGCAAAATTTTCAATTTAATCCTTTAACAAATGTTATTTTCCCCAAAAATGGTTATTAAGTTTCCAACTTAACATTTTAAACACCTTTTAACCATTTTAACACTTGTTCAATATCATAATTACGCCACTTTCTGACTTGCTACTTTAACATCTTTAATATATAAAATCACACCTTTTTTACATATTAAAGCCCCATTTTCTCAACATTTTAAATACACTCTTTATTTGTGAAATTTTGCATCTTAATACCCACTTCATTTCATACACATATTTAACCTCTTTAACTTCCTTTATTCACTTTTAAACCACAATTTATGTAAAACCATATCTTTCACAGATTTCAACATTTAAACCACTTTATTTTCTAAATGGGTTTATATACTTATTAAGTGTAGGTTTACCTTTTTCATTTATCTCCATTTATTCATGTAGGAAATCATCATTTAATCTCACAAAATGGATCATAAATGCCTAACACATTTTTTGTTACACAAAATCAGATTTTCTTTCCTTTAAAACATCATTATAATACATTTTATCCCTTAAAAGGTTGAAGCTACATATTCTGATATTTTTTACATTTCAAAACTCATTTTAAATTACCCATTGGAAACCCATTTTCATATAAATGAGAAGATAATTATTAATCAACACTTAGATGCAAACTCACATCATTCTATATATATTTTTCCTAATATATGTAAATAAACATGTTGATTTTACACTATACTAAACAAACATAAATCAAATTTAGTTCACCCACCTCAATAAGCTCTAACAATGGTGGAAATGGTGAAGAAGATGGAGGACCCCCTTCCCCCACCCCCCACCTCCAAAGGTGGCCTCAAGGGGGTCTCTTAAATCCTTCTCAAGCTTGACTCCATTGTTTCTCCAAGAGTGCTCCAAATTATTATTTCACGAGTTCATCTTTCATCCTCAAAATGCCTCCCTCAAATACCCATCAACAATGCCAAGAGCGCCATCTTCATCTTCTAGCAAGTTGTCCTAGGGTTTCTACAAGTGTTTAGGAGCTTAGGTGTGGTATCTAATGGTGGAAAATGGACATAAGTGTGGTGGGAAGGGATGAAAATAATTTTGGATAGAAGGCTTTCCTCTATGGATGCCCAAACTAGAGAGAGATGTTTAGAAATCTGATGGTTTTTTCTCTCTCCCCACTCACACGATCCCATTCTTATAACCCAAACAAGTGGGATGTTACCAAATGTGGCAATATCATCACCCAAATCAAGTCCTAGTTAGTCCCAAAATCAATAACTCACCACATCCAACGATTGACATCAAGACACACTTAATAAAATAGCCGAACTGTTTGAGACCTGCTAGGGGCGGTCGATCGCGGCTAGAGGGGCGGTCGACCAGGCCTTGTGTAAAAACTTATTTTTTTTGAAATTTTTACTCTTGATATTTTTTTTTACATTTTTTGCACCTCAAATGTTTGGTCAAATTATCTTTATCATCCTCGAGGGCTTCTACAAAAATCACGCAAGTTTCTAATCTTATGTGTCACGCACCGTCAAAAGTAGGCATTGTATTTACCAAGTCCATGTCACGTCCGTTCCTCGACCAATTTGTGTAGAACTACATTAATATAATAATTGTAACTATACGAATTCAAATTCCCATCCATGCGAACCATGCAACGTGGAATTTTCTTGTTAACCCCTATGCGCAACACGTTACTCTATGCACAATTCTAGTTCACTCTTTTGTGTATTTGTTTCCTCAATAATTTCTTCAAATACAATATTCAAATTATAATCAAAATATTTATTTCTAGGGTATGGTATTACATCATCAGCGTGATGATTCATCGTTCTTGGGTGTTTTTCCACTTTGACTTCATGAAATTGATCTAAAAACCTTTGGATGATCTTTATGTAGGGTGCTAAGCTAAGATGCTTCAACATACATTCACCATTGACTTGATTGGCCACCAAATTGGAATATCCTTTAATGCAAAGTGAACAATTACCTCATTATAGGGTTTTGAGAAACCCTAAAATTAATACCTCACACTTTATCTCATTATTTGAATAGTAAAAGTCCAACTTAAAATACAGAGTTATCTCTTCCTTCCCTTTGGAAAAGATAACTCATGTTCCTCCTTTTCTTTTAGCAAATGAAAATCAAACTCCATGGACCACTTTTCCAAATCTACGTGACAAAGATTGTCATGTAAATCGTCACCTAGAATATCTTCGTGAGGTGGCTGAAATAATCTTGAGGGAAAAATGACCAAACGATTTGCATAGGCTTGGATATTGATCGTATGAGGGACCCTACACTTCAAATCATACTCAGAGAGAATGAGGAACCGCCTTACTACTCTGGAAATCAAGATTATTCGTGTCAGCTAATACTTAGTTGGATAACATCTTGTCACCATATGGATAGTGAAAGATAACATATAATGTCCAATTTTTTTTTGCAAAAAAGTCTAGATTCAAACAGTGCCTCTCTATTATGGTATATCTTGCCTCAAGACCATGGATAATTCTACTTAGATAGTAGCTATGTTTCTCTTATCCATCATTTTCTTATGCTAAAATTGCATCGATGAACCTCATAGTGTAGGTGCGATAGAGAAACAAAGGTATTCTAGCTTTAGGTGGAATCATCGTTTAACGAAAAGTTACCAATCTCTTAATATTTTCAAAGGAATCTTGGTGTGGTTCCTCCCATGTAAACTCTATGGTTATTATCAACAACTGTAATAATGGATGAGTGATCTCAGATGGATATGGGGCAAATCTTTCGAGGTAGGAAATCTTTCCAAAGAAACTATTCAGATCCTTCTGCGTCTATGGATAAGGCATGTCAATGAGGGATTTCTACTTGTCTTGTTCACTCTTAACCCCTTGCCAATCCACCACAAATCCTGAGAATTTTCAATTCATTATACCAAAGGCACACTTGAGTGGGTTCAATTTAAATTGTATTTTCTACACCGGTTGAAGACTTTTCTCAAATCCGCTAAATGCTAGTCTTCCTTCTTCGATTTCATTAGAAAATCATCCACATAGAACTCCAAAATTTCATGAAAGAGGTCATGGAAAATGGCCATCATTATTCTCTATTGGGTTACCCCCACATTTTTTAGACGGAAAGGCATGACAGCATAAATGAAGTTTCCTAAGGGGTTTCTAAAAGTTGTTTTTTCTGCATCACCTGGATCCATCTTGATCTTGTTATATCCCCCATAACCATCGATGAAGTTATACATCTCATGGCAGCTGTTGAATTGATCAAACTATCAATTGAACGTAGAGGGAACTCACCTTTGGGGCATGCTCTGTTAAGATATCTATAGTGTGTCACCCCACCCAATTAAATACCGGGTGATCAGCCCTTCATCCAATTGAAACATGAATCTCATATGGATTATTTTTAGCATCACTATCGAAGCCTTTTTAAATTTAAATAACCACCTAGTTTTCAAAAAGACTGATGCAAAATTTTATCTTTTTATTAAACAATAATAAGTGAAAAAATCACAATAACCAAACCATCCATGTAGTAAAATAATCTGAATTAAACACAAGATAAATAACTGAAATAAAATGGTACCGAATAAACTATCGGTTCTAAAATATAAAATCCAACTAACCATCTAATAAAATCAAACTGCGTCCAGAAAAACAAAGTCTGATAAAGTGAAGAAAATAAAATACTGAAGGAGGGACATGCCCAACTGAAATAACTGAATTGCGTCCTACTATAGGGATAAGTAATAGAAGCGTCTAAGTCCAAATCTTGCAAGCATCCACATGTGCTACAGTTACGCATCCCTGGAACAGATGATCAAACTCAGCGTCTTGTGGCTGGACACTTAAAAGGTCTTGGATTTTTTTTACAAGTCCGGGTTAGAGCCCAAGTAAAATCATTTGAAAACATTTAAAAAGTATTTAAATTTCAATTTAAATGAACATTTAGTTGATACACATGTTAGGCTGCGTACACTCGCTTGAGTTCCTCACCTCTCATCTATAGTGCGCACCTATCATCCCACCTAGTCAAGATACTGAATCTAACTTATGGATAAGAGAAACATTGTTTAGATATACACTATCTAGTCTTCTTACTATCAAAAATAAGTAAGATTAAACATCCAAGAGTATATATATATATATATATATAATAATAATAATGCATCTCCAATACAGGTCATAACGATGCGCACTTGCGTACTCTGCTTTCAGTCCAAGTACCTCTCGTACGTAATCACGGACTATCGGTTCGAAATGTCTCATCGAACCATTAATCAAATCACACATATTGGAGGCGAACATAGTATTAAGTCTTTGGGGATGCGCACATACTTAACGTACCCAAATGACTTTCCATCATCACTATTTCACTCACATAGTTATCCACTATCAACACTATACTCTGGGGCACAAATTCGGACCTCGCTAGAATCGTCAAGGTGGGATCGCCCACTACACGGTACCCCCATGATAGCAATTAGCCTAGGTATGTTGGCGTATACAAAAAGCACATAATAGGTACACAGTCACCCTAACCATATGTATATTCAATATAGGCACACACGCGACCTATAATAAATTCATATATGTATACACTCAACCTATTATAATTCGTACAGCTATACTCTCACCTATAATAACCACCCGTGTGTAGTATTTATCTCTCGAATACTCATCGTACAATTTATTCACATTTACACTTCTCAATTATATTTACTCGAGAATTATTCTCTACTATAATATTCCTCCTCATCCTTTTAGAAATTTCAGAAGTTAACACCTCACGATTCTACTGGAACTAATCCTTAGGTAATAATTTACTCCTCCCGTAACCTAATTCATAAATTCCCGATACGCAACACAATCGGTTAAATCTCGTAGGCCCTAGTATAATTTTATTATAATTATGAATAAGCCTAAGCCTCGACCACAGGTATACTGAAATTCTTAAAGTCCTCGTATAGTTCATTACTTATTTTATACCCCGATTTAATTTCTAACTACTGATTTCGATCTCGGACACCCTTTTGTAGAAAAATAATAACTAATTCAAAACAAATCAGAAAAATATGAGATCGATGCCCACACGATCATAATGAAAAGATCAATAAATTTTAATTTTTGACGTAAATTGAACCGGGTCGACCTCAAAACCGAACGGGTTCGCCGCACCAGATCTGTGAACCTTCTTCTTCTCTAACTCGTTTTCCCTCCATTTTTGACACCTCAAACCTTCATGAAACCTCACCAAATTTCAAGCCAAAATAACTAATCACTACATAGATTTATAGGAATGATTTCCAACATAAATTAATCATTAATTCATCATGAATTTAATCCAAAAATCGATTAACCTCTAAAAGTACACAAAACCCTAGTTTCTCAAGTTCTTCACATCTTTTAATCAAGAACCCATATTTCATTCACATAAATCATTCCACACCCTCTGATTTTGTGTCACCATCATAAATAAATATCACTACATGAAATCCTACTTCAATTCATGGACTATACCCCCCCCCAAAAAAAAAAAAAAATCATATAAATGTTCCAAAAACATGCAAATCAAACCCTATTCTACATAGGTATTATAAAATGCTTAATATAAACGCAAGATAAATATTTGCCTCTTAATTAAAGGTCTAACTTCATTTGTTCATGATGGATTTGTTGGTTTTTCCCTTCAATCAACTCTCCAATGATGTTTGTGGTGCAAGAATCACTTGAATCTCTCAAGGCTTAAGCTTCAAAAATGGCTTCTCTTTCTTCTCTAATGGACTATTTTTGCTTTCTCTCTTTCTAACCCTAGCATCTCCCAACTGTATACTGATAAAGGCTTTGTAAATTTGTAGGTCTCTTTACCCTATTTTACCAAATGACCAAAATGCCCTCCTACGGTGTCGATTTGGCCTAAAATTGCCCCAAGACCCAAACTATACCCCCGTGTATATTATTCTGACCCTTCTGGAATCAACCATGACCTTTAAATCCTCATTTGAGTCACTTTATAAAATCATCTTATTTCCACCTCAAAATACGATACACGTAAAATTCAAATAGATCGAATTAATTTAAACTCTAAATCACCAAATTAAATAATTTCTCCGAAATAAATAAATTCCAAATCGACGATTTAAATAAATGGTAAATCACCAATTTAATTAAATCCTATATCCTTAGAAATACAGGGTGTTACATAAAGTCCACACAAATATGAATTTGTGTTATATCTTTCTTCCCCACTAGCACAATATTGGAAAGACAGATTAAATACTGAATTGGCTTAATAAATGTGGATGCCAATAATCCTTACACCTCAGGCTTAATCTTGAGATCTAGCTCAGGGTTATATGTTCGGGTTTCCTACTTGATTGGGATTACTGGGAGAATAAAATTTCACTTGTGGTAGCTTATCTGTTGGTATAACCCTGACATCTTAGTGTGCTTCCACGCGAAGACATATTTATATTCTTGAATCATCTTGATTAGATCTATATTCTTTTCTTTCTCCATATCTTTTGAAATAAAGATTGGAATCATCTTGAGTAGATCTAGCTTCTTTTCTTTCTCCATATCTTTTGAAATAAAGATTGGCATTGGTTCTTCTCAACCGCTAGCCAAATCAATATTCTCAAACTCTCGCACTTGGGGCTTTGGGTGATCTTGCATACATGTAGACTCTTCTTTAATATCCTCAATGAACTCATGGATATTGGAATTATCAATCAAAAAACATTATCCTCAATTATCCAATAGAAAACATCATACTCTGGGTCAGTTTGCTCATGAAAATTTATTGCCCACTCACACTTTCAAAGGGGATATTTCCATCACTAAGGAAAACATTTTTACATTTTTGCTCAGGAGGTCTAAGTGCATTTATTTCCTTAGAGCTTCCACCAGTTCCATCTATGGTATGCTGAATCTTCTTAACCCACTCTGGCATCTCAATTCTTATTTAACTGGTTCAATCATCAATTTTATTCAATATCTGATTTGTTTAGAGATAGCATGAGCTTTTGGAATGACCTCGTTCACTTTCTCAAATTGCATAGCTTCCTCTGGTTCCTCATCTTGATCCTTCCGAGGTCCCAACCTGCCCTTGATCGTGGGCACCCTCACACCTTCGATACACCTCATAAGAATATTTATATCATCATTCACCTTTGTGTAAAAGGAAATATCCACCAAGTATTCTTCATTTTTCGTAAAAAGATTTTCATTTGCCTGGGTCACAATATCAGTGCCCTTCACATTTGATTTGGCACATTGATGTTATCAAAGGAACCAAACTGTGGTTAGGCATCCAAACTCTTCCAATCAAAAGATGGTCGCAAATTCCTGGCTCAATCACGTGGAATTTTATGCATAATGTGAGATTACCCATCACTATTCCAACATTCACATAACCAATGGATATTTCAAGCTTGGTTGCCATTGCCTGAGATTGAAAGAACCATGGTGATCAATCTGTTCTATGAGATATTAGTTCAATAGAAAAGTTTAATTGACATAATATTAATCGAAGAACCTCCATGCATCAAAGCTCAGGGAAAACTAGTTTTGTTTATACTTTTTGTCACATATAAAGGCATGTTTGGGGGGAGGGGGTGCTAATTTGTCTATCTAGTGTCAAACAAAGTTATTTCAAAAATAAATTTATGTATTAACCTGACCATGTAACCTTTCTATATGAGACATGAAATTAAATTTTCTTTATTATCACCAAAATTATTTGTGTAATGTCCAACCGTTTGTCCCGGGCCATTCCAACTTTATCAAATAACTATGCAAAATTTGGTGAGTTAGACACAACTTGATACTCCTATCTTGGATCCACCTCATAATCTTCTATCCGATAAGATTTCCCAATATCTATTATACTTTGATTGACGTAGACAATGACCATATTAGACAATCATACTAAATATATGTTATACATCATTTGGAACTCTTCGTCCTCTATCTTTTCCCTTCTCATTTGAGCTTTTGTCTCCTCATCAAAAACAACCACCATATATGCTCCATGAGATAGTAGTGGATTATTATTGTTGCTAACATGGGATCATGGGATGACAACCACGCCAATGTATATGAAAATATTTGGGGTCAACTTGCACGTTTAATACGATAGAATAAGGTGGAGAGTTCTTTGGTGGATAAACTAGACCATCTGTTACCATGGTGTAATAACAATTTATTACCTCTTCAACAAAGCAAGGAAATGGGGGTGGATCCTCTTGGTTATAATTTCTCTTGTTATTCTTCTTACTTGTTTTACCACCCGATTGAGATTCTTCTCCACCCTTTGTATAGTTCACTCACGGTGCTTGGCCTTGTACACCTTCTTAGATGACTTGTTTCTTTCACATGACATTTGTCATAATAGGGTTGGGGCGAATAACTAATGATATGTTTTGGGCAGCCACTGTGAGATATTTAAACGTTTCTTTTCGGGTCCCATTTATCAGATAACAAATGTACTCAAATAGTAACCCCTCACCATAAATCTAAGCAACCTTTATCTATGTGGAATCTTTTATAATATCCAAAAATGTTTCTATAAACCTTATAATATAAGTCATCACTTCCTCCCTTGGACTTTACCTCTCCTTAGCAAGTTGTGCCAATGTAAACTCATCTTCTTCTAGAAAACATTTTTAGAGAAATCAAATGTGCATGTCCTCACACTTAGCCACACTCCTAGGGTATAATTGAAAGTACCAAGTGTAAGCCTTATTTGTTAAAGAACGGGAAAACTCCCTCAAATGGAGATTTTCATGGTTGTAGTGAGCCCTTAAGTGCTCGAGAAAATTCTTAGGGTGACATACTCCTCAAGGTAAGGTTCACCATTTTACTCCTCTAGATAAGGAGTAAGAAAATCATCATAGATGGACACCGCCTCACTAGGATATTGTGAAGATGCCATCGTTTTCAACATTTCTCATTTGGCTTACTCAATGGGAAAATATGGCGAGGGATTTGGTTCCACTACCTTGGATTTTTGTATATTAACCTCAAATAAGGCACTAGTAGCAACTGGTGCTTCAATGGTTGGTGTAGCTATGGGAGCAATAATAATCAACGAGGTACCCACAAGTTTTGGAGGTGGAATGGGTACTCCCGTTAAAGGAATAATAAGTAGTGCCGCTGGAGTAATAAATGAACACGGGTCCATCATGGAAACAATCATAACCATTCCTTATTGAGTTTATAAAAATTCATGAACTTGGCCGTAATATTTGTCATTTGTTTGGGCCCCATCACATAACTCATGGAAGCTCGACCCACTTGAGCTTTTCTAGTGGAAAAAACAACTGGAGGAACCTCAACAGCAAAAGTAATATTTTTTTCCTCCTCTTATTGAATATCATCAAAGGTAAGGGTAAGGTTTATAATATCATTCACCATTTCTAGGAGAATATCTCCACAGTAGAGTCATCAAATGCAAGAGAGTAGTTGTCGAGGTGTTAGGGTGCTTATAGATAAAGTGACGCATAACACCTATTAATGGTGATAAAATAGTAATAAATGTGCTTTTGATGGTGATGAAAAACTAGTCTATATATCATGATGATTTGTAATAAATACAATTGTTTGGATAATAAATGAACTTATGCTGGAAGTTAGTCAGAAGGAGAGAGAAGAAATCACTATAAATACAACCTAGTGGGTAGGTAAGCACCAACATGTAGGTAGTATAATGTTTAAAGCTCAATGAATGATTGACTTCTTAGGAAGAACTGGACAAGAGTATTAATGGAGGATAGTAAAATCTCTGGTTTGCAAACTATAAGAAAAATGACCTTTAGTGGCAAAAATTTTGCACCAAATTATGAATAATTCGCCCCCTAATCTTTTAGTGGAAAAAACAATTCATCATGATATTGCTATTAAAATTGTACCGAGGAATATTTTCATGTCAATTTATAAAAATCTCCACTAAAAGTTGATATTTAAGGGCAAAATCACTCGCCGCCAACACATCTCTTTCTGTGGAGAATAAATTTTCAACTAATAAAGATTAAATTGTCCCGAAATAGTTGATAGTTTACCGCCAAAAGGCTATTTTTCATTGAAAAATAAATATTCACTGCCTAAAGGGACTTTTCATGGAAAAAAATTGTCACAATTGATCTTAAATTTTTATGGAAAACTTTCCTGGAAATTTAATTTTGCCACTAAATGAAATTTTTTTCGCAAAAAACTTCTCAATAAATTGATGCAATATTTACCACAATACATATATACATTGCTTTTCATGATTTTATTTCTTGTCTTCCTATTTCATATAATACTCAAAATAACTCATATAAACAATTCCAATATAGCATTGACATTTATATAGCTGATAAAGATAGAAATCTTAGAAAAACAAATCTTTGTCTCAAAAGTTCTGATGCTAAACACTATTTCAAACAAATTATTTAAAATAAATGTATCACCATTTGAAAAAAATAAATTAAACAAGAGTCATTCCAATACATAATGCTTCTCGATCGTTACTCTACTGCTTGTCTATAAAATCTTCCAATAAATCTGCAAAAAACATAAAGAACTTGTTAAGAACTAACTATCACTTGAAAAGAACAATGACAATAGATTTTGCAAGCTTAATCAAAATATATTTATAAATATCACCTACAAGTCTTGCAAAATAATAATAAAAATATCATGAATCACATTCATTAACATTAAATTAATTTCCCAATTATATTACTTCCCCCAAAACACACATAAGCTTTTCTTGTAAAAGAGCAAAATACAAGACAAAATAAATGAGCAACTAAAAATACAAAAGGTTGTCCATAAAAACTAGCCAATATGATATCATTTCACCATGTGATTTAAATTCTAGATAACTCAACACCATTCAACTCTTTGCTTAAAGGGTATTATTGTGTGGGGGTGGTGGTGAATTACGAGTTTTGGTAAAAGTAATTGCATGGTAGTCATAATTACAATGTGAGTGTGTGATTTGTGA
Organism: Sambucus nigra; assembly: GCA_949130495.1. Lineage (NCBI taxonomy): Eukaryota > Viridiplantae > Streptophyta > Magnoliopsida > Dipsacales > Adoxaceae > Sambucus > Sambucus nigra. The sequence continues at coordinate 154,486,518 of OX422213.1, forward strand.
ATGTGATCGTATGGTGTGTTTTGTGAATCCGAGCATGTAAGATGTCACTACACCAAATCTGCCCATTTGTCAAGGTCATTGACCTTGACAAATTCACCTTGTCAAGGTCAATGACCGTGACATTTCGAGGCGAGACAACTTTTTTTGTCACGGTCGTGTCACGGTCATTGACCTTGACATAAAACTCGCGTTTTGTGTCACGGTCGTGTCAAGGTCAATGACCGTGACACGTTTGTCACGGTCATTGACCGTGATAAAGCCGTGATCCTTAGTAAAAAAATTGTCACGGTCATTGACCGTGACAAGGCCGTGACAAAATTGTCAGGGACTTGTCACGGTCAATGACCGTGACAATTCTGGGCAGAATTAAAAAAAAACTGCTGGGCAGTATGGCCACTGCCACTGCCCAGCAGTATATTTGTACCTGTTATAGCAACGTTGTACCTGTTCCACACATCATATATCCGAACAAACTAAAGATAATGCAAATATATATTCAAATAAGAAACTATTTAAAAAGAAACAACATCACCATCATTTTATCTCAAATCTACAAACTATTTGCATGGAAAAGAGATTTTGTACCGCAACGCTCGGGAACACCTCCTTATCCTTCCCTTCTCGTCCGAGTAGCCACATAAGTATAGAGCATATGTGGCCTACCCTTAGGGCCACTCCCTGTCCCCTGAATTGAAATAAAGTAAAATTAGTATCCGCCCCTCAAATATAGATAAATATAAATTGTAATTGAAATCGAAATCGAAATTGACATATAAATATAAATACATTACCTGTAGTGTCACTCAAACAGCTAACTTGAGCTCATATGGCACCTCCTTCCAACTAATGTACCCCGGGCAATCGTGTCAATTATAATTCTCTTCATATCTAAACACTAAGAAATACCATAATCCTATGGAGGTATGCGTTGCAAATTCCTTCCAACCGTTGTGTAGCCAAAAATCAGCAGTTGAAGTTGTCAACTCCACCTTTGAATGGGGTATGGAAAGTGGTGGGGTATGGAAAGTGGAATTGACAACTTCAACCGGTGATGTTTGGCTACGTAACGGTTGGGAGGAATTTGCAGAGCATCGCTCCATAGGATTATGGCATTTCTTAGTGTTCGGATAGACGAAGAGATTCAGTTTCCTCTCCACAAATAGGAGACCCCAAATAACTATGTACTAATCACCTATTAAAGGTAAGAAGCGTATATTCATGGATTAGTATAAACAAAACTTAGATGTAGTTGGAATATTTATGTATTAATCTCCTCTCCACACACGCACACTACACAAGAGTGAAAATGATAAAGTGCAGATCAAGTAAAAGCATTAAAAATGGATGTTTCGGTACAAATTGAAATAATTATTACAAATTGAAAAATTGTTTCAAATTCGGGTTATCATAAAAAATGGATTGATATTCGGTAGGAGCATCCAAGTCATCCACACTACTATTTAGACGCCTTGGCGCGTGTTGGACAATTGACCACGGCTCGTTGTTGATATACTCCGAGTAAAACACTTGCTTAACCTTTTGAAATACACAAACAAATGGCTCATCGCTCACGTGGTCGTTGCTCTTCAACTTGGACAAGTCAACCATGATCAAATTGGTGACAGGATCAACTTTAGAAGCATTTTTATCCTCAACTCTTACCCATTCACAGTAAAATACAACCTCTTTGAAGCTTATATAATCCAATTCAAATATATTTTGAATTACACCATAGTAAGTCATTTCAGCTTCAACGAGGTTTTTATCTTTTGCGCTTGCTCGAAAGAAAGTAAGAGCCTTGTATGAAATACCCGAGTTCTGTACATTTGTACTTTCCTCGTACACTTTAGCGCCGAAAATGTAACCGTTCAATCGATATTTTTTGTACTCTTGTGCCACGAACAAGGGTCCAGTGGCTAGACGAGCAAGCCTTGATGTCGCATCACCCATCTTTAGGAGCTGAGAATATAGATAAATTAATTATATTAGTGGTAAAATATGAGTGTAATGTAACGTTATATAACGACTGTTTTCATTGTAATTACCTCTTGTGTCAACCATAGCCTAAATTCGCTGTCTGATTGTACCACTGTTTTTCGTCTTTTATTGTTCTCACAGGCTTCATATTTACTGCATATTACAAAATTAATCATGTATAAAATAATCTAAAATAATGTTAAACATTATAATATTCGAAACTTACTTTTTCCATTCTTCGACATCTTCATGTGTGTCAAATAGATAACGAGCTACTTGTTCATGTTGCAAACTCGTTAATTTCACTCGTTTTCCCATCACATTACCACCATCATCGAGGAATTCATCAGTGTCATCAACGCTGGTAGAGTCAGTCATATATTCCCGAGTATATATTGATGACTCCACGGTGATGTATTCCTCTGCAATTGATCCTGCAATGTATCGCGTATTCTTGACGTAATCTTTAAAAACTTTCATCAATCTTTCAAACGGATACATCCACCGATATCTAACTGGACCACAAAGAAGTGCCTCGTCGCATAGGTGTACCAACAAGTGAACACTTATGTCAAAGAATGCTGGGGGAAAGTACTTCTCCAATACACAAATCGCTTCGTTCACAGCCAATTTTGCGGCCACTATGTGTTCTCGATTCACTACCTTCTCACACAAGAGGGAGAAGGTAATACTAATTTGCATAATAGCCCTACGCAAATCCTTGTGCTTGGAGAAACAGTGCTTAAACAATAGAGGAACCAATTGCATGATCACATGCCAATCGTGGGACTTACACTTATGTAAATCATGAGTAGCATAATTCACAATCCTTTGCAAGTTGGACGAAAAAGTAGATGGGCCCTTAAAATTATATATTGTGTCTAGAAGCACCTTCCTTTCCTCACTCGTCAAAGTAAACGCACCAGGGGGAATTATTGTCCTTCCCCTACTATCTTCTTTCAACCATAGTTGTGGTTTAAGTTTTAACGTGTTAAGGTCTTTTCGTGCATTTTCTCCATCCTTCGAATGACTCCCCCCAAGGCAAGTACCCACAATATGTTCAGCGAAGTTCTTCTCTGCATGCATCACATCCAATACATGGCGCACCGGGTTTTTCTTCCAATAAGGCAAGTCAAATAAAATTGACCTCCGAGACCATGCCTTTCTTATCTCAGTTTCATTCCCAGTTGGGGTCTTCTTATGCTTGACATTCTTAAATTTGGGATTCTTACCTGGCATATTTGGGCCACATTGAGAAGATTTACTTTCAATTTCTGAACCCGAAAGTTGTCTCGGCGGTAGCCTATGTTCAACTCCGCCCAATAAAAAATTGGAAGCTTTCTCAAATCTGAAACTATGAGCTGGGGGTAAAAACCTCCTGTGGCAATGGTATACATTTTTTAAGCTGGAGGATAGACGAAGAGATTCAGTCTCCTCTCCACAAATAGGACACCCCAAATAACCATGTACTACACATCCGGATAATGTCCCATAAGCTGGAAAATCATGAATTGCCCACATCAACATAGCTTTCAGCGTAAACTCTTCTTTTCTAAAAGAGTCAAATGATTGCACACCATCTTCCCACAACTCATTTAATTCTTCTACCAAAGGAGCCAGGTAGATATCAATGTCTTCACTTGGTGCCTTTGGCCCAGGTATCAATAAAGCCATCATCGAAAATTCAGGTCTCATACACTGTGAAGGAGGGAGGTTGAGTGGGGCTAGGATCACTGGCCATACACTCTGATTGGTGCTTAGATTTCCAAATGGATTGAAACCATCTGTTGATATAGCCAAACGAATGTTGCGTTGTTCTCGAGCAAAATCGGGATACTCATAATTCATCCTCCGCCAGGCAGTAGAATCAATAGGATGACGCATGATATTACCCCCTACTTCTGCCCTAGCATGCCAAGTCATTGCCTCTGCAATCCATGGTACTGTGAAAAATCGCTTTAATCTAGGCCCAACGGGAAAATATTTCAATACTTTTTGAGGCACTTTTGAGCTTGTGCCTTCCTTACTAGTAGATTGGACATATCTAGGTTCATCGCATACCGGACAACGATCGAGATTTTCATACTCCTTTCGGTATAGTATGCAGTCATACACACAAGCATGAATCGATTTATACTTCATTCCCAAACCTTTCAAACTGTTCTTCATAACAGGATAGCTATTTGGAAGTGTATTCACCTTGGGTAATAAGCCCTTCACCCATTTCAGAATTCCCGTCACGCTATTGCCAGACAAACCGTATTGCGTCTTCAAACTGTGCAAACCAACCATGGCATGTAAAGTTGTTTGATCTTTCTCACAGCCAGAGTATAACGGTTGGGTCGCCTTAAATTTTAAACTTTGGTAGTCATCGTCAAGTTTTATCGTGTTATCTTCACGAGCACTTGAATCTTCTACATCATCAGTAACCTCATTCTCCTCAGCTTCATAAACTCCGTACGCATCATCAACTAAATCCTCTAACATATTATGATCTACGTCGTCCCCTTCTTCATCTATTCTACTTGTTGAAGGATGTTGTGAAGGTTGGTCAGGGACAAAAGGAACTTTCAATTCACCGTGAAAACTCCAAAATCGATAACTATCTTGCATACCCGATCTTAACAAATGTAGTTCAACTGTTTTCCACTCAAACACCTTACCATTCTTACACCTAGCACACGGACATGGAAACTCTTCATCATTACAACATCTCTTTGCATATTTCACAAATTCGTTAGCACCTCTGCGAAACACATCCCCCATTCTATTAGTCTCACCCATCCACTCTTTGTATTTCGGATATCCCATCACAGCTACCACAACTAAACACCTATTAAAGGTAAACAAAACTTAGATTTATAGTATGTTTTTTTTTTAATTATCCCATCATTTAATTATCCTATTAAAGGGTATGTGGTCCTATCCCATTCAAGAATGCATTTTTCTGTAATATACTTAACAGCTCATGCACATTGTTACGATTTGAAAAAAATTCGACAGCATATCCCCTTAGTTCTCCAAGTACACGACGTAGATTGGCAGGTGTGAGTGTTATTTCAATTGGTCAATTAAAATAACAGTCACACTTGTCAATCTAGTATGTACCCAGAGAACATTAAGATACGACTGCAGAACTTCCTCCAAAAGTAACAACTTTAAGCCAATAAGAATATTATAAAAAAATTATACAGTCTCAAACTGTCCAAACGGGACAATTCGAGAGATCTCATTACAGGGGTAATGACTCTCGAACGGGTCTAAGGGTTATTGAATGCGTACGCATAAGAACTAGAATGCTAGTATCTATGCGCACTATATTAAATTTCAAGTATGTTTCATATAATGGGTTAATTCAAATACACAAATAAATTCATGGGATAATTCAAATACAAAAATAAATTCATGGGATAATTCAAATACAAAAAGAAATTCATGTATTGACCACATACACACACACACACACACACACTATCTAAGTTGTTCTATAGGTATAAAAACAATTATTATCCAATTATTATCCAACTATTATCAATTATTTATTTTGAATGTAAATAATATTCAAATATTCTAATATTCAAGCCTAGGTGCGTAGGTGTGCGTGTGTGTGGCGTAGGTGTGCGTGTGTGCGTAGGGGCGTAGGTGTGCGTGTGTGTGTGGCGTAGGTGTGCGTGTGTGCGTAGGTGTGCCCACCCCACCCCACCCCCTCCCCCCCTCCACTACCCCCTCCCCCACCCTGCCCCATCCCGCCCCACCCCCACCACACACCACCACACACACCACCACACACACACACACACCCACCCCACCCCACCCCACCCCCTCCCCCTGCCCCCCTCCACCACCCCCTCCCCCACCACACACCACCACACACACACACACACACCACTCTACCCCACCCCCTTCCCCCCTCCACCACCCCCTCCCCCCCTCCCCCAAAACACACCACCACACACACACACACACTGCACCCCACCCCACCCCCTGCCCCCTCCACCGCCCCCTCCCCCACCCTGCCCCACCCCGCCCCACCCCCTGCCCACCTCCACCATCCCCTCCCCCACCCTGCACCATCCCGCCCCACCCCCCACACACGCACACACATACACACACACATATATATATACACATACACACATAAATATACAAACAAATCTATATATAAATGGAAGAGAGAGAGAGAGAGAGAAATTGGACCTGAGAGAGAGAGAGAGAGAGAGAGCAGCGTCGAGTCGAGAGAGAGAGAGAGAGAGAGGGAGGGAACGGTGGGAGGGAAAAAAGAAGGGGGAAAGTGATTTTGCTGGAAAAGTTGTCACGGTCGTGTCAAGGTCATTGACCGTGACACGAATTGTCACGGTCATTGACCGTGACAATTCGTTGTCACGGTCGTGTCAAGGTTAATGACCGTGACATAAAACGCGTGTTTTTTTGTCACGGTCAATGACCTTGATAAGGCTGGCCGGCTGAAAGGTGACAATTTGCCCATGTTGGTGTAGTGTGTGTTTTTCAATATGAAGATAGTGTCTAAAGGGATTCCCAGGGTGGCCTTTCCCCAAGTATTTTTCCCATTTTTTAAGTTCGCTCCCAATAATTTTTCTTCTCTTTGTATTCGGATTATTTTCAGCGGATAACAAGAGAAAGAAAAAATCATGCATATTTAATATAAGACAAGCTTGGGGTTATGTTCTTAACATAAAGAGTCATATTGTCATCTTACGAGGTTAATTACTCCCTCAAGTTTTCCATAAAGCTTATCCATTCGTCCTTTCATTGTCACGTTCTCCCTTCTTGCTTCATTAGCTTCTTTTCTTTCTTCGTCTATCCTCCTTGCCTTGTCAGCTTCCCTCCTCGCCTAGATAACTAATCTATCTTTCTCAATGCCTTTATCCTTTTTCATAGCAACAAATTAAGATGATGTGGGTTTAATAATAACCCCACGACCATGTACATATCCCAAGATATTTCCTCGAATTTCTTTAAATGCATCACCTTCATTCACCACCACATTGTCTTCAAGTTCATATTGTGATTTGAGTATTACTTTTACATCATCTGATTAGTAATAGTGAAGATATTATAATTATATCATATGTTATATGTAAAAAAGTTATTAATAAACTACTATTAATATACATGTTACATAGACATTTTTTGTAATTGTAGTCACCCAATTTCCCTTCTTTTTGCTCCAATGAGTCATATTACATACCTTACTCATGGATGCATGAGTTCATGTCTCCTTGTCATGTTGTAAAAATTTTATTTACAAAATAATGTTCTAAAACACATTAAAATGATTGGTTTAGTCATAAGATTTTTAGAGATATATACCATCTCAACCTACACTTGACAAAATCCTTTGCTTATACTACAGTGGAGAATCGTCTGATTCAATCGATCGTTCGAGTTTATTTCACTTCTTTTTTTTCATATATTCACGTTCAAAATAAATTTAAAAATAATTAACTAGATGTAGACCCCTAATTAAAGGTTTTATTATCACAGAAGCCAAGTAGAGCATTGGATGTTATCTGAACTCTCCCCACTAACATTGGTTGGTTTAGTAAGTATGAGAAATATAATATCAAGGTGAAAAAACATAGTGCTTACTACAATAATCTAATCTGCATAGTATTTACTATTGAAAAACAACATAATGTTTACTATAATATTCTAATCTGCCAATCATATCTTTCATTTTTCATAGTGCATTCATTCAACATCGTTTAGGATTAACATATAAGTTCATTACTGTTGACCTTCAGTAATGTTTACTGAAAATAATCTAATATGCCAATAAAAACATAATACATATGATAAGAAAACAATATTTCCTTGAACAATGTCTAATATGTCAATCAAATCAAATGAAAAACAATGTCTAAACAGTATTGGCTAAACAAGGTCTAATACGCCTTGAATGGGTAAGATTTTTTGAAACGAAATGTTCGATGGAATAAGATAAGATAATAAAAAACAAAACCTTTACCTACAACAATCTTTAAAGTAAAAAAATGGATCAAATACCATAACTTGTTAGTTTTAGATTTGAGAGAATAAAATGAGTTTACAATACTCTTATGTTCATAACTCTTAAAAAAAGTATTAACATTCATTTAAGTGATACCTACTTAAATTTCTCAAAAATTTATGTTATTGTGCCATAAAATACATATAACTATACTCAATATATTAATCCTAATAAAAAGTGTGACACAATTAAAAAATCCCAATAATGCTCATGCAAGTACTGTCAAAGAATGTGAAAAACAATATCACCGTGAACCAAATGGACTTCCATCCTACTTTATCCTCATATTAATATGATCATTTTGTACTTGCATTAATTTTTTGTAAAAAATCAATAGAATCCTGGAGCGTGCTGACTTCAAATTTGTTGTAAGATACAATAATATCACATGAATACATCTCACCACGACTACTACAACCTTCATATTCCTTTATGGCCACGAACATATTGTCATTCTACACTAAGAGTAGAGACCATTTGGTGATGGTGGAAACCAGGGTTTAATTTCATAGAATGGGCACCTTATAACTGAATGAAAATGCCACACTCAATCTCAAGTATCAAAATAGAGGAAATATGTGTAAATGCAACTCCATGTAATTCTTTATAAATAAGTTAATGAACAATAAAGAACTCATCCCAAATAATTTAGCATATATAAGTTAAGGCACAATAATCATCCAAACATATATGTTCATTGTTGATACCAAATTTAGTCTGTTGACATGGCTCAATTGAGTGAAGACACGTGGCAATCTGCGTGGCAACAACAAACACTTACGAACAACACCTTGACTCCGAGGAACCATACTGCAACGAGGAACTCTGCTTCCCCGATCAACTCAGATGCTCCGACCAATAATAATTTTACGAGGAACTTTTGAGTACGGAGGAACTTTTGAGTACCGAGGAACTTAGGCGGTCCGACCAGCTTAGGCGGTCCAAGCTACACCTCGAACAAAGCATTAATAGAAGGATAACCAAAAGATTGACTGCGCATTAAATGCTTATTATTATCATACAGATGTATACGCTTAAGGGGCATTGAATGTATTACCCTTTCACATTACAACCTTAGGGCTATAAATACATTGTATTATCCTCATTGTGAGGGACCGGAATTTCTTGAGAAAACTTGTAATCGAGAATTCCCAAACAGTCAGCAATAACAGAAATAGTGGACGTAGGCCATTCTTATAAGGCTGAACCACTTTAAAATTTCTTTATCTCATTTTATTTATCTGTGATTAAATAATTATATATAATCTAATTTTTTACATCAACATTCATATTGTAACACGACATGAAAAAATTAAATAAAAAAACATAATTGTTTATTTATATGTCGGTACCTCTTGAACAAGGGATCTAATTATGAAGTTTAGAGAAGGGCATATCTAAAGGAGGACTAAATTAAACAACTGAATAGGTTTGTCTGTTTTTATTCTGCAATCACTTTCTCCCTCATTCTTACTACATGTGTGTGTGTGTGTGTGTGTGTGTGTGTGTGTGAGAGAGAGAGAGAGAGAAGACATAAACAAAGCAAGTGGTTCCTATTTTCTCTTAAGCGCCGAATAAAAACAAGAGAGGAGTACAAATGTAAAAAGAAGATGCATCACTTGGTTAAACTCATACCAACTACTAAGATGGACGGTTTGGATTAATAGGCATGGAGGCAGATGATAGTTGTGGTATACTTGCATAATTCACAACCAACACAATCATTTTCACCTAGTTACTAAAATGTTTTGAGATTTCAGGAGCCCCCCCCCCCCCCCCCCCCCGATCCCACTTGCATCCTACACTACTAGATGATAAATAGTTTTATATAATGTATAAATTAGGCTCTCCAGAGCCATAAAGGTACATTATGTCACCTTCCATCACACACTACCTTAGGGTTTTCCAATTTTCCATGATGAGCAAACAAGAAGAAAATATTAAATATGTATTTCATGTTTCTAATTAAAAGTAAATCATACCCTCACTGGTATTAAAACCAGATGAAATAATGTATGAAGATTCATCTATATTTAGATGACTACGTCCTGAATAATGATGATTTGTCTCTACCATAAATCATTGCACATGAGCTACTTTATGACCTATAATAGGTATGAAATGGATTAACACAATAGTACTGTAACTAGACTTAAATATACATTGGTATATTTCCTACATAATTAAATATTTGTATGTTATCAAGTAATTTGATTTATAATACAAGGATCATACCCTCATTGTTCTTAACATCAGAATCAATAATGTTAGGATAATAGTCAATATTTAGGTCCTTTGATTGAGAAGAAGGAGGATGTGTGGATTCTCACATGAATCTTTAACACGTAGATAATTTTGGGACACGTGCTCGACTGGAACCAAGCATAACTAAACAAGACACCACAACTTTAACTAAGGGGATATGTATGCAAAAATTATGTAAAACATCAATATACTTTTAACATTTTAGCATAATTCCAAATAAAACATGGGGCGAAATCACACCAGTGATGAAAATTATCAAGCCTGAAATCATATCAAATAACTGAGATAACATCAGCAGCGATATCATGTCATTCAAAGTAGTTTATAGAAAGTTATAACGATAATTAACAAACCTAACAAATAGTCATCATCATCATCATATTCACCTTCAGTCAAATAACTTAACCCCTCATCTTTTTCATACGGAATATAATATTCATCCTTGTCCTCCTCTCTTTTTTTCCCTTCGTCTCATTCTTATCATTATTCCTCTTACAAGAACCCATGTAGAATTTATCGCCTTTATTAAACCTCATTTCCTTAATTATTGTTACATCATTTTCAATCCTATTCATCATTTATTTCTCATAGTTTGTCATCGTCATTTTTATATGTATTAAAGATACACATAAACATGAAATTTAGTAAAGTAAGAACATTTCACAAGTGTAATTTATTAAAACATCCCTAAATATCAAAGTGTCGTAATGAAATAAATTAAAACATTTACTAAGAAGAAAAAAGAACTAACATAAATCGTCAGAAGTCCTCATCATCTTCGTCTCCATTATCCTCGTTAATATCAACATTTTCATCCTCGGATGACAAGATGTTATCATTAATATCAGGTATCCAATTTTCTCCTTCCATATTAATCATACTAACTTCTATTTCTAAGATATCATCCCTTCGTAATGGAAGACATGCGTCATCTATTTCAATTATTTCATCATTTACAATATTAGTCTCAAGTTGTTGGTATGATTCGTTATCGCCCATGTCCTCCTCTTCTTCTATAGTTTTAGGAAAATCATACTTTTCTTGTGGAGTATTATTCATTAAAACTTTCCAATCATTTCCCAACTTGATGTCTAGAACATAGAAGACTTTCTCTTCTTGATAAGCTAACACAAATGGTTGGTCTTTGTACCATGTATTATAAGTATTCAAACTATTGAAATCATACTCATCTTTACATATCCACACATCCCTTTTTTTCAAGGTCCCACTAGTCCCACTTAAATAAAATAACACGATTATTTTGAGGGTATTCTAACTCGATAATGTCAACTAGCTCACCATAAAATCGATATCTTTTTGTTCATGTTCTACTACTACAATGATTCCACCATTTTTATTTTTTTGTACTAGGCATGATCTTGGGCGTGAAACCAATAACCTTTGATTAAACAACCCTTATAGTGTTCCACTCTCCGATCGGGACTCCAAGATAAAGGGCAAAGTTGCTTACTAAAATGCTCGAAGGACTCAAGCTCCAATATACTAACGTATTTATGGTTTATATATAAATGTTTAGTAAGAAAACAATAAGCCTTATTGATTAACACAAACAAATATTATATTCAACTACTTACACGGTCTTCAAACCATTCGAGAAATCTCTCTGCATGTCTCTTGTCAATATATTTCTTTCTTTCGGCATTTAAGAAATCCTTGTGCCCACTAAACATATATATAAGTGAATTTAAATAGAAAAAATAATATATATATATATATGAAATAAGGATTAGAATAGTTTAACTATTCAATAAGATGATTAGAGAATTAAGGGTGAGGATCGTACCAACAAGGCTACAAATGAAGGACGGAGATTGATTTATTCCATTTTACTCTTTTTCTATTTTATTTTTTATTTCTATCTCTTTTATGTCACTCCTAATTTATTTTCCTCTATTACTTTAATTCAAAACAAGTTTTATCTCTTAAATTTGTGGGTCAGATTAAATTTGGGGTTTTGAATATAATCGCTGAAAGTGAAGACTTACACGGTTGACAGACCTGGTACATCCCACTGTTTGAGACTGGAATCCCAATATCTCGAGGCTCTCCACATATCCTATCCCTTACCTTCTCCCACTTCCAAACTTTAAAAGTTGATCCTCTTACTCCTCATTTCTCACCCAAGAAAATATATTTTCTTCCCAACGGCTCTTGATCCTCAGTCACTGCTCACATTAGAGAAGGTAAATATTTAAGCATGTATTTCTGAATTCTCCTAGCACAATCGGGTGTGTAAGAGTCTCTTACATTGATTGCTCTGGCACAATCAGTAGGTAAATATTAAAGAATTTTATCTTCCCAACACCTCTTACTATGATTTCTCTGCCCATGTCTTTTTGAAGTCTCCAACATTGGTAGATATAAAATAAGGGGTTTGGAGGGATTTGTAGAAATACACTATTGGAAGTTTCCAACCCCATCGCCGGAGATAACATTTTTTCTTTTTTCTTTTTTAACGTTCAAAACCTGATAGTGGAGAGAGTTTAGCTTATATATATGTTGTTAACTTTAGATTTCTTTGACAACGATGTCAATTTCATGACAACGGTGTATTCAAAGAGTGTAAATAAATATTTGTACGCCTACCACGAGTTTGAGAAAATAGTGGCATGGGTATCTCGCTTTGTTTTTTAACATATTTCTTGGTATTTGTAGGGGAAATTTATAAATTTTATTATTGTTAATTCTTTTTACGATATTGTGGTATAAATTATACTTTATTTTTGGCTTAGGTGGGCAGTCTTTGGGCGCTTCTATCAAATTCTCAGGACCTGTATATGTTGGCAGTTCAAGTGGTGTTTGAGGGCTTATAGGTAGTGACATTGCAGAGTTGTTTATTTATTGGAATACACATGAAGAAAATTTCTAATGATTTTGGTCTCTGTGCTTGAGTGTTGCTATAAATTTTACTGTTAAACTATTATGGGTTTTTACTTGGTTTTCTTCTCTTGATTCGGCGGACACACGAAATCTCTGGTCACGAGTACAAATTTTTAAGCTTTGACCCACTACTTATATTGAACTATAGTTGGCATCAAGGGGTTCACTAGATTACTACTTGATTTCTACATTTATTCAATTATAGATTCCTTAATTAAGTTCATCTTTGCACTATGAAACAAATTATCGTGTCTTTTCTATTTTGATTGATTGTTGGGTAAATATTTAGAACAAATCTAACATTTATTTATGACCAAAAAATAAAACATTTATTACTCTGATATATTCCAGATAGCATGTAAAAAAATAATAAAAATACCAAAGATTATAAACTATGACTATTACAATTATTAAGGTGATAAAGTTAGTGTCTGAGTTAAACATCACATGAAAAAGCTGTGACTACTATAATTACTAAGGTGATAGAGTTACTATCTGAGTTAAACATCACATGAAACTACGTTATCTCTTTGATTGATCAGGTAGGACTCCCGTAGTACATATGATAAGACTCCAACTATATCTCAAGATCTATCTATATCTCTTTGATTGATCGGTAGGATTTTTAACAGTCGGTTGATATACCAGTTGACATTCTAATTATTACTACAAATTAACGAATATTTTCCAACAAATATAGTCGTCTATTTGACTAACATGGTGTAATATTTCGTTAGTTATTTGATCAACATAATTGGGTTATGTTTATGAACAATGATTTTTATAACAACGCCGTTATAAACTTTTGACCTTTTAGTAATAAAATGGGATTCTTACCCTCTTATACATGATAAAGACACCATCTTTATGCACAATGACTTTTTGTTAAAGATACCATAATTTTTCTGAGCGATAGTACATCCCAACCTTTTTAAAAACAATGTACAATAATTTCCAAGAATGTTGTGGAAAAATACGTTATGTAATAAAACACATATATACATGGAAAAACACGAAAAATACAACACGATAATACGAGTTACAATTTTGACACAAACAAGACACAATTTTGTAATAATTTGAATAATGAACTCGCACACTTTTTCAAATCTTTTTATTTAGTTTATAAATACAATTTCTTTAAAAACTTTTTGTGTATGTAGGTTTGGTTCCTGCAATGCACATATACATTATGTTTTAGCTATTGAGTAATAGGTTTTAGGAGTAGGTTTAGTGTTCTTTCAAAAGGAATGAAATCGGTTTTTGAAACTTAGGTTTTAGCTGTTGCGTAACAAAGTGGTGACACAATAAATTCTCTTTGCCTCTATTTTGTATTGAGTTGATTGTAATATGTATTGGTGTGTGTTTTTATAGTGATATCTATATACACTTTTCTTTCTATTTGGTGTGTTTTTGATAGTGATATCGATAGGATTGCATTGGCCGACCACACAGAATGGATTCTACTAGAAATTTCATTAAGTTGGTTTAAAATTTTGTGAATTGAATAGTATAACATTAGCAGGTATTGAACTAATTAAGATGTATCCAAATCGAAATTTTTTGTGGAACGAAATGTTTATCGTTTTGCAGTTACATACTTTAGAATTTTTTGTTGTTTTGCGATTACATATTTAAGAATTTTTTGTCATGCATTGACGCATGGGCATTCCGCTAGTGTGTGTATATATATATATATGTGTGTGTGTGTGTGTGTGTGTGTGTGTGTGTGTGTGTGAGTGTAAGTAAAATAAGTAATACAAGTTAACATACTTAAAAAATTCTTGTATCTCATCACAGTTCTCTAACACATATAAATGAGCATTTTCCCATTCACTTGATTTAAGGTACTGGCAATCCGTTTTTCTACGCAAACGACTGTTGCATCGAAAAATGTATAAACCATTTTGAAAATTAAAACCATCATAATTTCACTTAGGTCAATTTAATTTTGTCTCAACACTATGAAGATACATCAAGAAAAATGATAGGAATTCATTAAGAATGTAAGCCTTAGCTATTGAGCCCTCCAGATGTGCTTTATTTCCCATAGTAAGTTTTAAGGTGTGCATATATCTATCGAGAAGTAAGATGGTAAGAACGTGAAATGAAACAATGAAATTATTACTAACATAAGATATGAATTAATACATTTACCTTTCAAATGGATATATCCATCGATACTGCGATGGTCCAATGAGAATGGCCTTTTATGCAAAGTGAATTGGTAAGTGAACCATAACATCGAACAATGACAGTGGAAATATCTTTTCAAATTTACATATAGCTACGAAAAGTTTCTCCTTAACTATTTCCAAGACATCCACTCTCAATGTTTTTTTAACATAACTCCTTTAAGAATAACCCAAGTTCAATTAACGGTTATAATACTTCATTCAAACGATGACTAGAATTTCCAACGGTAGTAAACATTGAAAATAAATGTGGTAGTCTTGACTTTTCAGCCCTAAAATATTACCATCAGTAGCACTCACACATTGAGAAATTTTGGAAGCATAACTTCAATGATTGCCAAAATTCACATATAATACTCTTCAATGCTTTTGACAAAGTGTATCAAGTAGGAAGAATCAACCATTTATATCCCCTTTTATATGGATGCAAGTCTTTACGTATGTGCATTTCTTTTAAATCTAATCTAGACTTGAGAGTGTCTTGTGTTTTCCTATCAATGTTTGGTGATGTTCCTAAAATGTTTCACATATATTTTTATCGATATGCATGACATCTAAATTATAAAACAATTTTAGATCTTTCCAGTAGGGAAAATCATATAATATACTTATTTTGTCCTATTGTAACTCATACGCCTCATGTCTCCTCCTTCCACATGCTCTCCTAAATACTCTTGGTCAAAATCTCTCAAGTTGAGAAAGTATGTCATCATTATTAAGAACTTTTGGTCATTCTCGGTGACCTTTCTTACCATCAAAGGAAAACATATTTTCTATACATTTATGATTCATTCATATAAAATGACGATGCCCCATGTAGCATGTCTTACGTCCATTCCTCAAGTACATAAAATATATCTCCTTATTGTATACTAGTCAAGACAACTTCCCATTCGTGCTCCAACTTGACAAGTCAGCATAAGCTGAAAATCATTAATAGTCCACATCACTGTTGCATGAAACATAAAGGTATTCCATGTGACAACATCATATGTTTTCACCACTTCATCCCACAACTCTTTTAACACTTTAATTAATGGTTCAAGAAACACGTCTATGTCAGTTCCAGGAGTAGTAGGACCCGATATAAGCATTGATAAGATGAAAAATGCTTGCTTCATACATTCCCATGGAGGTAAATTATATGGCATAAGAACAACCATCCATGTGTTGTGCTTTGTATTCATGTTTGAAAATGGATTGAATCCATCACTAGAGAGTCCAAACGTAATATTACGGGAATATCTAGAAAATGACTCATAAACCTTATCATATTCTTTCCCTGCTTCCCTATCCATCGGATGTCTCAACACATTAGACACTTCAACACGCTCATCTTTATGAAACCTCATATCTAAAGCTATATCCTTATTTATAAATACATGGTGCATCCTCGGTTTAATTAGAAAATAACGCAAGACTTTGTTAGGGATCTTTTGGATTTTTCAATTTTCCATCTAGATTCTTCACATGTTGGACATTTAGTTTTACAGTCATTTCTTCACCAAAAGAGAGAACAATCATTTATGCAAACAATACATAGTCCAACCCCAGGCCATGAGCTATTTTCTTCACTTTATAAAATGACTTTAGAATGTGGGCATCATCTGGAAGTGATTTCTTAAAACGTTCAATAAGAGAGTAAACAAATTTATCACTCTAGTTGTTCATTGACTCTAGATGCATTAGCTTAATGATGAAAGATAGTTTAGATAACTTCTGATAACCCAAATATAACTATTCTTATGTATCCCTCGATAATTTAGTAAACTTTCTCCTTCACCCTCGAGCACTTGATTAAAATGGCTATCAGATTCATCCCCTATAACATCATTATTATAAGGTTCGATAAACATGTCATGTAACATTCTCTTTATGTCATGTTGCTAAAACTTGTTTTTATTGTGTTCTTCCTGACCTATAATATCATTCTCTCCAACTTTAAACTCATACTCATTGTAATCATAAGAATTATCATTATGTGTTTAGAATGGTTTCCCGTGATATATCCACATAGTTAAACTCTTCACTATGCCATGTATAAGCAAATGACTTTGAACGTCTTAATGATTTTTCCAAATGAAGTTATTACACTACTTGCACGAGCACTTAATCTTACCATTTTTCTCAACATTATCAAATGAAAAATCAAAAAATTATTTAACCCCTTCTCGTTATGCCCTACTAGTTCTATTTGGATGATGCATCCAAGTTATATCCATTTTATAACCCTACCACTTGAGAGAAGATAAAAATATCAATGATAAGAAAATAAGAAGAATGTCATCAGATATTTAGATTATAAAAAATGAAGATTTGTTATATATACAAAAAGGCAAACAAAGGACACAAGTACATCTTAGGAAATGACACGGACACGTGTCTGACACACCAGGTGGCACGTAAGAGAAATATGACATTAAAAAGGAGGCACACAGGAGGGACACGATGGGGGAACAAACAAAATTACTTTTAAAATGGGGGCAATTTTATGAAATCTAAATTTTCTAATGGTTCATTAGAGTTTTTCACAATTTATTAGGGTTTTAATCCTTTTACATTAATGAGTGATGTTTATTACAAATCTCTCATCATAGTCAAAAGTTCTCACCCTCTTCGTTGCGAAAAGTTCTCACTCTAACATTTTACATGTTTTTTTTTTTGCATTTGGCTTGTTATTTGTTGGGGATTTAGAAATAATGAAACGTCCCGACCCGAATTTATGGGTTACCCATGAGTCAACCCGATCCAAATCGAGTAGTTAGGTGTGAAGTGCAGTGGAATAACCTAAATAATGTTTCTAGTCCAGTTTTATTTTAATTAACATTTTACTTATTTAACATGAAAGTCCAATTTCAAGATAAAATTCGTGAGGGGCCCATAGGGGCATCTCGAGTCCAAGTAAGCAGAGCTACTAACGAAAAATAAATAAAGTATACTTACCTATATAACGCCTTTAAAATACAAACCCGCATCCAACCTGCTGTAACAAAGCGAGGGTGTGAGCCTATGCCCAGTGGGAATATACAACGCATAACAGAATACTCAGACATTACAACACATGATGAGAAAATATATATGTATCTCCACATATATACCTTTAAAAAAATACATATTCAATGCATTAACCATTTTATTCTCAAAAACCACACTTGCCCAGATTAATTTACCTTAATCTCGTAAAATACTTTATTAGTTCATACTTAGCATTTTTCACGCTATTTGACACACCCGGTTGTAATACCCCTTTTTTGAGGAATTTTATTTCAATTATGGAATTAGGATTAATTAATTTAAATTGAGAAAAATTATTTATAATTAATCCGTATTTAAATGTAACAATTACTAGCGTGATGAGAGTTAGTATGTATTGGTGATAACTATGTTGAATATTACTTAGCGAGTAAAGTAATATATGATTACGAAAATATTATTATGGCCAGGAGTGAAAAATACCACAGTTGCAATACACTTAGTTGGGACGAGCATGTGAGTCGTATCGGTATTACTTTATTGGGTTAAAAATATAATTTTTTTAAGTAACTTATATGTCCGTTTTCAGTGCGCCAGTGTTCCCTAAAGGGTTGAGATAGTCAAGAAACTTTATTCGGGTGTTTTATTTGGATTCCGGGGCAAGTTAGGCCAAACCGACACCTCGGAGGGGTAGTTTGGTATTTTGAGATTTTGGAGAATTAAAATGGACGAAAATAGGAAATTAAAAAGGAAGTGTACGTGGGTGATAGGTTATCTGCCTATTTCCAAACCTAAGTGTGAGAGAGAGAGAACCAAAGAGGGAGAAGAAGAACTCCATAGGTGCCTTGGGATAAAGACTCAAGCTTTGACACCAAAAGTTCCACCCATATGTAGATTAAGAAGGGAGGAATACGCTCATACCAATTTCATTCAACGATTCTGGCCATCGTGAAAAGGCAAGTGTTTATCTTGCTAGATTTTAGAGAATACATGATTGATGTTAATTTAAATTCATGGTTCAATAATAATATCATGTAATTGGGACCGAAATTGGAATTTATCCATGATTGTGATATAGTAATTGCATGTAATTGAATAACTATACATTGGGGATTGGAAATATGAATTTGATTTGTTGAAACCACGAAATCATTGGTCATTAATGGAGATTACATGAAATTAGGGATTGTTAAAGATTTGATGTTAAAAAACTGATGGGAAAAGGTTCTGATACTATGGGATATAGTTTAGAGTTGTTAGATTCAAATTATAATGAGTTTTAAGTGATTTTTCTATTAATAGAATTGGAAAAACAAAATTTTGGAAGTTAGGGATGAACTCAGACTGCTTGTTCGAAGACCTGCCGAGGTCGTTCGAATGAAAATTCCTAGCTTCTAACGAGATGTCAGAAATGAAATTTTTTGCCCGGGTGAGTTAAAATCCTTTTAGGTCAGTCCAAGTGAGAGAATAGGACCTGCGCTATGATAGAGTAGCTTCATTTCGTAGTCTAGTAGTGAGATGATTTGTGGAACTACTAAGGGAATGTGTTGGAATAAGAGAGCCTTAAAGAGTGTATGCAATTGAGAGATAAATCAAATGGTTAAAGTATTGTGATAGTAGAGGCGATAATAATACATATAAATTAGGGGATTTCGGTTGCGTGAATCCCTAGCGAATATAATAAGTTGTGTGTATACTTATTGAACTATTATGTGTATAACACACCTACGCTGCTTGGTATTGAGTGGAGGTTATGCGTTGTGGACGATCATGCCTTGAGGAGCCTTCAAGTGGGATGTTGAATCATACCACTAGAGAATAGAACCTAGTTACAGGTTATTTGTGAGAATGATAGTGATGATAGTAGCATGGGTGTGTAGGTATGTGCGTATCCCATTGTCTTGGAACTATGTTTGCCTCCAATATGTGTGTTTGTTTTGATTGTTCGCGAGAGATTTGACCTAAAGTCCTTTATGCAATGAGCGATGCACCGGGACATGATAGCAGAGTATGCATGCACCGCAGTTGTGTATCGGGTTGTAGTATTATGTATATATGTGTGTGTGTGTGTGTGTGTGTGTGTGTGTGTGTGTGTGTCTGTATTACGTATATTGCGAGAGAAATACATGGAAACGATATTGGGCTATGATTATATATTAGACAGGAAAGAACTAGTTAGCATGGGAATAGAAACTAATAAGGTTTGAAGGCACGTTAGGCATGCACATTAGATGGGAGGTGAGCATCTCAAGTGAGTATGATAATCTAACAAGAATAATTTATGTGCTATTGACTCATTTTAAGAACTTGCTCATTTTAAAACTATTTTCAACTCGGGCTCTGACCCTTTTTCTGCAAATTCCTTCTTTTTGTCGAATTATTTTAGGTGCCCAGTCACATGGACACCAGGCTTAGGAGTTCCATTAATTTGATGTGCTATAGCTGCTGTGGAAGTTGCAGGACCTCGATTGTAGACGCCCCCACATGTTATGTTCATGCACTTTGAGTTATTTTCTTATGTTAGGGCATGTTGCCCCATTCTTTATTTAGACATTCAGAGTTATGGATTTATTTATTTACTCTTTTTAGACGTTGAATTTATTTGTTTCGATTATTGTATTTGACTTTAGGCTAGAAGTGTTCACTTCAGTCCCATTTACTATATCAGTTATTCTATTTCATGTGTGATTTGTTTCAATGGTGAATGTTTAGTTATCTCATTAAATTATTTTTATATTAATTAAAAGATAAAATTTTGACATCACCCTTTTTAAATATTAGGTGGTTAGTATTTAAGAATAAAATTTTCGACAGCGATGCATAATCTGAACCAACTGGATATTCTGATTTAATTTAATAAAGGATTGATCACCTATTATTTAATTAGGCAGGGTGTCACAATGGTTCAACTCTTGAAACCATTGTGCTTGACTTACCCAAATACATTCCTTTAACGGAATTGCTCCTTTTAAGTCATTCGTACACTTTGGTATTTTCATTGAAAATTATCATTTCAACACACGCACTCACCGTGTTAGAAAATACTTGTTTATAATTTGATGACATTTGTGCCATTTCAAAACCTACCCAACATTGTCAGTGAAAGGTGAAGGAGTCGGAAGGACTCTTGTGAAGGTATAAATCTAAATACAATTATGTAGGGTGAAGTGTAGAAACACCCAGGACTTGAACATTTCGGGTGAAATTTTTGTTCATGGGAAGTGATGAGAGTTAGACATCACAAAAAAAACATGTGGGAAGCTAAAACGAAACATTATAGTATGGTTCGACTGTTAGTTCATCCATTTGATGTTTAATCTAGATATGAATAGAATTTCAAAACTTATTTCATATGGGCGAGAAAGAAAGCCCAACGCGAAAGAGCAGTGAACTTTTTTAACGAATTCCTTACCCAAAATGGGTGTAAATCACAGATAAGAAGTGTTCATTGTGTGGAAGAACTCGTGAGTTAAATACTCAAGTGTAAATGGAAAAATCTAATGAATAAGACTAGGGTTGATCTCGCCAAGAAGTTAGTTAAGGACCCAATGAGAAAGGGAGCCATGAGGGTTGGGGGAAACCTATCCATAAGGCAAAGATTGAATACAATGGTGATAGTGAAACATTACCGGGAGGTATAACCAATAGGGAATCTATTTAAATTCTCACTAAGCGGTGATGAATTCAGCCAAGACCAGCAAGGTCAACCATGTGTTTCATGGGACTAGTAGATCCAAAGGAACAGTGGAAATAGAAATTCGGAGCTAAGATTACCCGATCCAATAAAAGGACATTTTGAAATAGTCAATAGGACTAGTGATGGGGGAATAACAAATGAAATTGACTTATATGTAGAAAGAGAGACTACTAGTGTTGAATGTGTCCACGTTGAAAAGTGAGACCGATAAGTTTAGGAATGGTAAACCATGCCAGCTAGGCATAACAACTGGAGGAGTTAAATCTAGAGTGGAGGAATTGGTTCCATAAAATTGGGCCTAAGAAATTTACAGCCCAAGAGTAGTGTGATTAGGAAGGACTAGTGGAGTCCTCAACAACTGTAGCATGCCATATTTCAGGGTCGATGGGATGTAGGAAGTAAAAGGGAGGCCAATAAGGCCATAATTGAGGCCTAGATATTTGGGACCAACGTTTCAATGATGGGCCTGTAGCCGTAGAACATAATAATTTTCTACTACGAAGAGGGGGAAACTATTGGATGAAATCCTAGATGTATAACGATTGCAGATGCTCATGGGTCGTGTTGGCAGCTAAGTGCTGGGACCATACGATTGGGCGAGTCTAGTGAAGTTTTGTTTCATCCTTGTGAGTAAAGGATTAATTCAAGTGGCACTGGTGTGTCACAATATAATTAACACTAAAAATTTGCATGCGCGTGGAGTTTAGTGGGTATGTTGGTTTTAACAGTCAGGTTACAAACATATTTATAATTGATAATGAGACTTTTTGATGTCGTTCGTGAGTGGGATGGGTTGGAATTAAGAACATATTTTATCGTTATAATTTACTACTACTTTGAGTTAGCAAAGTAGAGCTTATTATGGTAATGTGTAGGGATTAATTAGAAAATTTTTGAATGATAGCAGATTGAATGATAAGACTATCATCCTGGATATTCTGAGTGAGTAATATTACTGTGGTGAGTCGCCACCTGAAATAGGGTTGGGCCTATAAATATATATATGAAAATTTCATGGTATTGTTGACTTCAGTGAGTATGTTGTCAAGCTATATGTAAACTCGGTGTATAGAAATTTATATACCGATGTGACTCAAGTTACATTGTGATCTTTATCAATCAGCAAAATATAGCTCATGAGAGCGCCATGTTTCATGTTATTTCTAAGGGGAATAATTAGATTTTTTTAACATACGGAGATTACGGTAAGGTACATATTATGGACTGAGGGCCTTACAAATCTCGACTACCGAATATGTTAGGTAGTAGTGTATCAGGAGGGTTCCTTGTTTAGATTTCCCTTTGCGAGATATCCCACACATGAAAGCGAACGTCAGGAGTTGGAGAGAAGTTTAGTTGATAGTACATAAGTTTCATACTTTGGTCATTATACACATACAAGAATATAGCTGAGAGCTGATAATTCTATTTGGACTTAAGGCAGGCAGAGACACCCATTTGTATCATTATGAATAGAACAATGATGCCACTAAAAGAGTGATTAAGTTATGACTAATGGGGTGGTTGAGTGTACTCATATCCTATCATAATTCCAAGTGTGCGAGAATCGATTTACGAGTGGTACATATTATTGAGGTAATAATGTGCGAAACATAGGGTGTATGGGCACCCTAAGTGATTGAATCGAGAAGTGGATTATGATTATTGTGTGAATTCGACAACATTTAGACAGGGAAGCCGAAGCTTATTTCGTGAGATTTGTCAGAAGCTTACGTTTCACAAGAAACTAATTTTTAGAGAAGGAAATTAACTTCTAACACTCAGTGAGGCAAAGTCACATAGATCATGATTAAAGTTACATTTGAGAGAATATAAGATATATTATGTTATAAATGATAATGGTGATGGGCTGCAATGAATATAAATATTGCTCAATTCATTTGCAATGGGTCACCTGTCCGTTGGTAAAGAGTGGACCATCCGAAACAAGTAGAGATTTCTCAACATTAGAAGGGGATAAGATGTACGAGGATATGAGGCGATAGTATTAGTGGAGTGGAATGAAGAAGGACATCACCAAGTTTGTTTCCAAATGTGCCACTTGTCAACTGATTAGGACAGACCATCAGAGACCGGGAGGATTACTATAGCTATTAGAGATCCCTATGTAAAAATGGGAGAGCATTTCCATGGATTCATCATGGGGCTGCGTACATCAAGGAGGGGCCGGGTGATTATGGATTGGTTGACAAAGGTAGCTCATTATTTTCCAGTCCGGGCTGAATATACTATGGGGAAGTTTACTCAGATCTTCATTTCCAAGATTGTGAGACTCCATGGGGTACCCCTTGATATTGTATTCGACTGGGACAAGATTTTTATGTCCAAATTTTGGGAGAAATTCCAGCAAGCCATGGTTACGGAGTTATGAATGAGTTCGTCCTATCACCCGTAAACGGATGGTCAGAGAGAGCGAACGAATCAAATGTTGGAGGATATGTTGCGGATGTGTATCCTTGATTTTTGGAGGGGGATGGTAGTAGTACCTTCAACTGGTGGAGTTTGCTTATAATAACTCCTACCAGTTTACTATTGTCATGGATCCATTTTAGGCATTGTGTGGTAGACCTTTTAACTCCCCAATATGTTGGATTGAGGTGGGGAAACAACAAGTTACTTGGGCCGGAGGTGATTTAGGACACCTCGGCTAAGATTGAGTTGATACGGAGTTGCATTCGGGTTGCTCAGGATCGGTAGAAGAGTTATGCCGATGCCAAGAGGTTCTTCAGGGAGTTCAGTGTGGGGGATCAGGTGTTGTTGCGAGTATCGCCTATGAAGAGGATAATGCAATTTGGGAAAAAGGGAAGTTGGCGCCAAGATATGTTGGGCCATTTCCTATTATTTAGTGGATTGGGCAAGTACCTTACAGACTTGGGTTACTAGAACACCTGAATAGGATTCATGATGTGTTCCATATTTCTTCACTGAGGAGATATCTTCTAGATGACTTGGCCCACACCCATATGGATTTAGAAGATATTGATCTACAACCCGATAGTTCCTATGAGGAGATTCTAGTTACTATCTTAGATCGTAGTGAGAGGAAATTGAGGTCATAGATAGTGTCGTTAGTACGAGTGCAGTGGCAACATCATAATGTAGAGGAGTCTACCTGGGAGCGTGAGGTTGACATGCGGGACAAATATCCAGAGTTATTCTTACCAGGTATAAATTTATTCTGTTATCTTCTGAATTTCGGGATGAAATTCCGTTATTAGGGGGGATGTATGTAATACCCCGTATTTTTGAGGAATTTTATTTTAATTATGGAATTAGTATTAATAAATTTAAATAGAGAAAATTTATTTATAATTAATCTGAATTTAAATGTAACAATTACTAGCGTGATGAGAGTTAGTATGTATTGGTGATAATTATGTTGAATATTACTTAGCGATTAAAGTAATATAAGATTATGAAAATATTATTATGGTCGGGAGTGAAAAATACAGTAGTTACAATACACTTAGTTGGGACGCGCGTGTGAGTCGTGTCGGTATTATTTTATTAGGTCAAAAAGATAAATTATTTTTAAGTTACTTGTATGGCCGTTTTGAGTGTGCCACTATGTCCGAAAGGGTCGAGATAGTCACGAAACGCTACTCAGGTGTTTTATTTGGATTCTGGGGCAAGTTAGGCCAAACCGACACCCCGAAGTGGTATTTTGTTCTTTTAAGATTTTGGGGAATTAAAATGGACGAAAATAGGAAATTAAAATGGAATGGTACATGGGTGATAGGTTAGCTGTCAGTTTCCAAACCTAAGTGGGAGAGAGGGAGAAGAAGAACTCCATAGGTTCTTTGGGATAAGGACTCAAGCTTTCACACTAAAAGTTCCACCAATATGTAGATCAAAAAGGGAGGAACAGGCTCATACCAATATCATTCAACGATTCATACCTTTATGAAAAGGCTAGTGTTTATCTTGCTGGATTTTAGAGCATATATGATTCATGTTAATTTAGATTCAAGACTCAATAATAATATCATGTAATTGGGACTAAAATTGGGAATTTATCCATGATTGTGATATATGAATTGAATGTAGTTGAATAACTAATCATTGGGGATTGGAAATATGAATTTGATCAGTTAAAACCAAAAAATCATATATGGGTTTAGTTAGTCATTAATGGTGATTATATGAAATTAGGGCTTGTTAAAAATTTGAGAAATTAATCAAAATTCATGTTAAATTGTAAGGATTTGATGTTAAAAATGGATGGGAAAAGGTTATGATACAAGGGTATACAGTTTAGAGTTGTTGGATTCAAATTAGGATGAGTTTCAAGTGATTTTTCTATTGAAAGAATTGGAAAAATGAAATTTTTAGAAGTTAAGGACGAACTTGAAACTCTCGTTCGAAGACCTGCCCAGGTCGTTCGAATGACCTCGTTCGAATGAAAATTCCCAGCTTCCAACGAGATGTCAAAAATGAAAAAAAATCCCCTCGGATGAGTTGCAATCCTTATAGGTCAGTCTAAGTGAGAGAATAGGACCTACACTATTATAGAGTAGCTTCATTTCGTAGTCTAGTAGTGAGATAATTTGTCGAACTACTGAGGGAATGTGTTGGAATAAGAGAGCCTTAAAGAGTGTATGCGATTGAGAGATAAATCAAACGGTTAAAGTATTGTGATAGTAGAGACGATAATACTACATATAAATTAGGGGATTTCGGTTGCGTGAATCCCTAGCGAATATAATACGTTGCGTGTATACTTATTGAACTTACCTACCTTGCTTATTATGTGTATATAATACTTATTATGTGTATAACATACCTACCTTGCTTGATATCGAGCGGAGGTTATGCGTTGTGGATGATCATGCCTTGAGGAGCCTTTAGATGGGATGTTGAATCGTACCACTTGAGCATAGAACCTAGGTACGGGCTATCTGTGAGAATGATAGTGATGACGGTCACATGGGTGCGTAGGTATGTGCATAGCTTGGAACTATGTTCGACTCCAATATGTGTGTTTGTTTTGATGGTTCGTGAGAGATTGAAGCTATAGTCCTTTATGCAATGAGCGAAGCACCGGGACATGATAACAGAGTATGCATCCACCACAGCTATGTCTTAGGGTGCATTATTGTATATATATTTATAATAGAGTGAATGTATATATATACTTGTGATACTATCTACATTGTGAACTAAGTATACCTGAATGATAATGAAATCTGAAATAAATTAAGTCGGTGAACACTTAATTATATTAAATTGAAATAGTGCTTATCCATGTTAAAGAGAAATTGGATATATATATATATATATATATATATATATATATATATGTATTACGTATATTGCGAGAGAAATACATGGGAACGATATTGGGCTATGATTAGATATTAGACTCGAAAGAACTAGTTAGCATGGGTATAGAAACTAGTAGGGTTTGAAGGTACGTTAGGCGTGCACATTATATCGGAGGTGAGCATCTTAAGTGAGTACGATAATTTAACATGAATAATATATGTGTTAATGACTCATTTTAATCACTTGCTCATTTTAAACTGTTTTCAACTCGGGCTCTGACCCGTTTTCTGCAAATTCCTTTCTTTTGTCAAATTGTTTTAGGTGCCCAGCCACAGGGACACCAGTCTTAGGAGTTTTATTCATTTGACGTGATGTAGCTGTTGTGGAAGTTACAAGACCTCGATTGTAGACGCCTCCATATTTTCCATTAATGCACTTTGAGTTATCCTCTTCTATTAAGGCATGTTTCCCCCTTCTCTATTTAGACATTCAGAGTTATGGATTTAGTCATTTACACTTTTTAGTCGTTGGATTTATATGGTTGGATTATTATATTTGACTTTAGGCTGTAAGTGTTCACTCCAATCCCATTTACTTTATTAGTTATTCAATTTCATATGCGATTGGTTTAAATGGTGAATCTTTAGTTATTTCGTTAAATTATTTTTATATTAATTAAAAGATAAAATTTTGACATCACCCTTTTTTAATATTAGGTGGTTAGTATTTAGTAATAAAGTTTTCGAGAGTGATGCATAATCTGAACCAACTGGATATTCTGATTTAATTTGATAAAGGACTGATCACCCGGTATTTAGTTAGGCGGGGTGTCACAACGGTTCAACTCTTGAAACCATTGTGCTTAACTTACCCAAATACATTCCTTTAACGGAATTGCTCCTTTTAACTCATTCGTACACTTTGGTATTTTCATTGAAAATTGTTATTTCAACACACGCACTCACCGTGTTAAAAAATACTTGTTTATAATTTGAAAACATTTCAATACTTTCTTATAAACTTCAAGGTTTAACAACCCGTTTGCTTATTCACCAATTTACCCACTTACTTGGTCGCACTTTACCTCATCTTATGGACATTATAGGATTTACGCATTTACTTGTCCATTTACCGGAACATTTATTCATCCATTCAAGTTAGGTTTCATTAACACATTACCATACAACCCATTTCTTTATATGTTCCATATTTTCTTTATATTTTTCTCAAAATATTCCAATTAACCGCATATTTACACGGGCTCCACACCGATGGCTATGCACACCATATGCTCCGAGCCCTTTTTACTTTATCCCAGTGTCATCTGAGTTCCTTTCATGTCTTTTAACATATTTATAGAATGTCCACATTATTCCATTTCCTTACTTTCACCCGACCAAAGCCAAAACCCGGACTTAACCATCCGTTTTTCCATTAACACTTGGAAAATTTGTTTCTTTTCCTCTTTAAGTCCCTTATGCACACACACGTACTTTATACTAAATTCATTCACGCTTAGGACTTAATTCATTTTCATACACAAGTTAGTGTAAAGACATTCCTTAACATTTTTATTCCATAAAAATGTTCCACTTTAAGTAAATTACGAATTTATCCTTTATTTGTCAAACTTGCAATTTAGTCCTTTAACAAGTGTTATTTTTCTCAAAATGGTTGATAAGTTTCCAACTTAACCTTTAAAACACCTTAGTCATTTTAACACTTGTTTAATATCACACTCTTGCCCAACTTTTATATTTTCCACTTTAACACTTCTAACACACAAGTAAACCCAAATTTACTTTTATTCATAAAGCTCCCATTTTACACGAACATAGAAAATATTTGTTTTATAAATATTTTAAAAATATTAATATCATTCCACATTTTTATTTCATAAAAATGTCCCTTATTTCCTATTTCTAAAAATACACACAAGTAACACTTTCTTATATTTTTATGAAATAAAAATGTTTACCATTTCATTCTCACTAAAAATATACCAAAATGACATTTCTTACATTTTTATTCCATAAAAATGGATATTATTGCTTTTTCACTAGGAATATCCCAAAATGGTATTTCTTACATTTTTATTACATAAAAATGTCCATTTTCGAACTTATTAGAAAATATACACAAACAATATCTTCTTACATTTTTATTCCCGTAAAAGTGTCCATTTTATATTCTGAAATTTATTCTGTTTCAAGACCTATTTTAAAACATTCTTGTGACACCATTTCATACAATTACTAACAAGGATATTTAATTAGCACTAGAATGCGGGCCAATAAACTACACACATATGTTTAATCTAATATATATAATAACGTGCTGAAATATACTAGTTATTGAACTTAAGACCAAAGTTAGTTTAGCCCACTTAAATGACTCCAAAATGGTGGCGGTAATGGTGAAAGTGGGTGACTCCTCCAACTTCAAAGGTGGCCCTAAAGGAAGTCACAAAAGCTCCACTAAAAACCTCCATGGAAGCTCTATAAAAACCCTTTAAAAAATCCCAACAAACATACCCATCTTCTTTTCAGAATACACCCTCTCGAATACACACAAAACCCAACGACAACTTCTATATTTCGTGGTTTATAATATTGGAAATGGGGGAAATGGGTATTTAGTGGTGTGACTGTATTCATAGGCCCCCAATGGTCGATGGTATCTAAATAAAGAGAGGGAGAGAGCGCGGGAGAGAGTTATGAATTTATCGAATGGAGACCTCCTGCCACTACCCTGACCCATGCTTCTCTTATACACATTTCAAAGCCCCAAAAATATGACACAAGTATTTTACTTGAACAATCCAAGGCTCGAGGGCTTGACACGCCACTTAGATCGACGGTTCTCAGTGTGGTAACAAATGGGGTTAATCTAGCTTCATAAGTCACAAAATCACATTTCATTCTTACATATCCCAAGAAAATCTCTTATTGCCCTACGTTACATCTCATCTAGTTGCTTAGGTTGAGCTGACACGAAATTCACAGGTCTGATGACCACGCCTCTCTCTTCAGGGAGATCCCATAATACTTGTGACATTTTATACAAAGGGTTCCATCCATTTCAGGACCCAAGGGCTGACTTAGGTTTCCAATTAGTGGTTGAGCGTTGGACAGCAGGTTGGAAGACCAGTCTTCATCCCTTGTTGTGAATCGTTTGAGCGACAGATTTGTCGTTTGAGTGATACATAGTCATCTCTAGAAAGACCCTGAGCATCCACAGTGGTGGATGCTCAAGATCAGTATATTTACAAAACCAAAAAGTCATTTACCTTTCATTCAAGCCAACATCACACAATGGGGGAAAGGGCATAAAAGTACAAATCACTTTCGACGAACTTATATTGTTCGTAGGAATGAAATTTTCTTTTCTTACGGACAACATTTGTTCATTGGAATTGTTACGGACATACGTTGTTCGTAAGAACCCAAATATATATTAAATATCAGTATTTATGTTTCCTACGAACTTCATTTGTACGTGGGAATTCCTACGAGCAAATGAAGTTCGTAGGAACCTTATCTTTGGAGAACCGCTGCAAATCGAGAAAGAGAATTGGCTCAATTATTCCCACCACTTCAGACAAGTCAATTTGTATACTTACAAATTCTCATGGCGTTTAGTCCCACCATTGTACATGCTCGTCGTTCAAGCAAGAGGGGAATAAAGTCCCACATTACTCTTTTTGCCTTATAGAAACTCGTCCCCTTTAATATTGAATAACCTCTCTATTAATACCACAAAATACATACATGCGTACCACTTTTTCATCAACACCCAACACATATATCTTGCTATAAATTCCTTTTATAACTATTTTCCCAAACAGTTAATCATCATAATGTAATATTCAAAGTTTGATTAATTTTTATAACTATTCTTTTCATAATCCAAGTAAAATACTTAATTAAATAATTCTTTTTATAATTTGATTTGCCTCCCATAAATCCCAAAAATTAGCATTTGTTCCTCCTCATATATATATATATATATATATATATATATATATAATTAAATAAATTAAATAAATTTATTGGGGCGGGGTATTATAATTAATGTGATGTTTAATATTTTTTAAAATAAAAAAATTATCGACGCGTCCTCACCATGTCCTATTCAAATTTTGTTAGATTTGTCATGTCGGCGTGTCCATTTCGTGTTGGACGTAACACGCATGTCCATGCTTCATGGATACCAACCCACAAATAACCACACACAGTAAGTGCAACCACTATCTAGCTAGTTACCATCTTTTTACTACATTACTTTGTGTATGTATAATGTTTCGTAGTTTACATGCTATTAAACCAAAATATATATGTTTCTTTTTCATCCAAGCACTGATGCTCATATTAGTCCCATGTGTGTTTAGACATAAAAATCCATAATTAAACTCATACAATAGCATATATACATTTTCCATTCAAATGAGATTAATACCTATTATCTAAGGTAATATGTGTATCCCTTTACTTAATAGCTGGATTATAAAAATAAGGTATTGCATTAAAAATTTATTGTACAGTTACTTATGTTTCTGTCTTGGTAGAGATTTAAAGCAGAAAATTTATTGTGCTTTGATTTAGAGAAAAAGCGTGGGTTTTTTTGCCCTATTTCTATAAATAATTTAACATATAATTTGCAAATCCAACTGATGTGTAATTAGATGAGCGGAAGAGATTATTTAACAACTACACAACAATAACAACTATAACAACAACATAATGAAAGTAAATGAATATTCTTCTATCTAAACAACATTGTAAAAAATATGGAGTGTCTACAAATGAGGGTTTATGGTCCTTTTTATGTTGGGGGTGGGGGTTATCTTGCTAGCCAAGCTAACCCTAAAAGCTAAAATATTAAAAAGGAAAGTGAAATAATAAGAAAAAAGACAAAAGAATCCAAAATACTATGCACTTGCAGCATTTTCCCCCCCTTGAGAAGTCTCCATGTACTCTATATACTGGAGATAGAAATTTAGGTCAACATGCTGAAGGGTGGCCTTAGTTCACTAGCGGGATGGACATGCATACACTGAAATGGAGACAGATCCTCCATATTGAACGTGCAGTGCATTCAGAACTTAGCAGGGATATCAACCTCGTATGTGTTGTCCCCACAACTATGAGTAATTGGAAAGGGCCCAAAACTATTCATTTTCAACTTATAACCCTTGCCCTGCTAGAGGCACTTCTGTAGGTAAACCATTACAAGGTCCCTAGGATGGTATGCTATAAAATGATGGTGTGCATTCATATGATCTTTATATATGGTGTAGACCTTCTATAATCAAATGATAAGATTAGATTGTATGGCTATCAAATGGATACAAAACTTTTCTATTGATGGTTTAACCGGGACCATGGGGGGGAACTCTGCAAGATCCACTAGGATGGTGGGAGAGGCATGGAGCATTATCTAAAATGGGGATAAACCAATAGAAATATTGACTACTTTATTGAATGTGAACTCAACTTGAGCGATGACTATGTCCCAACATTTGGAGAATCTAAGGTAAGGGGGTGAATGATATATCCAAACTCCTATTGATGAACTTAGTCTATCCATATGGATGGGGATAAAATGCGAAGGAGAAGTGTGAGGAATTACAGAGTAAACCCCATAGGGTGCGCCAGAAGTGACCTGTAATGTGGACATTTCTATTCAAGATGATATTGAGAAGAACCTTATGAAGTCAGACAACTTCCTGAAAATAAAGGATTAGAACATTGGAGGCATCAGATGTTCAGACAAGTTGTATGAAATTGATCATCTTTGATAAGAGGTACACCACGACAAAATGGTGTCATGCTCGCGAGACGTGATGTGCTGGGTATCTCAATGATAAAATCCATAGAAACATCTTTCCACGATCGATCCGGGATCGGTATGGGGAATATAGACCAACATTAGAGTGATATCGTTTAGTTGTCTGATGTGTAGAATTGACAGATGGAGGAGTTTGTATCGCAACTTATTGTGCGCCAATAAAATCGATCATGCATAGTGGAATGAGTATGTTCATGTCCCATATAATCAGATAATCACCTCGAATGGATCCCTTCAATGATCTTTGCCCAGAGGGAGGAAGCTAGAATGCATAAAGCAATGCCTCTAAATAGGAAGTTGTCTTGAAGGAAATAATAGCCCAAAGTGTCGTTGGTGGGCACACAAGTGGCATAAGTGGGATGAAACTGGATATCCATTGAATAGTGCACCCAAAACTCATTAAAACTAAACATCTGATTGCGAATGATGACTAAGGCATGGTTGCGATGACCAAAGTTATTAGCAACCCAATTCTCCTTCCCAGGGTTATAGTGAAGGTGAAAGGTGTAGCACTGGAGGTATACATTCCATTTAGCATGTCGATCACTGAACCGACACTGGCAATGGAGATAGCAAAGCTCTTCATGATCAGACTTAATAACAAACTCCTTATAAAGGGGGTAGGCCCACTAAAACTTAACCGAATTAATGGCAGTGCCAACAAGTATCCTTGAAAAAACCCATTGACGATAAATGGACTCCATTAATAAATGTATAATGCTGGGAAAGGCGGATATGGGGGTAATGGCAACGCATTGACGATAAATGTAATGATCATCCGATAATAGGAGGATGGAAGGAATGGGTATAATACCCACAGAATAACAACCACCGTATATATCATCAAGGGAAGCGAAATGGGGTGGTCATGAAGCTAGGGTTTTGTGCTTTTGGAGTTCTTTAGATTAGCTCAAAGTGGGATGAAATTTTTGAGGTGTAGAGGAGTTTTTGGTGGTAGGGTAATATGGGAAATTAGGGTTTGTATTTCAAAATTGGAAGAAACCCTAGGTAAGTCTTGGATTATAGGGGTTTAAGAGGGACTGAGGGTTTTAGTAGAATGGGACACAACCTGAGGGTTTCCTCTGGTTCATGGGTGTTTCGTATAATGGAAGGAAGCCAAATAATGGGGGAGGCTACACCGGGAAGGAGATCTTATTTAGTCCTATTCTGATTCCACACTGGGACATAAGGGTTTAAACCGGGATGGCAATCCAATTCGAAGTTGGTGGTGACGAATCGGTGGAGATAGGAAGGTCAGATATGGTCAACGGTGGAAGAGGTCTGCCGATAAAGAGGTGATTGTAGATCCAATTTCGATATGTGTTGTGGTGGACTGTTGATCTCCAGATCAGGGATGTGGAAGGCCCTAATAAGGTTTGGTCTATTAGTGGAGGTTGGAGGTGGGGTCGGCCTCACTGGATCACACTTATGGTTAGGACAATGGTCGGGTTAGGGTCTTAGAGTCACCGCTGGTGAGTTCTTCTGTTAAACGTCCATTTTTATGAAGCCTCACATCACGTTTTGGTGGACCCAACCCGTTTCCCGACCATCAACATCCATACTTCGATTTCCATGAGCAAACTTTGCTCTGATACAAATTTAAGGCGTGATTAGATGAGAGGAAGCGATTAATTAAAAACTACACAACAACAACAATATTATGAAAGTAAATGAATCTTTCTCCCTCTAGAATAGCATTATAAAAAATACGGAGCGTCTACAAATGGGTGCTTTTTATATGGGGAGGTCACCTTGCTAGACAAGCTAATGCTAAAAACTAAAAGACTAAAAATGTCAATGAAATAAAAGACAAAAAGATAAAAGTCTTCAAAATACTATGAGCTTGCATCACTAATATAAGATTTAAATCTTATGTGTAATGACATCTAGAAAATTATGTCCACACATAATCATTATAAAATGATTATAAATAATGACAATGTATGAAAAAGTTTAGTAAAATAAAATTATGCAACACGTTCATTTTATCCCACGCGAGCATTTCACATGTTAAAAACTAGAAGACAAAAATACTAATTACTTTTAAGCCACCTCATGGTGACATGTGTAATTAATTTTATCCCTTTTATCTTTCCTCCCACTTGATTTTCTCCTTCTTTCCTAACTAATTAATAAACTCTTATTTTCTCTCTTTGTACGTGTTGAGTGAGGTGAAACCATAACAAAGAGAATGAAATAATTTTACCACACCAGTATTATATATTATAATGTATAGTTTCTAACAAAGATGGTATGATCACACAGAGTATGGAAATTTGATACTCATATGTAGTATAGATCATCTCCTTTTAATCTATATAGAATGGGTAATTGAATAGCAAGTTAGAACAAAGTATTAAATAAAAATATGCGTGAATCCTTAAGATAAAAAAGTATCTAAGGGATAACTCATATGCCAAATATTATTTTATCTTTTGTTCAATAATAATGCAACCTCAAGTATTCAAATGAAAAATTCATATTCATTTATTCAAAAAAAAACCAAGAAAGTATATACTATATATATCTAAGTTTGTAAATAATTAAAGTATCTCCAACAACCTAGCCAGAATAATTAGGCTAAAAAGTGACACATAAGCATGTAGTTAGGAATTTATATGGTTGTTAGATAAGTAATTAGATACATAATCCTAAACCATTTTGGATAAGTAAAGATATTAGAATATTTCGTTCTACTTACCAAAAGTTTGAGATAAATGACAATATTCATAATCAAGGAAGGATTATCTTAAGGGATAATAGCATGATGAGTTAATATCATCCAAAAACATGATATCATATCTCGTTTGGAAAAAAATAAATGAACACCATTGAGAGAAAGATCCAAGACCGGAACGGAAAGATTCGACTCATGTGAAATTTCCAATATCCTTTTAGGAACATTTTCAACTATCACTTTTCCCCCTCACTGATTAAAATGTAGTTAAAATCTTTGACTCTCATATCCTTGGCATAACCCAATTTGGGATAGATATAAATCTTTAAGACATTTGTTTTTCCATTTTTTTTTTTTTTGCAAGTTGTGGTTTCTCTCAAGCGCAAAGATGGGATATTATTTCTAATTTTAAAAAGTAGCTTCATCTAATCAAATTTTTACCCCTAACCACTTATTCTCTCATGATTTTGATATAGCATAAGACTTTTAAACTTCTACAAATCACAAAATGAAATACCTCACATACACATATATGAATTTAGACTTGCTTTCACGATTCTATATAAGTTGTTAGAGTTTTGTATACGACCATATATCTTTGCCACCCCTTACAAAATGGCATCAACTCAATGCGTAGTTTGGTGTAATGTGCAACAAGATATGAGCATGAGTTCTTTAGTGCAATTTTCTCAAAGTTTATAAGAATTAAAAGAATATATAAACTTTTCACTAAGCACATATCATATTTTCAACCCAAAAGGAAAAGTGATAAAAATAACCATTTGATATACCAAATAACAAATGAGTATATCTTATAAAGAGCATATAAATGACTGCAAAAATGTATTTTTTATTACAAGACAATACAATCAATTCATGTGAAAAAATGTAACAGGATAAATACTAAATAGGGATTTAAAGCTCAAATCCTAGACATGTTATTAAGAAATAAATCAACAATGCAAACACCTAGAAAAGATTTAAGATACTCAGATATAGTCCAACAAATAAGTTTGGTTGAAATATCGGCTAATTGATTCTTTGTAGAAACATAACTCAAAGCACCACCTTGTCTTCCGTAAGATCTAGAATAAAGTGATGGAAAATGTAAATAAATAAATATATATATATATATATATATATATATATATATATATATATATATATATATATATATATATGGGACTATAATTTTCACATTAGTGATCATGAAATCTTGATTAATAATATTATCCTTCAACCATTTTTTATCCAAAGTAATTGTGTATACCTACTTCCCACCGTGAAAAAAAAATTAATTTTATTTCAAGGCGTGCTAAGAAACCAAACAACTTCCTAAATAGAAGCAACCACCGGAGGTACTCTTCTTACCCGTCACACCTTTAATCCAATCGACATCAGAATACATCGATAAAGAGGTATTATTATTACAAGGGTAATAAATACCAAACCGTGTTATAACACCCACGTGCTCGATGATACACTTAACCACTTTCAAATGGGATTCCTAGTGACACCATTGATAACAAGAATAAACTCATAAACTAAAGGATATGTGATGATGACTATCCATAAGGTATAACAAATTACCTATCATGCTACAATACAATGTTTTGTCCACATATTTCCCATCCACATCTTTTCCAAGATTTTCAGATACACTCATGGGAGCACATTTATGCTTAGAACAGTCTAGTTAAAATTTCTTCACAAGGTCCTTTGCATATTTGTTTTGTGAAATAAATATTCCATTTTCCAATAATCTCACTAGAATATTAAGGAAACGAGTTCCCCAACTATTCTCATCTCAATTTCATTTTTCATTAACAACCCAAAGTTGTGAGCAAGGTTTTTACAAGTGGAGCTAAAAATAATATGGTCTACATAGACTTATGCAAACTCTATTTTTTCCCATAAGACGTAAAAAATAAAGTCGTGTCAGCACTACCTATTTTGAAACATTTTCCCATCTAATGTATTGAAATTCTCTCATATCAAGCTCTCAGTACTTATCTAAAGGCCATATAAATAATTTTTAGGCAAAAATGTGTGTTGGGAATTTGGAGTCCTCAAAACCTTTCGTTTGTGACACATATACTTCATTTTGGAGAGTACCATTTAGAAATTCACTCTTCACATCCATTTGATGGAGGTTGAAATCTAAGGCACATTTTATATCCAAGAGTAAGTGAATCGACTTTACTCTAGCAGCCGAGGTAAAAGAGTCATCAAAGTCAACCCCTTTCATTTGGGTGTGTCCTTAAGCCACTAGCCTTGCCTTGTGACATAACACAATACCATATTCATCATATTTGTTCTTGAACACATTTGTTATCGATAATGTGAACATCTATAGGCAAAGGAACTAAGTTCCAAACTTCTTATTTAGAAAATTGGTCTAATTTATCTTACATAGGATTGACTAAATATTCACGTCCCATAGCCATGACAATGTTTTGTGTGCAATTAAACCTGGTCTTGGATTTAAGTTGTGTCCATTTTTCTTATGATTAATCTTTGTCACGACTTTAGGACGTGACTATGTTCTCTGTATAAGTCAACTTTGTCACGGCTTTGGGCCGTGCCCAGACTTCATGTACATAAAACATGGTCATGGCTTTGGGTTGTGACCATCTTTAATAATAATAAAAAATAGTCTACTCGGGAGGCTAATCGATCAGTTTCTGCGAGTTCTCCTTGGGCGACTTTGCGGGGGTCCCTTGATCTCAAATTGAGGGTCCCATGACCACGCGATCATGGGACCCCAGCAGGCATTCTGAATTATGGGCTTTGCTCTCAAACCCTGGGTTCTGTGACCACGCGATCGGTTTGAGCGGTATGCATTGGTCCCGAGCGAGGTATTGGAGCCACCCACGGGGCCATTTGGGGGGTATTGCAGGGGTTTGCCCTCTAACGGCACGTTTTTAAGCCTAAGTGTAGGCATTCTGAAATTTGGGTCATGCTCTCAAATCGAGGGTCACGTGACCACGCAGTCGGTTTCAATGAGTTACATCGGACTCGTGTGAGGTGTTGGCTCCACTCACGGGGCCGTGGGGGGGCGCTAAGGGGTTTTGTCCCCCGACGACAGGTTTTCATGGGTCCAGTTATGATGTTCCCAAATAAGCCAAATTGACTCTTCAAATTATGCACACCAATCATTGGATATAATACCGAATGATCTTCATCGCAATCTTTATACAATGGTCTAGCTACATCATCTTTTAACTCTATATATTCTCAGTGTCCTGGTAGTTCAGTATCAAATTGTTCATTGTGCGCGTTATCTATCTCCATAGGTTGGTGGTTTTGGTCGCGGTGGACTCCTAAGCATCATCAATTAGGTCGGTCAATGTACGATGTGTTGGCAAATCATTTACCACTTCCACTCGTTGGTGTTCTTCTCGTTGGTGTTCTATTACATGGTCAGTCATCAGTAATTCTTTGGGAACATAAGGTACATATTTTTCACCATGGTATGTCCACTTGTTATAATCTTAATAAATTCCCCACATTATTAAATGTAACTCAAAATCTTTTAAAGATCTATATTTTTCGTTTATAGAATGGGTGCACGGACACAAAATCTTCTCACTTTTAAGGTTCTTAAAAGCGTATCGAATAAATTCTTGAATGCCTTTAACATAACTATTAGCTATTCGGTCAGTCTCCCCCATCCACTCTTTGTATTGTGGAAAATCCATTAAATAATCTTCAAATTGCAGTCATGTGTTAACATGATAAAATAAATATCATGTTGCATAAATATCTTGTTAAATAGTAAAGCACTAATATAGCCAACAATGTACCAATCAATCTAACTATGCAATAACTTAATTGCAAGAACACGTCAATCAACGATACTACACAACCACTAAAACTCAAATTAAAAAAAAATTGTCTACTGATATTATTACAACATAAGAAAAATATTACTACATCTTCAACAAGCGATAAACTAGCCAAGTGGTAACATAGTCTACATAATTTTTCAAAAAATTCCCTTCTTCACTGTTGACGTGTGATGGAACAGTTTTACAACCCCCATATATTGTATCAACCATGATTTGAAACTCACTCTCATGCAAAGGTCGATTATGTACTAAAGTTCCTACTACAGTGGACATGAGAGTGCAGATCCCAACGAAAAATTTACCGCTCAGGTCCTGTATATAGTATTTCTCTCTATAGTTAGCGTGAGTTATTAACGATGATCCAAGACCTGTTCCATGCTGAGGCGCTGAGAAAGGGAATGTTGAAGGAGGAATCAAAATTTGTGGGGGGAATGGAGAATGAGGAAAATTTTGAAGAGGAACTGGAATTTGTGGAGGGAAATCGGGATGCATTGGGGACCGCAGTGGCATACGACTGGTTAAAAGGGACACAATCTGTGCAAGTTTATAATTCACACCTCCCAATTCATTTCGAAGCCCCATTATATCCCCTTCAATCCTAGATTGATGTTCATCGTTGGATGCGAAATGCTTATAACAGAAGAAAGCTTGTCCACGATAGGTGCAGTGTGCTTGAATCTTATTTTTGACATATGCAAACCCAAACCTCTCGTCCTCCTTTTATGGTCTTTCCCAAAGGTTTGTTAGCTTGCATCATTGTCGATATCGTCGAATAGGATTGAATCTGACTGACTACTGATAGACACTATTGATTCTAGATTCTTGGACAAATGAGGAGGGAATTTATTATCTTTGTCCTATCTAGCATTCACATATAAGTTGGCCCTATTCAGTGTTTTTCCTTCATCCAGCCTGCCTTTTATAGCGGACTCTTTCTTCAAATCTTCATAAGATTTTGAGCCAAGCGGGTGGACATCAATTTTTTGGGCCCCATTTTGCCAGTTTTTATCCCTTTGCAGCATTTTCAAATCCTTCGCCTCATTCTCAAGAAAATCAGTCCATTGAGAGACTGGCATCTCAACGTTCAAAGGGACTTTGTCTTTGAGCGCCAAAATGTCAGAGCTCAATGCTCCCTTAGGGAAATGCGTTTGCCTAAGCTTTTTTTATATGTTCGGAGTTGTTCAGTAACCCGAGAAAGCACCTTATTTTTTGAGTTTGGGGAAAATGAAAACCATTTGTTGAGTTGCTCGTAGATGTCATCTTTAATAGCTTTATCTATGCGGTTCTAATTGTCAGTTCCTCCCACTCCCACATTTATTTTTGCTAAGGATAAATGCCGGCCTTTAAAATATTGAATGTGATTCTTGTCCCCCATTGGGTTATTTCCTAATAAAGAGAACCCAGTGGGTTTCTTCTTAACTGACCCGATAATTTCAGAAGCGTTGGGCGTGTCTGTTGGATTAGTGGGAGTACCTTGCCTACTACAACTCGGATTTGGGGAGTGAACGATTTGTGCATTTGAGTATTACTCACCAATTGGTGATGGGAATTTTCCTCGTGGTTATGTCACGTTGTTGGTTGGAGCGTTGCTTCCATTACCACCCGACATTATCTACAAAAATAATAAAAGTTCAATGTGTATCTATAATAATCAATGCATAATTTCAAAGTTTAATATGAAATTATAACTAACAAAATTTCAATGTGTATCTATAGTATATTATAATCTACCTATCTATGGTAAGACTTTAACAAAAGTTCAATGTGTCTGATCTCCATCCATTCAGGATTTATTTTTAAAAACCTATGAATTTTTACGCATGGCCAATTAGGAGGAAGCGTATCTATAATGGATGCATTTATGTCAGTGACATGAACTCGAAATATCATCCTCTTAAGCCTGTTGTCAAGATTGAGTTTGACGTGCATATGTCACGAGACATCACAGTCTTCATCAATGATCTTTTTACGTAATTCTACCCATAATGGGTGATTTTTTTTCTACCTTCTCTAATAGTGTAAGCAAGGTCGGTGGTCTATCAAGATTATGTATTCGAAATATATATTGTACAACTTCATCCCAATATTGTGGCAGGGAAAACAGAATACGATCGAACAAGTACGCATGATGGAGATGGACTCCACGGTTTATAAGGTAGTTAAATTGTTCGATCTTCCAATTCCCATACTAATAAACCACAGTACCCACTAAATGAGGCTCATTAAGGAAAGATGTATGTGTGCGGTCCAATTGCAACCTTTCCCACTCTTGTTGCCATTTATTAGCACCGTGACTCATTTTTTCTGAGAAAAATGAACGAGGGCGTATTTATAATTCCTATAAATAATGGCTATAATGAATCATTAACGAGTTATTATGTACGAGGGTATGAATACGATTCCTATAAATTTTGGATCTAATGAATCATCAACTGTTAATTTATTAGGTTTTGAATACCTATAAACATTAGTCATTCCTATAAATTATGGCTCTAATGAATCATCAAGTGTTAATTTATTAGGTTTTAAATACCTACAAACCCCTATAGTTAATAGATTATGCATTTTTGGGACTTAATTTTACAAAGCCCCTAAAATTAATCCTGAATTTAGCATCAATATTAATGGATATGTATATTTTTATATTTCAACCCCGAACTTAAACCAACAATATCCATTCAATTAAAATTTTCCCTAGTTTGAAACTTAAACCAACAATATCCATTAACTTAAAATTTTCCCTAGTTTGAAACTTAAACCAACATTAGTTATATATATATTCTTGAATACACACACACACACATTTACCATAGACACACATACATATACACAATACACACATGTATACACACACACACACACACACATACACACAGAAAAATACACACACACATAAATACGCACACACAAAGAAATACACACGCATAGAAATACATAACAAGGAGAAGATTAAGATTACCTTTTATATTGAAATTGAGAGAGAGCTTGATATTGAGAGAAGAAGAGAGCCAAAATTGCCGGGGAGAGGGAGGGAAAATGAGGGTTTAGAAATTTTCGAGGGATATGAAAAACTGTTCTGCATTTTTTAAATATAAATATCATGGTCACAGCTTAGTGTCGTGACCATATGACGTGACCCCTTTATTTTTAACACGTCAGCGTGGAAATAGGTCCATGGTCACGATCCAAATCCATGACTCGTTGTCCTAGGCTTAAGCTGTGACCGTCTCCTTATGTATGGGGTTTGTGGTCATAGCTAAGGGTCGTGACTCATCGCATGATGAAAATTGGAGGGAAACTTTGCACCATAATGGTCACGACTGGGTCACGGATTAGAGTCATAACCTGAAGGAGTCAGGGTCTATAGTCGTGACCACCTACAAGATGACCCATGACAATACTAAGACATGGATTTGGTCATGCCCATTTTGGCTATGGTTACGATTTTGGGCCGTTACCAATTGGTCATGGCTGAGCCGTGACCCCTTATTCGTGACCATTCGCAGAATTTGGTGTAGTGAACACTTGTTTCCAAATACTCTAAAATATTTGAGTGTGGGATTTTTTCTTTAAAAATCTCATATGGTGGATTGGTTGTACCAAACCTTCTATAGACTCATTTCATGATATGACAAGCTGTGACTATCACCTCTACCCAAAACCTCTTAGAAATACCCTTACTTATCAATTCTATCTCTTGGATTGTTTAATTTTTTCTTTCAATAATCCCATTTTGTTGAGGTATTTTAGGTGAGGAAATATTCATGGTGTATTACAATGTCACTACACCACTCTTGGATTGCAGTTCCTTCAAATTTAATTCCATGGTTACTTCAGGCTATGACAATAGTTCACCCCTTTTCACTTTGTTGTTTTTTTAACTTAGGAAGGAAGAAGTCCTTCACATTGGACTTGTTATGTAAATATCCCACAAAACTTAAGCTACAAAAATCATCTACAATGACAAGAATGTAACGTTTAGCACTTATGATCTCCGTACACATTGGATCATATACGTGAAGAAGATTAAACATTTAGGAGGTAAACATCACATTTAATTTATTATGTGCATTTGAATTTGTTTACCCATTTGGAAAATACCATATATGCAAGACAAATCGACTCAACTAGGTAAGTCATGAATAAGCTCATTTCCACCAAGTTTTCTATGATCCCTCGAGTTCACATAACACAACCTCTTATGCCAAAGATCTTCCACGTCTTCTTTAGCACTATTACAAATAACTTTAGTAGATGTATTAACTATACAATATTTTTTCGTGGTTTAAGTGCCCTTCAACATGCAGTTAGTTACCTTTAAGGTCAAGAACTTGACATTCATTTTAGGTAAACAACACCTTGTGACAATTACAGCACAATTGATTAATGTTAATCCAATTAGCCTTCAAGCCATCCACCAAAAGGACATGGTGTAATCTAGGAAACCCAATTATTTTAATACAGCCTTTCCCTAACAAGTTAGATATACTCCCACCACAAAAAGTAACAATACCGATTTTGTCTTCAACAAGTTTTGAAAATAATGATTTTTCCCTCGTCATATGCCTAAAACGCCCACAGTGAAAATACCATTGTGTAGAGTTCTATGCAAATAAAGCTTTGTGTACAACAAAATAATATTTCCAAATGTTTTAGAACAATCCTCCAAATCGACTCTCACAATCTTAGCGAAGAGAATATCACGTTCAAGTATTATGATATTTTCATTTAAAAAACTATTGGAATTTTTGCATTCTAAGAACTCGGTTTGCAAAAAATTTAATCTTTCTTACAAATAATCTATCACTTTCTATGTATATAAGAGAGTCTCTCATATAGTGGAATGTTGAGCCTTAACATTGCTCAAAATGTAATTTTCATCTTTTAAAGAAATTAATT
Organism: Sambucus nigra; assembly: GCA_949130495.1. Lineage (NCBI taxonomy): Eukaryota > Viridiplantae > Streptophyta > Magnoliopsida > Dipsacales > Adoxaceae > Sambucus > Sambucus nigra. Next base: position 154,531,120 of record OX422213.1, read on the forward strand.
CTTTTTTAGATATTTTTAATTTGAAGAAATTTTTTAATAAACCTTTTTTATGTCTAGCATTTTCATTGCTCAATGTATCATAAGAAAGTTTCATGTCACCATCTTCCTCATTATCCTATTCAAAACTAAAATAACCGTAGGAAGACAAAATATTAATCTTAAAAAACCGCTTATCACTTACGAGAGATGATTGAGACCCCTTTTTTCATTTGGCCTTTTACCATCAAAAGAGCTAAACATGTTAAGGTAAGTAAACGCATCTTCAAAAATATCCATCCCATAAACCATAACATTATCTTACATAATATCTAAAAAATGACTGTGCATATAGGTGATTAAACTTACTATAAATAGGACAAGCTCCGATACCAGTTGAGAGTTCTACAATGGGCAAATACTACTCAAAACAAAAGGAACACCAAATTAAAAGCTAGTTCAAATTTTAGTCAAAGTGAAAGACAATGATTAAAACCTAATGGTATAGATGGATAAATTTACAAATGATAAAATCTCCATAACAAATATTCATTTTTTTAGAGAAGATGGAAAATAACCCCACATATTATTAAAAAATATTAAGGACGGAAAATCCTCTCTAAAGTGGCAAACAAGCTCAAGGCAAAAAATCTAGTGGTTGATCCCAATGCACCAACTTCAACAGATAAAGAAAAATGGGGATTTATATATATATATCAACATTACAAATATAAATAGAGATAATACCAATGAAATTGAAAATTGGGATTTTAGAGGATAACCCCATTACACTTGATATGAACTAATTCTAATATAAGAGAGACTAGGTTATCATTGTTAAGAAAATCTTTAATGGATTGAGGAAGAGAGTTAAATGACAAAAAAAAAATGAAAATTGGTTGCCCAGTTGGCTAATCCATTTGTTACTAAATTAATTTCCCTCCGTATGTGCTTGTTTTGAATAAAAGACGCAATAATAATATCTCTAATTTGTCAAGGAGGTTTACTCTTTTTAAGATAAAGTCCACTTGACATTTAAAGTCGGATTCAATCAGCATATTTTGAATTCCCCTATATGTAGGCAAACCTACTCTAATTCTTTATCCTCTACAAACAAAATGTTCTAAGCACCCAATGCCACTCTAAAACTATCTATACAGATTCCACCAATGCTTTAGCATTAGGAAACATATTTTTGTCAAACAATATTCATATTCATTAAGCATTTGAGATATAAATGACGTGGAAAAGTAAATCATACCATAACACCGAATAAATGAGGAAAAAAATTTAACAGGAAAAATTTCAGGCCCAAATCAATAATCTCATAAAAACATGGAAAATACTTACAAAAGGGATAAACTTCTTACAATCACACAATGTGATAATTCACACCTCACCCTTTTCCATCAATACTAACTATTTATAGGCCTTTGTAATGTCGACGGGAATCTCAACACACCGATGTCAAGATTAAATGACAAAAAAGGTTGCCTTGAAACAACTTCAAATTTGTCTTCTAAAGAACAACACGATCACAAGAATCTTCCAAGGATTATAGTTCTAAATTTAAAAATATTTTGATGAACAAAAGTGTTTTGTGTAGACAAAATTTACTTCTGCTTTTTTGATATTGATTACTTCTAAGACAGGGATGATCAAGTGGAAAAAGGAGAAAAGGGAGAAGATAGAACAAGTCTTATTTTTAAGAAAGTATAGGTTCTTAAAATGAAGACCAAAACTTAAAGGATTTTTTCTTTTATAAAAAATATCTTTTTGGAAGAATATATTCAAATTCTAGCTATTTGAAAGTGAAACAGAAAAGGGATATATATATATATATATATATATATATATCCTAAGCAAATGTACTAGAGGGCCTATGAAACCCCCAACAGGTTAATTTGGAAATATCTCAAAAAGATACTTCATTTTGAAGAAAGAGTGCAAAAAGTAGTTGATAACTTAGTTGGTCCTTCGCTATAACGATATATCTTTCGTGGATAAGAACACATGAAGGCATGGTGGGGGAGATATTTTCTATGAGATAAAATACATATGTGTGACCAATGTAAAACCACTATCACTGCAGTGTAACACCCACAAGGGAGGTTGCTCGTAAGACCAGCATAATATTTTTGAAACCAGTTGACACTCAAAACCAACGAAGATAACCCTTTGTTGTAGAAAAAATTCTAGGACTCCAACATGTATTTTAAAAATATATTTTCATAGAAAATACTTTTATGAGATTTGTTAGATGGCAAAGTTCACTTAAACACGTATAAAGGTTTTGAAAAATATTTTAAATTTCAAAAATTATGAATACTAAGTCTGTTAGATCATGCTTACCTTCATCATAAAGTGCTCAATATGATGTAGGTATGAAAGAAATCGGCTTGAATGTCTTGAACATTGATGAAGCTTTCCCGACCTCTTGGACACAAACTATTTCAGAAATGTAAATCAAACAATCTTCTAAGTGAGGACACAATAAGTATACTATATTCTTACACTTGTATTGTACCCAAAATATGTCCTCTAGTGCCTACTGGACTCCTGGCATGGAAAAATACGAATACACACATAAAAGGCCTTGACCTTTAAGTATGGCCTTGGACCTATATTGTATTATATGAGAAAGCTAGTGCAACCTAGGGTTTGAACAAAAACACTAAAAAAATTTAAGTTTTCACAATTCTAATAAACTTTGCACTGAATAAAACCACAGTGTTGTGTTAAACAATCTTACCAATTTTAGTCTTGATCTAAGCATACTTCTTGGTGAGTATAAGTAAGAATAAAATAAGCAAACCCTAACACGAATATATACGAGGAAAACCCACAATGGGAAAGAAATCGGATGACCCAACCACACAAGTCTACTATGATATAGGCAGTTTATAGGAATAACTTAGACTTACTCACAGACTCATGCCTTTAAGACTTGATTCTCTTATTCATTCTTTGTAACCTTTTTCACAACCACTATAGGACTCCTTCCATCAACCACATAATGGAGGTGTGTTTTCACATCTCGGTATCCCACCGATCTCAATTGCCTTTGACCAGTTTAGTCACCGATCAATGTAAACACGATCTCCGCCACTTAAAATGCTCTCACTATGACGAGAAAATGATTATGATGCAAAACATAAGAGATATCAAATATATATATATATATATAGGATTATTGAGTCTCAAACTTCGATGTAAACTAGGGCTTAGGAGGCACAAGATATAACTTGGAAAATATTTTTGCAAAAAACCCTTTGAAAATTAATGCCAAATCTGACTATGTATAGAAAACACGATTTTCAAGGCAGCACATTTTTTTAAGGGAGTTCATTTGAATAAGAATCAAGGTTCATTAGAACGAAACTAGAATTCTCGTTATAATTAAAAACAGGTTCGTTCGAACGAAATGCTATTCTCATTTGAACGATGATTACAAATAATCCAAGCTATAAACAAACACTACCAACTATGATGCAATAATTTAAGTATAAGATACTAAGATGATTACCTATTCTTCACTTAGGGGGTTTTTGGTTTTATTCAGGATAAATGTTTTATAATTGTGCACCTTATTCTTTATCTAATCCTAAACAAAAAGGGTGATAAATGGTATCTAACTATTTTTGTGTGGGGGAGATCTTTCACTTAGGGAAAGATGTCCATTCTTTAGGTAGAGATGGTTAGAAAAAAGTGGAGGGTTTTCCATATGTTGTTTATATATTATCATATTCTCTTCGCATTTGAAGGTGTTTTTAAGTGTGCAACTTAGAATTGATGCCAAAAAGGTTCATAAAAGAGCAAAGCTACTCAAGTTTATGTCGATCAATTATCTATAATTTTTTCCTTTTGGGGTTGGCAATTGAGTCTTATTGAGCTTGACGACCCGATAGTTTTTCATTTTAAGTTCTATTCCAGAATAGAAAAAGGTGGAGGTTTATAAGGATAAATTTTTTAATCGAGTAAATTTGTATGTATTAACTTAATTCTATATTTGGACAACATATGTTTGAGTCATAGGTTGATAAGACTTGAGTTATGCGTTATTAAAGCTGAAGATGTGTGATTGATGACCATACGGTAAAGTTAAGGCGACAAAGAGGATATATTGAGTTATATGTTGTGTTTTTGGAACACCCATTCCCGAGATTTGTGCCTCATTCGCTGTAATTTGTATATCTTTAGGATATGAACTAAATATAGTTGATGGATATTGAAATTAAAGTATCCTTACGGACTTTGTGCAATTTGAATTGCAATTTGATGGCTTAAAGTTGATAAGTAGTAATGTGCCTATCGTTCAAACGAGTGGACAAACCATTCGAATGAGGTAGGGCCTAACATTCGAATGAGTCTCCAACGACTATCTAACGACAAGAACCTGAACGATTTCCATCGTTCTAGAATCTCGTTAAAATGCCATCCTTCGAATAAGGTGCGTTATCATTCTATGAGTGGTAGTTTCCCATTTGAACAAAGTGATGTTTTACCCCATTTTGGCCTACATTTAACCCTCATTATAACTCTTATTCTCGTTCGAATGAGGTCTACAGTTGTTCGAATGATCGGACGAAAATTAGAAATTTTTTCACAAATTAATGTGTTGTCGAGATGTGGATCGTTGGGTTGGATGAGTTGTCAAGATCTCAGCATCTTAGATCAAAACATTGGTCAATAGGGGTTTGGACCATTGGTCAATGGGTTAAGTGTTTATAGGTTTAAATAGAGGTGAGAGAGGATGGAGAGACCATTCCCCTCAGATTTTTTAGTTCTCTCTCTCTACGCTACACAATTCCATTTCTAGACCATTTACACAATCCTCAAGGTTCCTCCTTCCATCCAAGCCTTTTCCTAGCTATTTCAAAGCTAAGTACAACCATTTCAAGCCTCGTTTGAGGAAGAAGTTGGGTAGAAGAAGCCATTTTTGGAGCTCACTTAAAGAAGTTAAAAATTTCTTGGAGCTCTGGAGTTTTTAGGAGATTTCAAATCATTCCCTTTAGTTTCTCCTCTTCAAATACAAGTTAGTGTTTTCCTCCAAGTGCTTTTAAGATTAAAAGATATTAAGATGCCTGCTAGAAGGTTTTATTTTTGTAATAATATTTTCTAGTATGTTTATTTAAAGTTTTCTTATAAAAAAAGGGAATTTTTGAGAAAACTAAGCATAAATGGATTTTTGAAGAACTAATGGTATTTTAAATCTTAAACTATGAGGAATTAAGCACAAAAATATTTTTTCATGATAAAAATCATGTTTGGTTGCATATTTAAGGATTTCTAGGCTAAAAATCCACCTAAAAATGAGTAAAATGTTGTAGTATATTGAAGAAGGACTACAAACATGATATATGGAATTAAAATGGGTTTCTTGATGAAATAAAGAAGTTTAAAATATTATCCCTAAATAAGTTATAAAATTGTGATGAAATGAAGATGAAATGACATTTGATACAACATATGTGTACGAGGGTAAAGTAGACATTTTAGTAAAAATGATCTTTATGACATTAAATATGTTTCTAGATAGATAATATAAAGAAATGTAATTTTCAAGGAAAAAAGGGATAACGTATGAGTTTTGGACATAAATTCATGAAATATGGTTTTGAACATAATATGATGATATGTGATGCCATAATGGAAAAAATATATTTTTTCATAAGATTTCGATAAATGAATGGTAACAAAATAATTTTGGTAAAATTAGAGGGTCCTAATGGTTGGACTTTCCTCATTTAACCTTATCAGACGGTTTTGTGAAAAAGTAGATAAATGAATGAAATGGTGAAAGTAAAGGAATAATGTGGATATTGTTCAATTGTTAAAACATAATAATATGGACTTGGATGACAAACAAGGAAATAATTAAGAAGGGTCATGTTCCCTAGGGTGAAAGACTCAAAATCACCGGCCATAGCATATGGTTGAATAGGCGGCGGTGTGGAGCCCGTTAGAATATGTAGTTATTTGGAGGATTTTGAGAAAAGATAATGGAAATGAAAACGATTTTTTTTTATTAAGGAATGTAAATAAGACAACCAAGTAAAAAAGGGTTAAAATGGAGATTAAGGAATAAAATAAGATTAAAAGAGTCTGTAGACCTGTAAAGGGTAGCATAAAATGGTTAAGGGTGAGTATGAGCACATCATCGGGGTGCATTGTATAGTAGTTGCATTATTGCTTGCTAAGTTGATAAACGTTTTCGAATTTGTTAAAAATACACGTTATATTTATAGTATTTTCATAAAAACATATAATTTAGTATTTTCCCTCACAATGAGTGTTTGCTCACACCTATTTTTTATGTTAAACCCCCCAAGTATATCGAGGGGGGATGTTGGCAAGGACGTCGATAAGACCCCCGAGGGAAACAGTGGTCATTAAAAGCTTTGCCATTATATTTATAACTTATCTCTTTGAAAATTTTGGATTTAGTGTATTTTATACCATTTTTATTTAGGCCTTGGGCCAAGCATTGTAATAATATAGGGAAAATCACTATTTATTTCCTATTTATTAAGCATTTTTAGACTCAACGGATTTTCATAAATAAAAGTTCTTAATCAACCTAACTACATAAAGTGATCATTTATTTATTAAATTAAAATCGATAATTTGGCCCTTATAAATTGGTTCAACTAAATTATTTTCTTAAATAATAAAATTGGACTTTCCCCATTCCTATTTAACTCCTTGACTCGATGCAAGTTAACCCGACAGTGACCCAAACTCAAGTCGAGGCCTTACGAATGGTATCAGATCAATACGATCCTAGAGTGTGATGGAGTATTTTATGCTTTCTTAATACGTTTCCTTTCTACATTTTTGTTGTGGTCGCCACTTTTGTTAATGTTTTAAGTTAATCGCTTCCACTATATCTTTCGTTTCATATCATTGTGTATTGAACTCTCCTTTCTTGTGTAGATGACTAGACGTCGTGGCTGGGCTAGTTAGTCAGGGAACAGGAAGCTTAGTAGCATGGAATAGGCCATGCATTAGCTTGCCGAATCCCCCACTCAGCAGCAGAGAACAAACCATAGTGGGACGGTTGAGGGAACTACCTCGGCCTCCATTTTGAAGGAGTTCAAGAGGCTACACCCATCGACCTTTAACGGAGCAGCTAGACCTGATGCTACGGAGGAGTGGCTAGATGATGTCACTCAGGTTATGGAGATTCTTAACATGACATCTAGGCACAAAGTCAATATAGTGACATTTCAGCTCATAAAGCAGGCGGAACACAGGTGGAGCGCCTACTACGCCAGTGTGGCAAAGACTATAGACTCAAACAACTTTGGGATCAAATTTCTACCTCGCTACTTTCCCCGTGCATTTAAAAATACCAAGAAGGACGAGTTCCTTCATCTGATTTAGGTTAAGATTTCAGTGAATGATTACTAGGTTAGGTTTGAAAGTTTAATACAAGTACATGGATGTAGTGCAGAAAGATGAGGCTAAAAAGATAAGGCTATTTGCCAAGGGCCTTAACCTCACTATTTGGCGGATTATGGTTTGTTTGGATCTACCAAATTACAAAACTACGATAAATAAGGTCTTCAGGTTAGAGCTAGAGGCAGAGTATGGTAAGGAAATTAGGTAGAAGAAGAGAGAGCCCAACAAATCCCAAGGTAGTAGTCACAAGAAGTTTAGGACTAGGGCTCAAAGATTATTTACAAAGTTGAAGGCCGCTATGGGGTTGGATCATCATCCACCCAGTGTAACAACGACCAACCTTCCATAGCCCCTACTGAGAGGACTTGTTTTTTGTGTGGGTCCTCTATCACTTAAAAAAGGATTACCTGCAGAGAGCTTCGAGTAACTAGGAGGGCAGTCAGCAGACTATCAACTATGTACCAGGCAAAATTCTAGCTATATGAGCCCCACCCACTAACCTCAATAACAGTTTTACTCGAGGTATTATCAGCTTACGAGGCATAGCATGTACGGTTCATGTCCTAATCAGGGCCAGAGTAGTCACGGGGAAGGTTACGTTCCTGACATCCAGAGTAGTAGGTTTATCCATGGACACGCATATGCCATGTCATAATTTGATACCCCTTCTAGTAATGCATCCATAAAGAAAGGTATGATTCTATTATTGAGCATATGGGTAAATGCACTATTTGATTCAAACGCATAACATTTGTTTATCTCGATCTCTCTAGCCTTCAGTTTGGGATTAGAAGTAGGTCAGTTTTATCCTCCATTTTTATAGGACTTTCAATCGACAGTGGTATAGTTCTTGATAGGATCTATCGTAGTTGCGTACTTATGGCTGGAGATTATGTTTAGGAGTACAACTTGATTTTTATAGACATGGATTGGTTTGAGGAGATCCTTAATACATATTAGTTGTCATGTTTTGACGCTACCATCGAATGGCATCGGCATAGTGTCTCGATATCTCTTCCAGATCGATTTTGTCATCATTATTTTGTCATTTAAGAAATCTATATGAAAGTCTAGCAAATAATCAATAGTGTAAAAATAAATAATTCAAAGGGTAGAGGCATATAGGTCAAAAAAGCACTTCACAAAATAAATTTTTTAATCGCAATTAAAATAAAATATTTTTCATTACATGTTTAGAAGAAAAAGGGAAATACGGTATGTAGACATAAATCTAAGTCTCTATGTATTCTTCCTCATCGTCATCTTCCTTCATGCCTATTTGGGTCTTTTCAACCTCCAAAGCAGCATCAACCGCAACCTCCTCTTTGTGATTCCTAGAAAGATCATCAAACTCTCTTAGCTCTTCCGTACACTGGATGTGATAAGAATCAAGTAAACTTAAGGAAAATATGGCTTCCTTTTCTTCAATATAGGTTTTGGCAACTCTGTGCCTAATCTCCTTATATCCTCGGATGTACGCTTTGTTCTGGCTAATAAAAAAGACTTTGAATGTCTTGAAATTGGCCATGAATTACTTAGAAATTTTCTTTAATGCCAAAACATGTTCATCCACCATCTTTTGGATATCCATGGCTTGTTCATCAATAGCATATTGCATGTCTAAGGCATCACTCTTAGTGAGACAGTAAAGCTGGACCTTTAAAATTTCAGCCTTGTCTTGTTTTTTGTGACATTTTGGGAGCCTCTAGGCACTTTGCCAATGAAACCTTTAGAGCTTCCATGGCATTATTGAAATTATCCTTGGCCTCCTTTTTATCGATTTATCAGCACCTTCCATCCGGAGTTAAGCAGCTTTAAGATAAACCATCGTAGATGCCTTCCCAATATCAAAAGAAGAGGTCGTGGATTTTTACACTTCATCCAAAAGTGTAACTTTCAGCGCCTTCTGCTGGACATAGATATCTTTGTATTTGGCCCTCTGACTCACATAGGCCTCATAGGCCTCGAGAAAAAGTGAACAAAAAAGTTAGCAAGAAAATTAAAAAAACTTAAAATAAAAGGTCGCGGACAGTATGCTTACTCGAAGAAGGCAATGCAGTTGGTAATTCTCCAAGTCCTCAGCGTCTTTCTTAAACAAACGCTTAAACTCTGAGGGGTTGGTAGCTTTTCTCATTACGGATGTTGTGGTTGCCTCAGTGTGCTAGGGAGAATTTTGATATGTTGTCGTGAGTTGACATCGCAACCTGAAAGCCCTATTTATTAGGACATCGATTGTAACATTAATTGGTTAAGAATTTCGTGACAGGGAGTCACTGATGTGCCCATAGTTTCTAGGCTCTTGATTTATCTCCCCATCAGGAGAAGCCAACAATGCATTAGAAATGTTCATCGCGGCATCATCGAATATCAGTATACTTGCACCACCCATTGCAGCCTCATTTTGAGTCCTGGTAGGGACCTCAGCCAGAAGTGAAATGTCTTCATCTAAGACCTTTTTCTCTTTTTGCTTTTGACCTTCCGCAGAGCTTGGTTCATGTAACACCCCATAGTTTTATATTTATATTTAATAAGATAATTAAATTATTGGGGAGACACATAATTGAATTAAATTAATAAATAATGAGAAAGTTAAAAAAATATTAATTTAGAGTGGAATGAATTAAGACTTATGTGACTATGTATTTACTAGTGTCTTACAGTAAATAAAATTGAATTAAATCGTGAGTAAACGCAGTGGAATTTAATATTATTTCAACCGGGACATGTTCGATTAAATTATTATAGGTTGAGATGAGAAAGTATTTTTTAAGTGACTCGGGTGACGATTTCGAGTGCACGGTTGATCCGAAATAGGTCAAAATTGAGTAACTGGTGGTTGTGTTTGGATTTTAGGGGCTTTTTAGAATAATTGGGAGTAGTTTAAGTGACTTTTTTACTTCTTAATGGTATATGTAAAGTCAAAAACGGGATTGGGACTTATAAAATGAAGGGTATGGGTTTAAGGAAAGGTCATTTCACAAATCCAGGGGTTTAGAAGAGTTATACAAAGAGTTTGAAAGGAAGTGAAGAGAATTGAGAGGAAAATTCAAGAGTCCAAGTGAGAGATTGCAGAACAATTCAAGAATACTCTAGGATTGAAGAATTGGGAGGATATTCTTGGAAGGCCATCAACATCTTCACCAAATTCAGACAGTGCGAACCTTAAGGCAACTAATTATCTTGCTAATTATTTGTGTGTAATTTTCATTCCATATTATAGTTGGGAACATTTGAATTGACATATTTTTGGGATTGGGATTTTCTATGAAAGTTTTAGTTTTGAGATATGATTATGCAAAAGAATGGATTTTGTGAGATGATTATGAAAATTTATGGGTAACCTTTTAAAATGAAATTCTGGTATTATGAGTTCATATGTAGTTGAATTGATTTACAAAAACTTATGATTAAAATATTTGGACATTTGTGGACGTAGTTAATTTATTTCCTATAAAAGTTACTTATTAGATGATGGATATGTATGATATTTTAGGATTGGAATTTGGAAATTTTAAATCCCATGTAGATAGGTAAATTCCACAATTTGAAGAATTCAGAAAAATGTTTTAGTGTGATATTGCGAGAATTTTATGTTAATTAGAGATTAAAGTATAAATTTAATATAATCATCTTGTATAGTTGAATTGTAGATAAAATTAGAAGTTTTATACTTGGGATTGTGAATTTGATATATTGGTTGTGATATGAATGGGGATTGAGGTGGTTAAAAGGAGAAATATCGGATTTGGAGAGTTTGAGGTCTTCTTTTTGAGTGCTTTTGAAATATATTTGAGAATAACTCAAAACATATACCCGGCTCTAATTTTCGTGTAGGATTCAATCTGTAGTCGAGTTGGTGTTTTAGATAATTTGAGTTCTAATTTTCTGCAATTGTTAAAATAGGTCTATAATTGAGATTTTTTGGGGTAAATTTAGAGTATTTGAGGTGAATCATACTCGGGGATTTATAAATGAATTTTGATGAAAAATTAAGAAAAATAGGTATATGAGATGATTGAGAGTTATACGTGCCCAGAATTAATATTTTTAAAATCATTTAATTAATTAAGTGAGTAATTAACTAATTGAGAATGTAAATGATATTAGAAAAAAATATTGAGTTTGTGCCATGAGTGATAGGCACAATTAATTGGAAATATTGAGAAAATATTTACATGTGTAGAGACTGTGTATATATATTTATATCGATGAGTAAGATATACTTATATGAATATATAGACATACCCTTTTAAGTGCAATCATGGGAGGTTTCGCGATGTGGGTGATCTTCTCTGGTGAGTGAAAGGAGGGTAAGTATTGTCTTCAGATCATAGTGCCATGCATGTCCTTGATAAGGTTGAAGTTCGAAGTGAGGTAATTATGGGTATGGTTATAGCTCACTATCGATGATCCTATGACCGCCTCCATCGTTGTTGTTTTTCGATGGTAGTTTGGTGTGAGATCTCGATGAGGTAGCCAGGATGATGTGAGTATTTCCTGAATTATGATAGCATTGTAGAAACCCGCATCCAGTAAAATATTATTATTATTATAAGGGATGGCGGTTATACAAATACAGTGAGTGATATATATATATATATATATATATATATATATATATATATATATATATGTGTGTGTGTGTGTGTGTGTGTGTGTGTGTGTGTGTGTGTGTTTGTTTGTGTGTGTGTGTGTGTGTGTGTGTGTGATGTGATAATAAAATTCGTATGTATATGTGTAGAGAAATATATACGAGCATGATGAATTCAATTGTGAACATTAATAACTAGTGAAAGTTATTATAAATGATAAAATAAATTATAATTGAGAATTATTATGTTTGGCGAATGTGAAAGCTAAATAAAAAAAAATATGCGAGATAGGATAGTGTATGGAATTTAAGGATAATTGGGAATTAGTTAGGCGGTTAGCATAACTAGGTGATTACAATGCATACATTAGCTGCGCACTTTAGATGAGAGGTGAGTTGTGTATCAGGAGAGAGTGTAGTACCATTTTGAATATGAGTGAATGGATACATATTTATTTATGCATTTTAATCACTTGCAAATTATTTTCAAATGGATATGAGTTGTGACCCGTATCAAATTTATTTTCAAAACCTATTAGGTGTCCAGCCACAGGGACACCAAGCGTAATTATTCTTCCAGGCATCGGATCTGCAACAATTGTGCGACGTTGCAGGATTTGAAGTATTCGCTTTTACGCTCACATTCTAAACACGATTCATTTCATATTCGTGCAAGTTTCCCTTGTTAGTCAAATTTAATTTATTTTATTTTATTATAGGGATTTATTGTATGAATGTTATACTGATGGCTTATTCAGTTACATTTGCATGTAATGGATTTCTATTTAAAACTTAATGTGTGATTGTGGATTTTTATTATTGTCAGAATAAATTATGGTTTGATTATAATGTTGTTGTGTCACATTTATAAAGATTAAAACTGACACACAAATTAATTTAATAATCGGTGGTTAGTAATTACTTTTTTAACAGTGATGCTAAGAATGAACCAATGAGATTACCATTTTATTTTATTAAAGGTCTAGACACCCTCTATTTCAATAAGCGAGGTGTCACATATGGTATCAGAGCATCAGGTTCTAGAGTCCTTAGGATCTATGAAGACTTATTACGTTTTCTGCGACAGCATTCTTTGTTGTAGAGACCTATTCTTAGGATTTTTTATTCATATTATGATGTAGATTCTTCTGCTATTATGTATACTGGAAGTGAAAATTATATGAGTTCGGTTGAGTTTTGAAAGAAAAATAAGAGATGGGCAACCATTGAGTATTACATACAAGGACCATTTAAATAGCCAGAGATATTGGAAATTGAAAGTATAAATTTTATCCATGGGTAAATGGGCTAGGTTCGACGTGATATGAGTGCGTCAAAATATTTGGGTTAGCACTATATTGTGCACAAAACGGGCTTAGTAGATGTATTGTTAATATCACTTTTGAGTGTGTATATTTACCGTTGGGTAGCGGGACTCTCTTTAATTCCATCTATAGGGAAACGGGTGTGAATACTGGGAGGATATGTTTTTGGAGATTTGATCATTTTAGAGAAATGTTATGCGAGTATGATGTTATCCTCGGGATGGACTGGTTAGCGATGGTGAGTAATGGTGGATTGTTATAGTAAGTCTATCGTGTTAGCTGTTCCAGGACAGGATGTATTGTTTTTGCAATAATTCACCCGAAAGAGGGTCGAGTCGAGTATATATTATATTGAAATTGACACTTCAGAGAATATAGTTTCCTCGTTATATTTTATCCCAATGCGTAAGGGCTATATTTTTATGATTTAGGGGATATCGAGTTTAAGGCCAAGAAGAGATATTTAGCTCATTATTGATTTAGCACTGGGGACTTAGTGATAGTACGAGAACATTGTTATATGATAACTTTAGAGATGGGGGAGTGGAGGATTAGACTTATAAGTCTGGGGATAGGATTTTGGGTGTCCCGTTAATGTGTTTTGGGGCAAAGGACCTCGATAACCGATATTTTGAAGTGATAGGGCATTGGGTAAATCTCTTGGTTAAATTTCAATTACATGACGTTCCATGGAGTTAGGAGACGTTATTAGATGCTAGGGCATCAGTTTTGATTGTTAATCATGTCACGTGTGGAAAAAACACTTGGAGATGAAAACTATTATAGGAAGGTTAACACCACTAGTGGATAGGTGGGTAATCTTGAATATATTTTATTCACGATTAATGGCATAATCGATAATACCCTTACTATATAATCACGCCGAGCATACAGGGCCAAATTTTAAATAAAAGTGTTACATTTGTAACATTTATGCAGAGGTACACAAGATATAGATTTTATGGGCCCCCTAGTTAGTTTGATTTTCATAATCGTTCGGGATAAGGGGCGTGGTAATAAATGTGTTGAACTGTATGCATGTGGAGTAATAGAAGCATAATTAAAAAAGTAAGATGGACTTAATTGCGATTGAGGAATGAGATAGTTCGTATATATATATATATATATATATATATATACACACACACACACACACACACACACACACACACAACATGGAGAGATATCACACTCGAGATGGGTTGGAGGACTGGGGATAAAAGCGAGGAATCTCTCTAGCCAAAGGAAGACCTAACAAGTTTAAGAGAATCAAGCGAAGCCTTATTCAATCAAATGTTGAGGGTGACTTGCGCATAGTAGGATGTTTAATTTACCAAACGAGGAGGACCTAAAAAGTGTGCAATTTGGAGAAAACACGTGGGTTACGAATTGTGAAGCACCCCAAGAAAGGGAGTAAGATGTACCACGTGACGTGGAATATTGAGATTGTTTATCGGTGTGGAGTGAGACATAGTGGAGTTGTCTCCATGTGCACTACTCGTTGATGGGAAATGATTGGTCCAAGGTGATTCACCATAATTTTTCAATAATTAGCGATTCTAGTGACGGAATGGATACGCAGACTGATTAAGGTCCTTGTTGGGTTACCAACATCGTGAATAGGTTAAGATTCCATTTGGATTTACGGGATTGGTTGACCAAAACGTATAATTATTACTACTTTGGGCGAGTTACATTATCGAATAACGTACCCAACATTTCATTTAAGAGAGAAAATGAACCAAAAAAATGAGTCGCCTAACAATTATTGTGACTTAGGATGAGATCCTTGAGTCGCACCTCCGATTGGGAGTATTAGGAGGCGGTGGTGATGAAGTGCAGTTTAAATGAGACAAATTACCCCTAGATCAAGGAGTAAACGGGAAAAGTGACTACGATGTTGAAGGATGAGAGAGATTCGTATTCTAGAATTTAAGGTAATTGTTAAGCGTAATTACCATTAGCAGATTTGCGTATAATGACTCATACTATCTATTAAGTTGGACGTGATTTAGAATCAGTCAACAGGGATTGAGATAATCGAAGTTATTTTGGTATAGTTCTAGAACAATGTAAGAGTTACATCATCACGAACCGAAGAGAGTGGCCAGAAATCAGTGTGCGTGTCTCCTAGGAAGGGAATTATGTGATTTGGGTAAGAAGTGAAAGTGGAACCTAGAGAAGTAGGGCATTTTCCAACATTGAGATGATAGAGCTAGTGGAGCATAGGCTCGTCATATTGGAGAATTATTGGTTGATTCATGATAGTTTTGTATATCATTGTATAGGTGAGAACTTACAAATTATAAAGTAAATCAGTACGAAATAATTTGGATAGACTTGTTGCTAATCTTGGGCTATAGCGAGTAGGCCTTTACATATGATGATACCACTAGCAGGTGAATAGTGGAGGCACCATAATGTTATCACGAGCTGATTTTGGATGCCATGTGTGTAAAGATCCGAAGTTTTTAGTATTAGGCATATCCGAATTTCGGGGACGAAATTCCTTTTCAAGGGGGAAGTATGTAATACCCCGTAGTTTTATATTTATAATTAATAATGTATTTAAATTATGGGGGAGACACATAATTTAATTAAATCAAGAAATAATGAGGAAATCAATTAAATATTAATTTATAGTGGAATGAATTAATATTTATGTGACTTTGTATTTACTAGGGTGTTACAACATATAAAATTGAATTAAGTCGAAAGTGAGTAAATGCGGCAGAATTTAATATTATCTAAACCAAGACATGTTCGATTAAATTATTATAGGTAGAGACGGGAAAATATTTTTTAAGTGACTCGAGTGACGATTTCGAGTGCACGGTTGATTCAGAATGAGTCGAAAAAGTCAAAATTGAGTACTCGGGGGTTGTGGTTTGGTCTCGGGGGCTTTTTAGATTAATCGGAAGTAGTTTAAGTGACTTTTGTACTTCTTAGTGGTACATGTTAAGTAAAAAACGGGATTAGGACTTATAAAATTAGGGTTTGGTTTTAAGGAAAGCTTATTTCACAAATCCAAAGATTTAGAAGAGTTATACAAAGAGTTTAAAAGGAAGTGAAGAGAACTGAAAGGAAAATTCAAGAGTCAAAGTGAGAGATTGTAGAACAACTCAAGAATACTCAAGGATTGAAGGATTGTATGGAAATTCTAGGAAGACTATCAACATGTTCGCTAAAATTCTGACAGTCCGAATCTTAAGGCTAGTAATTATCCTGTTAATTATATTTGTGTAATTTTCAGTTCATATTAAACTTTTGAATTGAAATATTTTGGGGATTGGAATTTTATATAAAATATTAGTTTTATCGTATGATTATGCAAAACTGGATTTCGAGACATGATTATGAAAATTTATGGGTAACCTTTTAGAATAAAATTATGGTACTATGAGCTCATATGTAGTTGTATTAATTTAGAGAAACTTACGATTAAATTATTTGGCAATTTGTGGACATAGTTGATTTATTTCCTATAAAGTTTCATATATAAATTATGTATATGTATAATATTTTAGGATTGGAATTTGGAAATTTTAAATCCCATGTAGATTGGTAAATTTTACAATTTGAAGAATTCAGAAAAATATTTAGCGTGATATTGCAAGAATTTTATTTTAATTTGAGATTGAAGCATAAATTTCATATAATCATCTCGTGTAGTTGAATTCTAGATAAAATTGGAAGTTTTGTACTTGGGATTTTGAATTTGATATATTGGTTGTGATATGAATTGGGAATGAGGTGGTTGAAATTAAATAGAGAAAAATCGGTTTTGGAGAGCTTTGGGTCTTCTTTTTGAGTATTTTCAGAAGATATTTGAGAAAAACTCAAAACACATCCCCAACTCAATTTTTCGTGTAGAACTAAAATTTGAAGTCGAATTGGTGATTTGGACTATTTTTAGATTTGATTTATTGTATTTTTAAAACAGGTCTAAAATTGAGATTTTTTTAGGTGAAATTTAGAGTATTTGAGGTGGATCATACTCAGGGATTCAATATTGAATTATGATGGAAAATTTTTAAAAAAATGGTATACGAGCTGATTGAGAGTTTATATGCCCAGAATAAAAATTTTGAGTATTAATTTATTAAGTGAGTAATTCACTAATTTAGAATGTAAATGATATTCGAAAAAATATTGTGTTTGTTCCACGAGTGATAGGCACGATTAATGGGAAGTATTGAGAAAATATATACATGTGTAGAGACGGTGTATAAATAGTTATATCGGTGTGTAAGATATAATTATATGAATAAATGGACATGCGCCTCTAAGTGCTATCGTGGGAGGTTTCGCGATGTGGGTGATCTTCCCCGGCGAGTGAAAGGAGGGTAAGTATAGTCTTCAGGTCATATCTCCACGCATGATCCTGATAAGATTGAAGTTCGAAGTGAGGTAATTATGGGTATGGTTATGGCTCACTATCGAGGAACCTATGACCAGCTCCAACTTTGTTGTTTTCCTATCTTAGTTCGGTATGAGATCCCGACGTAGTAGATAGGATGATGTGAGTATTCACTGAATTATCATAGCATTGTAGAAACCCTCATCCGACAAATATTATTATTGTTATAAGGGATAGTTGTTATGCATATAGAGTGAGTGATATATATGTATACATGATGTGCTAACAAAATACATGTGTATATATATATATATACATATATCTGTGTGTGTGTGTGTGTGTGTAGAGAAATATATACGGGCATGATGAATTAAAAATTACGAATATTAATAACTTGTGCAAGTTGTAAATTATAATTGAGAATTATAACGATGAGCGAATGTGAAAGCAAAATAAATAAATTGTGCAGAATAAGATAGTGTATGTAATTTAAGGATACGTGGGAATTAGTTAGACGGGCATAATAACTATAATATTAAAATGCATACGTTGGGTGTGCAGTTTAGATAAGAGTTGAGTAGTGTCTCGGGAGAGACTACAATACTAATTTAAATATAAGTGAATGAATACATATTTATTTATGCATTTTAATTACTTGAAAAATATTTTCAAATGGATTTAGGCTCTAACTAGTATGAAATTTATTTTCAAAACCTTTTAGATGTCCAGCTACAGGGACACCAAGCGTGATTATTCTTCTAGGCATCAGAGGTACGACAATTGTGGGACGTTGTAGTTTGATTTAATCGTTTATATTCTCACATTCTAGATAGGATACTTTTCATATTTGGGCATGTTGCCCATGTGAGTTAAATTTATTTTATTTTATTTAATTATAGGGATTTGTTGTATGAATGCTATACCAATGATTTATTTAGTTACGTTTGCATGTAATGGATTTATGTTTCAAGCTTAATGTGTGATTGTGGATTTTATTATTGTCAGAATAAATTATTGTTTGATTATAATGTTCTTGTGTCACGTTGATAACAAATAAAATTGACACGTAACTTAATTTAATAGTAGGTTGTTAGTAATTACTTTGTTTTGATAGTGACGCTAAGAACGAGCCAATAAGATTCCTGTTTGCTTTTAGTAGAGGGCTAGCCACCCGTTATTTTAATAAGCTAGGTGTCACAATTCAATGTTCGGACATTTTCCTCCATCTCGTCCAATTCGAAAAGAAGAAATTACATATCAATTTCCATTATTGGTTATCCTTCTGCGGATGCATCGGCATAATGAGAACATTATAAATGATATTTGTACCTATCAAATGGATTGTAAGACTTATTTACCTTCCGTAATTTATTACATTGGGGAAACATGAGCTATATAGTACTGAAAACAATACAAGCCTCTAAGACCAACCACTACGACAAAGTGTTTCTTTTGTTTGGAATTAATATTAAGGCCTCAATCGTCTTTGTTTAATACTTTAAGGGGATCGAACCTGCATAAACAACAGTATAAGGAAAATTCAGTCAAATCGTTAAAACATAGATGTTGTGGCCAACTCATGAAGATGAACTTACCTTCCTTGGGAGGACAACCCAAGACCACAGAATCTTAGGAGCTCACTCCCTCTCTGATTCCACTAAGTGAGTTTTCTAATTCTCACCAGTGATGTAAAAATATTTTGCCTTTTAGTTTTGTGTACTAGAAGTTCATACCCTCAAGAGGTATCTATTACCATTCTACAAACGCATTTAGTAATACCACCAATTTTCTACAAAGTTCTCTTTTAGTATTTCAAAATCAAAGAAATTTGTGGTTGTAATATCCCTCTCGAATTTCTTCTACCAAACCCCCAAAGCATCCAAGATATCCCTCAACACATTAGGGTGAATTTGGGTTGGGTATAGATTCATCACCTTCAAAATCTTCCTCACATGAACGGGCACTGAAAGATGCAGTCCAAACAAGATGGCATGTAAAGGGAAGCAAATACCATCATTAGGAATCGCAGATCAAGATCATTAGTCTACAAAAGTCGATGTACAGATAATCCCCTCAATAAATTCATAGGCTTCAACTATCTCTGCTAAGCACTCCCCGTTCCTTACACCAGGATAATTGTGGGTCGTTGGATGCCTTATTGTCTTAACCCAACTTTGACATTTCTTAATTTCGCAATATGAACTTCTTCAATGGGAGCCGTTATCGTTCTATCAACTGGAACTTGATTGTTTATGGAAATATTATATTCCTCAACTCTGTGGATTAACTCCAAAACCTCCATTTGACTCCCACAGTCAGAAGACTCCGTGAACTCGGAATCAATGCAAACACAAGTCAGTCACTCTTTTAATTTGCAAGATCTGTTGTTTTCTAAGGGTTTTATATTTAACCCTGGGGCAGGAGGAACATTAAGATGCCTAATCCTAAAGTCCTTCGGGTACTCCCAAGTATTCTAATGCATAAGGCCACAGCAGGTACCTGTAAAAGCTATGAAAGATCTACAGTTAGAGGGTCGCAACTGTTATGAAAAAAATATAAGGGTTGCATAAGTTTCAAAGACCACAAACTCAAAAAGATCGCAGCCATAAACACAAATATTGAACCTAAATCGAAGGATAAATTTAGGCAAAATCCACGGGTTCCTTTCTAGGTTCCACGACTAGACTCAAAAATACCAAAGACCATGGACTATAGAATTAACAGTACGAGACCACCACATAGTCAAAACTCAAAACAGTTCAAAGCAATTCTAGGGCCATGGCTTGCTGAATATGATGCAACTATCAGTCCACAACCAACATAGAAAAATACCTAGTCTCCTTAATTATTTTTTTTTAGCAAGAAAAAAGGGGGAAAACTGGGGTTTTTGCTAAGAGTAACCACAAAAATCGATTCATGCTCTTAGCCCAAAACCATCCTAAAACCCTTCCAAACACTGCATTTTCAGCCTAAAAACACAATCTAAACACACAATCCACACTCCTAAACTCCTTCTCTTACCCCAATTGATACTCAATTCCAAACCAACCAAAATCGCTTAAAAACCTAGTCAGTTCAAACCAAAACACAAACCAAGAAAACTAAAAATCTAAATTTTAATGATTTCAATGTTATATGTAAAAATTAAAGCTGAATTAAGGCATGTATTAAAAGGAAATGGAAAGCATGGTGAAAAGATAAGAATAAATCATAAGATAAAGATAGATAACTAACTTGGAATCGAAGGAATAAGTCACTGGATATCGCTCTAACTCCGACCAAAAATCATCAAGTTCGCTGGAAATTACCTCAAAGTTGTTGCTCTTGAGTATAGAATAAGTTGATGAGCCCATGATCTCAACCCATTTATATAGGGGGTTGCAGAAGTTAAAACGTCGCAAAATTTTAAATGCTTTGCCAAAAGGCCGCGGCATCAACACTAATAAAATATCATCTTCAACAAAGCCACGACCTCAGGGTACGTTTGAGGACAAGAACAAAACCCTAGAGCTGAATCACTTACCTCTTAGCACTGAGGCTTGAAGGGCTTCAATTATATCCAAATGATGTCAGTCAATAGATAAGATATATGTGGCATTGAAGCCCACGTAAAGACAATGAAGATATGCTCAAATACTAGAAAAAGGCTTCATCTTGTAAAGAAAGCCTCGGCCTGGTACCTAACCAGGTCGAGGAGTACTCCCCCTTTTTTTCTTATTAATACATGAGACCATGACCTACTGCATAGATTGGCTATGAAACCCAAGAACAAGACTACATCACTTTGCCACGATGAAGTGCACAATAGGCCACATCGCTAAAGCCTCAGTGCATCCCTAGATGTATAGGTTGTAGACCCATACATGTCATTAATGGCCAGGTAGTTGTCAAGCTTCCATAAGATTCCATCTTAATAATACTTATCCACAAGTAATGTGCATTATGAACGTGACACCACTACTGACTATAATAAATAAAGGACCTCACCTCCTCATTTTATAAGCAGGACTGGCTAACGAAGTTCTTCCCAACTTATCTCTACACCAGAGTCCACACTCTGATCACCTGCTCCGGTAGTCTGAATCAATACATGTTATGGTCTCTTCCAGTCTACACTTCAGAATCAACAACCTTCACTACACCGAACGAGCAGGTTTATACAGTTAACCATTTTTTATCCTTTGTATGCCTCTAATTCCACATAAACTCATACTATTACATGAATCTAATGAGAATTAGGCTTCTTAGTGGACGTGGTCTTATCTTAGCGACTGAACCACTCTAAATCTCGTTCATATCACTCTGTATCTCTCTTTTACACTATACTTTTACTGTTGTTTATGGATTTTGTGGCAAGATTTACTTTATTAGATCCATTTTTACAACAACAATATCTCTATATTATGTTATTTGGACAGTTCAGCAAATCTCTGTCCAACCTAATTCAATAGTCGGTGACTTTTAGTCCCACAATTAATGATAGTGACTCCGTTAGTGAGTATATCATTACTTACGTTTAAGTGTATACTGTCAATTAAGCCTTTAAAATTAAATCAAATCATATAGAACTTCCCCGTTAGGAGATAGAACATACTCACATTTGATTTCAAGGAACTATCACTTAAGGAACTCAAAATCGTGTGATAATGTAATTAGTTTTCTAATTTGGTGAGAAAAGTGTACAATGGATTAATCATATCACCTTATAGATACCGATGGATACCACAAGGGTTATCCTGTAACCAATATCCCACTTAACAATTTGAATTGGGGGGTATTAATAAAAGAAATACTCTATTTAAATATCCTGAATTAAATTAATGATAATATCTTAATTTCTTGTATGAATTAAATAATCCGATCTCACGTTTTAATTTTTTAAAATAACATAAAATTTTAATTAAGATAGAAAATCGAATACTAGAATTTAATTTGTATGATAATTTGATTATAGTCAAAAAATAATTCATGTTCTCCATAATAATGTGGATCCCCAATTGACTGATTTAATTATCAATGGATAATTATCAAAATGATCTAGAAGGAAGAAATATAATGAAACATGCATACATGAAATTATACAACATATAAGAAATAAATTCCATCTCCATCATGGCTAAGAATTCCCATTAAAGTGGAACGATACAAGAATAAGAATTTTATATGAAGTAGACTTCTTCGTGAACAAGAGTCCTGTCTGAAGTAGACTTTATCATAAACATGGCTTCTTCACGAATTGGAGATTTGTGAATATTTCCTTACACATTCAGGAATCACCAAAACAAAGAACCAAGGCCAATCCATCAAAAATATCATCAAATAACAAATTTTAGCTAAGTATGAGGATGTGATTGATCGGGTTAAGTCACCAAAACTAAGTTGTTTTGATTTTCTATAGGATTTCAAAATTGCATGCAAATATCCTCTAAACTTGATAAACATGTCACGATACTTCGTGGCACTCTCACCATGAACAAACCCCATAAAAATAAAGGATTATAACTAGTAAAAATTATTACGTCCCCTCACAAATTTCTTCGGATGTGTGATTTGTTAAAAAATATATATATACAAAATAGAAGAAAAATAACAATGGATAAACAACTGTGTGACCCATTCACATAAAATAATAATAATGTGACCATGATGGAAGGGGTATAATAATTACAACCCCACAAAGCCATGTTATTATGAACCCTCAACCATAGTGCTCTGATACCAATTTTTAGGATTGACATAAAACATTTATGCCTATGGACCTTTGATTCATCTTGTTACAAAATATAAAACAACATAAAATAGATTTTTGAAACTAGATATAGAGTTTATATCACCATACCTTCGAGAATCTTGTAAGTGATCCAATATTTGATATAAAGATGAAGATGACGATGTAGTTAATGATTCACCACAACAAATACTTATGTATAGAGCATAACACCTATAATATTTTCGTATATGATCCACCTAAAGCAATCCATGTACATGGGCACTATTAAAGATGAAACTATGTGTAATAGGATAAAAAATATTCTCTCTCCTCGCCCCCACGAAACATGAATAGTGTTTCATCTCACTCCTCTAACCCTTAAAAGTGATTAATGTAGATTAAACCCCTTCCTTTGATCTATTTATAAAATTATATGAAGTGTTCCTAGTTTAATTAGGGTTTCCAAAGAGTTATGGTCTTGCTATTTGCAATACAAACCATACTAGGGACATAAGGAAAATTATCGAATTTTCTTCCAAACATAAATATGGAACTCTCGAATTAGACACCGTAATTTATTTCCTATTATATTTAATTATAATTAATTTTACTAAATAATTACAATTTTACAACAATCTAATTACCTCAAACTTACTTGAATAGAGATCCCTTCATGACAAAGTTTGATATCACATTATTTGATTCTCTACATTAATCATTATATACCCTCTTGGTGAAACTCATTGGCATTAATCGATTTTAACCAACGTCTTATTTTTTTCTTGATCTCAAACATAAACTATTTGATATTTTATCGAATTAGACTATCTACCAATTACATTTTCTAGTAGAATAAAACCTTAAAAGTTTATCACGGGGGTATCACAATCCAGAATATGTCTTGAATGCGAGTTCCTAAGGAATATGATTTCAGACATATTCACGCGATGATTGTCCAACCAATAAAGAATATTGACCCAATAAATTAAATCTCTCCCATAACAAATCAAAGCAATAATTATATAAAACTCCAATCCTCATATCCCTCGGGATTAAGAATCTAATCACCGTTTGCAAATTATGAGATTGTGAATTTTTTCAACACAATCCTAATATACCGGTGCAATATTCTTTAAACTATCAGACAAGTTCCCAAATCATCAAACAGGTTGGCATTATTTAATCACACTAGAATTGGAATTTTATCTTTTTGTGATTGAGGCGAACTGAACTGACCAAAATTCCCACTAAATATAATTGAATGGATTATAATATATATTCATAAACATATCTAATTCATTACCATAAACATTATTCATATTTTGAAATGAGATAAGATAATCCTTTATTAATAAATAATAAATGTCATGTAATATGGTTTTAAGAATAAAACCCTTGGTGACACCTAAGACCCGATAGATAACTAGTGAAGAGGTATTGGACTTTAGAGAACTCTTCTTCATATTTTATTCTATTGAAGTAATCCCTCTGAAAGAAGAGTGAAGCTTGAAAGAAATTAACACAATTGTACAATTATAGTTTATGCTTACTGCAGCAATTAAGCCATGTGTAATTAAGTATGACAATGACAAAATTATGAACTCAAAATTCTCTCATCATATGGTTTAACATGACAAAAGATGTCAATTATGGATGAGTAAGAATAATTCAAGTTGTCATACCTATTAATAACTCAAAAATACCAATCACATATGTTAATGATACAATTATTGTTCTTTATTTCATTCCTCATCATATAGAATTTATAATGTTTATCACTTTAATGAGATAAAAAAAATTATCCATCATAATTGATGACTTCAGGTAATTATGTGATGTTCATCCTAGAAGATGTCAATATGTATCAATATCTATAGACCTCCCTCATTAGGCTCTTTATATACATAAGACATCTACAATCTATCAACATAATCAATAGACATAAATAAGACTTTGAAGAATTATCCATGTTATACCATAGGCAATGAGGTTGGCCTCTTTCTATCGGATATGACGAGATCGCTGCCAACAAGGTTAACTGACGAAAAATAACTTTAATAATGTTGTTAAAGGATGGAGAGTACCATGTGAATGGAATGATCGACAATAAACATGTGTAGGTACATTCCATCCTAGCTAAACCTATATATAATTCTCCATATTTATTGTAATCCATTAATAAGATGATCCTTCCCAACTTATAAGGGCAAGACATGTGTAAACCATTTGGTCTTGGTCTGACATACATTCTCTTATACTCACTTACTATAAAAAGAGAGATCCCATTGGGATATAGATAGATAGATAGATAGATAGATAGATAGATAGATAGATAGATAGATAGATAGATAGATAGATAGATAGATAGATAGATAGATAGATAGATAGATAGATAGATAGATAGATAGATATAAATAGAATCGTACATTTTAAATCACTGAGTGAGCAAAGATTCAAAGATTTTTATTATTCTTAGACCCTTGGTAAATTGAAAAAAAGTATAAAAAGTTACCCTGGGGACGTAGACTCTTTTTTAGGGCTGAACCACGTAGCCCTTACTATAATTCTTCTTATTCTGTAGGACCCCAAAATATAACTTTTAACAAAAACTTTTGCTTGAGGGAGATTATGTTAAGGATGAACGCAAACCAGCCTTCTCTTTTTGAAAAAAAATCTTTTCCAATTTTATCAAACCAAGTTATGCCACAAATTTGTTTAACCAAATTTTATCTTTTTAACCCTAAGCATGCAACTAGTGATTAAAGAAAGTAAAATAAAGTAGAGAAATACTCACAACACAAATGTACGAGGAAAAACCCAATCGGGAAAAAACCTCAGACGGCCCATGCTAGACAATCACTATGACAAAGGTTTTACAAAGTCAGACGATAGTCTTATACAATAACTAAATCCCCACGAGACTTGACGCTACTCTGATCTTCTACCAATCTTCAGAGTGACCACATAAAAAGTAACCTCTACTACGATACTCGTCCATAGCAGTCGCCTCCACGAATACCTCGTTATCCACCGATACGTCCTTGTGTCGTCTACGATGTCAAAATCGGTATCCACCGAATCTTCACCATAAAACTAGCAATGGATCTTCAATAGAACCTTAAACTCGGTGCTGACAAGATCACAAGAACATAAGATAATTAAAAACTTGGATCTTAAAGCTCTAAGGATGTTTTATAGTGAAAACACTTAGAAAATTTAATGCAGAAACCTTTATGTATGGTAAACTGTTTTTTGGGCTGAAAAACCCTCGAGAAAACTAAACACGCCTATTTATAATTATTTTAAGGTGATGAAGGATCTCGTTCGAGTGAGATACTGCGTCGTTCAAATGACAACATCTCTCGTTCGAACAACAGCGTTTCTCATTTGAACGACGTCTTCCAGATTAGAGTTCTGATGCATCCAACTTTGAAAACAGAGTTTTACATAAAACCAACTTTTATCCAACTCTAATCTGTCCTCATATCATTAAAACGAAGTGAAAAAAATTAAAACACTTTTAAAACATTTTCTTAAAAAATAACATCCTTATTTTTGTAAAATAAAATTCCGAGTTTTATTATCATTATGCATTCATACCTGAGTGGTCTCGGAAAGAAATTACACTTTGAAGATGAGAAATTTTCACCAATTAAACTTTGGCATGATTAATTACTTGTAGCTTTGGTGTAACGTCTTTAATTAATGTTCGACAAGTCATAGTCTCGTAGTGATCGGACAATTAAAATCTTCCTATTACTCAAACGTGTTTTGTTCCCAGAATAACTCAAAACTACATGAAGACTCAATTGGAAATTTAGTCCTTACAAATATCCCCCTTTGACTATTCTGGGATAAAACCAATAGTGAAATGCCTAAGTCAGGCCGTCAAGTCGTATGACGCCGAAATCCCATCCCATAAACCTAAAAATAAAATTACATCATCAATACAGGATAAGGACTCATAAACAATTAACCGAAAAGCATGAAACTGTTTATGAATGTTTGAATATCTAAATGTTATGTAGACTTGGAATCTCAAATCTCTTTAAGAATACCTACACAGATGAAACAGATAAATACCTAGTGAAGTATGGAGGAACAAATGATATAAATCAATATGAAAGATCAAATCCAAATCATTTGTTATGAGAACAAAACATGATACCAATATGTGCAAATATATAAATCAGGATATCAAGTCACACACACAAAACTCCCCCAACATCACAGACATCATTTATCCCTCTTTTTATCTCGAATAGACAATCCGGTGAAAAGATAAACAAATATAGCATGTGATATACCAATATGATTACGTTCACTCATATTATGCCAGATAAACATATAACAACCAGCTAAATATGATCAATCAATGTCAAATTAATAGATAATAAATAATGAATCACACAAAAATATATCAGTCTGAGCAGGTGTGACAAACTAACCAATGTAGAAAAATATATCAATGATTAAAGTAAACTTTCATAAACAGAAACCCAGTACCAAAATATGAATCAATATGTATCAGGGTACTGAAACAGAAATCAGTTAACCAGAAAAGTCAAACTGGTCAAACAGGCTATTGTTCGAACGAGCCAGGGATGTCTTTTGAACGAGAAATGACATCGCTCGAACGACGATAGATATCGTTTGAACGACATAATCAAACTTTCACAGTTTCCCCCAAAAATTTAACAGTGTTGCTCAGTGAAGAAATATTCTGAAAATTCTAACTAGAAAGGGCTCAAAACTAAGAAACAATACCTAAACAAAAGCTAAACTAATAAAAAACTCAAAACACACAAAAATGACTAACATGCCAACCTAGTATCGATGTGCCTAAATATGAACATGGAATGTATGTGCGTGAACTAAAACAAATGAATCACAATTCCAACACATCGAAACGATCAAGAAGCTCTAGTCAATAGCAATATATCATCAAACTTTATTATAGCCATATGTGACAATTAAAGTATGTGCTTAATGAACGAAATAAACATCATGGACACGAATTCGAAATTTGGACGATTCTACAAACAATAGCGTTATGACACGAATTTTTGACGTTAGGATTCTTTGTGCAAACCCGTTTAAATTCTTAATCCATTCAAACTCCCTCAAATATATCTCATGTTTTTCTTTTGAATGAACTAAACTAATTTGACCCATTTTTGGCATATGATTCTTTTTACTGTCTTATGAATTTTTTCGGGCTCTTTTAAACGGTGGCTTTCACGACGAGTTAATTTTACACTATCGCAGCCCTTTCCCATATACTCATCATATTTTCAATATAATCCTCACGGTAAACGGTTATTACATGCACACCTCTCCTTAAGTCTACTTACACATAGATGACAAAATTAAGATAAGAACATCTCGCCAAACTCAAATATGCTAGAGTAGTCAAACATCCATATAAACTCGTGCAATCATGGCATATACACAAAGTGGAATCAAAACGCATATCTATTTCAAAACAACCCCATAAAAACAATGGTTAAGATAATTCTAAGCATCGATAAAAATGACCAAATGTCCTAGCCACATGAATAACGGAAGGAATGGGGTCCAAGCACACCCATATGCCACATCAAACATGTTAACTCACGACACAAAAATGAAACCGAAAATCTTTTTGGCTTTTTCAAACTATTTAATCAAAAACTAAATCTTTTTGTATTTTTCAAATAAGATGCAATAAATGAAAAATATAATACAAATTGATAATCATGGTAATACACTCAACCTTTAGATTTAGCATGAGAAGAATCAAGTGCAACAAAATGAGAACCATGAAGTTTAATTCCTACCAAATCCAACTTCCTAACCCAAGTAGGTGTGTAATGACGCATTGGGTGGGCGAGATCGGGGTAAATTTATTCCTAAACTTTTGTGGAGAATTCCTAAGGTCATAGCAAAAATTTCTAAGGTGACCTTTCCTACCACAAAACGTGTAAGTGTAGCGATGGTATAGAAAGTTACCTACATGTGTACCTTTTCTAACCTTCCTATGTGGCTCTCTCACACGTGCGGGCGGGAAAAGGAATAACACGATCATCAAAGACAATACCACGCCTATCTCTTTTAATTTGTAAGGTGCCTATCATCCTATCCAGCTTCTCATTTATAACCTCCAAGTCAAACTTAACTCTAGACGAGTCTCTCAAATTCTCCTCCAACTCCTTAATCCTAGACTCGAGTAGACACTTAGATTCTTCAAACTCTAGCACCTCCTTTTTTAAAAACTCCATCAAACCTCTAAGGGTATCTCTCTCTTTCTCGATGTACTGTAGCTTATCCCTAAGCTTCTTCTCCCGTCCCTTAAGTTCCTCAATTAATGCATCATTATTTTCTCCGGCACACTCTTTCAACTTAGCTTGCAATTTTCAGTTAGCCTTTTTAACTTTCACTGTCTCCTCAAACAACTCTCGAAATGCAACTTGCAACTCTCCTATGTCGATATCGTCAT